>CM033391.1:39809302-41145817 GCA_019426215.1 Buddleja alternifolia | reverse complement strand
AAATTTGTGTATCACCCGTCTTCATCTCGTCAAATCTGTCTTTGTCTCGTTAGATCCATATCCGTCTCGTCAGATTTGAAGATGTGATGTACAACTTGAAGAAGGGTGCTCCAACCCAACCCGCCGATGATAGTGGTAACAGTGGCGAAAAAGATGACTGTTTCATCAAGCCATCACCGGTGGAGAAAAATAGAAAAAAAAAAAAAAAAGTTAGGGTTTAGAGAGAGATGCAAAGAGAGAACTTATTCGGTCGAATTTAAACTAATTATTTTTCAAGTAAATTGCATTAATTATAGGTAAATGATATTAACACTCCACTATTCAATACAAATTTCTTTCTAAAATTAGTGAAAAGTGGAGCTCTACTAGTAATTTTTGGAATGTCAATATCAACTCCCTTGATTATATGATCTATTTAAGAGAGAGAACTTATTCGGTCGAATTTAAACTAATCATTTATCAAGTAAATTTCATTAATTATATGATCTATTCACAATCTTGTACGAGTAAACAATCATAGTTAAGTATTAAGGTTATTACTCTTTCCTTTCCGTATTAGGTATCACAATGACTAATTGAAAAAAAAGCCCCTCTTCTCTAATTTTAAAATTACATCTTTCTCTAATGCAACTTATCTGTTTCCAACAATTGTCTTCTTCCCCTCAGCCAATCCAAACAGAATTTGCTTGATCATCACTATTTTGTTTTTCAAAAATAATTTGATAACATCATCTCAGCACTTCAATTGTATATTACTTTTTTCAAATTTTTTCGAATTTGACGGAGCTCTATCATGCATAATATAATGGGCAAAAATATTGCCCCCATAGACACTCTATCAAATACCCCCTCTACTCCTCAAACTTTCAAATTCCCCCCTCTACTACATTGAAATACATCAAACAACCCCCCTAGACATATTGATAGAAAAAAAATACCTTATTTTAAAATGATAAAATTACTTAGAACCCATCTAGTTCAATCTATCTAGCACTTTACCCCCTCTAGGATTAAATTTTAATTAATTTGATCCCAAATTTTATTTAAGCCGCTTGGTCAGCTGAAGCCTTGGTGGGAATATATGTTCCTGTCAGCAAAGCCTATAAAACAAAAGAGGCGACACTTTTGGACCAAGAAAGATAAAAATATAGAGAAGCTACTCACGGCTAACCACATAAGGGAGATCCATTTCTCTAAATTGATTAGACATCAAGTACCGAACTCTTCTAGTGCTCATCTCTCTAACCCATAGGGAGTAGAAGATCTGGCTTGATGTCACGGACTTAAGTTGTTTATAATATTACAAATGCCAATAAGAAAACAACATAAATGCCTTAATTAAATGTTCAAATACAATTAATATGCCTTATACTATCTATCCTATATGTCATCTGAGGGCATAACACTAACACCTAAAAGCTCCAAACACCCCCCTCTACCACATTAAAATATATCAACCCCCCGCGGAATTACAAATAAAGGGTATTTTGTCCATTAATGTGGTTAGGGGGGTGTTTGAATGTTTTAGGGGTAGAGAGGGGTATTTGATGGGGTGTCTATAGTAGAGGGCGGCAAACTGATATATATAACTACTAGTGTATTAGTATAGAACAGTCGGAATCTTTCAAGCTTTGAAATCCACCCCCCTTTTAGGAACTTGGTATCTATTATTCTCATACTTGGCCTTAACAATGAGAGAATAGAGCAACTCAGCCTCAGATGAAGTATCATACGGCATGTTCAGGATGCTGCTGCCAACAATAGCAGGTTATGAAACTTATTCACATACAAAAAGTAAAAGAAAGTTGAGAGGAATAGAAAAGAAAAGAAGAGACGTAGAGTACGTACCTATGAAGAAGCTCCTCCAGAATAATTCTCTGTAATGGCGTCACATAATGTATACAACTTTTTGGACACTGACCAACTGCCACATCAACTTTATAGTCTTCACCATGCCCTGTGACCACACCAAAAACAGATTTCACCCCCCCAATTACCAACCTTGACTTAACTAAACATTATCAAAATGGTATTAACTCCCTCTCTTATCTACTGTGATTACAGAGCAGCGCACCTATTTTAAGCACATAACAGACACCCCTCTCATAATAAAACTTTATAATCGCCCCCTTGAGTTAGAAAACTAACAGAAATTGCTGACGTCATCAAAATTATTTTCTAGTTTTCCGACTTTGCCCTTCTCCGGTTCTGCCAATCAACTTTCTTTAATAAAAGAATCCCTAAGAGGGTGAATGTGTTTTTTTCCAAAATAAGAGGGTGTAATTGTAATTTTCATCTTTAAACATATGATTTCATAAAAGAACTTGTTAATATCTTGATAATGAATTGCAAATTCGAATTTAAGCCAATTTGAGACAATTTAAATGAATTTATCTAAGCAATTAGGGAATTACAATCGATGAAGCCGTACCAAATGTGAGCCAAAATAGCATACTGAATAGTTTAATTTGAGACAATTTAAATGAATTTATCTAAGCAATTAGGGAATTACAATCGATGAAGCCGTATCAAATGTGAGCCAAAATAGCATACTGAATAGTTTGATTGGACTAGATTGTTTTACAAAAAATATGTCAATTTTTTTTAGCCAAACCGGTAAACAATTTAATCGAAAAAACTTAAGATAAGGAGTCAAATTTTATTAAAAAATAAAAATGCCAATGAAATTATACAAAATAGAAATTTTGTATTCGGTCCAATATGGTAGTATGGTACGACACAAAACCCAATATTAATTGAATTGAATACCCATTTTTTAGAAAATAAAAATAAATACTTATTTCTGTTGATTTTAGGAGCAATATCATAATTCAATGAAGATACATATAAATTAGTAAGCTGCCAAAAATATGAAACCGGTTAGTAAATTAAAATAACTTTTGAGAAAATAAATAAGTATATAAATATATATAAGAAATGGGGGAAAAAAAGAGAAATAAAAAAATACATTATTGAAAAATATAAAACAAAAAAGAATTAGAAAAATAAAAAAAAGAAAGTAATGACAGTTAGTCATATGGGATGAATTTAAAGTTCTTATATGCTCAAAATAACCAGACTAGATTGTAATTGAACTAAATAAAGAGGTTAGTTAGTGTAAATAACCTTTGTTTAAATTTTTTTATATATTTTTTGAAATGATGGTGAGATTGTCATTTTACACTTTTCGTAACGCTAGTTAGAGAGGGATTAATGTATGATTTTATTATAAGAGGAGGTTGTGTGTCTGTTATGGACTCAAAATACGGCTGCACTGTAATTACACTAAATAACAAGGAGCGATAGTTAGTGTAATTAACCCAAATAATAAAGAGTAGAGAAGGAACCTTGAGAAGTTGCACGGGCAGTCGCTGTTTCTGAAGAAAACTTGAAAGCATGAGGTGCTCGTTGGACACATGAACATGGACACCCTGCACACACACACACACATATATATATATTCAAATCAGTCCCAACAAAATACGAATTCTGTCTTTTCAACCATTCTTTTCTATTAAATGAAGCTGAATAAATACTAATCATATTTTATTTCATTCCAAATTACATGCTTCTAAATATTCTCTATCAAGTATTTCTTTATCCTACTGATGAAACACTCCTAATATTAATGTGCGGTCTCTTTCTCAAGATGAATTGTTAAACTTGTTAGCTAGGCCTTGTGCTGAAAAGTCCTCATTTCTAACCTGGTTGGCTTGCTAAAACAAGACATGTTTAGAGGAACACATATACATACTAGGAATATTGTTTTGATCTTGGCAAGCCAAGGTAGGTTTAAGAAGAAAAACACACAGACAATCAGACACAAAACATAGTAAGGCAGCATACAAATGTACACTACTTTCTTATGATGTTTGGAATAACATAAGAGTTAAAGAAAGAATTGGTACCTTTGCCAATGCAAAGAACCTCATTGACAAAGACATCAAACGCCTCACATTCTGGTTGGTCAAATGGGTCCACGCATTCTCTGCGTGCACAACAAATATTAGGGAGATGAACCTAATAAACTATAGGACAAACAAATTTCACCAAATGGATAATAATACATAATGAAATAATCAGACAAGCTTATGTGGCAAACTGTAATGTTATGTTACAGACCAAATAAGAGAAGGCATAACACAAGGGCTCGAGAAGCTCGGGTTTGTAACGTGGTGAGACAATGACATTGGGACAGCCACCAACAGCTAGGGTTAGACCAAGTTACTTAACAGTACTGTTACTACATTTTAAATAATTCTGCTAGATTCTGTTAACATATTGAATTCAATTTTGTTTTTGTGGAAGTAGTTATAATACACATTTCCAGAGAAGTCTCCAGAAGAGGAAAGGTGTGGAGTAAGGTTTCTAAATCCAGCTGGCCAAGAAACAGTTATAACAAAATGTTAGTTAGGCGGTTAAGTTGAGCTGTGAATTTGATACTTGTAAGCCGTGTATATAAGGCTGTTGAATTGCTGTATTTTCTCATTCCTATCAGTAGTATTAGTTAGATAGAATTGAGAGCAAAAGCCTTGAGAGTTATACATTGTAAACACATTTTTCTTGATAGTGAATTTTCTGGATTTTCTCAGACTGGATGTCGATCATCTCATTGATGGTTGAACCACTATAATTCTTGTGTTCTTAGTTCATTATTTGATTCTTTACTTTCCAGTAGATTAAGCTTTGATTAAATTCCTACAATCAGAGTTTAAATTACACAACAAATTGGTGCGGTGAACGTGGAAGAAGTGAAGATCAATGGGAACTGCCAAGTATGAAGTTCAGAGATTCACCGGTTTGAATGATTTTGGATTATGGAGACTGAAGATGCGTGCATTACTGGTTCATCAAGGCTTGGTTGATGCTCTGAAAGGTGAGAAAGAATTACCAGATTCTTTGAAGGATGAAGAGAAGAAAGCCATTCTTGATAAAGCACACAGTGCAATCATACTAAGCCTAGATGATAAAGTCTTGAGAAAGGTATCCAAAGATAAGACAGCTCAAGGTATTTGGTCTAAATTGGAAACCCTATACATGACAAAATCCCTTGTTAATCGACTCTATCTGAAACAAGCATTGTACTCATTTAAAATGCAAGAAGACAAATCAATTGATGAACAGCTTGATTTATTTAACAAGTTGATTCTGGATTTGGAAAACATTGATGTGACTATTGAGGATGAGGATCAAGCCTTGTTACTCTTGAGTTCTCTACCCAAAAGTTACATGCATTTCAAGGAAACACTCTTGTATGGGAGAGAAACTCTATCTTTAGATGAAGTACAGGCTGCTTTGAATTCAAGAGAATTGAATCAAAGGAATAAAGAGAAGGGGCAATCACATGCTAAAGGGTTGAGTGTAAGGGGAAGAACTGATAAAAGGGATCAAAAGAAGAAGGATAAAAGATGTAGATCGAAATCCAAAAGCAAGATTGAGTGTTATCATTGCCATAAAGGACATACAAGAAGATTATGTCCAGAAAGGCAGAAAAAGAATCTGGAAAAACAGAAGGAACAAGCTGATATTGCTGTAGCCGGTGATGGATATGAATCTGCAGATGTGTTAATGGTTTCAAGCATTAACTCTGAGAGAGAATGGATTCTTGATTCAGGTTGTACCTTCCACATGACACCAAATAAGGCTTGGTTAGACAACTACAAGTCAATGGATGGTGGAGCAGTTCTTTTGGGGAATAACAAATCTTGTAGGGTGCAAGGGATAGGCTCCATTAGGATTAAACTTCATAATGGAGAAGAGAAGATCCAAAATGAAGTCAGATTTGTACCAGAATTGAAAAGAAACCTCATATCACTTGGAATACTGGATGAATCAGGATATACAATTAAGGTGGAGTCTGGAATCTTGAAGATTCTTAAGGGTTCAATGGTGCTAATGAAAGGAGAAAGGAAGAATGAAATTTATTCTTTACTTGGCAGCACAGTAATTGGTTCAGTTTCTGCTGTATCTGAGAAATTAGTTGACAAAGGAATGATATGGCATAAAAGGTTAGGTCATGTTAGTGAGAGAGGTCTCATTGAGCTCTCAAAACAAGGATTACTTGTTGGTGATATCATTAACAACATTGAGTTCTGTGAAACCTGCATTTATGGGAAAGCATGTAAGGTAAAGTTTGGTGTTGGTCAAAGAAATACAAAGGGAACACTGGACTTGATACACTCTCATCTATGGGGACCATCAAAGGTTGCATCACATGCTGGAGGCAGGTATTTCATGTCCTTAATTGATGGTTTTTCCAGGAAATTATGGATATATATTCTGAAATCTAAAAATGAAGCTTTTGATAAGTTCAAGCAATGGAAAACCTTAATTGAAAATCAAACAGGAAGAAAAATTAAAAGGTTTAGAACTGATAATGGGCTTGAATTATGTTCAAAAGAGTTTGATGATTTCTATTTGAAATATGGGATAGCTAGGCATAAGACTGTTGCAGGTAATCCACAACAGAATGGACTTGCTGAAAGGTTCAAGAGAACCTTACTTGAGAGAACAAGATGCATGCGGATAAGTGCAAATCTTCCAAAGGTGTTTTGGGCTGAAACATTAACTACTGCAGCATACCTTATAAACAGATGTCCTTCATCTGAACTTCAAAACACCAGAAGATCTTCTGGTCAGGAAAACCACCAGATTATACAAGACTCGGGGTATTTGGTTGTTTAGCTTATGCTCACATCAAACAAGACAAGCTGGAGCTAAGAGCATTGAAATGCATATTTATGGGATATCCAGATGGAGTTAAAGGGTATAGGCTTTGGTGTTTGGAACCAGGAATGAGAAAGTGCATTATAAGTAGGGATGTAGTGTTCAATGAACAAAGGATGGGAAATCTGTTAATAAAGGATGTTAAGGAGAATGCTAGAAAAAAACATGACAAGTTCAGAACCTGAAATTCAATTTCAGATTGAGGAAGAATCTAAAGGCAATGCAGATGAGTCCACAGGAAGTTATGATAACCATGATACCCTGAATGGAGCTGATACAGATGATCCTTGGGATAACAATGATCTAACAGGATACAAATTGACTAGAGATAGAGAAAGGAGATTCAGTAAGAGCACCAAACAAATATGGTTATGCAGATTTGATGGCCTATGCTTTTGCAGCAGCTGAGGGATTAAGTACAGATGATCCATGTACTTGCAATGAAGCTATGAAAAGTAAAGAAAAGGAAAGATGGTTACAAGCAATGAAGGATGAAATGCACTCCTTACAACAGAATCACACTTGGAGACTTGTTGATAAACCTGAAAATCAGAAACTTGTGAGTTGCAAATGGATATTCAAGAAAAAGGAGGAAGCTACTGGAAATGATAAAATAAGGTATAAAGCAAGGCTTGTGGCTAGAGGTTTTACACAAAGAGAAGGGATTGACTACAATGAAGTTTTCTCTCCAATGGTGAAACATAGATCTATAAGACTTATTTTATCTCTGGTAACAAAGTTTAACATGGAGTTGGAACAACTTGATGTGAAGACAGCTTTCCTATATGGTGATCTTGATGAAACCATATTCATGAAACAGCCTGAAGGTTTTATTGAAAAGGGGCAAGAAAATAAAGTATGTTTACTGCAGAGATCATTATATGGATTGAAAACCAACGGGGGTTGGTCCGAGTGGTAAGCAGCTCAGTTCCGCTTAAGCAAGGTCTCAGGTTCGATTCCTTGTGTACGCAGTTACCCCCGTTGGGAGACTCACCCACCAGGCCAGGTGTGCGGCCCAGGTCGAACAACAGATTAGTCCAGCAATGCCCGGGATACTGTGGTAGGCAACCAAAAAAAAAATTATATGGATTGAAGCAGTCTCCAAGGCAGTGGAATAAAAGATTTGACTCTTTTATGATGAAGAATAAGTTCTATAGGAGCAGCTATGATCCATGTGTGTATTTCAGATGCTATAATGAAGAGTATATGATCTATTTACTCTTGTATGTAGATGATATCTTGATTGCCTGTAAAGACCATAAAGAAATTCAGAAGCTCAATGCAGCTTTGAAACATGAATTTGAAATGAAAGACCTTGGACCATCTAAGAGGATTCTTGGTATGGAGATTACAAGAGATAGACAAGCTGGAGTCTTACATTTGACACAGAAAGGATATTTAGCCAAGGTGTTAGATAAATTTGAAATGTCAAGTTCAAAGAATGTCTTAACACCTTTGGCTACACATTTTAAGCTGAGTGAAAGAAAGGATGCTATGAGTAAAGAAGAATCTGACTATATGAGAAGTATACCTTGTGCAAATGTTGTGGATCTCTAATGTATGCTATGGTCTGTACAAGACCTGATTTAGCATATAGCATAAGTATAGTTAGCAGATTCATGGCTAATCCTTGTAAAGAGCATTGGTTTGCTCTAAAATGGATAATGAGATATGTGAACAGTACCAAGGATAAAGGACTTGTGTTTGACAGGAAGAAGGTTTGTTTTGAACAATGTGGAGTTGTGACAGGTTTTGTTGACTCAGATTATGCAGGGTGTATTGACACAAGGAAGTCCTTAACTGGTTTTGTATTCACAGTATATGGAACTGCTATTATCTGGAAAGCTAGTTTACAAAAGGTCACAGCATTGTCCTCTACTGAAGCTGAGTACATGGCATTAACTGAAACTGTAAAGGAGGCTTTGTGGTTACTTGGTTTTGTAAAAGAGTTGAAGATTAATCAAGAAAGAATAACAGTTTCCTGTGACAATCAAGGTGCTGTACAATTGTCTAAAAATCATCTGCATCATGAAAGGACAAAGCATATTGATGTAAAGCTACACTTTATAAGAGATGTTATAGAGGATGGAGCTGTGGTTGTCAAGAAGATTGGAACTGAGGATAATCCAGCAGATATGATAACTAAACCATTGCCAAGTGGTAAGTTTGAATATTGCTTGGATTTGGTAAATATCCTGAAGTGCTAGTCTCCAAGTGGGGGCTGTTGTGCATTTCCAGAAAGAGCATTACAACTAAGGTGGAGAATTGTGGAAGTAGTTATAATACTCATTTCCAGAGAAGTCTCCAGAAGAGGAAAGGTGTGGAGTAAGGTTTCTAAATCCAGCTGACCAAGAAACAGTTATAACAAACTGTTAGTTAGGCGGTTAAGTTGAGCTGTGAATTTGATATTTGTAAGCCGTGTATATAAGGCTGTTGAATTGCTGTATTTTCTCATTCCTATCAGTAGTATTAGTTAGATAGAATTGAGAGCAAAAGCCTTGAGAGTTATACATTGTAAACACATTCTTCTTGATAGTGAATTTTCTGGATTTGCTCAGAGGGGATGTAGATCATCTCATTGATGGTTGAACCACTATAATTCTTGTGTTCTTAGTTCATTATTTGATTCTTTACTCTCCAGTAGATTAAGCTTTGATTAAATTCCTACAATCAGAGTTTAAATTACACAACAGTTTTCTAACTGCTTCGAACCAATAATACTACATTCTTCCATCGACCTCTGTACAAGACATTGTCGTTTCAAATGGAAAATAAATACATATTAATTTTCATCATGCAATCATTCTTTGTAAGATAAAACATACATCTCCAATTATCATTAACATATTTTTCAAAAAATTCTATGTTTATTAGAAGTCTGGTATGAAATGCTTAACAACTTGGACTATGTTTAGCTTAATTTCTTTTCAAAAACTTATTGACAAAGGTATAAATGAAAGCTATTTTTTTGGATTCATTTTGACAACACTTTGTGAAAATTTCTGGGATTGAGATAGTATGATTCCCTAGGTATAACTTTTCTTTGTTATGTTTTTATGAACAGCAAAATTTGGCCAAATGAGTCGACACGTTGATTTGGTACTTGATTTTGAGAAGACATTTTTGGTTTACATGTTCTCAAATATGTAACAGAGAGAAAAACTGACCCTTGTTTCCTAAGATATACGCTTAGAAAATATGGTTGAAATAGGTGTTTTTGAAAAAATCTCAGAACAATGCGAAAAAGTGAAACCTTATTGGGGAAATTAATACAAACATACTGAAAAGTTTCTTGGAAAGTGTTTGAAAATTAAGTATGATTGATTAATTGATGTGGAAAAACCAAATGTTTGAATTAGTTATGAGAAAGGTTAATCCGATGGTTTGAAAATAGAAAATTGTATGGTTGATGCAATTTCCAAAGCTTGAAAGTAATCTTCTTCAAAATGAATGTTTTTTTTGGTTTTAATGACAATGGATGTATATACTTGATAATAGGGAATAACAAAATAGGATTTGGAATGGGGTAGAAAATGGTGGATCCAAACATTTTAAAAAAAAATGCAACTTTAGTGATGAAATAGTGACAGGATGAGATACAAAAGGGTATGAAGCATTTGTAAGCTTAACCTTCGTACCTTCTTCTCTTCTGAAACATTTCCAATGCGTTGAACTAATATGGTTTTATAGCTCATATTGTTGCTTCTCGAGAGGGCAAAACAAAAAATTCTAGTTGTGCCTGAATCTGTTGAGTCTAATTGAAATAAACTAAATATGAGAATGAACTCAGTGGAGAGAGTTTCAACAATCTTCTTACCACAAAAAAAAATGGCTAGACAGGGTCAATTTGGTAAAAATCTCTACAATATTTAACTTATGCTAAAACTGAAGATAAACCATTCATATGAATTTACTGACATGAAGACGCAGTAGACTTAGAGAGAAGTCAGAGTGTCATGTAAGAGACTCATTTAATACAAATTCGATTACTTAAAACAAAAATTTTGGAATTCTTTCATTACCACATTTGACAAACTTGTTACTCTTTTCCAGAAGTTAATATCTAGAAAGATGTAATTTAGCATACCAAATTGATACAGGGTAGCAAATAGCATATACTAGTGCAGAAATCGTAAAACTAACGAGCTTATTGAATCCAGCAAATAACTTTTGAATCCGTATCGTGATTGTGGTATGTGATATAAAAGAGTTGTGCAACAGAAAGTAATGCCGAATAAGGAGAAGAAGCGATAGATTGTTGTGTTCACCTCTCAATAATATCTGATTTGGTGTAGTTGGACAGAATCTGTTCAAGGTTGGCAAACTAATTAGTGCTGGTTAGCCCATCAATCATCAAATCCTCTCTAATTATTTACCTAGAGAAATAGAAATAGATATAGAAAGGTCTAGTTTATAACTACTTTGTAAATCTCAATAATTAAAAATAGGAGGATTAAAACAATTGCAAAGAATATATATATTAGCTACCTACCTGATAGGCTTGAATTAGACGACGAATCATAATATCTGAGTTTTGCGGCCCACCACCACCGGCGGCACCTCTCATTACATCTGGATGAAACTGCTTGACCTGACAAAAGAAGGAAGGAAGAATCACAAGTATAACAATTAGAACCTGTAATGAAAAAGATGTATATATATATATATACACACACATATGTAATCGTACTTTGGTTCGAAAAGCAGCTTTGAGTTGTGGAGATGAGCAGGGAGGGTGGAGTCCCAGCACACGGTAAGCCGAAGAAGTGGTGAGGGGGGATTCATCTTCATCTTCATCTTCATCTTCTTCTAAATCTCCATTCTGATTATTCACTCTAATTCTAAACCAAGAAGTAGAAGAATAAAGGGATGAGGGTGTTGAAATAAATGGGCGGGTGGTGGTAGTGGGAAATCTACAGTGACCACTATTTTTCTTCTCAAGGGTATTATTAGTATTGAAGAGTAATAAGAGAGGCGAGGTTGGAGCTGTATTACCATTGCACTTGCACACAGATATGGGTTCCATTACCATATTTTATCCAAATTTTACAAGTCTCTGGATTTTATTTGGGTTTCAAGGCGTTAAAATGGGGAAGAAGGAGCCAGCCAGCATTTGCATTTTATAGGACATCCAAATACTTCATTTTTTTTGGGTTAATGTCGGTTAAAGTTCTTTAATTTAATAATAATTTATTTTAATATGATCTCTCTAGTCAATTTTTGGTCAATTTTGTTCAGAAAGTTGGTCACGTGTCATGCACATTATCCGAGAACACAACCCCTCCTTGATTTTTCTTTCTGAAACCGAGTGTCCTGGTTCGAAAGTTGAAGTTCTAAAACGCAAATTGAAGTTTAATGGTGTTTCGGTTTCGTGTAATGGCCTTAGTGGCGGATTAGCTTTATTATGGTCAAAATCTATTGACGTTCTTTTCATGAGCTATCACTAATCATATCGATATCATGGTAGATCCTTCTAATTTCGAGAATTCATGGAGATTTATCGGCTTTTATGGGGAAGTCTAGGCCTGGCATTGGGCAGGTCTTACCCAGACCCAGACCCAAAGTTTTGGGTCTAGACCCAGACCCAAAACTTTGGGTCTATTAGACCCAAATACCCAATTTACTCACAACTTGTTGAATTGCATCTCAATCTAATTTCAATTGCAAAAAGTTTGGATTTTATATATATATATACATACATATATATATATATATTTGTGCGTATATTACTGTGCGCGTGTGTGTGGGTTTTATATATGTGTGTGTGTGTGTGTGGGTTTTATATATGTGTGTGTGTGTGTGTGTATTACTGTGTGTGTGTATTACTGTGTGTGTGGGTTATATATATATATATATGTGTGTGTGTGTGTGTGTGTGTTACTGTGTGTGTGTGTTGCGTGTGTGTGGGGGGTTGGGGGGGAAGACGATTGCTGTTCCCCACCCCCTTTTTTTTTCTTTTTCTTTTGTCTTTTCCTTTTTTATTTAATTTACAAAATAATATATTAAATATTATATTATATATATATATAAATTTCTATATATAAATATTATATTATATATATATGGATTAAATATCAATTGCATTAAATATGGGTTGGGCCTGGGCCTTAGGTTTAGATTTTAGTTTTGGGTCTGAGTTGGGTCTGGGTTGGGTCTAGCTTAATATTTGGGTCTGGCTTAATATTTGGGTCTGGGTCTGGGTCTAGACCCAAACTTATTTTTTGGGTCTGGGCCTAGACGCAGACCCAAACTTTTGGGTCTGGGTCTGGGTCTGGCCTACCCATTGACAGGCCTACGGGGAACCCGATACAGCCAGCAGGAAAAAGACATGGGATATGTTGATTCTGCTTAGCAAAAAATCTCAAAAGCCATGGCTTGTGGCTGGTGATTTTAATGAAGTTCTTTCCTGTCATGAACATTTGAGTACACTTTCGAGACCTCAATGGCAGATCATGGATTTTAATCATGCTTTAAACGAATCGGGTTTAACAGATATTGAGTTTACGGGTAACAAATTCACATCGTGCAACGGTCGAGATCCGCCTCATAAGGTAAGATGTCGTCTCGATCGAGCTTGCGCTTCCGCTAGCTGAACTCGCCGTTTTCCCAATCATCGTGCGATTCATTAACCTCTTACATATTCGGATCATTGCCCCATTTTAATCAAAGCGAGTTTGCCTTCACCGGTGATTCCACAATCCAATCGACACGGGGTCCAACCGTTTAGGTTCAAGGCATGTTGGATCCATTCCGATGAATGTGAAAAGGTAATTCGTGAGGCTTAGGGAAGTGCAACTCTAAGCGAGTCACAACATCAAGTATGGCAGCATGTGGAGGCACTACTACAGAAATGACCTATTGCAGTGGGTTTTTTGAACCTATTAGCCGCTGTAATAGTTTTAAGGCCTATTACAGCGGTTATAAAATAACCGTTGTATAATTTTTTATTTTTTTTTACCTACGTGTTGATATTTTGAGCAATGTGGAGATAATGTAACAACATTGATCCATCAGGCAGCTGCAGTAACACAGTGCATTGGCTCTATTTGATCCCAAATTCAACGTATATGAATTCATCACTTCGTGTCTCAATTGAAATTCAAAGCTATTTCTCAAGTAGATAAATTGGAAATGAACCACAATCCTATGAATATATAGAACAAAAAAGAATACCAGTCCATACATATTTTTTGCCTTCTCATTTCCTCAACAAAGAAAAGATGAACAAGCAGAAAACCACATATCACAAGTATTTACATTACATGTCTGAAATAAAAGAAGACAGTAACATCATCAACACTATCCACTCTAATATCTAACTTGAATCATGAATGATTCAACACAAATAATAGCAAAATAGCGAATAGATCAGAAATCTTCTTCCAATTTGAAGACATGAGTATCTGCACCATCATTCCCATTCAAGCTAGACACAACAGATGCCTTCTGATACTCCCCTACTCTCTTCTCAAAAAAAATTGGTCTACCCTTGCAAGCTAATCAACTCCATCCAATCAAACGGATTCTGCGCATTGTACATCTTTCCATATCCCAAAGCATTCAGCAATCTATCTGGCACAAATTCAATGTACTCACTCATCAACTCTCCATTTTTTCAATCAAATAGTGTATAATTTCTAACAACAATAATTAAATCACTATTTGAATAGATTCTAAGCAAAAATAATGTAACCGATCCTATTTATCCAACTAAAACATAACATCATAATATCAATTTTGTTCGTGATTGAGCTTCGCCACTCAGAAAAACCACAACACTCTTAATTTCTCAGTCATTTAAATGAATAATTGAACTCCAACACCAAATCAAAAAGAAAACTCTAATCACAAATGCAACATCACTTAATTAATAAAACAGACAACACAAAACCATTAACCCTAACTATGCACACCGATACATATATGGATAACTTACTTCCGAGAGTAGGCGATTCTTAGGAAACAGTTTGGCTACCTCCGTTGGAAGCACAACATACCTGAAAACATACAAATTCACAAAAAGTGTTTGATAAATTGACATTATCAAAGAAAAAATAAAAGAAATCCTGAATCGGAGAATGACTCCAAATAACAATAAATCCACTCAAACCAATCTCTTATGTTGATGAGCTTCACCTATGAGCTGTGACGAGGGTCTCTATGAACCTCAGTCCATGATCCAACTTTGGAGCATACTTTTCTTTCTCGAACCCTGACAACTTTACACATTTACCCCCCTTCAACACAACAATCAATCACAACTCATCTTAATGTTACTATATATCTAATTAAATCTCAAAAATAGGGCAGGCCAAAATTACAAATGACATCCAAAAATAATAATCATTTTTCGCTATACACTTTATTTATTTATTGTGAAAGTAGTATTTGTAAATCTATGGAGTCAAAACTAGGGATGGCAACGGGACGCGAATGGGACGGGTTGGGCAGGACTCATTTCCCGTCCCGTTAAAAAAAATTTGGACCCGGACCCGTCCCGGACTCGGTCATTTCCCGGCGGGTCCGGGTCCTTCCCATTGGACCCGACTTTTTTTTTTTGACATTCTTCGTGTTCTCCTTCTTCTTCTTCCTGTTTTTTTTTTCTTCTTCTTCCACACCCCCCCCCGGCCGCCCCTTCTTCTTCCTTTTTTTTTTTTTCTTCTTCTTCCCTTTTTTTTTCTTCTCCCCCGGGCTCCTCCTTCTTCTTCCTTTTTTTTTATTCTTCTTGTCCCCCCAACATATAGAGGTGGACATTTTTGTCTCCCACTATACAAAAGTGTCCACCACTACATATATAATAATATATATACACTAACAACATATATATATATATAATTTAAAAATATTATAATTATTTTGACCGGGACCGGGATCGGGTCCGGGTGCGGGACGGGTATCGATTGGACTCGTTTCCCGTCCCGGACCCGGCCGGGTCTTGATTTTCGATACCCGAACTCGGACCCGGTCCCCTTTTTTTGGACTCATTCCCGTCCCATTAGGGACGGGTCCGGAACGGGTACTCGTTAGACCCGGTCCCATTGCTATCCCTAGTCAAAACACATGAAAACTAACAAAATCAAAGGTTAATTAAATACTACCTTAGAGGCACATGGGTTGAAGGTGATGTCACGGTCGCCGGAGGTGGATGAGGTGAAACCGACGGTAGATGCGGCGACCACAGAGGCAACGAGAGTGCAAGTGGCCTTCATATCTCCGCCGTCAGATCAGATGGTGGTGGTGGCGAGAGAAAGACAGAGAGCTATATGGTGATGGTGGTGGTGGTGACGGTACACAGTGGTGGTGGTGGTAGTATCGGCGATGATAAACGTCGGCGTTGGTAGTGGTGGTAGTATCGGCGGTGGTAAACGGCGGCGTTGATAGTGGTGGCGACGTTGGTGGTGGTGGTAGTGAGAGAGAGAGAGAGAGTCGAGCTAGAGAGAAAGATGAAATGAAGGGGAGGGGTGGGTTTAGGTAGATAGATATTTTCAACAACCTATTAAAGCGGTTCTATTGTGAACCGCTATAATAGGTTGTGTCTATTTCAGCGGTTCTTTAGGCACAACCCTAAACCACTGTAATAGGCACAACCTATTACAACGGTTCACAAAAAAATTGTTGTAATAGGGGCCTCCGTTCAGTGGTTTTTCCAGATTCGCTGTAATAGGTGCGTTGTAATAGTGTATTTTTGTAGTAGTGAGGATTCTCGAATTGGTCTTTTGAATTGGAGTAAACAGAAATATGGAGATATCCCGAAATGTATCAAAAAGTTGGAGACAGAATTAGGGTTGCTTAGAACTTCTGAAAATTTACTAAGTTCTCATAGGGAAGAAGATCAAATACGTTCAGAATTAGAGGAACTAATGGCTGGCGAAGAAATTAAGTGGAAACAGAGATGTAAGTCAGTTGGTTAGCTCACGGGGACAAAAATACATCTTACTTTCCTCACCGGGCTTCGAGTCGTCATAAGAAAAACCTTATTGATAAGTTACGGGCAGAAGATGGTACCTGGAACTCATCTAAGGCAAATATTCAGGGTATCATAGATAGTTATTTCTCTCATATTTTTTCGTCTGAGTATCCATCCAATAGTGCAATTAACTCGGTTTTTGAGGCGGTAGAATCGCGAGTTACAGTTGAGATGAATGTGGAATTGGAGCGGGAGTTTATGGCAGACGAGGTAACCAAATCCCTTTTCTCTATGGCTTCTTTAGCTTCCCCAGGACCTGATGGTATGCCTCCAATTTTTTTTCAAAAATTCTGGCATATTATATGGCCTGATATTATATGTGTTGTTCTTTCCCTTTTAAATAACCACTCTTTCTTACCAGATTTTAACTTTACACACACCGTTCTTATCCCTAAATGTGATTCTCCTGAAACTGTAACTCAATTTCGACGTATCAGTTTGTATAATGTTTTATATAAATTGGCTTCGAAAACTATAACCAATCGTATTAAGCCTCTATTGCATGATATTATATCTCCCTCCCAATCAGCTTTTATTCTAGGTCGCCTTATTATAGATAATGTTCTTGTTGCTTTTGAATTAAACCATTATTTGAATACGAAGAGCTCAGGCAAAAAAGGCTTCGCGACTTTAAATCTGGATATGAGTAAGGCGTATGATCATGTGGAATGGTCTTTTATCAAACAAATTCTTCTGAGAGTTGGGTTTAGTCCTAGGTTTGTTTCCCTTATTATGTTATGCACATCTTCCGTATCATATTCATATCTATTCAATTGGGAGCAGTTTGGGTTTTTGCATCCTAAAAAGGGGATACGTCAAGGAGACCCCCTATCGCCTTATTTGTTTCTTTTCTGTGCAGAAGCACTGAGTTGACTAATTCAATCTGAGGAAGATAGGGGTGTGTTAAAAAGGATTTAAAATTTGTCGTGGCGCTCCTCCGGTCTCGTATTTACTATTTATAGATGACACCATGATCTTCTGTCAGGCCACACCGGAGGCGTTCCATTTCTTTCGACCTATACTACAAAGATATGCTTAAGCGTCGGGAATGGTGATCAATTTGCAAAAATCTACGGTTGTTTTTAGTCGTAATTTGGAAAGTGATGTTCGGCAATAGTTGGGGAATTATCTGGGGGTTCAGGTTGTAGACCGACATGACATGTACCTTGGTCTACCGACAGTCACGGGGCATAACAAATTGGATGTGTTTAACTATCTTGGTGAATGGGTATGGAAACGGGCGTCAGGTAGGAAAGAAAAGAATTTATCTTAGGCGGATCGAGAAATTTTGATAAAGTCTATTATTCAGGCGATTCCTACTTATGCAATGTCATGCTCTCAACTTCCTAAAAAATTAATTCGTGACATTGAATCACTCACGTCATCTTTTTGGTGGAGTGCGTCTGAGACACAGAAAATACATTGGATTGCTTGGAATGCTCTTTGTGATAAGAAGGAAGAGGGTGGAATGGGCTTTAGAGATGTAAGGGCTTTTAATCGGTCATTGTTAGATAAGCAGGCGTGGCGTCTTATCAAATTTCCAAACTCTCTTCTATCCAGGACTTTGAAGGCGAGATATTTTCCGCATTGTTCTTTTTTCGATGCTTGTAAAGGTAACCGACCATTTCTTACATGGTCGAGTATATTGTGGGCTCGGGAGGTCATTAATGCGGGATCACGTTGGAGCGTTGGTTCAGGTCACTCGATCTCTATTTGGACTGATAGATGGCTTCCTCGACCTTTATCTTTTCGTGTAATGACTACCCCGAATATCTTACCTATCAATACATCGGTGGCTTCTTTGATTGATCCCGTTACTCGGATTTGGAATGCGGATTTGGTTCGGAATATTTTTTCCCCCTGACATTGATATGGTTCTCTCTATTCCTCTTGGTAGATATCCGAGTGCGGATAACCTAGTGTGGCACTATTCAAAGAACGAAATGTCTTCAATTAAGAGTGTGTATCATGTCGCTCGAAATATGGGTATCGATAGTCGTTCGAGCTCGTCAAACCCGCCAGGTAACTGGAATGTCATTTGGGGTGTCAAAGTGCCTCATAAAGTTCACATCTTCGCTTGGCGTGTGTATAGAGGTATTCTGCCCACTCTCTCTAATTTGGAACGTCGAAAATGTCAAGTGTAGGATGTTTGTCCGTGTTGTGGGATGCATACCGAAACTGATCTACATGTCCTCCTTGAATTTGATATGGCTCGTCAAATCTGGTCTCTATCGGATTTACCGTGGGAAATTATTGCTTGTTGGCATAGCTCGGCAGAAGCTTGGATTAGATATGCTGCTCTTCTACTTGAATCAATGGATTTATCAGTTATTCCTTGTTCTTGCAGGGACCATTTGGTCGACTAGGAACAAATTGGTGTGGGACAAAGTTGTGGTAGGTCCTTTTTGTGTGGTCATTCAGGCAAAGGCTTTCTTGACTGCCTTCCGTAATGCTCAAATCATTGGAGCTCAAAATCAATCAACTAACACTTCATTAGCAACATGGAATCCTCCTCCTTCTGGTGTAATAAAGGTAAACTTTGATGCTGCTATGCTTGGTGATATGGGTGAAGTAGGTGCTGGTGTTGTGGCTAGAGATTCAAATGGACTTTGTGTAGGATGGGTCTATAAATTCTTTCCTGATATTAGAGATCCGGAGCATGCTGAAGCACTGGCGGCTCGAGAAGCTATTGAACTTGTAGCTCGTGGTGGATGGCGAGATGTTATTTTAGAAGGGGATTGTGCACAAGTTATCTCAAAACTTAGGAGTCCTTATACCGACTCCTCTTTTATTTCTTCTGTTGTTTTTGATATCAAGTTTATGTGTTCTCGTTTTAATTCGGTTTCTTTTAGTCATGTTAAGGGAACGGGCAATCTTGTGGCCCATTCTCTTGCTAAGTTGGCTTTATCTAGCCTTGAAGGGTCCGTTGATCCTCCAGTGTCGGTTATGTCTTTGATTGTATCTGAATAATTTGTTGTGGCTTAATAAATTGTCACTTAGTGTTAAAAAAAAAAAAAAAATTCAACTTTTGAGTTTCAATTTAGTCCCTCAACTCCAAAAAAAATTGTCACTTTGGTCCTCTGGCGTAAAATGCACTGTTATAACTTTCCATCGTCGATCGTCCAACTAAATCAACGGCAATTCAATTTTCCCACAGAAGTACTCCCAAAATTCGTCGCTAAATCCCCGCCACCTCTTTCCCCTCGCCGACGGCCGCGCTGGGAATAACGCTTTATACACACACACACACACACACACACACATATATATATATATAATCCGCCCCCCTCCATTATTGAACCCTCAAGAATCTGTGTTTCTTCACGTTCCCAGATCTGCTAACTAGGTACATTTCGCGTACTTTTGGAGAAAAAGCTTGATTTTATAAGTTTCATTTGATTGATTTTGTGGGTTCTTTTGTTTCTCTTTCAGATTGGAAGTTTTTGGCTGAAAACTATGTCAGGTGCCACAGAAATGCATAATTCAAACGGTGTTGAGGTGAAAATTCCAGATTCCATTTCCAAGAATTTGTGCCAAAATGGGAATGCAGAGCCCTTCAAGATTTTCTTAGGGTATGATCCCCGAGGACCTTGCATATGAGGTTTGCCGCTATTCTTTGTTAAAAAGATCCTCACCCCCTCTTGAAATTATCCCCATTAAGCAATCTGAATTGCACAAAAACGGAGTTAACTGGCGCGAAAGGGCCAAATTAGAGAGCACCGAGTTTTCATTTTTGCGTTTCTTGACCCCATTTTTGGCGAATTATGAAAATTGGGCTATGTTTGTGGATTGTGATTTCTTGTACTTACATGATATAAAGGATTTGGTTGAGTTGGTTGACGATAAATACACGATAATGTGGGTGCAGCACGATTACGCACCTAAAGAGACCACGAAAATGGATAGGCCCCGTGCAAACGGTGTACCAGAGGAAGAATTGGCTTCGATGGTTCTATACAATTGTGGGCATTTCAAGAATCGTGTTTTAACACCCGAAGTGGTGAATAAGGAGACGGGAGCGTTTCTTCATCGGTTTCAATGGTTGGAGGATGATGAGATTGGGGAGGTTCCTTTTGTGTGGAATTTTCTCGTGGGACACAATAAGATTGTTGAGGGTGACCAAAAAAGGTTCCCGAGGGCAATACATTATACGCTTGGGGGACCGTGGTTTGAGCAATGGAAGGATTGTGAGTTTGGGGAGTTATGGTTGAATGAGTTGGTGGAGTATAAGAAGGTTATTGAGAAGAAGGCTTTTTAGATCAATGCAAGTAGCTTTTAACTACGTCTCGGTATTCAGTAGATATTTTGGATGGTTAGATCAACGCAAGTATCTTTTAAATACGTCTCGGTATTCATGAGGTATTTTGGATGGTTAGATCAACGCAAGTAACCAAGCTTCTTGGCCTAGTGGTACAAGGCTGCCACTAGGACAACCTTGGTTCGATGCTGGAGCTCCCAAGATCGATTGTTGTCAAAATATTGCTTGGCCAGCGGCTGCCACGCACCGCAAGCGGGGATTAGTTGAGGTGCGCGAAAGCTGGCTCGGACACCCCGTGGGTAAACCAAAAAAAAAAAAGATCAACGCAAGTAGCTTTTAACTATGTTTCGGTATTCATGAGGTTTTTGGATGGTTTTTTATTTGTCTCGTTGAATTTTTGCTAACTACATTGTTTAGAAGATATCTGTCTGTGGTGGAGTTGGTGATATATGAGTAATATTCACGTTGTTTGATTTGATACAGTTCTTTGTTGTAGTATAGGATTGTAACATCATATTTGTCATGATTAGTTGTTGGATGAGGAGGAGTCTTAGATTGTTTAAGCAGGAAACGTTATGGTATAAAGAAGAAGAATCTTCCACAAATGAGTTAAGTTTAAGCAGGAAACGTTACGGTGTATATAGAATGACTAAAACCTGCTGTGAAAAATATGAAAAATATAGAATGAGTTAAGGTTGATTTCATCGAATTTGAACTTTCTGCATTTTCTTTTGCTTCTTTGGAGCAATTTGATTTTCTTGTTAATTTGACACTTTATTCAAAAATGAGTTTGAATACTATTGAGAATATTAATTATGGGTCGGGTTACTTACACCCTTATAAAACACACGGATCTACTGCTATAATGGCAATGTTCTTAATATTGTATGGGATATATTGATAGTTTGATGGTTATAACTAAATTAGGCATATCAAGTTTAAGGTTGGTTTTGTACATTTTGCTCCTCTTGATCACTTTTCTCATGGAAATGGTCTTCGTTAACTTGTAGAATTCTTGCTCGAAGTCGAACGACTATCTAGTAACGACATGTTTGGCTGTAAGCCGCAAATTCTGTTTTGTGGGATTTGAACTTTTGTTTCTTCAATCTTTGTCAAAAAGCTGTTTTTGCCCTTCATCTCATAAAATTATCGGGAGGAAATTCCTTCTTTCTGTTCATGTCTGTTTTCTGAGAAGTTCTTTGGGGAATATGTTGAAACTGGCACAAGAAATCTCAAACGTCTGCAGAAATCTCACACGACGAGCGATTTTTCCTGTGATATTCGGACATGTTCGTCCTTGACATGGAAATTGTTCTGCCTCAATCATTGTCCATCTCTGGCATCTATATTTGTATTTTGAATTACTATTTCTCTCTTTCTGATCAAATTTCATCAGAACTCGGAAGAAATTTATAATGACATGACATACTTGGATCATATCGAAAAACGCTGTGCATACCATTAACCTCTTTCTTGATGATTCTTTATTTCTTTTTCTCGACAATTGATTAAATTCTTCGTTTGTCGTAAAATCGTAGAGATGTATGGTGAATCCTCGTGGTAGATTAAATTCTGTATCAAAATCCATTATCAAACTGAAAGTTGCAACTGTGATCGACAAATCTTAGAAATTGAGTTTCGCCCACGAGGGGTGACAACTGGATCAGAAATTCAGTCTACTTATTTGGAGGGGGGGGGGGGGGGGGGGGTGTTTGATTTCTTATTTGAATTCAAACGTAAAAGTCCCATTTGTATTTGTTTCGGAGGGAGTTTTGGGTGAGATATGCTCGTGAAAAAGTTTTATTGGGTGTTGTATATTTTGGTGATACTTTTCGAAGTGATCTTTACACTATCCTAAAACTCCAAAACTCCGGACTCCATTATGATCGCATGAAGAATCTTATGTGGGTTCCACCACACGAAACTTCGGAGGGGGATGGTTTCTTTGTTTGAGTTCAAAATTGCTACTTCATGAGTTTTCTCGTGAATTTCATAGTCCTGCAAAACATGATAGCGCAGGCAACACTCAAGATATAAATATTACACAGGAGAAAATATATTGGATCTTGTAGCCGTCCTCATTTATTTCAAACAAGGATATTTATAGCTGTTCTTGATTAGGCAAAATAAATCCTAATTGTCATAAACATTTTTGACCTGAATCATAGCTCCATCTATTATCGTAATAACACAAACCCAAACACACAAATTAGGCTCAAATACTTAATCATATATATCATTGTCCCAATCATCATCTTGGCCCATTTAATATATTTTATTTACATAAAAAAATAAATCATTTTCACTAATTCTAAAATCGTTGGACTTTTTTTTAGTGCTCTTTAGAACGTCTCAAAACTCCAAATTTTGATATTACCACCAAGAGTTTAAATCTCGGTATCAGTGTCGATATCGGGGTATTAAATTTACTGAAATTAATATTCAAAATTCCGGTTTCGATTTAAAGAAATCATAGAAATTTATAAAAATATTTGAAAATTTACAATAAAACTTTGTGTAACTTTAAATATCTATTTTATGCATTTTTTACATTAATAATATTCCATGTATAGTATATTCATAATGAATCTTGTTGAATAGAATGACTGAAACTTGCTGTGAAAAATATGAAATAATGGTAGTAAAATACTAATAAAATATCATAAGAATTTCATTAAAATAAAGTGTACTACAATTTTAGTAAAAGTCATTACTCAAAATCACATCAAGCTTCTAAGAGGATTTTTAAGAGATTTTATTTAAATAATTTTTGTGTTCAGACCCAAATTTTTATTAACTTAATGTCTAATATCACTTTCAGATTCGTACTTAAATTTATTGTTCATTGGTTTACATAATTGGTCATTTATTATCTTTTCTTTTAATATGAATGATCATTTGACGTAATTTTTAAATATAAAATATTTAAAAATATATATATTATTTTAAATATCGGAAAATTTCAGGTTTCGGTCAAAATTTCGATGGATATTTAGCAGCTATTATTTTAGATTTCGGAAAATTTTGGGCTTCGACAAAAACATTCGGGAAATTTCGAATTTCGGTCGAAATTTAGAAAGATGTTCTGCAACATTGGATCGAAAGTTCGATTTCACTTCGGGACCCCCGAAATTTAGACTGAAATTTTGATGTTTCGGGAAAAATTTAAGACCTTGATTACACGTGTGAAGAAGCCAAGTGGGATTCCACCACTTCGGAACTCCTTTGATCCTAATATTATTAGTGAGTCAAAATTTTCATGCATAGGATTATTTCTAATTTGGAAAATGAAAAGGATAAAGAAAAAAAGAGAAAAAGAGTGGATGGGGTGAGAGAGGCTCGAACTCTCGACCTCAGGATTACTCAGAAGCTATGAGACCTACGCGCTAGCCAACTGCGCCACCACCCCTTGCTGTTTCAAAAGCGAATATAGTTATACATATATAAATACTTACAATGATTGGCATTTTCCAGATTATACGTTCGAATTCATTTTGCAAATAGTTTCCTGTAATTATATTTGATATTTATCAAAGGTCAAAAAGTTAGAAAAAACAATTTTATTTTTTTAAATCCCTTATTTACGTGTTCTTTTACAATAAAACTTAATTCTTTTTTAGCACATTCAAAAAAATGAACATGCTATATGACATAAAACGCTTGCTCTCTTCACTTATTGTGACCTTTTTTTTTACCTTAATGTTGGCACAAATTGCTAGACGAATGCATATTGATGGATTCAGTGGACAGTGATTTATTCAATATAATTATAAAAAGATAGTCTTACCATTTTAAGACAAGATAGTTAAATAACATTTTAATATTTGTCTAATAAAATATATTTACCTTTTTGACCTTTAGTTTGTCATATCAAGTTTGAACTTTTAGATCCTCTCTATTTACTTATTTATTTATTTTTTGTGTTTTGATATAGTATTTCACTTCATAGATATGTATAAAATGTATATAATTCACTTGACTGCATCTACACATACTTTACTATGTGGGATCAGAATAGTATCGATGTCAAGGTTAGTAATATTGAGAAATACGAATAGAACGTTGAGTCCGACCCGTCTCACAACAAAATAAAACTTTTATATGAAAACAATAATTAGTATTTTTTAGCCAATAATTAGATGATACCTTATATATTAATCCCACCTTATCCGCAAATTAATATTGCCATGTACTAATATATCCCTAATCATTACTTGGACACATCAGTAACCCAAAAAAAACATGTATACAATTTAAGGAAATATTTTTATATACTTAGTTATTAGATAAATTTAAGATAAAATATGAAATCAGAACTGAAGAATATGGAATGGAATTTGAAAAGCATATTTTTGACTTATATACCAAAAATTGAATTTTATTATTAAAAAGGCTAGACAAAAAGAAAAAAGAAAGCAAAATAAAAGGGTAAACAAATAAAGAGAATATGTACTCTTCACTAACAAAAAAAATTAATATACAAATAAATAAATAAAAAATAACTAAAAAAGCGAATCCTCTTTCTAAGCAATCTAATCCCTTTTGCTTTTTCTTGACTTTTTACAGGATTTTGTTGGTTGGAGAACAAAATGAAACAGAACTCAATTTCTTATTATTGTTTTCTGTAAACTTTTTAATTTTCTGAAATAATAATTAATTACAAACTTTGGGAGGTACAATAAAGAATTAATCTTTAAAGGGTAGGTGAGAAAAAGCCAAATAATTTAAACTTGTTCATTCTGTTAAATTATTAATTCTTTTTTCCTTTAGTATATATACATATACATACATACATTTTCAGGGTATATATCTGAGAAAAGAGAGAAAAAAGTAAGAGATATGGGTTCTTATGGGATGCTTGCAAAAAGGGCTTTGCTTACTGAAACCCCTGTTATGGTTCAGGTATTGATTTTATTTTGTTCTATCTATTTGTATTTAAAATGGGATCTATTATTTCTTGTTATATTTTTCTGGTTTTATATTTTATTTTATGTATATGCATATATCAATTTATTTTGTTGAGTTTTAGGTGCTTTAGTGTTGTAAGAAAAGTAGAATCTTATCTTCTCATTTTGTGTGGATTTATGTTTAAAATCTATAGATACAAGAGCTGATCCGAGGTGTGAAAGATTGTGTTTCTCTTGCTCAGGTTTGTTTACTTTTCCCTATGTTTTAATTTTTGCAAATTTTGTAAAATAAATATATACATATATATATATATATATATATATAATTTTAAGAAATTCGAGAAATTGAGAAATGTGAATGACTCTTTTTGGTTGAACTATGAAGCCTGTGCTGTCTAATTCTTGGGAAAGTGCATTTTTCTTGAAATTAACATTTTCTGAAAAATTTATGTCTTGTTCTTGGGAAATTGCAATTTCTTGAACCTGACATTTCTTACAATTGCTGAAAATTATTTAATAAATTCTATGTTTTTTGTATTTGTTCGACTTTTAACTCTGTTTCTGATTCGCTGTACCCGATATTAGCCCTGTTAGATAATGAATTCTAGAAGCTTTTGATCACAACAATGGAGAAAAAGCATTGGTATTTATTGCACTTGGTTGTTCTATACTATTCATAAAATACACTTTTTGCTTTGCGTTTTCTTCTATTTTGCTTCTAATTTTCCTACTAATCTCCGTTAATTGATTGCTGATTGTTTGGGAAATGGTTACGGTATAAAGTGGCTAGTGTTTAGCTGGTTTTAGAAGTGAAAATACTTTCCTGCAAATATTCATGGTTGTTTGTAGTCTTGTGCATTTTCCATATGTTTTTTCCGAAACTCTGTTAAATAAAATATCATGCAAGGCATTGCACATATTGAAAAGTAGAGTTTGAGAAATTGAATAGCTCTTCTTGAATTTGTCATTTCTGCAATTGCTGAAAGTTATTAAATAAGACCAATGCTTATTGATCTTTTGTACTTCAACTCGTCTCTGATATACAGTTAGATATGTATCCAGCATAGTTGATGAGTTCTAAAGGAATTGATCACAACAGTGGAGAAAAGCAATTGAATTTTTCTATTTAGAAACTGAGTTTCCAGAAAAAAAAATTCTATTTTTTTCCGATTTGTCTTCTATCAATCTTGGTGAATTTCTTTGCTACTATTCTTGGTTGTTTGCTGTCTTTGTACATTTAGCAGTTTGGTCGACCTTGTTTTCATTGCACATAAAGAACGAAAAATATGCTGAAACGGAAAAAGTTAATCCTTGTCGTGTTACTTTTGCAGGGCGTAGTGTATTGGCAACCGCCGAAGCCGGCACTAGAGAAAGTGCAAGAACTCGTGTGGGAGCCTTTCGTTAGTCGCTATGGTGCCGATGAAGGTCTTCCCGAGCTGAGGGAGGCCTTAATCAAAAAGGTCATATTTGTTAAATACTTACATACTCCCTATTGCCCTGAAAGTACGACTCTTATTTCACCCGGCACTACGTTTTGCAATGGAGTTGAAAATGTGAAAGTTCTTTTGTTTTTACATTATACCCTTAAAAGTAGGCAGTGATTGAGAATAAGTGGTGTCACACCAGTAGTTTAACTTTAAATGATACGTTTGGGAAAACTTAGGCTGTGTTTGTATCTGTTTTGGGTTGGGTTTCTGTCCAAATACCCAGCACAAAACATGTTTGGACCAAGATTATTTGGCCGAACATGGAAGCCCATGTTTGGCCAATAATTCCAAACATCCCCAAAACTGCCTGCCACTGTTTTGGGATCTTTTTAACAGACAACAGTCTTTTAGAGACTCCTGTCAGCATACTATCTATCTATCTATATATATACACACACACATATATATATATCATATATATATATATGTACAATTTATAATATATACATAGGTATATGTTATAGACATGTATGTGTATATATATAATATGTGTATATTATACATAATATGTAATAATATACACATATATACATATGTATAAACATACATACAGCATATATTTACACATATATGTATTACATATATATCTTTTTAATTCTAGTTGAAGGGGAATACCCTCACCCGACAAACCTAGGCCTATAGTTTTTAATCAGGAGCACACAAACTTATAAGACTCCAAATAAGGAGAGAAAGTCACAACTTGTGACAGCTTGAAATTGAACGTCTCACATGAAGTGAAAGTTGATACCACTTGGCTAACAAGCCTTGAGTATATGTATTATATATGTGTACATACTTATATACAGATATATATATATATATATTATAATATATATTATACATATATTATACTATTTTGTATATAACAAACACATATATTGTATTATACATACGTATATGTATACATACATAATATTGTATACACATATATATAATATTACAAAATATAGACATAATATAAATGTAAGAAATATGATATATATATATATGACTAATATATTATAATGTATATATTATAATTTATATTGCACATATGTACTATTATGTTGTATATATGAAATACATATATCGTATTATATATACATAATAACTAATCCAATACATTCTCATCAAAATACGCAAATCCCAATAAAATATTTGACCAAACAATTTCACCAAAAAGCACCCTCCAAAATAGAAACAAACATAGCCTTCCATTTTAGGAAATAGAGTTTCCGCAAAGGAAACAGGAGCAATATATTTGGCACGGAGGACTATTTTTTTCTGATAGGTCTGTCATTTTTGTCAAACTTCAGGTTATTCTTTATGAATTACTTATAATTTGATGGACTTCGTGGAGATGTTATAACGGCTTGTGTCTCGATATATAACTGGTCGGAGTTTTCTAACCCATTGTCCAAATAAGGTCCATTCGTACATCACATGTTCAATGTATAACCATGCTACAAACCGACATTTCCCTTCGGATGTCATGGTAATTGTTTTACTTCTTTTCTCTTGCAGTTACTTCATGAAAACAAGTTACATAAATCCTCCGTGATGGTGACTGCTGGTGCAAATCAGGTGAGCAGTTTCAGTTTGAATTCATCACCTTTTTGTGAGAGTGTAGATATAACAGAGGATTTAATGGTCAATAGTGGATTGAGAGCGTTGCAACCAGTCCACTGTATAATAATTAATAAACCTGGTAACAGAGTTTCTCAGGAACAAAGGTTTATTAACGGGCTGAATTTAAGGTGACAATTTGTTATGCATTTGCACCTACTCTTTCTTGTTTGGCTGAATTCGAGGTTTCACATAGTAATTTTCTATATGTTATGTTAAATGGTCGTAGTTTTTTCGAGAAGAATAGCTGTCACCAGAGTTTTTATACAGTATAACTAGCATTTCTATTTGTTCGATTGTCAAATAAGTTAGGCTTATCCAATGTTTGATTGCTCAGCCCGTTTATAAATGGCTGAAACTAATTAAATATGAGCAGGGTTGAGTGTGAACACCAAAATTGCGCCCGGTCAATTTGTAAGCTCGAGGCTCGGCCAGAATAAGCTCTGCGTAAATAAGTTGTAGATTATGCATGCTAGTAATCTTAATTTTCCTAACTTCTTGTTGACAGTCAAGTGCCAATTTTACCAAAAAATGAGCTTGATTATTACTAATTATATAGGTCAGAAAAGAAGAAAGCTTCTTTTTTTTTTTTTTTTGTTTTTTTTTTTGGCATTTTTGTTACTATTGTCGATCTTAAATATTATTCAATTATTAATCATTTGAAATTTTGTCTTCTACTTTATGTCTTGATAAAATGGCATTTGGATGTGTATGTAGAATAAGCTTTTTGTATGTCATTACATAGATTGGACATTAGAACTTGCGGAAACTTCTTCTTGTACACTGTAGAAAGCTTGCCACTTTGTAATCATTTCGTTTCATAGTTTCAATTTTTCGATAAAAAAAAATTCAGTGTGCTAGTCCGGGTTAAGCCCGAACTCAAAAAAATTGCCAGCCCAGTTTGAGCTGAGCCAAAAGAAAAATTTGTGTGCTGAGTGTGAGCCTATGCTCACCAGGCACGATAATATTTGAGCTTGAGCCAATCGTCACCTGCCTCAGAAGTCCCGGTTGATAGCCCTATCTATATGTATATCTAAGAATAAATTCATGCAAAATTGTTGCAGGCTTTTGTGAATATCGTTCTTACACTGTGTGATGCTGAAGATTCAGTTGTCATGTTTGCTCCATACTACTTCAATTCTTACATGTCGTTCCAAATGACTGGAGTAACTGATATTCTGGTGGGACCCGGTGATTCAAACACGCTTCATCCCGATGCAGGTTAATATCTAATAAAACATCACATTCTCTTAGACTGCGTTTGGATGGAAAGATTTGTATTTGAGAAAAGTTTTGGTGCAAGGATTTCAAATGATTTATATGAAATGCATTTGAAATCTACAATACTTATTGAAAAAATAGCTTAATATGAGTGCAAAAGAATTTGAAATTCATTTTAATTTGAAAATTTTCAAACAGCTCGATGCATTTGTGTTATGAGTTTGAAAAGTATAGAGCAATGGAGAAACAATTTTCGAAGGAATAAGATTTTCCACCAAACCATGCATTGATGCACATTATAGTGATTATAACAGCTTTATGATATTCAAATTACTTGTTTTATAATTACCGAGATTATTATTTTCAGACTGGTTAGAGAAAACATTACTGCATACGAAACCAACTCCGAAGCTTGTAACCATTGTAAATCCAGGAAATCCATCAGGAACCTACGTACCCGAGCCTCTTCTTCAGGTTACTCTTTTATAATTGTAAAGACTCTTTTACCCTTATTCGGTTTACTCACAATATGGCCGTGTTCAAACAGAGGATATCAGATATTTGCAGAAATGCTGGATGTTGGCTCGTTGTAGACAATACATATGAGTAAGTAAAGTTTCTAATTTTAATTTATAATCTTGATATATTCCCATTTCTTGCTATTTTATTTAATAACGTTGATAATTTTCTTGGTAAATTTTTTTCGTCGGGTGAATATGTTGATAATTAGTTAACTGTCTGACAGTGACTTTCTTGCAGGTATTTCATGTATGACGGTAGAAAGCATGTATGCATCGAGGGCAATCACATAATCAACTTATTCTCATTTTCTAAAGCCTACGGGATGATGGGATGGCGAGTTGGATATGTGAGTGACAGCTTTACATTTTCTAATTGTCACAAAATGACGCCTATCGTTCCTCTTTTAAAACCTAAATAGACTTGTCTTTATTTTATTTTCTCCTCGTCCAAGCTAAATAAATTGCAAATTTCTTTGAAGCTATGTCTTTTATAATGTTGATAAGTTAGATGTTTTATAAATCATACGCAATCGGTAACACTAGACACTTGGTATATGAAATCCTAGATGATGCCTTTTCCATTTCGTTCTAATAAAATTTAGATTTGTAGCTTTTCGCAAATGGTGAATGCGAAATTGCATTTTTATTTTAACTCAGTAGAATGAACGATAATCTGAATTCTATATTAGAGTTAGTGGATTAATTACGGGTCTGTCTCGGGTCGTAGAGAAGAAAGTTCCATTTTGATCGATATATCTTGGCACTTTCCATTTTGATGATTTCCTTATCATCGCATATCTAGAATAGGCTATGTTTTGGTCCCTAGTTGCTTTGGGGGGATAATTACATACATACACTCACTTGTTGAGTAATTACCACGAACCCTCTAAGGTTTTGTAAATTATCAAGACATCCTCCGTATGGCAACTCGAAAAGTAGGGGTGAAATTGTAATATTTTTTTACTTGCTGGGGGATGAAATTGTAATATCTTTCACTGACAGTGGAAATTATAGCAATTTCTCAAACCTTAAGGTATTTTTTGTAATTAGGATTTTATGTAAGAGACGTCTACGTATTTTTTACCTTTTTTACTCAATAAAGAAAGTACTCATGAAAATAGTGTTCTCACTTCAGATAGCATACCCTTCAGAAGTGGAAGGTTTAGCGGCTCAACTTCTCAAAGTCCAAGACAACATTCCCATATGCGCTTCCATAATCTCTCAACGCCTTGCTCTTCACTCGTTGGAAGTGGGCCCCGACTGGGTCACGACTCAAGTCAAAGACCTCGTGAAAAACCGGGAACAACTTCTAGAAGCGCTATCGCCATTGGGAAAGGAAGCTGTCAAAGGAGGAGAAGGCGCAATTTATTTGTGGGCCAAACTCCCGGAAAATTATCATGACGACTTTGAAGTAGTTCGTTGGCTTGCTAGGAAACATGGGGTTGCCTTAATCCCAGGATGTTCCAGTGGATGTCCAGGGTATGTTAGGGTCTCGTTTGGTGGGTTGGTTGAGGATCAATGTCGTATAGCTTCGGAGAGGCTCAAGAGAGGATTAGAACAGCTGGTGAATGAAGGTATGGTGCCATGATCTTGAATTTTCAATGATTTGTGGTTATTTTTCTGTTTGTGTTTTTGTGGTTAATTGTATTCTTAATTATCGCTTCGTAGGAAATACGGGTCTGCGATGTTACTGTTAAAAGAATAATGAAGAAATATCGAAATGATCATTTGTTATTGAAATTTTATGTATAGTATAATATAAATATATATATATATATATATTTTTTTAATTTTAGATGAAGGGTGATACCCTGACCCGACAAACACAGGCTAATAGCTTTTAATAATGGGTCACACAGATTCTATAAGACTCCAAATAAGAAGAGAAAAGTCGCAACTTGTTGGGATTGAACTGAGGACCCCCTCAAAATGAAAGTAAAAGTTGATATCACTAAGCTAACAAGTTTTGGGTTGTATAGAATAATATTTAAAGATGTACTAATTCAAATAGATTTGCCTGATATCATGGATGATATTATTGAATTCTAATACCAAAAAAAATAAATAATCAGATGACTACTTGAGGAGGTATTGTAATATTCTAACATTTTCCTTGTACTCGGGGTTCAATATAAAACAAAAAATATGACATGTCACAATTGTTCCTTTTTCTACTTATTTCAATGTTTTTTCTAGGCTTGGAGAACCAAGATTAATTATTAGACCCGATTGCTGAGAACATTCTGAAGCAAATGTTTTTTGCATGCTCAATGATTCAAATTCGAGATAAACAATTAGAGCATTTTTCACTATCACAGGTCAACTTTCGTTGGGGTCCCAATTGAATGATCAAATAGGTAACTGATAATATTATTCTCCCGAGGTTTGGTCTAATTAAGGATTTTTACATAATTACACAGTTTCTTCTAACAAATATCTCCCTCCGTTAATTTAGACAATATTACCAAAATGCTCTTCCTTGGGCACTTTTTGATTCGTATGGGTGGGCGACAGAGGCTGAGATGGAAGGTTGATTACTAGTAGACATCTGAAGACTGTGATAGAGAGGTGACCGCTGGTGTCCGTCGACAGGCAAGGAAGGAGGGTTGGCCGTTGAGCGAGATGAAGGGGGAGATGGCGGAGGTTGGGTGCTGGGTGGCGGGGATTGTTGTGGGTGGGGGGCGTCGTGGTCGAGGAAGATGCGAGTAATAAAGGAGAAGGAAAAGAAAAAAAAAGATGATAGAATAGAGGAAAAAGTATGGGGAGAAAGAAAAGAAAAGAGAGATGATAGAATAGAAGAAAAAGTATGGGGAAAAGGAGACTGATATTGGCCTTGATCTAGATAGCTAAATTGGGGGGGGGGGGGGGGGGGGATGGAAAATTGGTACTCCAAATTGGTCTGTACGTTTTTTTGGTACTATAATTTGGCATGTTGGCAATTTGGGTACATTAACTAGCAAAAATTGGCATTTCACTACAATTTCGCCAGAAAATGTCATTTGGCTGGAAAATTAACTTGAATTTGGCCATTTTGTTGAAATGGAGGAAAATTAGGAGATTTTGCTAAAATGGAGTGAAAATCACTTACTTGGACCCTATTTTAGAGGGAATGCAACTATTGTTCTACCAAATTGCCCCCAATCCATTACCAATTAACCTATTATTTAGATAAATACGATTTTTTTTCCATTGATGAAATAAAAAACTTAAAAACTCAGAAAAATAAAAAAAAGCATAAACGAAAAATAATCCTCAATTTTTTATTTCGAAAAAAGTGAAAATAAAAAACAAAACCATTTCTTTTAAAACTTATGAAAATTCAGAAAAAATAAGTAAACATGAAAAATATTACAATATTTTTAAAAATTAAAAAACATTAGAAATTATATCTCAAAGTAATTTTTAAATTTAAGTAAAACAAAATTAATGGTAGCAAAAGAGTTCCATTGACGAAAAATAAATTAATTAAAAACTTAAAGAATCGTAAAAACCATGCAAAAAAACTCAAAATATCGTAAAAAAACTAAAACGAAATCATAGTTTTAAAAAATCAGAAAATAATTATGAAATATTAATAAAAATTAGAAAATTAAAAACAAAGATTTTTTTTTGTTGAAAACAAGGAAAAATAGTAAAATTCAGAATACTACCTAATAAAATAATTGAGTTTGAATTTATGCATACAATATTATAAATTTTTACTTTGAATCATTTTATAAATATATTATTTATAGAAATTTAATTTATAATAAATAAAAAAAACTTAGATATAAACAAATATTCAAATTGAAATTTTCAAAAATTTAAATAATTTAAAAAAACTTGAAAGTATTTGAGTTAAATTCCAAATTAAAGGTCAATATTCCCTCTATATGCAAAAATTTCCAAATTGAAGGTTAATTTTCCCTCCATTTCAGCAAAATTCCTAGATTCAAGTCAATTTTCCTGCTAAATGATATTTTAGGCCAATTTTTAATTTTTCGGCGCAATTTGTATTGAAACTGTCAATTTTTGCAAGTTAGTATACCCAAATTACCAGCAGTCCAAATTATAGTACCAAAAGACGTACAAACCATTTTGAAGAACCAATTTTGCAATTTTCCCCTAAGTCGAGATATCAAGTATAAATCCGACACAATCAAGAAGAATTTGAGCAGAGTGCAAAAACCACAATTGAATTTAGGCTATAGCTATATATATTGAAGATTTTAAAATAGTTAAAATATGTCTTATTTAGAGAAGAAGAAGAAACACCATGATGCTTTAGTCTCTATCAAATTTCCGTCACTCAAGTCTGAGTCATTTATAAGACAAATGAATTACAATTGTGATGTAATTGGTGCAGTTAAAAGAAAGTGATCAATCATTGGGTATGTGTAATAACACTTGTCTATGACCGGTTGTGTGTAGCAAAACTAGGTTTGTAGTTTTCTTAGAAACATATACATTTTTCTTCCCCATTAAGTTCAGAAATTACAAATACCCCTTAGACATGTGAAAACGGCTAACAATTAAATTCAAAGGGTTACTATTGTTCGTGAAAGTTGGCTAAAAAATGGTTAAATTTTTTTTTTGCATGCAGAATTGTTACGTATATGTTCTAGATGTCAATGAAGAATTAGATTATGTAGGGTTATTTATGTTATTTTGTACAAACATACTATTTGGAATAAAAGGCATTTTCGTTTTGTTTATATGAATCTTAATTGACATTAATAAATAGTCCAATATAATATGGAAAAACCTTCTACTCCTTGGGTATGAGGAGACGGACACTAGAAGTGTTAGATTATATAAAATGAGTTCGCAAGTCAAAGAGTCTTGATTGGACATAAGACTGAACTTATATGATATGAGTTTTGACAAGGAGTGTCAGTCGGTCACTACGCAATAGTGAGGATCACTATGCAATGGTGGGAGCTCATAACATAGATTATCAATGGAATTGAAATATTTGGACACGGCTCACCGTAATTCTGTCAATGAGTATTTACACGGTGACTGTCAATGGTAGGATTACTGGTCATGATAGTATGTGTGAGCCTTAGACCTGATGAATCACGAACAATATACTTGTGACACTGAACTTGTTATTAGAGTAGTTAGATCCAACTCACCTGTTGGTGGGGTCGACCTCGAAGTGAAGTATTAGTGGGCAAGTAGCAGTTGTTCGGTTATTACTAAGATGGAATTCATTGTCTCGAGTAGTAAACGAGTTTATGTCCTATGCGACCATGAGTATATGAAATGACAAGTTTTTGGTCAAAGCATACAAACTATCTCGTGTTGAACATGAAGGGTAGTTTGGTATGATACTATGGTTAACGTCGAGTCTTGTGAGTTTAACACTTTCCATGACTCTCTCTTGATTGGATATAACAGTGAAAAGTTTATACTTATATGTTATTCATGACTGAAAAGTTCGCAATGATCTAATCATTTCGTTCTCAATTAGGTTTTGATGTGGGTTCACGGGATTGGCTAGTTGACACCCACATCCTTGGTTTTCTCGTGTTGTCAATTAAAACGAACCTAGAGAGTCACGCTTTCAATGATGGAAGAAGGAAAAGTTTCAATTATTTTCTGAAAGAAGGTTTTGATAATTCGTTATTTGATAAACGAATTACAACAAAGGGTTAATTAATTGCTTAGATTAATTAAAAGTAATTTTATTTAATTAATTGGATAAATTAAATTAAATTAAATTAATATGTAAAATAATTAATTGGATTTAATTATTTGATTGTCAAATTGGCAAATAATTAATTAGATTAATTATATAATTGTTTAATTAAATATCTAGTTGGGCTAGGTGATTAATTAAACATTGGACTGAGGCGAAAGTCAACTAAGCCCAATTGCTCAGTCCATAGGCGTGTGGCATGGTCAAAGATGGGCTTGGGATTTAATAAAATCCCTAAGCTCATCTTAGACAATCAGGCTCTGAAGAGAACCCTACAGAGAACACGTGAAGAACTTTCTCCCTCTCCCTTACACTCTAGCTATCATCTTGAAGGAAGAAAAGGGGAGTTTTTCCAATATTTCGTCTGCGCGATATCTAGAGGCAGGAGCTTAGAGTTGCTGATGTGCGAAGATCGAAAAAATCCCACAAAAGAAGAACGGTAAAATTGTTTTTCGCGTTTTCTTCTTTGTTTCGCATATAACTTACATATCCCTGGAGTGGTCCATGGATTGAGATTCGTCTTTGTTTAATTTCCGCTGCTCATGTTGCTATGAACCTGAACAAGAATGACATTTTGGGGGAAAATTTTATTTTCAGTCCCATTACTTAGGCTATGTGCACTTTTGGTCCCAATATTATAGAACTCACCAAATTGCATCCCATATCTCCAGAAAATTTGCAATTCTGGTCCCTAGCCTAGCTTCCGTTAGTTCTTGGACGGAAGTAGCACATGTTTGTCACATGCATGCTTAATCGTGCAATTTATGTCCCATGATATTGGACGAAAATTGAACATGATGCAAGTTCCAGGACTAAAATTGCACATGACCCAAATTTATTTATTTCCATTTAAAAATTCGTGAATTATCTAGGGTAATATCCATAATCATATAATGTGAGATCTTATTTCTATAAATGATGTGCACATATTCCATTTGTCTATATATTTCATTTATTTTATGTTACTAATTTATATCATGTCATATCTAGTTAATAGAATAATTAGTACAATTTCAGTCAAACTTAAAATTATTGTGATTTGGTCTTTTTAAGTATTATTTTTTTTGTCAAATTTGGATAAAACAAAGGAAAATGAATTAAAAATTAAAGAAAGAAAAGAAAATAAAAAGAAAACAAAATTAGTAGAGCAATTAATTACTTCAAAAAACTCAAACTGAAAGTCGTGTGCAATTTTGGTCATATAACTTGGACTTTTGTGCAATTTTGATTCCAAGAGCGAATTAACGGTGCACGAGAGAGGCACACACTATTTCCGTCTAAAACCTAACGGAGATTGGGGTTGGGACTAAAATTGCATATTTTTCGAAGATATGGGATGCAATGTGGTGAGTTCTATAATATTAAGACCACAATTGCACATAACCTAAGTTATGGGACTGAAAATGCAATTTTCCCAACATTTTGGAATTACAATCCTAATTTTTGAATGTCAGTCCGAAACTTTAACGAGTATGTGATTTTTTTTGGACGATTAAGGAATGTGATTTTTTTATACGAAACAAATGTATTGAAGGTGTAGATAATTTGGCAAATGAAGGGAATCCGATTATTGCGACAAACTTCATGAGGTGTACGTGTAATTAAGTCGTTAAGTATATTCTAATGAGGTGGTTAGTAGTTTGTCATTAATTGTCATGGAATGATTTGGTTAGTAGTATGTCAATTGTCAATTTGTCATTCAATGATTTTAAAATACTAGCTTGCGACATTTGCATTAAATAAGACTAATTTTTTACCAATTGATGGCAATGTGCCTCATGTTGTTCCATCAACTTCGCAATGAAAGCAATTTGTAGACCAATAATAGTTTTTTTTTTTTGGTTGTCTAGTATCTCGGGTATTGTCGGACTAATTTGTTGGTCGATTCGGGTCGCACACCTGGCCTGGTGGGTGAGTCTCCCAATAGGGGTAACTCCGTACACAAGAAATTGAATCCGAACTTTGCTTAAGCGAAATCGAGCTGCTTACCACTCGAACCAACCCGTTGGTCCAATAATAGTTATTTATAAACTCTTTCTTTATCACAATAATGTGTGTTCGGTGTGAAATACAAAAATAAACAAATAAATAATTAACCTGCCGCCATCAAGTTGATTAAACCGGTATTTAAATCTAGTTTAAATGATAAGATTGACTATACCACTACCACTACGGTGAAATAAACAAATAAATAACCTTGCCATCAAGTTGCATTTATAGTTGTGGACTGTGGTACGGTAATTGGCAATGATATGCGACCGGGTACTTAAATTTAGTTTAAGTTTAAATGATGAAATGAGGATCAAAACTATGATATGCATAGGATTGAATAAAGTAAATAATTTGATTATGGGAGAACTACAAAACGAGAAAAAAATCTTAAAATTCAATTATAAAAAATATATATATACAAAATAAAAATAATGGCGTGGAGGGCTACTGCTTACTAAACCAAAAACTCAAAACTAATCATCGACACAAAAAGTATATTTATCTATTTAATTAACCCGATAAAAATAATATTTTGTTTTATTCCGGTCAATCACATTATTGACTTGAATTTTAGTCTACATATATTTTAGACGCTCCACCAATCAAATTCTCTAATTATTGTCATTACCCTAACGTGTCAATTTTATTAGCTGGAGGATCGCGACTTAATAATTAATTAATACTTATTCAATAATTCAAATATTGTTTTTCATGGCAAAGTTGAAGATAATTTCTTTTCATTTTGACGTGAAATACCTTTACTAGTAAATAGTATAATCACTTGTTATTGGAACGGATTCATTTAACTTTTTGGTAATTTAAAATGACTATGATATATCATATGAGTCAGTTTCGTGAACCAAACTTCGCCTCTCTCCTTCTCTTTCTTTCAAACCCTAATTTTTCCTCTTTTCTTCTCTGTCGATGACAGTTAGGTGAGACGGTTGTCTTTATCACCACTATTGTCAACATCATCATCAGCGAATTGAGTTGGAGCACCCTCCAATTTATATATCCAAACTTTAGATCTGACGAGACATGACTGAATTTAATGAGACAGAAGTATCTGACGAGATAAAAACAGACAATAAACAAGATTTTAAATAGTATTTTATAATTGTGTTTAGTTTTTATTTTCTCTCTCGAATGAGAATTTTTCTCTCTTGAATAAGAGTGCGGTTTTGAACACAAGAGTTTTCCTGTATTTGTTTGTGAGTTTTTAAAATTTGTTGTTTTCAAGAAACACTACAAAAAATAATACATTAATGACAAAATACCAAGTGACAATGTTAAAGGTGTCACTAATTGTAAATTTTTAGTGACAAGATTCTTTATTTTGTCACAAAAATAGGTTTTACATGTTTAATAGTTTGATAAGATTTGTGTAGATGTTATCACTCTTGATACTTAGTAACAAGGAATTTGTTGTCACTATTGACAATTAGTGATACACTTTTAGTGATGACTTAGTGACAACAATTATAGTTATCACTCTATTTCTATTGTCACTATACATGTGTCACTAATTGTCAATAGTGACAACTTTAAAAAAACTTTTGTTACTAAAAATTCTTTTTGTGACAAAACAAAAATTACTGTCACTCACTATATATATTTAGTGACAATTTTAACATTGTCACCTCTAATTTTGTCACTAATATTATTCTTTGTTGTAGTGAAACTTGATAGTTGATGTTTCAGATGTTCTTATTACATCGTTGGAGTCGATATGAATTGTATTGTTCTAGGCGTTGAAAACTTCCGATCGAATGATATATAAAATCGATTTTTTTTAAAAAAAGAAAAAAGAAAAGAACGAATCCATTTATAATTTCGATTCTTTTTTATAATTCTAAAGTTGAAAGTGGACTTGTATTCTAGCCTGTTATAAAATTACCTAGGTAAATACCACTACAAGATCCCACACAGACCCAATACGTCGAGGATTAATCTTGAATCCGATGGGATATTTTGGAAACAAAAAAAAAAAAAAAGGAAAATCTTTGCACACAACCAAAAAATAATATATTAATGGCAAAATGTCAAGTGATAATGTAAATGTTGTCACTAATTGTAAAATATTAGTGACAAGATTTTTTGTTTTGTCACAAGAATAAGTTTTACATGTTTAATAGTGACAAGATTTACATAAAAGTTGTTAATGACAAGGAATTTGTTATCACTATTGAGAATTAGTGACATACCTTTATTGATACCTTAGTGACAACAATTATAGTTGTCACTCTATTTGTATTGTCACTATACATGTGTCACAAATTATCAATAGTGACAATTTAAAAAAAACTCTTGTCACTAAAAATACTTTTTGTGACAGTAAAAATTATTGTCACTCATGACATATATCTAATAACAATTTTTAACATTGTGACTTATAATTTTGTCACTAATATTATTTTTTGTTGTAGTGACATGAATTTATTTTGTGTAAAAAAGAAAATAATATAACATGTTTTGAAATATTTGACAAAATTTTAAAACTGAGTAATTTTATATCTAATCATATATGCGCATATATAATTTCCAAACACATATGTGTGCATATATATATAACATATGAATCTATGATGGATTATGAAGTTTATATAATACACTTCAATTTTGTAAAGGATTGATCTGTTTATCCAGTATATTCGTCTTGTTTCAAAATAAAATCTCAAGCAAAAAGATGTATTTGTCAATTTTACCCCTAGTAAAGTCTGATTAATTATGATGTAACTTTTACATTTCATGATTAAAGTGGCTTAGACATGTAAAGTTAAAAGCGAAGTCCTAAAAGTATGCATTTCACAAGTAATGGAGAGAAAAGAAAAAACAACTATACTGCATTAAATTAACTACTTAAATTAATTTCTCACTTTAATTAAACTTAATTTCTAAAGTTGTACGAGGAGAAGGGTAATTTGTTGATGGTCAATTGTTCACCTTGTTATGACTCCGAAGCTTCAGAACTCTAAAAATTTGATTGTTTTGGATTCAAGTATTGTATATATGACATAGGTAAAATATGTAGATTGGGTCAAAGACAAATAATTTGGTTAACGAAGTATACGATTAAGCATTTGGGGTTCCAGGCAAAAGTTGAACAAATATGAACTTAAAAGGGTTTATTAGCAATCTATCTTAAAATTGTGAATTATTTATCAAATTGACTTATCATTGAAAAGGTTTATTGAAATAATCCAAAGGCGCCTTCAAGTTGGCACAATTCATTTTGGTCCTTAACCTTTTACCTCAATCCCAGATTGGTCCCTATGTTTTTAATTTGTGTTAAATCATCCTTTGTGGAAAAATTGTTTCTTACTTATTATTATAGCATTTTGCAATATTGGTCTTACTACAAAATATGAGTAAAACAAGCCCGACATGCTTCGGAAAAAAATTAAAATTTCATAAGGTAATACATTTGGTTGACCGCCTTATCACCGGGTATTCCGAGTCCTCGTTTTCACGGATTAAATCCAACCACACAACCGCAGCCGATGGTTCGCAGCCACCCAGCTCCTTCAACAATACACAACACAACCCAATTTCGTTTCCTACCTTTGGGCGTAAAAGGTATTTTTAGAATAAAGATGCAATAAATTTTGGAAGATAGAGGTTGAACAAAAGCCTTTAATTTTATTGATGAAATATAAACTAAAGTTACATAATATTATTCTACTCCGCTATTGGAAGAGAAAACTTTTAGCCTCTCATGAGAGGGCTTCTATTTGGGGAAATTCCCATACACTCTTGTAAGAAGAACTATGAAAGAAGAAAGATTACAAATTTTTCTATGAATATTTGTATATAAAAGAGTTGGAGAAGTTTCCTGATGTCCTCCATCTGCTTTTGAGCTTCCTTCTTATAGACTTTGATTTCGGATTCCAAAACCGGACTCCAAAGCTTGTTTAATTTTTTGACGTCATTGCATACGTCAAACTCTCTCTATGAATGCGCGTGCAAAAACTTGACACGAAAAATCCTTACGTGTATTAAACAGCAAGTGGACTGGTCGTGTGTAGTAATAAAGTGGACAATAAAGTCCGGGTTGTCGAACCTCAAGGACTTGTATTTTAGTTTATGATTTTAAAGCAATTGAAGAACTTTAACTAAAATATTATGAAAGTAAGATATAAGAAACAAGATGTCGAAATCAAGATAGCTATAGAAAAGAGCAACTAAGACACATGTGTTGGCATAAATTAATCAATTTTCATTATAAACATGTTCTCATATTATTAGACTAATGTTGCTTTGGTGGAAAAAACCTTAAATAATTACTACCCGATTTCTCGGCTGTAATAATCCTGATCTAGATATGTCTATCCGAGAATCTAACCAACAATCATGCATTCAAGTTCTAGAACCTCCGACTAACTAGAATCTCTACCTATCTCTAGGGGCAATTCTCGGATTATGTGATGATCCTCTTTGACTTCTCTCGAACGAATAATTTAAGGCATATGGTAGCTCTATTCAAACAAGATCAAGGGGAAATTCCCATACACTCTTGTAAGAAGAATCTAAATCTAAGAAAAATGGTTGAAGAAAGATTACAAATCTTTTTCTAAGGATGATGAAGATGATGATAGGATTGTTTAGGCTATAAAAGAGACATCCAATCCTCCTTTTATAGGAACATGTGAAGTTTTCTACCAAGAATGTGAACTCCATCTGCTTACCAAGAATGTGAACTACCATTCTCTTGTTTTCCACCTACTAAGAATTGCCACTTTCTTCCAGCGCTCATACGTCTCCACAGACCTCCGAATTGGATGATTTCATGGACATAGATCTAAAATGTAGAAGGAAACGTCATCAAATTCGGTCTCTAAATTTATCCAAATGGCATTCCAACGTGGAAATTTGGCGCCCAGGTGTGCGGAAATGGTACTAAAATATGATTTTAGCTAACTCCAGCTTGTTTCTTGCTTGTTTGGTCATAGAGGTGTGAAACATCTTGGCCTAAACTTGTTTTATACGTCCTTTTTCCACCCTTTATTCGATTGTATCCACTTAAGGCCTGAAATCACTTAATGCACGAATTAAACGCACAAGTGACAAAATCAAGCGATAAATGAACCTAAAACATAAACGGAAAGGGGCTTAAAAACACGTAAAAACAACTCCTATCAGTCCCTGTGTTAACAACTTTGTCAGCCACGCTCGTCCTTTTACAACTGTTTCTTTTCCAACTATCTTCCTTTAATCAATCACATGATTGATTCTCAATTATTGCGCCTGACTATTCAAGTCTTTTTCGTTTACATGATTTTACCCTGGTTTGTGAAAACCCCGGGGGTAAAACTTCTTTTTTCCCTTATCCTTATCTGATTCGGGTTTCGTCTTGGTAACCCGTATTCTTGTACCAAATAAGGGTTTTTCTTAAAATTCAGAACTCGAATACTCCCGATTGTGCCATTGATCAACATGCATCATGTTGCAGGCTTTCTTTCTGGTAGCTTCGGTTGCTGGTAACTTGTTTTCCCAGATTAGCGTCCTCTTTTGTTCAAAGATCTTTTCTGCGAAATAATACTTTTCCCTGTCGTGGAGTTTAACATGAATGATCCATTCATTGAGTTGGAGAATGTTTTGAATGGATATTTAACTTTGTCCATCTCCGTGAGACAGACCCACATTCCCCATGCTCTTCTGGTGGAAATATCATCTTCGTTGATATCTTCGTTGATAGAACTAACCAAAGGAGCTTCTCTTGTTGCAACCTTGACTCTATTGTAGGCTGCCATATCTGGTCTCTGTAACTTAATAAAATGAAACACTGGATAAGACCCCTTTCTTGCAATTTCTGGTGCTGCTGAAATAAACTTCAACTCCAGAATATCACCTCTTTTAAGGTGTTGGTTGTTTTGCCATGAATCATACACAACACTGAAAATCCAATCTAGAAGTTTGGATATTTCCGAAAAACTTGGTGACATAGTATGTATTGAAGCTAATGCCCCAAAACCATACCATTCTCTGACTTCGTCAAGATTTGATCTTTCCTTCATCCAAATCCTAGGATATTTCTCTGATATTTCTACCAAGGACTTATTAAGATTTATTCCTTTTCTTGAGACTAATTTTTCCCAAGAACGTTGATAAACCTGCCATGCAATTTAATTTTGTCAGTATTAACCTGAGAGGTGCCTGTCTGTGGCCTAAGGTTAATCTCTCCCTCTTTAACCCCAGAGGTACCGGGTTGACTTGAAGCAATAGGAGTTTGCACTTCTGATTGTTCAATTGTTTTTGATTTTTCAAAATCTGAAAATGGACTTGTGCAAGTGGTATTTGAATCCACCGCTCCGGGTATAGAGCCCCGTTCTCTGAACGCAGATTTTGAGTCCTACTCTCGTAATTCGCGAGTCATCACTGAAAATGATGCCTTTCAAATTGGTTCTTGTAATGTAGTCCATAATAAAGTCATGGCATATGTTGTTCCATTGATTATGTCCTGGACTGTGCCCAGATCAGCTCGTTTTACATGGCCAGCTACTTCAGCGTTAGCTGATAATAGTCTAAACTTTTTGTCAAGCTCCTCAAGGTTTTCCCTGAGATTCCTGTATCTCTTGATGATGGAATTGGCTTCAGACACTTCCATCTCTTGTCAGAAAATCTGCAAGAACATTCTCATGAGATTTCACAATAATAATCTCAAAACAATAATATTGACATTCAGCTTGCCATCTGATAATACGCGCCTTCTCAATTTTTGATTCAAGTTTATTTTTCAAAAAAACTTTTACATTAGTATTATCAACTTTTAATGTAAATTCTTTAGCTAATAAAAATAAAGGCCATTTTTTTAAATGCCTTCCAAACAGCAAAGAATTTCTTCTCGTTTATATGCCAAACTTTGGCTTGTTGTTCGGTGAACAACCCCCCTGTATATCTCCAAGGTTCTTCCCCTGTAGTTGTCTTTTTCATGAGCACTGCTGCCCATCTATAATCATTGGCGTCTGTATAGACTACCAAATCATCATTGTCTTGTGGTATAGCGAGTTTAGGCAAGTTATTGCAAACTTGTTTCAACTTACGAATTCTTTGAGTGTGAATTTTTTTCCACTTCCATTTTATGTTATCTGTCTCTTTTATTTTTCCAGATCTTTGATGAAGATTCCTGCAAAGTCAACAACTCCCAAAAAGTTTTGAAACTGTTTTTTATCTTTCAGAACATCAGGAAAATTGCGTATTTTTTCCATAATATGTTCCTGGAGTTCAATACCTTTTTCATCAATAAGAATACCAAGAAATTCAATCTTATTAACTCCAATTATCGCTTTTTTCTCAGAAAGCACTAATCCTTCTCTATAACATGCAACAAAAAATATTTCAAAATGTTTAATATGTGGTTTCATATTTTTGGATGCAATCAAGATGTCATCAATATAGACAAACATGAATTCGAAATAATCTTGAAACAGATTATCCGTCTTTCTTTGGTATATCTGGGGTGCATTTGCCAAACCCATTGGAAGTACATTCCAGATATTGACCCTGTGGAGTAGAAAATGCAGTATATTTTCTAGACTCTTTTTCCATCTTAATCTGATTGAAACCAGATTTACAATCAAATTTAGAAAATACTTTGGCACCTTTAATGCAATCAATTAAGTGTTCTCTACTGGGAATATAGTAACCATCAAATTCAAGTATCTTATTGATACCTTGATAGTTGATTACTAATTTAGCTTTTCCCCTTTTTACCTCACCATGGTTTCTTACAGAAAACCAGGACTGTAAGCAGAGACTCCAGGTTCAACGAGTTTAAGATCGATATGCTCCTTTATGATTGTTTGCATATCCTTCTTATCCTCCATATTCATCTGGATTGACTTGTATCGAACATACACATACTTGCATTGTTCTTTTACTTTTAGAGTAGCTTCGATCTTGTTTTTATCCCACTAAACCAAAGGATTTTCATTAAAGTTCCTTTGAATTAGTCGTTTAATATTTTCAAAAGAAAGCAAGCTTTCTTCGTTAATGTTAACCGAGGATCTGGTTTGTAAAGCATTCTTAAGGAGTTGAATTTCCTTTATAGAAGCTTAATAACAGTCTTCGCCTAAACTCATCATTTAGCCTTTTGTCTAAATATCAACAATTCTTGACTAAATCGCTTTTTATTCTGCATTTTATGATGGGTTAAATTAGCGTCTGTATTAAGATCACCACGTTTGCTGCGAAAATGAATAGGCATGATCCTATTAAAAGCTTTTGCGCGCCGTAGAACTTGTATCTTACTACCACAATTAGTAGTAAAAGTGAGCAAGTTTTTGTGGTTATCTTGCATATATTTTGCAAAAGTCTGGATAAAATTATTATCCAACAAAATATCTGCTCCTGTATCATGAAAGTATATAGGTGGCATTTTTACCTTGAACCAAGGTGTACCAAATGCTCCTCCAATCATGATCTGTGCTTCTCTTATCCCATTATTGAGTATGAGGATTTTCTGAGAGAAATCTCTTCCTGTAATAATGGGTAAAGATTCCATAGCATTGCGAGGAAAAACACCAGGTTTTGATGTACAAATCCCTGATCCAGAATCAATATAAGCTGCGAAATATTCTGACTTATATTGTTCATAAAGCATACCCACAAGTATGTATATAGAAAAGAGGCTGGTCATTTGCTTATTCAACCTGAATAATATGACCATCCAAGTCGAATTCCATACCTTTTCCTTTTCTCTTCCAAAGTTTATGCTCCTCAAGGAAACTTAATCCCAAGGTAACAATTCCTTGGTCACGATCTGCAATTCCTGAAACAAATACTTCATAGCCTGCCATTTCTAGCATACCTTCGTATTTGCCCACATTCGGTTGCTGCAAGTAGTATATATCATCACAAGAAAAGTAATTATCTTTCTTTGTAATATCAAATATAACTTGCACTTCTTTCCATCCTTAAGGGCATCTAATTTTACATTATCTACTCTAATAGCTTGAGGAGTTAAATCTTCAATTAATTGTTTTCCTTTTAAACTTCTAATCTTTTCTTCCGAAAAGGACATTCTGTTATTAAAATCTGTTCTAGAACTCATTGAGCGATCTAGAACTGGATGGTCTTGGATTAAGATATCAACACTACCAATTCTTGGTATTTGAATGGGATCGGGTGACATTACCTTAGCAAATTCCTTGAAAATTCTTAGAATTTCAATATACTCTTTCCTAATAAACAAATCAGAATGAAGTGTATTGGAAAATGCATATGCAATTCTAAATGTAATAGAATATGGTCTATTTCCTTCTTTCATAAGATCATTTCTTTTAAAATCCCGATGAAGGGTTAAGACTCGGTTGAAATCTTGGTTAGCTAAGTTATATGCAATTCTTGGATGAATATCAAACATCAGTTTTTCTGCATATAAATTCCCTACCATTGTACCAAGACATCCATCTCTTAAGTTATTAATTCTCTTATTCATTATAGATAAATGTAATGGAGAATTAACTCTTTCTTTGAAAGTGGATTTTATTACTTCTTCAATAGTTCCTTTATGGATCCATTTCATATTAACATTTATTTCCTCTTTAAACCTACTTAAGTCCTCCAGAATTTTTTCATTTGGAATAAGTTGCATATCCATCACATTACCAGTTAATTCCATTGGAATTGCAAACTCAACAGAACTTATCTTATATATGATGTAATGCCGCATTTGATTTAATCCTATTTGATTTAGGATTCAGCTAATTCCACTAACTCTGAAACCATCGTCTGGTCCAAGGTTAGAGTCTTGCCTCATTATTTTTTCCATAGTTTTATCTGATATAGATGACCGTGAAAAGAATCCCGACAGACTATTTGATGTTTGTAGCCTATCTCATTCGTTGAAGTTATTCTGATTCGGTTGAAGATCCATCTGAATCTATTTCTTCTTCATAGACACTTTCATTTGAGGGGATGTTTTCGAATGGGTAAACTGGTACCCAATCTCGGTAGAAAACTACATCCAGTATGTCCGCAGTGGCTTCAAATTATTTTAATTCACCATTTTTTTGTGGGCAATCTAGTGAAATGTGGCCACGAGCTCCACATGTCCAGCAGTTACGATCTTTGAAAATTTCTTTTGTACGGGTGTGAGCCCTTCTGAAAGTTCGTCTTGTGAGGTTTTTTCTATCTGATTTTTGAGATCCTTAGGAAGACACCCTAGTTGGTCCGGATCTCTGGCCCGATTTATGAGATCGTGCTTTCGATTTAGACCACCAAGACTTTAGTCTGAAAGAAGATCGCCTTTTGTTACTCCGATTATCAGAGCTTATAAACCGCTTTCTCTTTTTTCTTTGTTCAATTGATTCTCCAATAATTGTTGAAAAATCATTATTATCACAGCAAAGAGGGGGTTTCTTTATCTTTCCTCTAAGCTTTTTCATGTTCTTTTGAAGGGAAGCTTGATAACACCAGTCCTTCAGTTTGTCTTTTAACAAAGACATACGTCTAGCTACTGAATCAAGTTGTCCTTCTGGTACCTTGTAGGATAGTGTTAACATTTCCCTCCAAGGACTGCAAATTTTTGCAAAGAACATAGGTGCCGAAATCTGTGATGTTATGTTACTCTGAAAGAAGTATTTGCGAAACCAATAAATGTATTCATCTACTGCACAAATATTTCTTAATTCAATACCATAAAGAGCCTGTGTGTACTCTCTGGTTTTTTCCGTATTGCTTTGATCGAAGTATCCGTCTCCGATAAAATCTAATTTTATGAGTCTTCTGAATCTTTCTGCAATAGTGCTTTTAGATTCTCCTTCTAAGACTCCTTGCTTGGTTGTTTCAGGGGTATATTCCCATCTAGTTTTTACGAATCCTTCCAATCTTAACTCAATTAATCTTATGAAATTTTCTTTATCAAGATCCAGTGTGGTTACTGCTATCTTTATAGCCGCTAACCATTCATCGATTAATTTTTTGATGTTTCTGAAATCGCTAACATCCAAATTAAGGATAGTAGCTTATGGATGCAAGGGTTGTAACATAGTCCTTGCCCAGGGTGTATTTTGTGGTACCCTATTTGGATTTCTTACGGGATTTGCTCTAAATGTTGTACCCCCAAGAGCGGGTCCTGCGTTTGTATGCAAATCACCACTTTCATGCATCGTTTCATTCGGTGGAGGATTATTAGATGCGGAACTTTCTCCTGGCATTGTTAAAGCCAGGGGATTTGTTTAATTGGTTTTGATATTGAGTAAATCCACAACTGCTAATTGAGAAAACGACTCAGCTAGGTCCTGAAGATCAGATAGATCTACCCTTGAGATATTCATATTAACTTATATTTCTAAGGATTTCATTTATTAGATCTTCCTGAGTTTTAGGTTTCGGAATTTCGGTCGCCTTGCCCTTTTGATGTAGAAGAGGCACTCTTTCCAGCACATCACTGATTCATTCCTTTTTTGATTTGAACGTACCCGAGATACCCTATTTTTCTTTCAGATCTTGAACTATAGACTTTAGATCTGGAAGAATCTTGAGAATTTTCTCAAGTTTCTGCTCCAAGTTTTCGATTTTCATAGGTAGATATTCTATCCTATGTCCATAATCTTGAATTGTCTTTTGGATTTCTCTAAGGTCTTTTGATAACTTAGAGGTATCCGGTTCAATCTCTTTCCAATTATTATTCATAACATAATTAAATAAGAGATTTACCTTTATTTGGTTATCCTGGCCATTTGCCTCGGATCTCTGCAAGCTGTAAATCACTCACAATGTTGCCTTGAAATTTATCATTCAGAGCTATTTTCCTTTGATAATACCTTAGCTCCTCTTGTATATCGGCTATGGGTTTCTTACTTTTAGTAAGTTCCCGCTTGATTTCGCATGAAATCTTCTTGGCTCTTCGGATTAATTTATCTATCCGAATTTCTCTTTGATTTTCCAGAATTTGGAAATATTTCTTGTTTTCTTCATAGATCGAACAATTGTTCGGTTCCATACTTATTTGATTCTCCTCCATTAGGGATAAAATAATTTTATGTAACCAATTTAAATATTTCATCAATAAAACCATGGCTCTAATACCAATTTTGCACAGGATCCCAATATTGCTTAAATGGCTTGAATGTACCAGACGTAAGAATATTTTTTGCAAAAAAAATATTTTTACTATTCTTCGGAAGGACTAAAGTAAAATATTTTAAAAGCTGAGGGACTGATTTGAGATTGGAAGTAGAGTTCAAAACCGAAATGGATTTTTCCCCTTAAGGTTACTTTGAGGAATCTTTTCACAAACAGGGTAATTTGATAAATGGTTCAAATTTTTGGTTATTTTATTAAAAAACCCAACTTAAAACCAGTATAAGAGAAGACTAGGCCACGTAGGCCTATTTGTGCTTTAATGGGTTGGAGTATTATGATATATATTGGATGAGGTAAGTTATGCACAGAGTGTACGCACTCTGTCATGGCAAAACAACAAATATTCTTCTCATTACCAAAGAGAGTTGGTTGAGGTGGTACATGTCTCAATTACTTTAATCAGAGGTTTCGAGTTCGAGCATTAAGTATAGAAATAATTTTTATTGAGAAAGCTAGACACACACTTCTTGTAGATGTTCCCGACTCAAGCAGCATCACTCTCGTCAGCCCATAGAATCAGGACAGTTGTGGAAACCAAAAAGAAAAATATTTTTTTTTTCTCATTATGGTTTGAGTGAATCTTTTACAGATTAAGCAATGATACTTGCTTGTACAGATTCTTTCTTGTGAAAAAGTTGTTGGCTAGCTTAAGCATCGGATGTGGTACGATTGGAAAAGCGCCCACATTCAATTCTATTTCAAGTGGTTCGAGAGCTTGGAGCAAGAAAGATAAAATGATGTAGAAGTTATCCACATCAAAGTCTGCTAGATTATAGGCCTGTTTGCAAGAGTTTATACTTTTAAAGAAGTGCTGAATTTTAGAAAAAATTGTAAAAGTAGCTGAAAAGTTAAAGTTGAGTGTGTTTGCAAAACTTGCTAAAAAGCAGAAAATATAGAAGAAGCTGGTAGAAGTACCTAAAAACCTGCTTTTAGTTTCTGCTTATTTTCAACTTTTTTTTAGTGAAACAAAATCAGAAGCAGTGAAACCAAACAGCAAAAAACAATTTAAATCCAACAAAAAGCTGAAAAATGCTTTTCTTAAGCTTCCCAAACAAGCCTTATGATTGATGGTAGTTGTATTAATTATTTATTGATATCTTAATGGAGAAAATTATCAAAAATCCCCCATAGTTGGTGCAAATTAACAAAAAATCAGTCAAGTTTTAAAATTACACAAAACATCCCCTATCAAAGCTGACAGACTTACATATTCACTCGCTGTCATTTTTCAGGCCCAGCGTTTGCTGATGTCAGCAAAAGAAAAAGATGTGGTAATCCCATTTTGCCCCTAGTTTGAACATAATAGTTCAATTTTACATGACCAAAATATCCCATTACCAACTAGGTATTTGTAATTACATAATTTAATACAGAGGGTGGTGTTTATGTAATAACTTTAACTAAATTAAAATAAAATTGAATTTTTAAATTACCTCAAACATTAAATAATTAGTAAACCTTTCAAATAATAAAATAGTTATTCAAATAATCAATTAAGTAAGTTTTCTCGTTGGATGATGCTTGTCAAATTAAAAAATCATTAATTATATAATTATTTAATTATAATCAAGTAGCTATTAGGTAACAGTAGATTATATTTTTCGTTAATTATATATAGTGGTGATAACAAAAAAATCAACTAAATATATTTTTTGATAGAAAATTAAAAATAATAAACCATTATAAATAATTTCAAATTGTGAAGATTAAAAAATCATTAATTAAACAATTATTTAAGTAGTAAGTAACAATAAAATATATTTTTCAAAAGTTAAGGAGATTTTGATAGTTATCACTCAAGTGAGGGGTGCATGTAATTTAACGATGTAATGATAGTCATAAATATACAATTGAATTTAGCAAAAGGTGTATTTAGATTACAGTGACGATGAGGATCTTGAGGGTGATAATGATGACAATCGACGATGTTGATAATATATATTATTAAAATAGAGAACCTTAATATTATTATAAACATGTCCCTAATTAACAATATTTTTAATCCAACAGCCTCAACAATCAATACTATAAATATGGCCTTAATTTTCAATTGTAGGAACAAAACTAATTACTAGAATCCAAGAATTATCAAACAACACTATGGATTCCAATGCACAATCAAATAAGCTCCCCATAATAGAATTCAGTGAAAAGAATTTAATTCCAGGGACAAGTTCCTGGAAATCAACCTCGGATTCGATCCGGCGGGCCCTGGAATCGTACGGATGTTTGGTGGTGGATTACGACAAAGCCCGGTTAGAACCGGGAGATCAGGCGGTGTTTGGGCTGTTGGAGGAGCTGTTTCGTTTACCAATGGAAACTAAAATGAGATATACTTCTCAACGTCAAGGGTTTGGTTTTGAGAATTATCCTGCCATGCCACTCTATGAATCTTTTGGGATTGAAGATGGTGCAACTCTTGAAAGTGTAGAAGGGTTCACCAAACTCATGTGGCCTTTTGGCCATGACAAGTTTTGGTACTTATTTTTATATTCCCTCTCTCTCTCTCTCTCTCAGTGTCAATTGAAATATGTTTTGAGTTCGGTCATACATAATCAATCATATAAGAAGTGTTTTAATCCTTGTTTTGTGATTGTCATATAGTGATGGATTTGAGCTTGACAAAATCGGATTCCCTAGTATAATTTGAAAGTAGATGAGAAGATGCGGGACAATTCAAATCCTCTTATTTGGTGTTTCACCTTGTGTTCATTGTCACAAATGCCTGTCAGAATACGTAAAGCATCCCATTAAATTAGATATGAAATCGATGTATGTCCTACGCACATGATGTGTATTTGTGATACATAATACCAGATGAAATACTAAATAAAAAGAACACATATGAACATTTGAAGTGACGAGAATGGCTCGAACCTGACACCCCCTTCAAGTGGATATTGTTCCAAATTTTGTATGTAAAAAGGTGCAATTCAAATTTTCGTTTGAGGTTATTACCTTTAGTCATCCCTCATGTGTCATCAAAGGATCACTTAAGTCCCTCATGGCAAAAAAACATCACTTTCGTCCTTTATATATGTACATAATATGTAGCCCGATGATCCTTTTTTCAACTTTCCGACCAATTTCTCATATCAGCATCGCAGGTGAGTTTCACTCAACCAGGGCAGGGGCAACGTCGAATTTTTCCCTTATTCTCCATGTAAAAAATTGTGTCACTTTAGTTCCTCATGTCAAAAATTGTGTCACTTTGGTCCTCAAATGATAAAAAATATCTTGTGAAAAATGTATTTTTGAAAGGAAAAAAAAAAGACATGAAATTGACTTTTATTAATTCCTAACAAAAGCTAAATTAGAATTTCTTTTTGGGGCAAACAAGTTGCATTTATTTTGTGCTTAGTCATTTTTTTGAAATCTACAACAATTGAACAAACGTAATTCAATAGTCATACAACGTGATTAGTTCGATCACAACATGATTCAGACTAGAAATTTTGAACATGTATTTATCACACAATCAAATATGGACTTGAGTCTAGTTAAGTATTGTTCAAGATAGTTTCTGATTTTAAATTTCTTTAAATCAAACTCTTGACGTGAGAACAAAATAATTGATATTCATACATTTATAGAATTTTTAGTCCCGTAATTAGTAATTCAATATTCTACTTAAACATCGATCCCTTTATTTGTTAGATAAAGCTTGATTCATGACTTTTTTTTTCTTTATCAAACTCAATCGAGTATTTGGATCGTTGGATTTAGGTCGGGACTTTGATAGTCGGCTAATATGCAATCCACCATTCAGTTAACAAATTATTCTTTTTTGCATGAGTTATTATTCTTGAATCTGAAATAATGAAACTAGTAAACATAAAAATTAGTATAAAGCATAGTGGAATTATTGTTTTGAATTTGATATCATGTTCTTAATCCCACAAGAAATAATATGAAAGGGTAAAAATTAATCTTGAATAGGGCAGTGTTATTATTATTTTTTTTTGAAGAGAAAGATAAAGATATTATTAGGCTAACTCAGCCATAACCAAAGCTATAACCAAGTCCACAATGTCGTGAGGAATATCAGATGCATCCCCAACTAAAGTTGGCAAAGCACTACGCGCAAGACAATGCGCAACATTATTGTGAACACGACGGACAAAATCAAAATGAATAAACGTAAAAGACGGAATAAAAGAATGAATATCCGAAATCAATGCTCCCACAAAAGATAAATCTTCCGATGGTGAATTTATCTTTTGAATCAGGGATAAACAATCCCCTTCAACCACAACCCGAGTCCAGCCATTGTTACTTGCCATGCGAAGAGCTTCCCTACAAGCCAAAGCCTCACTCACTTCCGCCTGACAGCTGAAAAGGTGATGAACCTGCCTCCATGCAATAACTTGGCCTGTTGAACCACGCCCGATAACTCCACATCCCGTTCCATCTAGTTCAGAGAGATTCGCACCGTCAAAATTTGTTTTAATAATCCCTTCATCCCGGGGCTTCCAACTCGCTATCAAAGGATCCCCTACGCCGTTTATGTTGGTCAAAGTAGCTTCATGATAAGCAGAAATAAACGCCCGAATTTGCATGACAAGTATATCCAATGGGGTATCATGATTCTCCATGACCTTCTTATTCCGATTATACCATAGGAACTTTTTACACCATAAAATAATTTGGGCTTTCGAATTACAGAGCCCAAATAGCCCAAACTGTAGAAATTCGAAAAGAAGAAAATTGGGTCCACAGGTAGGTAAGATAAGGCCCAATGAACTTAGAAAATGGCATAAATGTAGACTGGGTTGATAAAAGCCCAATAATCGAATCTGAAGAAATAAAAAGAGTTCAAAAGCCAGTAATCTGCATTCAAGGAAGACGCGCCAAGTTGAGGATTTTGAAAAAGACTCTCATGGAGGTATAAATTATCCTTTTTTTCAGATTTAAATATTTGATAGGGTAATTTGTATCTTGATTTGAGTTGTTCGATTCACTATTTTTCATACTCGAAATCAATAATTAAAACTTAATTAAAGACTTGAACCACCAAATAGCGTATTGAACGCAGGGGTTGAGAGATAATTCGAAGTTGTGAATTATCAAGGGGCTTGGATCGACCACTCGAAATCCTTCCCTAGTCTAGTTTGTTTTATCGCGAAACAAATTTTTGGCGACCACAGTGGGAGTTAGTTGAATTTGACTTCCCTAAATCTGTTATAAGATGTTAGAAGATTCTTCTAGAGAGGAGCCGAATGACGATCTTGAAACACAGCCTGTGTCTCGGCACAGGATTAGAGCAGACAAAATATATGAGCAATTTGTTAAAATCATGAAACAGACTTTAATGGGGGCTCGAGATGATCAACGAAGAGAATTCAATGATCAGTACCGAGCACTGGCTCAAGAATCTGCCCGAATATTTACCGCAATAGTGCAAGACATTGCTGTAAATTCCCAAGAAGGTTTAGCTCGAGAGGTTACTCGAGTTGTAACCGAATGAGGAGAGATATTTAACCAGATCTGCGACGTCTTCTCGAGGATGGTAAATACCCAGGTGGTTAATGCGTTGGAACCACTAATTGAAAGACATAATGTCCTAATAGAAAAAGTATCACAATTGATAGCAGTAGAGCCAATAGTTCGAACAAGACACGTGAACCCGAACGAAATTCCTTTCGGATATCCTCGCGCTCAAAATGTTCAATTTGAAATGTTACTCAAATTCGAAATGTTCAAATTTGAAATGTTACTCAATTCGAATTGAACCCAGGAGCTCGAAATGCTCAATTCGAGGTTATATCCTCGTGCTCAAAATGTTCAATTCAAAATGTTACTCAAATTCGAAATGTTACTCAATTTGAATTGAACCTAGGAGCTCGAAATGCTCAATTCGAGGTTATATCCTCGTGCTCAAAATGTTCAATTCGAAATGTTACTCAAATTCGAAATGTTACTCAATTCGAATTGAACCTAGGAGCTCGAAATGCTCAATTCGAGGTTATATCCTCGTGCTCAAAATGTTCAATTCGAAATGTTACTCAAATTTGAAATGTTACTCAATTCGAATTGAACCTTGGAGCTCGAAATGCTCAATTCGAGATTATATCCTAGTACTCAAAATGTTCAATTCGAAATGTTACTCAAATTCGAAATGTTACTCAATTCGAATTGAACCTAGGAGCTCGAAATGCTCAATTCAAGGTTATATCCTCGCGCTCAAAATGTTCAATTCGAAATGTTACTCAAATTCGAAATGTTACTCAATTCGAATTGAACCTAGGAGCTCGAAATGTTCAATTCGAGGTTATATCCTCGCGCTCACAATGTTCGATTCGAAATGTTACTCAATTCGAATTGAACCTAGGAGCTCGAAATGTTCAATTCGAGGTTGGTCAAACTTCGAATCCTATAGCCCTCGAAGAATAGAATTGTATGAACTAACCAAATCCTGAGGAGCAATCGGGAATGAACCAAACGAATACTAACCAATCTCCACAGTCCCCAGAAGATCAGGGTTTTTGCCAGTAGAGGGCTCGAATGCAGAAGATTCAAACGTGGCCCAAGACTAAGGTGGTCGAGTGATTGACCCCGACGGTTAGAAGCCCATGGAGGAACCACATGGGCGAAGCCAAGAGATGCTACCTTCGTATTTCGATAAAGTACTTCGAAATCCTTGATTATCAAAGAAGATAACTGAGAGATGCTCGAAGATGAAGGTTTCGAGAAGGGGAAGTGATGTAAAACAAGAAGCCGATGCATTTTTGGAAAAGTTTGAAGGAAGAAAAGTAAAAAATAAGCGAAAAATTGACGATGAGACTTCAAACGGCCGTAACTTTTGATCTGCTTGGAGTTACAGGGCCCACAAAATACCAAATCGAAGTTCTTTTCGAGAGGAATCCAATCGAATGGCTAGGCCATTTTATGGTGAACAAATCGACCCTAAATTCCATCATTTAGGCCTTCATTCGAAGTCGAATCAGGCTAGGAAGATGACGGTTTCGAGAAGGGGGAAGAATTCGAGAAGTATAACCAGAGGGACTGTTCTTCGAGAAAGTGAAGGACAAAAAATCAAGAAGTTGATACAGAGGAAAGAGAGAGAAGTTGTTTTTAACCAAAAGATGTGTCTTTTAGTACACATGAACTCAAAACGTTCATTTATATTAGGGAGGCATTTGTTTACACCATAAAGTAATTGGGGCTTTCGAATTACGGAGCCCAAATAGCCCAAACTGTAGAAATTTGAAAAGAAGAAAATTGGGTCCACAGGTAGGTAAGATAAGACCCAATGAACTTAGAAAATGGCAGAAATGTAGACTGGGTTGATAAAAGCCCAATAATCGAATCTGAAGAAATAAAGAGAGTCCAAAAGCCAGTAATCTGCATTCAAGGAAGACACGCCAAGTTGAGGATTTTACAAAAGACGGTTGGATGCAGTTGACAGCAGTTCCCAAAGAAGAAGAACGTGGGTTCTCCATGGCCAAGATATATAGGCAGCCAAGACGAAGAAAAAACAAGGGGGTTCATCAGAATCTACAACTTCTACATTTTTGTTCTCTTAGAATTAGGTCTAGTTTTAGGAGTAGTTTATAGCGTAATGTAGGAGTAGTTCATAGCGTAAATTAGGAGTAGCCGTAGAATAATGTAATAGTTGCTTGTCAAGAATTACTGGGATTTGGCTACGAAGCTTGTATCCGCAGTTTATTTGTAATCATCACGATCGAAAACTCTCATAGAGGTATAAATTATCTTTTTTCAGATTTAAGTATTTGATAGGTAGTTTTATCTTGACTTGAGTTTTTCGTTCATCGTTCTCATATTCGAAATGAACGATTAAGAATTCAATTGCACCACCCAGCGCATCGAACACAGGGGTTGAGAGATAATCCTCGATAGAAGACTCTCATGGAGGTATAAATTATCCTTTTTTCAGATTTAAGTATTTGATAAGGTAATTTGTATCTTGACTTCAGTTGTTCAATTCACTATTTTTCATACTCGAAATCAATAATTAAGACTTAATTAAAGACTTGAACCTCCAAATAGCGTATCGAACGCAGGGGTTGAGAGATAATTCTAAGTTGTGAATTATCAAGGGGCTTGGATCGACCACTCGAAATCCTTCCCTAATCTAGTTTGTTTTATCGTGAAACAGGAACCAAGGGCAGTCTTAGAATACATATGAATCTTATCATTTTCAATCCAGCCCTATGCGTAGATGTTTTATCAGTTGCTTTTGGTTTCTTGGGTAACAGTAATCCAACCGAAACATTCCTTGCTATTCATGTGATTAATTAAATCTTTGGCCGTAAGTAATGGAAAAACATAGGTATAAGTTTAATTAAATATTAGTCTCACTCGTCAAAGGAAGTGAATGAGGCCATACTTCATTACCTTGAAGGCTGATTCAGTAGATACAACAAAGTGTGTGTGTTGGCGGTTTCTTTTTTTTGTTTTGGTTGGGGGGGGGGGGGATTGGCCCTCAAAATCAATCGTCAACGAATGAAAAATATGAATTTGTAAATCAAAACTAGAAATTTGTCCATGCTCATTACTAGGTTTCTTACGAAACTAATTACTTTACTTCGCTCAAGTCAATTCATTTGCATCCTTATATTTGATTGTGTGAATGAACCCATGTTCAAAAGTTTTAATCTGAATAGTGTTTTGATCGAACTAGTCAGTTGTATGACTATTGAATACATTTGTGCAATTGTTGTAGATTTGAAGAAAATGACTAGCACAATATAAATGGAACTTGTTTGTCCCAAAAAGAATTTTTAATTTGGCTTTTGTTAGGAATTAATAAAAGTCAATTTCATGTCTTTTTTCCCCCTTCAAAAATACATTTTTCACAAAATAATTTTTTTCTTTTGAGGCCCAAAGTGACATAATTTGTACTTGGAGAATAAGGAGAAAAGGCGACTTTGCCCCTGCCCTAAGTAAGTGAAACTCACGCACGTTGCTCCGCTGAGAAAATTGACCGAAAATTGCAAAAAAGGATCATCGGGCTACATATTATGTACATAAGGGATGAAAGTGATATTTTTTTGACAAGGGGGACTAATGTAACACTTTGGCGACATATGAGGGACATATAGGGATGATTAAAGTTAATAATCCTTTTGTTTAAGTCGATATTCTATTCATGCTTCGTGACATCATTCTGAGAGTCACAAGGACTTCCCCCTTCAAATTCCTAAATTGTCATTCTCAATTTATGATGGGAATATATATTTCTATATTGTCTATGATCATAATATACATTTCGCTCCCAAAAATTAGAATTGTGGCTCTATTCTTGAACCAATTCAGAAATACACACACACACATTATGCTAATCTCTTTCTTTCTTTTGAAGTGAAACTATTCACTCAAACTCAAAGGTGTCATTAGAATTGCTTCACATGGTAATGAACATGGTGTTGAGCAGCTATGGGTTGGAGAAATATTGCAATTCTTTAATTGAATCCTCATTTTACATGAAAAGATTGATAAAATATAAATCACAAGGTGAAAATGAGACAAGTATTGGACTTCTTCCTCATACAGACAAGACATTTATGAGCATCATTTCTACAAATGAAGTCAAAGGTTTGCAGATTAAAACTCCCCAAGGAGAGTGGATTGACTTTGAGCCATCTCCTTCCAAGTTCATACTTCTTGTAGGTGAAGCTTTCATGGTAAGATCTTCGAATTTCATTTCACCTTTATAAATAGTTGCTTTTTAGAATTTTCATTTTTCTTCTATTTTTGGAAGTCACAAAACAAGAATTATTGCGGTTAGAGAGTTCGAAGCAAATCGCGTAGAGTTGCATAAAATTTTCTTTGAGTTATTACAGATGTTCAATATTTGTCTTGAGTTTGGTTTATTGTTACTAATTGAGCTCAAATGAATTTTTGTGTTATATATTACTAATGTCTAATTAACCTATACTATATATAATTTAAGAGACTTTATAGAAACTGATTTTGGTCTGACAATTACTTTTGGTATGACACAAGGAAATTTATAATGTAAATTAAGTGTTCATGCCGCTTGCACTATTATAGTGCCACCTCATGTGCTTGGATAAGGTGACATCTATACTATTATAGAATTGAATAGAGATTTATAGAAACTATTTTGAACTATCAAACTATGTTAATGAGACAAAAGCTATTTTATTAATTGAATTGAGTGTCACATGATATTATGATATTCTGCCACCTCAATAGTTTTGAGGTGACTTAATCACATTGACAATCACATAATCCAGAAGGCCAGGGAAACTTTTTCTTATATTTTTCTCCTTTTCTCTTTATTTCTTTTTAAATTTTATTTTTCATATCTTTTTTTTTTCTATGTTTCTTCTCTTTCATCGTCATTTACTTTCAATTCATTTTAATTTAAATAAATTCTAATCAAATTTTACTTTTTGCACACACATCGATTATGCGTTATCGACTAATAATAATAACTTTACATGGTCCATTAAACCAAAAACACTGAATTATTATACTTGGTTCTCATTGTTTTTATACATCATCAACTTATATTTTTCTCTCTCTATTTTTTTTCTTTTAACCACATTTAATTTTATTTCTCTTCTCTCACTTTTTTTTACTTAATTAAATGAAATTCAAATAACTTCATATCAAATTGTATTCTTTCGCACACGCATCGAGTGTGTCTTTATTGATTAGTATATATACATTAGACAGTCTCGTATCCATATCCTTACATCATAGCTGCCGAACTTAAGTTTTGAAACTTGTCAGGCATGGAGCAATGGCAAAGTATATTGCCCTCTACATAGGGTTCTTGCAAGAGGAAATAAAGAAAGGTGGTCAATTGGAATCTTCTGCTTCATTCGTGGGATTCTGCAAGTACCAGAGGAGCTACTTGATCATGAAAACCCATTGAAGTTTAAGCCATTTAGCAACTTGGAATTCCTTCAATACTGCAAGCTCCAAGGGGCCTCCACTAACGAAGCTGCCATCCAAACCTACTGCGGAATATGACCAATTGAAGCTTGTTGTTGCGCACCCCACCCCTCAATGGTTAGAAGTTATAAGGCGATATCTCAGTAATATCAAACAATATCTATTATCCATCAAGTTTATATCTATTATTCGTCAAGTTTATATGTACCTCTGATTATATAGGTGATACAATGTGTTTCGAATATAAAACAAACACGAATGAGGTGGATCCGAATAGTCGTTCCAAGCCCCGCGATAATTCACAACTTAGAATTATCTTTCAACCCCTGCGTTCGATACGCTAAACGGGGGTTCAAGTCTTAAACGAAAAGTTGATTAAATGTATTCGAACTTCTCTTCATCTTCTTCGAGTGGACCGCAATTGATGAAACTATTTATCGTTTTCGAATGAAATAATAACATAGTGATGGAAAAATTCAAGTCCAGATACAAATTACCTATCGATACTTAAATCTGGATACGAGATAATTTATACCTTCATGAGAATCTCTCGATCGAATGTATTATTTTTCAACCACTGCATTCGATTCGCTAAACGGTGGTTCATGTCTTTAATTGACATTTTAGTTCATTTCGAGTATGAGAATTACGAATGAAAAACTCAAATCAAGATACAAATTACCTATCGATACTTAAATCTGAATACAAAGTAATTTATATCTCCAGGAAAGTCTTCAATTCAGAAAAATTACAGGCAATCGAATGCCGATACAAGAGGCAAATTCCATCGAGTCTAATACTAAATTACATTACGGCTACTCCTAAATTATGCTACGATCTACTCCTACATTACGCTAAAACTACTACTAAGATTAGAGTTAATTCTAGGAAAACGAAAATGCAGAAGTCTGATGATCTTGATGTCCTTTCTTTTCTCCGCGGCTCCTATATATCTTATTTTCGGGAACCGTTTTCAACCTACGTTCCTCATTTTTGGGAACTGCCGTCAACTGCATCCAACCGTCTCTTTCAAAATCTTCAACTTGGCGCGTCTTCTTGAATGCAGATTATTGGCTTTTTGGACTTCATTTTATTTTTCAGATTCGATTCTTGGGCTTTTGTCAATTCAGCCCCTGTTTTCGCTATTTTTTGGATTTAATTGGCCTTGTCTTATCTTTTTGTGGACCTAAAATTTGTCTCTTTTCGAATTTTTCCAATTTGGGCTATTTGGGCTTTGTACTTCGGAAGCCCCAATTATTTTATGGTGTAAACACAATACTAATGCATTATCGATTGTATCATAATATTATCTGTGGATGCATGATATATGATAATCCTCAATTTTATTTTTAATGATCAACTTTTTCACTTTGAGAGACATGATTTGTGATAAGATCTAGTGGATGCTAGTATAATTAGTAGTTTAACCTCTATTACAAATTTAAGTTTGTCAATAACAATTTCTTTTTATCCATGAAGCAAAATTTCTTACTAATGCTGATAAGTAATAACTAACGTGATTTATATCTTTTTGCATTTTTCCTATCCTTTTAGAACTTTTTCAGTCTATTTCGTATAGCCCAATACGAAGTGACTTGGATTAATATCTATTATTAATATTATTACTGATACAACGACTTTGCAACACGAACCCACACCACCACTTCGTGTTATTGGAACGGATCAATTTATAATTTCGATTTATTTTTCATAATTTTATTGTTAAAAGTGGACTTGTATTCCCGCCTGCTATAAAATTACCTAGGTAAATACCCCTACAAAATCGCACACAGATCCAATACTTTGAGGATTAATCTTGAATCTTCATATGAGACATTTTGTAGACAAAAAAAGGAAGATGCTTGCATGAATTTATTTGTCACAAAATATATATATATATATATATATATATATATATATATAAAATACGTTTTACAAATATTTGACAAAATTTTAAAACTGAGTAATTTTATTTCTATTCATATATATGCATATATAATTCACTACAACAAAAAGTAATACTAGTAACAAAATTTGAAAAAATTACAATGTTAAAATTGTCACTAGTTATAAAGAAGGGATAATTACACTCACACCCCCTCAATGATGGGGTAATTACACAAATCTCCCCTCATTAATTGATAATTACAAGCATACCCCCTCAGGAGTCTATTTATAAGGTTTACAGAGGGTGCAATTGTAAGAATTGTTACACACACATGAGGTGCGATTGTAAGAAATCTTTAACATGAGGGGGTGTGTTTGTAATTATCAATTAGTGAAGGGAGGTTTGTGTAATTACCCCATCATTGAGGAGGTGTGAGTGTAATTATCCCTATAAAGAATGAGTGACAAGAATATTTGATTTGCTACTATAAGAATGTTTAGTGACAAAAGTTTCTCTAAAGTTATCACTATTGACAATTAGTGACACATGTCTAGTGACAACACAAATAGAGTGACAACTATAATTGTTGTCATTAAGTTATCACTAAAGGTGTGTCACTAATTGTCAATAGTGACAACAATTTCCTTGTCACTAACTATCAAGAGTGATAACTTTTATACAAATCTTGTCACTATTCAACATGTAAAACCTATTCTTGTGACAAAACAAAAATTCTTGTCACTAACAATTTACAATTAGTGACAACTTTGACATTGTCACTTGATATTTTGTCATTAATGTATTATTTTTTTTAGTGATTTCCAAACACATGTGTGCATATATATAACATATGAATCTAGGATGCATTATGAAGTATACAAAGTACTCTTCCATTTTGAATAGGATTCTGTTTATCAAGTGGACTCCCTCGTCTTGTTTCAAAATAAAATCTCTAACAAACAGATATATTTGTCAATTTTACCCCTAATAAAGTCACCACAACAAAAAGTAATATTATTGACAAAATTTGAAATGACAATGTTAAAATTATTACTAGATATATACAATAAGTGACAATAATATTTGTTTTGTTACAATAAAAAATTTTAGTGACAAAATTTTTTTTAAAGTTGTCACTATTGACAATTAGTGACAGATGTATAGTGACAACACAAACAAAGTGATAATTATAATTATTGTCACTAAATTATCACTAAAGATGTATCACTAATTGTCAAAAGTGACAACAAATTTTTTGTCACTAATTATCAAGAGTGACAATTTCTATACACATCTTATCACTATTAAATATGTAAGATTTATTCTTGTAACAAAATAAAAATTCTTGATACTAAAAATTTACAAATAATGACAATTTTAATATTATCACTTGATATTTTGCTACTAATGTTATATTTTTTGGTAGTGAGTCTGATTAATTATGATGCAACTTTGACATTTCATGATTAAAGTGGCTTAGACATATATGAAATTAAAAGCGAAGTCCTAAAATTATGCATTTCACAAGTAATGGAGAAAAAAGATAAACTGCACCAGATCTTTTATTGTAAAATGGTCTTGCATCTTATATTATATTTCATGCCTGAATAATAAGTATATATATTTCATATTAAATTTATATTCAAATAATTCTTTTATACACATGGCATTTATATGTGAAATGCAATAAGAAATTGCAATATGATTTGAACAGAAGATCCAAACTGAAAAATACACAACTATACTACATTAAAATTAACTACTTAAATTAATTTCTCACCCTAATTAAACTTAATTTCTAAAGTTGTACGAAGAGAAGGGTAATTTGTTGATGGTCAATTGTTAATCTTGCTATGACTGAAGCTCCAGAACTCTAAATGTATGATGTTTTGGATTAAGTATATCTGATGCAGGTAAAATATCTATATTGGCTCAAGACAAATAATTTGGTTAATAAAGTATACGATTAAGTATTTGGGTTCCAGGCAAAAATCGAACAAATATGAACTAAAGCCAGGTTAAGAGAAGACTAGGCCGTCTAGGCCTATTTGTGCATTTAATGGGTTGGAGTATTATAATTATAATATATATTGGATGAGGTAAGTTATGCAGAGAGTGTACGCACTCTATTATCATGGCAAAATTAAACAACAAATATTCTTTTCATTAACAAAGAGAGTTGGCTGAGGTGGTACATGCTTCAATTCTCGTAATCAGAGTTCTTGAGTTTGATATTTGCGTATGAAAATTGATATCGCCAATAAAATGATACGATATTGTTTGATTAATCTTGAGTAATAAGCAATAACAAAGAGGAATAACAAATAAAGAGAGTAGAGAGAATATTCAAATTGCAAGAGAAATATTAAAAATAATTCTTATTTGGAAAGGTAGACACACACACTTCCTGTAGATGTTCTCGGGTCGAGCAACATTAGGCTGGCCCATAAGATCAAGACAGTTGTGAAAAACCAAAAAAATAAAAAATCTTCTCATTATGGTTTGAGTGAATTTTTTATAGATTAAGCAATGATACTTGCTTGTACAGATTCTTTCTTGTGAGAAGTTGTTGGCTAGCACTACAAAAAAAATAATAAGTTGTCACTAATTATAAATTTTTAGTGACAAAATTTTTTGTTTTGTCACAATAATATGTTTTATATGTTTGATAGTGACAATATTTGTATAGAAATTGTCATTCTTGATACTTAGTGATAAGAAATTTGTTGTCACTATTGACATGTAGTGATACACCTTTAGTGATAACTTAGTGACAATAATTATAGTTGTCACTCTATTTGTATTGTCACTATACATGTGTCACTAATTGTCAATAGTGACAATGCAAAAATTATTGTCACTCATTATATAAATCTAGTGACAACTTTAACATTGTCACTTTCAATTTTGTCACTAATATCACTTTTTGTTGTAGTGTAGCTTAAGCATCGGATGTGGTACGTTGGAAAAAGCGCCCGGCATTCAATTCTATTTCAAGTGGTTCGAGGCTTACGAGCGAGAAAGATAAAATGATGTAGAAGTTATCCTATTGATATCTTCATGGAGAAAATTATCAAAAATCCCCCTCAATTTAGTGCAAATTACCAAAAAATCAGTCAAGTTTCAAAATTACACAAATCTCCCCTATCAAAGCTGACAGACTTACATATTCACTCGTTGTCATTTTTTTAGGCCCAGCCTTTGCTGATGTAGAGAAAGATGTGATAATCCCATTTTGCCCGTAGTTAATTTGAACATAATGGTTAAATTTTACACGACCAAAATACCCCATTACCAATTGGGTATTTGTAATTACATAATAATACAGAGGGTGTTTATGTAATAAATTTAACCAAATTAAAAAAAAATTGAATTATTTAATTACTTTAAACATTAAATAATTAGTAAACCATTCAAATAATAATATAGTTATTCAAATAATCAATTAAGCAAGATTTCCCATTGGATGATGCCTGTCAAATTAAAAAATAAGTAATTATATAATGATTTGATTATAATCAAATAATTATTAACTAACAATAGATTATATTTTTTGTTAATTATTGTAGTGATAAAAAAATCAATTAACTAAATATATTTTTCGCAGTGTTTTAAAAGACAGTCTCGGGGTGCGCCCGGGGCATACGCTCGGGGCGGGGCGTTGTTGAAACGCCCGGGCAATAGGAGGGGGGCGTAACCCCTCATGGGCGTACGCCCGATCAATTGGGGCATACGTCGCGGGCAAAAACGCGCCCAGTCCTTGGGCGTACGCCCAATGTATTTCATGTCCATACGATATGATTTTAGGCCTAAATTGATTTTTTTTCCGATTTCCAATCTAAAACCCGCTTAAACTTTTTACATGTTTTATTCTTTTAGTAAAAACCCATGGCCCACTTATTCAATTAAATCAAACATTAAAAAAAAAAAATAAGCTGCAAGAGCAACACAATGAAGATAATGATCTTAATGATGAGACTTTTGATAGTGATTGAATAAATTAGTGCTCGTTAATTATTATTTTAAATCTTTATTTTGCGTAACGCTAGAATTTGAAACAATTATTTGTCTATCTTGATTGTTTTTTGCAAGAGTTGAGTTTGGACTTTTAGTTTGCATGGTTGAATATATTATTATTTTTAACTTTCTCTATCTTATTTTTTTTACTTTATTTTATCCGTCAATTTTATAATTTTTTGTTAATTTAAATTAATTCTTAACATTATATTATATTTTTTTAATACTAAAAAGACAAAATTCGAGGGGCATACGCCCCGTGTCTCAGGGCTTATGCCCCGCCTTGTAGAACATAAAACGCCCTGCCCCGCGCCTTTGCCTTTTAAAACACTGATTTTTCGAAACAAAATTAAATAGAATAAACAATTATAAATAATTTCAAATTTTTTAAGTTAAAAAATCATTAATTAAACAATTATTTAAGTATTAAGTAACAATAATATATATTTTTCGTTAATTATAGTACTGATAGAAAAAATCAACTAATTATATTTTTCTATACAAAAATTAAAAAGAATAAACAATTAAAAAATTTTAAATTCTAGTTTCTTTTTGTTTCCTTTTTTTCATCTTCTTCCTCCATCATTTTCTTCACCCAAAATCCTAACTACCACCACTACCATCACGAACTCAATGCACTACGTGATATTCCAATATGGCCTTAATTTTCAATTGTAGGAACAAAATAATTAATAGAATCTAAGAATTATCAAACAACACTATGGATTCTCATGCACAATCTAATAAGCTCCCTATAATAGAATTCAGTGAAAAGAATTTAATTCCAGGGACAAGTTCCTGGAAATCAACCTCGGATCGATCCGACGGGCCCTGAAATCATACGGATGTTTGGTGGTGGATTACGACGGGCCCTGAAATCAACCATAATTTTTACTTTATCAAAAAAAGTATTTTTAATGACAAGAGTTTTTTTTAAAGTTGTCATTATTGACAATTAGTGACACATATATAGTGATAACACAAATAGAGTAACACCACAAATTGTTGTTTATTACTAAGTTATCACTAAAGGTGTGTTACTAATTGTCAATAGTGACAACAAATTCCTTGTCAATGGGTATCAAGAGTGACAACTTCTATACAAATATTCTTGTGACAAAATAAATTTTTTTGTCACTAATACTTTACAATTAGTGACAATATTTACATTCTCATTTAACATTTTGTCATTAATGTATTTTTTTTTTTTTTTGATGTCTTGGCCATGACAAGTTTTGGTACTTATTTTTTTATTCCTTTTCTCTCTCACACACACACTGTGTCAATTAGAATATGATCATAATATACATTTCGCTCCCAAAAATTAGAATTGTGGCTCTATTCATGAACCAATTCAGAAATACACACACATATATACACACACACACATTATACATGTTGGATATTGGGTGAATATTGTATATGTATGAAAAGTGTGTGAACACCTCTTTTGGGTACGAAATTCGAACACCACAAGTATCGAGGATACTAAATATTATTGGATAATATTATTCTACTACGGGAGTAGATGAGGTTAGCATTTCGAATTTCTCGATTCGGAATTGCATCGAATGAGAAATTAATTGCTATTGTTGGGTGTTTGAATGTGGATATCCCACTTTGGATATAAACCATAAGGTGGACCGGACCGAACCTCGGACCACGGACTCGAGCTTGGGTCTGGGTTCGGGATCGGGCTGGTACGCTGGCCATGGGCCGTGACTGGGCTTGGTGGTCATTGGGCTAAATATATTCTTTTTGGGCAAAATTTAGAATTAAATTAACTTATGGGCCCAGTTAATTATTTTCTTCTTTTGGGCCAATAAGAATTAATTTAAGCTCATTTCTTTTCCAAATAAATCAGGCAGCCCAGCAGAAGGTTGAATTACATCTGAAACGTTTCATTTGTAAAGTAGTCAAAAATTGAAAGATTCTTAATGCTAAATTTGAAACGTTTGAATTTATAAGTGAAAAACATTTCACTTTAAAAAGTGGTAAGGGAAAAACATTTCACTTTAAAAGTGGTAAGTGAAATGTTTTTCACTTTAAAAGTATAAGTGAAATGTTTCACTTTTAAAAGTGGTTAGTGAAAACGTTTTATTTCTCCAAATTTCTCCTATATAAAGAGTCTCCCATATGAATGAAAAGATAAGAAGACGAACACACAAAAATCAGAAATCATTTCTGCATTTTTAAGCATTCTACATACATCACATCAGTGAGACTTCTTGAGCAAATTAAGTTCGTGGAGTGTTGTTCTTGAAGTGGTTCAATTACAATACGGAATCGTTGTATCTTGGGAAGTTAATTGCATGATCTCGTACCACCGTAGGCGGGGCAATATAACTTTAAGGATAGAGAGTCCAATTCTCGCCTCGATTCGTTTTCATCGCATATATTTTCCAGTATATTTCAGATTTTACAGGGCGAAGATTTTTTCTCAACAATACACACACAGTATGCTAACCTCTTTCTTTCTTTTGAAGTGAAACTATTCACTCAAACTCAAAGGTGTCTTTAGAATTGTTTCACATGGTAATGAACATGGAGTTGTAGAATATTGCAATTCTTTAATTGAATCCTCATTTCACATGAAAAGATTGATAAAATATAAATCACAAGGTGAAAATGAGACAAGTACTGGACTTCTTCCTCATACAGACAAGACATTTATGAGCATCATTTCTACAAATGAAGTCAAAGGTTTGCAGATTGAAACTCCCCAAGGAGAGTGGATTGACTTTGAGCCATCTCCTTCCAAGTTCATACTCACTGTAGGTGAAGCTTTCATGGTAAGATCTTCGAATTCCATTTCACCTTCAGATACAGTTGCTTTTTAGTATTTTTATTTTCTTCTATTTTTGGAAGTCGTAAAACAACAATGATTGCGGTTAGAGTTGTAAACAAATCGCGTAGAGTTGCATAAAATTTTCTTTGAGTTATTACAAATGTTCAATATTTGTCTTGAGTTTGGTTTATTGTTACGAATTGAGCTCAAACGATTTTTTGTGTTATTTATTATTAATGTCTAATCTATACTATATATAATTTAAGAGACTTTATAGAAATTAATTTTGGTCTGACAATTACTTTTGGTATGACATAAGGAAATTTATAATGAAAATTAAGTGTTCATGCCACTTGCACTATTGTAGTGCCACCTCATCTTCTGATGAGGTGACATCTATACTATTATAGAATTGAAGAGAAATTTATAGAAACTGTTTTGAATTATCAAATTATGTTGGCAAGACAAAAGTTATTTTATTATATGAATTGGGTGTCACATGATATTGTCACCTCAACAGTTTTGAGATGAATTAATGACATTGACAATCACAAAATGGAGAAAGCCAGGGAATTTTTTTCTTATATTTATATCCTTTTCCCTTTAATTCTTTTTAAATTTTATTTTTCATAATTTTTTTCTACTTTTCTTCTCTTTGGTCGTCATTTACTTAAATTAAATTAATTTTAATTTAAAAAAATTCTAATCAAATTTTATTTTTTGCACACACATTGATTATGTGTTATCGACTAATAATAGTAACTTACTGTTAGGATTATGTCCTCAGATGCAATAGAGGATAGAATGATAGGGCATCTATTTTATAATTAATTTATTTTCATATTATTAATAAAGACATTATTTAGTTTTTACTTAAATCTTATCTGCATTTGTAAGTAGTGTAAAACTCTTTCGTCCGTGTTTTCAGTGTGATCCCTTTACTTCCTATGAGATAGGAAGATTGGCATTAGGGAGATCGATCTTGATTACTAAAAACAAATTCGCAAGTAAAGTGGAGTCTTTAATGGACAAATAAAGACTTAGTACACTTGTACAATCTTATCTCTGACATAGGAGTGCCTATCTGGTACCATGGGATGGTAGGAGATTAAGATTGTAGGCACATCAGTGGAATTGATATGCTCGAACACGACTCGCATCTGTTCTGTCACATGAGTTTTTACTCCGTGACTGTCAATGACAAAACTGATTATGCGTAATAGCTGTAAGTGAACCTTTGACCTGAAACATCATGTTGAAGATGCATTTGTGACGTCAAGTATTTCATTAAAGTAGTTAGACCATATTGACCCGTTGGTGGGGTTGACCTCGAAATGCGGCTTGATGAGCAAATGGTAGTCTTAGCTAATATTTAGATGAGATTTGTTCTCTCATAAGTGAGTGAGAAAGTATTCTATGTGATTATAGATAACTAGAGATCAAAGTTTTTGGCCAAAGCATAAAGAGACAATTGTGCTAGGCACTAAATCGATCTCAATGATCTCGTATTATTATAATTAAAACATATGGTCAAGTCCAGTGAGTTTGAAATAGCCATGACTCTCACTTGACTGGGGTACACGAACAAAGGGTTTACATTTATACGGTATTTACGATTGGAAGGTTGTGGAATTATCCATTCATTTGTTTTTCATTTGGGTTGCGAAGTGGGCCACGTGACTGATTAGATGTTACCAACTTCCTTTGGTTTTCTCTCATTGTCAAATGAAACGAACCTAAAGATTTGCGCTAAATTGATGAAGAAAAATTGAGAAAGAATTTTCTATTTTATTTTTGGAGAGATTTAATTTATTGGATAAATTAAAGAATTAATTAATTACTTGTTAGATAAGATATTTTTTTTAAAGGATAAGATTAATTATTAATTAATTTCCTAGAGAAATATATTAATGAATTAATTTATCTAATTAATTTTATTATTTGATTAATTAATTTATTTATTGGATATAATAAATTATTAATTGAATAAAGAATTAATTAAACAAAGCAAAAGGAAATTCAGGCCCCATATGGGGTGTCCTTATTAGGGCTAGGTTGGATGATCAATTCGGTCTTTTTTGTTGTCTTGGTCAATAAATCATTGAGGTATAAAAGACTTCTCTTGACTTTAACCTAGACATAATAACAATTTCATTGTAACTCTCCAAGAAAAGAAAAAGGAAAAATATCCTCCCCCTCTATACACAAGCTAGCCGTCGCCCCCTATAGAGAAAAAAGTGGGATTTTTTCATCATCAATTCGTGCGTGATAATTTAGAGACAACATGCTTCGTTGTTTGGATTAATTTTCAAGAAACTTCAAGAAATCAAGACTTGAAGAATACGGGGATTGAAGAATTCAAGAAGTTCATCAATTCGAAGTTTTGAAGAAGAATTGGATTCTCTAACAACTTCGTTTTAATGAGTAAGTTTTATTCGTTAAGTTTATCGTGCAATTTGAATATGCGATCATTGAATTCAACTTTGAGTTTTAAAATAAATTTTTTGAAATCCTTCTGTTGCGTTTATGTTATCTTTCGCGAAACCCAACAATGGTATTAGAGCCAATCTCTGATTAGCATATTTAATTGAGTTTATGTGATTTATGATATGCATAATATGTGTTTTTGAAGCATGCGATTATGTGTTAATTAAATCTGCGTTTTTATGGTTTAAAGCATGAATTTTGATTTTTTATATTTATTGTATATTTGGGTATATTTGTGATGTATGTAAAAAATCACAAAATGAGGGAAAACGGGGGGCTCATCGAGAATCTGTGCACAGCACGCGCGCGAGCTGTGTGCGAGCTGCTACTGCTGCGCAGCGTGCACACGACCAGTCGAGTCGTGTGCTCAGCCCGACGGGTCATGTGTTTCGACACCCGATTCGCTGATTTGGGTTCGGGATCCGGGTCGGTAAATGGACTTTGTGTTGGGTCAAAATTGAAATTTGGATTTAGGATAAATTTAATTATTAGGGTGGGTCAAAAGGATGGTGACCCGATATAATTTAATTAAGCCCAACAAGAAACTTAATCAATCTCGACTTATTAATTAGTTTGGGATTAACTTAATTAATTCCAAATGGGCCCATTGGATGGGTGATTTGAACTTTAATTAAAAATAGTCCAATAGAAATTAATAAAGTGTGAAGGTTTTTTCGAATTAACTAATTTGAGTCCAATTAAATTAAATCCAAGTAGACCAAAAGGATGGTAACTTGGGTTTGGTGGAATCGAGCCCAATAATATTAATTGGAATTAAATACTTAATTAGAATAATTAATTATTTTTCTTCAAGATTAATAATTAATTATTTTTCTTCAAGATTAATAATTATTTTATGGATTAAATATTATTAATTTTTTCTCGACTTGGAAATTACTTGGATATTTGAATATAGAATATATATTATTTTTCTTGGATGATTAATAATGAATTCTTTAATTAAATAAAAGTTTTTCCATTTAATGATTGCTTTGAATCATAATAAAATAGAATTCCATATTTTATGTATTTATCTAAGTCATCTAGTAGGACTAGAATGATTTTAATTGAAATAAATAATATATAAAAGTTGAGAATTTATTAAAGGACTTTTTAGTTGGACTAAATTTTTAATATCAACGTAAGTGTTTTAATAATGCGAGCATGTATTAAATGTTGCGAGCATGTATTAATTGATGTGAGCATGTCTTATGTGATAGAAATACCGATCATGGACTTAGGTTATGTTCGATTTACTTATCTTTGTATGGGTTGTTGTAGTCAAATAATTTAAAATTATTTAAACCCGTAAAGTTTTGTTTCTCCGCTTTACCTTTATATGTGATGGCCTATTGGCTCGGACCCTCTAGAAAAGTCCATGATCAAGTGTATATGGATTTATTTATTTAATTCCATGATGATATTGATAGGCATATTTATTGGTAGAATAATTTATGCATGTTCAATATGTGATAGTTGCGCTATATAAATTGATCAATGTGCAAAGTGAGACCAAATATTTGACAATTAAAATTATCTCAAATAAACAATACCGAGTCAGAAAAGGATGTGTGACATCCTTGCCCTCCACTAAGCTTTCTAAAATTAAAATTACTATAAATGTGTGATGCTTCCCAGTTATGGGGGTTATGCATTTAGAAATAATTTGAAATTTTATTAAGTGCATGGCATGCCTTAATCGAAGCATATTTCACCCCAGAAACTTGTTCGGTTGCAAGGTGAAATTCAAATGTTAGATTATAGGAGTTAGTGAGAATGAACTCAGGTAGTTCACGAGCTTAGAAACCTGTTCAGTTGCGGTTTGGTGAACTATGGGGAAAGGTATTGAAATATTTATTGGATAAATTGATGTTAGACATCACTTCAATTAATTGATGGGCTAGAGATCGGTTCTGTTGCAACCCATGTAATTAATTGAGGACCTCAATACCCGCTGTGGAATCGATGCCAATGATGATTACCGATTTTCACATGGGAGTGTGGGATTAAAAAAATGCAGTGGGAGCCAAGATCAATTTTAAGCCCTTAATTTTTCTTGGTTAAGTCAAATACAAGTAATCCAATTTAATCTGGTTTATTTCTGCAGTTATTTTCTCGTTAAATCTCTCTCAAAATGATAACCCACTTATGAAATTACTTGAAAGAAATGTTCTGATTGGACCCAACTACATTGATTGGCTCGCGATCTTAAGGAATGTCCCAAGAGAAGAGTCAATTGAATATGTGTTGGAAATGGATCGTCCTCTTGTTCCTAAGAGGAATGAGGATGAGAACGTTCAACTAGCTCATTTTAGTTGGACTTGTGACAACTATAAAGCTAGAGGATACATCCTAAGCTTAATGTGCAGTGAACTGCAAAGTTCTCATGATGCAATGAGCAATGCTAGGGACATAATTCTTCATTTAGGGAAAATATTTGGAGATCACTGTAGGACCGTAAGATATTTTATATCAAAGGATCTCTTCAGAGCGAGGACGAGAAAGGATGAGGATATGGGAGACCATGTTCTCAACATGATGACCCTAATGGAAATGTTAAAATCAATGAACTTCTATATGGATCTTCATCTTCAAATTGATCTCATCCTATAGTAGCTCCCCCACTCCTTCTACTACTTCGTCATGAACTTTGATATCAATGATATCGATTGTTCATTAGCTGGGCTATCAAAGAAGCTTGAAATTGAACAAGCTCAAATGAGGATGAATCAGAAAAAAGGATTTTTCAATCTATTTCACAAATGATTCATTGGATGATCAAAGAAATGGAAAGAGGAAAAAGCAATTATATATGAATATCCACAAGAACTCAAAAGAAATCAGAACATAGGCGTAAGAGCAAAGGACCTAAGAAAATGGACAGATGTCTTGAGTGCGGTGAGCTAGGCCACTGGAAGAGGAACTGTCCCAAATTAGGCAAAGGCACAAAAGGTATGGAACTATTTGTTTTTGAAACTAATTGTTCTATGACCGTTTTTTCTACTTCATGGATTCTAGATTCAGGGGCTAGTGCCCATGTGTGTTGTTTGGAACAGGATCTGCAGAGAAGTAGAAAGCTTGGCCATGAAAAAGTGATGATCAAAGTAGGTAGCGGGGAAAGCGTCGCAGCTACTAGAATAGGATCGACTTCTTTATATTTGAATTCTGCACATTTATTATTTTTAGATGATGTTTTAATCTTGCCCAAGGGGCTTAAGAACATTGTATCTATTACCATCTTAGTTAAGATTGGGTATACATTTCGTTTTTCTAAGTTAATTTGCTACATTTATTATGGAAATAAATTAGTTGGCAATGCTTCTTTAGTTAATGGTTTATATTATTTAAATGTCAGTAATTCACCTGATGTGAATGTTGTAACTAAGAAACGTGGTAGGCAAGAAGCTAATTTAAAACTCAAGTGGCATCTAAGACTAGGCCATGCCGGAGAGCACAAGATTCACAAAATGGAAAAAGTTGGGCTTTTAAGCTCACTGAGATCGGATCCCTATCCAACATGTGAATCATGTCTCTTAGGCAAGATGGCTAGATCACCCTTTACCAGGACTTTTGAAAGAGCCACTCAAGTCTTAGGATTAGTGCACACCGATGTTTGCGGACCATTTTGGAGAAATGGCTCGTGGGGGTTTCTACTAGTTCATCACTTTCACAGACGATCATTCAAGATATGATCTAGTGTATCTGGTGAAGCAAAAGTCTGAATTCTTTGAAAGGTTCAAAGAATTCAAAGCTTTGGTAGAAAATCAAATTGGGCAAAATATAAAAACTCTGCGATCGGATCATGGAGGAGAATATATGAGTGCTGAGTTTGATGAATTCCTTAGAGAAAAAAGAATAATGTTACAACTAATACCGCCTGCAACCCCTCAACTAAATGGAGTAGCCGAGCGAAAGAACCAAACTCTGTTGGACATGGTTTGTTTCATGCTTAGTTACACTAATTTACCCATTTTGTTATGGGGACACGTGCTCCTTACTGCTGCTTATATATTGAACAAATGTCCCTCCAAATCCATTCCTAAGACTCCGCATGAGATGTGGAATAATAGGAAACCAAGTCTTAATCATATTAAGATTTGGGATGTCCCGCTTATGTCAAGAAGACTAAAGTTGACAAATTGGAGACAAGATCCCTAATGGGACGTTTCATTGGTTATCCTGAAGATTCCATGGGATTCTTCTTTTACCTACATGATGATTAGAGAATCATTGTGGGCCTACAAGCCCACTTCCTCGAAGATGAATTCATCTTGAAAGGGGGCAAAGATAGAAAGATTGTTCTAGAAGAACAAAATGAAACTCCCTCTGAGACATCTGTCCAAGAACCGAGGCCTAACCCAATAGTAGCACAACCACCACTAGATCTGGTAGAATACCGCATGAACCTGAGAGGTGTGGGTATCTACTGTAGGGGGAGCCAGAGCTTCACACTGTAGTACAAGAGGGTCATGAAGATGATCCTTGTTCCTATAATCAAGCGATGGTGGATGTCAACGCTTCAAGATGGTGAGAAGTGATGGAAACAGAGATGAACTATATGCAATCGAACCAAGTCTGGACTTTGGTAGATCGTCCTGAAAGCATCAAACCTATAAGATGTAAGTGGATCTACAAAAGAAAGATAGGTAGCAATGGCATGGTTGACACCTGTAAAGTCAGGCTCATAGTGAAAGGGTACAGTCAAAGAGAAGGAATTAACTATCAAGAAACCTTTTTGCTTGTGGCCATGATAAAGTCCATTGGAATACTGTTATCCATAGATGCATACTTAGACTATGAGATATGGCAGATGGATGTCAAAACGGCTTTCCTAAATAAATTCCTCGAGGAGGATATCTATATGGAACAACCAAAAGGTTTTGTGTCCGAGACCAATATCCATAAAGTATGTAAACTTGAGAGGTCCATATACGGTCTCAAGCAAGCATCTTGAAGCTGGAATCTCCGTTTTGATAAAGCAGTAAAGGGATATGGCTTAATCAAGAAAGGAGATGAATCTTGTGTCTACAAGAAGACTAGTGGGAGCAGAATCTCGTTCTTAGTACTATATGCGGATGACATTCTACTTATAGGAAATGACGTAGGAATGCTCACCACAGTCAAGAAATGGCTTTCAAGTATATTTTTCATGAAAGACTTGGAAGAAAACAACTTACATTCTTGGAATTCGTATCTATAGAGATAGAACGAATAGATTGATAGGTCTCTCCTAAGCCTTTTACTTAGAAAAGGTCCTAAAGATGTTTAGGATAGAGAATTCTAAGAAAGGGTTTCTTCCCATGAGACATGGAGTACACTTGTCAAAATCTATGTGTCCTCAAAGTGAGGAAGATAATGAGGAGATGAGTAAAGTACCCTATGCCTCTGCAGTTGGTAGCCTAATGTATGCAATGTTGTGTACAAGACCCGACATTGCCTATGCTGTGAGCGTGGTGAGTCGATTTCAGGCAAACCCGGAAAAAGAACATTGATAGCTGTGAAGAATATCCTAAAGTATCTTAAAAGAACTATGGATATGATTCTATGGAGGCGGAGACCTGAAGATGGAGGGTTACACTGACTCAGATTTCCAGTCTAATGTCGATGACCGTAAATCCACTTCAAGGTTTATTTTCACGCTTAATGGTGGGGCGGTGTCTTGGAAAAGTTCTAAGCAAAGCACAACCGCAGATTCCTCCACTGAAGCTGAATACGTGGCAGACTGGCAGCCTCGAAGGTAGCCAAAGAAGCTGTTTGGATGAGAAAGTTCCTTGGAGAACTTGGAGTGGTTCCTAGATCACAGCTCCCGTTACCACTTTATTGTTACAACAATGGAGCAATAACGCAAGCTAAGGAACCAAGGTCTCATAACAAGTCTAAACACATTGAGAGAAGATTTCATATAATTAAAGAGATCTTCAGGAGAGATAGTAATGCAGAAAATAACCTCAGCTGACAATATAGCTGACCCGTTCGCCAAACCACTACCTCAGGCTGTTCTGGATAGACACCTGGAAGGGAAGGACATAAGATACCACATGAGTGACATTGAGTGCAAGTGAGAGATATTTAGGATTATGCCATCAGATGCCAAAGATGATAGAATGATAGGGCATCTATAAGTAGTGTAAAATGCTTTTGTCCGTGTTTTCAGTGCGATCCCTCTACTTCCTATGGGATAGGAAGATTGGCACTAGGGAGATCGATCTTGTTTACTAAAAACACGTTCGCAAGTAAAGTGAAGTCTTTAATGGACAAATAAAGACTTAGTACACTTGTATAATTTTATCTCTGATATGGGAGTGCCTGTCTGGTACCATGGAATGGTAGGAAATTAAGATTGTAGGCACATCAATGGAACTGATACGCTTGAACACGACTTGCTTCGGTTCTGTCACATGAGTTTTCACTCTGTAATTGTCAATGACAGAACTGATTATGCGTAATAGGTGAAAGTGAACCTTTGACCTGAAACATCATGCTGAAGATGCATTTGTGATGTCAAGTATTTCATTAGAGTAGTTAGACCCATTTGACCCGCTGGTGGGGTCGACCTCGAAATGCGGCTTGATGGGCAAATGGTAGTCTTAGCTGATATCTAGATGGGATTTGTTCTCTCATAAATGAGTGAGAAAGTACCCTATGTGATTATAGATAAATAGAGATCAAAGTCTTTAGCCAAAGCATAAAGAGACGATTGCGTAGGCACTAAATCGATCTCAATGATCTCGTATTATTATAATTAATACATATGGTCAAGTCCAGTGAGTTTGACATAGCCATGACTCTCACTTGACTAGGGTACATGAACAAAGGGTTTATACTTATACGATATTTACGATTGGAAGGTTGTGGAATGATCCATTCCTTCATATTTCATTTGGGCTACGAAGTGGGCCACGTGACTGACTAAGTGTTACCCACTTCCTTTGGTTTCCTCTCATTGCCAAATGAAACGAACCTAAAGAGTCGTGCTAAAGAACTGATGAAGAAAAATTGAAAAATTATTTTCTATTTTATTTTTGGAGAGATTTAATTTATTGGATAAATTAAATAATTAATTAATTACTTATTGGATAAGATAATTAATTAAAAGGATAAGATTAATTGTTAATTAATTTTTTAGAGAAATGTATTAATGAATTAATTTATATAATTAATTTTATTATTTGATTAATTTATTTATTTATTGGGTATAATAAATTATTAATTGAATAAAGAATTAAATAAAACAAAGCAAAAGAAAATCCGGGCCCCGTATGGGGCGTCCTCATTAGGGCTAGGTTGGATGATCAATTTGGTCTCTTTTGTTGTCTTGGTCAACAAGTCATTAAGGTATAAAAGACTTCTCTTGACTTTAACCTAGACATAACAACAATTTCATTGTAACTCTCCAAGAAAAGAAAAAGGAAAAATATCCTCCCCCTCTATACACAAGCCAGCCGTCGCTCCCTATAGAGAAAGAAGTGGGATTTTTTCATCATCAATTCGTGTGTGATAATTTAGAGACAACGTGCTTCGTTGTTTGGATTAATTTTCAAGAAACTTCAAGAAATCAAGACTTGAAGAATACGAGGATTGAAGAAATCAAGAAGTTCATCAATTCAAAATTTTGAAGAAGAATTTGATTCTCCAACAACTTTGTTTTAACGAGTAAGTTTTATTTGTTAAGTTATCGTGCAATTTGAATATGCGATCATTGAATTCAACTTTGGGTTTTAAAATAAAATTTTTGAAATCCTTCCGCTGCGTTTATGTTATTTTTCGCGAAACCCAACACTTGCATGGTTCATTAAACCAAAACCACTGAAGTATTATACTTGGTTCTCATTGGTTTTACACATCATCGACCTTTATTTTGCTCTCTCTCTATTTTTTTTAACCACATTTAATTTTATTTCTCTTCTTTTTCTTTTCTTCTCTCACTTTTTTTTACTTAATTAAATGAAATTCAAATAACTTCATATCAAATTATATTCTTTCGCACACGCATCGAGTGTGTCTTTATCGATTAGTATGTATACACTAGACAGTCTCGTAACCATATCCTTATATCATAGCTGCCGAACTTAATTAGATTTGAAACTTGTCAGGCATGGAGCAATGGCAAAATATATTGCCCTCTACATAGGGCTCTTGCAAGAGGAAATAAAGAAAGGTGGTCAATTGGAATCTTCTGTTTCATTCGTGGGATTCTGCAAGTACCAGGGGAGCTACGTGATCCTGAAAACCCATTGAAGTTTAAGCCATTGAGCAACTTGGAATTCCTTAAATACTGCAAGCTCCAAGGGGCCTCCACTAACGAAGCTGCCATCCAAACATACTGCGGAATTTGACCAATTGAAGCTTCTTGTTGCCCACTCCACCCCACAATGGTTAGAACGTATAAAGTGATATCTCGTAATATCAAACAATATCTATTATTCATCAAGTTTATATCTATTATTCGTCATGTTTATATGTACCTCTTATTATATAAGTGATGCTATGCTATTGCATTATCGATTGTACCAGATAATATCTGCAGATGATATATGATAATCCTCAATGTTATTTTTAATAATCAACATTCACTTTTGGGGGATATGATTTGTGATAAGATCTAGTGCATACATTATTAGGTACAATGAATGTTTGCTAGTATATTTAGTAGTTAACCTCTATTACAAATTTAAGTTCGTTAATAACGATTTTTTTATATTCATGAAGCAAAATTTCTTACTAATGCTAATAAGTAATAACTAACGAGATTTTTATCTTTTTGCATTTTTCCTATTTTTTTAAAAACTTTTTCAGTCTACTTCATATAGCCCAATACGAAGTGACTTGGATTAACATCTTTTATTAATATTATTACTGACACAACGACTTTGCAACACGAACCCATCCCACCATTTCATGAGACACAATTAATGTAGCCAAAGCACGTTGTAGTATTTTCTCATAATTAAAAGTCCCTATTATCAACGCTTTACATTTCCTAATTAGTGAATCAAGCACAAATAACAAATGCAGTATAAAAGATAAGAATCTCACCGGAAAACTCTTAAGCTTCGGTTGGTTCAAAGAATTTCAAATTCATAGTAACTGGTATGTGCGGAAATAATCCATTGGGTCAATCTGACAAGTCCACATCAAAGTAGGCCCAATAAGCTTAATAAATCATGAAAGGTCAAGCCCAAATCCACTATGACGCAGCTGGGGATGCCAGATGTACGCGGAGCTAGGCCAGGTGCCTATAAAAGGAAAGGGAGACTTTTAGAGACAAGATTTAATCAAGATATAATTAGGGATCAATTAGAGATATCAGTCAATGACTTACCAAACCAAGCCGATATGATTAAATCAAATCAAGGCCTATTCTCGGAAGGATCCAGCATAATCTCGTGGACCTCAAGACTTGCCTAAAATAGCCTGATCTAATGGAGATAAATAAGGAAGAATGTCAGCTCGATTTTACTTACTTTATTTAGCCCCAAAGCCATTTCAACTTGTAGAAATACATACATTCGATGATGAATAAAGCTCTTACGTGTTCTTATGCAATATATTATCTCTTATATTTACGCATTTTTATACTTATTACACTCAATTTCTCATATTTAAAATATAAATTTTATTGGTGTGAATCGGACACACATCAACTGGCGCCGTCTGTAGGAAATTGAGTTCCAGACATGAGGTAAATTTTAATTATTGTTATTTCATAATTTCCTTCTAACAAGTTTAATGGCAGGGCAAGAAATGGGTAAAATACAAGAAACGGTGGAGAACAGAGGTAAGAAAAAAGTGACATTTTGTGCAAACGAAGGCAAGGATGCTCCTGAGACGCTAGCCATCATAGCTAGACGATTGATTGACGATCTGGGAGAATCCCCGATAGACGAGGAGGTTGAAATCCGAGCTAGACGGAAAGAAATTTTCCTACAGCCAGAAGGGCATGCTATCCAGTGGGATATACCTGACGACTGAACAATTGCAAAAGATCATAGATGAGGCCGTCAAAACGGCAATGAAGTGCCCAGATCCACGAGATCTAGCAAATGGTAAAATAAATCACGTGACACCAACACCTGAGAAGGTGTGTATTGCAGAAAATGGAGGCCACCATGGAAATTTGGAGATCACCCCTGATGTTGGCCCTGGTAAAAGGGCTGGAAGAATGGAGTTCCTGGAGCAAGAGGAAAATCAGGAGAAAAGAGAGTCCCGCAGGAAGTACCCTGCTCCAGAAGGATGCCAGATGCGTCCAACTAAATTCCAGGAGGAAGAAATCCAGGAAGGGTGGGTCTCACAGCCTAAACCTCTTCAGAAAAAAATCCAGGAGAAAAAGTTGCCCCTGAGGCAGGAAGAAAAATATCTGTGGTAAGAAGCCCAGATAAACGGAGATCATTGTCGGCATCTTCAGCAAGGCTGGAAAGATGAAGGAAAATGCCTTGATGAGGAGGCTAGTAATTATCAATCTGCTCATTCCCTATGGGGAAATCCAGGAGGTCAGGCTAAAGCCAAGGCTGGTTAGGACAATTGGAGCTTATGTCCAGGAGAATAGAAGAAATGGAAAGGCGAATGGCAGGAAGAAAGAGGCAAATAGAGCGAGGAATCCCATTCGTTGAATCCATTATGATGGAGGACCTGCTACGAGACGTCAAGATTTATTCCATTGCTCCCTACGATGGTACATCTGATCCCGAGGATCATTTGTACACTTTTAGAAACTACACCTTGCTGCACAGGTACTCGAATCCCATCAAGTGTAGAGTCTTTCTACGACGCTGACCAAGTCAGCTCAATTGTGGTTCAATCAGCTACCTGAAGGGTGTATTGGATCATTCCAGGAGTTTAGTTCTGATGCGTATTTTCCTAGCAAGTATACTAGATCGCACAAGTAGTAATAATGGATATAAGTCCAAATATCGTTCCCACAGGGACTAAATTATCTAAGTACTGAAAAGTTAATATACTTATTCTAAGTTAAACCAAACAATAATTGATGATTATTCTTAAACTAAAATTCTAACACTAATTACTACTAAGAACACAAGAATTTAACGATTTTAATTAAAGGCTAGAAAGATAACCAAGACAATGATCTAACCAATATGCAAGTTAATTATGAATTTCGTTTAAACCAATTATTAGGTAGGTTATGCAAAGGCGAAATTTCCTAAAGTACTTACTACCCAATCTCTTAGTGTAGCAATTCTACCCCTTTCAACAATCAACTATATCTCTATATGAAGATTTAATTAAAAGGAATGCACTAAAAAGACACTTAGAAATTCCTCGTTAAAGCGAAAAGCCACACAAAGGAATCGATTCTATCTCTAGTCAATTCCATGATATGATTTTTGTAATTCTAGATGCTTCCCTAATCTATTATCTCTCAATATGTAGACTAGGCATTTAATCAAACAATTGGTGATCAAGCAATTGTAGGCATTAAGAACAAATCACAAAAACATTGCATAAACCCAAATTAATCGATTAAAAACAATATTCAAACATAACAGGCATAAATTCGGCCTTCACATGGCCTCGGTCTATAAAATTTTAGTTCATAAATACGAATTTAAAAGTGTGCAAACAAATTCCTAAAGCCATGGTTTTTAATCTAATCTAAAAGAAAACATAAAACACCCAAAGAAACCGTATGTTTGTTGGTGTGGATCTTGAATCCGTCTTGGTGTAGGCGAATCTTCGATCTTTCCGTGTATTTTCTTCTCCCAAGAGCCTCTTTTCTTCAAAGGATCTTTTTTTAGAGTGTTTAGAGTTGTAAAAAGTGAGAAATCCCCAAGATTTAACCTAAAATCCATGTTTTATAGAATCAGTCCGCGTCCGTGGTGCTGTGGCCCCAAATCTGGCGCTGTGGCGCCATGTACAAAATAGCTTCTGCAAGGCTAGCGCCGTGGCGCCACTTTGACAACTTTTTTTTTTCTTCTTTTTGACTTCATTTTTTATTCTTTTTCACTTAGATCACCATTTGTTCCCTACAACACAAAATATATGCAATTATATGAAATATATAGGACAAAATGGATTGAAGCTTACTCAAAATTAGGTAAATACGGGCATTAAATGTAATGAAATTATGAACTTATCAACTACCCCCAAACTAATCTTTGATCGTCCTCGATCACTAAGTGAAGAACATTCATAAACTCAAAAATTTTCAGCTTAACACACACAAAGATAAAGTGTTTCACCATAGAATGAAATCTTGAAGAATCACACAATACTAGATCATTAAAAATTTGCCAACCTCAATAAATTTTCAATACTACCCCTAAGTCATGAACTCCCAAGTCGTTTTCCATGTCAAGACTCCACATTAGACAAGATTATGCAAAATGAATTGGACTATAAAGACATCGATTAAATTCAAAGTCACTAATTTATCCGAATGCACAATATGCAAAGACCACAATCAAAAGGTCTTTTCGGCTTGTAACGTAAGGCTCGATAATGGCTTGGACAGGATAATATGGATAAAGTGACTAAAATTAAGAGAGCCTAAAACTCAATGTGATCAAGCTATATTCACTCCTCAATCTAAAACAATTCTCAAAAACTCATCACTTATCTCATTTATTTCTCTTTTTCAAACTCACAACCCCAAAACTTATCTCTTTTTCTCCCGGGTTGTACTATAATTCCAAAACCATTCGATTAGCATTGACATATAATCATAGCCTAGTCGAGAATTCTTTCTGATATTTTTTTCTCAATTTTTTTCTCGACTATTTTGCCAACTTTTCTTTTGCTTATAACTTCCTTGTTACCATTCTAACAATACAAAATATTCTACACCTCAATTTCCTCGACATAAAACAACATAAACACCCCCACTAACTCCTTTGCACATTAAATCCCTAACAAAGTGCATTCCCACACAAAAGCCAAAAGACACAAAGTTCTAAGCTCTCTTAATTGGATAATATACATTGTTTTTCTTTTAGGTTAGAGGGTGGTTGATGTGGTTTATGAAAGAAAAGCGAATGGTGGTTTTAGTATGCTTAGCACACTCCATTCTTATCAATCAAGCTCAAAACAAGGTCTAGAGATTATGTATTATAGTGCAGGCTAATGTTAAGGCTTAAGAAACATGAAAGATGGCCTAAATCATCTCGTGGCTTTGCAATATCAGTACATCCCTCAAGATTAATAACATTAAAGTTTCAATATCTTAAGTCCTCAAAAATTCACATAAGCAAGTCTAAAAAGTACATCAAGGCACAAGATAAAAACATGTTGATCATTGACAAGGGATTTCGACTTAGATATATTAGAGGCATCAAAGAATTTAACCTCTAAGTAAAGATACAATCATTCATGAAACAAATTCAATAGCGTCCTACTTGCAAAAATGCAAATAGGATGCAACTAGGACATGTATAAAATGGATCCCACCCCAAAACTAATCTAGCACATGGTCCCCAATTTGCACAAATAAAGACTAGAACAAAAAGGGTAACGAAACTTCCCTGAGTGGTTAAGTAGAGAGAATGGAGGTACAGTCGGGAGCCTCGATGTAGCTTTAAACAACCTCTAAACTGAACAGTGACCTGTGGAAGGAAGTAAATAGACCGATCAACGACGATACGAACAAACGAATAAAATCATCTAAACTCAAACAAATAAAAGGAAAGAACAAAGCAACCTAGCATCTAAGGAAAAACAAAGCAATGAAACATAAAAAATTAAAAGCTTGGGTTGCCTCCCAAGAAGCGCTTGTTTAAAGTCATTAGCTTGATTTTCTTTTCAATGCTCATGGTGGATCATGAAGAGCAATGATGTTTGCATGTTGGTTGGTGCTCCACCCCAAATATCTTTTATGCTTTTTGTAGTTCCACAAAAGCTCTTTAATCTCCCATTCAGGTAGTTGCTCATCAATTGATGGCTTTGGATGAGGTGATGATGTCCTTTCAAAAACCTCAAAATTTGGCCAATAGATTTTCTTAGAATATGGATTAGCTGTCAAGCTCACAACTACTTCCTTCAAGCTCTCAATCTCTAACTCAGTGATGGTCTTCAGGTCTTCAGATGTCTCATCCTGAAAATACTCAAAAATCAAAGAGTCACAAGCATCTATTCGAAAACAAGTTTGATCATTAGAAGGATATTTCATAGCTCTAAAAACATTAAATATCACTTGCTCATCACTAACTCTAAGAATGAGCTCCCCTTTTTGTACATCAATTAAAGCTCTACCAGTAGCTAAGAAAGATCGACTTAAGATAAGGGGAACTTCATAATCTTCCTCCATGTCAAGAACTATGAAGTCAGCTGGGAGTATGAACTTATCAACTTTAACTAACACATCCTCCACTATACCTCTCGGGTACTTAATAGATCTATCAGCTAATTGGAGGCACACAATAGTGGGTTTCACTGCACTTAGGCCTAGTTTTTTAAATACAGAATATGGCATTAGATTTATGCTAGCACCTAGGTCACATAACACCTTATCAAAATTACAACTACCAATAATACAAGGGATGGAGAAACTCCCTGGGTCCTTAAGCTTCGGTGGTAGCTTATTTTGTAAGATTGCTGAGCATTCCTTGATAAGGTTAACTGTCTCGAACTCAACTAATTTTATCTTGTTAGACAGAATATCCTTAAAAAACTTAGCATAACTAGGCATTTGAGCTATTGCATCAGCAAATGGAATGTTAATATGCAACTTTTTAAACATTTCAATAAACTTGGAAAATTGCTTGTTTAACTCTCTTTGCTTAGTTCTACGAGGGAAGGGAAGGGAGTTCAAATCAATTGGTTCAGAAGGAGACTCACCTTGCTTACCTCGTTTACCTTTGTTGGATGAGGAGTCAATTTTGTGCTCTCAGTAATAGTAGCTTGGTTGTGATCATCCTTAGACTGCTCATCTATTGAACTCAGTACCGGTGTCTTAGTATCCATAAGGATGTTTGAGTGAGGATACTCTAATTGCTTTCCTTCTCTAAGATTTATTGCCTTTACTTTCTTAGGTTCTTCTCTGTATCACCGGGCAATGTTCCTTGTTGTTGTGCTGAAACAAGGTTGGAAAGCTGACCCATCTGAGTCTCTAAATTTTGAATACTCGCATCCTGATTTGCCATCCTTGTCTCAGCACTGGCTATAAACTTAGCCATCATCTCTTCTAAAGTAGATTTATTTTCTAGAGGCTGATGAAATCTAGGGGGTGGAGGTCTCAATGTATTGGAATTGTTGCTCCAAGAAAAATTTGGGTGATTCCTCCATCTTGGATTAAATGTGGGGGCAAATGGGTTGTTCTGTCGGCTGATATTTTCCACAAAGTTCACATGTTCACCCAGACTTGGTTGGGCAAATGGATTTCCATATTGACACTTAATACTGTGGTGGCCTCCTCTACATAAGTCACAAATTGTCTGCACTTGTATAGAAGAGACGCTCATAGAATCTGTCTTTTTATTTAAAGCCTGAATTTGTACTGACAATGTCGTGAACGTGTCAACCTCGTGTACACCTGCCGATTTCTTTGCTAGCAGCCTCTCACTTGGCCACTGATAATTATTGGAAGCCATCTCTTCTAACATTTCCATTGCTGCTTCTGGCGTCTTACTCATGATCGTTCCACCAACTGCTGCATCTAGCATTGAACGAGTCGTGGCTATGAGGCCTTGGTAGAATGTCTGGACTTGCATCCAAATAGGAAGACCGTGATGTGGACACTTCCTCAGTGAGTCCTTGAACCTTTCCCATGCTTTATATAATGATTCACCCTCAATTTGGCCAAACTTGGTGATCTCGTTTCTCAGTCTGGCTGTCTTGCCTGGAGAGAAAAATTTACTTAAAAACCGGTGTGTTATTTGTTCCCAAGTTGTAATTGAACTAACTGAGAGAGCGTTTAACCAAGCTTTTGCCTTGTCCTTGAGAGAAAACGGAAATAGTCTGAGGCGAATAGCATCATCAGAGGCTTCATTGTGTTTGAAAGTATCACATATTTCCAAGAAGTTGACAATATGTGAGTAGGGATCATCGCTCGGCAACCCATGGAACTGAACCGTCTTTTGTATCATTTGGATCACTGCCGACTTGATCTCGAAAGTATTGTCCTGAATGGGTGGCCTGATGTTACTTGTTGCAGCTCCATTAAGAGTGGGTACTGCATAATCTCTCATGGCTCTTAGTAGATTAACAGCAGCTTCTGCACCTTGAATACCATTATTTTCTTGATTTTCCATTACTTTGTCTTGTCGAAAGTTTGCTTTCTGTTCCCTTCTCCTTCTATTAAACGTGGGTTCTATTTCAGGATCGAATTCTTCGAGTGCTTCGTGAATAGCACGGGGCATGCAACTCCACAAATACCTTGAAAACAAGAATAAATAAAATTAAACAAGAAAACGGTTTAATCTAAAAATAAGTAATTGAATTTCAATATTAAATAAAAATTAGTCCCCGAAAACGGCGCCAAAAACTTGATGCGTATTTTCCTAACAAGTATACTAGATCGCACAAGTAATAATAATGGATGTAAGTTCGAATATCGTTACCATAGGGACTAAATTATCTAAGTACTGAAAAGTTAATATACTTATTCTAAGTTAAACCAAACGATAATTGATGATGATTCTTAAACAAAAATTCTAACACTAATTACTACTAAGAACACAAGAATTTAACGATTTTAACTAAAGGCTAGAAAGATAACCAAGATAATGATCCAACCAAATTAAGCAAGTTAATTATGAATTTCGTTTAAACCAATTATTAGGTAGGTTATGCAAAGGCGGAATTTCCTATTGTACTTACTACCCAATCTCTTGGTGTAGCAATTCTACCCCTTTCAACAATCAACTATATCTTTATATGAATATTTAATTAAAAGGAATGCATTAAAAAGACACTTAGAAATTCCTCGTTAAAGCGAAAAGCCACACAAAGGAATCGATTCTATCTCTAGTCAATTCTACGATATGATTTTTGTAATTCTAGATGCTTCCCTAATCTATTATCTCTCAATATCTAGACTAGGCATTTAATCAAACAATTGGTGATCAAGCAATTGTAGGCATTAAGAACAAATCACAAAAACATTGCATAAACCCAAATTAATCGATTAAAAACAATATTCAAACATAACTGGCATAAATTCGGCCTTCACATGGCCTCGGTCTATAAAAGTTTAGTTCATAAATACGAATTTAAAAGAGTGCAAACAAATTCCTAAAGACATGGTTTTTAATCCAATCTAAAAGGAAACATAAAATACCCAAAGAAACCGTATTTTTGTTGGTGTGGATCTTGAATCCGTCTTGGTGTAGGCGAATCTTCGATCTTCCCGTGTATTTTCTTCTCCCAAGAGCCTCTTTTCTTCAGAGGATCTTTTTCTAAAGTGTTTAGAGTTGTAAAAAGTGAGAAATCCCCAAGATTTAACTTAAAATCCATGCTTTATAGAATCAGTCCGTGTTCGTGGTGCTGTGGCCCCAAATCTGGCGCTCTCACGCCATGTACAAAATAGCTTCTGCATGGGTGGCGCCGTGGCGCCAAAACTGGCGCTGTGGTGCCACTTTGACAGGTTTTTTTTTTCTTTTTGACTTCGTTTTTTTTTCTTTTTCACTTAGATCACCATTTGTTCCATACAACACAAAATATATGCAATTATATGAAATATATAGGACAAAATGGATTGAAACTTACTCAATATTAGGTAAATACGGGCATAAAATGTAATGCAATTTTGAACTTATCAAGTTCTCGATTTTTGCATCAATTTGCCAGTAGTTAAAGGCACGAGAAGACTCCATTGAGCATATTCAATATAAAACAGAGAGGTGATGAAACCCTCCAATTGTACGTGAAGCGCTTTAATGCAGCCATCTTAGAAGTTCCACCAGCAACGGTGGAGTTGAAATCCAGTGCCTTCACTCAGGGGCTGCGTGAGGGCGATTTGTTCATATCATTGACTAAGAAACTGCTGAAGACTTCGATAACCTACTTAGTAGGGCAGAGAAGTACGCCAACATGGAGGACGGCCAGCTGGTAAGGCAATCTGAGCAAAAGAAGGATAAGAAAGAATAGGAAAATTGGAACGGGCAACGTCGTGACGGACGAGGCAGGTGGCATATGCCAGCACCTATGCCAACCCGAATTCTAGAGTGATCCCATTATCAATCACAACGAATAGGTTTACAACAACAATTAATGGAGATAGAAAATAAGAATATAATACAATGGCCAGCCAGTTATGGGAAGAAGACCCAGGGTCCATTATTAGGCCCTTATTGTTGATTTCATAGAGAACGTGGGCACTATACTGACGACTGCAAAGCATTACCTGAAGAGATTGAGCGTCTTATTAAATTAGGACACATGAAAGAATATACACCAACAATAACAGGAGGCCACTCTGAAGTTTCTTCATTCCAAGAAAGAGGAGCACCCTGGAATAGAGGACGAGGTGGCCCAGGCCGATGGATAGGAAGAAGCGCAGGACGAGCTGGACTAGCAGAAAGAGGACATTTTCCTCAACAATTAGGAGCTAGATCTGATTCGCAAGGAGAAAATCAAGCTGCACCAATGACCCTCGAAACTAATGATCCAAATAAAGGCGTCATATATATGATATCCAAAGGATTGACCCCTGGGCTTTCGAAGACAAATTTGAAGAAACAAATCCGAGCGATCAATCAGGCACCTACATTTTTCCTGAAAGTCAGCCAGAGTTACCCCAAAGGAGAGATTAGATTTGGGCCGGAGGATGCTAAAGTAGTGTTAACACCCCCACAGTGATGCGTAGGTCATTACAACCACCATTGCAAATTATAAGGTGCAACGAGTATTCATTGACAGCGGCAGCTTGGTGGATATCCTATTCTACCAGGTCAATAAGCAGATGGATCTCGGAGAAGCTAGATTAGAGACTGCAAGTACGCCTTTTATATAATTCCGCGGGAGAGTCGTTTCAACCTATCGAACAAATCATGTTGCCAATGTCCCTAGGAGAGCTACCTAATCGCAAAATCCAGCTGGTAAAATTCCTGGTGGTGGATATACCATCAACATACAATATAATAATTGGAAGACCCGCCCTAATACTATTTGAGGGTGTAAATTACACCCAACCCCCTTGTGATCGACCTTATTATCACTCCGCCCCCCTATGGAAAAAAAATTATCATGTTACCCCCCTGTGAATCAATTAAAGAAGCTATTTACCTCCTCACGCGCGCCACTTGCCTGTTATGTGACTAATTATCAGTATTTTATCAGTAAAAGACTATTTTGTCCTTAATCCAACAACCGTTGGATCTGATCTGCTAAGATCGATGGTCAACCTTAAATACTTATATTTTATTAAATATAATTTATAATAAAAGTTAAATATAATTTATAAATATATAATTTTTATATATAATATATAAATATTTTATGTTAAAAAAATATGATTTATAACACACTGCCACCACACTCTTTTCCGGCGACCACCGCTAGCATCGTCATCACCCACCTCCAAGTCACCTGAGCCACCATCTTCTATCTACCAACGTTTTCCTCCACCTGTCGTCACCTCGCCTCCCCGTCTACCCGCCGCCATAGCTTACCACATCTGCATATGCCCTCTGCCGCCACCTCACTCCCCCTCAGTCCGCCGCCACACTCAATTTCCACCTTCGCCCGCCTCCCTATCTCCTGCCCACAGGCGACCACCTGCAACCGGCAAATCCAACACGTCTCGAAATTCAACATTCAAAACGCACCTGCAAACCCAAATCTGCTAATCCAGCACCCAAACCCACCTGCAAATCCAAAACTCCAACCTGCAATTCGCCCCATTGCACCAAGAATTGATGGTGGCTCGATTCAAAAACTAGGAGAAGCTGGTGGTGCTATTTTTGATAGGGGAAGAGATGGTTGCTAGATTTGTAGGGGAGAGGCGACAGCGGCGGTGACAGCGCGGTGGTGGCTCTATTTACAGACGAAGAGAAGGTGGTTGCGCGGTTTTTTGTTCGGCGGTGGACAGCGGGTGATGATAATGTATGTATAATGTATGTTTGGGGGCTAATTTTGGATGGAGAAGTTGATTTTGGGGTTTGATTTTGGATGGGTGAAGAAATAGTGAATTAGGGTTAGGGTTTTGGGGAAGAAGATGAAGTTGGGGAAGAAGGAAAAGAAAATTATAAAATAATTAGTAAATATAAAATAAAATAGAAAATATTTGTGTAAATATTTTTAAAAATAAGGGTATTTTAGTCTTTTCAGAGAAATTTTTAGCCCAAAATTTTTAAGGGAAGCAGTGTGTGTAATTTAATTTTTTTAGGGGGGTTTGTGCTAATTTTTTTTCATAGGGGGGTGGAGTGATAATAAGACCTATCATAGGGAGGTTGGGTGTAATTTACCCCTATTTGAGGATGTAATTTCGATCCCTCATATGAAGATCAAGTTTCCTACACTTGAAGGACTAGGAAAGGTAGCAGGAGATCAAAGCATGTCTCGGAAGTGCTATGTAGCCTCACTAGGAAAAGACGATAAGATGATAGAAGAAAAGAAACGCAAAATAGACAAAGTCGGCCTTAAAGAAGGAGGCCAAGACAAAAGAGCAACTGCACATGTAGAGCCAGTAGGAGAACTCATGAACGTGGAGGTAGTGCCAGGAGACACACAAAAGATAGTTAAGATCGGTTCCCACCTAGAGGAAGGGGTGAGGAATGGGCTGATAAAGACGCTGCAAGAGCATGCTGATATCTTCTCCTGATCAGCTGATGACCTAGTAGGGATTGACCCTACCGTGATTCAGCACCACCTCAATGTGCATCCTGAAGCTCAGCCCGTAGTTCAGAAGAAAAAGCATTTTGGTCCTGAAAAGGATGTTGTCATCAAGGCCGAGCTGGAAAAATTGTTGAAGGCGGGCCATATTGCAGAAATAGAATTCCTAAGTGGGTGTCCAATGTAGTTCAAGAACCTAAAGGAGGAGCCAAACTTGTACTGCCCCGACACACCAGAACTCCTCCTCCCAAACTTGTACTGCCCCGTCAACCTGCCCGACCTATGGCAAACAGGCATTTCACCAACCCAACATCCAACCAAATTCATTAAACCTACACTAATCGACATGTTGGTGGTTAACAATTCAGTTCCAGGGAAAAGATCACCCAATAGCTGATTGTTGAGGAAGGTGTTTAAATTTCTATTAGTTCTGTTAGCTAGGCGCCTAATCAGTTTCTATATTTAGAAAGTTTGTTAGTTAGTTATATCTAATATGATGAGTTAGTGGTTAGTTGCTCCTAATCTCTGTATATATATTAGATGATGTATAGATGCTTTCAATCAATGAAAATACATTTTTCCCCATTTTAACATGGTATCTAGAGCTAACAAGAAAGCTCTCCAGATCTCTCAAATCTCATACTAATCTTTTCATTTCTTATTCGATCGACCTCGCCCAAACGATCTAATCTTCACATCTTTGATCAAATTCTTCATGAATTGATCAAATCTTTAATCAATTTCATCACGAATAAATCAGTTATGGATCTCAATCCAGCAATTGACATCAATGATCCATTATACATTCATCCATCTGACGTTCCCAACCTGCATTTGGTATCTTATGAGCTTCGCAGTTTCCATCTGGAGTAAGGCGATGACACTTGCTTTGAGCTACAATATCAAGATTGGATTTATTAATGCCACTTCAAGAGGCCTGAGTCTGATTCCCCTTTTTTGGAACAATGGGAGAAGTGTAATGCACTAGTTCTATCATTGATACTCAAATATGTGAGTAAAGAGATATGTAATGGCCTGGTTTATTGTGAAACGGCTGCGGATACATGGAGTGATCTCTATGATCAGTTCAACAAGCAGAATTGCGCTCGAATTTTTGCTCTATTTCGTGAAATCAATTCACATGTTCAAGGTACAAATTCGATTACAGTTTACTACACTAGATTAAGGCAAATGTGGGAGGAATATGATTCACTTCTGAATCTGCTTAATTGTGAATGTGTGGCTTCTAAGGCTTATTTTCATTATACTCATGAACAGAAGTTAATGCAATTTCTCATGGGCTTGAATAATTCATATGATGCACTGAGGTCTCAAATCTTGATGATGATACCACCTCCTAGTCATAAACAGGCATATTCAATGGTTTGCAATGAAGAGTCTCAAAGATCTATTAATAATCCGATTTTTCAAATTGATACATCTATTGGTTTGTTTTCATCATCTCATTTTGGTGGTGGTGGAAAGGATATGAGACCTAGTGTAGTATATGATAAATGTATTATTTAGATAAATACAATATTTTTCCACTGACGAAATAAAAAAATTAAAAACTCAAAAAAAAAATTAAAAAAGTATAAACGGAAAATAATCCTGAATTCTCTGTTGTGTGGTTTACAAACTATTACACAGGAACGGGGTTTACCCATTGCGCACCCTAAGGGTAGCGGCTGCGGGTTTCCCTCGTCATCCAAAAAAAAAATCCTGAATTTTTTTCCTAAAAAAATCATAAAAAATAAATAAAATGAGAAAACAAATTCTTTTTTTTTTTAACTTATAAAAATTCAAAAAAATAAGAAAAAATGAAATAATTTAAATTTTTTAAAAATAATTAGAAAGCATTAGAAATTATATCTGAAAGTAATTTTTAAATTTAAGTAAAGCAAATTTTAATTGTGGCAAAAGATTTTCATTGACAAAAAACAAATTAATTAAAAATTAAAAAAATCATAACAGCTATAAAAAAAACTCAAAAAATCGTAAAAAAAACTAAAAATAAATCATAAATAATCAAAATAGTGTTGAAAAATCAACATATAATACGAAACAATAATAAAAATTAGAAAAATAAAACAAAAAATTATTTTTTATTGAAAATAAGGAAAAATAGTAAAATTCAGAATACTATGTAAAAAAATAATTGAGTTTGAATTTACACATACAATATTATAATTTTTTTACTTTGAATTATTTTATAAATATATTAATTATACAAATTTTATTTATAATAAATAAAAAAACTTAGATATAGACAAATATTGGAATTGAAATTTTCAAAAATTGAAAGTATTTGAGCTAAATTCCAAACTAAAGGTCAATTTTCCCTCTATATGCAAAAATTCTCAAATTAAAGGTTAATTTTTCCTCCATTTCAGCAAAATCCCCAGATTCAAGTCAACTTTCCCCCAAAAGGATATTTTCTGGCCAATTTTGAATTTTCGGTGAAATTTGTGCTGAAATTGCCAACTTTTGCAAGTTAGTGTACCCAAATTGCTAACAGTCCAAATTACAGTACCAAAAGACATACAAGTCACCTTGAATTACTAATTTTGCAATTTTTCCCTAAAACGAGATATCAAGTATAAATCCGACACAATCAAGTAAAATTTGAGTAGGGTTCAAAAAACACAATAGAATTTAGGCTATAGTTGTATCTATTGAAGATTTTAAGGAAAGTGAAAGTAAAGGAAAGAGAACTTAGTGATTTGCAATACCCTTAGGGGGGGGGGGGGAATCACTGTAGTTCGGATTTTTACACCAAGAAAATCGGAGAACCAAACAAGGTTTTCGATTGATTGTTGTAATTAATACACTTAAACTCTTGTTTCACACTCTCAATTCACACATATAAAAATATTCGGAAAATGTACAAGAAAATGAGAAAGGATGGCTTTCTTTATTGACTTTGAATATTAAAAAACATACACCCTAATTCTGGAGTAATACAACTTAATAAAACATGACTTTCTCTACTGAAACTTAAACTTACAAAAAATGAAGTAAAAACCATTTATATAGGCCTCATGACCGATTTTACTAGGGTTGGGGGAGTCTTGGATTGCTTCCAACTTGTTCTCGGATATTGGGGGATATGATGAGTCATATCCCTCTTTTTAGGATTCGGTAGTTTAGGATGAGATTTACCCAAATGTCCTTTTATTTGAGCTTTCTCATAAGCATTTCCATGAGCTTTCCTTTGGGCTTTCCTTTTAGCATTCTCATGAGCATATCCTTAGGCTTTTCACGAGCTTTCCATTCACAAGCCTTTTTCATTTATTTATTTTGACACAAGCCCACTCCATGTTAGCCCATTTAGGAGAAGTGAAAATTATGATCCATATTATAAGCCCCCTACTCTTGAGAAGCGTTTCATTGTTGAAAGCGCGAAAATTGAACTTCATATCTGGCAATCAGAGCTTCATATTCGGCTTCGTTGTTAGAAGCGCGAAAATTGAAATTCATGGCATACTCCAATTCACATCCTTTGGGTGTTGTCAGCAGTACTCCTGCTCCACTTCCCGATAAGGCAGCAGAGCCATCAACATAGAGCCGCCAGACCTTCTAAACGTCTTGGGCATAAGGTACTTCTTCTATGAAATCTGCTAGTGCTTGAGCCTTTATGGCAGGCCTTGGACATAGGTAATGTCAAACTTACTGAGTTTCACCGCCCATTTGATCATCCTTCCTAACGCCTCGGGGCGTCCCAATATTTGTTGCGTACTTCTATACAATGTGACAAGAAATACGGCCTCAGCTTCCTGGTAGTGGTCACCAAGGCAAAGGCCACCTTTTCGATCTCCGGATACCTCTCCTCAGCCCCCCTAAGGGCTCGACTGGCATAGTACACCGGCTTTTAGTCTCATCCTTCTTCTCGTTTTAGCATAGAGCTAATGGCATAATTGGAAATCGCCAGGTACAGGTACAAGCTGGTTAGGTACACCTTTAACTCTTCAAAGGCTTTTTGGCATTCTTCATTCCAGGAGAACTAGCTTGCCTTCCAGATAACCTTGAAGAATGGCAGGCTGAGCTCTCCCAGTCTTGAGTTAAAATGGCTCAGGGCTACCACCCTGCCAGCGAGTACTTGAACATCATTCCGGGTAGCTGGCGTGGCCATTTCTTGAATGGATCTTGTCTTCTCGGGATTGACTTTGATTCCCTTCTCCGTTACTAGGTATCCAAAGAACTTTCCACTTCTAACTCCAAAAGCGCACTTCAAGGGATTAAGCCTCATTTGGTACTGCCGTAGTACCTCGAACGTCTCCACCAGGTCTCCCAAGTGGTCCTGGGCCTTCTGGCTCTTCACCAGCATGTCGTCTACATAGGCTTCAAGGTTTCTTCCTATTTGCTTTCGGAAGATCTTGTCCATGAGTCGCTGGTATGTGGCTTCAGCATTCTTCAGGCCAAAGGGCATCACCACATAACGGAACGTCCTGAAGGCCGTTATGAAGCTCACCCTCTTCTGATCTTCAAAGGCTAGGGGTATCTAATGATACCTATGAGATGCATCCATCAGGCTCAAAAGTTCACACCCTAATGTAGAATCCACCAGCTGGTCGATTCTAGGGAAGGGCTAACAGTCTTTCGGGCAAGCTTTGTTAAGATCTCAGAAATCTATGCACATTCTCCACTTATCTCATATTTTGGGAACAAGGACAGCATTAGCTATCCACTTCGGGAATTGGATTTCCTTAGTGTGGCCAGCAACCTGTCCATCTCTTCTTTTATGATTTTGTCCGTCTCAAGTCCAAAGTGCCTTTTCTTCTGCTTCACGGGTTTGGAGGTGGAAAAGACATTGAGCTAGTGGACTGCTACAGCTGGATCAATACCCACCAGGTCCTCCGCCGTCCAAGAAAAAATATTTATGTAATCTCGGAGCAGCTGAGTTAGGTGGGAAGCCATTTCAGGGTCTAGTTGAGATCCTATCTTGGCGATCTTGGAAGGATCGCTTGACACTAGTTCCACTATGTTCAAGTTTTCCGCTGGTTTGGCTTTTGGTTGCACGCCCGCCTCCTTGATTTCTCCTTTTATGGTCATGGTTTCTTTTTTCTTCAGTCTAGACCCCTTTGGTAGGTCTACCTCCATATTTGATGATATTTCTCCTGTTCGGATATCTTCTACGTAGCATTTCCTCACAGATTGCTGATTTCCTTTTATCTTCCCAACGTCTTTGCCCACCGGGAATTTCATCTTCATGTGGTAAGTGGAAATGAAAACTTGAAAAGCATTTAGTGTGGGCCTCCCGAGGACAGCATTGTATGCTGACGGGGAATCTACTACCAAGAACGTCACCATTCTGGTCTTCCTTCGAGGTTCTACTCCCAAGGATAGGGGTAATTGTATTTGCCCCAATGGTTGCACCACCTCTCTCGCGAATTCGAAAAGAGCGGTAATCACTAAAGCATCATGATGAGGGCGACTGAGGCAGTGCGCATCTCCACGCCCAAATTGTATCAGTGGCTCGGTATTAACCGCAGCTACCTCCTCAGCTTTCTCCTTAGTTTTTCCTTCAGTTGTCTCTAGATGAGCTCAAAGATGAGCTCGTCGGGCTCTATGTGAATATTGATAAATTTTTTCCTTTGGTTTGACCTTCCTTCTTCATCTCTTCTCTCCATCGTGTCCTTTGGATCCTCCTTAGGACACATTTCAACAGCTGCCCTATACCACAGTGGGGTAGAACTCCTCTCGAAGATTCTCGTGCTCTTCTCACGATCATGGCATATAAGCTCTTGCAAGTGCCTACATTCTATTAACCTTTCTATTTTGCTCAATACATGTCAACAGGTATTAGTATCATGCCCGTCTTTATGAAAATGACAATACTTGTCAGATTTAGGATGAGTTGGTCCATAAATTGCACTTCGTGGCCACCTCACCATGTTTTTGTTCTCCTTCTCTATCACCATAAGAGGGTTTTTGGGAGTCACCTTAAAAGGTGTCCAAGTTGGATTCCGGTACTCCTCCCGGTACCTATTTGAAGAGGTGGGCTTCTTGGTTTCCACTGGGGCCTTCTTTTCACCCCTAGCAGCAGGATTACTGCTAGCTATCTTTGTTTAGGTAGCTTTCTCCAGATTCACGTACTTCTCCGCCATTTCTAACAAGTTGTCAAAATCGATAGCAGGCTTCTTGGCCAGGGACCTGAAGAAATCTCCATCTTTCAAACCTTGCACGAAGGCATTAGCTAAGACTTCAGCATTTGCGGAAGGTACCTCCAGGGCAGCAGTTTTGAATCTTCTTATATACCCTCTTAAGGGCTCATTGACTCCTTGGCATATGTTGAATGAACTCAGGGAGGTCTTTGATACCTCTTGCTGCTAGCAAACTGATGTAGGAACATCACGCTAAACTTCTTAAACGAATGAATCGAATTTGGAACTAGCTGGTTGAACCACTGTTGGGCAGCTTTCGTCAAGGTGGTTAAGAATACTCGACACTTAACCCCATTAGTATACTGATGAAGTAAAGCACTATTCTCAAACTTCGATGAGTGCTCTGTGGGATCCGTATCCATCATATTCAGCAATATTGAGGACACGAAAATTGTTGGGAAGCTCTTAAGCTAAGACTCGTGGCCCAAATGGTACACCTCGTGGAGGGGGTTAGATACCTCCTCATAGGCGTTGTCTCATCTCTCTCATTTCTGCTCTTAGGTCCTCGAATCCTTCTATCACCTCTGGACGCCTTACATCATTACCCCCATGATTCATGGGTGGTTGTCTCCAGGGCCCATTTCACCAGGGTGCTAGTGGATCCATCTCTATTGATTTCCATCTAAGGCCTCCCCATAAGGACGAGGCCCCATGCCATATGTTTGGTGAGGAGGGAACAGTGGCGTATAAAATTCCATTCCTCTTGAAGCTTGAACCGTAGGGATCATCAGAGAGACAGTTGGTGGGGGTAGCAATGGAATGCTCACCGGGATCTGCCCAATTGGTTATGTATACCCTGCTTGCAAAAATAGGCCATTGTTGTATCAAATGCTCGCCCCTATTGATCCTCGAAAGGGAGCTCACTCCTTGCTGGCGGGGCTCTGATGGGATAGCACATGCTACTTGGTGAGCATGATGTTCATCACCTCCTCCCAATTGTTGGCCTCCTTCACCTATAGACAGCTATCCATGCACTGGCGGGTTGAGACCTTCGTTCTCATTGGCCAGAGATGGATGAATTGACTCCTGTACATCCCAATTTGTGGCGGGACGGGCCCTTCCAAGTTAGGAGGGGCCGTGTGTTTTCCTTCATGGCAGCGTGTGTATACACGCATTATTTCCTGTGCAACCACCTGTTGCGAGGGTAAGCTTCCTTAAGCTAGTGATTGAATGGATGCTGATGCAACGGTGGTGTTTCCTAGACCGGTTAACTCGAAAACCAAAGTAGGTGCAGGATCGTCCATTAATGACTACTTCGGTGTAACACCGGGAAGCATGGTGGCCACGCCGGAGCGCGCGGCCTCTTCTGCCGCCGCCGGCCTGATGGAGGTATATTCCTGAGTGACAACCGCCAGTGGATGCACAGCGATGCTCCTCCTCTCAGAGCTTTTTAATCCTTGAAATCCCTCCATTTCAATGCAACAACTCACATCTTAAACTCCTTTTCCCACAGACGGCTCCACTTGACGTGGTTAGGATTTTCACACCAAGAAAATCGGAGAACCAAACAAGGTCTTCGATTGATTGTTATGATTAATAGACTCAAACTCTTGTTTCACACTCTCAATTCACGCATATAAAAATATTGAAAAAATGTAGAGGAAAATGAGAAAGAATGGCTTTCTTTATTGATTATGAATATTCAAGAATATAAACCCTAATTCTGGAGTAATACAATTTAATAAAACTTGACTTTCTCTATTAAAACTTAAACTTACAAAAAATGAAATATAAACCATTTATATAGGTCTCATGGTCAATTTTACTAGGGTTGGGGGAGTCTTGGATTGCTTCCAACTTGTTCTCGGATATTGGGGGGATATGATGAGAACCATATCCCTATTTTTAGGATTTGGTAGTTTAGGATAAGATTTACCCAAATGTCCTTTTATTTGAGCTTTCTCATAAGTATTTCCATGAGCTTTCCTCTTAGCATTCTCACGAGCATATCCTTGGGCTTTTCACGAGCTTTCCATTCACAAGCCTTCTTCATTTATTTATTTTGACACAAGCCCACTCCATGTTAGACCATTTAGGAGAAGTGAAAATTATGACCCATATCAATCTTCTTTGGAAAAATAGAAGCACCAGGACACTTTAGTCTCTATCGAATTTCGTCACTCAGTCATTTATAAGCCAAATGAACTACAATTGTGATGGAATTGATACACTTAAAAGAAAGTGATCAATCATTGGGTATGTGTAATAACACTTGTCTATGACTGCTTGTGTATAGCAAAACTAGGTTTGTAATTTTCTTAGAAACATATACATTTTTCTTCCCCATTAAGTTCAGAAATTACAAATACCCCATAGACATGTGAAAGAGGCTTACAATTAAATTCAAAGGATACTATTGTTCGTGAAAGTTGGCTAAAAAATGGTTAAAAAAAATCTTGCATGCGGAATGACATTTTCCGTCCGGTAACTTAGGCTATGTGTACTTTTGATCCCAATATTATAGAACTCATCATATTGCAGCCCATATCTTCGAAAAATTTGCAATTTTGGTCCCTAGCCTAACTTCAATTAGTTTTTGGATGGAAGTAGCATGTGTTTGTCACGTGCATGCTTAATTGTGTAATTTACGTTTCATGATATTGGACCAAAATTCCACATGATGCAAGTTTCAGGACTAAAATTGCACATGACCCAAGTTTGTTTATTTCCATTTAAAAACTCGTGAATTATGTAGGATAATATACATAATCATATAATATGAGATCTTATTTCTATAAATGATATGAACATATTCCAAATTGTCTACATATTTCATTTATTTTATTTTACTAATTTATATCATGTCATATCTAGTTAATAGAACAATTAGTACAGTTTCAGTCAAAATTAAATTGTTGCGACTTGGTGTTGTTTATTCATTTTTTGTCATATTTGGATAAAACAAAGGAAAATGAATTAAAAGTAAAAGAAAGAAATGAAAATAAAAAGGAAACAAAATTAGGAGAATAAATAATTACTTCAAAAAATTCAAACTGAAAATCGTGTGCAATTTTGGTCCTATAACTTGGACTTTTGTGCAATTTTGGTCCCAAGAGCGAATTAACGGTGCACGTGAGAAGCACGCGCTATTTTCATCTAAAACCTAACGGAGATTGGGGTTGGGATTAAAATTGCACATTTTTCGAAGATATGGGATGCAATGTGGTGTGTTCCATAATAATGGGATCAAAATGTACATAGCCTAAGTTATGAGGTTGAAAATGCAATTTCCCGACATTTTGGAATTACAAACCTAATTTTTAAACATCAGTCCGAAACTTCAACGATGATTAACGAATGTGACGTTTTTCTACGAAAACAAATGTAAACGAAGGTGCAAGCAAATTCGCAAATGAAGGGAAACCGATTATTACGACAAATTTCATGAGGTGTACGTGTAATTCACTCGTTAAGTAAACTCTAATGAGGTGGTTAGTAGTTTGTCAATTGTCATGCAATGATTTTAAAATACTAGCTTGTGATATATGCATTAAATAAGATTAATTTACCAATTGATGGCAATGTGCCTCATTTTGTTCTATCAACTTCGCAATGAAAGCAATTTGTAGACCAATAATAGTTATTTAAAAACTCTTTCTTTGTCAAAATAATGTGTGTTAGGTGTGAAATACAAAAACAAACAAATAAATAATAAGTAACCTTGCCATCAAGTTGACTAAACCGGTGTATAAATCTAGTTTAAATGAAAAGATTGACTATACTACTACTACTGTGAAAATATAAAAATAAATAAATAACCTTGCCATCAATGATATGCGACCGGTACTTACATTTAGTTTAAGTTTAAATGATGAAATGAGGATCAAAAACTATGATATGCATAGGATTGAGTAAAGTAAATATTTTGATTATGGGAGAACAAAAAAACGAGAATAAAATCTTAAATGCAATTATAAAAAATATAAATACAAAATAAAAATAATGGTGATTGGAGGGCGACTGCTTACTAAACCAAAAATTCAAAACTAATCATCGACACAATACGTATATTTATCTATTTAATTAACCCAATAAAATTAATATTTTGTTTTCCTGTCAATTACATTACTAACGTGAATTTTAGTCTACATATATTTTAGACGCTCCACCAATCAAATTCTCTAATTATATGTCACTACCCTAACTTGTCAATTGTATTAGTTGGAGGATCGCGACTTTAATAACTAATTAATACTTATTCAGTAATTCAAATGTTTTTCATGGCAAAGTTGAAGAGAATTTCTTTTCCTTTTGACGTGAGATACCTTGACTAGTAAATAGAGTAACTTGTTATTGGAACGGATCCATTTATAACTTCGATTCATTTTTTATAATTCTATGGTTAAAAGTGGATTTGTATTCCCACTTGTTATAAAATTACCTAGGTAAATACCCCTACAAGATCCCACACAGACCAGTACTTCGAGGATTAATCTTGAATCTTCATATGAGAATATTAGGAATGTATGCGATCGGATTCGGACGGTTTTATGCAAAAAATCAACCCTACCCAACATGTGCGGATTGACAAAATATCGAACTGAAACGGCATAGTTATTTTTTCAAACCAAGCGGTTCGGGTCAGTCAGGTTGAAGTATTTAGCGGGTGGGTTGACAGATTTTTAATTATAATTATAATTTTTTTCAACTTATTTGTAGTTACAACTAGTAAGGAAGAAATTAAAGAACATATTTGTCGTTGTTGATGTAATTAGAAAAAAAAATTATATTATCTCAATTTGTAATGAGTGAAAACTCACGAATATTACTAAAACTAAATTGTTATATGAATTCATCATAAATATATATACTATTGTTAGGAATTTCATGTTAGATGTTTTGATGATGACAAGATAGGATTTCATGTTAGACCCCAAAGGAATGTAAGTTTATACTTTCATAGAAAACTTGTATAAGCATTTGAAAGTTTGTTAGTTTGTTAGGCTTGTAATTTTTATCTTTATAGATTTTAGACTAAGTATTTAATACCAAGTCACTGATAGAATTCTGAGTGAGTCTATCAAGGATGAAGTTGAAGATCAGCGTCTGAAGTCAAGAAGATAAAAATTTGTTTTGAGCGTCTGTCAAACGCTAAAAGGAATTATTTCAGGAATCTTTTCAAGCGCTACTATTCAAGTGAACAGTAGTCAAGCGTCTTCGGAATAGTGTTACTGTTCAAGCGATCACTATTCAAACGCTTACTATTCAAGCGACCACTATTCAAGCGCTCACTATTCAAACGCTTACTATTCAAGCGACCACTATTCAAGCGCTCACTATTCAAACGAATAGTGTTACTGTTCAAGCGATCACTATTCAAGCGAACAGCGTTCAGATTTTCTTGAAGATAAAACCCAAGTTATCAAGGACTTAAATGCAATCACCAACGGACATTTATTTCCAACGGGAAATAAATTCAAAATGCATTAAATGCTTGATAAGTGCATTAAAAGCAAACAAGACAGTATGACTTGTGGACAAGCCACCTTTTTTGACTAGACTGTCAGCTTTTCAGAATTCAAACCTGCTCCTATCCAATTGGAATCAGCAGAAATTAAGGAATGTCAGAAAAAAGACTATTTGAAGCTCTGTGTGAGAGACACGCGCCTGATTGTGTCCAACGGACAAATCCCAAGAATCTCTATAAATAGTACCCTTCAGCAAAACCTTAGAGAGCGAGAAGAGAGAGAAACCTTGCTGAAATAATTTGAGAGAAAAGCTTGCAAACTCCATAGCCAAAATCCATCAAGCTTCTCAAATACAATCCAGACAGTCACCAGATATCTCAAACCTCTTCCAAAGAAGAAACCTAAATTCTTACTGAGATATCCCAAGTTGTTTGAACTTCTCAACATCAAACAAACCTGTTACAATAAACCCTCAACACCTTTCATCTGAGTGAGAAAGATTGTTGACTTCCACAAGCAGTATTTTTGAGTAGGAGAAGCTTGTTGAAGAAAGGTCTTTATTGGAGCTGAAGTCTGTGTGATCAAGGAGCTCAAGGCCATCTTGGAGAAGATCTTTATTGGAGCTGAAATCTGTGTGATCAAGGAGCTCGAGATTGTCTTTCCAGAAGCAGAGGATTGAAGTGGTTTGCAGCAGAAATCTGTGTGACCAAGGAGCTCAAGTCATCTATATCCATCTCTTCCTGTTTCCCTATTTTGTAGAAGTCTCTGTGTGACTCTTCGAGAATCAATTTAGTGGATTGCCTCCAAGTGAAAAAGGAGAAGAAGGACGTAGTTGGGATTACACCACCCAGTGAACCTTACAATATTTTGTGTCACTTACTGCTTTATTGCTTTACTTTATATTTGCATATCATATCTTTGAAAAGGCATTACAACAGTTAAGTGATGATTTCCAAAAGAGAACGCTAAGCTTTAAAATCAGTGTTAAGCGCTTGACTAAGCGCTAAGCACTCTAAGCGTTCAAAACGTTTTAACCAAAAGCAACTAAGGAAAACTTTGTGACGCTAAAACCTTTCAAAGAGAAGACTTGTAAAACCATTCCGCTGTGCTAACCCTGATTAAGCGATTGAAACATTACTCTACTTTGGTAATCGTTGAAATCACTAAGTCTAAGTTAACTTTATCAAAATAGTCTTCGAGTAAACGCTTAGCCAAGCATTTACATTTTCAAGCGTCCAAACTATTTTAGTACGAAACTTTGTGAAATCGAAAAAGACTTCAGGGTCTATTCAACCCCCCCCCCCTTCTAGACCCTTTCGTATGCCACTTGGGACCACCAACTATATATCTCCTTAACCAAATGAAACTTTCTTCGAATCAAATAAAAACAAGCGGTCAAACAACGTATTCAATTTGTTTGTCAAATAAAAAGTAAAGTGTTAATATGAGTAAAAACATTCTTGTTAGAGAGTATATATGTATATATTATTTCCAAAACTTGATGGTGTTAATCTTCAACTATATAAACATATATGTGTAACATATATAATTAGGGATCGGGTTCCAGGTTAGGCGGGTTATAATTGTTAAATCCACCACACAACCCGAAAGTGATGGGTTGCAACATTTTCAAACCGCCACTATTATTTAAAAAATTTAAACCGGCGATTTTCTGGCGGATTGACTCGGTTTATGTACACTCCTAGATGAGATATTTTGGAGACAAAAATAAGGAAGATATGTTTGCATGAATTTATTTTGTCAAACAAAAAATAATATAACATGTTTTTAAATATTTGACAAAATTTTAAAACTGGGTAATTTTATGTCTGTTCATGTATACGCATATATAATTTCCAAACACATATGTGTACATATATATAACATATGAATCTATGATGGATACGAAGTATATATATTTCTCTTCCATTTTTGAAGGATTCTGTTTATCAAGTATATTCGTCTTGTTTCAAAATAAAATCTCAAACAAATAGATGTATTTGTCGATTTTACCGCTAGTGAAGTCTGATTAATTAATTATGATGCAACTTTCACATTTCATGGTTAAAGGGGCTTAGACATATAATGTTAAAAGCGAAGTCCAAAAATTAAGCATTTCTCAAGGAGAGAAAAGAAAAACACAACTATACTACATTAAAATTAACTACTCTAATTAATTTCTCACCCTAATTAAACTTAATTTCTAAAGTTGTACGAAGAGAAGGGTAATTTGTTGATGGTCAATTATTCATCTTGTTATGACTGAAGCTCCAAAACTCTAAAATATGATGTTTTTGATTCAAGTATATATGATGTGGGTAAAGCATGGATATTGGGTCAAGACAAATAATTTGATTAATAAAGTATATGATTAAATATTTGGGGGTTCCAGGCAAAAGTCGAACAAATATGAACTTAAAACCAGTTTAAGAGAAGACTAGGCCATCTAGGCCTATTTGGGCATTTAATGGGTTGGAGTATTATGATATATATTGGATGAGGTAAGTTATGCACAGAGTGTATGCGCTCTTTCATGGCAAAACAACAAATATTCATCTCACTACCAAAGAGAGTTAGCTAATCTGGTACATGCCTCAGTTCCCTTAATCAGAGGTATTGGGTTTGAGCTTGGGTATGAAAATAATTCTTATTGGGAAAGGTAGGTACACACTTCCTGTATGTTCCCGGCTCGAACAACATTAGGCTGGTCTATAGGATTAGGACAGTTGTGGGAAACCAAAAAATAAAAAAAATCTTCTCGTTATGGTTTGAGTGAAATTTTTACAGATTACGCAATGGTGCTTGTACAGATTCTTTCTTGTGAAAAGTTGTCGGCTAGCTTAAGCATCGGATGTGGTACGTTGGGAAAAGCGCCCGACATTCAATTCTATTTCAAGTGGTTTGAGAGCTTGGAGCGAGAACGATAAAATGATGTAGAAGTTATACGCATCAAAGTCTACCAGACTATGATTGACCGGTAGTTGCATTGTTTATTTATTGATATCTTGATGGAGAAAATCGCCAAAAATTCCCCTCAATTTAGTCCAAATTACCAAAAAATCAGTCAAGTTTCGAAATTATACAAACCTCTCTTACCAAAGTTGAAAGACTTACATATTCACTCCCTGTCATTTTTTCAGGCCCGGCGTTTGCTGATGTCAGCAAAAGAAAAAGATGTGATAATCCCATTTTGCCCCTTGTTTGAACATAATGGTTAATCTTACATGGCCAAAATACCCCATTTCCAATGGGGTATTTGTAATAACATAATAATACAGCGGGTGTTTATGTAATAAATTTAACTAAATTAAAAAAAATAAATTATTTAATTACCTTGAACATTAAATAATTAGTTAACCATTCAAATAATAACACAGTTATTCAAATAATCAATTAAGTAAGTTTCTCGTTGAATGATGCTTGTCAAATTAAAAAATCATTAATTATATAATTAATTAATTATAATCAAATAACAGTTGATCATATTTTTCGTTAATTATAGTAGTGATACCAAAATAATCATCAAAACAAAATTAAAAAGAATAAACAATTATAAATAATTTCAAAATTATAAATTAAAGAATCATTAATTAAACAATTATTTAAGTATTAACTAACTGTAAACATATTTTTCGTTAATTATACTACTAATAGAAAAAAATCAACTAATTTTTTTATTCAAACAAAAATTAAAAAGAATAAACAATTTGAATTTTTTAAATCGTCTTTCTAGACTTAAATCCAAATGCACTATTTAATTCATTGCTCGATCCCGAGCTAAGTTTTTAAAGACTGCACTCCCTAATTGCAACTACAACTTTGGATTTACTCCATAATTGCTGTGAAAAGTCTAAAACATCCTCACAAAGCACTAAAATTATAAAAACCCTCTTTCTCTCTCCATTCTTTCTTCCGATATTTTCTCTTCCCCCCACCCCACTTTATTAATTTTTTAATCACATTTTCCCTCGCTTCTCTCTTCTCTTTTTTCATTTTCTCCTTCACCACAAATTACATTATGTAGGCTTTTCAGGCAACACCATCTTATTCTCCACGAAGAAATGAATCAATCGAGATCCATATTGCCTATATTTTGAGTAATATATATATATATATATATATATATATATATATTCAAATTTCATATGTACAGCGATTGCAGTATCGATAAGGCAAGTGTGAAGTATTTTTAGTGCATAGTTGAAGTATTTTCAAATGATAAGCTAACAGATTTGCTCGATTTCATGAAAACGTCCATAACACACTATAGGATGCTCGAAATCATAAAATATTTTCTTATTTTGAAAGTAGACACATAGGGATTTCGTGAACTTTATGACACATTCTCAATAAAAGTTTCCTATGAAAGAATTTTGTCTTCAAACATAAGCTAATATTTATAGACAGTTTTGCGCGACTTCACGAGAAAATCCATAACTCACTGTACAATGATCAGAATCATGCGCAATTTTTTTTCTTTCAAAGTATACATAAAGCTTTCCGAAAATGTATGACACATTATCAAGAAATCTTTAGTATGAAACAGTTTGTTCTTCAAACATAATCTAAAATTTATAGATTGTTTTGCGCAACTTCACGAGAAAGTTCATAACGCACTATACGATGCTCGGAATCATAAACCGCTTTGTTACTTTCAAAGTAGACACATAGAACTTTCTGAAAATGTCTGACATATTATCAAGAAATATCTAGTATTTAACAGTTTTTTCTTGAAATGTAAGCTAAAATTTGTCGACATTTATCATCATTGGGGTATTATTCTCAATCGCCGAAGGCTTGCTCTCGATGGTCCCTTTAATGGTCTCAGCTCTTGTTTCTACTCCGGTCCTTTCTTTTGTTGCTTGTAAGCGACCTCAAGGAAAGAAAGATTGTAAGTAGTCACAGTCTTACAGAAACCTTGGACGCAGTAGAAGAGATTGTATGGGTTAATGTAGCTCTATTTTCAGCCAAAAAACTACCATAACTTGCTGTAAGAACAAGACGGTTGTGATTGCTAGATAGAGGTGTTGAACTGAAAGTTACAAACTCTAAGCTAGCGTAGATCCTCCCCTCTAACTTCCATGAGGAGGACTACATGCATACCGACGACCATGGCTCCATACCCTCGCGTGGAACAACAACTAGTATTAAAAAATATACATCATATTAGATGTGAAGACACGTCATTTTAAATGTAACCATACGTTGTTTTATTTGAAAAATGCGTTAGTTGACATGTAAAAATATGTCATTTAATCCATTTAATATATAGTAATACGTCACTGTATATGTAACTATATGCCAATATCTTTGAAAAAATGTCATTTTATATGTAACAATATGTCTTATATGTTAATATGACATTTAATATGTAGTAATACGTCAATTTATGTGTAGCCATACTTCATTTGATATGTAATAATATGATATTTTATATGTAGTCATACATCAATTGATGCGCACTAATATGCCAATTTATATGTAACCATATGTCATTTGATATGTAATAATACATCAACTCACATGCAATAATACGGCATTTTATATGTAATCATACTTTAATTGATATGTAGTCATACATTAATTTATATGCAATCATACGCCAGTTGATATGTAATAATACGCCAATTTTGTATGTAACCATATTCATTTGATATGTAATAATACGTCCATTCATATATAATAAGACAACATTTTATATGTAACCATGTGTCATTTGATATGTAATAATACGTCCATTCATATATAATAATACGGCATTTTATATATAACCATATGTCAATTGATATGTAGTAATACGCTAATTTATATGTAACCATACGTCATTTGATATATAATAACACGGTAATTCATATGTAAGAATACGACATTTGATATGTAACCATACATCAATTGATATGTAGTCATACGTCAATTTATATACAATCATACGTCAATCGATATGTAAGAATATGCCAATTTATATTGTTGACCTTTTTGGTACACATGTTTCTTTGTTTTAATGATGACAATAATCCAGTATTATTATTTAGATTTATTGAGTTTCCATTTTTGCAGGGATCCCTAAACTATCCGGCTCATTAGGGAACAATAAAAGGAAAGTTAAATCCCCAAAATATTCCGCTCATTAAGGAAAAATGAAAGGGAAGTTTGTCTATCTCTTAAATTGATTTGATTATCATAATTAATGCGTATCCTTATGGTAACTATATCTCTATCCCGCGCCCTTATAATTTGGTTGTCTTCCTTGTGCTTCTCCTCTTGGAAGGTTTCCGTTGGAATCTTATTTATGGAGTCGTTACCTTCCAAGCCTTCTTTAGTCTCTATATATATCTTGCTTACATGTTTTTTCAAATCATCGATCTCAAGCATTTCTTTTACACATTTATTCATTACCCGTTTCATTCTATCTAGGTATTATCTCCACAAGTTCCAGTAAGACAGGGGTAATAATAGAGCGTGCTTGGCATTCAAGATTTCTTTCACGAGAGATCAATTAAAGCTTTTTGAGTGTTGTCTCTTACAGTTCCTTTTAGGAGTGGTTGTTGGCGATTACAAACTTTTGGTTTCGCTGTTTATTCCTAGGTTCTTGTAGAGAACATTCTCTTTATTGTATCCAGTGTATTTTTTATTCAGTGGTGTACTCTTATACCACATATCCTTTATATTCAGTTATCTATATTTTTACTTCCGGATCTTATCCTGGAACTTATAAGTTCCAACCTTTTATTCAATAAAAGTAATTTTTAAATTATCGTATTTTCGCTGTAATTTTTTTAAATACCTAATTCCCCCCCCCCCCCCCTTCTTAGGTAAATCTTGAGTTTCACTTAGCACCAGAGCTAGGTGACTCATTTCGAAGGGTCTAACTACCCGAGTCTAAAGATACTCACGGCTGCAATAACTGCCGACTAGTATGCAGAAGGGCAATCTTACTCTCGCCTACCTCTATTTGACAATTCAAACTATGCTACCTGGAAGAACTGAATGCAGGAATACGTAGTCTCTATTGACTTCAAACTCTGGAGAGTGATCATGAAAGGGCCAACTATTCTAATGAAGATAATAAATGTAACAAACATTCAAAAGGAATGGGATGACTATGATAGCGATGATGAAAAGGCGTTACAAACCAATGCAAAGGCTAAAAATATTTTATCATGCGCTCTGACTAACGACAAATATAATAGGATGAGTATATGTACTTCAGCCAAGAAAATGTAAGACATGTTGCAGGTCACTTATGAAGGCATCAGTCAAGTCAGACAGGAAAGAATTTCTTTTCTTGTTCATCAATATGAGATGTTCCAAATGAAACCAGACGAAAATATCAATCAAATGTACGCTCGATTTATGCAAATAATCAATCCCATGTTTGTTTTTGGAAAAATCATTTCAGAAAATGAACAAACTTGCAAAATACTGAGATCTTTTTCAAAAGAATGGACACCCAGAGTAACAACTATTCATGAAACCAAATATATGAATGTCATGACAATGGGAGAACTGATTGGATCTCTTACCTCTCATGAAATGACATTCATGTCTAAAGAACGAAGTTCCAAAACTAAAATTCAGAAGTCTCTCGCCTTTTCCTCAAATTCAACAAATATTCCTACTGATCAAGAAGAAATGAGTGATGTTTGATGAGGAACTTGCTAGAGGAATCCTAAATCAAACTTCCGACAAAAGGATTCTTAGAAAAATGATAAAATAATATGCCACGAATGCTTTGAACATGGTCACATCAGGCCTGACTGTCCTGGACTAAGAAAGTTCTAGAGAATGATCAAAATTCCAGACAACGGGCCTTATCCATGCCTTGGGATGAATCTGAATCAGATGCTTTCGATAATGAAGACGACTGTCTTATTGCAAATAGCCAGGTACATGCTTATTCAAAATCAAATATAATTACTTCTAAAGATGAATTTGAAAATTCTGATCTTCAGGATTTCATTAAAGATTATAAGGAACAAATTGAGAACTTGATTTACAAAGAAAACTGCTTGAAGAAAGAATCAGGAACTTTATTCTTGAAAAAGATGCTTTAGAAAAACAAGTTCAAAACGTCATAGACGATAAGCTTTGTTTAGAAAAGGAAAAAGATTTTCTGTTTGAAGAGAATATCTCAGTATGGAAACAAATTTTTGATTTAAAAAGGAAAATTAAAGGAAAAGAAGTTATGCACTCAAATTGCAATAATCATGCATCCAGTTCAAAAATATACTCTATCAAGAATTCGCCTCAATCTTTTCATAACAAGAAGAGAAACTTCTCTCATAAAGCTGGCAATATTTGTGGCAGAATTGGACATGTTTCTTATCGGTGCCACTTAAAAAATGATATTGGAACAAAGTTAATTTGGGTTCCAAAAGTCAACTATGCTAACCTTGCAAGACCCAATTATAAATGGGTACCTAAACAATAACAACTAATGCAGGAACAACCGTGAAATCAAATTCGTAAGCAAAAATGGTACTTAGATAGGGGATGTTCCAGACACATGATGTGTGACAACTCAAAATTCATCACTCTCAGCGCCTTCTCTGGTGAAAAAGTATCCTTCCCTGACGACATCAAAGGAACTATTATAGGTAAGGGATCCATTGGTAAGAATGGATCCACCATTATTGAAGAAGTTTGCTTAGTTTAAGGTTTTGAAACACAACCTGCTTAGCATAAGTCAGTTTTGCGACAAAGGGTTCAATTTTTTCCTTCTCATTGCTCCATTATGAAAACCAATGAACTTGTTTTCAATGCTTTTCGTGATGGAAATGTCTACTATATAAATCTTGATGATCTCACTAAACAAAATGTTGAGTGTTTAGTAGTTGCAGACGAAGGAAGTTGGACTTGGCATCAAAGGTTTGGACATGCCTCTATGGATCTTCTAAATCACATCTCCAAGAAAGACTTGGTTTGAGGCATTCCCAAGATTACCTTTGTTAAAGACAAAATTAGTGATGTCTGCCAAAAAGGAAAACATGTGAAATTCTCTTTTAAGCCAAAACATGACATATCCACTTCCTGGCCGTTGGAACTTTTGCATCTTGACCTCTTTAGTCCAATGAAAACCGCTACTATGGCTGGTAAGAAATATGTTTTTGTCATTGTAGATGACTACACTCGTTTCACTTGGGTACTTTTCCTTACCCGTAAAAATGATGCTTTAAACTCCTTCATACTCCAAAACATTTACAAAACGAAAAGGGCATCTCTATCAAAAATATTAGGAGTGACCACGGAACAAGATTCGAAGAAAACAATTTCACTTCCTTCTGTGAAGGAAATGGCTATATTCACAATTTCTCCTCTCCAAATAGTCCCAACAAAATGGGTTCATTAAAAGAAAAAATCGTATTTTACAAGAAATGGCCAGAACCATGCATCATGAATATGAGTTATCAAAATTCTTTTGAGGAGAAGCAGTAAACACTACATGTCATGTTTCAAATCGAGTCTTTTTAAGACCACTTATCAGAAAATCTCCTTATGAATTGTGGTACGATAAAGTTCCAAATATGTCATACTTTCGTGTATTCGGGTGCAAATGTTTTATTCTAAATAATAGAGAATATCTTACAAAATTCAACTCATAGGCTGATGAAGAAATTTTCATGGTCTACTCAAATCGTAGCAAGTCTTATTGCGTGTCTAATAAATGTAAAAGAATCATTCAAAAATCTGTATATGTTATTTTTGATGAAACTGACCCTTGTTTAGCCAAAGAATCTTTGAGCACAGAACCTGCAGGTATCTTTGGATCTTCTACCAGCAATCGAAAAGAAGCCAGACAAAACATCTCGAATGTTCTGGACCAAAATGTTAATGCCAAAGAAAGCTCTAATTCAGATGAGTCAGAACCGGAATTCACTTGCCCTCACATTTATTCCTCTACTAAGCAAAGGAGATTTAAACACGCTTTTATTCATCCTACTAATGTTATTATTAGAGATCCGACGGCCGATATTACCACTAGAGTTGAATCAAATATCAAAAGCGATGCCTTTCTTTCCCTCTGTAAACCAATAAACGTAAAGGAAGCCCTTAAGGATGACTCTTGGGTCAAATCTATGGAGGAAGAACTTTATTAATTTGAAAAGAATCAAGTCTGGAACTTGGTGAAAAGACCCACTCATCATCCAGTCATTGGTATCAAATGGGTTTTCCAAAACGAACTTGATGAAAATGGTAAGGTAACTCGAAACAAAGCAAGACTTGTAGGTAAAGGCTACAGTCAGGAAGAGGCTATAGATTATGATGAGACTTATGCACCTGTTGCTAGACTCAAATCTATTTGCATGTTATTAGCCTTTGTTGCTTTTAAACGCTTTACTCTTTTTCAAATGGACGTAAAAAGCTCTTTCTTAAATGGTTTTATAAACGAGGAAGTTTACGTTGAACAACCTCCTAGATTTCTAGATGATACTTTCCCAAACCATGTTTTTGAACTAACTAAAGCTCTTTATGGTTTGAAGCAAGCTCCTAGAGCTTGGTATGAAAGGCTTAGAAAATTTCTTGTAAATAAAGGATTCACTATGGGCACTATTGCTACCACTTTGTTCATAAAATATCATAAAATGATCGTTTGCTCTTTCAAATATATGTTGATAACATAATCTTTGGTGCTACTGACAAAACTCTATGCAATAGCTTTTCCCGAGATATACAATAGGAATTCGAGATGAGTCTTATGCGAAAGTTGAACTTCTTCCTAGGGTTACAAGTAAGACGAACCAAAGAAGGAACTTCGTGTGACAAGAAAAGTATACTAGAGAAATTCTTTGGAAGTTCCGAATGGATGAATGCAATCCTCTGGCCACTTCCATATGCCCATCCACCAAGCTTGATATAGATGAATCTAGTAAGGCTGTTGATGAAAAATCCTTTCGAGGTATGATTGGTAGTTTACTTTACTTAACCGCTAATCATCCTGACATCATGTTTGCTACATGTCTCTGAGCTCGATTCCAATATGTTGTCAAGGAATCTCATCTAAGCGTCGTAAAACGGATTCTTAAATATCTTAAGGGGACCACTACTTTAGGTTTATGGTACCCCGCTTCTACCAATTTTGATCTCGTCGGATATTCCGATGCAGACTACACTGGTTGCGAAGTGGATGGAAAAAGTACTAGTGGAACTTGCCAAATTCTAGGTCAAAGCTTAGTTGTGTGGTATAGTAAAAACAAAATGTTGTTGCTCTGTCTACTACAGAGGCTGAATATATGGCTCTTGAAAATTGTTGTGCTCAATTATTATGGACGAAACAAACTCTCTGTGACTATGATTTATATTTTAGTCATATTCCTATTTTCTGTGATATCACAAGTGCCATCAGTATTACTAAGAATCCTATTCATCACTCCCGCACTAAACATATTGAGGTAAAACACCACTTTATTAGAGATCATGTTCAAAAAAGAGATGTCATCATAAAATTTGTTAATAGGAAAGCACAACTAGCAGATATTTTCACTGAGGCCCTATATCATGATCGATTTTCTATATTGCTTTCAAATCTTGGCATAATTGACTTTCCTAATTCTATTAATGAGATCTTATAACAATTAATCATATTTTTATTCTCATGTCTTATTTAAATGCAGTATAACTTATTTTTGGCGGGACAATCCTTTTAAAAGCAAAATCAGTTCGCCTTTCCATATACTGACCTCAGGAATCGCCTTTCATGATTACTGATTATTAACTTCTCTTTTTCAAGTAACCATACACGTTTATCTTGTCTTTCTTCTATAGATTGCTTTATTTTTTCGTCTTTTATCTCTAACTTTTGCAGAGTACACCATCATGGGTAAAAGAAAAGTCTTCGGTTTCTCTCTCGGCTCTTCCTCAAAAACTCGCCGGTCTCTCAAGGATTTTCCCTCTAATGATGAAATCATTCTAGAAGCAATGCCTCTTCAGTCCATTCCCTTGCAAGAACCTTATCCCGATTTTGCTTTCTCGTTCTCGGAACAAAACTCAAACTAACCTTATTCTCCAATCACAAAATGCATATGAAAACCTCTCTTCTCCTGAGCCCTCTCGCACCTGTCATGGCAGACTAATACTAAAAAATGATTCTTCAGAAGATTCCAGTAAAAAACTTAACACTTCGCCCAAATCTCCGGTTGTTTCTCCTCCCTCCGAACAAAATATTGGCACTCCATCTGGAATTGATTATGAGGATTTGAGTGGTATTCCTTGGGGACTCAAGTTCTAAAACACTCAAGTTGAGGACTTATTTTATGATAATTTCATAAATCACAAAATAAACAGAGGAAGATCGGTAAATTTCTCATCCTTTCCTCCTTTCTCTGTTCTTGACTGGGTAGAAGCAATGGGTTGGGAAAAATTTATGCGAATTGATGTCTCATCTTTCCCTCTTGCTGTGAAATTGTTTTATGCAAATATGTGGTTTCAAGTTTCTAATGACTTGCAAGAAGTAATTTTAAAATCTTATGTTCTCAATGCAGACATTACTCTCACTGTTGATAATATTAATTCCATCCTTGGTCTTGATAACGATGGAGAAAAGTACTTTGAACTGGGTGAATGGTGTACTTTGCCTTCTTTTGATGAAAAGGATGCTCATCGCATCCTATGGAAAGGTAAAAAACACTCTCTTTTTGGCAGTTCTGCGCTTAACTCTCTTTCAGTTGACCATCTTTTCTTACACAAGCTCATCACCATGAGTCTTCTTTTTGGGTCAACTCAAAGTGACGAACACACCACTGATATGAACAAAATGTCTGTATTTCTTCTTTTCATGGCTCTCAAAAGTAGAAAAGTAAATCTGGGCTATATCATTCTGCGCAACATGATTTACACGTATGAGCACTCTTCAAAAAATCTGACTTACGCAAAGAAAAGGCCTGTTATAGCTCAGAAAGCATTTCGGATGATGAAATTGGAACCAGTACCAGTCCTCATCCTTCTTCCTCCAAAGTCACTCTTGTTTCTCTTGCTGGATTCAAATTTAAATCTATTTCTACCTACCTCAAGAAACTTTATTCCAAAATTAAGAAACTTGCTCACTAAGGACTCTTTTTGATGATGAAGGGAGAGATTTTTATGTATCTTTGTTGCACTTTATTATGTTTTGAAACCTTTTGGTATTTTGTTGTTTGGATCTTTGGAATATATCAGATCTATGACTTTTCTGTTAGCTCTATTGTTATGTTTATTTGCTTGTGGAATATTTTTTCTACTTCTACATAACATTACATGAGACAGGGGGAGACATAACACATTCAGGAGGAGCCACTAGTAAGTCCCTTATATATCTTGTTACAATACAATAAATTAGGTATCTCATTTTTTTCTCATTCTCAAAAAGGGGAAACTATTGACCTTTTTGGTACACATATCTCTTTGTTTTAATGATGACAAAAATCCAATATTATTATTTGGAATATTGAGTTTCCATTTGCAGGGATCCCTAAACTATCCGGCTCATTAAGAAACAATAAAAGGAAAGTTGAATCCCCTAAATATCCGACTCATTAAGGAAAAATGAAAGGGAAGTTTGTCTATCTCTTAAATTGATTTGATTCTCATAATTCATGCGTATCCTTATGGTAACTGTATCTCCATCCTGCGCCCTTATAATTTGGTTGTCTTCCTTGCGCTTCTCCTCTTGGAAGATTTCCATTGGAATCTTATTTATAAAAATAGTTGTTACCTTCCAAGCCTTCTTTAGTCTCTATATATATCTTGCTTACATGTTTTTTCAAATCATCGATCTCAAGCATTTTTTTACACACTTATTCATTACACATTTCTTTATATCTAAGTATTATCTCCGCAAGTTCCAGTAAGGCAGGAGTAATACTAGAACATGCTTGAGATTCAAGATTGCTTTCACAAAGAGTTCAAGTAAAGCTTTTGAGTGTTGTCTCTTACAGATCCTTGTAGGAGTGGTTGTTGGTGATTATAACCTTATGGTTTCACTGCTTATTCCTAGGTTTTTGTAGAGAACATTCTCTTTAATCGTATCCAGTGTGTTTTTCATTCAGTGGTTGTATTCTTACACCACTTATCCTTTATATTCAGTTATCTATGTTTTTACTTCTGAATCTTATTCTGGAACTCATAAGTTACAATCTTTTATTCAATAAAAGTAATTTTTCAATTATCGTATTTCCGCTATAGTTTTTTAAATATCTAATTTACACCCCTCTTAGGTAAATTTTGAGTTTCAATGTGTAATCATACGTCATTTGATATATAATAATACATCCATTTATATGTAATAATACGACATTTTATATGTAACTATACATCAATTGATATGTAGTAATATGTCAATTTATATGTAACCATATGTCATTTGATATGTAATAATATGTCAATTCATATGTAATAATACGACATTTGATATGTTATCATATATCAATTGATATATAGTCATACGTTAATTTATATGCAACCATACATCACTTTATGTGTAATAATACGTCAATTTATATGTAACCTTGCGTCATTTGATATGTAATAATATGTCCATTCATATGTAAGAATACGGAAAATCATACATCAATTGATATGTAGTAATGCATTAATTTGTATGTAATCATTCGTTATTTGATATGTAATAATACATCTTTGTATATGCATCGTATTAATTGTGACATTACATATTTACTTTTAACGATACGTCATAAATGAACAATATTAAATATGTGTAATCATATGTATAAGTATCTCAAAACTATAAACCGTTACACATAGATTCAAATGATAACTAATAGTAGTGTGGATACACATAGTGTTTAGTATATCTATTTTCATTATAGTGTTGTTTATCAAAACTATAATTCAACATTTGTTGATTTAATGCATATTTTGCTCCAAGTATGTTGTTTAATGCACTTTCATGACATTATAAATAAATGTTACTAAATATATAACACGCCTAAGTATAATTTGTCTCAAAACTACAAACTCACACAAAAAGTCAAGTGGTCACTATTAGTAGTATATGTGAACATTGAGTTTTGGAAACACAAATTAATACTAGTTAGTGAAAAAATGTATATTGAATTATATTAAACGCATAATTTGTTTAGATATATGTGAACATTGAACATTGAACATTGAATTTCGAACATTGAACATTAAACGCATAGTAAACGCATAATTATTTTTCATCTTTCTACACCTACTTTGTCCCTACACTCCTCTCTATGTGATCTCTCTCTTCTCTCTTCTCTCTCCTCTCTAACAGACAAAAGCTTTATGATTTGACTGCTACAGTAATTTTTGTTCCCCCTGAAAACAAAACCAAACATTATCTCACCAAAAAAATACACCCAAAAATTAACTCCCAAAATAAAATCAAACACATTCTCATCAAACACGCATGTGTCCTCATAAATTTCTCACCAATAATTCTCACCAAAATACCATCCCAAAACATAACCAAACATAGCCTTAGTTTTAGGGTATGTGGTGTCATAGTGTTTAGGATTTAGGGTTAGGAGTTAGGGTTTAAGGTTTAGGTTTTAGGGTTTAGCACATGTGAAGATATAATAAAGTACGGTGTAATACATAATGAAGTATGTTATGCATTTTGATGTTGTATGTATACTTAAGAGTGTAGATGTTTAATGTATATCGAAATATAGTGACGTAATATTATTTCATTTCAACTGATGTAAGGTTTGATATCCATTGACATATTTTTATCTATTAATTGACGTATTTGGACATTAAAAGCGACGTATTAGTACATAAAATAGACGTATTATTTCATACGAAGTAACGTATGTTTTCATATCAATTGGCATATTTTTCTCTACTATTGGACGTATTAGTACATTAAACAGACGTATTATTTCATTTTAACTGACGTATGATTTCATATCAGTTGACGTATTTTTATCAATTAATTGACATATTTGAACGTTAAAAGTGACGTATTGGTACATAAAATGGACGTATTATTTCATGCAAAGTGGCATATGATTTCATGTCAATTGACGTATTTTTCTTTATTAATTGACGTATTTGTACATTAAAAGTGACGTATTAGTATATAAAATGGACTTATTATTTCACACAAAGTAACGTATGATTTCATATCAATTGACGTATTTTTCTCTATTAATTGATGTATTTCACACAATGTAACGTATTATTTCACACAAAGTAACGTATGATTTCATATAAATTGACATATTTTTTTCTATTAATTGACGTATTTGTATATTAAAATTGATGTATTAGTACATTAAATGGACATATTATTTCATTTCAACTTACATATGATTTCATATCAGTTAATGTATTTTTATTCATTAATTGACAAACTTGGACATTAAAAGTGACGTATTAGTACTTAATATGGACATATTATTTCATACAAAGTGACGTATAATTTCATATCAATTGACATATTTTATCTATTAATTGACGTATTTTTATATTAAAAGTGACGTATTAGTATACTAAATAGAAGTATTATTTCATATAATGTGACGTATGATTTCATATCAATTGACGTATTTTTCTCTATTAATTGATGTATTTGAACATATGTCATATGTTAGCATAACAAGTAAATGTTTAGAATAAACATAGTAAAGACGGTTTATGATTCTGAGCATCGTACAGTGCGTTATGGACTTCTCGTAAAGTCGCACGGAACTATTGACAAATGTGAGCTTACGTTTGAAGAAAAAACTGTTTCATACTAAACAATTCTTGATAATGTGTCATACATTTTTAGAACGCTCTATGTGTCTACTTTTAAAGTAAAAAAATCAGTTTATGATTCTGAGCATCGTACAATGCGTTATGGACTTTCTCGTTAAGTCGCGCAAAAATGCCGACAAATTTTAGCTTACATTTGAAGACAAAATTGCTTCATCCTAGACAACGTGTTTTGATAATGTGTCATACATATTTGGAACTTCTTGTTTTCTACTTCCAAAAGAAAAATACGGTATATGATTCCGAGGATCCTACAGCGCGTACAGAATTTCTCATAAGATTGCGCAAAATAATAGAAATATTTTAGCTTACGTTTGAATGAAAAACTATTTAATACTAGATGGTTCTTGACAATATGTTATACATTTAATGAAATCCCTATGTGTCTACTTAGAAAGAAAAGAACGGTTTATGATTATGAGCATTCTATAATGCGCTATAGACATTCTCTTGAAGTCACGCAAAAGTGTCAATAAATTTTACCTTATATTTGAAGCAAAACTTGTTTATACTAGACGTTTCTTGATAATGTGTCATGCATATTTAGAAACCCCTATGTGTCTAATTTGAAAGGCAAAAAACAATATATGATTTCGAGTGTTGTACAGTGCGTTATGTACTCTATCATGAAATCACGCAAAATTGTAGATTTTAATTTATGTTTGAAGAACAAACTATTTCATACGAGACATTTATTGATAATGTCTCATAAAATTTCCGAAAGCTCTATGTGTCTATTTTCAAATGAAAAAAGTGGTTTATGATTTTGAGCATCCTACAGTACGTTATGGACGTTTTGGTGAGGTCGCGCAAATCTGTCAACTTATCATTTGAAAATGCTTCAATAATGCACTAAAAATACTTCACACATGCCTTATCGATATTGCAATCGTTGTACATGTGAAATTTGAATATTTATATATATATATATATATATATTACTCGAAATATAGCAATAACGATGTCGATTTGTTCCTTTCATCGTGGAGAATAAGACGGCGTCACCTTTGAACACATTCGATCGCCGGAAAAGCCTATGTAATCGGATTTGTGGTGAATGAGAAAATGAAAAAAGAGAAGAGAGATGTGAGGAAGAAGGTGAATAAAAAATTAATAAAGTAGGGACATTTTCATCTTTTTAGGTGTGTAAGGAGTGAATCACAATCAGAACTTAAAATTATGCGTAGGAGTGAACCTAAAATTTGAAATGGGGTTGGGGATTTATTTCTACTTTTTCCTTTTTAAATTCTATTTTCTATTTTCTTTTTCTTTCCTTTTTTTCATCTTCTTCCTCTATCATTTTCTTCACCCAAAATCCTAACTACCACCACCACCATCACTCCCATGGCGGAATTCAATGCACTGCGTGATATTCAAATCCCTGACACCACCACCCTCCGCCAGTTAACAGATGCTATTTTATTTTCTCCCGTCTGAATATTGGTTGTAATTAAGGTCATATGTAATGGTCAGATTTTGTTGTTTTCTTGCTTTCTGAATGTCTTTGGTTGTAACTAAGACAATTATAGCCAGACTTTGTGGGTTCCTTACAGTGCTGTAAAATTTGTTGTTTTATCAATGAAAAAGAAAAAAATTCTGCACGCCCTTCTCCCCAAGCTCGCCTAGATCGCTGTCAAAGAGCCCATGTCCCTGCCCAAAACCGTCGTTGCTGCTCACCACAAAGCTGCCGCCGCAGCACCTTGTAATCTATCCATACTATTATAAAAAGCGTGAATCTTGTAGATGTTTCTTCCAATTATGAAAGACCATTGTTGTCCTCACTTAAATAACCTAACTAAATAATAGTAAGATTAATGATCCAATTGTGTAAAGATTAAAGTACTCTTAGATGTTTTTCAAATAATAATACTAATCGAATAATAGGTAATAACTTTACAAATAATTCTAAGTTTAGCTAAAATGTAGATAAACTCTTCATTTGTTGTCCATCAAATTTTAGACTAATTGGTCTCAATTTCTACATTAACATCTATTTTTTCAGCTTACCAAATTCAATCCTTCTATGTTTCGTGATTATTAATACAGCACTTACTCCTAGGCTTTCTTGTATGCATATGATATCCTACAATTGAAGTACAAAAATTCTAACATCATTCTTGAAGAAAAGACAAGATTTCAGGATGCATTTTTAAAATTTGATCTGAAAATTGTGTCTAAATTTTTTGAAAAATTATGATTTGGATTAGTATTGAATATTAGGACCCCTCAGGTTTGTTTGTTGAGCATTTTGCTTTGGTTTGTGAAGTTTGTCCATAGTACAATTTCCTTAATTCATCTATTTGCGCATGATGGGGAATTGATTCTCAAGACATACAAATTTTTTTTTAAGTTAAAAAAAATAATAGAAACACATGCATCTAAGCATATTACTTTACACAACCACTTTTTTTTTCTTTTTTCTTTTTTTTTTGCTTCAGGAACATGAGACAAAATATGTAATCTGACGTGTGATAATTTTTGTAATTCGTTTTGAATTACTGTAGAAAATATTGTATAGTGTTTATACTTAATTAATACATTTTACATTAAAAAGAAAAATTCTTATTGTATAATGTTTTCATTTGAAAAATCCAAAAACAAATATTTACATAATAAAGCAACCAATTGATAATTGTTAATGTACCCAGGTAATTTAGCTAAAAAAATATTATTAACTTTAACTATTGGTTTCTCAAACGAAGAATTGGTGAAACAAAATATTTTAGATTGAATCATTTTCACGACTTCTTAGGAATAAAAACTATTTTATGGAGTTTTTAGAATGTTTTCCTAAAATATAATATAAAAATAAATTTATAAATCATATTTTAACATCGCAAAATTTGTGAATGATACTATGCAAAACTAGGAGAACAGTTCGCTTATGCAAAATAGGTTAGATCACTTCATTTATATAGAAATTGTGTATTTGCGTGCAACACACGTAGTTTTTACAAGCATATATAAATATATTTATGGAGCACATATGATAGAACGGTATTTTGGACCGTAGATAAGTTTGGATTATTTTTCCTTTTTTTTTTTTTTTGCCTTTTTCTCATAGGGTAAAATGACCTTTTACAAATTCCGATAATGTTAGGGTCTAACAGGAGGTGTGTTCGTCATTTTTCAAAAGTTAAGGAGGTTTTGATAGTTATCACTTTATGGGGTGCATGTAATTTAATGATGTAATAATAATCATAAATATACACGTGAATTTAGCAAAACCCTTCAAACTTGAAAGTTGACATTGAATGAACCTCGGGTGTATTTAGATCACAGTGACGATGATGATCTTGAGGGTGATCATGATGACAATCCACGATGTTGATAATATATATTTTTAATATAGATTACCTTAATATTATTATAAACAAGTCCCTAATTAACAATATATTTAATCCAACAGCCTCAACAATCAATACTATAAATATGGCCTTAATTTTCAATTGTAAGAACAAAACTAATTAATAGAATCCAAGAATTATATATCAAACAACAGTATGGATTCTCATGCACAATCTAATAAGCTCCCCATAATAGAATTCACTGAAAAGAATTTAATTCCAGGGACAAGTTCCTGGAAATCAACCTCGGATTCGATCCGATGGGCCCTGGAATCGTACGGATGTTTGGTGGTGGATTACGACAAAGCCCGGTTAGAACAGGGATATCAGCCGGTGTTCGGGCTGTTGGAGGAGCTGTTTGGTTTACCAATGGAAACTAAAATGAAATATACTTCTCAATTTAAAGGGTTTGGTTATGATGGGAATCATCCTGCCATGCCACTCTATGAATCTTTTGGGATTGAAGATGGTGCAACTCTTGAAAGTGTAGAACGGTTCGCCAAACTCATGTGGCCTCTTGGCCATGACAAATTTTGGTACTTATTTTTATATTCCTTTTCTCTCTCACACACACATACACACTATGTGTCAATTAGAATATGTTTTGGGTTCAATCATACATAATCAATCATATAAAAAATATTGTAATACTTGTTTTGTGATTATCATATAGTGATAGATTTGAGCTCGGCAAAACCCGACTCCCTAGTATAATTTGAAAGTAGATGAGAAGATGCGGGACAATTCAAATCCTTTTATTTTGGTGTTTCACCTTGTGTTTATTGTCACAAATGCACGTCAGAATATATAAAACATCCCATTAAATTAGATATGAAATGAATGTATGTCCTACGCACATGATGTGTGTTTCTTTATTATACATAATACCAGATGAAATACTAATTTAAAATAATACATATGATCATTTGAAGTGACGAGAAGGGCTCGAACCTGACGCCCCTTCAAGCGGATATTGTTTATACGTAAATAGGTGTAATTCCATTTTTTGTTTAAGTCGGTATTCTTTCGTGTCACATGGACTTTTCCCCTTCAAATTCCTAAATTGTCATTTTTTATGATCAGAATGTATATTTCTATTGTCTATGATCATAATATACATTTCGCCCCCAAAATTAAAATTGTGGCTCTACTCTTGAACCAAATCAGAATTATATATATATATATATATAAACACATATTATATACACATATTATACACACACATTATGCTAACATCTCTCTTTCTTTTGAAGTGAAACTATGCAGTCAAACTCAAAGGTGTCCTTAGAATTGATTCACATGGTAATGAAAATGGTGTTGAGCAGCTATGGGTTGGAGAAATATAGCAACTCTTTAATTGAATCCTCATTTTACATGAAAAGATTGATAAGATATAAATCACAAGGTGAAAATGAGACAAGTATTGGAATTTTGCCTCATAGAGACAAGTCATTTATGAGCATCATTTCTACAAATGAAGTCAAAGGTTTGCAGATTGAAACTCCCCAAGGAGAGTGGATTGAGTTTGAGCCATCTCCTTCCAAGTTCATACTCATTGTAGGTGAAGCTTTTATGGTGCGTTCATCAAATTCCATTTCACCATTATAGTTACTTTTTAGTTTTTCATTTTTCTTCTATTTTTGGAAGTCATAAAACAAGAAATATTGCGGTCAGAGTTTTTATAAACAAATCGCGTAGAGTTGCATAAAAGTTTCTTTGAGTTATTACAAAAGTTCAATATTTGTCTTGAGTTTGGTTTATTGTTACGAATCGAGCTCAAACGAATTTTTATATTATACATTATTAATGTGTAATCTATAACCATATATAATTTAAGAAACTGGTTTTGGTCTGGCAATCAATTTTGTATGACATAAGGAAATTTATATTGTAAATTAAGTGTTCACACACCTTGGACTATTATAGTGCAATCTCATGTTCTTGGATGAGGTGATATCTATATTGTTATAGAATTGAAGAGAGACTTGTAAAAGTTGTTTTGAATTGTCAAATTGTGTTGGTGAGACAAAAGCTATTTTATTATATGGATTGGTTGTCAAATGATATTGTGCCACCTCAACAGTTTTGAAATAACTTAATGACATTGACAATCACATAATTCATAAAAACAAATATAGGGAAAAAATTTCTTATATTTTTCTCTTTTTCTCCCTATTTCTTTTTAAATTTTCTCTTTCATAACTTCTTATTTTTCTACTTTTTCTTCTCTTTCGTCTCCTTTAACTTAAACTCAATCATTATTAATTCAAATACATTCTTATCGAATTTTACTTTTTGCACACACGTCGATTATGCATTACCGACTAGTAATAATAACTACATGGTCCATTAAATCAAAAACAGTGAAGTATCATACAAGATTTTCATTGTTTTTACACGTCATCAACCTATATTTTTCTCTCTCTATTTTTTTTTCTTTTATTCACATTTAATTTTATTTCACATCTTTTTCTTCTCTCCTCTCACCCTTTTTTACTTAATTAAATGAAATTCAAATAACTTCATATCAAATTATATTCTTTCACACACGCATTGACTGCGTCTTTATCGATTAGTATATATACATTAGACAGTCTCGTATCCATATCCTTACATCATGGCTACTGAACTTAAGTTTTGAAAGTTGTCAGGCATGGAGCAACGGCAGAGTACATAGTCCTCTACATAGGGTTCTTGCAAGAGGAAATAAAGAAAGGTGGTCAATTGGAATCTTCTGTTTCATTCGTGGGATTTTGCAAGTACCAGAGGAGCTACTTGATCATGAAAACCCATTGAAGTTCAAGCCATTTAGCAACTTGGAATTCCATCAATACTGCAACCTCCAAGGGGTCTCCACTACAGAACCTGCCATCCAAACATATTGCGGAATTTGACCAATTGAAGCTTCTTGTTGCCCACCCCACCACACCCCACAATGGTTAGAACGTATAGGGCACTATCTATAAGAAATGTAACTAAAGAGGTGATATAAGAGGAATTCCTCCTTAAGTGTGTCTGAATGTATTAGGACTATTTATAGAAGATACAAGAATATTACAAGGCTACAATTAAGCTAATATTACAAGGCTACAATTAAGCTTATATTACAAGGCTAAAATTAAGCTACGGACAGTGAGCTAAAAATCTGCAAATATAATTTTCTTAGATGGCTCTCTATTACCCCCCCCCCCCCTTCAAGCGAAACGGGATGAATTGGAGATTGAGCTTGGAACATAAGGAGAAGAATTTATCTTTAGGAAGACCCTTGGTAAAAATATCCGCCAATTGGTCAGTCGAAGAAACATGTCGAACTTGGAGAACACCACGTGAAACTAATTCACGAACAAAATGATAGTCTATTTCGATGTGGCGAATCCTCGCATGGAACACCGGATTTGCGACCATTTGCAAAGCAGAGGTATTGTCACACAAGATAACAGGTGGCGTTTGGAGAGGAATACGAATTTCACGAAGAAGATAGCAAACCCAGCGAAGCTCGGCTGTTGCATTTGCAATTGATCGATACTCCGCTTCCGCACTTGAACGAGATACGACAGATTGCTTCTTTGCTGTCCATGTGATCAGATTAGGACCAAGAAATATACAAGCACCACTTGTAGAGCGTCTATCATCTGGGTCACCAGCCCAATCTGCGTCTGAGAATGCTCGTAGGGAAAAATTTGGACTTTTTCGGAAGGAAATACCTTGTTGTATGGTCCCCTTAATATATCGCAGAATTCTTTTGACAGCTACGAGATGTGAGGTTCGAGGGGCATGCATGAATTGGCATACTTGGTTAACTGCAAATGCAATGTCCGGACGTGAAAGTGTAAGGTATTGGAGGCCTCCAACCATACTACGGTACGTGGTGACATCTGAGAGAAGTTCACCATCCTCTGAAGATAGTCTGGATGCAGCTGCAAGAGGAGTTGGGCATGATTTGCAAGATACCATGTTGAATTTTTTTAGCAAATCTGCAGCATAGCGGCTTTGAGACAGATAGATGGTATTCGTGTTCCGGACGACTTCCATTCCAAGAAAGAAGCTTAAGTCACCCAAATTTCGGGTTGAGAAGGTGGAGCAAATCTTGTTGATAAAAGTAGTGACTTCATCAGAGTTGTCTCCAGTGACAATCAAGTCATCAACATAAACTAGGATAAGAATGAGGTGAGACGAAGATTGCTTAATGAAGAGGGATGAATCTGATAGACTATTGATAAATCCAAAAGTAATAAGAAAGTCATGAAGACGCTTAAACCAAGCTCTAGGAGCTTGTTTAAGACCATAAAGGGCTTTTTGTAACTTACAAACATGATGAGGCTTTAAAGGATCATGAAAACCTGGGGGTTGTTTCATGTAAACTTCTTCCTGGAGAAATCCATTCAAAAAGGCATTACGAACATCTAACTGCTTCAAGGGCCAACTATTGGAAATTGCAAGAGATAAAATAATCCGAATAGTTGAAGGCTTAATCACCGGGCTGAAAGTTTCAGCGTAGTCAATGCCTTCTTGTTGATTGAATCCTTTAGCAACAAGACGAGCTTTGTGTCGTTCAATTGAACCATCAACTTTTCTTTTAACTTTGAATACCCACCGACAACCAACGATATTCATTGATGGCTTAGCAGGAACCAATGTCCAAGTTTGGTTTCTAATAAGCGCATCATATTCTTCTTCCATTCCTTGTTGCCAATGATAATACTTGGAGGCTTGAGTATAAGAACTTGGTTCAATGGAAGAGGGATCAGCCAACATAGTCGACAAAGCATGTGGAAGTGGGTGTTGTGAGCCATATACAATCTCATTTATGCTTCTGAATTTCTTTGGCGGAGGAGAAGAATTAGGAGATTGCAGTATGATGGTTCCTTCATTAGGCACCTCGGAAGAAGACGTCATATTTGGTGAAGAGACATCTTCGTGAGAATCTTCAAGATCATTTGTGTTTGGGTCACCAAGTGAAGCGTTTTCTGAATTTTGAATTGGAGTAAAGACAGTAGACAGCCGTTCGGGTGACTCGAAATTAGGAGCATGAGCACTTGCATTATTATCAGGAGACTGTTGGTACAAAGGCTTGAAAGAATCCACCAATGAGAAACGAGCCCTGTGTGATAATGATTGAGAGTTGGTTGTAGTCGAAACTTGCTCTTTGAGTGGGAAGTCTGATTCATCAAAGTACATTTCTTGAGATATAGATTTTTCCCATATTAAGATCCAGACATCGATAACCTTTATAAGAATTATCATATCCGATAAACACACACTTAGCCGATTTGGGAAGTAACTTGTGCTTATTATAGGGGACTAAGTGAGGGAAGCAAGTGCAACCAAATACCTTGAGAAAGTTATAATCCGGCACTCGTTGATTCACTTTCTGATATGGCGAGATATTCCCAAGACCTGGCGTCGGCAGTCGATTGATAAGAAAAACCGCTGTAGAGAAAGCCTCAAGCCAAAAGTATAGAGGCAGTCCAGCTTGATTTAGTAAGCAAAGTCCCATTTCACGTATATGGCGGTGCTTCCTTTCCACAACCCCATTTTGTTGTGGAGTATAAGGACATGAAATCTGATGTGAAATGCCATGATTCTGCAAAAATTGGAGAAAGTGCCTATTTTTTGCTGGAAATTCACTACCTCCATCAGTTTGTATAGTTTTGATGGTTCGTGAAAACTGGTTTTCAACTTGCTTTTGGAAGATAATAAATTTGGATATTACATCTGATTTGTGGGCAATAGGGATTATCCATGCATACCTTGTGCAATCATCAATAATAGAAAGAAAGTATCGAAAACCAGATTTTGACACAACGGGAGACGGTCCCCATAAATCCAAGTGGAGAAGAGTAAGTATATTCTTAGAAATAAAATTTTGATTCATAAAAGGGAGTCTACAGGACTTGCCCAATGGACATACATGACAAACTTTATTTAAAGTAACAGATCCTTTGACAAGTAAATTGAATTTATTCATCAAGACTTGGAAGGTTGAATGAGATGGGTGGCCCAACCTAGCATGCCATGTGTCTTGAGTGGTTCTTGCACCATATAATGCTAGATATTGAGAACTTCTTGGTGTGGTGTAGAAGTAATACAATCCATCCGAGCTAGTACCACTCATTAGAAGTTGACCCGTCTTCTTGTCCTTCACACGAAAATTATTAGAATCCAACTCAAAATAACAATTGTTATCTTGGGAAAAACGTCTAATTGACAACAGATTCTTCGTAATGGCAGGAACACATAAAACTTCATTTAAGGAAAGTGATCCAGAACATGTAGAAAAACGTGTAGATCCAATGTGAGAGATAGGTAGTTTAGAACCATCACCAACAATTATGGAATTCATACCTTTATATGGTTGAATGTGTGAGAGAGATGACGGAGAGGATGTCATGTGATGTGTAGCACCAGAGTCTAGACACCAATTTTGAGGATTCTGATTAGAAATTTGGGTTCTAGCCATAGCATCAGTCACTGTTTCAGCAGTGTAGGCGTAGTTATTTCTTTGAGAACATTCCCGAGCTGTGTGTCCACGTTTGTTGCAAAGTTGACAAGCTTCCAAAGTATTAACAGAGGGTGGACTTGGAAGGAGTGGTGGACGGTGATCAGGAGGTGGAGGGCGATAATAGTTACCCTTACCTTTTCCTTTACCGCGACCATGGCCACGATATTTAGATTGAGAAGATGAGTAGTTTTTTTGATGATTGTGCTGATAAGTAGAGGATTTGTGCGCCGTAAGAGCGGTGACGGTGGGTGAAGATGAGATTGACAGCTTCTTTAATAAGTGTTCCTCTTGGATAACTAGATCGTAAAGTTCATCAAAAGACATTGTTGGTCGAAGATGTATGGAGGTGATAAATTCTTTGTACTCTTGACCAAGGCCATCGACAACATTGTCGATGAGTTCAGGTTCAGTAATAGGTGATCCAGATGATGCAAGGGAATCAAATATAGACTTTGCTTGGAGAAGATATTCAACGACTGGTTGTTCGGGCTCTTTTTTAAGTGAACGAAGTTGATCACGCAAAGTGCGAACATGGATTTTAGATAGTGGAGAGAGACGTTTCTCCAAGAGACTCCATGCTTCGGATGTCGTCTTGCAAGGAAGGAGAAGAGTTTGAATAGGGGCAGATACTGTGGCTTTAATCCAACTCAAAACAAGTTTGTCTGTTTTTAGCCATGAAGTGTACGCAGGATTAATAGTATCCCCAGAGAGTTTGGAGGGAATAGAGTAGTTGCTGCTAACAATATATTTGAGATCATGAATATCTAAAACGTCTTCGAATTGGGAGTGCCAACAGAGATATGTAGTTCTGTCCATGGGGGTGTTGAAAAGGTTAGAAATATTGAAGGAGGTAGGGAGGGAAACAATAGAAGAGTTTGTTGCAGCCATGGCAGTAGTGTTTTGGCTCTGACACCATATAAGAAATGTAACTAAAGAGGTGATATAAGAGGAATTCCTCCTTAAGTGTGTCTGAATGTATTAGGACTACTTATAGAAGATACAAGAATATTACAAGGCTACAATTAAGCTTATATTACAAGGCTAAAATTAAGCTACGGACAGTGAGCTAAAAATCTGCAAATATAATTTTCTTAAGATTGGAATCTGTCATGATCCCTAAGATGGCTCTCTATTACTATCTGGTAATACCAAACAATATCTGTTATTCGTCAGTTTTGTATCTATTATTCGTCAAGTTTATATGTATCTCTGATTATATAGGTGATGCAATGCTATTGCATTATCAATTGTATCAGAATATTATCAACATTTCCACTTTTGGGAGATATGCATGGTTTGTGATAAGATCTAGTGTTTACATTAGTAGGTACAATAAATGTTCTTACAAATTTAAGTTCGTCAATATATATTCGTCTTCTTTATATTCATGAAAGCAAAAATTTCTTACTGAGCAGGTAAAATTTGTCACTAAGTTAATGTCACGTGATTTTCCACGTGGAGAGGGAATCCGACCCAACACACAACAAACTAGACTAGGGATTGAATTAGGTATAGACTGCATTCCCTGTTATGCAAGCTGCCTACGTACCCAGATTGATGGGATCAAGTTAGTTCGTAGTTCAATAGTGGAATTACTCTCCAAAGTTGCCAGTGGATTTTTGTGTGGAGAGTAGATAATAATCTCTCACCAGCTCCTTTGATATATATATATATATGAAGCTGAAAGTAGGCTATGGACCATGGGCTAAAACTTAGCATTAGCCCATCAGCTTATTTATTAAACCCAATACTTGTAAAATAGCCTACCTACCTTTATAGTCTTTTGGGCATAACAGGCTAAATTCATTATTGGCTGCCAGCCCTATGGGCTTGACTTATTGTATTATACGTGGACTCCCCTTCGAGGGAGGCACCCCGGCCCAAGCAGGGGGTAGATCAATTACCACAATGCCCCTAAAAAAAATTGGTGTACATCATAATACCCCCCACTTCTGGGTTTACCTAATGGGATATCCGAGAGTAGGAATAATTTTGCTTAGGTAGTGCCACTCAGTTCCAGTTTGCACTGACTTAGGGGTCTTAAAAGCTCCCCACCTACTTTTACTTAAGTAAAGGTGGGTTGGATGAGTTTCACTTTTACACCCATTCATATTTTCACTTTTCCACAATTTGACTTTTGAAAAATTTCTATCTCTAGGAGACATTCTCTCTTTCTACCATGGGTAGAACTCACCAAGAAAAATGTAAACACTTCTCTCCCTTGCTCTTGATGTTCATAGCTTAATGCTTATTTTCTTTTAGGAGTAGAGTCTTGCATGTTTTTTATGATTCTCCATGGGTGTGTAAGTACTTATTGTTTATACCTACCGATGTGAGGGGTCAGCTCAAGTCGGGCACTTGGCCTTGTAACCTGGGCGACTCTCACGAAGGCTTCTTCTGTTTAGCCTCGCGGCTGGGCACGAGGCGTGGCGTAGCGCCTCGGGGCCAGCCTCAAGGCATATTGCCTCGCCGTCAGCCGCGAGCCGGACTGCCCCAAAGGCTCTTTAACAGGGGATGACCTTCGGCTTTTTTGTGCCTTATGTATACACCTGTGTTATCTATCTCATGGTTATTTTTATGATTTTTGCTTTTCAGGTGTTGAGAGTTCCTCACCGTTGTCAAGCGACAATAGCTCTGAGCGTGGTGACTTAGTGTCCCTAGAGAGCGATTATGAGGAGTTGGGGGAATAGGACGACGGTTCTGAAAATGCGAAATCGTCGTGGGATCTCACTATGGATCTCTCTACTTGTAATTCCACCATCACTTATAATGACTTGAACGAGCTTTTTAGGCATGCTCCGACTGAACTCGAGGTGGTGAAGCCCATGTCGAGCAATAGGATTCGAAACCCTCTGCGGGGTCATGTGTCTCTCTACTTGGAGTACTTCCGTTCGGGATTTTCCTTGTCATGTCACCCTTTGTTAGGGATGATATTGAATCATTATAAGGTGTGCATCAGCCAACTGACCCCCAACGGCTTTGCGCAATTTGAGGGTTTCATCCGCCGGTTCTGGGACCTTAAGTTAGAGGTGAGTCTTCATGCTTCTCAGGCCCTTTTCGACGCCCGGATGAGTTTAGGTGGGCGATTCATGCACTTTGATCCCTTGCCCCCACATAGGTTCTTGACAGGGAAAGTCAGTTCTAAAGGCAACTGGAAGGCCAAGTTCTTCTACTTTCCTATAAATAGTTTGCCCATAATTACCCCTGCGTTGTGGTGCGAGAAGGTTGTTTTTCATAAGCTTACCCCCACTCAACAAAAACTAGGGTTGGTCTTTTCAGCGGCTGGGCTATTCGGGACCCGATATGATGTCCGATAGATATATACTGAAGGTAATTTATTTCATATTGTATTAATATTGCCTCGAATGCCTACTTACATGTATTGTAAGAGTAGTTTATTATTACTATCTCGAAAGTTTAAAACGTTTATTTTAGATGCCAGGCGGTGTTCTAAGAGGCCAGCCGCTACCAACAACCCTGTGGTTAAGGCCACTCATGGTGGCAAGCGAAGGAAGCGACCCTCTGGACTTGCTTATGCTATTCGGAAAGGCAAAGTCAAGGCTCACGAGGTATCTGATCCACCACCACTTGGTGGGGCATCTTCAACACTTGACTTTGATTCTATGACTGCCAGATTTAGCACTCGGAGTTCTCATGGTGCCCCTGTTGGAGCTCCTTGAGCTAAACCTAGGGGAAAGTCACTTTCGGAGAAGGCGGGCATAGAAGATGCGCGAGCTCAGTCCTCTAAGCTCTCTTTCATTCGAGCCCCTCCTCTCTTGAAGCGCATCTGTGATATTTCTCCTTTGAGTTATGGTACCCTCGGTTGTGGTAAGGGGCTGTTTACCTTTGGAGTGAACCGAGAACCCTTGGTTCAATCTTTTTGGGATACAGGCAATTTGGTAACTCCGTGGTCTTTGATGAGGGTCTCTGTGACTGATTATAACTCTAGGCATTTATCTTTGCTATCCTCAGATCAAATTGATGAGGAAATCTCTACCGACAAGGGTCGGGTAAGTTCATTTTTGTATTGTTTCTTCTATTCACTATTCTTATGGACAACCATTTTAATATTGTTTGTACCATTACTTTTTCAGTTGGTTCAACTATTTCATCACCTCCACCTTAAATGTGAGTACTTTGAAGAGAAGTTTAAGGATTGTTCCAAAAAGAATCAAAAACTTCTTTCTAAATCCTCTAATGCTGAGGCGACGGCCAAAAAATGGGAGGCACAGTATCATGAGACTGTTGAGAGCCTTGAGGTAGATACCTCTTGTGGTAAAGGCTTCCTTGATTTGGACGTTAGTAAGAAAGCTTTGGAGGACACCGAAGAGTCATGGGTGACGAATTTTGGACGAGTGCCGAGTTTTTCGATGAGTTTAACAATAAGGCCTATGATATCGCCCTCGGTTTCATGGGGAAAACGGTCCGAAAGTTTTGTCGAGCTCTTTGGAAGAGTGGTCACTATCCCAAAGATAACTTTGGGTGGATGTACAATGTGGTTCCTGACGATAGCAATGAGGAATTCGTGTTAGATGTTAGGAGTCATGGTAGTGACCCTCCTCGTTAGCTAGTTCTTTGTACAGAATGCGATTTGCTTTCCATGTTGACCTGTTATTCTTGTTAGCCTTTATGACTTTTTCGTTTATTTGTGCTTTGTAAGACTATTTTTTGTTTGTGTGACTATAAGCCTTTGTAAGACTATTTTTCACTTGTTGTTTTCATCTTAACGTAGCTTAGTGTAACTTCGAGTACGTCTTATATTTTTCTAACATCAGCTAGGCCACAATTGAGGTGTGGCAATAGAGCTGGCTAGTTGTCACCTACTTTCTGTCCCTCCCCCCCCCCCCTCCTTTTTAGTGTTTTTCTGCGAGTAACACTTCAAGGAGTAAGATTCGTATGGGGTTGATGTCATTTTTTGTTGGTGAATGGCTCATTTAGAGCTTGTTTCTCCCTCTTATTGAAAGGGTGGCGTGTTTGGTGGCGATATCATATTTTGAGGCTTAAGTTGCCTTGTGTGTTTTATTTTTAGTACGACGTTGATCATCACTTAGCTATATTTGTATAATTTCGGTCTAGAACCTTAGTGGGAGGGGGAGATCCTTTGTGGATGAGTAAGATTCGTATGGGGTGGATGTCAATTTTTGTTGGCGAATGGCTCATGTAGAGCTTGGTTTCGCCCTCTTAGTGAATGGGTGGCGTGTTTGGTGGCCACGTTATATTTTAAGGCTTGAGTTGTCTCATATGTTTTTATTTTTAGTGCAACGTTGGTCATCATATAGGTTGTATAATCTCGGTCCAGAACCTTAGTGGGAGGGGGGAGATCCTTTGTGGAGCCTTGACCTCTCTCGGCATTACTGGAAGGATTATTAGGTAGATAATCCTCGCTCAAGTCTATGGTAGCTCGGGGGATTTTTTGTTGTTCTACCTATACTGACCTCAAATGGGGTCACGAATTATTGAATAATGCCTCTACTGGAGGCTTTTAGCTCCAACGAGTCGTATGAATATGTTTCCTATCGACTATGTTTGCGAATAAAAGTAAACGCATTAAGTGTCTTGCTATTCTTCGATAGCAATTGAAATTACCGAAGGTATAATAATATAGTGGGAGTGTTATAAGCACTCAATCATTTGCCTGGCCAGTGGCCAATATCGAAATATATTAACAGCAGCAGAAAGAAAATAGATCTGTTTTCGATTATTCCAAGTACATGGCCAATATCGAAATATATTAACTGAGTGTAATACCTTTTGAGGCTGGATATATTCCAAGTACGTGGCACCCCCTTGCCACTAGCGGTCATTAATTTGTATATACAGGGGTTGACTATCTCACTTACTTGGTAGGGACCTTCACACTTGGCCTCCAGCTTTTCGATTGGACCCATGGCTTCTTTTTTTCTGAGTACTAAGTCTCCCACTAGCAAACCTCGGGGGCGCACCTGGCGGTTGTAAGTCCGTGCCATCCTCGCCTTATACTTTGCCACTCTTGCAGAGGCATTATCCCTTATTTCAGCAATAAAATCTAAGTTTTATTTCTGGCAAAACAATATTGGCTTACCCTCAATCTCTTTTCTCCTGGCCTCAGCTCCATACACTATGTTGAAGGAGGTCTCCCTGGTACTAACTCTAGGCGTGGTGTGGTACGACCGCAACACCTCCGGAATTTCATCCACCCAATTACCTTTTGCTTCGCCAAGCTTAGTTTTTAACTATTGAAGTATAGTGCGGTTAGTGACCTCTGTTTGTCCATTAGCTTGAGGGTTTCTGACTGAAGTGAAGCATTGCTTAGTGTTCAGCCCCTGGCACCACTCCCTCAACTTCACACCTTGAAATTGGGTGCCATATCCAAGACTAAGGATCTTGGTATGCCAAAGCGTGTTATTATGTTTTTCCATAGAAACTTCATTATCTGTTTCTCGAATATTTTCGCTAACAGCTCGGCTTCTACCCACTTGGTGAAATAGTCTACCGCGACCAACAGAAACTTCCTTTGCCCGGTGGCTAAAGAGAAAGATCTGACTATGTCTAGTCCCCACTGGTCGAAAGAGCATGCGCTTTCTAGAAGTCGCATGTTGGCTCCCGGGAGATGACTTATGTTGGAGTGTTCTTGACAACTTCTACATTTCTGCACTAAGTCTTGAGCATCTATAAGCATTGTCGGCCAGAAGTACCCTTGTCGCAATGTTTTAGCCACTAGGGATTTGCCCCCAAGGTGATTACCTCAACACCCTCATGTATTTTGCGTAACACATAATTTGCCCTTTCAAAGGTTAAACATTTTAGGTATGGCTGTGAAAAACCTCGTTTGTAGAGCTCGCCATCTATCATGACGAACCTTGTGGCCCTCATCCTAACATTCCTGGCGCCCTTGGGGTCGTTGGGTAGACTACCAGTAACTAAGTAGTCTATCATTTCATCCTTCCAGCTAGGTGCCTCTGCTTTACCACACAACATTCTCGTCCCCCTCGTTCCACCTCCAGCTTGTTGGAGGTAATAAAGGTTATCTTTTTATCTTTAATGGACACTATCGAGATTGCCAACTTAACCAGTTGGTCAGCAGCTTCATTTTCGGACCTCGGGATTTGTTTAAGGGCGAACTCTTCAAAGTGATCTTTCAATTTCTGAATAAGGGCAAGATATTGGGTCATCTTCTCCCTCTGGCCTCGTAAGCTCCCTTCACCTGATTGACCACCAGTTGTGAATCACTGTAGGTTATTAACTTCTTAACTTCAGCGGCGATGTCTAGTTTGGCCCCCGCCAACAATACTTCGTACTCGGCTTCATTATTTGAGGCACCGAATTCGAATCTTAGAGCATATTTGAATCTATCTCCTTAAGGACTCTCAATTATAACTCTTGCGCCACTCCATGAGTGGGTGGAAGAACCATCAACAAACAGTGTCCATGCTGGCAGGGAGCAACTAGCCTCATCCTCTATCATCTTAGCCACGAAGTCAATCAACACTTGCGCCTTAATGGTACGCTTCCTTCTATATTTGATGTCATGCTCACTAAGCTCCAATGCCCACTTCACTATCTTTCCCAATATGTCGAGGCTTTCTAGTATCCTTTTCAAGGGGTGGTTACTAAGGACCACTATTGGATGTGATTGAAAATCGGGTCTTAGCTTTCTAGAAACTACTACCAAGGCAAGGGTCAATTTTGTGATTAGGGAGTATCTAGGCTCGGCTCCTTGAAGTATGCGGCTAATATAGTATATGGGTTTATGATCCCCATTGTCGTCGCGGACTAGTACGACACTAACAGCTTCATGGGTAATTGCTAGATATAGAAAAAGTGTTTTTCCCTTGAGGGGTTTGGTGAGCAGTGGTAGGGAAACTAAGTATTCTTTTAGCTTCTCGAATGCCACTTGACACGAGATGTCCCACTCGAATCCCCTGGCCTTCCTTATTGCCCTAAAGAAAGGCAACCCTTTATCAGCAGACCGGGAGATGAATCTATTAAGGGCTCTTGCCCGCCCCATCAATTCTTGAACTTCTTTCTAAGACCTGGGGGAGTTAGATCCAAGATGGCTATTATTTTCTTGGGGTTTGATTCTATCCCGCGTTCACTCACCATGAACCCCAGAAACTTTCCTCCACGTACCCCGAAAATACATTTAGCAGGGTTGAGTTTTAACTTGTAGCGCCTGAGTACTTCAAAGTACTCTTGCAAATCATGTATATGGTCTGCTCCCTTCCTGCTTTTGACTAACATGTAATCAATATAAGCTTCCATATTCCCAAGGTATGAAATGTTGATATCGGTATCGATATCGGGGTAGTAAATTTACGAAAATTTCGATGGAAGTTTCGGGGATATTCAAAATTTCGATTTTAAAGAAATCATGGAAATTTGTAGAAATATTTGGAAATTTACAATGAAACTTTGTGTAACTCTAAATATCATAATTATGCATCTTTTACATAAATAATATTGTATATATAATGTATGTATAGTGAATTTTGTCAAGTAGTATGACTCAAATTTGTGGCGAAAAATATAAAATAAATATGATTTGGGAGTAAAGTAATAAGAAAATATCCTAGTAACTTCATTAAAACAAAATACCACAATAATTTGGACTCATTCTTATTTAAAAAATAAATAAATATTATTTTAAATTTTGGAATATTGTGGGTTTGATCAAAATTTCAGGAAATTTCGTGAAGTTTCGGTAGATATTTAACAAAGTAATTTTATTAAGAATTCAACATTTTGGGAATTATCGAAAATATTGAGAAATTTCGATAGATATTCTACAAAATTGGATCAAAGGTGAAATTTCGTTTCGAGGCCCCCGAAAATTCGAAATTTCGAGGTTTCTGAGGAAATTTAAGACCATGCATATTCCTACCTAGATGTGCTTCAAACATCTTATTAACCAGCCTCTGATACGTGGAGCCAGCGTTTTTTAACCAAAAAGGCATCACGTTGTAACAGAAGGTCCCTTAGTCAGTGATGGAGCTAGTTTTCTCTTGATCCTCAGGTGCCAAGGGAATTTGGTTATACCCTTGCCTTGCATCCAGGAAAGTCAAGAGTTCACACCCAGCGGTAGAATCTATTAGGTCATCAATTTGGGAGAGAGGGTAAGAGTCTTTTGGACACTCCTTGTTTAGATCAGTGAAGTCTATGCACCTCCGCCACTTGCTATTTGGCTTGGCCACTAGTACCACGTTGGCTAGTCACTCGAGGTAGTGCACGATCCTTATGTGTTCTAGACAATAAATTCTCTATTTCCTCCTCGGTGGCTATCTTTTTTCTCTCCCCATGGTCCGCTTGCACTATTTCACTGGGCCAGCGTCAGGGTAAACATTCAAATGATGGGTCATGACCCCGGTGTCAGTTCCCTCCATATCTTCCATGCTCCAAGAGAACACGTTCGTATTATCTCAAAGAAAGCACACTAGGTCACTTTCGAGCGTAGACTCAAGGGTCACCCCGACCTTTGTGGCTTTCTCGGGATTTCCCGGTACTAGCTCTACTGTGTTTAGACTTTCGACTGCTTCTCCCCAAGTGTCATTTTCATCTCTCTGGGTCTTAATCGATCTCCCCTCCATTAGGGCTACCATATCAATCTCAATTAGTTCACGCCCAGCATCTGGTTCCAAGTCGTTCCGCTTTCTCTTGAGCCTAGCGAGGGTGCTGGCATAATACTCTTTAGTCAATCAGGTATCTCCTACTGCTTCTCCTGTTCCCATAGGGTTGGGAACTTGATTTTCAGGTGGAAGGTAGATATAATAGCCCGAAAAAGATTCATGCTTGGCCTCCCCAATATGACGTTATAGGTGGAGGGAGCTTTGACGACCAGGAACTTCACCTCCTTGGTTGCCCGCTTTGGGAGTGTACCCATAGATAGAGGTAACAACACCTCTCCAAGAGCTTCCACCATTTCGCCCGTGAAGCCTATGAGTGGGGTGTTCACTGCTTGGACCTTGGCTCCATCAATCGATAGTCGTACAAAGGTATCATAAAAAATTATGTCTGCAGAGCTTCCACTATCTATAAAAATTATGCTGATTTAGGAATTGGCGATTGTGGCCGAGATCACTAAGGATTCATCTCGTGAGGGGATTTAACTCTCCAAATCTCGTGCTCCGAACTCAATGCTTTGTGCCTCGGGCTCTACTTGAATTCTTCTTAGTGGTAGGGGTGGCGCCCATAAGTGACACCTCTTAACCAATCTCGAACACCCTTTTAGTAGGGGGATATCAGCTGGTGTTACAAGGGGTGGATGTTGCTTACTAGTTGGAGGCAGTGAATCAGGACCTCCAACAACTTGAATGTCAGGTAGCCCTCCTAACAGCGTGGGGTTTGGAACTCTACCACCCTCCAGTGGCATACTGCTGCTAATCATCTTATCACTATTGGTATGTGTTTGATACCTAGTTTGCATACTCAGTGATTGGACCGTTGTTCCCACAGACGGCACCAAACTGATGTTGGTAAAATTTCTCAGTAAGTTAATGTCACGTGATTTGACACGTGGGGAGGGAATTCGACCCAACACACGACAAACTAGGCTAAGGGTTGAATTAGGTATAGAATGTACTCGCTGTTATGCAAGCTGTCTACGTACCCAGATTGATAAGATCAAGTCAGTTCGTAGTTCAATAGTGGAATTACTCTCCAAAGTTGCCAGTGAAGTTTTGTGTGGAGAGTAGATAATGATCTCTCGCCAACTCTTTGAGATATATATATATATAGGATATGGATAAAATACATCCCAATTCATTTGGTAAGATATAAGACTCAATCTACACCCTTGATACCATTTGATCCCAATGTCTAATTTTAACCCATTTTTTAGATTATATAATTTTTTTAATGCTATCAGGGACATTTTAGTCATTAAATCCTAACAAACACATGCTCTCTCTCTTCCCCATCATCGCACTATTTTCATCTTCTCTTTGTTCGTATCCCTCTCTCTCTTCCCCACTATCGCACTATTTTCTTAATTATTAAGGCCAAATACTCAGGAATTTTCGCATAGAATACGCTGCAAAGTGATAAATAAGTGGGGAGCAAATGAGATTCGTCCATAACAGAGGTTGAATACAAATATCAGAAAAGACAATAGTCAGTGTATCAGATCAATATTAATTACACGGCTAACCCCCTTTTTTTTCCTCTTACCTTTTCGATTTTTAATAAGGGGTTTTATGCAATTATCCCATCTTTTTGTTCATATTTTTGTCACAATGAGATGATGAATGAATAATCATCTGGCTAATATACTGTATAATGACTTATAATACACTGTATAATGTGTTATAACATACAGTATAATGGCTTATAAGATATTGTATAATTGAATATTTTTAATATGTTATTAACACATATTGTATAATGAGTTATAATATACTGTATAAAGTGCTATAACATACTGTATAATGGCTTATAAGATACTGTATAATTGAATATTTTTAATATGTTATAAACACATACTGTATAATGAGTTATAATATACTATGTATTGTGTTATAACATACTGTATAATGACTTATAAGATACTGTATAATTGAGTATTTTTAATATGTTATTAACACATACTGTATAATGAGTTATAATATACTGTATAATATGTTGTAACATATTGTATAATATGCTATAACATACTGTATAATGTGTTATAAAAAAGAAAGAGAAGAGAAGAGAAGCAATAGAAATCGCCATTTTTCCTCCTCTCCTAATGGTTGGCCTAAAGCTTGCACATTTAAGTTGGTGGAGGAGCGGAAAAATCTGAATTGGAATTGAATTTCAGTGGCAGACTTTTCCTTTGTGGGAAACAAACGGAACAACACACAACTGAGGGAGATTTATGATGGAAGATTCTGATAGAAGGGGTCAATTCGATGCGTATGCGCATATTCTTTTAAAGTTTTTGAGAGAGAAGACGATGAAAAGTTTTCTGAGACGTGGGTTTGTGGGTTTTGAAAAATAATATCATTTGACTATTATACCCCTGATCCAATTGAAATCAATTTCCCCACCTGATTTTTTATTTCTTTTTGGACTGTTGGATTTAATAGATCCAATGGTGTAGATTGGGTCTTATATCTTATCTAATATAGGGTATGTATTAGATTTTGACCCTATATATATATATATATATATATATATATATAAATGAAGCTGGAAGTGGGTTGTGGGCTATGGGCCATGGGCTAAAACTTAGCACTAGCCCATCAACTTATTTATTAAACCCAATACTTGACTATTTTACATTAAAATAGCCCAACTACCTTTATAGCCCAAAAGGCATAACAGGCTATATTCATAATGGGCTGCCAAACCTATGAGCTTGTCTTATTGTATTATACGTGGACTCGCTTCGCGTGAGGCGCCCCTGCTCAAGATCGGGGGTAGAATAATTACTATATACCCCTACACATTTTTTGTGCACATCACTTACTAACGCTAATGAGTAACTAATGAGATTTATATCTTTTTGCATTTTTCCTGTCTTTTTAGAATTTTTTCAGGGTATTTTCTACTTCATATATAGCTCCATACAAAGCGAGCTGGAATAATATCCATTAATATTATCACTCATACCACAACTTTGCAACACGAACCCACCCCACCACTTCATGAGACAGGATTAATATAGCCAAAGCGTGTTGTAGTCTTTTCTCATAATTAAAAGCCCCTATTATCGACTCTTTACATTTCCTAATTAGCGATTCAAGCACAAATACACAAAACAAATACAACATAAAAGATAAGAATCTAACCCGAAAACTCTTTAACTCTGTTTGGTTCTTGGATTTTGGTGAGAAAAAGTAAAGAAAAATGAGAATGATCAGAAAAAGCCTACGAGTAACAAGTCTCGGAATTTAATTTGGTTTGGTTGTGCTCCAGGAGTAGATCAGCCAGCCATGGACCAGTCTACAAGTAAGTGCTATTATTATTTTCAGATAATTTTTTATTAAGAAGTTGTTTAGTAAATTGTTATGTCATGATTGTTTTACTACATAAATATCAATAGAAAAGTTAAATTCATCCTGTGTCTCATGAGTCCACAATGTTGAACTTATATGGCCTTCTTTTGTCTTCATTTGTGTTATTTGCAGTTAAAGAAATTAACTCCGAAATCTTTAGGTAATATTGAATTTAAGCTTTATTTTTGTGCTCTTGATTATGAATATATAATTTATTTTGTTTGTGTCATTATATTACACTAACAACTATTATTATTTGAAGGGGTTCCTTTAACTTAAATTGAGCAATTTTGACAAAAAGCGATCCCTCCTCCAAAAAAGAAAAAACAGCAACGGCGATGCACGCTATCAAAATGATTCACAGCCTAACTCAATTTAAACATAATTTTTTTTTATTTTTTAAATTCAAATATTCATAATTTCATAAACCATTAAAATTCTTTTCATATTTTTTTTTGATTTTATTTTCATTTTTTTGGATTTTTTAAATTTATTAATATTTTCTTCTTATTTTTTATATTTTTGAATTGCCTATATTTTATTATTGACTTCTTATGAAATTTTCAGAATTTTAAAGGTTTCTGAAAGTATGAATATTTGAATTTAAAAAATAAAGACTTAAAAAAATATAAGAAATTTCAAAACAAAGCAGAAAAAACTCCTATCATTTCCGCTTCATAGCATTTTGCTCATTGAGTGACGATTTTACCCTTATATGCTCCGAAATATTCCCTAAGAGTCCACTGGATCTGGCCACAGGGGTTCAAAAGCAACACTAACTAAATGTGACGGTGTCAAGTGTACATTTTAATAGGTTGGTGGGCAAAGTGCAAAACCTCCATAAGTTTTGGAGGTGTCTGAAATTAGCAGTATGTGCTTAATGCATTCTAAAATTAGCAGTATGTGCTTAATGCATTCTTAAATTTCTTCAATCATAAACATTTACTAATTTTATTTTTTTTGTTTGGAATAATATTTTTGCGTTGATTTGCTTTAATACAAAAGAAAAATTGCAACGATATTAAAAGGAAAGTTTGAAGTAATTTTAGTGTTATTTCAGCTCAATCACATCATAATTGTGAGTAAAATTTAGCAAGGATTACTTTTTAATAAGAAATCAGATTTACTATGAGCTGTATTTTCGTACGCCATGATGTCATAATGACCCGGTCATCAGAAAGCTACTCTTAATTTCGATATATATATATATATTAAAATAAATTACAATACCAATTAGTAAATTATTTAATAGGTGGAACACAAAGCGTATTGATTTTGAATGATAGATTGCAATTTTCACATGACAATAGGAAAGTATCAATTTGTGCTAATTGGCTCATTTAAGTGTAATTATCAATCTTCAAAAATTTAAAGAAACCAACCACAATTTTTATTTTTTTTAAGAGAGCGATTACATCATAATATTACATAAATTGCAAGAAAATATCTATTACAAGTAAGTATCATCAAAAAAATTTATAATAAACTATTACAAGTTGTCATATAGGTAGAGAAAACAACTCACATATACTAGTGAAAGTCAAACTCACAACCTCTTTGTTATGGGGCCTCAACCTTGACCAATTAGGCCCCATAAAAAGGATTGTATTATAAACTGACAAATGTTTATAATGTGCCTCAAGCCATCAACCAATGACAATTCTAAAATAGGCCTGATGCACATTATAAACTGAAAATTCAGGATTGTATTAAAAATAGGCTTGATGCGCATAAAAAGGATTGTATTATAAACCCATCAACCCACATACATTTCTTCAATTTTGTCATAAAGCGGAAAATTGTCATTGGTTGATGGCTTGATGCACATTATAAACTGAAAATTTAGGATTGTATTAAAAATCCAGCATCCATGTGCCATGGAATGGATTTACAAATAATTCTTGCAATGAATGGCAAAGACATGTATACTAGGTGCTAGATTGTTTGCTATCTAGCTGGGAAGCAAAGGTTTTTTCCTTTGTCTTTTTTAAGTTTCCTATTTCTATTAATGAAATTGAATTTTCTAAAAAGAAGACATGTATGCTAACAATTAAAAATGCCAATTTCGAAAAGAAACTCAAGACAATACGTGGTGGACAAATGCACTGTAAAAAAATAAATTGTAAGAAATGCACTGTGGTGGACAACAGCGGAATTGACTTTCAAGTATTTTCTTTGATCCGTACATTGTTGTATTAAATTGTACATTAAAAATCTCATCTAATGTATATGATAATACATCATTTTTGCATTGTATTCCTAATCTAATAAAGAACATGCTGAATAGTGATGTTTAATTCCATCTTTAGAAACAAGTTTAATTTGTTCTCTACTTTATTTGGTACGTTTACTAAGTTTATAGATTTTTTTGTACGATGTATAGATGTTTGAGACATGCATGCTATAGAATGATTTTTTTTTAGTTGAAAAATTATGTCTAGAATGATAATTGGGAGATAGAGCTAGGGGATGGTGGTTGTACTCTCTCCCCTCAAGTATAAATTTTTTATATTCGAAATTTCGCCTCCCACCTTAAAGTGTAAAGTGTAAACTTATCAAGTTTTACCCATTTCTTTTTGTAATTGCCCCTCAGACCAAAAATCCTAACTAAATTTAAAACTTTTGAAAATATCTTATAAAATATTTGAAAGCTTATAATTTGACCATAGAAGTGGTTACTTAATTTTTTACTTAGATGAATTTATAAAATTCAAAAATAAGATGTTTCCATGACATCCTATAACATAAGTAACTCTCACCCAACTTAGTTTTTTTTCATTTTGCAAGCTCCACATTTTTTGAGAAAATAAGAATTGGCATACTTTACTTTTAGAATCGCGATTATATTGTCTAATAATTCATAAATTTGAGCATTTTAGGTCTTCATACAATATCTTAATTTGCTTAATGACTTCACAAATATTTAAACTCCTTCAAAAAATTTGTTAAATAATGAGATTGTTGTTCTGTGATTAACCAATCATTATCTCTTATTAGATTTATTATTCTTTGTAATTATGATGTACTAGATGTTTTGGCAGTCTTTTCAACTTTATTTAAATAAAAATTATCAAATATCTAACTCATTTTACACAATTATATCATTTTTTCTAACCTATATTTAGATTAATATTGGTCGTGCGTAACACAAGTTACATACTCATACAACATTAAAGATAAGAATCTCAAATTCCTAATAACAAATCGCTTCGGTCAAGTACCGCATGACGAACGAGAAGGGAATGAGAAGTCACCTTTGGTCCTTTTAGTTAACCATTAATTCTTTCAAATGTGAATTTGAAATCCACTTTATATTTTTACGGGTTTATAAGGGATTCATCTTCACCGGTCGCCTCGGGCCTCGATTTACCGAATGGGAAACCCCAATAATCCATTTCCCTTACCTTCAAAACCAAATACAACACAATCCCACATCCAAACCCCAGTGCAGCACTCGAACCCGTCAACGAGACCGCAGCACAAACCAACATCACGAACGAATCTTCCTTCGAATTCATATCCCTCGACGCCATCGCCAATTCAATCCCAGCAAACAACAAAAGCACCCCGAGAATCCCCACCGGAAATCCACTCAAAATTCTCACAAAAGAGTTCCCAAACATCAATCCAAGAATCAATTTGCCCAACCCAAGAAACACAACCGATAAACCACTCCTTCCCCCAAACCTGTACTGTCCAGCCAACCCACCCGCCCCGTGGCAAACGGGCATTGCACCAAACCAGCATCCAACCAAATTCATTAAACCTACACTGACCGACACTTTTGTAGCTGACAATTCAGTACCGGGGAAAAGATCACCCGATAGCTTACAAACTGCAATAACTGAATTTAACACTGACAGGGGAATCTGAGGCACTGCGCCTCGTAAGAAGCCGACTTTGAAATCATCCCACGTGATTTTCAGCACGTGGAATCTTGACGGGCCGAATTTTATGTCGTTGAAGATTGATGGGTCTCGCACGAAACACAGAATCAAACCAAGCACAAACACAATCAGGGCTGATGGGACTGCTGACAAAATCTTGAGACGTTGCTGAACTCTGCGTCGGTTGGTTGGCATGATAGGAGTAGTGCTTTCGTGGGTACTACCATCTCCGGTTGTAAGAATTAGGAAGAGAAGGAAAACGAGTGCAAGAATGAGACCATCAAGCCCGAGCCAGGGTCGGGGGTCAGTGGTTTTTGTTGATGTCGTTGTTGTGAAATCTTGATTGTAACGAATGTACTTGATCGCGGAGAAGGCGAACGCAAGGCCCTGTGAAGATCATAACAAATTCATCATTCTCTCTAGTCTAAAAAGTCTCATTCAGAAAATATGGAATGGAAACATGTGTGTTATTAAGATTTTTACAAAAACTTAATATGATAGTTCATACTACACTACAGCAAGGCAAAATTGCATTTTTGTCCCAGTGTATGGAGGATTGAGCAATCTCGGTCCCAAATTTACGAGCACATTTAGTAACACAAATAAAAATTTATTGCACATTAGCCCACACTCCACACCATCAATTTTTGGACGTAACTGGTCGTGTTAGTATCACTTGGTTGTTTGATATGTTAATTTAATATGAAAAATATTATATGAAAGGCACATGAGCGCTTCAAAGAGCCATGTGAAAATGTCATCCTTGAAGCTCTCTCGTGCATCTCGCATGAGTTTTTCTCCTGAATTCAGTAGAAATAAAGACCACATAACACTCATGTGATCCATCCAAATTCTGACAGCATGGACCAAATGTGTAGTAATCTTTAAACTACAGGATTAAATGTGCATAACCCCTAAAGTTTAGGACCAAAGATGGTCAAATTAGAGGACTAAAATTGCAATTTTGCCTTACATTAAATTCACTTAAATTCATTAAATCGGAGGAAATCACTCTTATTAACGAAAATTAGGAAGAATTGTGTTACTCCGACAAATTCATAGTAGCAAATTCATAGTACCCAGTTATACCGCTCATTAAATTTAGTCACTAAACTACCACATTTTCATCAAATGTGACCCCTACGTCTAATTTTTGGTCAAATCGGTAACTGTTGGGTTAATTAAAATGTCAAATATTACACACAAAAGCACAAATTTTTGATAATTTCCATATCATCATGATAAAAATATTTGACGTATTCAGTAATTTGGGGGAAAATTTAGGTATACATGATGTACCTGTGAGAGCTGGACACCGCGTACGACGGGGAGGGGAAGATATCGGTAGAGGACGGACATGAGGCCGGTGAGGCCGAGGAAGAGGAGGACGGCGGCGGTGCATATGCCGGCGGCGGCGATCTGATTGACCGTGAGATGAGGTGTCTCGGTAACGGCAACGGCGGCGATGGATTTCATGGGCTGAACAGGCATGGGAGTGCCGAAGAGGATGCCGGAGGCGATGTTGTAGAGGGAGGTGAAGATGAGGGTGGTGGAGAGGTCAAGGTGGGAGACTAGTGTGAGGGCCAGTACTATGGGGATGTATGTGCCTAGGTCCCCCACGGCGCCGCTGAGCTCCGAGAGCAAGGAGGTCTTCAGGCGGAGCGAGGTCGTGAGGCGGTGGCGCCAGCCCTCAAAGTGCCGGTGGAGGAGTGGCGTGGTGATTTCCGGCGATTCATCGGACATGTTGGCTTGGTAGACTTGCAGTGGTGTGGTGGGAACTGGTGAGCATTAATTTTTTTTTTCTATATATAATTAAGCATTAAATATCGGTTACTTTATTTTTCCAATTAAATATTCAGATTTTTTAAATAGATTGATTTTGACTCCAAGAATTGGAAATTTTAAGAGTTGGGATTGTAACAGTGATAATGTCACTAATAATCCCTGAAATATTAAATTTGTGTTATTTTGGTCTTTAAAGTATTTTTTGGTACGTTACCGTCCTTAATGTTATGATTTTGTCTCATTTTGGTTCTTAAAGAATTTTTCTGTCTCACTTTGGTCCCTTTTTCGATTTTTATGTCTCACTTTGGTCCCTTTTTCGATTTTTACGTCTCACTATGGTCTTTTTTTTGGTTTTTTACATTTTTGTCCCCCTCCCCCCACCCAAAAAAAAAACACTTTTATTATTTCTAATGTAACTTCAAGACAATTCACATTTAATTGCCACTTGATCAAATTACATATAATTAAATTTATCATGTAATTAGTTGAATTCAATTAAAATAAAAAAAAAAACTCTATCTAAAATGTATGGAATATATATTTAAAAATGTGTTATATCAATGGATAATTGCACCAATTTGTAATCAAATTTTGATAAAACAAGTTTAATACTTTTTTATGATAAATATTTATTTCTAAAATCTAATCAATTGCATTTAGTATATTGATTTTTTTGTGTTTTTATTGGTGTTACTTGTCCTTTGCTTTTTATAAAAGAAATTAATACATTAATTGTAATTGATTAGATTAAAGTAATAAATATTTATCATAAAAATTGTTTAATTTATTCTATCAAAATTCGGTTATAAAGCGGTGTAGTTAGCCATTGATATAATATTTTTTTAAAATATAAATTTCATATATTTTAGATAGAGATTTTTTTTAAAAAAAATTAATTGAGCTCAACTAAATTACTTGATAAATTTAATTATATGTAATTTGAAATGTCTTGATGTGGCATTGGAAATAATAAAAGTTTTTTGGAGGGGTAAAAATGTAAAAAATCGAAAAAAGGACCAAAGTGTGACATACAAATCGAATAAGGAACTAAAGTGAGACAGAAAAAACTTTAAGGACCAAAGTGAGATGAAATTATAACATTAGGAACGGTAGCGTAACAAAAAATATTTTAGGGACCAAATTGATACAAATTTAATACTTCAGAGACTATTAATGACATTATCCCTAAGTAATATTATTGTGAGAAATTAGTTCAAGTAAAAAAGAAGTATCTCTAACATTAAATTTATTTTAAAACGCCAATTATAATAAATTTGAGGGGATTGAATTATATTTTAGCTTAAAAAGTAGTAAAAATCTCAAATATTCTGTTTTCAAAGTTTATGAAGCTTCACGTTTGCTTATATCAATTTCATTAAGTAATTATGTCATTGTTATTTAAATATTAGAAGATAAAGTGTACTTATCCAAGACCTGTTAGTCTAGTGGTATCTATTTTCCACTTTATGTGAGATACTCTGGGTTTGAATCCAAATTGCCACACGTTGTGGCTCTCCATGGAGTTAGATAGAATATTTATGGCTCAAAATTATAACTATCAACCCGAATTTGTCGGACTAGATATGTATAGTATTTTCTTCCTCTTGAATAATTAAAAAAAAAAGAGAAGTGTACTTAAATAGTACGTGATTATTGGTTATGGCATTACTTAATTCGGAGTAGAATTTACTTTCCAATCTAACTTGCACTAAATTTCGTTTCGCTTCATGGATTCACGTTAAATTTGTAATTGAAAAATTAATGAAATATCAAATCGAAATAGAAGATTGAAACTTAGTCAATGTTTCACATGTTCTAATCGATAATTCTGACTCGTTAATATTTTCTTTTTACAGAAGCACGTCAAATTTGTAATGAGAAATATTATTAAAATACCAAATTGGAGTAGCTAACATTAAAGTGTAGTAGATGCTTGACACGTTCATAAAATATTACTCATAATGCTTTCGTGCATCCCAATTTTATAATTTGATTTAGTAGATTTATTTATTGTAAAAAAAAATGAAATCATATCAAATTCTCTTTTTTATATTTATATGGGTTATGGGTATAAACTATAACACCTTGTTTCGTTCAAAAAATTTGATAAGGAAAGGAAAAGAAAATGGAAGGAAAACCAATTTTTTTTGTTTGGTTATTAGAGAAAAGGAAAAGGAAAAGGAAAAGGAAAAGAAAATGAGAAAACTTAATGTTAATTTGTGTCAATTTCTTTTTCTCACCACTTGATGAGGATAATAGTGGAAAACAAGAAATTTTTCTTTTTCCTTTCCTTTTCTGTTTTTCACTAAAATTCTTGAACCAAACAAAAGGTGAGTAAAATTTTGGGACAATGACCCAAATGAAAGAACAAAAAACTCCTGAGTTGCGTGAGAGGTCAGAGAAAGATGAACCAAAATGGCTCTTCAAGGATTAGTTGAGATAGTCTTGGCGTGTTAGTATTTCCTATTTTTCTCCATCTCTTTCCAGTCTCACTTCATGTAGGGGTGGCAAAATGGTTTTGAACCCGTGGGCCCAACCCAACCCAATAGGTTTTGGTTTGGTTGGGTCCAAAAAAAATTTTGTTAGGTAGATTTGAGTTGGGTCCTATTGGGTTCAATAGAAATTTGACTCCAACTTGGGTACACTCTGAGTACAACTTGGATCCTAGATGGATCCAATCTGGATCATAGATGGGTTCAACTTGTAAAAAAAAAAAATTGTTTTTTTCAAATTTATAAATAATCCTAATATCAATAATGCACATATTTTCACATAACGCACATGATACATATTTTACACATATTACACATTTTTACACACATTACACATATTTTACACACACTACACATATTTTTCACACACACACCATATATTTTCACATACACGTCACACATTTTACACACACTACACACATTTTCACACACACATCGCACATTTTACACATACTACGCATATTTTACACACATTACACATTACACATATTTTACACACACTACACATATTTTCCCACACACATCATATATTTTTCACACACTATACATATGTTCACACACTACACATATTTTCACACACACTACACAATTTTCACACACACATCACACATTTTACACACTAGACACATTTTCACACACATCACACATTTTACACACACTACACATATTTTCATACACACATCATATATTTTTCACACACTACACATATTTTCACACCGCTACATATATTTTCACACACACATCACACATTTTACACTAACTACACACATTTTGACACACTACACATATTTTCAAACACACATCACATATTTTACACATAATACACATTCGACACACATTACACATAATTTCACACACACTACACATATTTTCACACACCCATCACACATTTTACACACACTACATATTTTACACACACTACACATATTTTCACACACTACACATATTTTCACACACACATCATATATTTTTCACACTACACACATTTTTACATACGCATCATATATTTTTCACACACTACACACATTTTCACACACACTACATATATTTTCACACACATATCATATATTTTACACACACTACACATATTTTCACACACATCACATATTTTACACATAATACACACATTTTACACACACTACACATATTTTCACACACACATCACACATTTTACACACACTACACATATTTTCACACACACATCACACATTTTACACATACTACACATATTTTACACACATTACATATATTTTCATAGACACTACACATATTTTACACAAACTACACATATTTTCACACACTACACATATTTTCACATACTACACACATTTTCACACACACTACACATATTTTACACACACTACGCACATTTTACACACACTACACATATTTTCACACACTACACATTTTTTCACACACCCATCATACATTTTACACACACTACACACTTTTTCCCACACATGACATGTATTTAAAACACACTACACACATTTACACACCTATCACACATTTTAACACACGAGACGTATTTTACACATACTACACATTTTACATACACTACACACATTTTACACACACTATACATATTTTCACACACATATCACATATTTTACACACACTACATATATTTTATACACTACACACATTTTCACACTCACTACACATATTTTACACACACTACATGTATTTTCACGCACACGAGCACCTTTCACACATTACATAAATTTTCAAACACAAAACACACGTTTCACACACCACATATTTTATATACACTACACATTTTCACACACCCATCAAACAGTTTACACATACTACACCTTTTCACACATGCGACACATTTTACACATACTACACATATTTTCACACACACTGCATACATTTTACACATACTACACATATTTTACACACACTACACATATCTTACACACTCTACACATATTTTACACACACTACATGCATTTTCACATACACGAGCAACTTTTACACACACTACATGCATTTTCACATACACGAGCAACTTTTACAAACATTACATATGAAAATATGTGTAGTGTATGTTAAATATGTGTAGTGTATGTGAAAATGTGTGATGAGTGTGTGAAAATATGTGTAGTATGTGAAAATGTGTGATGAGTGTGTGAAAATATGTGTAGTATGTGAAAAATGTGTGATGTGTGTGAAATTTTTTGTACAGTGTGTATAAATGTATGGTGTAGTGGGTGTAAAATGTGTAATGTAGGTGTGAAAATGTGTGTAGTGTGTGTGTAAAATGTGTGATCGGTGTGTGAAAATATGTGTTGTTTGTGTAAAATATGTGTGTAGTGTGTGTAAAATATGTATAGTGTATGAAAATATGTGTAGTGTGTGTAAAATATGTGTAGTGCATGTAAAATGTGTGATGTAGGTGTGAAAAGGTGTGTAGTGTGTGTAAAATGTGTGATGGGTGTGCAAAATGTGTGATGTAGGTGTGAAAATATGTGTAGTGTGTGTTAAATATGTGTCGTGTGTGTGAAATGGTGTGTAGTATGTGTGAAATATGTGATGGGTGTGTGAAAATATTTATAGTGTGTAAAATATGTAGAGTGTGAAAATATGTGTAGTGTGTGTAAAAATATGTGTAATGTGGGTAAAAATATGTGTAGTGTGTGTAAAATATGTGTAGTATATGTAAAATTGTTAGGTATATGCTCTCAATGCCTATGAGGAATTAGTTTGTGTAAGGCTTAGATAAGTTATTTGTACAATACGTTTGATATTTCTATTTATAGAATAAAGGTTTTGATGTTGTTTATATAAATCTAATGGCATTTAAATGTATTGAACAAATTAGTCCAAGAGATTTCAAGATAGACTTTTCACCTCTTATGGACAAGAGGAGACACTGGAACAGTCCAATACTTAATCTCTAAAACTAGGAGTTCGTGAGTTAATGAATATTAATTGGGCATTAATATTCAACTCATATGACACCTTCTTTGACAAGGAAGTGTCAGTCGTACACTAATTAGATAGTGGGAGCTGGTGTCATGAATATAATTAATGGAATTAACATATTTGAACTCGACTCGCATTAATCCGATCTATTTACTCTTTGACAGTCAATGATCGGGATTAAGATTGCGATAGTATGTGTGAACTTTAGACCTGATGAGTCATTTATAACATGCTTGTAATATTGGATATGTTATCAGGGTAGTTAGTTAGACCCGTATCACCTGATAGGTGGGGTCGACCTCGAAATCCAATAGTGCATTTGATGTTATAAGATAACTTGCCAAAACGGGATTCACCGTCTCGACAGAAAACGAGCATGTGACCTGTACGATCGTTAGTAACTGAAATTATAAGTCTTTGGCCAAAGCAATCAAACTATCATGTGATTGTCACTGAGGGTAGTTTGGTAATTTCACATTATTATGATTCTTAGTACAGTATCAAGTTCTATGAGTTTGACTAAACCATGACTCTTACTTGATCGGGTCATGTCGGTGAAGAGTTTATACACATATGGTATTCATAGTCAAGGTTTGTGATGACATGATCATCTCTTTTTCAATTGGGTTACGATTTGGTTCCACGGTGTTGGCTAGGTGACAACCTTATCCTTTGGAATCCTCCCATTGCCAATTGAATCAAGCCTAGAGAGTCGCCCCATGTGAAGAAAAGGAATATTTCCTTAAGCTAAGGGTATTTTGGTAAAATCACATTGGATGTGAATTGTCTGACAAAATAGATGGCATGATTTAATTAAAGATATTTAATTGGATTAAATAAATTATTTAAATCATATTTGTTCACACAAATTTTCAAGTCTGCAATTTTATAAACAAGAAAAGATAATATGGACAAATAAATAAATCAATTTAAAGAAAATTACAATTTTAGTGGAATAATTCTCCTATCGAAAACTAATCCCCTGATTCTTCACTCCGAACACGATTCAAGGGCTTGAAAGCTTATTCTTGAATCAAACGATGTAAATGATTTGGGAAAGTTGAAAGCTTCAATCCAGCTCGCCGCTTTGATCTTCCTTCACCTTGATTTGGACTGTTATATTGTTTATTCGAGGGTTTAACACCTTAATCTCGGATTAAACGATATAATTTGATGAATTTCGTCAAGAACACTTTGAAGTTTGTCTTGAACACCTTTTTGAATTTGAAGAACTTGTAGAGAGAATTTGGGAACTTCTCTTGTCTTCTCTAGCTCCAATTTAATTTTTCTGTTGATTATGAGCTCCCATGGACCCTATTTATAAGTGTAGGATGGAGAAGCCACGAATTCATTAAACATCTTTGATAATTATCTCTTTAATATTTATTTATTTAAAAGATAAATATCATTTACTTTTGAGCCATTTGATTGGCTAACATTTGATGAGGATAAATTTAATGGATATTATCTCTTTAATATCTATATTAATTTAAAGAGATAAATACCAATAAATTTGGAGCCATTTCATTGGCTAATATTTCCACTTGGCACAGTGTGATTGGTCGTTGACTTTTCTACTGCAAGATATAATGATTGGCTGGAACACCTCAATTCGACACGTGGCGCAATTTGATTTGCCAATAAAATAAATAATAAAATATCAATTAAATCAATTATTTAATTTTAAAATTAAATTTGATAAATCCCAAAATGTAAATTAAAAGACTTAAATTGATAATTAATATAATATTTTCACGTGTCATCATTTTATAGGGTGTAAAATTTCTTTGTCTACAATATTAATTCACAAGTTAAATTAATTGGAAATTAATTTATAAGTTGAATTATATTAATTGGATTAACGTAATTAATGAATTATCAATTTGATTGGATTTGGATTTAATTAATTACACATGGGCTAAGTGAAAAACAAAGCCCGAGCCCATCTAAAATAGGCCAAATTGGCCGCCCCTCACTGAATAACCCTAGGGGTGTCTTTTACTTGGTATAAGTATTCAGTCAGTGTCAAAACTCCAAACAGACAAGTCATTGTTTTAGAATCTAACACTGAGCTAAAAATAAACCCAGAGCATTAAGAAAGAAAAATCTCTCTCTCTACATCCGTCTAGCCGCCTGCAATAGTTGCCGAGGAGGAGATCGAGCTTTTCTTGGAGAATTTTTTTTCCGCGTGATTATCTAAAGGCAGGAGTCCAGGGCTGCTGCTGATAAATCAAGAATCAATAGACGAAAAAGGTAATTCGATTACTCTTGACATTTTTTATTAATTGATCTATATGTTAATATCATGAATATCCCCGAATCAGATTCTCAGGTGTGATTCGGATTAAAAAAATTTATCCGCTAGACCGAATGACAACAAAAATGTGTGTAGTTAGTGTGAAAAGATGTGTAGTGTATGTAAAATATGTGTAGTGTGTATAAAAATGTATGTAGTGCGTGAAAATGTGTGTAGTGTGTGAAAAATATGTGATGTGTGTGTTAAAATATGTGTAGTGTGTGAAAATGTGTGTAGTAAGTGAAAATGTGTGTAGTGTATGTAAAATGTGTGATGTGTGTGTGAAAATATATGTAGTGTGTGAAAATATGTGTAGTGTGTGTGAAAATATGTGGTGTACGTAAAATGTGTGTAGTGTGTGAAAATATGTGTAGTGTGTGTGAAAATATGTGTGGTGGTCCCAAGTGGCATACGAAAGGTGGGGTTGAATAGACCCTGAAGTCATTTTCGACTTCAAAAAGATTCGTATTAAAATGGTTTGGACGTTTGAAAATGTAAACGCTTGGCTAAGCGTTTACTTGAAGACTGTTTGAAAATATTAACTTAGACTCAAGATTTGAATACTATAACTATTCAGGTTTAAGCATTCAGTTCTTTAATCAAGGTTAGCACAGCGGAATGATTTAGAGTCTTCTCTTTGAAAGGTTTTAGCGTCACAAAGTTTTTCTTAATTGCTTATCTTTAAATTATTTTGAACGCTTAGAGAGCTTAGCGTTTGGTCAAGTGCTTAAGACTGATTTGAAAGCTTAGCGTTCTCTTTTTACTTAAATCAGACGCTGGACTGTTTTATATGTTTTTTTAAGATATAATATGCAAATGCAAAGTAAATCAATAAAACAATAAGTGACACAAGATGTTTGTAAGGTTCACTGGGTGGTGTAATCTCAACTACGTTCTTCTTCTCCTATGCACTCGGAGGAATTCCACTAGATTGATTCTCGAAGAGTCACACAGAGACTTCTACAAAATAGGGAACAAAGGAAGAGATGGATATGGATGACTTGAGCTCCTTGGTCACACAGATTTTTGCTACAAGCCACTTCAATCCTCTGCTTCTGGAAAGACGCTCTCGAGCTCCTTGATCACACAAATTTCTGCTCCAATAAAGATCTTCTCCAAGATGGCCTTGAGCTCCTTGATCACACAGACTTCAGCTCCAATAAAGACCTTCTTCAACAAGCTTCTCTTACTCAAAAATACTGCTTGTGAAGTCAACAAACTTTCTCACTCAGATTAAAGATGTTGAGGGTTTATTGTAACAGGTTTGTTTGATGTTAGGAAGTTCAAACAACTTGGGATATCTCAATAATAGTGTAGGGTTCTTCTATGAAGATGTTTGAGATATCGGTGACTGTTTTTGGAATGTATTTGAGAAGCTTGATGGATTTTGGCTATGGAGTTTATAAGTTTTTCTCTCAAATAATTTCAGCAAAGTTTTTCTCTCTGCACACTCACTAAGGTTTTGCTGAAGGGTACTATTTATAGAGATTCTTGGGATTTGTCCGTTGGACACAATCAGGCGTGTGTCTCTCACGCAGCGCGTCAAATAGTCCCTTTCTGACATTCCTCAATTTCTGCTGGTTCCGATTGGACATAAGCAGACTTGAACTCTGAAAAGCTGACAGTCTAGTCAAAAGGTGGTTTGTCCACAAGTCATAATGCCTTGTCACATTTACTGTACTTATCAAGCATTTAATGCGTTTTGAATTTATTTCCGTTGGATTGCATTAGAGTCCTCCATAACTTGAGAGTGTATTTCAGGTGAATCTGATCTTAAATCGCTTGAGTGATTTGAGCGCTTGGTTCAACACTCCTAGAATAGTCCTTTAGCGTTAGCTAGTCGCTAAGAACATTATTTTGAACGCTGATTCATAAATCCTGAAATAGTCTTTTAGCGTTTGACAGACGCTTAAGACAAATCTTCATCTTCACTTGACTTCAGACGCTGATCTTCAACTTCATCTATAATAGACTCACCTAGAATTCTATTAGCGACTCGGTATCTAATACTTAATCTAAAATCTACAAAAATAAAAATTACAAGCCTAACAAACTAATAAACTTTCAAACGCTTATACATATATTCTATGAAAGTACAAACTTACATTCTTTTGAGGTCTAACATGAAATCCTATCTTGTCATCATCAAAACATCTAACATGAAATTCCTAACAATGTGTAGTGTGTGTAAAATGTGTGATGTGTGTGTAAAAATATGTGTAGTGTGTGAAAATATGTGTAGTGAATGTGAAAATATGTGTAGTGTGTGTAAAATATGTGATGTGTGTGTGAAAATATGTGTAGTGTGTGAAAATATATGTAGTGTGTGTAAAATATGTGATGTGTGTGTGAAAATATGTGTAGTGTGTGTAAAATGTATGATGTGTGTGTGAAAATATGTGTTGTGTGTATAAAATATGTGTAGTGTGTGAAAAATATGTATAGTGTGTGTAAAATGTGTGTAGTGTGTGTAAAATATGTGATGTGTATGTGAAAATATGTGTAGTGTGTGAAAATGTGTGAAAATATGTGTAGTGTGTGTAAAATATGTGATGTATCTGTGTGAAAATATGTGTAGTGTGTGAAAATATATGTAGTGTGTGAAAATATGTGTAGTGTGTGTAAAATATGTGTAGTGTGCGTAAAATGTGTGATGTGTAGTGTGTGTAAAATATGTGATGTGTATGTGAAAATATGTGTAGTGTGTAAAAATATGTGATGTGTGTGTAAAATATGTGATGTGTGTGTGAAAATATGTGTAGTGTGTGTAAAATGTGTGATATATGTGTGAAAATATATCTAGTGTGTGAAAATATGTGTAGTGTGTGTGAAAATATGTGTAGTGTGTGTAAAATATGTGATGTGTGTGTGAAAATATGTGTAGTGTGTGTAAAATATGTGATGTACGTAGGGATGTAAGTTGAGCCGAGCCGACTCGCGAGCCTGGCGAGCCGGCTCTCGAGCTCAACTCGAGCTCGAGCTCGAGCCCGAGCTTAACGAGCCCAAGCTCGAGCTCGAGCTCGAGCCTGTTTGTCTCTGCAAAAAGCTCGCGAGCCCGGCTCGCGAGTTTCTTCATAATTTTTATATATATTTATTTTTATATTTAAAATATTTTTATATTATAAATATTAATTATATATATTAAATATTTAATATATAAATATTAAATATTAATTATATATATTAAATATTAAATATATAAATATTAATTATATATATTAAATATTAAATATATAAATATTAAATATTAAAAATTTAGGCTCAAGCTCGCGAGCCTGGCTCAGGCTCGCGAGCTTGGGCTCGGCTCGAGCTCGTGAGCTCGGCTCGCGAGCTCGCTCGAGCTCGAGCTCGCTCGAGCTCGAGCTCGAGCTCCCTTGAGTTGAGCTCGACGAGCTCGAGCTCGCAGGCTCAGGCTCAAGCTCGAGCTCGAGCCTAGCAAAATCGCCAGGTTCGGCTCGAGCTCGACTCGTTTACATCCCTAGATGTACGTGTGAAAATATGTGTAGTGTGTGTAAAATATGTATTGTGTGTGTAAAAAGTGTGTTGTGTATATGTCAAAAATGTTTAGTATATGTAAAAAGTGTGTTGTGTGTGTAAAAAATGTATTATGTATGTAGAAAGTATGTATAAATGTGTGATAAACTCTATTTGACTTGATTCCATTTTGAGTTTACTCTGCGTCCAAGTTGGATCTACTCTGGGTCCTGGTTGGGTCCACTCTGGATCCTTACATAATACTCGGTTGGACCCAACCCATATTGGACCCAACCCAATTGAACCCAACCTAAACACAACCCGACCCACCCATTTGCCACCTCTAACTTCATGGATCATTATGTGTTGGTTGGGTGCACGAAACTGATCCACCACATAATGTTGAAATAATGCAGTGATATTTACTAATACATTTTTTGTAATAACTTGTTAGCGAATCGATTTCAACAAATCCAATTGTTTGTAAATGATATAGGTGGAAATTGCATATTGAGTTAAGTTGGGTAGTCCAATATTTTATAGGCCTAAGCCCAATGATTTTGTGGAGTTGGATCCTTCTAAAAAATATCGTATCCAAACCCGCTCAGCTAGGGGATCTGTTAACCCTACCCATGCAAAAAGAGTAAAGCTTATTATGGTAAGGCTGAAGACAAGATCTTATCAATCACAAGCCTTTCCATATAGAGACCTGCAAAGATCAAGTCCGAGATTCTATATATTTATCATGTATATCTGATTGGATACAGCACAAAATAGATAGATTGTGATTAATCCTAGCTACTAAATGTATCTTTGGTATAATTGACTTATCTTTTTCAACCCCCTACCAAAAACTTGTATATATACTAACTCCTACAATGAATAAAGGATCGAACTTTTTACCCTCCGTGGATGTAGGTCTGATTTTGGACCGGACCATATATATCTTGTGTTCATTTACATATCTCGTGCTTTATATCATATTATTATATTTTATATCGTATTATTACTATTGGCGTGAAATCTACACACAACAGTAAGAATTGTTGGGTGAATTAATTAATCACTTAGGGCTCATTTGGTTGGGTGGTTTAGGTAAGTTGGCATATTCTGACACATCTAATTTAGTGTTTGGTTGCTCGGTCAGAATTTGGTCACAAACCCAAGGCCCGGTTTGTAAACCCATGTGTTATTGCTATTTCAACTCACCTATCTAGGTGAGTTTAACTATCATCCATTTTGGGTTAAACATACCAACATGTTTAATGACTACTTTACCCCTACTATATATAACCAATTGCACTTTCTTTTTATGATTTTTCCCACAATTCACTCTCTCTCTTTCAGCTCAAATTTCTCTCGCTCATTTCCATTTCTCTAGCTCATTTCGATCTTGGCAGCCATTGAAGAAACTTTGGGGATCTAGCTCGTCGTCATTTTTTTGTTCAAATCCTACCCATATAGGTTGTTCAAATCCAACCTATATCGATTGAATATGTTTTTTACACAGCGACCCGAAATTGAACCCATATCTGATCGTTGATTTATCCAGCCTTGATTTATACTATTTTATTTGTTTGTATGTGTTCTATGTGTTGATTTTATTGTTCATTTCGTCGTTGTGATGTTTTGCTTTTATTTGTGTGCGGTGTTTTGTAGATCTGAAGAAACTGAAGAGCGAGGGTGCGGTTGTTGTAGGCACAGATATATATACGTATATGTTCGATATATGTTCAGTTTTTAGTGAAATAAAAGTTGATTTGCTCAGATTTTGGTGGTTGTGGAGGAGATCTAAAGCTTTTGATTGCTTATGATTACTTATCTTTTAGTGTTTGTTAAGCTGTTAGGAAAGAATGCGAGTTCTTAATCTCATTTCATTATTTCCCCTCTTTGTTAAACCCTAAAAGTATTGTTGTCAATCCAAAACGCATGAGCAGCTTCAAAGCCACGAATAATGTCTTATTTGCAGTTGTTAAGATCATAGTATCAGTGAATGTGTTGTTTTGTAGATACGATTTTGCTTGAGTTCTCGGTGTTATTTTAGTCTTAATTAGTTTGAGTGGAACAAATATCGAAAGTTCGATTTTGTTATTGGATATTATTGTAGGGTATTTGTGCAAGTCTCACTAAGGCATTGGCAGTAACATCCAGAGATACAATTGCATCAGTTTCAAAATGTGGATTTGAGGATTCTGCCAGAGCACTATCTGCTTCAGTCAGATATTTGCACGGTAAAAACGACGTTGGCTGCATCTTATGATTGAATGTGTTTACAATAGTTAATGTTCATCAGTTGTTTTGGTCAAACCTTATTAGTTCAGTTTAATATTTGGTATCTGTGTTAGTCTCATAGTGTTCTACTTTTAAAAGGTATACCACTTCTTTACAAAGTTAGACAAATGAGAAAAACAAATTGGGCCATACTTGTAAATCACTTGTTTTTTGTTTTTCCCCATGTTTGTATGATGTGTATGAATCCTAATATTGATCGGACATACTTTCAATATGTTGTGGATCTTGTAGTGGGAGAATTTGATTAATGGTCGGTAACTTTTGTCAATAGCACGACTATTTTATCAAAGATAACAAGTGTTTTTGGTCCCCATTTTATCTATAATTGTGTTCCAGGGCACTGCTACACTGCAGCATTTCAGGGTGCTGATGAAGATCTCGATTTTTCAGCCAAGCGACGTTTAGTTAGGTAATTCAATTTGTGATGCAATTTATTTCACACTGTCTGTTGAATTGTTCACTAGATAAGAATGGTTTATTGATGAGATAATATAGTTCACCATCTCCTTCTCTGTGCATCTTTGTAAATTTTGTTATCACTCATCATTGAAAGACAGAGTGGTCTAGTAGCATTTTAGGCATCTAAACTAGTATTGCTAAATAGATAACATGGTAAATGCCTAGATATGTGAAAGGTTATATTATCTCAGTGCTTGCTGATTCGCATGTCGCTAGAGTTTTCTTTTCTTCTTTGAAGCCAAAATACTGCAAGGTACACTCATTCTTTGGGATGGGAGCAGTTTGTTTAAACTTGTCAAACTTACCTGCATAAGTAGGAAGGGACCAAGATGAATCCATAGTTTTCTAATCAGTTTGGTGAGGACTTAGTTCCTAGATTATAGTTCAAAGTTTTTAGTTATCTTTTTATTATGTTATCTATTGGTCTGCACTTTTCTTTCGAAATTCAGTTTCTTAATAGTAATATAGTCCTTGAGATGACAATAAACTAGATGTGAGACTATATTTCGGCTCATTCCATGTCACCCAAGTGGTAAATGCACCCAAATGGGTTGTAAACAGTTGGTTGATATATGATAATGTCATCAACAGGTGGATAAAGCATCAATGGATGTTGAAGATGGTAATGGGATCGAGTAGAGGAACAATGTAAATGAGGTCGGCATGATGAGTTTTATTGAAGGCTTTCATCAATGGCAGCAACAACATTGTATGATTCCTCAGCCACCCTGCAACATGACGACTCCACTTGTTTGGTATCGGTAATGCTTAATATATTCTGTCATTTAGGTGCTTCCCCGTCTCGAGTTGTGTGGGGTAGGTTTTAGTGAAGAAGAGGTATTTTGGGAGATAGTGTTTGATTCAATGCTAGTTATTTCAGTTACTGGTGGCTTGAAGCTGAAGCCCCTTGGAGATGGTTGTTTGTAAAATGAGTACATTTGTTGTATGATCATCACAACTAATGGCAATGTAACTCTTCCTATTTTGTACGGAACCTACTTTTGAAATTGAGGGTGCAGTGCCCTGAAAACTCAGTCAAGCACATATTAAGCCTTCTATTCAATAGGACCAAAACCTTAATCTTACCTTGATACTTGGGAAGTTGTATCTCTTTCTAGTGACCCTGTTTCGTGATCATGGTTGAATATTTTAGGTATCTTCAACGTGGAATGAAATTGACAAAAGTATATCGTATTTTAGGGATCTTCCAAAATATATCGTATTTTAATAATTTTTTTAACAAAAATTGACAAACTCATACCATAATTTTTGATAAGGTTGAAAGATTGGCATGAATTACTTAGAGTTTTTTGTACATTGTTTAAAGAAAATGAATAAACCCACTCTGAAGCATAAACGTAATAAAAAAATATTTTGGTCACAACCCAAAAATACTAACAAAACATATTTTGGTCAGAAGCAACTAACAAAGAATATATAATCTTACTCACAAGCGAAAAAAAGTTAATAAACCCACTCCTAAGATCACAAGCAAAATAATTTAAAGATTTTTCAATTGAAGCGAATAATGTGATAGAAAAAAAAAGGACTAATCAAAATATCAACCAAAAATTTCTTCAAGTTACAAAAATTTACCTATAGATGTCGATCAATTCGTTAAATTATACGAAAAAATTCAAAAAATTATTACCAAAACATGCAGGCGAACGCTAATATATAAAATAAATGAAATTTCGAACCAAAAGTATATAGATTTACTAGGATTCAAGTTGGTTTTTTCTTTGTCTACTAAAATTGGCTCCTACAAAGAAGATGGGGGTTGGGGTAGTGGTAGGTTTAGCATATTATTACTTAAAGGGCAAAATAGGTACATCCTAAGTTTTATGAGGATATTTTAATATTTAACTAAACTCAACCTATGTAAACCATCCAACCAAACACAAAATAAGTTATTGGGCCCCACATCAATGAGTGGGTCTAAAATAGCAACCAAACAAAATTTTGTAGATGTGGTTTCAATAGTCTATGGTTTTAAACTCATTGACTATTGAACCACATCTAAACCCAACCACCAACCAAATGACCCCTTAAAAATTGTCAATATTTCATTCAAGATGCTTTTAATATCACCTTTGTATTTGTCTAGATAGATTATTCTTCGCTGCATTCAAGCTGACTAGTGATTCACCTATGGATGTAACGTCGTACATTCCACGAACATTTATACGGATCTTCTATCCTACAAGTGTGTCACATCAATGAAAGATTGACAAGTGTCTATTTATTTAGTATGTGAGTGAATTATTATTCACAATTGTGAAACATCATTGTGACATAGAAAATCTGTTTCGCATACACGAATACATCCACCCACCCAAACCCCACTCACCCCAAAATGGAAAAGGAAAGGGAAAAAAAAAACAGAAATTGTTAGAAAGAATGGGCCTCTTGTCAAACTTGTTAAGTGGCTCTTGGGCTTTAGCTCTTATTGCATGGGCCAAATTTTGGACAAAGGTATCAATTCTTAGCTAGATGGTCAAGCCCACTAAACTGTTAAAATAGTATCAATGTATCATCGTTATTAATTAAGATTAAAATTTGGTTAGTTTGTTGGAAATGCAAATAAACAAATTTAACATTATTAGCAACATGAAATACAATATATATGACAAGAGTAGGCTAGATTATTTTGTTGCTATTAACATAAACAAAGCTACAACATTTGATCCAAGATTTTTGTCTAAACCTAATTCCACGAGGCCCAAGTAGATGTTTTTGTCCAAATCGGTGTTGATCACACTCTGACTCTGACTCAGTCAATCATATCTTTTTAAAAGGAAAAATATTGATCATTTTCTAGAAGTATATACACAAAACAAAACAAGTGCAATTAACTTATTATGTGATCGGCATCAAAAAAAAACCTATCATGTGATCGGTATAAAGCTTTATCCCATATCGAATTTGGTTGTACTGAAATTTGATCCCATGAAAAGTTAATTACCATTAGCATACCATTGATATACACTCCATCGAAGTGACCAATCACAAAACACGTCTCATTTGCACCTGTCTTCTATTAGTTGGACACAGTCGAATCAGAATTTTTTCATTTCAGCTCAATTTCAACCTAACTCAACCTAAACTAGAACTTACTTACCACTACTATCCTGAAAGCACACATCAATTACATAAAGCACGTCATTCACCCATCACGAAATACCAGACCTAATCCGAACTAAAATATCCTACGTGACATAAGCTTCAAGACATAGATTTCCTCCTATTAGGAGCCCTACCTCTCACAAACCTCCCCTTCATTTCCAAAGGGGTTAGAAGCCCAATATCTTCTCCTTCAACTTCTCCTATTCTATTACCCTTAAACACTTGAATTCCAAGCTTCTTCCAACTAAAACCATAACTTTTCTTCTTCTCCAAAAGCTTCTCAATTTGCTTCTCCATAGCCATACACTGGCTCTGCAACCTGAGAACATCTTCCTTCAACCTCCTAATGGTTTCAATCTGATGGAAACTCATTGTTTCGCGCTTTGAGAAGCTTCGGGCCGAGACGTCAAGCCCAATTGGGCTTGGGGCCCTGCTCAAGGATCTGCTCCAGTCGATAATGTGTTTGTCGAGCTTTGTTTGCTCTGAGAGGAGAACTTGGATCACGGCCCGAACTGGGAGCCTCTCGTTTTGAGATGCATGAAAGGATGCTTCTTGTGAGAGCTTTTTGGTGTCTATTAAACTGCAAAGTGTCTTTCTATCTTGCTTTGACAAGCCCGGATGTGCCTGCACAACGAAAGAAGACAAGATTTACGTAATTCACTTAAATCAATGATATTAAGGAATTTGAGGGAGGAATATGGTAAAAAGAACTTCAAGTGGTGGATCCAACTCCGAATGCAGAAGGATATTTCGATTATTTTACAGTAATTATAGTTGTAAGCCTATACATTGAATGTAGCTTGCGTCTGTATGCTTAAATCAATAATCTTGAGTGGACATAGACAATTTTTTAGTCAAATCATGTACATGTTATTTTATTTGTATGTTTGATTTTGATTTTACTTTCAGTGTTCTTCTAACGTTTCATTTATTATTGACACAAATGACACTATGTCTTAGACAATGATGGGAGAATAAAATTGTATTATGTACAAAAGAGAATATAAACATTGGCAATAGTCTGATCATAACTCTAATCCCCTTAATAAGTTTGTGTATAATGTAGCAACTCTTGGGGAAAAAATGTCCTTGCTTTTTGGCCTACGATATCGAGACATATTGCATATGTGCAACAAAAGATAGTGAAAATAAAATAGGAAAATGCTATATATTATTGCTGATACTATCTCCAATTTATCACATTCTCTAATCTTGAAATTAATATTATGATTAAGTATACCTCCAAAATTATAGCACAATAGATTATTGTTACAACAAGGCTTTTACCATTATAATTGAAGTCGATGATAAATAATGACAAATACATTTGCATTATTTGTCATTGATCATTTCTATTGGTAAATGTGTTTAAAGATATTTTCGAGCTGTTGATAACATATAACAGAAAGAGCTTCCATATTCTCAATAAGGACAGCAGAAAAGCCAAAATTCAGGCATTTGGTTTCTCTTTGTCAGGATAAAAAGTGTATGTACGTACACTGCTTAACTCTTTAGCTGAAGAATATTGTGTTGTGACATTACAAAAATTGGAAATATTATCATACTTAGGAGAGTCTGATGTTTCCCTCTGAGTAATAATTAGGCCTATATGCTGAGCCCCACTCCATATGTTTTATCAAAACAAAAAAAAAAGTATGATGAGCCGACTCCATATGAAAATCCGAATAAATCGCATTAGATATGATGATTCTTATTTTACGGTTTGACTTATAATATAGTAAGACTCATATCGAACATTGAGATAGCTTACTTTAAGATACGTGTCAACGGCCCGGTACAAGCCATCATCCGTGGCCCGGGCATGGCCCGGGAGAATGCTAGCGAGCGCAACGAACTCAGACAACCTCAGATGCGAATCAGCAGCAGCTTCAGCAAGATAACAATCCACGAGCTTTGCCACCTTTGTCACTGCAGCCCTACTTCTCACAGCTTCTGTATTCACAAACTTCTTCACCAGTCGAAGAATGAGGTCAAAATCGAGCAATGTGGTACAAGTATAGCTAAACGATGGAATAATCAAGTCCTTCAATGAAGCCCGATCAAGCTGCCAAGAAACACGATTTTCAAGGTCAGCCTGGTAGGCGGGCTCGGCCTGAACCATGCTTGCGATTCGTAGAAGCCTTAATAGAAAGTCGCAGGGGACGGAATCCTTCTCTGGAGGTAGAATTCCAATTATAGTTTCAATAAAGAACTTCTTTTTCACCCATGAAGCTGTGGCGCTTTCGGGCCGGGCTTCTTCGAGGCCGGAATGGGACCTTTCGGGCCCTTCGTCGGACAACTCAGGGAGCCATTTTGAAGCATAATGTGTTATGATCGGGCCAATCAATTCGGGTCTGAGTTCTCTCTCTTTAATGCTTGAGAGAGTCTTGATGAAATTATCCATGTCCAAATTGCAGACATCTATGGTGGATTCTGACAATCCCAAATTTTGCATTTTAGTGGAATAGTATTTTGGAGCTTTTGTCAAGTGCTAACGTGCACTCAATATTGGGAGTATAAATAGTGGGGAGAATTGGAGAGAAGAATGCACAAGTCATGTTTTTGTAGGGAAATTCTAGTCCTTGGTGTAAAATCGACCCGTTTGTGTTAGGTCACTCTTCTTGTAAGTTATCCAAAGTACACAATAAATTTAATTTATTTATTATGTAATTGGTTCGGGTCTGGCAAAATTTGGTACAGCCTAAAATTTTCCTATCTGCATTATTTTGGAAAAGTTGGATTCATCATAAAGTGTCCAAAGACATCATAGTCGCTCATTTTGTTGGACTTGCATGTAGAGTCAAAAACATTTGTAGCCAAAATGTCCCGAAACTCACTGAAAATCATAAGAATCTTCGTAAGTGAAGGTTTGTTTAGTAACCTGAATAACCCCTATTTAGGAACTTCTATTTTTCATACCGGTATTCCCCGAGGAAATAAAATGTCTTGATTCTTTGGCTATAAAAGCTCGATTTGTTTTATGGATAAGACTTGATTGACTATTTTATCAAGCCATATTCAATGTTTAGACTTTAGATCGTTAAAAGAGGCCAAGCTTGACTAATATAATCTCATAATATATATTATATATTCAATCACAATTCTACAAACTAATCGAGCACTTTGACAATGTTGATTTTGGCATACTTATTTTAAGGGAATATCACTAAAAAACCCCTAAAATAAATTTTTATATCTAAAAGACTCTTGATAAAAATTTTCAATCCAAATACGAATTCCCACCAACTTTTCATTCCAAAAAGTCCAAGATTTAGGGTTAATAAATTTATGGACTTAATTGCCCTTAAAATTTAATTAATTATATTTTTGTATAGAGATTTATTTATTTAAAATATTTATATTGATAATTGACTAAATATAATTTTATTTTTAAATTTTTCAGATTTTTAATCTTCTTAAAAAAATTAAAAAATATAGTTTTTAGATAATTACCATAAAAAAATAAAAAATAAATTATATAAAAATATTAAGAAAATTTAAAACTAATAATAAAGATTTGTATTATTCAACTTATCAATTGAAAATTTTGAAACAAAAAAAATTTGATAAAAAAGATCAATTGATCAATTCTTAACTTAATAAATGAAGGATAGTTTAGTCAAAAAAGTTCTTAACCTTAACTTTTGGGGTTTTTTGAATGAAAAGTTTGTTGAGTGAATTTTTGAGATTGAAAAGTATTTTTACGAGTTTTTTGGATATAAAATTTATTTTAGGGGGATTTTAGTAATTTTTCCTTATTTTAATGACCATATAACTTCACAGTAATCTCTATTTTGCTTTTTTTGTTTAATCGTCTTTAAAATGAGTGTTTGCAACTTAAAAAAGTGTTTATGAATTTATGTCTTAAATTAATTTAACTGGAAGCGCTAAGTGTTTGCAAACCTAAATTATGATTTTAATTCTCTTAAGTGATATTATCTATAATCTATCTAAGTTGGTAAATGAGTGCTTAAAACTCATTATGGTATTTTTCATAATTAAAATTGGTTTATTTAAATAAATTTATCACTTTTAAGTTTCAATCACCTTTTTGGCAAATAATCCTCTGGTTTTTTTCTACTTTTCATTTATGTTTACAAACACTAAATATTTTTTATTATTTTTCACTTATAATCACTTTTTTATAATCAATCATATTTACAAACACTCCTTTACTAGTATCTCACATGAAAACTAAATGTATGAGATATGTATATATATATATAGGATCAAGATCTAATACACACCCTATATTAGATAAGATATAAGACTCAATCTACACCATTGGATCCATTAAATCCAATAGTCTAAAAAGGAAGCAAAAAACAGGCGGGAAAATTGATTTCAACTGGATCAGGGGTATAATAGTCAAATGGCGTCATTTTTCAAGGCCCACAAACCCACGTCTCAGAAACTGTAATATCTTTTTTATCGTCTTCTCTCTCAGATGCGAGACTCCCACTTCTTCTCTGGTCTTTCACTGCTTCTCTTCTTTTTCTTTTTTTTTTCCTTTTTCAATTCTTCATGAAGAATCAGGTAACTGTAGATAAAATTATAACACTTCGAATATTGCATAAGGAAAAGAGAAACCCAACCTCTTTGTCGGTGTCTTTCCGAAAATCGATCGAATGTTGATTGGGGGTTGGTTTATAAGATTGTAACTGTATAATTGGTTATAAGATACTGTATAATGTGTTATAATATACTGTATAGTGGTTTATAAGATACTGTATAATGGTTTGAAATCACTAATTGTATGTCACTAATCACACACTATATATCACCATTGTATTTACTATATATTTGTTTATTAGCTATTGTATAACGGATTGATTAGCTATTGTATAATGTTTATTAGCTATTGAATTCATTGTATAATGGGTTATATGATACTGTATATTGGTTTATATGATACTATATACTGGGTTATAAGATACTATATAATGGTTTATAAGATTAAAACTGTATGATGTATAAATACGCATTGTATAATGGTTTATAAGATTAAAACTGTATGATGTATAAATACGCACTGTATAATGGGTTATAACATACTGTATAGTTATTTATAAGATACAGTATAATGGTTTGAAATCATTAATTGTATGTCACTAATCACACACTGTATATCACCATTGTATTTACTGTATATTTGTTTATTAGCTATTGTATAATGGATTAATTAGCTATTGTATAATGTTTATTAGCTATTGTATTCATTGTATAATGGGTTATATGATACTGTATATTGGTTTATATGATATTGTATACTGGGTTATAAGATGTTGTATAATAGTTTATAAGATTGTAACTATATGATGTGTAAACACACACTGTATAATGAGTTATAAGATGTTGTATAATGGGTTATAATATACTGTATAGTTGTTTATAAGATACTGTATAATGGTTTAAAATCACTAATTGTATGTCACTAATCACACACTATATATCACCATTGTATTTACTGTATATATATATATATATATATATATTTATTAGCTATTGTATAATAAATTAATTAGCTATTATATAATGTTTATTAGCTATTGTATTCATTGTATAATGAGTTATATGATATTGTATATTAGTTTATATGATACTGTATACTGGGTTATAAGTTACTGTATAATGGTTTATAAGATTGTAACTGTATGATATATAAACACACACTATATAATGAGTTACAAGATACTGTATAATGTGTTGTAACATACTGTATAGTTGTTTATAAGATACTGTATAATGGTTTGAAATCACGAATTGTATGTCACTAATCACACACTGTATATCACTGTTGTATTTACTGTATAACGGTTTATAAGCTACTGTATAATGGTTTATAAGCTACTGTATGATGGTTTAAAATCACTAATTGTGATGTCACTAATTGATGATGATGATGAATCGAGCTTGATGATTAATTGAGTTTGATGATGAATAATGTAAATATTTTACGAACTGAATGTATTCTGAATAAACTCATCGAAAGAATCTAATTGTTGCCTAACCAAACTTTTTTCCTCGAAAATACGAACTGATTACATTCCAAGCATCTTCCTGTGATATCTCCTGCGATTCATCATTCACCTCCTCCAACTCATCATCATCATCATCCACCTTTACTACTACGCTGCTGTTGTTATCCACGTTAGGGTTTGGATATGGATTAGGGTAATTATTAAACTGAAATCCACCACCGTACATTTCGACACCGCAAGCTTGAAAATGAAGATTTGTTTTCGTCGATTTTGGTTGTACGAAATACAAGAATTTTTTTGTAACAGAGTATTTTTGTTCATTGACTAAAATGCCCTTGCCATCATTAAAAAAAATTAAATAATCTGAAAAATGGAGTTAAATCCGGACCTTGGGATCAAACTGTATCAATGGTGTAGATTGGGTCTTATATCTTACCTAATGTAATGGGATGTGATTGATCCATACCCTATATATATACATACACTAATACGAAATTAAACACTAAATACGTAATTTAGTATTTAGGAATGAGTGGTGAGAAACTGAAGATAAGGTAAAAAAAGGGTTAGAAAGGAAGATCCATCCTTTTGAAGTCTTTATCATTAATTTGTAACATGGCGGTGTTATAATGAATTTTGTTTGTGCAAAAGAGAATAAAAACATGATTTTATCATTGGATGGAATATTTGCATTTAAATTCATTGTCCTCTTTCTTTTTTTGTCATTTCTTCATGAAGTGCTTGATGAAGTTGTAAGGATCTTAAAAATTTTATTTGATATACTACTTAGATTTTGAGATGTGAATCAACACAAAATAATTCCTATTTTATCCCCTACTTAACATAATGGTCATATTAATAACTAAAAATTGGGGTTTGGACGGAGACGTCAATGAAGTCAAGCCTACGAAACTCAATTGTTCGACCTGTTACCATTTTAATCGAGGCTATTAAATGTGAGTTGAGCTGAGCTTGATCATGAGATTGAGCTCGATGAATTTATGAGTTGCTTGAATTTATTATGCCCAGCCAAAATCAGCCCGAAATCATGGTTTTGAATATCCCATGCAATTATTTATTTTCATATGATTATAATATAATAATATTTTTGAAGTTAGTGATCATTGGAAGATTTGTGAATATGGTTTCTACTTAAGCTTACAAATGATAAAGTGGAAAGACTTTTTTTAAAGAGATTATGTAGTTAAGTACCTTCGAGTTTTTGATGTCATCTCATCTGTATTCAAGTAGATTGTAGATTTTGATATAACTTAATTGTAGAACTTCCATGGCTTGATTTTTGATAAAATATTTGTTAATCTTTTACATTGTCGGATATGATTTTCGGAGTTATATGTATTTGTTAGTGTAAACTTTTATCTATGTATTGTACAAGATTAGATGTCAGTATGTATTTCATTTGGTACTTTCATTTTTTATTTTTTTTCAATAAAAATTTAATAGTGCTAGAGGACCCAAAATAAGCACGTTTCGGTAAAAGAAATGAGTCAAGCCAAGGAAATTTATTATGAGCTCATTTTGAGCATAAGATTATCAATATCGACCCAATGCTATTTGAGCTCAACTTTAAGCTTGGCTAATAAGATCCGATTAATAACCTTAAACACCTATATCACAAAAAAGATGAGTAATCTAAAGTATAATTCTTGGCATGTCTCAAGGTCGACATGGTTTAAGACTTCATAATCGTTAGTGTTTGAACCTCAAACGAACCCCGACACGATTGTGTGCATTTCCGGGTGGGTCCCACTCAAACTATTGTTAATATCATAAAATTATAGAAAGAGTTTCGGGGACTACCATGAATAACTCGTGTCTGAAGGATCATTCTCATAAACTTTTAGTACTTTGAGTATCAAAACAATCATAATTTATGTGGTTGGTCACGTAGAATCTAATCATATACAAAATTATTGTGATTAGACTGAGGCCGAGAGTAACTAAATCTTCAAAGAATATATATATTAGCAAGCTTTCCATCCACAAGTCACCTTCATGAACATTGCAATGCAGAATTTACACTTTAATACAAGTCAACTTCAACAAAACTGTATTTTTTGGATGTTTTTCCGTCTGTCCTTTGTAGTTTTTGTCAATTACTGCAAAAAGAATCTTTTCTCTTATGTACTATGAATGATAGAATTAATGGTGATGTTTTGTCCAGAATCAAGACAAAATTAAGTGTTGTCTGCATTTGTTGTAGTTAATGAGAGATGTTACCCATTTGCTGGCCTATGTATTTTGGTGACGATGGTTGTCATATTAGTGTTGTGAAAAATATAGTAGCACTTGTTATGAAAATTGGCATAGTCAAGACACGGGTAATCCGATTTTCTTAATACAATAGTGACCCGTTCTTGGTGGTTAAGGAATACGGCGTTTGTGTCCCAAGATACAACTATCATTGTCTTAGAAATAGGATCACTCCAAATTTCTAAACCTAGCAAACAAGTTTTTGAAGGAAGAACTCTTTTATGTACTCAATTTAGTACTTAAAAGATAAAAGAGAGAAGAGAATTTTTTTTATTTTTTTATTTTTTGTTGGTGTGTGAAATATGAAAGTAGGAGGGTCCTATTTATAGACTTCCAAAGGTTGGGAAACGAAAAGTCACAACATTTCAAATTTTGCAAAAACAGCCCCCAGCAGGTGTGAATGCACCTTTTCAAACCCCAGCCAGTTTCAGTTTTGGTACAGCAGGTGCATCATACCTATTCGATCAACTGGTCCACTCGTGGACTTCTGGTGCATTACACTCGTTCAATCGTGACCATCGATTGAAAAGTTATGATCTACCATCGTAGATGATAAAATCTAATGTTCAAAATTCATATGGAAATAATAATATATTAATTAATTAAATAAAAATTTATCTAAAAAGATAAATACGGGCCAACCAAATTACAACCAACGATCCAAGCCCAAGACAGAGCCCGAGCCCGAGCCCGGTCCAGGTCCGTGGTCCGAGGCCCGGTCTGGTCCACAGGACCGCGGGTATGAGGAGCTAAGAAATTAGGCCTAAGCCCAAGTGCATAGATCCTCCCCCTTTCAAATAACTTGGATGGCCAAAGTGGATGACCCAAAGGGCCAACCCTTACTTCCAACATTTAAACATATAAGCACACTTATATTGAGTTTTTGAACCAATGTGGGATATCCACATTTTAATAATTCAAAAGTCAATCTTTAGCCTTTAATTTCTCATTCATCCGAAATTGGAATTGAGAAATTGAAAATGCTATCAATATCTACTCGAAACGTTGTTTCATAAAATGTCATAATATTATACTTCCAAATAACTTGGGATTTTTGAATTTTCATCCAAAATGTGTCAAAACACCCTCTTAAATGAGCTAGATTTCCAACAATCCCCCCCATGAATGAAAATTAACTCACATGCAGACACTACGGGAGTTCAGGTGAAAAATTATTGCATCAGAATAGATAGCTTGTGGCTTTGAATCTTTCTTAGTGAGATATCATGGATTCATTAGGCTACCCAATGAACGTGATGTCTTGAATTAGTCAGCCGTTTGTGTGAAACAAGACAATGATATTCACATAATAGTTTTTCTACAGTTCTTGTTCTCAAATGGGTCCATTTTGGCCGTGGAATACCATCTTGGATTTATAAGTGTTTACTATATTGAGGCGGCCCTCACTTCTCACTTACATAGGTTCTCTTACAAAGAGTACCATGTTGTACTCCACTTTATTCCATCACACACAATATTGACAGTATAGGAATCATTAAATGCTTCAAAACTTAGCCTCAGCTACGCTCTGTAGGTTGCACTTATACAACTAGGAACAGGCAAGAGTTGTTAAAACTCCTAGTGTAAATGAACTTTCATAACTTCGCTCTCCTATTAAACCAAGATCTTGGGATCTCCAGTTAGCAAGGTTGGGTTTCCGCTATGTCCATTCTTAACATGTAGATTGTAAACCCATTCCCTTCATTGAACTTTCAAACTGGATCTCTTAGCAAGCCTTTTGTTAACGAATCCGCAATATTTTCCTTTAACTTTACATAGTCTATGGAAATTATGCCACTAGAGATAAGTTGTTTAATGGTATTGTGTCATTGACGTATATGTCTAGAATTACCATTGTACATATTACTTTGTGCTCTTCCAATTGTCAATTGACTATCACAGTGTATCAAAATTGGAGGCGCCAGTTTTGTCCAACACGAAATTTCAAAGCCAGTCAGCTTCTTCACCAGCTTTGTCTAAAGCTATAATCCGATTCCATAGTGGATCGGGCTATACATGTTTGCTTAGAAGACTTCCACGACACAGCTCCTATACCTATGGTAAAAACATAACCACTAGTAGATTTGGAGTCATTTGTGTCAGATATTCAATTTGCATCACTGTATCCTTCCAATACAGCAGGATATCTCGTATAATGTAATCCATGATTCACAGAGTATCTTAGATATCTAAGAACTCGAGTCAAAGCCTTCCAATGGTCTTGACTTGGATTACTCATATATCTACTCAACTTACTAACAGGGTAAGCAATATATGGACGTGTGCAGTATGCAATATACATCAAACTACCAATAATCAGAGAATACTCAAGTTGTTAAATAGGCTCACCATAGTTCTTTACTAATGTTAAATTAGGATCCACATGTGTCTTTATAGGGGTTTTATCATATGCATTAAACTTTCTACGTACGGACTCAACATAGTGATACTGCGATAGAAAAATTCCCTCAATAGACTTAGATATTTTGATCCCTAATATAAAGTCAGCTTTGCCCATATCCTTCATGTTAACATGTCTTTTCAACATGACTTTAGTATTCATGATTATTTCATGATTACTTCCCAGTATTAACATGTCATCTACATAAGGGCTCATGATGACATATTCATTTTATGTACACTTTATGTAGACACATTTGTCACATTCGTTGATTTTGAAACTATTTGATAACATCGTGTTGTCAAACTTTTCATGTCATTGTTTAGGTGTTTGTTTAAGTCCATACAATGATTTAATGAGCTTACACACTTTCTTTTCTTACCCAAGAGCAATGTACCCCTCGGGTTGGTCCATTTAGACTTCTTCGTCTACCTCTCCATTTAAGAACGCGATTTTAACATCCATTTGATGTATCTCAAGGTTGTGCAGAGCAACAATCCCAATGAGATCTTATGGACATTATTCTAGATAGAGGAGAGTAAGTATCAAAATAATCAAGGGCTTCAATTTTTGGTATCCTTTTGCTACCAGACGATCCTTATATTTATCGATACTCCCATCAGCCTTATATTTACACTTTGAAATCCACTTACAACTCAATGGTTTACTGCCTTTTGGGAGATCTACTAACTCCCAGGTGTGATTCTGCATGATTCACTGAATCTCACTATCAATAGCTTCTTTTCAGAGCGGCGATTCTGAACTTGATAAAGCTTCTTGAATAGTTCTTGGTTCGTTTTCTATCAAAAGGTCAGAAAATCAGGGCCAAAAGATTGAGCAACCTTTGTCATTTTACTACGACGTAGTTCATCATCAATTTGATTATTATCACTCATAGATTCACGAGGGTTTTTGGAAGAACACTTCTTGCTTCTTTCCTTACATGGAAAGATGTCCTAAAAAAAGACGGCATTTCTTGATTCTATTATCTTCCTTTGTGGATAATAGAAATGTCTGACTTATATACGAGAAACCTATAGGCACTACTGTTAAGCACATAACCAATAAATATGTCATCAACAGTTTTAGGCTTTATTTTCACTTGTTTGGGGTTAGGTACTTCTACCTTTGTCAAACACCCCCACGCTTTTAGATATTGGTATGAAGGTTTAGAACCTTTCCACATCTCGTATGGAGTTCACTCCTATTTCTATGTGGAATTTTGTTCAGAATATACCCGAGAGAATAGCTTCCCCCCACATATTCTGAGGTAAACCCGAGGTGATAAGCAACGGATTCATCATCTATTTCAGAATACGATTTTTACGTTCAGCAACTCTATTAGATTGAGGTAAGTATGGTGCCATGGTTTGATGAATTATTCCATGACTAGAACAGAATTCCTCAAATGGTGCGCCATATTATCCTGGGCCTATGCCTTGGCCTTAATATCTTCTGCAATCATCGATGAATGTAATAAAGTACTTTTTCCCACATCTAGTTTGCACAAACTTTAAGTCACAAATATCACTATAAATAAGTTCTAGAGGTGCAGTGTTCTTTTCATCAATTTAAGGAAAAGCGCTTTGACTAGCTTTGCTTCAATACAAATTTTGCATTTATGTTGATCATTCATTTGAAAAGATGGTTATAAATTCAACTTAACTAATCTATTTATAGTATTAAAATTAACATGTCCTAGTCTAACATGCCACAAATTTGAATGCTCAAGCAAGTAAGAAAAATTATTCTTTTCATATTCATATTTTCCAAGGTCACAATGGACCATCATTATATTCATCTTGAAAAGGCCCTTATCAAGGTAACTTTTTCCTACAAAAAACCCACTTTTAGTGAGTGATACTCTATTAGCCTCAAATGCTAACTTAAACCCTGCCTTAACTAATGCAACTCCCAAGATCAAATTCTTGCAAATATCCGATACATGCAAAACATCAATCAAAGTAAACTCTTTTCCCGAGGTCATTTTCAAGACTACTTTTCTAAGCCCAACAATCGGCGAGGTGGCAAAGTTTCCCATGTATACCTTTCTTCAACTTATCAAAAGATACCTCGACAAGATCTCCTTATTGGACCAAATGTGTCGAGTAGCCCCAGTGTTAACAAACCATTCTTTTGGGTTATCAATCATGTTACACTCAAACACAACAACACTTCGGTCAATTTTAGATAGATCAACCACACTTTTGTCCTCCATTTCGGCTAGGTAAGCTTGAATCTGACCTCTTCCTTGGTTCAAATCTTTCTTCTTCGGCTCCCTACAGTCTTTAGCCATGTGGTTTGGTTTCTCACAGTGGTGGCAAATCCCAGTGAACTTGCGTTTCTTTTCCTTTCCTTTGGGCTTGACAGGAAGCTTCATTTTCTTGTTAGCACTTGACTCAGCTAGGTTTGCCATAATAGGTGGTGATGGCTTGATTGACTTCTTGTCGGTAGACCGGTTGTCCTCTTCAATCCTTAGCCTCAGGATCAAGTCTCAGGTCTCATCTCTTTGCGTTTATGCTTGAGATAATTCTTGAAGTCCCTCCAACCCGGTGGTCGCTTTTTAATAATAGTAGCCAGTTGGAAGGACTCGATCAACATCATGTCTTTGGCATGAATTTCGTGTAAGATTATTTATAGCTCTTGGACTTAGCTGATGACGGTCTTAGAATCCATCATCTTGAAGTCCAAGAACTTTCCAACCACAAACTTCTTTAGGCCCGCATCCTCAGTCCGGTACTTTCTATCCAAAAACTCCCACAAAGTCCTTATTGTTCGAAAAGCACTGTACACACTATAAAGTGTGTCATCAAGCTCATTCAGAATGTAGTTCCTGCACATGAAGTCACAATGATTCCATGTATCATAGGCACCCCATAGTTGACCATCAATTTCACCCTCAGGTACCGAAGGAGCACTCTCGTTCAGAAACCTAAACAAGTTCAGTGTGGTTAGGTAGAACAGCATTTTCTGTTGCCACCTTTTGAAATCAGCCTCACTAAACTTTTCGGGTTTCTCCCCATGAGTCGGGCAACAACAACAGCAGCAACCGAAGTAACGAGCCGTGTTGGTAGCGGCGTCGCCGTTGGTGAGACATTCGACAGTGGAAGATCAAGTGGTGTTATGTTGAAACTTCCAGTAGACATTTTTCAAATAAGTTTTTTTTATTGTGTTAATTTTGTTGTGAAAAATGTAGTAGCACTTGTTATGGAAATTGGTTTAGTCGAGGCACGGGTAACCCAATTTCCTTAATACAATAACGCCCTACTCTTAGTGGTTATAGGATACAGCATTTGTGTCCTAAGATACAACGAATATCGTCTTAGAAATAGGACCACTCCAAATTTCTAAGCCTAGCGAACAGTTTTGTTAGAAAATTTCATGTTAGATGTTTTGATGATGACAAGATAGGTTTTATGTTAGACCCTAAAGATTATGTAAGTTTATCATTAATAGAATACGTCTAAGCATTTAACAAAGTTATCGAGTTGTAATTTTTTAGATTAGACTTGTATTTTTATCTTTACAGATTTTAGACTAAGTATTGGATACCGAGTCACTGATAGAATTTTAAGTGAGTCTGTCGAAGATGAAATTGAAGATCAGCGTTTGAAGTCAAGTGAAGATGAAGATTTTCTTAAGCGTCGATCAAATGCTAAGGACAATTCAGGAGTATGAATCAGCGATTAAGCTTCCAAGCGATCAAGAGATCAGATTCATATGATATTCCGAGGTCATGAAGGACTTAAATGCAATCATCAACGGGCATTTATTTCCAATGCAAAATAAATTCAAATGCATTAAATGCCTGATAAGAGAATTAAATGTGATAATGACAAATTACATACAGACAAGCCACCTTTGACTAGACTGTCAGTGCTCAAAGAATGCAACATCTAATTGGTGGAGTAGATATTCAGGAATGTCAGAAAAAGGGACTATTCACTCACTGCGTGAGTGACACGCGCATGCATGTATTCAACAGAAAAATCTCTATAAATAGTACCCTTCAATAAACCCTAATCACACACGTATATACACAAGAAAATAGGTCAAAACTTTGCTGGAATCTTTACAAGAAAAGCTTAAAACTCCATAGCCAAAAATCTTCAAGCTTTTTCATACGTTCCAAAGACAGCCACCGATATCTCAAACATCTTCCTTAGAAGAACCTCTCATTATTATTGAAATCAAAAGTTGTTTGAACGTCCAAAAATTCAAACAAACCTTTATGACAAAACCCCTCAACCTCCTTCATCTGTGTGAGAAAGTTGTTGTTATTTCAAGTAGTGTTTCTGAGTGAGAGAAGCTTGTTGAAGAGATCTCAAGTGAAGTTGAAGTTTGTGTGATCAAGGATCTCAAGATCATCTTCGTGTTCATTCATCATTTGTAGAAGTCATCTGTGTGAAGACTTTGATTATCATCTAGTGAATTTCCTCCGAGTTTAAAAGAGAAGAAGGACGTAGTTGGGATTACATCACCTAGTGAACCTTTCATATCTTGTGTCATTTACTTTACTGTTTTATTGCTTTACTTATCTTTATTTTATATGTTCAAAAAGCTTTAAAATCAGCAAGCGACTAATTGGTAAAACCGAACGCTAAGCATTAAAATCAATTCCGCTATGCTAACCCTGATTGAGCGATCTGAGTGTTACCCTACTTTGGTAATTGCTAAAATCACTAAGTCTAAGTTATCTTTTTCCTAGCGCTTGACCTAGCGCTTTGCTTACTAAGCGTTCAAAATATTTTAAATGGTACAAAAAAATTTGAAGTCGAAGAAAACTTCAGGGTCTATTCAACCCCCCTTTCTAGACCCTTTTATATGCCACTTGGGACCACCAAGTGGTATTAAAGCAGTTGAAGTAAAAACCGTAGCGTTTTTTAGTGTAACTGCTTGTTTAGATCCATTTTTCAAAAACTTAGTCGCTTTTGAAAATCTTTTATCACATATAATGACTTTTACAAAAATGTCAAAGTTAGTTGAGTCAAACTATAACTAATGGAAACTTAGATCATTTACATATTTATTTTCATGTGATAATGGTATGTGCAATATTATTTCAGATAGCCCCATTCAGATTATGAAAATTATAACTCGAGCCCCTGGAGCGACTAAAGTAACTCCAGATGGATATGTCGAGAAGCCCAAGGTGGAATGGACGCCAGATGATCATAGAAGAGCAAATTTGGATAATGTTAGATGAAGTGCTCTCTACTCAGCGTTGATTGATAATGAGGGATTGTTCAAAAAAATCAAGTTATGAAAATTTCAAAAGAAATATGGAATAAGTTGGATACTGCGTGTGAAGGATCTGTACAGATGAAGGAGAACAAGCTCTCCATAGACATGCAAAGATTTGAGCATTTCAAGATGCAGCCCAGTGAGACGCTAGTTCAATTGGATGCGAGGTTTACTTCACTTATTATAGAGTTATCATCATTGGATAAGAAATTGACCAATAAGGAAATGGTCAATAAAAGTTTTAGAAGTCTTCCAAGAAAATATTCAATGAAGACTGTTGCTATGAGAGAATCTCAAATGTTAGAAATTATGACACCAGAATATGCTTTTTCAGAGCTAAGGGAGTTCAAATATGAATTGGGAGAAGTCAGTGATACGTCAACTTTAGCGATTGAATCCGGAGCACTAATTGCAACTGCCAAAGGCAAAGGTAAATCGGCCAGTGAGGTGAAAGTGTCAGAGTCATATGAGGAGAAAATATGGCCTTATTGGTTAAGAAGTTTAAGAAATTCCTGAGATATGAAAAGAGTAATTCCAATGGACAAAGTTCATACCAAACCCCTCCTCCTGCACAAATGCCTTAGTATCAAGCGTCAGTATATTCTGCACGGCTTCCTCCAGCATCGATTCCGTACCAAGCGTCTCCAAATCAGAATCAGAATCTCTCAGCGCCAGTGGTTTTCAAGCCACATAATGCAAGGTTAATAACTGAATAAAAGATGAAAACTAATATTCGTTATAATTGTAGTAAACCAGGGCCCTACCAGATAAATTGCCCCTATTCAGATGTATCTAAGCCCACAAGGTAAGATCACTTGGATAGAAACCAATTCAGGAGAAACCTTCGCCAACAAGGTTTGCTAGTGGAATCTGAACCATTCTCTGCACCTGAAGAGGATCTAGAATCTTTCAAAAGTTTTAATTCAGACTAACGCTATTAATGTAAAAGGACCCAAGTCACAATGGGTACCTAAAAAGAATTAGAACTGCTCTTTAAATGCAGGTACCTAGAGCCAGCGCCAATACATCGATAGTGGGTCTTCAAGGCACATGACAGGCTCAAAAGATCTTTTGATCAACTATTGTGCAACCAATGGTCATCGAGTTATATTTGGTGATAACTCAAAAGGTAAAACCAAAGGTATAGGTATCGTACATAGGGGGCACGTCATGATAAATGACGTATATTATCTTGAGGGTCTTAAGCATAATTTATTGAGCATTAGTCAATTATGTGTAAAGGCTTTGAAGTTAAATTTTCAAATGACTATTTCTATATTAACGATGCTAAGGTTGGATCTACTAAATTGAAAGGAAAAAGAACACATAATGTTTATTTAGTGGATTGCGGTTCAACAATCGGTAATAACCCTACATGTTTTGTGGCTAAATGGCATAGAAAAATGAACCACCTCAACTTTAAGGCAATCTCTCAATTAATATCGCTAAATCTTGTAGAGGGATTACCTAAGGGTTCCTTTCAGAAAAATCGCTTACGTGATGCATGCCAAATGGGTAAACAAGTTAAATCATCTTTTAAGAAGAAACCTCATCTATCCACTTCTAGAATTCTTGAACTATTGCATATGGATTTGTTTGGTCCAATTTAAATGATGAATGTTAGTGGTAAAAAGTATTCGCTAGTAATAGTTAATGATTTCTCATGGTATACATGGGTAGAATTTCAAGCGTCCAAAGATGAAACTAGTGGCAAACTCACAGTGCTAATTCGTTAATTACAAACCTCAAAAGATCTAGAGGTGACGAGAATTAGAAGCAATAAAGGAACTGAATTTGCTAACCATGATGTTGAGAAGTTTTGTACAGATTTTGGAATACTTCAAGAGTATTATGTGCCTAGAACGCCTCAACAGAATGGAGTCACTAAGCAATGAAACAGAACGCTTAAAGAAGCCTCTAAGACTATGTTAGCCAATTCAAAGCTTACTTAAAGGTTTTGGGCCAAAGCAATCAGCACTGCTTGATACACTCAAAATTGATGTATGATCAACAAGCAACATAGAAAAACTCCATATGAGTTATGGAAGGGACGTAAGCCTAATGTTTGTTATTTTCATGTATTTGGTTCAAAATGTTTCATTCATAACAATGGAGCTCACAGCCTAAAGACATTTGAGCCTAAAGCGGATGGGGGAATCTTTCTAGGCTATGCCAAAAATGAAAAGAATTTTCGCATCTTAAATAAGATCAAATCAAGGGTTGAGGAATTTATTCATGTTGTGTTTGATGATGCCAACCAAGTACCGAGTAAGGTTAATATTGATGATGTAGGAGTTGAAGATGTTTCTCAACAAGCGTCTCAGATCAATCTTGGTGATGATAGTGATGATGATGAGGATGATGAGATCTTTATGGTCCCTCCTAAGGTTACTCGTGAGGTTATCAATGATGATATTGCAAGAAATGCTAATGATCATGAAAAGAATGATCATCAAGAGCAAATTGGAACTGTGAATAATGAAGCGACTGTGCAAGAGATGAATGAAGATCAAGCAATTGATAATCAAGAGTCTCTCAACCCGTTTCAACCAGACAATAAATAGCTTAGAGATTATCCACTAGATTTAGTAATTGGAGATATTGGAGCTCCTGTGAGGACTAGCGCCGCTACATTCAATAAGGCCATGTTCACGAGCTTCCTATCCCAAATGGAACCAAAAAAAGTGGATGAAGCGCTTAGTGATTCAAGTTGGGTAGAAGCGATGCTAGAGGAGCTTAACCAATTTAAGCGTAGTAAGATTTGGACGCTAGTTCCAAGGCCAACTCACAAAGGAGTCATTGGGACAAGATGGGTTTTTAGGAATAACTTAGATGAAGATGGCGTCGTAAAAAAAAAAAAAAGCCAGATTAGTTGCTCAGGGTTATTATCAAGAAGAGGGTATTAGCTTTCATGAAACTTATGCCCCTGTAGCCCGTCTTGAAGCGATTCGGATGTTCCTAGCTTTTTCTGCATTTAACAAATTCACAGTATATCAAATGGACATGAATAGTGTTTTCGTGAATGGTAAACTTTAAGAAGAGGTATATATGGAGCAACCCCCAGAATCCATCAACAACCATGACAAAAGTATGGTCTTCAAATTGGATAAGGCACTCTATGGCCTTAAATAAGCACAAGAGCCTGGTATGACACTCTCTCTATCTTTTTTATAAGGCAATAGCTTTTCAAAAGGCAGTGTTGATACAACATTATTTAAAATTACCCATAATGAAGATATTTGTCACGATAACAGGGAGAATAGGCACTTTCGATTTGAACCGTTCGATTGCTAAGAAGATAAGATCGCATCGCAGCCGTAGGATCAAAGATTATAAGACATCATGGACAAGACTTAAACGACAACGTTCAATTAATGAGCTGTCTCTCTCAAGACTCGCCACATCACCACCCCAACGACGCCGTTTCGATCAATGCTAATTCAGCTCACACCCACGTGCCACCATCTGACGAATTCCATCCAACGATCACTAAGGACTCAACCAGCTCCATTTAGTTAATTATTCTCAGGGGGCCCCACCAGCTCACCACTTCTGACAAGATCACCATCAACATTTTCAATTATTCCTAAGGCATTTTTGCAGAGTTTGTTACGCCATTTTTCTGTTGGCAGCCACCTTTATATTCCAATTTTGTATTCATTTTGAGGGTCATGAATGGATTTAGTGCTTTCTAAATTCCCCATCTCTTTCTAGTTTATAAGCAATATTTCTAATTTTCCCTTCCCCTTTCCCCTTAATTTACATATAACTATATCTAACTATACAATATACATATAAATATAATATAAATACATTAATTACAGCTAATTTCACCATCAATCCTACCAAGATCATTACATTTGGTATCCAGAGCCATCCTTCCTTGGAGGTTCTTGATTCCCACCATGGCTGATTCTACCAGATTGAAGGACGTCCTGGAACATCAAAAGAAACAGGAGATATTATTAATCGAAGAAAAGGCCCTTCGCGAAGCTAGCCAGCAGCATATTCAAGTTCAATTCGAAAACATGGCAAATGTTCAATCCAGCTTGAAAGGCTCAATGGCAACAGTGGAAGAAAATCAAAAATTACTCCAACAACAGATGCAAGGAATTATTGATCAACTACAAGCATACAATAGGAACAAATCTCTATTGGGTGCGGGACTCACAGCAAACCCAGATCATGGCTCCACTTCCCAGCCACCACCAACCAGAACTAGGCTTCATGACAGTGAAGGCACTGGAAACCAGAGTACTTTTTCACCTTTTCCAAGGGTAGAATTCCCTAAATTTGGTGGGGCAGATCCTAGAACTTGGGTCAGGAAATGTGCTCGGTATTTCCAGATTGTTAGCACAGTGCCAGAGGATCAAAAGGTTCCATTAGCATCAGTCCACCTAGAGGGCCGAGCTGAGCTATGGTTTCAAGGGTATCTGGAGCGAGGAGTTATGCCAACTTGGAATCAGTTTCTGCAAGCCATTTATGATCGATTTGATGATACTGATCCGGAGCTAATGATTGGGGAATTCAACAAGCTTCATCAAACAGGTACAGTAACAGAGTACTTAGAAAAATTTGAAGATTTGAAATCGCACATGTTACTGTTTCATAGAGAATTTCCTGAAGATTTTTTCATTGCAAGCTTTGTTAGTGGCCTTAGAGATGATATACAGGGAGCTGTGCTATCCATGAAACCAAATACCCTACACCAAGCTATATCATTAGCCAAGAAACAAGAAACAACTGTGGAAGCTATACTCAAAAGAGCCCAAGCCTTTTCCAGATCCTATACTAACAATAAACCAGCCTTTAAACCACAAAACCACACATTCTCACCACAAAACAGAAATTACCCCCTCCTAAACCACCATTCAAACCACCAGAACACTCACAACCTACTAGAAGATTACTAACTGCAGCTGAAATGCGAGCCCGAAGAGAGAAAAATCTATGTTATAACTGTGATGAAGTTTATGTGCCAGGCCACAGATGCAAAAATAGGCAGATCTTCTTAATTATGACTGAGGAAGAAGAAGAGGCTTATACAGCAGATGCAAACCAAATTGAGTTTCAAGATGAAGGAGTTGCACTAGAGGACATGACTGTGTCCTTAAATGCTATGTCAGGCACCACTAATATGAACACCTTAAGGATGAGGGGTACTTCCTACAATCAGGAGATTCACTTCCTCATTGACAGTGGTAGTACAAATTGCTTTTTGGATGAAGAAACTGCTCTAAGATTGGGGTGTATTGTTGAATACACAACCCCCATGATGGTCAGTGTGGCCAATGGAAGTAAGCTTATTAGTAGGACTTACTCACCAGAGTTTACTTGGTCCATTCAAGGTCAGTCATTCACATATCCTGTCAGGATCATTAAGTTAGGGGGGTGTGACTTGGTTTTAGGAGGTGATTGGTTAAGGAAATACAGCCCCATAGAATTTGATTATGATAAAATGAAGCTTACTATATCCAGAAGTGGCAAGAAAATTGCTCTTAAGGCTATCACAGAGAACTCAGAGCTCAAATTGATCTCAGCCAAGTCAATGAATAAACTGTTCAGGAAAGGGACTCAGGGACTATTTGGGCAATTATTTTCCTTACATACCCTCACAGATACTAACATAACTACTGACCCAGCTTTAACACACATCCTTAACCAATTTGATGACATTTTCAAGGAACCCACAGAATTACCACCTAACAGAAACATTGAGCACCATATTACACTTTTTCCAAATATTACACCAAAGAAACAAGCCCCATACAGATACCCCCATGCCCAAAAAGCTGAGATTGAGACACTTGTACAAAGTATGTTGGACACAGGAGTCATTAGACCCAGTCAGAGTCCTTTTGCCTCCCCAGTCCTCCTTGTCAAAAAAAAAGATGGCACATGGAGACTTTGCATTGATTACAGGTATTTAAATGGTTTGACTGTAAAACACAATTTCCCCATCCCTGTTATTGATGAATTACTTGATGAGCTTCATGGTGCCACCTATTTTTCCAAGATTGATCTAAGGTCTGGTTATTTTCAAATTAGAATGAAGCCTGAAGATATTTATAAAACCAGTTTTGTCACTCACCAGGGCCATTATGAGTTTGTTGTCATGCCCTTTGGTCTTTGCAATGCGCCCTCCACCTTTCAATCCCTCATGAACCAAATTTTTTTACCTTTTCTTAGAAAATTTGTTTTGGTGTTTTTTGATGACATATTAATTTACAGCCCTTCTTGGGAAAAACATTTGGAACATCTTACATCTGTTCTAATTGTTTTAAGAGAGAATCAATTATTTGCCAAGATGAGTAAGTGTAGTTTTGGCAGAACTGAGATTGAATATTTAGGGCACATTATATCATCACAAGGAGTTGCTACTGACCCGGAGAAGATTGAGTGTATGCAAAGTTGGCCACAACCTAAGACTGTCAAGGCTTTGAGAGGGTTTGTGGGCCTAACAGGTTACTACAGAAAGTTTATTAAGCGTTATGGGCTTATTAGTAGACCTTTAACTGAGCTGTTAAGGAAAGATGGATTTAAATGAACACAGGCTGCTACACTAGCTTTTGAGACACTGAAAATAGCCATGACTTCTGCCCCTGTTTTAGCACTTCCAGATTTCACCAAACCTTTTGTTGTGGAGACTGATGCTTGTGACAAGGGGATTGGAGCTGTACTCATGCAAGGAGGCCAACCCATTGCATTTTTGAGCAAAGCTCTTGGGGTTAAAAATATGGGTTTATCAGTCTATGAAAAAGAATTTCTAGCAATCCTGTTATCAGTTTCTAAATGGAAGCACTATTTACAAGGCAACCACTTCATCATACGGACTGATCAACAAAGCCTCAAACATATCTTGGACCAAAGAGTTGACTCTATCCTACAACAGAAATGGGTTGCTAAGCTCTTAGGATTGGACTATGAAGTCCAATATAAGAAGGGGGCTGACAATAGAGCCGCTGATGCTCTCTCTAGGAGGGACCATATTTCAGGAGAATGTACCACTGTCACATTGATAATTCCTAATTGGATTTCTGAATTGCAGAACAGTTACAAGGATGACACTTTTTATCAGGACATTATTCAGGCCAAAACTATTCAGCATGATGCTCAACCTGAATATTCCTTACAAATTGGTGTACTCAGAAAAGATGGAAGGATTTGTGTAGGCAATGATACTGAGTTAAGAAAGAAAATTATCAACAGTTTACATGATTCCAATATTGGTGGACACTCAGGGATCAACGGCACCTATCAGAGGGTTAGGGCTCTATTTCTGTGGCCAGGGCTCAAAACTGATGTGGAACAATGGGTTAAGAGTTGTGATGTGTGTCAAAGAACTAAACATGAAAATACCCCATACCCTGGACTTCTTCAACCTTTACCTATCCCTATACAGGCATGGTCCCATATTACTATGGACTTTATTGAAGGGTTACCAGTTTCTGAAGGCAAAAATGTGATACTGGTGGTTGTTGACCGGTTCACCAAGTATGCCCACTTCCTGTCATTAAAACATCCCTACACTGCTGACTCGGTTGCAAGACTTTTCTTGGATAACATTTACCGACTCCATGGCCTACCAATTAACATTGTTTCTGACAGGGATAAGGTCTTTACCAGCACCTTTTGGAAGGAACTGTTCAAACTACTCGGCACTACATTGAGCTTATCCACTGCATACCACCCTCAGTCTGATGGGCAGACTGAGAGAGTTAACCAGTGCTTGGAAAACTATTTGAGAGCCATGTGCCACCAAAAACCCAAACAGTGGCACAAGTGGCTCCCCTTGGCGGAGTATTGGTACAACACCAATTACCACACTAGCCTTAAATTCACCCCATTTTATGCCCTCTATGGCTACCAACCAAACCCTCTAACCCTTAACTTTTTTTTTCAACCAACTAACACTGACCTCAAACAATTCATCCATGAAAAACAACAAATAGTCCCCTTACTAGAGAAAACCTCCAGTTCGCCCAAAATAGAATGAAATTCTTTGCTGATAAACACAAAGTGGAAAGACAATTTAATGTCGGTGATGCAGTGTATCTAAAGCTCCAACCTTACAAGCAAAATTCCTTATCTGTCAGAAAACACATTAAATTAACCCCTAAATACTTTGGTCCTTATCTAATTGAAGAGAAAATAGGAGATGTTGCATATAAACTATCCCTCCCCCCAGAAAGCACTATACATCCTGTTTTTCATGTCTCACTTTTAAAAAAACACATTTCACTCAAGCACACACCATCACTTTCTTTGCCAGGTACAGACAACAATGGACAACTACAAGCTTACCCGATTGCAGTTCTCGCCCGACGAATCATCCCACGCAATAACACAGCAGTTGGCCAAGTCCTCATTCACTGGGCCCATTTTCCACCAGAAGCCGCTACTTGGGAGGATTATCACAACATTGCAGCCAGGTTCCCTCAGTTCAACATGCAACCAGCTTTACAGACGCAGCACTCATCTCCTTTACAGGTTCACATGTCCGCAGATCCAACTCACACTTCCTTAGAGTTCTCTACGGCTCCACCTCACTTGGATTCTACAACCGCCAATCAACTTTCCAATGAACCAGCTCTCAACTCCATTTCACAGGATTTTCCACAAGATGCAACCTTGTCTCCTTCAGCCAAGATTTCAGTCGCCGTTCAACATCTTCAAGATCACATTTTTAGCCAATCAGTTTCCTCAATTACTCCAACCACTTCTAAAATTCGACACTCTCACACTCAACCCATTCAAATTCTCACTACTTCAATCCATTCAACTACTAACCTTTCCACTCAAAGCCCCAATTTTGACCCTCCATTCCTTCACAATTTCCCTCCTTGTGGGCAAGGATTTCAAAATCCACGGGGGAATGTCACGATAACAGGGAGAATAGGCACTTTCGATTTCAACCGTTCGATTGCTAAGAAGATAAGATCGCATCGCAGCCGTAGGATCAAAGATTATAAGACATCAAGGACAGATATTAAAGACTTAAACGACAACGTTCAATTAATGAGCTGTCTCTCTCAAGACTCGCCACATCACCACCCCAACGACGCCGTTTCGATCAATGCTAATTCAGCTCACACCCACGTGCCACCATCTGACGAATTCCATCCAACGATCACTAAGGACTCAACCAGCTCCATTTAGTTAATTATTCTCAGGGGGCCCCACCAACTCACCACTTCTGACAAGATCACCATCAACATTTTCAATTATTCCTAAGGCATTTTTGCAGAGTTTGTTACGCCATTTTTCTGTTGGCAGCCACCTTTATATTCCAATTTTGTATTCATTTTGAGGGTCATGAATGGATTTAGTGCTTTCTAAATTCCCCATCTCTTTCTAGTTTATAAGCAATATTTCTAATTTTCCCTTCCCCTTTCCCCTTAATTTACATATAACTATATCTAACTATACGATATACGTATAAATATAATATAAATACATTAATTACAGCTAATTTCACCATCAATCCTACCAAGATCATTACAATATTCTCCTAGTCTAAATTTATGTTGATGATATTATATTCGAATCTACTAATAAGCAAGTATGTGAGAAATTTTTGAAAATGATGCAAAATCAATTTGAAATGAGCATAATGGGTGAATTAACTTTTTTCTAAGGATTACAAGTTAAGAAACTCCCTAATGGCATATTTATAAACCAAGCTAAATATACTAGAGACATGATTAAGAAATTTGGTATGAAAAATGCATCATCTTTAGAAATTCCGAGGAGCCAAACACTTAAGCTAGATAAAGATGAAAGTGGAAAGAAAACTGATATCACTAATTATAAAGGTATCATTGGATCATTTCTTTATCTTACCGCTAGTAGACCTGATATTATGTTTTCGGTATGCATGTGTGCACGCTTTCAAGCTGATCCTAGAGAATCACACTTAACTGTTGCTAAGAGAATCCTTAAATGCCTAAAAGTCACACAAAATGTGGGCTTATGGTATCCAAGGGACTCTCCTTTTGAACTAATTAGTTATTTAGATGCTGATTTTGCAGGATGCAAAATTGATAGAAAAAGTGCAAGTGGAATATGTTAATTTCTTGGTGATAGGTTAATTTCATTGCATAGCAAGAAACAACAATCCATAGCTACTTTTACCGCTGAGACAAAATATGTAGCCGCTGGTAATTGTTGTGCACAAATTTTTTGGATGAGGCAACAATTTAGAGATTATGGGATAATCTTAGGTCCTACTCCCATTCATTGTGATAACCAAAGCGCCTTAGCCATGACTCAAAACCCTGTTCTTCATTCCAGAACCAAACATATTGACATTCGTTACCCTTTCTTGCCTAATCATGTTCAAAAGAAAGATATCTCTAAGCATTTCATTGAAACTGACAAACAATTGGCAAATATCTTCACCAAAATGCTCAATGAACAACGTTTTCTCACTTTGAGAAGTGAATTAGGTATGATTGATTTAAACGCTTAAATCATGAAGCATCATACTTTTCATAGGCATAAATTTAGGGGGAATCCACCTTATTATAATGTCTAAGCAATTTCTACATTTGAAATGAGTTATCAATTTTAAGGGGAACTTTAAAATTGTACTTATTTCAGATAGTAAGTGACAATGATCAAAATTAATTTTTAAAAATGTTATGCATTGATCATTAGCGTTTACCTTTATGCATGTTGAATTGATCGCTAATAAAACAAAAATATTATTTCTCAAAAGCGATTCAATTGTCTATTCTACAAAAGAAAACTTCAACGTTGAAATTATTCCTGCTGGACGCTAAGTAACTTTTTCTAAAAACTCATGCATTGTTTTCATTGCTAAAAGGTAATGTGTGAATAAGTGCAAAAGATTCCATTTTGATCCCTACCCACGCGTTCCTATCAAATCAAATTGACGGTTAATAATACCTATTTATATAGGCGGTTCAGTGTTTGTACATGCCTGGGTACGTGTCAATGTACCAACGGGCGTGTGCAACTCACGCTGAAAATTTCAAAAATTTAAAATGTTTTTGAAAAATAATTGCGGACTTCAAATTTTATTGCCAAATGCAGTTACCCTGAAATATCGACTTATTTCACATCCGTCATTATGATTAATCTGCTCAGATTAAATGTTTTTAAATTTTTGACTAACTGTATTTACACGTGGCCATAATCCAAGCATATGAGAGATTATTTTTTGCCATTTCTATTTAAATACCTCAAATTTTTATAGAAAAACTTTATCAATCTCATATTTCCTTCTGTTAAAATATTCTAAGGCAAAAAGAACTTTCTTCTCTATCTCAAAAAGCTCAACCTTTTCATCAATGGCGCCACCAAAGTCTTCCAAATCCTCAAAATCTGATGCCCGGAAACCTTGTAAGTCCAGAACCGATAAACCAGTAACAGTTAATGCAGGATTCCTGGCTAACTGGGAATATCTGTTCGACAACCAACACTTTCCAATGAGAGAAATTCTTCCTCTCATTGAAGATTTTGGACTTCGTACACTTTTAACTTCTTACTCTTTGATTCACGCAGAGGAAACTCTTATCTTTCAGAATGCCATCATCTCCGACGATGGCAACTCTATTTCTTGTGTTTTCCCTTTGACCCCAAACTTTTTGTTCTCACACCTCAACTTCTTGCTGATTTGCTAAAATTGCCTGCTGATGGTGGTGAAGTTGAAGATGTTATCATGGGATCCGCAACCAAAATCTGGGAAAAAATCAAGAGAAACGATGTTGATGCTGCATATGAACTCAATTTCAAGAAGAATGATATGAAAGGTGAATATGTCATACTCACTGACATTTGTGCAAAATGATCGAATGCAGAAAAGGATCATTTGACAAGATTTGCCATCTGCAGTATCGGATAATAATAGCCATCCTGACCAAGTTGAAGATCAATTGGGCTCTTTACATTTTCAATCGCTTCAAAGCAACGATTCAGCCGTCGGTTAATCCCAATCCATATGGGATTCTTTTAAGTTTCATTTTAATTGCTACCAGATTCGTCAACTCCGCAGGAACAAAAGTCCCAGCGCTAAATTTCTATGGGAAAAAGATGATAGGTGAACTGCTCAACCCAAAGCGACGGGGTGGTACAGCGCTTCCTAAGGAAGAAGAATAGTGACTCGGCGCTTTAGCGAGGCTTCAAGGTGATGATGAAGAGCAAGTGCCTTCCTCATCAGATGCAACTGAAAAGGAGGTTGTTGTCAAGTGACCTAAGGGTAAAGCTACAAAGAAAGATGATGAGCCATCTAAGCCCTCTAAGAAATCAAAGAAAGAGACCAAGAAGAATCTCCCCCTTCTCCTCCGAAATCCCTTTCTCCTCTTCAAGCATTTGAGAATACTCCTGAGACCGAGGAAAAAGAAGATGAAGATGTTGTGATATTAGCCTGAAAGTGCACACCGTGGTCTACTCCGAAGGAATCAACAAGCACTCCAGAAGAGCCAGCGCTTGAAGAACCCTTGAGTGCCTATCATCCTCATGATTTTATTGCAAAGCTTGAAGCTAATCCTCTTTTAGAGGGTATTGATTTTAGCGATCAGAGTAAGTACTTGTAAAACTACAATGTACATTATCATTTCTTTGTTAGTCTCTTTTTCTTAAACTAAGATAAATTATTTCAGCTCTTGGGGAAGCAAGAATGAAAGTAGTATTAGACGCTTTAGAGGAACGAAATATTCATATTCGTGCTACTCCCCTCACAACTCTCATCAATCTTGATGCTGATGTTTCGTTGGAGCATGAGGTAGAGAACAATCCGTTCCTGAAGCCCAAGCGACTGAGACTGTTGAAAGTCCTCAGGGTAAGCGCTTATGTCCTTTTTGTTCAATTTCTACTTAGTAGAAATTTTTCTATCTTCTCAAAGGCTTGCATGTTTCAGCTCCAATTGTGGCAGATACTGAAGTTCCTTCAATTCCAGCTATCACTTAGGCAACTTTCCCTCCAGAGGTTGAAATGGAGTTAGATGTCGATCTGACATCGGTCTGTGATCGCTAAGCGGTTGATAGAAGTAGCCCCCATCATCCAACGACCAACTCCTTCTTCCCCTCGTGTTATCAATTTTTTTCCAAGAGGCTATGATCCAGAAGTTGAATTTATTATGCTTGGAGAGAAAATAACACCTCTCAGATGGTTGATTTGGAGAAGACTTTTCAAGAAATTCTCCACAACCCTCTTGTTTCAGATGCCAATAAATTCACAGTATTCGAGACGCTGGCGAATCTAGGTCTTCATACCAAGAAGCGTCTGAAATCTCGATTGGGATATATTCAGCATTCGGCTATCAATGTCACTGATTTTGAAGCTGGGCGTTTCAATCTATCTGGTCGTTCTTCAGAAGCCTTCTATCGTTTACGCCAGAACAAGATTGTGCTCATTATATCGCTAGATGGCTCAAGGACCCCGATGAAGATAGGTTTAATGCTATTGGGTACTTAACCAAGCTAAAGATTGTTCAATCCCCTCAAATGCTCTCTCTCTCTCTCTCTCTCTCTCTCTCTCTCTCTCCACATCCTTTGTTTGTTTGGAAGGGAAAAGGACCAGTTGCCGCTGAGGGTCCTAATCCCATTAATTCTTGGGTGGAAGATAAAGCAAAAGAGTATATCACCAGAGCCTGGGCTGATGACTATGATGATGATAGAGAAAGATTTAAAAAGTTGGTCGAAGCCAAGAAAGACAGACTTGTCCCTGAGAAGTTCGGGAGACGTTGGATGATTGATACATCCAGATGGGCAGAAGAGTATGTTTTGCACTTCCATACGCTTGAAGAAATGATTCACTGTCCTTCACTTTTCGAATTTGGGATCTTTTACAGGAGAAAGGGCTATGCCATTTTTGTTCTCCAGCAACGTTAGAACTAGTGGAAGTATTGCAAATTTGCCATATTATCGTCTAGGCATTGAGCGATACATCAAAAGGGAACTTTCAAAGTTCATCAGAGGCTACCATTCTTATCTTAATGAAGATGCCTACCCTAGGAAGTGAGATGTAGCCCCTGTGCCAAGTACCCAGTGTTTTAAAAGGCAGTCTCGGGGCGCGCCCGGGGCTTAAGCCCAGGGCGGGGCATTACTGAAACGCCCGGGGCAATAGAAGGGGGGCGTAACCCCCCATGGGCGTACGCCCAATCAATTGGGGCATACGCCCCGGGCGAAAACCCGCCCAGTCCATGGGCATACGCCCAATGTATTTCATGTCATACGGTATGATTTTAGGCCTAAATTGATTTTTTTTTTCCAATTTCCAATCTAAAACCCACTTAAACTTTTTACATGTTTTATTCTTTTACTAAAAACCTATGGCCCACTTATTCAATTAAATCAAACATTAAAAAAAAATAAGCTGCAAGAGCAACACAGCTTAATGCTTGAGTATTGAGAGCCGAAGATGAAGATAATGATCTTAATGATGAGATTTTGGATAGTGATTGAGTAATTTAGTGCTCGTTAACTATTATTTTAAATCTTTATTTTGCGTAACACTAGAATTTGAAATAATTATTTGTCTATCTTGATTGTTTTTTACAAGAGTTGAGCTTGGACTTTTAGTTTGTATGGTTGAATATATTATTATTTTTAACTTTCTCTATCTTATTTTTTTACTTAATTTTATCCTTCAATTTTATAATTTTTTGCTAATTTAAATTAATTCTTAATATTATATTATATTATATTTTTTTAATACTAAAAAAGCTAATTTCTCGGGGCATACGCCCCATGCCTCGGGGTTACGCCCCGCCTTGTGGGACATTAAACGCCCCGCCCAGCGTCTTCGCCTTTTAAAACACTACAAGTACCACTCATATGAGATTGACTCATGAGCATACAGATTCGACAAAAAAATGCACAATCGCAGGATATCACCTTCAACCATCACTTTGGTTTCAATGAATTTAGAGACTATAATCTTCATCCTGTTTTATTCTATGAAGAGAACATCTGCGTGGCCCAAATTCTATCTTTGATTCGGCCAGTGGATCAGACGCTCGCTCAAGCGTTAATGCCTTCCATTATGGACTTTGTCAATTGTTACACATCTGGTGTAGTGATCCCTGAAGATGCTGATCTAGCGTTCAGTACCGAACAGCGTGAAGACGCTTTATTCTTTATCCCAAGATCATTCTACCTAAGTCGAAGGCATGCTCTCGAAGCGATTGACCCAATCTGGGTCGTCCCTATTTCAAGACCTTCTCCTTTCGTGGAAATCACGGAAATAAAAGTGGAAGAAACTTCAACTATCGTATACGCTACAACGCAAAATGCTCCAAGCGCTCCAATTGAGAAATAACCACTTGATCTTCAAGTTGTTCAAATTGACGCTTCAACTCAATCTATACACCACGTCATTAAAGATGTCGCTGATATCCCCGAGGAACCTCTCATCCGAGATGAAGCTAAAGGCAAGGCTCCAATGACTTCGAAAGATTCTATGCCGCCTCAAAAGCAACCCTCAGGTGACAGTTCAGATTCTGAGAGTGATCCAGAAGTCAAGGACTTCAAGAAAGCGGTCAAAAACTCTCTAGTTAAGATTCAAGAGTCGTGTTCTCGAATAGAAGAAAAATCCAGAGAAGTACTCAGTGCCGTGGACAAAACAAGGGTTACTGATATGAGAAATCAAGCAAATGCAAGTTCACTTAAAATGTTTGATACTATGGTCCCGCTGATTACAGAGCTCTCTGAAGAATTCAACCGATCGCTAGCCTAGAATGCTTCTGCGAATACCGTGAGACACAATCAAACAGATTTAGTCGGTCAAAGTATCGCTGAGCAGGTAGCTCTCTTAGTAGAAAAGTCAAGCTCCTTCGGAAAGACATGGCCAAAATTCATAATTCTCTTGATGATGTCAAGAAGGGGGAAAAAGGAAAAGGCAAGTCTAAGAGCATTCAAAGCTCTGAAGACATGCGCCGGGAAGAGCTCCAGAGTACCATTTCAGCTATCCAGTAGGTCATCCTCAAAAAATGAAAATCGCGCTTCTACAAGGGATTCCCAATTCCTGACTTCTATGTGGAACTTCTTGAAGATCTAGGCATTCCTCTTTTTGCAGTGTTTGTTCCTGCGTATCCTACAACTCGCCGAGCTCCAGTGACATGAGCTTATGAAATTTTTGAAGAACTCCTATGTGAATTTAGAGTTAACCCTTCAGTCTGGAACAAGCGTCTGTATAGTTTTAAGCAATTGGTCAAAAATATAGGTAATAAACAATACGTCAATGATAGGCATAAAAAGATGGTAGACGCCAATAACAAACTATGGAAGTTTGCAGAGATGCTCTCTAAGCAAGAACAAAAAGAAGTAAGTAAAACGCAGCCTTCTTCCAAAAGAAAGAGCTAAACTCTTACTGTTTATCTTTTAAGCGCTTTATGAATGCTTATACTCATTGTACTTATCTGTTTATCTTTGAATGAATGAGTTTTTGATGAAACATCTTGTTTCTTGCTATATGTGCTCACTTATAGCTAAACATCATCAAAAACGGGGAAATTGTTAGAAAATTTCATGTTAGATGTTTTGATGATGACAAGATAGGTTTTATGTTCAAAGTTAACTTTATCTAATCTTTGTCAATTTTCTAGTTCTTAAACTATAAAAGAGTTAAGGTCCTGACATCATCAAAAACGGGGAAATTGTTAGAAAATTTCATGTTAGATGTTTTGATGATGACAAGATAGGTTTTATGTTAGACCCCAAAGATTATGTAAGTTTATCTTTAATAGAATATGTCTAAGCGTTTAACAAAGTTATCGAGTTGTAATTTTTTATATTGAGATTGTATTTTTATCTTTATAGATTTTAGACTAAGTATTGGATACCGAGTCGCTGATAGAATTCTAGGTGAGTCTGTCAAAAATGAAGTTGAAATCAGCGTCTGAATTCAAGTGAAGATGAAGATTGTCATAAGCGTCGGTCAGATGCTAAGGACATTTCAGGAGTATGAATCATCGATTAAGCTTCCAAGCGATCAAGAGATCAGATTCACCTGAAATAAATTCCGAAGTCATGAAGGACTTAAATGCAATCATCAACAGGCATTTATTTCCAACAGAAAATAAATTCAAATGCATTGAATGCCTGATAAGAGCATTAAATGTGATAAGGACGAATTGCATACGGACAAGCCACCTTTGACTAGACTGTCAGTGTTCAAAGACTGCAACATTCAATCGGTGGAGTAGATATTCAGGAATGTCAGAAAAAGGGACTACTCACTCGCTGCGTGAGAGACACGCGCCTGCATGTGTCCAATGGACAAATCCCAAGAATACCTCTATAAATAGTACCCTTCAGCAAATCCTAATAACACACGTATATACACAAGAAGATAGGTCAAAACTTTGCTGAAATCCTAACAAGAAAAGCTTACAAACTCCATTGCCAAAAATCTTCAAGCTTTTCATACATTCCAAAGGTAGTAACCGATATCTCAAACATCTTCCTTAGAAGAATCTCTCATTATTATTGAGATATTCAAAGTTGTTTGAACTTCCAAACATTCAAACAAACCTTTGTGAAAAAACCCTTCAACCTCTTTCATCTGTGTGAGAAAGTTGTTATTTCAAGCAGTATTTCTGAGTGAGAGAAGCTTGTTGAAGAGATCTCAAGTGGAGTTGAAGTTTGTATGATCAAGGAGCTCAAGATCATCTTCGTGTTCATTCATCATTTGTAGAAGTCCTCTGTGTGAAGACTTTGATTATCATCTAGTGAATTTTCTCCAAGTTCAAAGGAGAAGAAGGACGTAGCTGGGATTATATCACCCAGTGAACATTTCATATTTTATGTCATTTACGTTACTGTTTTATTGCTTTACTTATCTTCTGTTTTATATCTTCAAAAAGCTTTAAAATCAGTAAGCGACTAATTGGTAAAACCGAACGCTAAACATCAAAACCAATTCCGATGTGCTAACCCTGATTAAGCGATCTAAGTGTTACCTTACTTTGGTAATTGCTAAAATCACTAAGTCTAAGTTATCTTTAATCTAGCGCTTGACCTAGCACTTTGCTTACTAAGCGTTCAAAATATTTTAAGTGGTACAGAAATTTTTGAAGTCGAATAAAACTTTAGGGTTTATTCAGCCCCCCTACTAGACCATTTCGTATGTCACTTAGGACCACCAAAGTTTCTGCTAGAACTCTCGATTTCTAAAATAAGAACTCTTTTATGTACTCAACTTAGTACTTAAAAGATAGAGCAGAGAAGAGAATGTTTTTTTCTTTTTTTGTGTGAAATCTGAAAATAGGAGGGTCCTATTTATAGACTTTCAAAGGTTGGGGACCGAAAAGTCATAACTTTTCAGATTTTGCGAAATAGCCCCAGCAGATGTGAATGTGCCTTTTCACACCCCAGCCAGTTTCAATTTTGGTACAGCAGGTGCATCGTACCTGCTCGGTCAGCTAGTCCATTTGTGTACTTCTGGTGCATTATACCTGTTCAATCGTGGTCATCTATTAAAAAGTTGTGATCTACCATCACGGCTAATGAAATCTTACAGTTTAAAATTTATATGGAAATAATAATTAAATTAATTTATTAATTTAATAAAATTTTATCTAAAAAGATAAATACAGGCAAACCAAATCACAACCCGAGACTAGGGGTGTAAGTTGAGCCGAGACGGCTCGCGAGCCTGGCGAGCCAGCTCGACTCAAGCTCGAGCTTCACGCTCGAGCCTATTTATTTCTGCAAAAAGCTCGCGGGCCCGGCTCGTGAGCTTCTTCATAATTTTTATATATATTTATTTTTATATTGTAAATATTAAATATATATATATATATTAAATATTAATTATATATATTAAATATTAATTATATATATTAATTACTTTGAGGCCCAGGCTTGGGAGCCCAATTCAGGCTAGAGCTCGTGAGCCAGGCTCGAGCTCGCGAGCTTGGGCTCGGCTCGAGCCGAACTCGTTTTTTAACCAACGAGCCGAGCTCGAGCATGGCATACTCGCCAGGCTTGGCTCGAACTCGGCTCGTTTACACCCCTACCCGCGACCCAAGACCAAGACCCGAGCCCGAGCCCAGTCGGGTGTGAGGAACTAAGAAATTGTGCCTAAACCCAAGTGTATAGATCATCCCCCTTTCAAACAACTTGGATGCCTAAAGTGGATGACCCAAAGGGCCTACCCTTACTTTCAACTTTCAAACATATAAGCACACTTATATTGAATTTTTGAGCCAATGTGGGATGTCCACATTTCAATAATTCAAAAGCCAATTTTTAGCCTTTAATTTCTCATTCATCCCAAATCGAAATTGAGAAATTCAAAATGTCATCGATATCTACTCGGAACTTAGTTTCATACCAACGGAATTCGGTCTCTAAACAGAGACCGAAATTGAGACAGACATTGGTTCGGTCGCTAATTAGCGACGAATTACCGACGGATATGCGAATTCGTCTCTTTTTCTTAAAAAAAATCCAATGGAGTAATTTAGTGTAAAGACAGTTACGGAATTAGAGACCGTTTCAGAGACAGAGTAATTTCAGTCTCTAAATCCGTATCTAAAGGGTTGATTTACTTACCTAAGTTAGAAACGGATATTTTCGGTCTCTAATTTCAAATTAGCGAAGGGATTTAGCGACCGAGATGAGCATCAATTTTCAATTAGTATTTAGTGACCGATTCCGCGACGGAATATGAAATTATATTTTAGAGACCGATTCAGCGACCGAATAATTCGGTCTCTAATTCGGAAATATCCGTCTCTATTTTGTAAATTAGAATTAAAAAAATAAATTGTCAACAGAATTCGATCCTCGGATCACTTCGAATGCCACTACATCACAAGGGCTACAACTACACTTATTGGTGCAATTATATGCTATATATTTATGATTTTTTGTTTTACTAAAAATAATTGTTGCATTTTTAAGATTCAAAGTTATGACCTCCCACTTGTAAATAATGGACAATTATGCCACCACGGTATTTCTCGAGTAATAAATGTTACAATATTGTATTATATATATATATATATTTGAAATTAATAAATATAATATATATATATATTATAACTAAATAAACAATATTGTACAATAATTTTTGCAATTTTAATCCAGTCCAAGTCCTTGACCTCCTCTTTTGTCCTAATATTTTGCTGCTTCGTGGAAATTGAGTATCGTGTTAGGTATGGAAAAAGACTACAGAAAAGTTGGAATTTTTCTCTCTCTTTGATTGTAATTTTAACTTCTTTTATGGGGTTGCTTCAACGACAGCATATTTAATCTGCCAAAGAAATGTTTAGCTCTTTTTAACAAGTTGAGCTTTCAATGATTTGCATCTTTGCGTAAATGGATAAATGGTCCAATCTTTTGATTGGAAATTTAATCTTTTAAGCAATCATATAAACACACTATATATGAGAATATGATTAGTGTAGACCAACCCATTTGTTTGCCATTACTGTCAGAACATATATATCCTCTCCTCAACTAGTAATTTAGTTCATTCTTTCTGGTTTATGTTGCAATTACGCTCGTCGATGGAGAATAAAAGAGTCCAAAGATATAAGCATGACTTGACTTCAATGAGTGTTGCTATAAACTGGACCACACTTTTGATCATTTTTCATTAGTGCACATCATATTATGGTAGATATTTTAGTTATTTCATTCTTCACTTCACTGCTTATGTAGTGTAAAAGTGTTACGATCCTAAATTGCAAGGTATGGGACTTGGATCCCACATTGGAATTATGAGGTTCTAATGTGGGGTTTATATGGCTTTGGGCTCTTCCACCTTAATAAGCTAGCTTTTGGAGTTGGGTTCTCCCAAATTCATATCAAAAAGAAAGAATTGTGGTAATAAAGAATAATGAATTTACCCGATCATCTTTATTTAGTAATTGGTTATTGTTAATTTATTATGACAATAAGTTAGAAGTTTTTGCTAATTTATTGAATCTTGTATTGGATTGAATTGTTAAGAATCATTCCAAAGTTTAGAAGGCTCTTCAATAATGCTGAGCCAAAATATTTTTTTTTCCAAATTTCCAGGTTAATAGTATACTTTTCAGGTGTTTTCTTCTTCTTTTTCTTTTTCCTGGTTTTAATTTATACATGTCTTATATAGAAAGAAAGAGATATGAAAAAAAAAAAGAACAAGGTAGAGAGGATGAATGATTATTGAAATTTCAGTTTTCGACATCTCAAAACATTAAAAAACAAAAAAACATTGTTTAGTGTTGTATTACTCCTGTAAATACATTACAAATTATGAAGGAAAAAAGAACTCAAGTGGTAATTAAAATTTCCACATTCCTTGTCAAAGTCCCAATGCCTGAAAGAGGATTCATGACTGCTTAGAACTTTCACTTAGTTTTTGAGGAAAACTTCTACTTATTTAAAGCTTTATCCTTCGGGCTTTAGTTCTCCTTGGCATTCATGTTTGAATTCTTTTTTGATAACCATACAAGCCATTTGCATTCATGTTTGAATTCTTGATTCTAGATATTTTAGTATGGTATAACGTGTTAGATGGGGAGTATTTGTAGTATTATTTAGAGGAAATATGTTTTGAATTTCTGTAATTAGAGGAAATGAAACTTTTCCTAATTCTTGAATTTTATCATTTTTTTTGTGAGCAGCTCAAAATACATGGTATTTGTCTTGGGGAGTTTGAAGAAGATATGAAGAAGCAATTAGAGTAAAATTGGGGTTTGGGGACGTCTTTCATCATTTACTTCTTTCATCATTCAGGTACGTCTTCACCTTTCTTGATTTGTTTCAGCTTTTGATTATTTCTTCTTTTCTCTAATTAACAACTAATAGTGGTTTAGCGATTGATCACTCCATTCTAGGCACTTTTGTGTAACTGGCAATTAAACACCCCATTAATAGAAGGCTGAATTTTCATCCAATCCAATGTTACACTTTAGTTGTCCTGATTTTGTGATAAAAGTTTATGATATTTGCGTTTTTTATGTGTATAGAAATGAATTTATTAGTGATATTTGGTGGAGAAGTTCAAGCGGTTTATTCTACTTATATATGTTATGTAATTAGAAGCTGGAAATTTGACTAAAAATTCTCTCACGCATGTGAGTGCTCCTCTCACGCCACTGTGAGTGCTCCTCTCACCCATGTGAGTTTCTCCTTTATCAAAAAATTGTGCCCTCACAGCTGTGAATTCCTTGGATCTTAGAACCTTGTCTGCCATATCTGTTCCTTCATTCCTTCAGTCTCATTCCTTAGTTTCAGTTACAGGTTCTACACGAGTGATTGTAAGAGATTCAGGTTCATTCTTCATACTTTGCAAGTAGGAGTTTTCGGCGCAACCTGCTTCATCAGATTTGGGTTTTCAGATCGTGGTGTTGCTTACGGCTATCATTCCTACCTCGGATTTCAGTGGCTACACTGAACACCACTGCTAACCAGTGCATCCCACACTTCTTTTCGATTTTTAATCTCTTGAGCTTAAGGATTCCGTTTGTTTCATATCCCCTTTTCCGTTTATTTTTCTGCTCTGATTTTCTATCTTTAGGATTTGGAGTTTGTGTGATGTTTTCTGACTCCTTTTTCATTTTTTCTTTTGTGGCAGTATTTGTGCTTTGGAGTTATCGATAATTGCAATCTGTATACCCGTTCTGGGATCTTCTCCACAATTGATTCTCGTTTTGTGGTTGGGTAATTATGGAGGATCAAATCTGCAGGTTGGATCGGATATCTCTTTCGGATCTGGAAAAAACTGAAATAGAAATACCGGCGGATGTTTGGAAACCAGGTAGTAATCCATTCGATTGGGTTGTTGTTGGTCGTATTTTGTCTGGGCCTAGATTCAATTTCAATGCATTTAAAGAAACTATGTTAACTGCTTTCAAACCAAGAAAACGAATTGATTTTGAAAAGCTTGATAATGGTCGTTTTCTTTTGAATTTTGAAAGCCCTAATGACCTCGACAAAGTCCTAGAGGGGGGACCCTGGTGTTACGATAATGATCTCGTGATTCTGAAACTTTTACTTGAAAATGATGACCCCCTTTCAGTTCCGTTATGGTGGGTCGATTTCTATGTCTTAGCTAAAGGTCTCCCGATTAGTAAAATGACCGAGGATATGGCGTCCTTTATAGGAAACTCGCTAGGACAGTTTCGCTCTGTTGATTTGGCTAGAAATGGGTGTCAGGGGGGTCTACTTTGAGGATTAGGGTGGGGTTGGACGTGTCTAAACCTCTTCGTCGTGTCTCGTTTTTCAGAGCTGGTTCTAACAATTTCAATATATCCTATACCTACGAACGTCTGCCAAATTTTTGCTATATCTGTGGTATTATGGGTCATATTTTCTAATTTTGCGAAGCTCCAAATAAAGATGTTTTTAAAAAATCCGACAAAGAATTTCCTTTTGGTCCTTCACTCCGGGCCCCATCCAGAATGAGTTATCATTATCGCTCAATGCGAAGAGGTAGTGATGCATTCTCTCCGCATAATGAGAACCCTTCCCGGAGCTCCCTTGCCACGACGTGGCGTAAGGATTCCCGACCCCATGATCATCAACTCCCTGTTCGTGCTCAGGTCCAAAAATCAGAGGGTACTGAAACCCATAATGCTTCACATAAACAGCCAATTTCAGATTGTGAGATGGAGGGCACTTCTGGTGCTTTTCCCCTACTTATCTTAACTCGCTTACGGTAGGGTCCCTGGTTCCTATGATTACTTCTCCAGTCAAGATTGTTTCACCTGGTGATAAAAATCAACGCCCTATCTCCCCTTCCCATGAATTAGATCACACCATTGATGCCCTCAGGGTGCATCCTGTTATCGCGAGGTCAGTCCAATCCCCCACCGGAGAAACACAAGCTATTCAGGTCATAATCCAGTCACCAAACCCCCCCCCCCCCCCCGCTTCACAACGGTGCTTATTTAATGAGCCTTATGGAGATGGTGACCTGATTTCTGAAACAAACGCCCCTCCCCCATCTCCTATTTTAATCAATATCCCTTTGCAATTTGCTATGTCTCCGGCTCGTCACGGCCACAAATCTGTGTCTTCTCGAAGAAAAAAGGGTTATTCAAAAAAATTCACTCCAAAATCTTTGAAAAGGAAAATGCATGATATTTCTCCCATTCCTGTGGAAGTCCTGGAACCAGTAAAGAAGCGATTTCATGTCTGCATTTCAGAATTTCCCGAGTCTATGGCTGAGGCTGCTGGGCAGCCCAGCCGATGCTCATGAATATCCTAAGTTGGAACTGTCGGGGCCTGGGTGGGGCTCGGGTAGTTCAAGAATTAACGGACCTGATCCGTTGTCACCGCCCGTCTATTGTTTTTTTGTCAGAAACTAAATCTAATGCTTTGTCTTTCGATTTTCTTAAGTCTAGATTAGGTCTTTTTGGTGTTTGTGTCGAGTCGACGGGCCTCTCGGGGGGTCTCGGTCTCATGTGGAATAAGGGTTGTGATGTTATTTTACAATCTTTTTCTCGTTCGCATATCGATGTCTCTGTTTATCCCTCCCCTACTTCGTCTGCCTGGCGTTTCACGGGCTTTTATGGTAATCCTAAGGTCTCACTTCGTAAAAATAGTTGGAACCTTCTCCATAGGCTCAATGTCGGGCACTTTTCACCCTAGCTTGTATGCGGCGATTTTAATGAAATCTTGACCCCTAATGAACAGGAGAGTCGAAACGAAAGACCCTTATGGCAAATGAGGGACTTTCGGGAAGCACTCTCTAATACGGGTCTCCATGATCTTGGTTTTTCGGGTGATATTTTTACGTGGTCTAATAATCATGAATTTCCCTATACAGTTCGTGCTCGTTTGGATAGAGGGTGTGCTAACACTAGATGGTGTGATCTCTTCCCTAATGTCTCGGTCACTCACATTGATGTTTTACATTCGGATCATAGCCCGATTTTAATTTCCACATCCCCTGCTAGAGTTGCTAAGTCTATTAAAAAGAAAAAACATTTTCGATTTGAGTCTGTTTGGATTCGTAAGAGTGATTGTATGGATGTTATTAAAAACGCTTGGGATCCTTCTAATTATGATTCGTATGGTGAGAAAGTGAGGATGAATATTAAAAATTGTAGAATTGGTCTGTTAAATTGGGATAAGTCTTCTCTTAATCATAGCAAAACGCGTATCATTGAGCTTGAAAAATTGATAAAAGACTTAAAAAAGGGTTTGGTCACGACGGAGTCTAAACAAGCAGAATTCAAAGCACGAAAAGAGCTCGAAGAGCTTCGTTCATGCGAGGAATTAGCTTGGAAACAACGAAGTCGTGTTCTCTGGATGAAAGAAGGAGATCGAAACACTGGTTTCTTCCATTCAAATGCGTCCTCTAGGCTGAAAAGTAACACTATTGGCAAAATAAAAGATAATAAGGGTCAATGGCATACTAAAGAGGATGAGATTCATACAGTGATATCCAACTACTTCAAACAGATTTTTTCTTCTATTGATCCACCAGCTACAATCCTTGATGAAGTTTTGGAATCGGTCCAACCTCGGGTGTCAGAAGCTATGAATCGGTCTCTCTGCAGCCCGTATACTTCCACAGAAGTTAAAATTGCTCTGAACCAGATGCATCCACTCAAATCTGCAGGTCCCGACGGTATGTCCCTTATTTTTTTCCAGCATTTCTGGCACCTGATTGGCAATGACATTTCTGTGTGTGTGCTTGATTCGTTAAATAATAAGTCCTTTCTTCCCAAATTTAACTACACACATATTGTACTTATACCCAAAATTGATAAACCTGACTCAGTTTCCCAGTTTCGGCCAATTAGTCTGTGTAATGTCGTTTATAAGATCATTTCTAAGTGCATAGCCAATCGGCTCAAACCTATTTTAAATGACATTATTTCTGAATCCCAATCCGCTTTTATCCCTGGTAGGCTTATCACTGATAAAGTTTTGATAGCGTATGAGATTAACCACTTTTTGAAAAACAAGAATACTGGTAAGGAGGGTTTCGCAGCTCTTAAACTCGATATGAGCAAAGCGTATGACAGAGTGGAATGGATCTTTCTAGAGAGAGTTCTTTTGAGGGTTGGTTTTAATAAAAGGGTGATTGACCTGATTATGATGTGTGTGCGATCTGTAACGTATTCTTTCATGCTCACGGGGACCCAGTTTGGATACTTAGTACCTCAACCAGGTATCCGACAGGGTGACCCGCTTTCACCTTATCTTTTTCTATTTTGTGCAGAAGTATTTAGTTGTCTTATCCAGGCTGAGGAAAGAAAAGGAGAAATCAGAGGGGTTAGTATTTGTCCGGGTGCACCGATTATTTCTCATCTTCTATTTGCAGATGATACACTTATTTTCATGGGGGGGGATGCACAATCGGTGTGGGTAGTTAAAGACATTCTTCACAAGTATGCTTTGGCGTCCGGTCAGGAAATCAATCTACAAAAATCATCTTTGGTCGTCAGCAACAATGTTTCGCGATCGTTAGCCCGAGGTCTAGCTACTATCCTGGGTGTTCAACTGTCTGACAAACATGAAAAATATTTAGGGCTCCCGGCGATAGTAGATCGATCAAAAAAGGATATCTTTGCTTCTTTGAGGAATAGAATTCAGGGGAAAATTGAAGGGTGGTGTTCGAAATTCCTTTCTCAATCGGGAAAAGAAGTCTTATTGAAAGCCGTTGTTCAATCTATCCCAACATACACTATGGGCTGTTTTCGTCTCCCAGATACTCTAATACGTGAGATTGAATGGCGAACTTTTGGTGGAATAACAGGAATAGTAGAAAAATTCATTGGTTGGCTTGGAGTAAATAGTGTCATAAGAAGGAAGACGGTGGACTGGGGTTTCGAGAATTGAAGACATTCAATTTAGCTATGCTAGCTAAGCAGGGCTAGAGATTAATGCATTACCCAAACAACCTTCTTAGTAGACTTTTGAAAGCTTGGTACTTTCCAGATTTTGATTACCTTTCGGCTTCTTTGGGATCGGCACCATCTTATACATGGCGAAGCATTCTTGATGCTCGACATATCATCAAACATGGTAGTCGTTGGAGAATCGGTAATGGAAAGAGTGTGTCGATTTGGACTGATCCTTGGCTACCTCGCCCATCTAATTTTTTCCCATTCACTTGTAACAGATTTCTGCCCTTAAATGCAAAAGTAAGTTCTATCATTGATCAACAAACAGAGTGGTGGAATATTGATCTGATCGATACGGTATTCTGTCCGGAAGACGCAGCCATCATCAAAACAATACCTTTGGGTTCGAGTCATAATATGGATCGCCTTGTCTGGAATTTCTCCAAATCAGGTACGTTTGACGTGAAAAGTGCCTATCACCTGGCCAAGGACATAGAGAAGAGAGGTGTCGCGTCCTCTAGCTTACCTAAACCAAACGGGGTGTCTTGGCAATTTATCTGGAAGGCTCGTGTCCCGCCGAAGATTCGAGTATTTGCATGGAAAGCATGCAAACAGTCCCTGCCTACTGCTCACAACTTATTAAAACGCCAAATGGATGTGTATCAAGGGTGTCATAGGTGTGATTCCGAAAATGAAGATTTATCACATACCTTACTGTTGTGCCCATATGCTAGACTGATTTGGGCTGTTATGGAGCTACCGATTCAGGTTATTTCAGATAGGAAGGATACGATTGAAGCATGGATCAGAAGCTGCCATGGTAAGCTTGATGCAGACCAATTTAGTTTGTTTCTTACGGTATTATGGTACCTTTGGTATCACAGGAACCAGAAGGTGATGAAAAATAACGATATTTCCACTGATTCACTTGTTTCTATGATTCGATCTTCCCATGAGAGTTTTGGTAATTTGACAGAGGATCCAAGAATACCAATAATAGATACAACATGCCTGCATTGGTCTCCACCAGCAAATGGGTGGGTGAAAATAAACTTTGATGGAGCCCTTTTTACTGACCCGCAAGGTGTGGGAGTGGGGATTGTTGCTCGAGATTCGAATGAGACTTGTTTGCGTTGGCAAAGAAGATGCTTGGCAAGACAATGTTCGGCTGAAGGGGTTGAAGCATTGGCGTGTGTAGATGGGCTCCGCTTGGCGTTGCTACAAGGTTGGAGTAATGTGGTTCTCGAGGGTGATTGTCTATCCCTCATCCAAAAAATTAATTCACCATCGGAAGACATGTCTTCTGTGGGTTCTTTAGTTTCAGATATTAGGTTATTATCTGCTTTTTTTTCTTCTGTTCGTTTTTCTTTCATTCGTAGAACTGGTAATTGTGTTGCTCACTCTTTAGCACGTGGTGCTCGTTTGCTTGTTACCAGGGATTCTTCTAATATCCCCGAGGATGTGTTGGTTTTGCTTGCGGCTGACTTAGCCTAATATATTTATTCCGTTTCTCTTCAAAAAAAAAGAAGCTGGAAATTTTGGTTTAGAGACTAATTTGCCTAGGGAATGGAGTGTGTTATTCTGCAGATAGTAGATATATGTGGATTGTGAATTTGCATTTAATTTTGAAGTTAAATTGTGTTGATGTTAAGCAATAGTCTGTAATATTTGAACTTTTATGTTTGTTTATGGCATTTATTGATGATATTATTTAAGATGGAAAAGTTCAAGTTCTTTGATCAACTTACATATGTAATTAGAAGCTGGGAAATTTTAATTTCAAGACTAATTTTCATAGGAAATGAAGTGTGTAATTCTTTCGAGAGTGCATATATATGCGGATTGTGAATTTGCATTTTGAAGTTAAATTGTGTTGATGCTAAATAATATTAAATTGTGTTGACGCATAAGTACTATATTAGTTATAACTTGAAATTATAGTTACACTTACATCAAGGATGATGAAGTTTTAGACTTTTTCAATATAAAATGAAAGTAATATTGTTGAGGCAACTGGTGTGACAACATGAAGGGATGACAGGGAATGAATTATTCTTTGAGTGTGCATGCTAATTTGCACTATACTTGTGGATATATATGTATATGTTCGTATATAGCAACAGAATTGAAGAATTTGGTGACCATGGTGGGGCTGGATTCTTTGGCTTGAAATAAAGAAAGAAAAGAAACTAATTGTAGTTATATGATTAAGATATAAGTTCAGGTTAGAAATTAATTATTGAATTTAACACATTTACTGAGAGAGAAAAGGTTGGCATGAGTACTTGAGCAAGTTCAGAAGAGAGAAGAAAAAAGTAGAAGCAGCAAAACAAAGGATTCAGGAAGTCCATGAGATGGTTCGAAAAATGATTCAAGAAGCGGGATTTACAAACCACAAGTATGCCGGTGGATCCGGACATGGGAAATAAAGTGGTTTTGGTGAAAAAACATTAGTTGTTATTTTTATTTATTGGTTGGATGATTTAGTGACTCATTTTATTATCTGTCACTTTTGGTTGGATGTGAGAGTGGATGGATTGAGATAATTGTTAGTTAGATGACGTTTTGTTAGAATTATGTTGTGTTACGATGATATTGTGTTAGATATAAATTGGAGTGTGAATGAGTTGTTTGTATTTTGTGGAATGGATTATGATGTTGTGGTAGTTATTTCTTGTTGATTTTGTTGGATCATTTGTAATTAACAGGTTTGACATGGATTTAGTGGATATAGCGCTGCAGTCATAATTGAGATGTGCTAATTTTAGAGATCAATTTAGAAACGGATTATAGATACATATTTAGAGACCGATTTAGAGACGGAAGTATAGATATATATTTAGAGACCGCTTTAGAGACAGAATAATAGATAAATATTTAGAGACCGATTTAGAGACGGAATCAAAGATAAATATTTAGAAACTGATTTAGAGAAGTGTTAGCGACGAAAAGCATAAATATTTAGAAACTGATTTTGTGTCGGTTAGTGACGATAGATAGATATGGCAATTGAGACGGAATTAGATATGGAATTTATAAAAATTTAGAGACCGATTTAGAGTCGGATTAGCGATCAAATTTTGAGACCGATTGTATTTGAAAAGGTTGTGCAAATAGAGACCGATTTAGCAACCACATATTTTCCATCTCTAAATCTAGCGACCGATTTTTTGCCGTCTCTAATTAGCGTCGAGCCGTTTAGTGTCGGATTTTAGTGACGAAAATTTTCATCGCTAATTACTTTTAGAGACCGAAATTTGGCTTTTAGAGACCGATTTTTCGGTCTCTGATACCCTGTTTTCTTGTAGTGTTCCGAATAACTTGGCATTTTTTGAATTTCCATCTAAAATGTGTCAAAACACTTTTAAATAAGCTAGATTTCCAACAATTAGTTCAAAAATTGGAAAAATTATAGTTTATATCGAGTGAGGCTTAACTTGAGTCAATTAAATTGCAAGTAAAATATGTTGATGTATATTTAAATGAGAGTGAGCCATTATAGAGCAAGTATTACGTTGGGTTAGTGGAGCCGAATTAAAAAGAGGATCGAAGACAAGTGGCAACGGAGTGGCAAGTTCTGGACGTCTTTTTTTATTTACTATTGTGCTTAGACTTTTTCCCTTTGTATTAGAATTATATTTCCTAGTTTGATAGGGTTTATTAGTGCTCTACTATCATTATAGTAAATCCTTTAATCTTTGATCTATATATAAAGGAGGGGACGCCGAAAAATCTCCTCACCATGACATAGGTTATTTTTGTTTAAAAAAAATATTATAAATATGTGAACTTAAAATTATAATCATTGAATCACTTTGGAAAGTTAAATAAAAATTTAGAGGTGGTTTTTTTCCCTTATTGGGTTTCCACCTGAAAAATTGTGTTTTATTTCATGCTTTTAATTTTTCGAGTGTTTTTATTTTTTTGAGTATTTTCACGTTGGAAAGTCTTAATTCCTAACATTGTTATACCATGACATGCGATTAGGTGTATCCAACATGATCTTCGACCAAAACCTAAGTAAGAATTTCTCAGGGCTCACTAAAAACCAACGGTTGTAATTATTTCGAGAACAAAAATCTAAGTGTGAAACCTAAAAGCTAAGATGAAAATATTGTTGAAAATAAATTTCAAAATTTTTACAATACTTAATTGTTTCCAACTTGTACTAATATATTTAGTGACCTCACTTTATTGAGTTCGTTAAAATTACCCAAAAAAAACATATCGAGTTCGTTAACTTCTCATTTCTCAAGTAATGTGGCCTCTGCCTATTTAATAGGGGTGTACATAAACCCGCTCAACCCTCCCAACCCGCTCAAACATACCCGATCCGCCAGAAAACCGCCAGTTTGAAATTATTAAATAATAGTGGTGGGTTGAAAAAATTGCAACCCGTCACTTTCGGGTCGGGTGGTGGGTTTAATATTTGTAACCCGTTAAACTCGCCACCCGACCGCTAATTGTATATGTCATAAGTGTATATATATATACACACACACACATATATATATATATATAGAGAGAGAGAGAGAGAGTTAAGAGATTAACCCTAAACTCTTAAAACTATATACTTAAACTCTAATAAGAGTGGTTTTATTCATATTAATGTAAAACACTTTATTTTTAATTTGAGTATATAAATTATTTCATTTGAACATATGTTTTTACTTGATTTAAACGAAGATGTAGATATATATTTTGATGATAAGCTTATAAGATAATTTAATTTTATTAATATTTTAGAGTTTACAATTCATGATAAATATGACTTTTATTTAATAACACCACTTATTTTTGTATTTCTCACCAACTCAATTTTTTTAATTAAATATACAACAAATATGTTACTTAGTTTCTTATTTACTAGTTGAAACTAAAAGTAAGTTGTAAGAACTATAATTATATTTTGATAACCCGCCAACCCGCCCGCTAAATACATTAAACCCGACCGACCCGACCCGCTCGGTTTGAAAGGATAATTATGCGGTTTCGATTGAAATTTTGTCAACCCGCATACATCGGGTCAGGTTGATTTTTTTCTTTAAAACCGCCCGAACCCGACCGCGTACACCCCTACTATTTAATATTATCATTTATTGCCCTAGTGTTAGAGATTTTATTATATTATATTGTGAGTTTATTATCCAACTTAATAAGACGACTATTTTAGGACCAAGTTCATTTTGCTCAAGAGTTTTAAAATGAAATTTAGCGCTACCACAACAATTTGAGAATTTTGCTCAAATACAAATGGACTACTTCCTATTCTCTTTGTAGACAAACACTCGACAGGACAGACCATTGTGAATTAATGAGTTGCACCTTAAAGGCCGTCAAAAAAGACAGACTTGCTACAACACACCTAATGATGGCTTCTAAATAGGATTTTGAGTACTCTCAACTACATAAGTAAAAGAGGATAATAATTAAGACAAAGAAGCTAAATTCAGTAAAACATGGATTGTCTTTCTAATTATTTCTAACAAAATCTTACAAGGAATTAAATCCAAGAATTTCTGGTATTAGACCCGAATACTAACCCAAACCCGACATATACTTCTAATATACTTGCTTATTCCTTGAGTGCAACAATTTGGTCACATCGATTGTACTTATGTAAGTCCCAGACACCCCGGATCCTAGGACAAGCACAGTCATCAGTACGGGGGACCCATACACAAATGTTTGTCATTATCCTAAACCCGGGTCCTGGGACTCCCTAGTAAATCGCTCAAATCACACGTTCCTAGGAGACGAGGGTTCAGATGAAGCGTTCGATGAGTCACCGCCGGTAGGGTTTAGGCTAGACCCGCTGCCAAAGGAGCCATTGTTACCACTATCATTAGAGGATACAATGGGTATCTTCACGGCGGCTCTTTCCATCTCCTTCTCGAGCTCTTCTTCTTGCCTCAATGCCGTGAACTGGGTGTCTAATGACTTGGCGGCTCCCAACCATGCAAGAACAATTACTAGAAGAATGCCCCCGAGATATGGGGTCGAGTTTGCAAGGGACCCAAAGGTTAAAATCATGAATTGTTGGATTAAAGCGCCTCCCGACTTTCCCAACGGATTGCAAACGACATCGATTGCTGCTTTTCCTTTGACCTGCACCCCGAATAATGACTTAATTAATCAAACAAGAATGAAATTAAGATGAACACGGGTAATCTGAAGTCTCGTTTGGAAGTTAGGTTGCATTTGGATGAAATCGTTTTAATTTTTGGAAAAAGACTTGATGTTGAGTTTTCGATTGACTCTGGTATCAGGTATATTATAAATCCAACATACTGCTTGCAGAAATAACAAAATAAAGGTACTAAGGCTATACTCGGTTCGGGATTTTACCAAGGAAAAAAAAAAGGAAAATATATGTACAATTCAATTTATTGTACGCTTTATTTTTTCATCACTCTCATTTGTTCTTTCTTTTTCCTCACCAAAATCAAGAACCAAACAGAGCCTAAAGGATTTAAAATCCATTCAACGGATAGGATATTAATTATCATCAATAGCTCCCGGATTCTTGAATCCAAATGCAACCTCAACAACATGCCATCTACAACTTCTAGACATGGATAACTTACGCTTACGTTAATATGAATCCCATTATGAAGATATGTACCGGGAACTCAAAAGAAATAAATTGAAATCTATAAAACAGTTAATAAAAGAGTTTTAAGTGTCCAAACCTTGGTGTCCTCATCCAAAGGAATGTAAGCCATTTCCTTGCATGGATCAAATAAGCTGTACTTTGCACTCTTACTAAAAATGTTCTGCATTGCTCCAACATATACAGCTGCTAAAAGTGGTGTCATCCCGAATTGGGCAAGAGTCGGACCGAGAGGGCCGCCAAACAGAATCAAGGAGAAGAAGCCGACTCCAGTTAGAAGCAAGACAGTTGGCGTAATCTTAGCGGCCACTCCCCAACCGTACTTGTTAAATATCCATTGGCTCAAAAGCATCATTGTGAAAGTTGCTATTCCGGTAGCGGTTGAGAAATCGCCCATAAAGGATGAGTATTCATTCGGCGTCGGGAACTGCATAATTCCAAGAGGTAAAGAAATTATAAAAAGAGTGAAGATAACGTAAATTGTGGTGGACGTTCAAAGAGTGAGAGTCTACTTATTTCTATTGTGTGATTCTTATGGAGTCACGAGGGTCCATGTCCCAGGATGATCACAGTCGTCCGTGCATTGTGAACCTCCCATGGGTAGGTTTCATCACATGGACGGTAAATTCTTCTATGCACCAGGTGTTCGATACACCAAAGGATTCAGATATGCCAAGTTAGTGCATAGTGTATTCCACTGTTGACGTGGCATAATCCAGGCTGTTTGGCGTTCAACACCAGGTCTATTGAAGAATTTTTCGGGATCAAAAAAGTTCTTGTATGCATCTGGTGTTCGATAACCAAAAGGTGTGAATTCAGCCACATCAGTGCATAGTGCATGCCACTACAAAAGTGGTATAATCCAGAACCATATGGCACACATCGCGTCTATTGAAGAATATTCTATATGGACGGGTGAGATTGTCACATTAACCATACTCCTGAAACTTCCTAAGAATAACCGAATTTATTTTACCTGAGCTTTGAGCTTCGATTTCCACGTAACCTCAACAAGGTTGATGCTAATACCATATGCAACCACCAAAGTGGCAAGATCTCTAATATATCTTGAAGAGACCAAAAACTTTAAGCTTTCCATTGTCCCCATCTTCGGTTTCTCCTGAAAGAAAACAACCAATATAGTTAATAAAAAGTCAAAAAGAAACATCTAACTTGACTTCCTAAAAGTAGAAACGAGACCAACTCCAAATATTAGCTAAAACTACGTTCTTTGAAACCAAAATCAAGAACTAAAAGAAAGGCCTGTTTAGAGAAACTATACTAGCTAAAACATAACACGTAACAGTACTTGAATATCAATAATAAAGCAACATAATCCTTGATGCTAATTTACCTTCTTCTTCAAACTACGGGCGGGAAGAGGGACGTTATTATTCACCCACCAATAAAGGCCACAAATTGTAAGGCCCATCATCACCACAATACTCATCATTGCCTTTAGGGAGATGGCCCAACCGTCAACTCCCGGGCCCCAAGTTGCTCTCATTTGAGAAAAGTATTTCACAGTTCGACCAGAGAAAATGAGCGCAACATTTGCTCCAAGACCAAAAAGGGGGTAGAATTTCTTGGCTTCATCAACGGTAGTAATCTGTGAAATAAATTGAGTGCATGTTATAGATAAAATTGTGAGAAAAAAAAAAAGAAAAACACTTTGTGCTATAACTTATAAACTTTGTTCAGAAAGACTTAAATCATTGAATATCTGATCAATGGAGCAATATTCATCCACCTTCATTGTATGCAGAAATCACAAAATTTTGGGCTCCCAGAACTCAAAGTCGCTAAACGATCATACAACAATCCATGTGCTTGGATCCATGTGGGGTCCACAATACAAAGACCGTTGTGATTATACCAGAACTTGGAGCCGAAATTCCCAAGACTCAGTCCAAACAAAGTCAACATATTAAAAGAAGAGGGATACCTCTTTAAGATCAAATTATTGAATCAACTTTGTGTCGTAATCTAAGCCAGGTAAACAATAACAAGGCCCTGGAGATAATAATATCTACTATATTCTGCAACAGAGAATTGTTTTGGGAATTCGATCAATAACCAAAATAACCATTATAGAACTGTTGTTTAACTACCTTCAATCAAGCTCCACTACACAAAATACAGGTCATTTTGAGAATCTCCTGGACAATCACAATCATTCGTTTACAACCATTCGCATACAGTGGAGAATATAGGATGCACAACATGGACTGACTGATAGTGATTGTCCCGGAGATTCGCCAATAATCACTTTCGAAAAACTATCCAAACCACGTATCACCAAGAATCTCAAACACCAATCAAACAAACAAAAGGAATTAACAATCACATCAAATCAAAAAGAACTAATCTTGAATTACTAACTGAAAAAATCAAATAATTTTACCTGATTTGCAAACCCCCAAAACAGAACTGAAACAACAACACTCCCCCAAAGTTCAGCCATAACATAGAACAAGCAAAAACTCCATATCCTCAAAATCGCAAGAGGACCAAGAAACCTTGGGCCCAAAATGTTGAGAAGCTTATCAGCAAGAGCTGTGGGGTGAAAATAGTTGCTGAGAGGGTACAACACAAACCCAAAGGCCCCAAAAAAGGCTATAAATGGGAGAATAACAGTGTAGAAAAGGGCCTGCTTAGACAAAACATTAGCCAACTTTGTGTACAAAAGCATAAACCCAATAGCCATAGGCAAATTCACCCATGTTTTTAGAAAAGGTATAATTTCAGCACTAGACCCTTGGGCTGTCACCACCAACACATCCTTAGTATCCCTCAGAATTGTGTAATTGAACAGAATACAAAAGAACATCAACCCAAGTGGTATGATTTTCTTTAGGGTCACAGTATCAATACCCATAAATTTTGGTGATTCTTTCTCTCCATATAAAGGCTGCCCCCCATCAGCTGCAGCGGCTGAAGCCTCAGCTCTACATAGAGGGTAATTTTTTCTGTTTTTGGGGGTGATTAATTGAGGGTTTGTTGAAATTCCATGGAATTTTGAGAACCCATTAAGGGATAAAGAGGATTTGGCATTGAGGGTTGTTGATTTTAACAAAGGGTTTATAGGGTTGAATCTATACCTCAAATCATTTGAGGGTTTTGGTAAGAAAGCTCTGGTTTTGGGGTATGAAGGTAAAGAAAGAAGCCCTTTTGACTGTAGAACAGCTTGCATTTCTTCAATCCCTCTCTTTTTCTCTTCTCAAATCTTATCTCCACCCCCAAAAGAAACTTGTAAGGATTAGATTTTTATGAAGTGGGCACAAGAGAAATGGAGAAGGGGGGATTAAGATAAGGTTTTGTGATGGTTTTTGCTCAGATAGGGTTTTGAAGAAGATATACAAGTATCTTTATATATCAACAAGAAATGAAACCCTTGATTTTGTATTCAGAACAAAACAAGAAAGAAATATATATTTCTATATATATAAAATATATAGTTGGATTAAAGGAGAGCAAATTCTTGGTGTCAGGGATTTTGCAGTAAAGAGTGATTTAGCAATAAAGAAAATGAAAAATTTACTAGGACAAAATATCTTAGAGCAGAGAAGAAGTACTCGAGGGGATAGAGAGAGAGAGGGGTTGGTGCAGAGAGAGAGAAAGTGAAATCTGAAAAAGGGTGGCAATCAAAATCGGATCTTAAATTGAAACCAACTAAAAGTGCAAAAGAATCATGTGAAGAAAGCGCATATGGTGCCAAGAGTAAGGAGTTTTTTGACCAAGTGATATAAATTGCCCCTTGAGATATTTTCTCCCTTGAAAATAAGGTGGTTGAGTTTCTACCAAATTTTGTGGGTGTTATGTTGTTTCAAGAAGAATTGTGGCTGTCATTAGGTTTTGGCGAATCCAAGCTAATCACAGTTGTCGTGTAATTGGTGTATAATTTTAGATGAGTGACAATCATAATATTGGTGTTACTACACTAGTCGTATGATAAAGGTTTTAATTTGGATTGTTCAGTATATTCCCCCCAGATTTTTCGCATTTTAACGATTCTTTAGTTTCAATCTTGCAGCTCGGAGGTGGAATCGGACTATTAGCAAAACTTACGCCAACTAATGTATAATATGTTTCGATAATCATTTTCTCCAACTTAATTAAAAAAAAATCTCAACTCGAAGTTTTTATCTGAGCTTCTAGTTAAATTTAAAACTGGCAAATTCTCAAATCCTTCTTCAAGAAAAAACTACATAATGAAATACAGACAAAAGAGGACTGGCTAGCATAATATATATGGAAAAAAATTTCCACCAACAAAATATAAAGTTTTAAATTGTGGTGTACAAAGATTCAGCATATGTTTTATAAATTCAAGTCAAATATGAAGTTCTACAACAAAGCTTACCAATGTTGAAACTTCAAAAAAAATTGCATGACCAAAAAATGTTGAAAAGCCAATTCTTAAATGATTTTAGAGGCACAAAGAGAAACCAATTTGATCAAGGCAACGTGGCGGTAACAAAGAGGAACCGTTCGCCACTCAAGTTTGTGTTTGAAGTTTCGTGGCCAACCAATCGTTCTAAGTCAAACGGCCATAATACTTAGCATAGTTTTTATAAAGTCCCTTATTTTGAAAAAGAAAAAAAATCTTCTTCAAATTCGTAAAAATGGAAACCTTCGCCATAGTGTATTGTAGTACACATGTACAAACAATGCTATCGTTTGGGACAATTCTATGGCAGAATGAATTTAATTGTCCGAATGTGTATTATGTATCTCTCTTTTACACAAGTATGTGTAATCACCACACACAATGAATTTTACTTTTTTTTTTGTTACAAATGAAGGATGTTACCCTGACGACTCTAATCCGACAAACTCGGACCAATAGTCACATCTCTCGGCCATCTCGTGCCTCTCAAATCATGTTCATAATACTTCGAGTCCGGGAATACCTAATGCATCTTACTTTGTAAAAGAGATAGATGCTAGTACCATTGGACTTAGTCTAGTATAAATTTTTCTCGATGGTTTGTTTTAAAATTACGAGCTCAATTTCTAGATCCAAAATTGAAACGACTTAAGAGTTGCCTGTTAAGATAGCCTAAACTGGATTTTTCTAAAGAGCGACATGGATAAGAAAAATTTAACATTCTCGATGAAATGTATATTTTAGGAAAGGTCTTCCATAATAGTACGAAACAATAGTATCAATTGGCACATCATCAAATTATTTCAAAAAATTAAAAAAAAAAAAACTCAAAATTCTAGCTAATTTTGAAGAAATTCTTGCAAAAAAAAAGAGAAAAAGTAGACTTTTACTATTCATAATTTGACAACTTATCTATCGATTAAAAAGGTTTCATTCCGCTGTTTTTCAACACCGATAGTCAGATTAATCATATATTCTAATGCACAATAACACAACGTGCAAAATAAGATTCATTTTGCCTATTTTTTATGTCTAGATAGATGAGTTTGACTAAGATATGTTACAGAAAATTATATTTAAATATCAATCCAAATAAAATTCTCACAACAAAAAACATATCAAATCAATCATAATTTTTACATGTTTTTCTCTAAAATAAACTCATCCAAACATACTTGTACCACCACATTTTTATTTTTAAATATAATTTTTCTCACTTTTGTCATGAATTTTTTTCTCCGAAATGGATATGTCATTCAATTAAAGCCTATTATGTTTCATGTCTGTAAATCATATATTAAGATTAGAATTAAGCTATTATATTATGTAACCAAAAAATAGTCATAAAGGAAAGTTTCTTCTCAAAATCTATTCTACCAAGTGAAATGAAAAAAAAAATTAAATAATTGATTCGATACTTTAATTTTATTTTATTTTTGGAACAAGAAAAATTTCTTTTTATTATGAAACAAATAATCATCACTATAATATTATAGGCCTGTTTGCGAAAGTTTAAGAAAAGCACTTTTCAGTTTTTTGCTGGATTTAAGCTGTTTTTTACTGTTTGGTTTCACTGTTTCTGATTCTGTTTCACTGAAAAAAAAGTTGAAAATAAGCAGAAACTAAAAGCAGGTCTTTAGGCACTTCTACCAGCTTCTTCTATATTTTCTGCTTTTTAGCAAGTTTTGCAAACAAACTCAATTTTAACTTTTCAGCTACTTTTGCAACTTTTTCTAAAATTCATCACTTCTTTAAAAGTATAAGCTCTTGTAAACAGGCATTATATCTGCAACACCAATAACCAAAAAGATCCAAAAATTGGGAAAATGCTAAGGTGGACCGGAATTGTTGATCCCGATCTATTTTACACCATAAATTGAAAATGAGTGAGGTGGTTTTCACACCCACCTACCCTATGTAAACCATTTCACCCGAAATATTTATGTGATAAAAAATAAATTTAGAGCAACACTCTCAATCCACCATAAAATTACGCCAAAAATTGAGGGATGGCACAAATTGTCACACCATATTCCCTCATTCCCCAATCATCATATAGTAATATGAACGGCTGAGCGAGGGGCACGAGCGGATCACGGGCCCACCGTAAGCGGCGGTCAATCGTCCACGTAGAATAAATGGAGGAAATGACGTGAAATATCACCAACCTTGGGAACAGCAAAAACAGCTGGCACGTGATTCTTGATGGATCACCGGGGCAATGGACGCCGTTCCTTGTTCCACGTCAAATCATGATTCTCAAAACTAGTTTTAAATAATCATGAAAATGGTGGAACAGATCTTCTATTCTATAATACTGTGCCAGAATGGTGTCACATCTTTATGAGATTAAAAAATATTTATTTATTTTATTATTAGTAGTTTTTTTTAAAACGATAGTTATTAATTTCACAATGATGTGACACTGTTGTAGTATATCATTGTGGGATAAAGGATCCGTTCCATAAAAATGGAGATAAGACCAAATTGAATGGGCATTTTGAGAAATGAGAAAATAAAGGCTGTGTTTGGTTTTATTTTCAAATCAATTTTGGCCTAAATTTGTTTGTTTTACTTTTTTTTTACCAAAAAGAATTTTTTTTGTCAAAAAAATTGTCAGCTATTATCTCCCTATTTGTCTCTACTTTTGGGTGCTTACTAATTACATCAATTACAATATAATCATTTAAAACTTATATTATATTATATTTTTCAATCATTAACTAATTATAAACACAATTTTTCAAATAAAAACTTATATGATTTGACTGCTACAGTAACTTTTGTCTCTTCTAAAAATAAAATCAAACACAAAATCAAACGCATTTTCATCAAAATACACAACTTCCAATAAACTTTTTCACCAGAATTTACAACAAAAAAAAAAACTCAAAAACAAAACCAAACACAGCCAAAGATTTGTGATATATTTTCGTTTGATGATGAGTGATGCGGTTCGTTTTTTACACCAAGAAAGTCCTGCAAATTCAAACACGACTTTATTTATATGAATATGAGAAATCTAATTTTAGAAGACAAATAGTTTCAAAAATAAGTAAAGAATTTCGAATAAAAATGAGTAAGAAGAACACTTAAATTCCCATTTCTTTTGTTTCCAACTTTCTCTCGCAGAAGATGGAGAAATACAATAATATTACACTCTTTTCTCTGAATTGTGAATCTAAAATTACCAAGAATGGAATTTCTCCTATTTATAGGCCTTAATGGCCGAATTCTCTCCCCTTTTTTCTAGGAGTGGGCGACCACTTCTCCATTTTTTGGGGGGAGATGAACTTTTTGAGGGATATTAGGTAGGATTGAATACGATTTGATTTTTATCCAATCTTATCCCTTCTCAAGCTATCCTTCTTGATTCGAGTCTTCCACCATTTCCTCGAGCTATTTTTTTTTATCCGAGCCTTCCACCATTTCCTCGAGCTATCCTTCTTCAGCCATGCCTTCCATTATTCCTTTCAGCTATCTTTCGGCTTCTTTATGACTTACTCAGCTATCCTTCTTGAATAAACAATCAATGCTCCGACTTGTAGGCTTTCTTTGAGCCCTCTTTCATGAAACCTTCTCCGAACATTTGGGCTCCTTCTTATTTTTGGCTCACTGCTTCATCCTTCGTTTGAGCCCATCTTTTAATAAAGCCCAAAACAATGTCGTAATAATTTACGGGCATATCAATGAGATATATTCTTGTACGAGATTTTGTGTTGAAGTGGAGTATTGTTTTTAACAAACCATATTTACAAATTACAAGTGAAAGAGTGGCTTCGATTTTTTTATTTTTATTTTTTTGTACATAAATACAACTCTGCTACCAATCATTGATTTAGACAGTAAAATAGAGATTAAATCAATTTTACTTGCATATTTTAAAATTTTGTATCAGGATGTGTGATTAATTTCATATACTGACGACAAATGAAGCCTTTTCAGCGTTCGAGATGATTGTTAATCTTTTCATTTTTTTCTTTTTGTATTAGAAAATCGATTATGTTTCTAATCTCTCTTCATAAAATGAGTAAAAAAAAAAAGTGGGGATTATGCTTTGGAAAATAGCAAACCAAGCGCTTTTGTCTAAGAATTTTTTTTCTTTTTTTTGTTTGGGTAAGTATCCCCTTTTGTCTAAGAAATGTATGAGAAACTAATTTTTCCTTTTAAATTCTAAACGAAGAGAATATTTTGACCCGATAAATTCAGACCAATAGTTTTTAATCATGAGTCATACAGACCCTATAAAACTCCAAATAAGGAGAGAAAAGTCACAAATTATGACAGTTTAAAATTGAACTCAGGACTTCTCACATGAAAATGGAAGCTGATACCACTAGACTAACAAGTTTTGGATACAAAATACTTTTTCTCAAACAAGATAGTCAATCATTGTAGCTTTAATGCGGGTCAATTTAATGACCTTTTAGATGTTTGGATCCGGAAACAATCGCAACCACAAGTGATCAGACCTAATGAGTTCAATACACATGAATAGTGATAGAGTAGATGCCCGGTGTGCCAATTTATTTGGGCACCAATCTTGTAATAGATAGACTCTATAGACAATCTTTTCCTTATAAATAAAGTCGATTATTATGTGGCATTCATTATTCTTATATTTATATCTTGCATATGTTAGAATAAAATCCTTTAGGATCACGCATGGCTATGAGACGTCATCGCGCATTGGGAATCGCGATGATGGAATACATCTCTAAGGCTGTGATCCTTAAATTATATTCCAAGTCATGAATGGGTTTGTCAAGATGAGGGATATTAACAAACTCGAAAGACTTGCTTGTACGATATATACTCTAGGAGAGTGCACCTCGTTCCATACTGGCACGGTGAAAACCGGTGTATGTATGAGGGTTCCTATTGAAAATAGGTAAACTGAACAACCCCATGGAAGTTCCTTAAAAGAAATTTCAGTCGAATCTAGAACTTCCAACGATCACGTAGTATAAGAGTAATCCTCACTCGAGATTCCATTGGATATCTTGTATATGATCCATCACACTTTGACTTGCTTCATGATCTATTGAAATTGTCATATGGGGTATTTCGGGGGTGATCTGATCATATATGGAGATACATGAAAATCAAGATGGGATCCATCTCTGACTGGAAATGTCAGTGCATTTCCTATGTTTACAATAAATAAGTTGAGTAAGGAAATCTTCGACCGAAGTAAGACTTCTAAAGAGGCGTAGGGTTTCCTCATTTAGAAGGTCAAAGTCAACTCTACTGTAATTCTGTAAATGGGAAACATAGTTATTGAGTTATTAGGGTTTCGACTAAACATATACCCTAGACTCAATCGGGAGATCATGATGGATGAATCTTACTTATACGAGAATCGTGATTGTGAAAGGCGTATCTTTACTAATCAATTATGTTTAGGTCCGTGGCCGGTTACTAGACAGTAACTACGATTTGTAGGTGTCTTGAATTAGTATGGTGGCTAACTCAAAACTTGATTAAATTAAGTTGTATTTAATCTAATATTTTTATTTTTGGAAAGTACAATAGCACTTTGAGAAAGTTTACCTACTACTAGTATATAAATGAGTCTAAGGGATCACACACAAACTCTGTAGAGTTTTCGCTTTAAGTGTGAATAAAATTGAGGAAATTGAGAAAGTATTGTACTTTCCTAATTGGGAATATAAATTAATTAGTTGAGATTAATTAATTAAGACTATTTAATTAATGGACTTAGTATAGTCAAAGTAATTTATTTAATTGGGTTTGACTCAAGTTAAACAAATAATATGAATATTTTGTGGCGATAAATAAAGTAGAACTTTATTTATTGGAATTAATTAAAAGGATTGGATTCTTTGTAATTAATTAAATGGAGTCAAGGATTAAATCAAGAGATTAAAACTTGAACTCCAAGACAAGGAAGAGGCGTGTGGAAGGAAGAGGAATTCTTTCCTTTCTCAACTTCTTGATCAAAGGTAAATCATTGAATGATTTATGTAATTAAGGAAAGATGAGTTATTTGGTAACTAATTCTATTCCTTAAAGGATTATGTGTATATTAGATATACATATAAGATAATAATATATATATCTGTCCAGTCTCTCCTTAGTTGTGCCAGTAGTCATTCTACGATTGCACCACGTATACTGATACCATATGCACCCCAGGTCAAATAACCGGAAATTATCTAAGGCATCCCTTAAGTCCTAAAGTTGCCAATTTTCCCTAAGTAAGAAAATAACTGTATTTTGGAGATTAAGTAATTCCCTTATATCAAACTCTATTAGGGTTTGGATTCTACCTCTATATATATGTGATCAAGCAAGAGAAAAAGACACTTGTTATTTTTCTTAGTAAAATCGGCCACCACATAAGAAAAGAAAAGGAATTTCATTTTCTCTCTCTCGCACAACTTAGTCGCCCCTAGCCAAATATTCAAGATGTAATTTTGCTCATGTATTGAGCTTAATTACTCACTAAATATATCCCTCACCTTTTCACATTAGCCTAGAAGTTAGTTCTAGATTCCTTCTATTGGCGAGCACCGAAAATAGAACGATTGGAGATTCAAGGAGGTGTGGAGTATTCTTAGAGGCGCGACAACCGGAGATACAAAAAGGGCGATTTTTGTGAGCAAACAATTATGGGTATTTGGAAGCTCGTAGTGGGTTGATAAAGATCCAATCGAAACTAAAATTCTCTGTTGGTAATTTTATGTTTCGTCTTTTATTTTAATACTAATTAATCGAGCCAATTGAATTCGTGCAAGGGTGTTTTATATTTATGCTATGTTTAGTGTAAACTTTTAATCTTCCGCTGAGTTAGTCACCCCGGGGATCACCGAACCCAACAAATAGTAGTAGCTATATTGAGACATATGAGGTCTTAAGTAGTGACGGAGATGGGGGTTGTGGCAGCCGCCCCCTCAACTTTTTTAAATTAGTTTTTTTACCTTATAAATATTAAGTTATAAAAAAAGCAATAAAACTACTTGAAATGGGTCTTAGAAAGTGCACAAACCTATGAAGGTTAATGCTATGTATTTTATTCGACCATAGCACCACAATTGTTGTCAAAAAATTGAATTTTTTGAGAAAATGTGAGAGAGAACAATGTGAGTATGAATTGGTAAAGTGAAGGGTATTTATTGGAGAATGTGAAAAATAAAAATGAAAATAAGTATATTTTCAGTTGAGAATGATGTAAATTGTGTATTTTCATTTTCAAATGATAATGAAAATAAAAATATAAATATAAATCCGGAAACACAAACAAACATAGCCTTATAATTTCGTATGAATCATTCTTTCAAAAGACAAATGGACTTCCGCTGTAAAAATATTAATTGAATAATAAAAAATGGAGCAGTTGAACAAAAATAATAATAATAATAATAATCGGACCATATTAGTAAATTATGGAGCTAGTTTTTTAGATAAAAAAGACCAGATAATATAACATTTGCAATAGTCACTCTCCAACAACAAAGAAAATGCATCAAACTGTTCTTTTCATCAACACTCTAAGACACAAGACTTTGAAACTCTAATATCAATTTTTCAAGATTAAAATAAATAAATAAATAGCGCATGAATCACACTTTTTTGGTCTTGGCAAAAGTTAGGTGGCATCTATACTATATTATAATTGGAGAGGGCCAAAGGTGGTCTGGAGTTTGGAAAAATACTTGTGTAGATTGGGTTTTGAACCCCATTCATATATCCTGTGGTTAGGAAAAAAACACTTTACCTATTTTTTAATTAAAAAATAAGTGATGTGTAATATGTCTTTCTCTCAACCACAGGGTATAGGACTGGGCCTAAGATCCATTGTATACTTGGTATGACATAATTGTCAGCCACACACAGCCACCCAAAGTAAACATTGTTGACAAAAATTTAATTTCAGATTAGTGCCCCACTACCAAATAACTACCACTCCTGCCACTACAAAAGTTAGGTAGCATGTTATTTAATTGTTGCCATGCTATAAACATGTACAAATGAGCTTCTACATTGTCGTTTTACTTGATGTTTATGTCATTACTTTTAATTTAAATCGAATTCATGCGAAGTTTTATCATTAAGATAATTCAACAACAAGTCAAATTTAAACTTAATCCTAAATTGAATTGGTCCGAAGTGAAAAACAATGTATATTTCTTTTTATCTTTTGACCTTTTAGTAATTGAGTTAGACAGTTAGTGGAGCCACACATCATTTTGTTGGGAAAATTGTTGGGAAAAATTATAGTACGTAACGGGCGGTGTTTATGAAAATGCAAAATGATAATGATATGTCGAGACAAGGGTTACCCTATTTTCTAAAGACAATATTGCCCCACACTTGGTGGTCACGGAATACAGCAATTGTCTCCCAAGATACAACGAGAAACGTCTCGAAAATAGTACCACTACAAATTTTCGAGCCTAGCGAACAAAATACTTGTTCCAAACTTTCTGGATGGACATAGATGAATTAAATGCACATCTAAACATTTAATATGCAAACTTATTCTTACAATATTAAAATAATATTTAAAAATATTTAAAGTACTCAAATTAGTATTAAATAATTCTTAAAATAATATTTAAAAACTTCAAGAATATTTTAAATGCTCAATTTAGTATTTAATATTCAACACTATTCTTAAAATATTAAAATTAATATTTAAGAAACAAAAGAATATTCAAAGTACTCAAATTAATACTAAGAGTAAAAGAGAGAAGAGAATATGATATTGGTGTAATTAATTCCAAACTATGGGGGGGCTATTTATAGAGATGAAAGGTTTTGGGTCAAAAATGCAACTTCTCGGGTTTCTGCAAAAAGGCCCAAAAGTTGTGTCTTTTTGGACAAAACGCCCCTGATTGCACCTTTTCGGACTTTTCAAATTAGCCCCAAAAGTTGCACCTGTTCAAAACGCCCCTGAGCTAAAAGACAAAAGGCGCCTGACATGGCTATGATCCGGTGTGGCGGGATGGTGCACCATCCGACTATGCAATTCAGCCCCTATCTTTCCACAAATTTTAATTTTGACCCCAAAACTTTGAATCTTGATTTATTAAGTCCTTTCAAATTGGTCCCTCAATTTTTTGATTTGAACATTTTAGACCCCAAACTAAATGAACTATTTCCTATACGACCTCGGCCGTCGTATAATTGTGATCATTTATTCGCCTTTGTTCATATCAATTTATTGATTCCAATTACGAGCCACATTTTAAGTGACACACTTTGCTAATTAATTTCTCATTCACTCGAAATCGGATTTGAGTAATTAAATACTTTAAATTTATCTACTCAAAATGTAGATTAATTTAAGCCAAAGTCATTCCACTTTTGACACACAGAACTCACTTAAATTTTTTCAAATAAATCATGCTAACACACAATTTACTCAATCAAGATTTTCAACATACCCACCATGAATGAAATTAATGCAAATGCAGATTATGCAGACGCAATGCAGACACTGAGAGAGTTTAGGCGAAAAGCTATTGCATCAGGAGAGGTAGCTTGTGGCTTTGAACCTTCCTTAGTGAAATATCATCGGATTTACTTGGCTACCCAATGAACGTGATGTCTTGAATTGGCCAGCTGTTTGTGTAAACCAAGACAATGATACTCACACAATAACTTCTCTAACAGATTTTGTTTTCAATTGGGCCGTTTTGGCCATGGAACACCATTTTGGATTCATAAGTGTTTACTATATTGAAGCGGCCCTCACTTCTCACTTACATAGGTAATCTTCTATAAAGAGTACCCTGCCGTACCCCACTTTGTTACGTCACACATTTAGACAGTATAGGAATCATTGAAAGCTACTTGCTTAACCTCAGCTACGCTCTGCAGGTTGCACTTGTTTATCCTAGGAATGGGTAGGAGTTTTAAACTCCTCAAGTGCGTCACTGAATCTTCATAATTTTGTTCTCCCATTGAACCAAGATCTTGGGATCTCCAGTCAACAAGGTTAGGTTTCCACTATGTCGATTCTTAATTATGTAGGCTTTAGGTCCATTCCCATTGATATGCAGTTTATTTGATCTTTTAGGCATACATTTGGATCCATACATTCTCATTTGATTTTACTCAATCAATAGAGACAATCAGACAATGTCACTAAAGATCACTCCTGATGGTTTTATATCTTCGACGTATGTATCGAGACTACCATTTTACATGCTACTTCGTGCCCTTCCGACTATTTTGTATAATATATCTGAATAGGCGGCACAAAATCTAGCCAATAAAGATTATCTATTTTTCCTCAGTGTATTCTATCGGTGCGCTTGGATATATTGTATAGAGTAATCACAGTTTATAGCATATTTCAGATATCTACAAACTCTAGTCAATGCCTTCAAAAGGTCATTACGTCGATTACTCGTGATACTTAATACATCTGCCTTTCCAGCTAGGATGTATGTCTAGCACCGGTGTCGACCCACCATTCGCTTAGTTACCTCCCATAATAGGTGTTAGATACTACAGTCAAGAGCGTAAGGTCCGACCACCCACCATTTGCCTAGCTTGGTTTTAGTGATTTAATCACCCACCATTTGCCTAGCTTGGTTTGTCTTGACGATCACCCACCGTTTGTGTGGTTCGGATTGTCTTAACAAACACCCACCAATTATATGGTTCAATTTGTCCTCGACAGTCACCCACCATTTACATGATTCGGATTATTTATAATTAACCACTATCAGCGTGGTTTGGCTTACCACATTTGTGGTTGTCCCCTCGGAATAATTTTTCCTTATCCTTATTTCGACTTTTGTCAGTACACCAACTATAATTTAGTTTTACCAAATTGTCTATATCCTTAAAGTCATTTTCTCGGATTAAATTTCAGACATTTAATTGACTTTCATGATCTTACTCTGACAATTAACATCTTTTATTCTTGACCAAGTTGTGTACTTTGTACAATATGTCGTCCACATTTCTCTCTTCAGAGAGTACGTTTCATAATATGAAACATTTGGAAAAATTATCACTTAGAAACCTTACAGGTTCATAGTGACGACGTTCCACATTGTCTATTTTAATTTCTTAAAATTAGACTAGTTTTTCTTTCGCTTAAATGAAACCACAACTAGTTTAGCCTCAACAACTATTTCACTTTTACAGTGAAAATTGTAGGCTACAACTCTAAATAATGAATAATTATTCTTAACACAAAATTGACTTCTTTAAATAAACGTCACTATCACATGAAAATAACATGCAAACAATTTAAATCAATTATTTAAATGATGCATTTCTTTATTCATTGTGATCAGGTTTTATACTAAAAATTGTCAAACATAGTGAAGAATCACATTTATTGCATTTATTCATAAGCCGAAAGAAAACTACTAAACAATTACTTCATATATGCGTTACCAAAATAAAGTAATCTTAAGCATGCACAATTATTAATTCTTCATCAAGAATAAATAACAAAGATAAAATATAATTAAATATTAAGTCAGATATATCTCCTGCTCAAATTTACATAATAAAATATGTAGTGCTTTAATACAATTAATTAAAGGGCAAAAATCATTTTGGTACCCGAATTTCACCATTAATGTCAATTTGGTACCCGAGTGTTCACAAATGGCTTGATTGATACCCGAGTTTTGCCATAATTGTCAAATTGGTACCCAATTGGATGGATTCCATCCATTTTTCCGTTAAATACCATTATACCCTCCAGACTTCTAAAATAGATCAATATCCCTTCTTAAAAAGAACAATAAATTTTTAAACAACTCAAAATTCCAACCAACCTACAAAAATTATTAAATAAACTATCACAAAGTAGAATCTGCAAAGCCAAGACACATGATAGTTGTCCAAATCTAGTGAAGCCTGCATAGATAAAAAAAAGTTTATATAAATAATATGGAAAAATTGCAATTTTAGTACCATAGGATAAGGCTAGTTCGCAAATGCTACCACATTTTTTTCTTTTCTCATTTTAACCAAATATGTTTTCTTTTTCCTCACTTTGGGTACCACAGTTAGTAATTTGACGGATTTTGGCACATGTCCGTTAACTTTTTGGAGTTTCTCGGCTGTGCAGACAATTGTGCGCGTCTTCACGAGAAACTTCATAACTCATTGTAGAAAGCTCGGATTCATGAACCGTTTTCTTCCCATGAAACTAGACACATAGGGCTATCCATAAATATATCACAAATAATCCGAAGACGTCTAGAACAAAGCAGTTTTGTATTCAAAGTTCGCTAAAAATTTGTCGGCTGTGTAGACAGCTTCGCGCGTCTTCACGAGAAAATTCATAACTCATTGTAGAAATCTCGGATTCATGAACCGTTTTCTTCTCATGAAACTAGACACATATGGGTATCCACACATATATCGCACATAATCAGAAAACTTCTAGAACAAAGCAATTTTATATTCAAAGTTAGCTAAAAATTTGTTGGCTGTGTAGATAGCTGTGCGCGTCTTCACGAGAAAATTCATAACTCATTGTAGAAAATTTCAAGGATTTGTTTTTGGTTTGGTGCCACTAAAACACACAGGTGCATAATCTAATGAACTAATATGTTTACTCAAGACCTGTTGGTCTAGTGGTATCTACCTCCCACTTTATGTGAGAGGTCCTGAGTTCGAATCCAGACTGCCACAAATTGTGGCTCTCCCATCCTTTATGGAGCTAGATAGAGTCTTTATGGCTCAGGATTATAACTATCAACCCGAGTTTGTCGGGCTAGATATATAGGGTATCTCCCCCTCTTGAATTAAAATAAAAATGAAAAATGAACTAATATGTTTATATATGTAAACTGATATGTTTATTTTATAAACTGCATGTGCTTCGTTAATTTTTAGCTGACAGAATTATTTTATGAACTAATTTTTTATTTCCACCTCTATTTCAAACCCATTGGCAGAATCTTTGATTTTTAATTTTTTAGTTAACTATTCAAATTCATTTCTACTTTTCATAATTGTACTATATTATTTATATAAACTTTTTTTTTAATCTATGCAGACTTCACTAGATTTGGACAACTATCATGCATCTTGGCTTTACAGATTCTACTTTATGATAGTTTATTTAATAGTTTTTGTAGGTTGGTTGGAATTTTGAGTTGTTTAAAAATTTATTGTTCTTTTTAAGAAGGGATATTGATCTATTTTAGAAGCCTAAAGGGTATAATGGTAATTAACGGAAAAATGGATGGAATCCATCCAATTGGGTACCAATTTGACAATTATGGCAAAACTCGGGTATCAATCAAGCCATTTGTGAATACTCAGGTACTAAATTGACATTAATGGTAAAACTCAGGTACCAAAATGATTTTTGCCCATTAATTAAAGCATAAACTTATCTCATAATCATCATATGCGCTCGGCAGTAATGAGCATTTCCTCATTCACATGAATTCGTGCCTCTCTCGAATTTATTCACTGGACCTTTATTCTTGCACTACCGGAGGAGCAGCCAAGTCTCATCTTTTAACCAGTCAGTGACTATTGGTCTATTAGTGCACCAATTCATCATATAGAATCACAAACTGAAAATGAAAACTTATCTTAAAAGCCATTATCAATTAATGAATTGGACTCCAATTCATTATCATAGAACTCCAATTCGTTGGCAGCCTCGTAGTGCGTCAGACCAACGAAACTCGAATCCTCTTATGTTCGGTTTGAATTTTACTACAAAAATAAATTCAAATTTCAATTAGTCATAAAATTATTAGAATTATAAATTATGACAAAAAATGAAAATTAAATGAAATTCTCTCTTGATTTCATCTCGCCATTGGATGACGCCATCTTCAGAAAACACTCGATATTGTCTTAAGTTGTTGGGAAAATTGTTGGAAAAAATTCTAGTACGTAACGGGCTGTGTTTATGAAGATGCAAAATGATAATGATATGTCGAGGCAAGGGTTACCCTATTTCCTTAAAACAATATTGCCCCACACTTGGTGGTCACGAAATACGACAATTGTCTCCCAAGATACAACAATAAACATCTCGGAAATAGTACCACTACAAATTTCCGAGCCTAGCGAACAAAATACTTGTTCCAAACTCTCTCGATGGATACAGATGAATTAAATGCACATCTAAACATTTAATATGCAAACTAATTCTTACAATATTAAAATAATATTTAAGAATATTTAAAGTACTCAAATTAGTACTAAATAATTCTTAAAATAATATTTAAGAACTTCAAGAATATTTTAAATGCTCAATTTAGCATTTAATATTCAACACTATTCTTAAAATATTAAAATTAATATTTAAGAAACAAAAGAATATTCAAAATACTCAAATTAGTACTAAGAATAAAAGAGAGCTATTTATAGAGATGAAAGGTTTTGGGTCAAAAAATGCAACTTTTCGGGTTTCTGCAGAAAGGCCCAAAAGTTGTCTTTTTGGACCCCTGATTGCACCTTTTCGGACTTTTCAAATTAGCCCCAAAAGTTGCACCTGTTCAAAACACCCCCTGAGCTAAAAGACAAAAGGCGCCTGACATGGCTATGATCCGGTGTGGCGGGTGCACCATCCGACTATGCAATTCAGCCCCTATCTTTCCACAAATTTTAATTTTGACCCCAAAACTTTGAATCTTGATTTATTAAGTCCTTTCAAATTGGTCCCTCAATTTTTCAATTTGAACATTTTAGACCTCAAACTAAATGAACTATTTCCTATACGACCTCGGCCGTCGATCGTATAATTATGATCATTTATTCGCCTTTGTTCATATCAATTTATTGATTCCAATTACGAGCCACATTTTAAGTGACACACTTTGCTAATTAATTTCTCATTCACCCGAAATCGGATTTGAGTAATTAAATACTTTAAATTTATCTACTCAAAATGTAGATTAATTTAAGCCAAAGTCATTCCACTTTTGACACACAGAACTCACTTAAATTTTTTCAAATAAATCATGCTAACGCACAATTTACTCAATCAAGCTAGTCGCGTGGGCACACTCGATGTGTGTGCTGAGTAAAAAAAAAATTAATAAAAAATTCATTAATATGTTAGCATTTTATGTGAGGTTTTGTAAATAAATAGAAATGACTTGAACAAAGTAGTAAAAAATTTCGGTGAAAAAAGAAAAAGAAAATATGACATAGGAGAGAAAGTGGGTGAGAGAGAGAAAGAGAGAATCTAGGAGAAGTTGAGAATATCTGATATAAGAGAGAGAAGATTGGAAAAAAGTTATCTAAAAAATACTTTTTAAATTGGGGTGATTTAGTCATGACACTCCAAAACATACCAAAAGTAGTTACTCTAGGGTGTTGGTGTTTTATAAAAGAGTATAGATAAAGAGAATTTTTAAAACAAATTTATCGTTTTGATAAATCAATTGCTATTTTTGAAATTTCTAAAAAAATAAATAAAGTAAATGTTCGATTTTTTTCATTATTAGTTTTGAGATATGAAAAGTTACTTACAAATACAACATTCATCTAACTTGGATGAGCCATCATTTTCTTACCACCTATAAATAAGAAATTATTTTTTTGTAAATTCCACAAATCATATAAATATTCATTTTGCTTTAAGAAATTTTGAAACATTTATAAAAGGGCCAAATGCAAAATGCCCCCTCAAACTATATTTACTGTCACATTTACCCCCTGAACTAAGTAACGTAACAAATTGATCCCTCAATCAACTTTTGTAATCATTTTTTTTATTGTTGAATTATTTTTCAAAACTGTCTTCTACCTTTTGGTATATATATGGCTTGATTTGAACCTAAATTTCCACAACTTTACACCATTCTACCAGCAAAGCTTAACATTTTTTTTCTCCAAAATTTGTCAATCAATTTTTCATTCATTTCGATTTTTAGCTTGATATTTTACTTAATGCAAAAATATTATACATATAGTAAAAGATACATGATATTATCTCTTTATTAATATTACTTTTTTTTGTTAAACAATTACTATATAATAAAATATTAGATATGTCCCATATGGCCAAATGAGATATTTATTTTATTAATTAATTTTGGGCTAAGGTCGTGGATAGCCAAATGAAAGAATGCATTAGTCTAGACATTTGTGCACACAAAATGATTACTTATTACTAAATATTTTTACATTAATATCTTTTTTGAGTGAGAGGTAATTACTCGATATTATTAATTATATATGTAAAAATATATTTAATTTTTTTGGGATAAGAGGTATGTATGTAAATATATGTATTTAAATTTTCTTGCTAATACTATTTTTTATAGTGTACTTTACTGGTATTAAAAGCTACTATAAAAAAAATTATTTACTATTTTTACTCTTTTATAAAGTGGGAGCACCCTAGAAAAACTAACTTGGTGTGTTTTTAGATGAACTCCCTAAAATGGCCTTCTCAACTTAAAACTTTTGAATCCAACTCACGGCTACCCGCCAAGAGCACGGTTACCCGCCAAAGTAACTGCACATCAATCTGTAACTTGCCACTAACTTCCCACTTAGTCATTAACATCATGATTAATAACTTCTAATCTCTCTGTTCGTTGCTCTCTTAGTTCTATTTCAGATTTATAGTTCTTAATATGCAAGCTAGAAATCAGACGATTATTTCCATCCTTTCTCCATAAATTTCCAGTATAATCAGAGGCACTTCTTCACAGATGAATTAAGGTAGAAACATCTAATTATTGTGTTTAGTTTTCTTTCTTCTTTTTTTTTTTGTGAAATTCAAGATGTAATATAACAGTGTATTCATTAATATTTTTCTAATACATTTTTGGTTTCAAGGAAGGCAATGGTCTGGAATCTTGATTTGTTGGGGATGTTTCTCAGTTAGTATGGTGAGATTTCCTTCTGATATGTAGAGGAAAATTCACACATATAACTCTTAATTCACACATATAAAAATATTCGGAAAATGTACAGGAAAATGAGAAAGAATGGCTTTCTTTATTGACTTTGAATATTCAAGAACATAAACCCTAATTCTGGAGTAATACAACTTAATAAAACATGACTTTCTCTACTGAAACTTAAACTTACAAAAAATGAAGCAAAAACCATTTATATAGGCCTCATGGCTGATTTTACTAGGGTTGGGGGAGTCTTGGATTGCTTCCAACTTGTTCTCGGATATTGGGGGATACGATGAGCCATATCCTTCTTTTTAGGATTTGGTAGTTTAGGATAAGATTTACCCAAATGTCCTTTTATTTGAGCCTTCTAATAAGCATTTTCATGAGCTTTCCTTTTAGCATTCTCATGAGCATATCCTTGGGCTTTTCACGAGCTTTCCATTCACAAGCCGTCTTCATTTATTTATTTTGACACAAGCCCACTCCATGTTAGCCCATTTAGTAGAAGTGAGAATTATGATCCATATCATAAGCCCCCTACTCTTGAGAAGCGTTTCATTGTTAGAAGCGCGGAAATTGAACTTCATATCCGGCAATCAGAGCTTCATATTCGGCTTCGCTGTTAGAAGCGCGAAAATAGAACTTCATGGCATACTCCAATTCACTTCCTTTGGGTGTTGTCAGTACTACTCCTGCTCCACTTCCCGATGAAGTGGCAGAGCTATCAACATGGAGCCGTCAGACCTTCTTAACGTCTTAAGCATAAGGTACTTCTGCTATGAAATCTGCTAGTGCTTGAGCCTTTATGGCAGGCCTTGGGCATGAGTAATGTCAAACTCACTGAGTTTCACCGCCCATTTGATCATCCTTCCTAACGCCTCGGGGCGTCCCAATATTTGTTGCGTACTTCTACACTATGTGACAAGAAATACGGCCTCAGCTTCCTGGCAGTGGTCACCAAGGCAAAGGCCACCTTTTCGATCTCTGGATACCTCTCCTCAGCCCCCATAAGGGCTCGACTGGCATAGTACACCGGCTTTTAGTCTCATCCTTCTTCTCGTATTAGCACAGAGCTAATGGCATGATTGGAAATCGCCAGGTACAGGTACAAGCTGGTTAGGTACACCTTTAACTCTTCAAAGGCTTTTTGGCATTCTTCATTCCAGGAGAACTAGCTTACCTTCCAGATAACCTTGAAGAATGGCAGGCTGCGCTCTCCCAGTCTTGAGATAAAATGGCTCAGGGCTACCACCCTGCCAGCGAGTACTTAAACATCATTCCGGGTAGCTGGCGGGGCCATTTCTTGAATAGATCTTGTCTTCTCGGGATTGACTTTGATTCCCTTCTCCGTTACTAGGTATCCAAAGAACTTTCCACTTCTGACTCCAAAAACGCACTTCAAGGGATTAAACCTCATTTGGTACTGTCGTAGTACCTCGAGCGTCTCCACCAGGTCTCCCAAGTGGTCCTGCGCCTTCCGGCTCTTCACCAGCATGTCATCTACATAGGCTTCAAGGTTTCTTCCTATTTGCTTTCGGAAGATCTTGTCCATGAGTTGCTGTTATGTGGCTTCAGCATTCTTCAGGCCAAAGGGCATCACCACATAACAGAACGTCCCGAAGGCCGTTATGAAGCTCACCCTCTTTTGATCTTCAAGGTCTAGGGGTACCTAATGATACCTATGAGATGCATCCATCAGGCTCAAAAGTTCACACCCTAATGTAGAATCCACCAGCTGGTCGATTCTAGGGAGAGGGGAACAGTCTTTCGGGTAAGCTTTGTTAAGATCTCAGAAATCTATGCACATTCTCCATTTATCTCATCCTTTGGAAACAAGGACATCATTAGCTATCCACTCCGAAAATTGGATTTCCTTAATGTGGCCAGCAACCAGCAACCTGTCCATCTCTTCTTTTATGATTTTGTCCGTCTCAAGTCCAAAGTGCCTTTTCTTCTGCTTCACGGGTTTGGAGGTGGAAAAGACATTGAGCTAGTGGACTGCTACAGCTGGATCAATACCCACCAGGTCCTCCGCCGTCCAAGCAAAAATGTTTATGTAATCTAGGAGCAGCTAAGTTAGGTGGGAAGCCATCTCAGGGTCTAGTTGAGATCATATCTTGGCGATCTTGGAAGGATCGCCTGACACTAGTTCCACCATGTTCAAGTTTTCCGCCGGTTTGGCTTTTGGTTGCACGCCCTGAAAGAGTTAGGTGCCCGGTGCGCCATTTGTAGGGTGTAGTAGCCGACTCTTTAAACAGTCTTATATTGTATCTTGTCAAGTAATTTAATAAATGACATTTTCTTCTTTATCTTATCATTCTATGAAATTAGATAAAGTCCCCTAGATCACTCTTAAGCTATGAGATGTGTTTGGTATCGGGGATGCCAATCATGGAATACGTCTCTAAGGTTGTGGTCTTAAAAATGTTCCAAGTCATAGAATCATTGAGATAGGGATATCAATGACTCATAAAGACTTGCACGTACAATGCACACTCTTGGAGAGTGTATCCTATTCCATGGATACTGATACGGTGTACATCAGTGCATGTATGTGGGTTCTCGTCGGGATCGAGTAAACTGAACAACCCCGCCGAGATTCCATATTGGAGTCAATGTCGAATTTGGAATCTCCTCGGTTACGTAGGCATAAGATTGGTCCTCATGACTTGAGGCACCATTGGTCGTCTCGTGCATCGCCCACTATACTTAGATTTGTCACACGATTCCAGGTGAGTCATAAAGTGGGGCATATTGGGTCCAGTCTGGTTATGTACGGAGGCGCGTGAGTGCCAAGAAAGAATCCGTCACTGATCATTAGCATCGGCGCATATCCTATGTACTTCACAGTGTGTTGACCATGGGAACCTCCGGCCGGAGTAGTATCAATAAGGAGGTGCAGTGTTTCCTCGCTTGATTGATAAATTGGTCAATGTCACTTAGATCGATATACATAGAATCGAGTTACTGGGATTTCGACTGACATCCAAGTCCTAGATTCGATCGGGATATTTGATGGAAGGATTTTACTTATGCGAAAATCGTAATGCGGAAAGGTCACCTAATAATCGTTCATGGCTAGGTCTTCTTGGCGCGTGGCTAGTACTAACCTTGATTTGTAGGAACCATGAATTAATCGGTAATTAATTTTTGGTCGGATTAAAATACTTGGAGTAATTAAATCTAGCAATGAAAATTGCAAAGGCACAACAGGGTTGTGTTCCTACTACTAGTAAATGAACGAACCTACAATGGGGTTACACACTTACTCAAGAAAGTTCAATTGCTATGTGAATATTAATCCGGTTTAGGATTAAAGTGAAATTGATTAATGAGATTAATTAATTAAGTGGAAGACATTTTAATTAGTAGGCTTGGGAAAATAATTTTTCTATTAATTAATCTTGGAGATTAATTATTAACGAAAATTATTATTATTCTGGAATATATTTAAGCTACTAATTTTACTATTAATTAATCATGAAGATTATTTAATTAACAAGTCTTGGAAGACTTGGGAGTCATTTTAATTAAGTTGGACTTAATTAAATGAAGTCACAAGAGTGAAATTCAAAGCTAGTCAAAGTTTGACTTGTAATGTTTTTTAAATGAAGAAGAAAATGAAAAATATTCTCTTACACATGTGGTGGTAGTTGAGAATGGAATGGTAGGTGAGAATGAGGTGGTAGGTGAAGAAAAACAAGTCTTCTACTCCACCTAACACCATATGGCCGAAAATTGGTGGTTATAAAAGGAGGTGTTCTTGCTCTCATTTAAAATTTGATGAAAACTTAAAAAGAAAAAAAAGCTTAGAGCTTAGTTCTTCATCTCTAGATTTTTCTAGCTTCTCTTGTGATTCTTGAAGACTTTCTTCTATAGAACTTCTTCTTGAAGATTAGTTGTAAAAGATTATCTTCCATAGATATTTCTTTTAGTAACTCTTCTTGTCTTCCACCTTTCACTACATAGACTCCATTTCCTTAGAGCATATATCTAGCCAGTCTTTTTGCTTAAGGTATGAACTTAATTGAGGTGTGTCCTTGTAGAGGCTTCTTGCTTTAGGAGCTTATGGTGGTTTGATTCGAACCCCTCCATGTTGAGGTGAGGATTCGAAAATGAGAGCCAAAGTTTTTGGTGTGGTTTTCCTTGTGTTGTGGTTTTACATCCTCACTTTAATAAAACCCCAAATCTTGTAATCGGTTTAAAACCCCTTTACTCGTATTAGTTTTTGTTGTGCATTACTTTGACCCCCTAGCTTGGGATGCCGATTTATATGTGTCTTATATACTTTATTTCTTCCGTTGCGCCGGCATCGCTTGTGGGGGCATACCGATCCTAACAGTGGTATCAGAGCCCGGGTTATGCACATTAAAAACTTTGCATGTTTATGCTTTCCGTTTCATGTAGTATTTTAACCGGTTGCTTAAATCTATATGTTACATTTGTTGATTTAATAATAGCTTGGGATTTGTCATCGTTTTTCTTAAAATCTTGGAGATTTTGTTTTTTTTTTTGAAACGATTGAAAATTAAGAGACACTAAAAGGGAAGGTCGAAACCCGGGCGAGGACCGTTGATATTGAACCCAAGCTACGAGACTTTGTGCGCACCCGGCTGAAGGCTTTGTGCGCATAAGGGTGTGCTCATTTAGTAGGACTCAATATCGCGAATCATTGTCAACCGTCAAAGGAAACTTGACGGGGGTCAAGACAGGGCTGACCATGGCCGATTCCACCCCTTGGTGGTCTCGACCATGGTCGAGAAACTGTCCAGCAGCTGCTGGACAGTGTGTGCGCTGCTCGGCGGCACACGGTGCGTTGCCGGGCAGCGTACACGGGTGTGCGTATGCACACCATGTGCTTGATGGTTGGACCATCTTGACGTGGTGTGGTACACACGACCCGGGCCTTCAAGGACTCCTACCTTTGGCCCATTTCTTGATTTTGGAATCAACTTCCACGCGTTTTTGAGTTATTTAAAAGTTTGGAATTTTTGAAAACTAGAAAAACTCGGTTTTTCCTCAAAACGTATAAATCCCAAAGTTATGATTGTTTCAACTATGTGATGGGATTATGATTAATTAATGCTTTGCATGTCATCTTCATACGCTTGATGGTTGATTTGCATAATGGATGGATTGTGGGTCGAGCCTTAGATTATTCAATTGGGTTGTAATTATTATTGGCCTCTATTTCAATTTGGTTGTATATTTTATTTTCGCACTTTCTTTTTCATTTTATTGTAATCGAAGATGGAGACGAAGATGATGGACCATTATTGAAGATTATGTATGCCGTTGGAAGCTTATGTAATAGATAGGGCCTATTTTAATTTAGTACCCTAGATTGCCTTAGATTCACCGGTGGCTCGGGTGGATCGCTTAGGGACCCACAATCATCCATATTTGTTTACTGCTTTGTGGATGTTTTATATTATGTTTTCTTATATGCTACTTGGATTGCATGATCACATAATTAAAGATAATCCTTATCTTGATGAGACCTTGCATGTTGAAACCCCTCGCTTGATTTGTTTCAAGTAAATCCAAGAAATATTAAGTTTATGTGGAAATTGAATGAAGTTCTATTGTCCACGCCTTCCATCATAAGTGGTAGCATGTGAAATGCCATGAAGCTTGGCCCGCCGTCCATGAGTCGTGGGGTGGCGTCAAGTGGATTAGGCTGTGACCACCACTAAGCATAGAGATGCTCGTGGGATCGATTTGTCTAGGTGTAGTCCATGAGTCGTGGGGCACACTAGTCCGGTCGATTGACCATGAATATTTGATGGGCTTAACTTAACGTTTACTACCATATGGGCTCGTGTTCTCGGGGTATATGGGAAAGACGAGGCAAAATATCTTGAGAACTATATGTCGATATAGAAGGCCGGTAAGCCTACCATACGGATTTATCATATGGGCTCGTGTTCTCGGGGCATATGAAGAGTCGCTTATGGGTCTCGAGCCACTAGGGAGACCCGCATATCTCCTCGAATATCCATATAAGAGGGTTATGGAATTTGATAAAATAGTGGGAGACACGTACGATTAAAGACCGAATTATATGTGGACAAGATACATATTGAATGCTAATTGTTTTGCCTCGCTATTTATTTTGTAGTTAACAAAATGGCCAAAAATCCACTTTCAACAATCTTAGATTCAAATAGACTTGTCGGTCCCAACTACGCCGATTGGTATCGAAACCTTAAAATTGTGCTTCAAAGTGAGCGCAAGGATAGCGTATTAGATACGACTTTGCCTCGCGTAACTCGCACAAGCACTGATGATGAACGTGCCGCTTTTGATAAGTGGACTGATGATAATATCCAAGTGAGATGTATCATGATGGCTTCTATGACTAATGAGCTTCAAAAGCAATTTGAGCATGTGACCATCTCCAAGGATATTATCAAAAGTCTCGAGGAGCTCTATGGCACTCGAACTAAGAGGGAGAGATTCGCAATCTCTAAAGAGCTATTTCGTGCTCGTCTGCATGAGGGATCTTTGGTCGATAATCATGTTTTACGTATGATCAGTCTTATTAATAAGCTTTCTGATCTTGGCGTAAAATTTGAGACCGAGCTTTCTGTTGACCTCGTGCTACAGTCCCTTCCGAAGTCGTTTGACCAATTTGTCATCAACTACAACATGAATCAACTTGAGGCTTCATTACCCGAGTTGTTGAACATGTTGAAGAGTGCAAATGCCACCATCAAGAAAGATAAGCCGGTACTGCTTGTTGGTTCCTCATCCCGTTCTAAGGGCCGTAAGGCCAATAAGAATAAGGGAAAGAAGAAGAACAACAAGAAAAAACAGTTGAAAGGCAAAGGTGGTGTAAAAAAGGCTAAGGGTACCGATCATGATGCGTGCTTCAATTGTGGTAAAAAGGGACATTGGAAGCGTAATTGCACTGAACCAATGAATGGTATGTTTTATGTTGAAGTTAACTTATCAGTTAATGATGCTTCTTGGGTGTTGGACACCGGATGTGGAGTTCACCTTTGCAATGATTTGCAGGTGATGGCAAGAAACAAACAGATAAGTAGAGGGGAGATGACCATGCGGTTTGGGAATGGAGCACGGGTTGCTGCCACGGCCGTAGGAACTATCTACTTATCTTTTCCCAACAAAAACCGTGTTATTTTGAACAATGTATTTTACATTCCGCAATTAATTAAGAACATCATTTCTGTACCCTTGTTAGACAAGGAAGGTTATAGTTTTGTTATCAAAAATGGAGCTTGCTCCATGTTTTATGATTCTTCTTTAATATTGGAATCAAAGTTGTCTCATGGCTTATACACGGTTCTCCCCGATACTCCAATCTTATTATCTCAACATGAGGAACATACTAGTAAGAGAAAGTTAGATAATCAAAATGATACATACCTGTGGCATGCTAGACTAGGCCATATCTCTAAAGATAGAATTCATAAGATGGCGGATAAGCTTGACCTTCGGGAAATGCTAGATATGCCAACTTGTGAATCTTGTCTAAAGGGTAAGATGACTAAGTCACCATTTGCCGGGCAAATGGAGTGAGCTACTAACCTTTTGGCCTTGGTCCATACGGATGTATGTGGTCCGCTTAATGTAAGCACTAAAGGGAACCATTCTTACTTCATAACCTTCACCGACGACTTTTCGAGGTATGGTTACGTGTATCTTATGAGATACAAGTCTGAAGCCTTTGAGAGGTTCAAGGGGTTTAGACATGAAGTAGAGAAGCAAACGGGAAGAAGTATCAAAGCTCTTCGATCGGATCGAGGGGGAGAATACTTGTCCCGTGAATTCCTTGATTATCTAAAAGACAATGGGATTGTCTCTCAGTGGACTCCGCCCGGTACTCCCCAACTTAATGGGGTAAGCGAGCGAAGGAATCGGACCTTGATGGACATGGTTCGATCCATGATGAATTTCACTGGACTTCCTCTTTCCTTCTGGGGATATGCCCTAGAATCTACGACGCATCTATTAAATAGAGTACCGTCAAAGAGTGTCTCCAAGGTGCCATATGAAATGTGGTTTGGTAAACCACCCACTTATAAATACCTAAGGGTATGGGGTTGCTCGGCTTATGTCAAGCAACTAGTGGGCGATAAGTTGGATGCAAGATCCTCCTTATGTAAGTTTGTGGGATATCCAAAGGAATCCTATGGATATTATTTCTACAACCCATCGGAACATAAAGTGTTTGTTTCAAGGAACGCTACCTTCTTAGAGAAGGAATTTCTATTGGATAGAAATGGCGAGGTTGCAGAACTTGAGGAAACTCAAGAACCACAAAAGGGTTCACCTGATACCACAGATGCACAACCAGAAGTAGTAGCAAGTACACAACATCCTCGAAGATCCGAAAGGATCCCGAAACAACCTGAGAGGTATGGTTTCTTGCTTGATAGCAACGAGGATGGTAATTCCCCTGATCCAAGGACATATGGGGAAGCGACGTTGGACGTCGATTCGGGAAAATGGTTAGAAGCCATGCAATCCGAGATGGACTCCATGCACTCCAACAAGGTTTGGACCTTGGTGGATCCACCTGACAGGTCTAAACTCGTAGGCTGCAAGTGGATCTATAAGCGAAAGCTTGGAGCAGATGGAGAAGTAGTCACCTACAAGGCACGTCTCGTGGCGAAAGGTTACACTCAGAGGCAAGGAATTGACTATGATGAAACCTTTTCACCAGTGGCGATGGTCAAATCCATTCGGATACTTCTAGCCATAGCTGCATATTTAGACTATGAAATATGGCAGATGGATGTGAAGACTGCTTTCCTCAATGGTAAAATAGAGGAAGATCTTTACATGGAGCAGCCCGAGGGTTTCGCATCCATAGGAAGTGAGCACAAGGTGTGCAAACTTCAGAGATCCATTTATGGACTCAAACAGGCTTCCCGAAGTTGGAACAAGTGTTTTGATGATACTGTACAAACATATGGTTTTCTTCAAAATGCTGATGAAGCATGTGTGTACAAAAGGGCTAGTGGGAGCGCGATAACATTTTTGGTGCTTTACGTTGATGACATTCTATTGTTTGGAAACAACATCGGAATGTTGCAAGAAATGAAAGCGTGGTTATCCACACAATTCTCAATGAAGGATATGGGAGAGGCATCCTACATTCTCGGAATGAAGATTCATCGAGATAGATCCAGTAGAATGCTGGGACTCTCCCAATCTGCGTACATAGATAGAGTTTTGAAGAGATTCAAAATGGATCAGTCCAAAAGAGGACTGGTGCCTATGAGACATGGTATTTCTCTTTCCAAGTCTATGTCCCCTCAGACACCGGAGGAAAAGGACAAGATGTCTCACATACCATATGCCTCTGCTATAGGGAGTATTATGTATGCTATGCTATGTACACGGCCTGATGTGGCTTATGCACTTAGTGCAATAAGCCGATATCAAGCCAATCCAGGCGAAGAGCACTGGAAAGCCGTAAAGGCAGTCCTTAAGTACTTAAGAAGAACTAAGGATGCCTTCCTAGTCTACGGTGGAGGAGAATTAAAATTGGAAGGCTATACAGATTCTAGCTTCCAATCTGATGTGGATGATTTCAAATCTATCTCGGGATTTGTCTTTGTACTCAATGGTGGAGCGGTCAGCTGGAAGTGTTCTAAACAGGAAACTATTGCTGACTCCACCACAGAGGCTGAGTACATTGCAGCCTGGGCGGCTGCAAAAGAAGCTGTTTGGATAAGGAACTTCATCCAAGAGTTGGGTGTTGTTCCATCTATTGTTGATCCCGTACGATTGTACTGTGATAACAATGGGGCTATTGCACAGTCAAAAGAGCCAAGGTCTCATCAGAGGTCCAAACACATAGAAAGGCGATACCATCTGATCAGAGAGATCGTTCGTAGAGGCGACGTTCAAGTGGAACGTGTGGACTCGGCAAATAACATAGCAGACCCCTTTACCAAACCCTTGGGCCAAGGAGTATTGGAGGGACATCTTGAGAAGATGGGCCTGAAATGCATGGGTAATTGGCTCTAGGGCAAGTGGGAGATTGAAAGAGTTAGGTGCCCGGTGCGCCATTTGTAGGGCGTAGTAGCCGACTCTTTAAACAGTCTTATATTGTATCTTGTCAAGTAATTTAATAAATGGCATTTTCTTCTTTATCTTATCATTCTATGAAATTAGATAAAGTCCCCTAGATCACTCTTAAGCTATGAGATGTGTTTGGTATCGGGGATGCCAATCATGGAATACGTCTCTAAGGTTGTGGTCTTAAAAATGTTCCAAGTCATAGAATCATTGAGATAGGGATATCAATGACTCGTAAAGACTTGCACGTACAATGCACACTCTTGGAGAGTGTATCCTATTCCATGGATACTGATACGGTGTACATCAGTGCATGTATGTGGGTTCTCGTTGGGATCGAGTAAATTGAACAACCCCGCCGAGATTCCATATTGGAGTCAATGTCGAATTTGGAATCTCCTCGGTTACGTAGGCATAAGATTGGTCCTCATGACTTGAGGCACCATTGGTCGTCTCGTGCATCGCCCACTGTACTTAGATTTGTCACACGATTCCAGGTGAGTCATAAAGTGGGGCATATTGGGTCCAGTTTGGTTATGTACGGAGGCGCGTGAGTGCCAAGAAAGAATTCGTCACTGATCATTAGCATCGGCGCATATCCTATGTACTTCACAGTGTATTGACCATGGGAACCTCCGGCCGGAGTAGTATCAATAAGGAGGCGCAGTGTTTCCTCGCTTGATTGATAAATTGGTCAATGTCACTTAGATCGATATACATAGAATCGAGTTACTGGGATTTTGACTGACATCCAAGTCCTAGATTCGATCGGGATATTTGATGGAAGGATTTTACTTATGCGAAAATCGTAATGCGGAAAGGTCACCTAATAATCGTTCACGGCTAGGTCTTCTTGGCGCGTGGCTAGTACTAACCTTGATTTGTAGGAACCATGAATTAATCGGTAATTAATTCTTGGTCAGATTAAAATACTTGGAGTAATTAAATCTAGCAATGAAAATATGCAAAGGCACAACGGGGTTGTGTTCCTACTACTAGTACATGAACGAACCTACAATGGGGTTACACACTTACTCAAGAAAGTTCAATTGCTATGTGAATATTAATCCGGTTTAGGATTAAAGTGAAATTGATTAATGAGATTAATTAATTAAGTGGAAGACATTTTAATTAGTAGGCTTGGGAAAATAATTTTTCTATTAATTAATCTTGGAGATTAATCATTAACGGAAATTATTATTATCCGGGAATATATTTAAGCTACTAATTTTACTATTAATTAATCATGAAGATTATTTAATTAACAAGTCTTGGAAGACTTGGGAGTCATTTTAATTAAGTTGGACTTAATTAAATGAAGTCACAAGAGTGAAATTCAAAACTAGTCAAAGTTTGACTTGTAATATTTTTTAAATGAAGAAGAAAATGAAAAATATTCTCTTACACATGTGGTGGTAGTTGAGAATGGAATGGTAGGTGAGAATGAGGTGGTGGGTGAAGAAAAACAAGTCTTCTACTCCACCTAACACCATATGGCCGAAAATTGGTGGCTATAAAAGGAAGTGTTCTTGCTCTCATTTAAAACTTGATGAAAACTTAAAAAGAAAAAAAAGCTTAGAGCTTAGTTCTTCATCTCTAGATTTTTCTAGCTTCTCTTGTGATTCTTGAAGACTTTCTTCTATAGAACTTCTTCTTGAAGATTAGTTGTAAAAGATTATCTTCCATAGATATTTCTTTTAGTAACTCTTCTTGTCTTCCACCTTTCACTACATAGACTCCATTTCCTTAGAGCATATATCTAGCCAATCTTTTGCTTAAGGTATGAACTTAATTGAGGTGTGTCCTTGTAGAGGTTTCTTGCTTTAGGAGCTTATGGTGGTTTGATTCGAACCCCTCCATGTTGAGGTGAGGATTCGAAAATGAGAGCCAAAGTTTTTGGTGTGGTGTTCCTTGTGTTGTGGTTTTACACCCTCACTTTAATAAAACCCCAAATCTTGTAATCGGTTTAAAACCCCTTTACTCGTATTAGTTTTTGTTGTGCATTACTTTGACCCCCTAGCTTGGGATGCCGATTTATGTGTTTTATATACTTTATTTCTTCCGTTGCGCCGGCATCGCTTGTGGGGGCATACCGATCCTAAGACGCCCGCCTCCTTGAATCCTCCTTTTATGGTCATTGTTTTTTCTTTCTCCAGTCTAGACCCCTTTGGTAGGTCTACCTCCATATTTGATGCTATTTCTCCTGTTCGGATATCTTCTACGTAGCATTTCCTCACAGAATGCTGATTTCTTTTTATCTCCCCAAAGTCTTTGCCCACTGGGAATTTCATCTTCATGTGGTAATGACAGCTTGAAAAGCATTTAGTGTAGGCCTCCCGGGGACAGCATTGTATGCTGACGGGGAATCTACTACCAAGAACGTCACCACTCTGGTCTTCCTTCAAGGTTCTACTCCCAAGGGTAGGGGCAATTGTATTTGCCCCAATGGTTGCACCACCTTTCCCGCGAATCCAAAAAGAGCGGTAATCATCAAGGCATCATGATGAGGGCGACCGAGGCGGTGCGCATCTCCAGGCCCGAATTGTATCATTGGCTCGGTATTAACCGCAGCTACCTCCTCAGCTTTCTCCTTAGTTTTTCCTTCAGTTGTCTCTAGATCGGACAACTCCCGCAGGTCCCTAAGATGAGCTCGTCGAGCTCTATGTGAATACTGATAAATTTTTGCCTTTGATTTGACCTTCCTTCTTCATCTCTTCTCTCCATTGTGTCCTTTGGATCTTCCTTAGGACACATTTCAACAACTGCCCTATACCACAGTGGGGGTAGAACTCCTCTCGAAGATTCTCGTGCTTTTCTCACGATCATGACATATAAGCTCTTGCAAGTACCTGCACTCTATTAACCTTTCTATTTCGCTTAATAGATGTCAATAGGTATTAGTATCATGCCTGTCTTTATGAAAACGACAATACTTGTCGGATTTAGGATGAGTTGGTCCATAAATCGCGCTTCGTGGCCACCTCACCATCTTTTTGTTCTCCTTCTCTATCGCCATAAGAGGGTTTTCGGGAGTCTCCTTAAAAGGTTTCCAAGTTGGATTCCGGTACTCCTCCCGGTACCTATTTGAATAGGTGGGCTTCTTGGTTTCCACTGGGGCCTTCTTTTCACCCTAGCAGCAGGATTGCTGCTAGCTATCTTTGTTTAGGTAGCTTCCTCCAGATTCACGTACTTCTCCGCCCTTTCTAACAAGTTGTCAAAGTCGATAGCACGCTTCTTGGCCAGGGATCTGAAGAAATCTCCATCCTTCAAACCTTGCACGAAGGCATTAGCTAAGACTTCAGCATTTGCGGAAGGTACCTCCAGGGCAGCAGTGTTGAATCTTCTTATATACCCTTGTAAGGGCTCATTGACTTCTTAGCATATGTTGAATAAACTCAGGGAGGTCTTTGATACCTCTTGCTGCTAGCTAACTGATGTAGAAACATCGTGCTAAACTTCTTAAACTAATTAATCAAATTTGAAACTAGCTGGTTGAACCACTGCTGGGCAGCTTTCGTTAAGGTGGTTAAGAATACTCGACACTTAACCCCATTAGTATACTGATGAAGTAAAACACTATTCTCAAAATTCGATGAGTGCTCTGTGGGATTCGTATCCATCATATTCAACAATATTGAGGACACGAAAATTGTTGGGAAGCTCTTCAGCTAAGACTCATGGCACAAATGGTACACCTCGTGGAGGGGGTTGGATACCTCCTCATAGGCGATGTCTCATCTCTCTCATTTCTGCTCTTAGGTCCTCGAATCCTTCTATCGCCTCTGGACGCCTTATGTCATTACCCACATGATTCATGGGTGGTTGTCTCCAGGGCCCATTTCACCAGGGCGCTAGTGGATCCATCTCTGTTGATTTCCATCTAAGGCCTCCGCATAGGGGTGGCATTGGTTGGGTCTGGCCCAGACCCAATACATTTGGTCTAGAGCTAGACCCAGGCCCAATGGGTCTCATCATTGGGCCTAATTTTGAGACCCAATGTTTTGGGTCCAGGTCTGGGTCTAGACCCAATTTTTTGGGTCCAGGCCTAGACCCAATTCCCTCTTGCATTTTTTGGGTTTTTTTGTGTATTGTTTTTGGACTTTGTTTAAATTCTATTTTTTTCAAGTAGCAATTATTTCTCACACACACTTACACACACATACACACATATATATATATATATGTATATTTATATACATATAATTTCACTAATATATACACACATATATATGTATATATGTATGTATGTATATTTATATACATATAATTTCACTAATATATACACACATATAATATATATATATTCACTATACTTGCAGTACGTATATATATACATAAACTAGTTATGTGGATTAACTGTTAATGTAAAGCATTTACTTGCAACCCACTTCTTTTTTATTTTGCCGTCATTTGGGGACCTAAAGCAGAAAAGCTTAAAATCACATGGTTGTATATACACTTTTATTCATAGAGCCAATAATATAAATAACGACAGATAACTATTTTCTCAATAAAAATGTTGATAATTATAAATCCTCACTTCTCAACAAAATTCAGAAATAAAAGATAATTAAGAGCATTGTTGAAGATAGATGTTCCAACACTTGTTTGTTATACTATACCAGATACAGAGAGAGAGAGAGAGAGAGAGAGAGAGAGAATTACACAAACACACAGTAATTACACACACAAACACACAGTAGTTACGCACATAAACACACAGTAGTTATACACACATAAACACACAATAGTTACACACACATATATATACAAAATCAAAGCATCTTAACAAACATATACATACAGATTATAGGAGTGTTTGCAAACTCTAAACAAAAGTACTTTTGAGCTTTTAGCTAAAAAAAAGTAATTTTGTAATGTTTGCAAATTCTGCTTTTGCTTCTGATTCTCTAAAATTAAGCTACCAGAAGCCAAAAGCTCCAAGCTGAGTAGGGGGTGCTTTTAGGTGCTTTTTAAATTCCTGCAATTGAAATAAATTTTTTATGACAATTTTATCCTTGAAAGTATTTTCATATTCCCAGGTTAATCCCATTAAAATAAAATTAAAAAAACTAACGTTAAAATTTACAGAAATATTAGGGGAGCAAAAACCCTACGTTTCTTAATGTAAAATTGTTCATCCCTTTCCTATGATTCCTACTTGATTTGTTGGAAATTAAATTAATTATATTTTAGCAGTTGAACATTGATGAAATCAAGAGATTTATCACACCCAAGAGTCCTGAAAAATCCAAAAACTCCTAACCTAGGCTTATATCAGGTATTGTTATTAAAAAATAATTAATTTTTATTTTAAAATTATTTTTATATTTATAATACTTGTTTAAATGCTTATTGCAAACTAATGAGGTCTAGAAAAACTTAAAAAGAAAGATAAAAGAAATAAAAAAAAATTGAAGGTGAGCACGTGATAGACACTTGTAGAATATGTTGATTTATTCTTTAAAAATCAATATTATTTCATAAACATATGTTTTTAGGGGTATTTTGTTAAAAAAAAAATAGTAAGAACATAATGTGAAGAAAATATGATTTTTATTTTATTTTATGGGCAATATTGTGTTTTCTGCAAAAAAGCTAATTGATAATCACTTTTATTTGCAAACACTCCATGTAGCTTTTTTATACTTTCTGCTTGTGTTTGCAAACACTATCCACTTCTGCTTCTCAAGTGATTTTGCTTATTTTTAACTTAAAAGCACTTCTCTAGAAGCAGTAAAGTTTGCAAATACTCCCTATACATACATACCAGGAATATTTGGGGCGGACGAGAGAGAGAGATGAGAGAATTAGATTTGGGCCTGTTTTAAAAAAAAGTATTTGGGCCTATGGGTCTCTGGGTCTAGACCCAGACCCAATTAAAAAGAATTTATTGGGTCTGTATCTGGACCCAAACCCAATAATTGTTTTGGGCCTGGACCCAGATCTAGACCCAGACCCAGACCCAAAGTTTTGGGTCTGGGTCTAGGCCAAACCCAACCAATGCCACCCCTAAAGCCAGCGTGGATCCTTAAGAGTCATTGAAATTACTAGGGAAAATACATATACTTATTAATTAACATTTTAATTTAATTAAAGGTGAGCCATGAATTGGGTCAATCAGTGTACTATTGAAGCATCTTAGAAGAAATAATCTTCTGCCCTTTTGTTTCAAGTATATTTTGATAACATTAAGGAAAGTAATTTTAAATTTTTTCAAAATAAATTTTTATATACATAAATTTTAACAACTATGATTGATTCATTCTTTTCGGGTACTTCGTAATGGTGAGTCTACTCTTCTTCATTGCGGTGGAAGATGTTGGTGGTTATGGTGTGAACCATTCTGAGTATGATCATTTTACTTTTAGCAAACACGATGACAAACTTAATATGTTACCATAATGGCCCCATCGATCAAGTTCTAATGTATGATGTTGAATTCAAAGTTACTGCTGAATGCTGAATATTTCTGAGTGTATGAGTTCGTCTGTGGCTTGCAATTTTATGAGTTCAAAATTTGAGGTCATTTTTGTTCTGTCATTTTTCAGAGGTTTTGAACAAATCTTTCTCAATTTAGGTCAATGAAGAAATCTGATTTAATGGTTTCTATTTTTTTTCTATTCACAGATTATTATTTTACCTCTCAAAGAACTCAGGATTTTAAAGATGTCGTACGCCGAGAAGCATTAAACTTTGGATATAATTAGGTTATTTTTTAAATTTCTATCTCATTTTTGCTATGTTGTTCTGTAATTTCAGACTGAATAATATGCTTTCCCGATGAAAAAATTCATGGATATATATTTCTGATATTACATTTACTTCTTATGTATTGACAAATTATCTTATCTAATGGAATAAATATTATATGATGATCAAAAAAAAAAAGGGAATAAATATTAAATGGCAATACAAGTTTACATGTTATTTATTGAAGGCTCATTCACTTATTGACTTTCATAATATTTCTCTTTCTCAGATTAAATCAATTACTAACTTCAACCAGTGAGCTAAAAAATAAAGGTTACCAACAAATTATTTAATACTACTTATAAAGTTAATAACTTGATATCAAATCTAAGCATGACAAATATTGTTCAGGTAAAGAAAGCAAAAACATATGTGTTTAACAAGTAGAATTTTTCACTTAAAAGTCCCAAATCTTAGAATAAAATATTTCTATTGCTCCACGTGTTAAATGAGGATTACATGCAAATGGATCAAAAGAGTAAGTTTATTTTCTTCAAACCCAAAGTTTACACGGTATAATTAACTTCTATTATTACAATTTTAAGTTTTCTTTCAGTCATGGAATACTCAAGACGTTCTTCCAACTCAAACACTTCCCAAAATCGAGATAATGTCAACCAACGCCATCAACGCACACTTCGTGAGCGTCAAAGACGACACTCAATGACACCACAACAACGGCAAACATATCTAGCTCGGCGACGTGGAACTTATCAAAGACGTCGACGTGAGTCTTCAAGAGCTACCAATCCAAATGCACCCGATCTTAATGCGTCTACATCTATAAACCTCCAAGGTAAGGAATTTTCTTTTTAGCAAAAAATAACTTTTAATCAAAACATGATAATTTCTAAATATGTTTTAAGTATAAATAATCAACTTTTTTCAATTAATTACTTTACTATCTATTTTTATATTTACACTCGAAGAAACGATTTTTAGCATATATGATACATTCTCTAACACTTAATTGGTGTAATCATTATTTTGTTGTATGAATAATTTTTTAGACACCTAATTTAATAATTCATTTTTATTCTTCAGTTGACCAAAGGACAATAGTTCACAAGATCGGGAACAATGAAGAATATCCCAATATGAAAGGCAACAAATACTTAATGATCAACAAAGGGCTTCCCACATGGCATGTCCTCGTTCTAATTATCAGACAACCAAAATTACTATTACCTCATTAAATTCGCATATTAGTTTTGTTTCTAATGATCTCACTAATCCACAACCCATGGAGATGATGGCACATACTTCTCTATCTCAGAATGGTAACGTAAATATGCTTATCTATATTATATTACGTTTATAATCAATTTTAGATGAATGAAAGAATCATCAAATCAAATTAACTTATTCACGAGCTATTGAATAAATAGAATATGTATTTATGAGCTACTGAATACAACATAAAAAAATATAGTACATTAGCAATAATAAAAAATTAATTACTTCCATATTACATTATTTTCTACAGGTATTGAGACAAGTACTGTACGACACACCTCTCATGTAAGGCCAATAACGTACAACATGGATTTGCCCAATGTCGAAGGTGGCGAATCAAGTCGAGGTCAAGTCCCGCATGTGAATACACAACATGGTAAAAGAATTTTAAAAAATAAATCGCTTTATTAAAGCATTCAACAAAGTTTTAAATACTTTTTGTTACAACGTAAAATATTTTAAACCATTACATTGTTGTGGAAGCCACAACTATATGTGTAGTATCACATAAAAATTATCCACATTAAGGATCTTAGTATCAAAAGTAAATATTTGTTGATGTTTTGTTGATTGTATAATAATAGAAAAATGATATATTTCTTTCTTGTTTATATTGGCAAATACTGGTTCAACTGTGCTTCGTCAAACCTTTAGTATAAGGCCAATAACTTATAACACTGCTTCATCAACTCAAGAATGTGGCAATAGCAGTAGTATTCGAGATCAACAATTACATGAAAATTCAGGTTAGTCACTTATTAATTCTTTTTAAAATTCATATACTATTTTTAATTATTGTCACACGATGTATTTAAAGGATATGAATTAAGTTCTATTTATGTAATAGTAGATTGTAGGCACAAAATGTTGATGTGAAAATATTTTGTCTGATAATATAAATATTAAAAATAGTTTTACCTAAATCAAATCATAATGAACATAAAATAGTATTAGTGGTCAATGGCACCTCAATGTGTGTGCAAGAAAAAAAATATAACATAATTTTTGTATGTAAATAAAAGAAAACTACATCAATTAAATAAAAATAATATGATTTCTCTAAGGGAGAGTTTAAATTTTAACAAGAATTAGCGGTCTTCCCATAACAATATTTATAATTCAATTTTAAGCTTATAATTTTATAGGAATATAGAAAATAAGAGGTATTATAATTTTTTTTAGTTTAAGTAATAATTTTATAAATAAATAACATTATTCTATAATTCTGATCGGGCTTTAGGAATATCAACATCTACTCACTACAGTGAGCTACACAACAGAACCACCAATAATGTGAGTTCTATTACCCGTCCACGACGCTATCATAATATGGCAAGAAATTTTCATGAGAGTAGGGGATACACCAGCATTGAATTATCGTTGCCAAGAACATGTCCACACTGTGAAGCTAAATTGTTCCAAGGTAAAACATCTCAACTTTGTTGTCGGAATGGAGCCATATCATTGCATCCAATACCATCTCCAGTTGAGTTGAGAGACCTATTTGATGCACAAACTGCAGAAAAAAGACATTTCAGACAGTATATTCGAGCTTACAACCATGTGATGTCATTTACATCTATGGGAGTCCATGTAGATGACAAATTAGCACACAGTGGTCAAGAAATTTACTCATTTTGTGCTCATGGTACAATATATCATCAGATCGGAAGTCTTCTACCATCTCCAGATCAAAGGCCTAGATATATGCAAATGTGGATTGTAGATACTAAACATGAAATAGATAACCGGCTGTTGGAGAATCAAGAGTTGCATAGAAATATTTTGGTGAAGATACAAAGAATCCTTGATAAAATAAGTCCCTTTGTCTGTGTGTTCCGACAACTTGGTCAACGTCCAGATTTATCTCAGTGCAAACTTATCATCAAACAACAAGCACCTAATCAACATCAATACACTCTCCCAACCATATCACAAGTTGCAGCAGTTATTGTTGACAATGAAGGAATCGAAAACTTGAACAACAGGGACATCATTCTCCAAGTTGTGGATGGGCGTCTTATGAATATTCAAGATATTGTTGGCTACTATGACCCTTTACAATATCCTCTACTCTTGCCTTATGGTACATACGGTTGGGATATAAATAGCCGAACTATCAACAGAAGACGCTTGACATGTAGAGACTTTTGTGCATACATATTTCAGGTCTGTTATATGGAGAAATACAAATTCATATTACTAACAATTATAGTTCTTATAATTCTTTAGCTACATCAAATAAAAATAATAATAACACCTTCAACAAAATAATTCAATTATAATACTTTCATTAATTAATCACAGATTCTGGAAATTGATTCCTCTCTAAATAGGTCGTTTATTCAATCTACAGTAATGTCAAAATCGAAAGTCAAAGATTCAGATGGATACGTCAACACCAACACAATATTCGCTCCGAACTTTACCAAGGTCTCCAAGATTGTTTTCATGGTGGTGAGAATAATGCAGGTAGACGAACTTAAAATTTTACACCATTAGCCTCGAGCTCGAGCCGAGCCTGGCGATTTTGCCAGGCTCGAGCTCGAGCTCGAGCCTTACTACACGAGCTCGAGCTCGAGCTCGTCGAGCTTGACTTTCTCGAGCTCGAGCTCGAGCTCGTTGGTTCAAAAACCAGCTCGGCTCGAGCTCGCGAGCTCGAGCTCGCGAGCTCGAGCTCACGAGCTCGAGCCGAGCCCAAGCTCACGAGCTCGAGCCTGGCTCGTGAGCTCAAATTGGGAAACAATTGCAACCAGTAAAATCATCAGCAGTCATCGATGGTCTATACAGAAGGTGGCAACACGGGGTGAACTAGGTTCACGGCGGTTGTGGTGGTTCGCAGTGGCTGGGCAATAGTCGTGGTGGTTCGCAGACGGTAATTTGAAAGTTACCAGGTTGGAGATGGAGCCTCTCATGGAGGTGAGGCAGAATGTCATGGAGGTCTCCTGAATGTTGTTATCAGCAATGTGGTTATTGACTAGTGGGTGCCATTGTGACTATGAATAGAGGTCGCGATCGCGAGCTTTTGTAAGAGCAAAGACGAAGCTCGTTAAAGCTCGTTTACACCATTAGCTAATTCAATTTAGTATTATGTTGCTAACTGAAGGTAACATTCCTAGGTAATGTTAGTCATAGGATAGTGTTACCATCATCCTTCATTGGAAGTCCACGTGACATGCACCAACGGTATCAAGATGCAATGGCTTTGGTACAAACATATGGAAAACCAAATTTAATGCTCACAATGACATGCAATCCAAATTGGGTAGAGATAAAAAGGGAGTTAAAAAGAGGACAGACACCTCAAGATCGCCCCGATTTGCTATCACGTATATTTGGAGCAAGATTTGAGAAATTTAAGAAAGACATAGTTGATAGAGGGGTTTTAGGAATGGTTCGTGCTTATACGTATGTTACTGAGTACCAAAAAAGAGGATTACCACATGCACACCTCATGGTCGTATTTGAAAATAGAGATAAATTGCGGACTCCTGAAGACTTTGATGAAGTTGTGCGCGCTGAAATTCCATCCAAGGAAGATGAGCGGGCATTATATGAAGCAATGTTGAAACACATGATTCATGGTCCATGTGGCCCATATGATCTGAAGTGTTCATGTATGAAAGAAGGAAAGTGCTAGAAGAACTTTCCAAAGCCATTTCAAGCTTTCACTTATCGAGGAAATGATTCTTATCCATTATATCAACGAAGGGAAGGTGCACCCGTGCCATTAAATAGTAACTCTACAACAATGGTTGACAATGGATGGGTTGTTCCGTACAACCCGTGGCTTCTTTTGAAGTATGATTGTCATATTAATGTTGAAGTTTGTGGGGGTATTAAAGGTGTCAAATACATATACAAATACATTCACAAAGGTCCAGATGGAGCAGCCATGGAGTTAAGAAGTGGACAAAACTATGATGAAATTCAACATTTTGTGGATGGGAGATGGATATCAGCACCTGAGGCATTTTGGCGTATATTTGAATTCACAATGACTAGAATGTATCCTTTAGTTGCAAGATTGCAAACACATTTGCCAAATCAGCAATCAGTCAATTTTAGCAACCAACAAAGGTTAAATGACATATTCGAAGATGAGCAAAACTCAAGGACTATGCTCACTGAATTTTTCAAAATGAATTGTGATCCTACATTAACCGGAAAGTACTTATATGCAGAATTCCGACAATACTTTAGATGGAATCAATCTCAAAAGAAGTGGGTTAGACGTACTGGCTAAAATAAAGTAATAGGAAGGATATATATTATGTCACCTGCTGAAGGTGAAAGATTTTATCTTCGTATCCTCTTAAATCATGTGAGAGGACCAAGATCTTTCGAAGAGTTGTTAACTGTAAATGGAGTAATATATGCTACATTTAAAGAGGCGGCACAAAGACGAGGAATTCTTCGAGGGGATGATTATATTCGTCAGTGTTTGCATGAAGCATGTTCAGTTCGAATGCCGTCTTCCTTAAGAAGATTGTTTGTTTCAATATTGGTGTTTTGCGAACCAACTAGAGTCCGACATCTGTGGGATGAGTTTTATGCTTATATACTTGAAGATTATGCTATCTCAAATTCGGGGAATACTTCTTCTAATATGAACAGACTACTAATTGAAATAAAGAGATTATTACATTGCTATAGAAGAAAGTTGTCTGATTTTGATTTGCCTTCAATTAGTGAGGATTTCATGACTGACTCACCAGTACTGACAATAATCCAAGATGAGCTTTCTATTCATATTCCACAAGAAGATATTCTTTCTATTGAAAAGCTAAATTACCACCAAAAACTTGCATTTGATGTTATTATGGGTACAATTTCGCATAATCAATCGGAAATTCTTTTCATAGATGGACCTGGGGGATCTGGAAAGACTTTTTTGTACCGTGCTATATTGGCTTATCTGAGAGGCAATAATCACATTGTTATTGCAGTAGCAACATCTGGGATAGCAGCAACATTATTGCCAGGAGGAAGCACTGCACATTCAAGGTTTAAGATTTCACTCAAGCCAACACCGGGTAGCGTCTGTAAAATTGACAAGCAAAGCAATTTAGCTGAACTAATTAGGCGTTTCATAGCTATTAGGGGTGTACGCGGTCGGGTTCGGGCAATTTTATGGAAAAAATTCAACCCAACCCGATAGATGCGGGTTGACAAAATATTAAACCGAAACCGCATAATTATCTTTTTAAACTGAGCGGTTCGGGTCGGTCGGGTTCAATATATTTTGCGGGCGATTTGGCGGGTTATCGAATTATAATTATGTTACCTTTTGTTTCAACTAGTAAGTAAGAAACAAAATAACATACTTGTATATTTAATTAAAAAAAATTGAGTTGATGAGAAATACAAAAATAATTGGTGTTATTAAATAAAACTCATATTTATCATAAATTGTTAACTCTAAAATATTAATAAAATCAAATTATTTTATAAGTTTATCATCAATCTCTCCCCCACCAAAAAAAGGGGATCCCCTTATACATCTACATCTTCGTTCAAATCAAGTAAAAGCAAATGTTATTGTTTACTCAAATTAAAAATAAAATGTTTTACATAAATATGAATAAAACTACTAATCTTATTAGAGTTTATATATATGCATATATAGTTTTAAGAGTTTAGGGTTAATCTTTAACTATATATATATATATATATATATATATATACACTTATGACATATACAATTAGCGGTCGGGTGGCGGGTTACAATTATTAAACCCACCACCCGACTCGAAAGTGGCGGGTTGCAATTTTTTCAACCCATCACAATTTTTTAATAATTTCTAACCAGCGGTTTTTGGGCGGTTCGGGTCGGTTTGAGCGGGTCGGGCTGGTTGTGCGGGTTTATGTACACCCATAATAGCTATAATATGGGATGAAGTCCCAATGGCAAATTGTTACGCCTTTGAAGAAGTAGAAAATACTTTTCAAGATATAATGGAAAATAATTTGCCATTTGGAGGAAAAATAATGATCATGGGTGGAGATCTTAGGCGAGTTTTACCTGTTGTAAAAGGGGGATCAATAGGCCAGCAAATAGCTTCAAGTGTGTCAAAATCAACATTCTGGGGTGGTGTTGAAATAGTTCGTCTTCAAACAAATATGCGATCTCAACAAGATGCAGAATTTTCACAATTCTTGCTCAGAATTGGTGATGGTATACAACAGTCGCTTGATGGTGATTTTATATAGTTGCCTCAATCGATGGTTATTCCATGGGAAGGTGAGCAATCAATTTATCAGTTGATTGATTCTGTCTTTCCAAATATGGTTGATCATGTCAATGATGCTGACTACATGGTTAGTAGGGCCATTATCACGCTGAGAAACATTGATGTTGATCACATTAATTAGATGTTGATTGGATTATTTCCTGGTGAGGAGAGGGTGTACACATCTTGGGACTCAGTAGATGATGATAATAATAATCTGTACACTGCAGAGTTCTTAAACTCTCTTAGTCCAAGTGGTTTACCACCACATCGTCTCAATTTAAAAAGAGGTTCTCCTATAATGCTTTTGAGAAATGTTGCACCTGAACTTGGACTTTGTAATGGCACTAGGCTAATATGCAGAAATCTAGTGACAAACTTCATCGACGCTGAGATCATGACAGGGCCCCACCAAGGTACTCGATACTTTTTTACATCGTATGCCTCTGAAAAGTGAGGAAAACTCGGGATTACCATTTGTTTTGACAAGAGCGCAGTTTCCAATAAGATTGAGTTTTGCTCTCACAATAAATAAATCACAAGGTCAGACAATACAAAATGTTGGAATCTTTTTGCGTAATCATGTTTTCAGTCATGGACAATTGTATGTCGCACTCTCTAGAGGAGTTTCACAACATTCAACGAAAGTGTTGGTTAAAAATGGAAAGCAAGAATGTCGATTTGGTGTACATACAAGAAATGTGGTGTACAAAGATGTTTTGCTGCGATCGACCCAATGATAAAAAATTGTAAGCACATTAAATTGCTAAAGCTTTCTATTTTTTTTTTCCATTCATTGTTCAAAAAATAAATAAGAAAAATGAGGTCAAACATATTTGCATATATAAGCACATTGTCAAGTTATTCATTTCATTGTTTTAGGTGATCACTTTTCCACTACTCCAAATTGTAGTCCTATTGATGTTGCTCACATTGAAGAATTAGACGAGCAAATGGAAGCATGGTATAGATGGAAGGAAATTCAAGCGCAACCCATACTTCGAAGGGTATAAAATAATTTTTAATATCAAACCTATATGTATATTGTTAAAGTAAATGAATAGTGATCATCTTTTATTACAATTTGGATATTTCCAGCCCTCAAAATTGCAAGTATTGAGTCCAGGTTGGAAGACGATTGTTGGAATAAATGGAAAGGACTTAGGGAGATGGATTTTACGAGTTCTGAGAAAACAAAAAACACACAGGCAACTAGTATTTCTTGCTTTATAACTCTAATTTGACATACATAATTGTAATAAAAATATAATTTTTTGGGCAGGAAAAAACGAATATCTTGGATAGAAGGGTGGGATCTTACAAAGGTATGAAAATATTTGTTTATTTCTTCAAAATAATGTGTCACAATATCTATTTCTTTGCAATAACAAAATGCCCTTATCATGAAGCAGAGAGGCATCTTGGAACCAAAAAACATAGATGAGACTAATTTGTTTCGGTATGGTATTTTCCTAATAAGTGTTTCCTCATTCTGTCTATACTTATTAATTGTGTTTTTATTTATCTTACTACTAGGAAAAACATAAGAAGTGTTGATGATGATGACATGGAAACGGTAAAGTCCAAGTTAGTAATTGCTATCGTATTTGTTTAAAATTTTATGCACTATGACTTAATTTTATTTTTTGGTTTAGTATTTTAAATATCGTTATCAAAGATGGTGCACAGACGTCAAAAAATACAAATGTGATTGCAGAGCAGCTACAAGGTGTGTGTTAAATCTACATATTTAATATGATATAGATGACTCCGTACAATAGTTATTAATCTTATTCACGCTTTGACTAAATGCAGGTCTTTGGCAAACTTTTATTGTGGAAATTTTTAGTTGTAACATCAAAACTTTGGGAGTGTATAATATTATAAGTAGTTTTTCACTTTGGCTTTATTTGTACATAAAATTGTAGATAATTTCTATACTTTCACATTTGTACTTAAATTGTTTCTATGCCAATTACATTTCAAACTTCTTTCTGAATCCCACATTTATTTACATTGAAAGACACCATTTTGCCATAATTTATCATCCACGTAAGGCATATAATTTATGCACCGCGTATGTCTAGACTATTTGAATGCACACGCATCGAGTGTGCCCTAACCGCTAGTTACATATAAATATAGCCATGATCCATGTGGAGAGGGGTAAAATTGGTACTTACACTAAAATATTCTAATGCTAGCAAATATAAATTTGACCGAGGGAGCAATTTGATACATTATTTAGTTCAGGGGGATATATGTAACATTGAGTATAGTTCAAGAACATTTTGTAGTTTGCTTACTAATACAAAATATACAAGCTTTGTATATAATATGACCCAAGCAACACAAGATATTGTTCACTTTTATTTGAATTATTGTTAAATTGCAAATGTTTGAATTTGGTTTAATCGTCAATCGAATTGAGGTAAAACGAGCTTTAATTGAGCCTACACAAATCGAGCTTGAGAGTCTATTGATTTTTTGTACATATTTAATTATTTTTTATGAACCGAACTAAACTTGAAAAAAACCTATTGATCAAAGCAATTTGTCCAACTTAGTTTTTTATGTTAATAAACAAAATTCAAACGAACTTTCAACTGTCTTTTTTGGTGTTTACCAGGGTTTCCACCGCCGATCGCAGTGACTAATTTCCTCGCTGATTGGAGGCACCTCGAAGGGTGGGACAGCTGACCTAGAATTTTCAATAGCTCTCCATACCCAAGGCCGATGATTGAACCCTCGCCACTTGGTTAAGAGAGGAAGAGTCCTTTCCACTCCACCACACCCCCTAGGTTACGGACTTTCCACTATCGATCTCGATCTTGAATAGTATTGAATATTAATATTTTCTCTTAATGTCCAGTGGGCTTTACACCCCAAAATAGAACCAAATCCACATCAGCCAATTTAAAGGCGTCTTCTCCTAATTTGACTCTTTTTCTTTGATAAAAAAATAACTACTGAATTTTTTCGATCTTGCGACAGAACGATATATATATAGAGAGAGAGAGAGAGAGTGCACAGCACGATGGTGGCGTCATCTAGCTCATGGTCACATGCTTTGGTTCGGATCTCTCCGTACACCTTTGCCGCCATCGGAATCGCCATCTCTATCGGCGTTTCCGTCCTCGGCGCCGCCTGGTAATTATCGCGTTTTTATGTACTTCTGTTTTCGAGCTTTTTCTATTCCTATTATTTCGTAATTTATGCAGTTTTCGGAATATGTAGGGGAATATATATAACAGGGAGTAGTTTAATTGGCGCTGCAATCAAAGCTCCTCGCATTACTTCCAAAAACCTAATCAGGTACTTGCTAATCTACGGTTGATTGAGATTCAATTGTTATGAAAAAGTCGTATTCTTTTGCTATACTCAATTGTTATTTAAATGCCATTGGACATTGTATTCTAGTGTGTAGCCGTATAGTACAAGTAGCAAGCTTATACATGATTTCATATGATACATAACAGTGATTGTTTTAGGATTCAATAATCATTATTAAACTATCGAGTAATCAAATTGATAAAAGAATTGAAGAGTTGATCCCGAGTGATGTGGCCAAGGTGTTCGAATTGAACCCCGAGTCCGTGCAATTAGCTGTAAAAGCCAAACTATTAATGAACCACAAAGCTCGGGGGTGAGAATGAATTGCATTATACTGAGATCGTTCTTCCCGAAGTAATCCTTTACTTGACATACCTACATTGCCTCAATGTGTATTCTACATTGAGTCACACTATCTATTGGTAGATGGATTCAAATAGAAGCAGATAATAGACGTCTTTGACACTCAGTAAGTTGTAAGGAATTTGATGGTTAGTATAATTTTTAGCATCCAAACTTCAGAAGAATGTAGGATTCATGACGTCAGACTTTAGCAATAACAACTGTAAGAGCCAAAGAGATCTTCTTGTTTGGCTATAAATCCTGTCCCGCAAATTCTGATCCTTTTAATATGCTTTACTGTTTCCGGATAAAATACCAAGGAAATATCTTACATGGAAAAAATTGTGCTCGTAGACTACTTTACTTCAACTTTGAATTATGGGGACACTCCTTAATTTCAGCTTATGTAGTTAAATCAGTTAAGATGTCTATCAGTCTTTTTTTCATATCTTGTTAGACTTTCCAGCTTTCTGGGCACTTCCAGTCTCATTTTTTCTTGAGCGGTACAGAGAGATAGATTTCAATGGTCCATAGTTGCAGACCTAAGCCTGGAGTTAATAGAGGTGAAGTGTTGAGAGTTTTGAATTGTTTGACAAAAATTGATAACCGAAGCGAGAGATCAACCTGTTTGTCTGTCCAGATGATAGATGAATGCATTTTGATTTCCCCAATCTATGTTTCATCTCCCAGCTGTTTAATATGTTATCGTAATTGATTGTCTATATTTTCTTCTTATGACGATCAACTATTCATTGTTTGCACTAGCATCGTTGAGTTGGAAATACATTACGTCTGTTCCTTTTGGCTTATTGCATCATTGTTGAATTTTTTAAACTTCATCCTCTCAGTGTGATCTTCTGTGAGGCTGTTGCTATTTATGGAGTCATTGTCGCTATCATTCTTCAAACAAAGCTGGAAAGTGTGCCTTCTTCAAGGATTTATGACCCCGAATCCCTTAGGGCTGGCTATGCTATATTTGCTTCTGGAATAATTGTGGGCTTTGCTAATCTTGTTTGTGGGTGAGTTCTAAGTTCTTTTTGCTTGTGGCCGGTTTAATTGGACTATCTTGAACTTAACTCTCTGATTATCTGTTTTCTTTTTTGCTTTCATGAAGATTATGTGTTGGTATCATAGGAAGCAGCTGTGCATTATCTGACGCCCAAAACTCATCACTTTTTGTAAAGATTCTCGTTATTGAGATCTTTGGCAGTGCACTTGGATTATTCGGTGTCATTGTAGGCATAATCATGTCAGCTCAAGCAACATGGCCGTCTAGGGGGTGACGTCTCATTTCATTCTATGTGTTATTAGTGCCAGGTATTTGTAATTCTTACAATTTTCTTGATCTTTTTTATGGATTTGTATCTCTAATTTTTGTTATTATAATGCATCCTTGGGGAAAAAGGAGAAAGAATCCGATGCTTCATTCATATGATATTTCTGTTCTGTATGTAATTACTCTCATTTAATAAAATCCACCCATTTGAGTTTGCCAGATTAACTGTGCTTTAATTATGTTTCAAGGAGGGTGCTGTTGCTTTTTAAAAAATAATTAAGTTGTCTAAATCACATCTTGGTTATGATTGTTTCATTGTTTTTGCCCCTGTAGAGTGAGATTATTTGTTGGGAAAGTGTAGCTACTCTAAAGTTGAATCTTTGGAGGAAAAAAAATTAAAATCATGTCAGCTATGTCACAACTTTAATTCCTTGTTTTGGATGTTTTGAACTTAGTTATTAGATGTAAATTTATAAAATATACATTTTCATTTCAAATTGAAGCATAAAGAGTTTTTGATACCTAATTTCAGGCCTCAGTTTCTTTTTGAAATTAAAGTTGGTGGAAAAAAACTTATGTGTAAAATAGTCTATTTGGACCCTCATTTGCCTTTCACATTGGTTTATCTCACCACACTAAAAAAGCTAATACTCATGTGGACAATTTCGTTCAGGAATTAATTGTGTTGATGAAATGTGCAATAAATTTTAAATGACGAGATTAACTATGCAGAGTTTCTAAAGCTCGGGATAAAAAGTGATCAGTTCTCTATCTAATCCAATGGGACAAAAATCCAGTTTTGCCAATTGAACTTGACATCTTGGGGACAAAAGACTAATTTTATTATATGTACAAAAGACATATAAACTCAATTATTATTCATATAATCACATGAAATAAAAGTACCATCATATAATAATTAGGATGATTGTATTAGTATTGGGAGAATTATGTATAATCAGCGATAAACCCTTATAGTGTGTTTTACGTGTCGATCTCTATCATTTATATATAGCAATATCATGTATATGTATATATAATGTGGACGTATTAGCATACTCAATGCCTATACTTATACTTAATTATTTAAATATACAAAAAATAATTAATTAATTTGTCGTTTGGAATGTAAAATTCGTTTGAAATTCTGGTAAGTATATTTTTATCTACAACTTATATGGATTGTAACCCAGTTAATTGGAGAATGGTAAGTATATTTTTATCTACAACTTGTATGGACTGTAACCCAGTAATTGGAGAAAGAAAAGAGTAAAAATTATGAAAAAAAAGGAGAACATGCGAGAGAAAACAGGGAGAAAAAGAAAACGTGAACGACTTAGGAAAGACGGCAAATGAAATTAGGGAGTTGAGTCGAAGAAAGTTAGGGTGAGTTTGACCCAATTTTTGAATAATTGATTCTTGCAAAATTGAATATGGCAAAAGGTATTTTGAACTTTTCCAAAATGTGATTTTGTGATACAAAAATGTCCAAAATAGATTATAAAAAAAAGGTCCAAACAATGATCAAAATAACATTTGGACTCCAAATACAAATTTTAATTTTTCAACCGTATGGCCAAACGCACCCTTAATTTTGCCTCTACATTTGGTAGACCAAGTAATTATTCTAAAGTTCTCATTCTTAAATAGTAGATATAGATATATTACATAACACAACCCCAATAGTATATCATAAATAAGTTCATATTAATCTTGAAATCAATTAGTACATGTTTGACTATTTGTAATACACAGATTTCAGCCTTTCATAGAACAGTCTCAAAAAGGTTTAATTAATTAAAACACCTCATATTTTCATTATTTTTTCAAACCATATCTCTCAACCCTTTCATCAATCCAGGCCCTCATATCAGCCAACACAAGATTGCAACTCTCATCAGGCTCCCCTTGTATCAATGAATGATACATTCCTTCATACAGCTTCAAACTCTTGTCCTCACTGCTCGCCTTCTCGTACAACATCTTCGAGCCCGAGGGGCATGCCACCCCATCCAACGTCCCGTGTGCAGTCAAAAAGGGCACAGTGACCTTATCGAAATTGTTCTGCACATACTCGGTCTGCCTCGCTAACTCCCTCATTGTTCCCACTCTAGGCTTCCCGGTGTATCTTCTAGGGTTGCTTGCTATGATTTTGAGTTTTTCCGGGTCTCGGATGGCCTTTCCGACTAGCTTGTTGTCCGGCATTGCCGCCCAAGTGTCCGCTATTCCGAATAGAAGTCCGTACATGAATAAGTGTACCTTGAAAAACGAATGAAAATTGTAAAAGATTGTATTAGACTAGATTCAGAGGGTGTTTGACTAAACTTACAAATTCCTCAAAACATTAGCAGCTTATAAGACGTTGAAAAGTGTGAATAAATTTTCATAAGTTTCATAGCTATTATTAATTGAAGATATACTCTTAATAATTTAATGAGTGTCAAAGCTGAATAAATCAGTTTCCATATGATACTTCACCATCTCTAAAACTTGTCTCAAAGCTGATTATTCAATTTATCTCCTCTAAGTCCATCTCTGGTTTCTTTTCTCTTTTATGTGTCCCCTTCTTTTCTCATCAACTTTTTGTTTTTCCTGCTAACTCACTTTTTATTTAGTAAAATTTATATAAAATTATAAATACAATATATTTATCCTAATCTTCAATTTCCCACTCAAAATAACAAATTAATTGATTATTTTATTTGCATTTTTAAATAGTTAAGCACCCAGAGTCCCAATGCCATTAACTAATAGTTAAATAAAAGAACAAAACCCCACAATTCCTATATTTCAATAAATGGGTCGAAAACCAACTAAGCTACTGATATTCGATTCCAGATCGTTCGGTTAAAGTTCGTTCGAGTTCGAGCTAAGTTCGTTAACATATTAAATCAAACTTGAACAACATTTTATGTTCGATAAAATTGTAGCTCGCTTGAGCTCGACTTATGTTTATGTTTGACTCGATTAAAACTTGTTTAATATCGACCCGATTAACAATCAAACCAACCTCAAAAACAAATTATTTCAAACAAGTTTAAACAACAAATTCAATTAATTGCATTGCTAGAATTTCCAATCAAGAAGCAAAAAAAGTTACCTTGGAGGGCTTCATGGATTCCGGAATGACAAACAACGGCGCCGAGAAAATCAACCCACTCCACAAACCCTTCTCCGACTGAAAATACATCAAAAGTGTCGCGAGCCCTCCCATGGATTCCCCGAACAGAAACGCCGGCAAATCCTTATACTCATCGCTCACCCTAACACTCTTGAAATAGCACAACGAAGCCTCAGCCACCGCGTCCAGATCACCGAGGTAGCACCGGATTCCGTCGGAGCGGCCGTGGCCGAGCAGATCGGCGGCGAAGACGGCGTAGCCCCAGGTAGCGTAATTAATGCAGATTTTCTGGAATAGCCAGCCGGTGTCGGATCCGTAGCCGTGGGTCATGAAAACGGAGGCTTTGATGGGTAGGGTCGGGTCGAGGGGGAGGAAGGATTGGGTGAAGAGTTTGCCGTGTGGGGTTTGGAAGTGGGATTTGGTGTTGCGTACGCCTTGGGAGGCGTAGTATTGTTCCTCCGGGGCGTCGCCCCAGAAGTTTGGCGGCGGCGGTTGTTGCTCCGGTGACATTTTTGGGTGGTCGTTGGTGGTAGGGGGAGTTTGGAGGTGGTGGGACTATATAATGAATAATGATTTGGTGGGTGAGTGGAAGAGGGGAGGGTGGGTGGGTGGGTGGGAGTTGGTGAACCTACTTTCTGATGGGGTCTATTGGTAATTCAATTACATTTGAGATTAATTAGATAATGTTTATTTGGATTTGGTTAGTCTAAAATAAGGAATTAGATTGAGTAATTTTTTCCAGTTTTTTCTTATGAAATTTGAAGATCGTATGTACTAATTAAAATAAAAATTGATCGCGGTGACACGCTAAATATTTGTGTTCAGTTATTATATATCAAAGTTGTAAGGAATAGATATGGATTAATTTACTTTTTTGTAATAGGTAGATTTTCTTTTATACATATATGCACCTTCTTCACATATATACTAGCATAAAACCTTCTTTTTATGATTTTATATATCAATTGTCATAATTATTTAGAGAAAAGTGAAATAGAGGGTGATGTGAGTGGAAAATAGTTTTTGGGCCAATTTAATTAAATCAATATTTAATGGGCTTAAGTTTAATGGCATCACGGGTTCAGATTCTTCTAGAAGACCTTACATTCAAAATTGTCTAGCTGGAGGTTCGATCGACCCTGACCTGCACAGGTAGAGCAGCCCTGACCTGCACAGGTAGACCATATTATATAAGACAAACCTGAGAGCGAGATCAGACAAGAATCAATCAAGGGATATACTTTTCATATACGGACCTATGGAGATCATGCCAGCAGAATCATTATTTATACCATAAAAGATATAGCTCAAAAAGGAAGAATCATGATTTATTCTTATTACCTTATGTATTTTAGGCATAGTTAACTTACCATTTTAGCATACTTATCAATTAATTGTATAAATACCCCCTATGAGAATGAATAAAGAAACCAACCACTTTACACCTATGGTCGTAGGTTTTCATTAGACCGAACCACGTAAATCTCTTGTGTTCTTTACATTTAATCTCGTGTTTTATACTATATTTTCATATATTATATTGCATATTATTATTGGTGTGAAACCCACACACATCAATTGGCTCCGTTTGTGAGAATATTGAGCGAGACGTGAGTTATTTTTTAGATTTTTTGTCAAAATTTTAAGGGAATATACGAAAAAATGGGAAGCATTCAGCAAGAGATGTGAGGAAATATATAAATTTATTACGTACAACGCCGTCTCTCGAGGAAAATTGGTTTAAAGCATTGAACCTTGTGGTAATGGAGAATCGAGGTCTGAACAATGGGGTGATCAAAGGAGTACCATTTGCAACAGATAAGTGATGTCATTATTATTATAAATCTTTGCATCATGTTGTATGTGTATACGTGATTTCATAGAATATTTCCATGCATGAATCTACTTGTCTAAAGATATTAGTGGAATATATATATATATATATATATATATATATATATATATATATAAGGTTTTTAACTTTTCAGATTTCATCTAATGAAATAATCGTGATATTTTTCTAATTTTTCGTAATCGGATTTCTTGAGGTTTCGTATGACAATTGAAAATAATAACCTACATATGAGAAAATACCAATGCCGAAGAGTGCTGTTCAAAATACATTAAAATACATTCTTATGAATCTTTGTAGAAACATTCATATTTAATTGAGATATAGATATTCACTGTCATAATAGAGTAAATATTGCTTGAATTTCCTTGTTTTTGAGATATTACTTTCCACGCTTAGATTATTATCCTTTTAACGTTGTCACATGAAATTGAAAAATTAAGTTGCATATATGGAATAAAAGGTTACCAATAAAAAGAAAGAATTTCTAGATTTAACTCGTACTTTTATTCTTTAAAAGGGCATGAATTGATGAATTATTAAGATTTATGTAGATGAATATCGTTCATTTTTATCCTTGTATGGATTCTTTTTCAGCGGTGAATCAAATCGTGTGGAGCTAGCTATGCAGGTATGGGAGATTCAGGTGGGACCGTAGCATACTTGTGGCAAGTGTGGTAATAGCTGGAGTGGCCAAGGCTGCCCAACAAAGGTGGGAAAAAACGGTAATAGTTGAGGCAGCTCAACCTGCCTAGCAAAGGTCAGAAAAATCGGCACTAGCTAGAGCAGCCCTGACCTGCCCAGCAAAGGTGGGAAAAAGTGGCAATAGCTGAGGCAACTCAACCTGCCCCAGCAAAGGTCGGAAAAATCGGTACTAGCTGGAGCAGTCCTTACCTGCCCAGTAAAGGTGGAAAAAAGTGGCAATAGTTGAGGCAGCTCAACCTGCCCAGCAAAGGTCGAAAAATCGGCACTAGTTGGAGCAGCCCTGACCTGCCCAACAAAGGTGGGAAAAAGTGGCAATAGCTGAGGCAGCTCAACCTGTCTAGCAAAGGTCGAAAAAATCAGCACTAGCTGAAGCAACTTAGGCTGCCCAACAAAGATGGGAAATGATGGCAATAGCTGGAGCAGCTCGGGCTGCCCAACAAAGGTGGAAAAAAGTGGCAATAGTTGAGGCAGATCAACCTGCCCAGCAAAGGTGGGAAAAATCTGCACTAGCTGGAGTGGCCCTGACCTGCCCAGTAAAGGTGGGGAAAAGTGGCAATAGCTGAGGCAGCTCAACCTGCCCAGAAAAGGTCGAAAAAATCGGCACTAGCTGAAGCAGCCCTGACCTGCCTAGCAAAGGTGGAAAAAAGTGGCAATAGCTGAGGCAGATCTACCTGCCCAGCAAAGGTCGAAAAAATCGGCACTAGCTGGAGTGGCCCTGACCTGCCCAGTAAAGGTGGGAAAAAGTGGCAATAGCTGAGGCAGCTCAACCTGCCCAGCAAAGGTCGAAAAAATCGGCACTAGCTAAAGCAGCCCTGACCTGCCTAGCAAAGGTGAAAAAAAGTGGCAATACTCAACCTGCCCAGCAAAGGTCGGAAAAATCGGCACTAGCTGGAGCAACTCAGGCTGCCCAGCAAAGGTGGAAAACGACGGCAATAGCTAGAGCAGCTCGTGCTGCCTAGCAAAGGTGAGAAAAAGTGGCAATAGCTGAGGCAGATCAACCTACCCAGCAAAGGTCGAAAAAATCGGCACTAGCTGGAGCAGCCCTGACCTTCCTAACAAAGGTGGGAAAAATCGGTCATAGCTGAGGCAGGTCATGCTGCCCAACAAAAATGGAAAAAATAGGGAATAGCTGAGGCAGGTCATGCTGCCCAGCAAAAGCGAAAAAAATTGGCAATATCTGAGGCAACTCATGCTGCTCAGCAAAGGTGGGTAATAGCTGAAACGACTTTGGCTGCTCAGCAAAGGATGGCAATAGCTGAGGTAGCTCATGCTGCTCAGCAAGTGCGGGAATCCAGGTTAGGTCTTTGCAGAATTGAAAGGAAACATAAAAAGTTCTGTAACAAATCTTCTCATTGAACATCATTCAGGTATCATGAGCATAGCATTGCGTGTGCATCATAGGCATGGTCAGGCATCACCTACGCATCATGTGTATAGCTATTTATCCACATCGTAAACTAAGTTGTAATATTATTCAATTAAGATTAAAGAGTTATACTTATTGAGACTTCTACAAGTTTTTTTGCAGGACTTACAATTTTCACTAACATTTGTCTTCGTGAATTTACGATTTTTTGTCTTTTCAGGAAAGTTATGAGCTGGAGGATGGGGGAGGGCAAATAACTCCCTCACCCATGGAATATGCAAAACCTGAAAAAGTTCTACGTGTAACCATAAGGGTTGCACTCTCCTTTTTATTTCCATTTTATCATCTTATGTTTTATTTCTTGCCATTTGAAGGACTCACGCCTTGCTAATATCTTTTTTGGGAAGTTATGATTGTTATATTTTTCAGGTACGACCTAGAGATTGTAAAGCATTCTTTGCAGGGCCACATACAAAGCTCCAAAAATTTAGTAAGATTTTATTTTTTCAAAATTTTGAGCTTGAGTTATGTATATATGTAAAATATGTATTATGAATTGTGAAGCAAAGGGGGGTTGGCGAAGTGGAGGTAGTCGGAGGTTAGGACTGTACCATCTGGGTGGGGGCCCGGATCTATCTAGGTAGGGATAATTCGCCTACAGATCAGACGGTCTCCAGGCCAAGGAAAAATAAGGAGGGGTAGGTCCTCAGGAACATTTATGGGATTAATGCAAAAAGAAACACCCTGTGTTAATGTGAAATTGCAAAAAAAAAACCGTGTTAACGAAATAAGCTAAAAACCACCATGTGTTCTTAAAAAGTTTGCAAACAGTGGATTTTTGGAAAAAAGAGAGCGTGTTTTTCATGTTTTTTACCTTTAATGACATATTTTTTTGGTCATTTATACACTCTCCAAACAAAGAAGCATGTCATTAAAGGTGAAAAACATGAAAAACACACACTTTTCCCCCAAAAAATCCACTGTTTGCAGACTTTTTAAGAACACAGGGTGGTTTTTAGTCTATTTCGTTAACACAGGTTTTTTTTTTGCAATTCACATTAACACAAGGGTTTTTTTGCATTGATCCCAACATTTATAGGCCTACCCTAAGGAAGACTGGGGTTTAGAGCGATAAGGAGGAATGGACAGCCATAAGGATAGAGGTGAAACAAGGGGAGAAATTCGGATAATGTGGGATATAAGGAAGGATGTCGACGGTATGGACTGGCCACCCTAGCCCGTCTAGGAAAAATTTGGTACGGAGGGAGAACAAGGGGAAATAAGGCAAGAGGTAAATGCAAGTCCCCATGATTGCCTAGTTGCGGTGCAAGTCCCCACGATTGTACGCGCCTAGTGACGGGTGTTCGATCCCGTGTGCAAGTCTACACGATTGCACTAAGGTGGTACAAGTCCCCACGATTGTACGCACCTAGAAGAGGGTGTTTGATCCCAATGCAAGTCCCCACGATTGCATAAGAGAAAGTACGAATGCAAGTCCCCACGATTGCATAAGAGAAAGTACGAATGCAAGTCCCCACGATTGCATAAGGGAAGAAAAGTGAGTATAAGTCCCCATGATTGCACAGTGACAATACAAGTTCCCCATGATTGTATGTGTCAAGCAAGTTATTAAGAATTGACGGGTGTGGAAACGCAAGTCCCCACGATTGCAAAAATATGGACCACTTGACCCAGCTGTAGCTATAGCTTAGTGCAGGTCTGGTAGGTACCACCTGGAAACTAATAAATTTCATTTGATTTTTTGTGAGAATATTGGATGTCGGATTCCACAGGAAATTCTGAAAGAATGTTTGAAATGTCAGGACGTAGGTATGGTCACGATATTTTATAACAATTTTATGAGCACAATATTTTATAGCAATTTGATTCATTGTTTATCCTACTAAATTTATCTTGTGATAAAGTAACACTAAGGCTAACCTACTCATCTAAGGAGGTAGAGCAAGTTCAGTTGTATTTTTTATTTTGTGAAACAAGGCAGATAAGGCAAAGGCAAAGTTGAGCAGTACATGTCTCAAATACGAAACAAACCCCAAGCTGGGGAAAGGCCGCGGATGTCCCTGGCCTAACCTAGGCAGGTTAGTCAAGACGAGAAGAGTATACCAATAGCAAATTCATAAAGTCTTAGCAAGGAGAAGAGCACGGAGGAGCCTGCCCTAACTTGGGCAGGTACGGAAATAACAAAAAGCGAAAGAAATGAAATTGTTTTACAAATGCCATTCAAAACCAGCGTTCTTGAAAAAGAAAGTCTACTATGTGGGTCCTATCCCGACAACAATAAAAGGAGTAATGTTAGCACCATCTGGAGGTAGATTTACCACAACTGCAGGTTGGGTAGCCATAGCTACCACAAGCTGATCAACTACAGATAGAGCAACTGGACCTAGAGAAGGAAGATTCTTTAGCAGAATTGGAGGACCTATACCTGGTGTCACAAACAAAATCAGCAATTCAAGCAAGCAAGCCAAACGACAGGAGTATTAAGAAAAGAAAGGAGACAAGGCGTCTTGGAAAAAAATACTTAGCTCTTGAGGGACGTCACGTGCGATCTGGACAATGGAGATGATCTGGAGGTTGGGCACCCCAACCTAGGCAGGTGAAGAGAAGGAGAAAGCAGGAGAGAAAAGTATACACGCTTGTTCAAAAGCCAATTTATGAAGGAAAATTACTTTGCAAGCAAAAGAAAGGAATAACATTATCTAAATCGAGAAGGGTAGCTTCAGCAACAAGCTGCCCAAGTGAGGCAACAACATGCTGGTCAACTACAAGGAAGACGGCAGGACCTATGGATGTTCTTAGGCGTAGCTAGAGAGGTCACACCCGTGATCGTAATGATAAAAGTAACTTTGTAATGTCGGCACTCAAAGAAAGAAATTTCTTCGCAACATACACCAAATTGATCAGGGATCAACTAAAAAGGATCGTGGACACGACTACCCAAGTTGCGTAACTCTGGAGAGTTCGAAGAAAACACGTAAAGACCTGATGTACCCATCCCTACACATCCAAAGCTGGATAAGATGAGGCTAGAAGTGGTCAAGAGATCAATTCAAAAAAATGAAATACCTAGAAGCTGCACGACCTGGACAAGCAGGAGGAGTAGCTATAGGCTGCACCACTTGTGGTGGCAGACCTGTAGGAGGACCAACATGAAGAAGGGGGAGGATTCACCTCTAGGATAGTTAGTGGATCTGACGCTACGGCGATTGGCGAACCATCACCACGACAAATCAAACATATCATTTGAAGTTTCCTTAAAGAAGGCAGTATTAAACACGCAAGGAAGAGGCGGAGTACAAAAAAGTCAATCAATGGTTACGATTTCTTAGATCTATCTGGAGAGGAAGGTTCGTCTTAGCGTTATAGCTCAAGTAACTATGTAGCCGAGGCAGCTTGGCGATTTCGTCAGCTTGGCCCACAACACTTGTTTCTTTTCAATTCTTACAGCTAGACTACGTCAAACTTTAGAGTTTGGGGGACTTATTGATGTAAGTGGAAAATAGTCTTTGGGCCAATCTAACTAAATCAATACTTTATGGGCTTAAGCCTAATGGCATCACGGGTTCGGATTCTTTTAGAAGACCTTTCAAAACTGTCTAGCTGGAGGTTCGGCCGGCCTTGACCTGCACAAGTAGAACAGCCCCGACCTGTACAGGTAGAGCAGCCCTGACCTGCATAGGTAGAGCATATTATATAAGGCAAACCTGGGAGCGAGATCAGACAAGAATCAATCAAGGGATATACTTTCCATATACGAACATGCGGAGATCATGCCAGCAGAATCATTATTTATACCATAAAAGATATAGCTCAAGAAGGAAGAATCATGATTTATTCTTATTACCTTATGTATTTTAGGCATAGTTGACTTACCATTTTAGCATACCCATCAATTACTTGTGTAAATACCCCCTATGAGGATGAATAAAGAAACCAACCACTTTACACCCGTGGACATAGGTCTTCATTAGACCGAACCACGTAAATCTCTTGTGTTCTTTACATTTAATCTCGTGTTTTATACTATATTTTTATATATTATATTGCATATTATTATTGGTGTGAAACCCACACACATCAGAGGGGGAAAATGATTTTGGAGAGAAATAAAAAAAAAGGAGAAATGCAACTTGATTCGAGATCGTTCATTAAAAACTCGTTTGAGCTTGATTTGTTAATATACCGTGTTAAATGCAAAAAATAAAACTTGTGTTAACGTGAAAAAAGTTCAAATTTTGCAAATAAAAATCTCATTCTGTCAAACTTAATGATGTTTGAGGAACACGCTCATGAGGTGAGAGTTGGCAAATTTTTATTTCAAATTTCACATGTAAAATGTTTGTTATACACTCAATGTTTATTTAAAAAAAAAAACCTTAATCTAATCCATTTAACTCTATGAGTTTGTATATGCATCTGGATCAGTCCCATGCCCAGACTCATTTTTTTTTTCTTCTTCCTGATTTCTCCCACCACCAACCATCCACAAACACCCACCATCGAAGTTGTCCTGCCACCGGCACCACCACCACTATTCACACAGTCACAATCACCACTAAAGGCGAAGCCACCACCACCGCTCGAACTCGCCACCAGCTATTAAACCCACCACCACCGTTCAAACCCGCCACCAGCGTCGAACCCACCAACATCGCTTGAACCCACCGCCTAGCAATCGAACCCACAACCAACGTTTACACAGCCACCACCACTTCACACAACACCACTTTGCATAACCACGCCGAGATTCAGATTTGCCAACATTTGAGGTCAAGATGTCATTTTGCTTTTTGGAATTATGGGGTTGGGGTATCTGTGAAGAAGCTTTTTCTTCTTCTAGTTTTTTATTTTTCTTTATTTTCGTTAATTCTTTTTCTTTTAACTTAAAAAACATGAGTCCTTGATTTTATAGATTGAGATTCAATGGTTAGTAATTTAAGGGTATAGCAGATATTTTAAACAAAATTTAACGGAGTTAAAGCTTATTTAACGGTTTGAGAGTGTGTGCATAATTTTAACATTTTTCGGGCCGGGGGGGGGGTGTTTAGGCTATTTCATTAACATAGGTTTTTTTTTTTTTTTTTGCATTTTCTCGACAACACAAGTTTTTTTTAAACCCTAATATATCAAATCAAGTTTGAATAACTTTTTGTGTGTTCGATAAGTTTGAAGTTTGGCTCGAGCTCGACTCATGTTCGACTCAATTAAACTCGTTTGAGTTAGACCCGAATTACAATCAAATCAAGCTCAAATACAAGTTCTGAAGCTCGTGAATAATTCAAACAAAAATAAGTTATCTCATTCGACTCATTTACAGTCCTAAGATAAAAGAGAGAATATAAATGTAAAAATAGGCACAAAATACATTTTTGGACTTGATTTTGGATAAATACTCATCACACTAATGGTTTTCTCTAATACTCTTCGCACTAAAATATGTGTAAAAAGATTATGCTATTTGAGTTTGACTAGATTAAAGTTCATTAGAACATGATATAATTAATAATTAAATCTTGCTTAAAAAATAAATTTCCACATTTGAGATAAATCCAAATAATTTTTATAATATCTAATTCGACTCGACTTGATTCTTCCTTCACCCCTATCTAACATGGTAAATCATCTCCAAACTCACTAGGGCATTTAAATGCTATATATCCAGCCCAGTCAAGCACTATTAATTGTTTAAATAATGGATCAGGTGTTACTCTCTAACCTTGAAGAAAAATCAAGCCCACAAAAAAAGCATTTCTCTTGGGCTGATTTGTGGCTTCCACTTACTTGTTTGACCCATTAAGAAGCCCATGTATTGTAATGTGTCCTATCTTGAAGGATAATTTTAGGAAAAGTCCAATTTTGTCGTATTCTATCAATTATTTGACAAGTGCAATTTACATATTTTACCAATCCCTTTTTGAGAAAAGAAAATAATTGCTCGGAAATAGTTGGCTTATGATTGTTTGTTTCTTTCATTTTTATGTCAAATTAATAAACTTTATTTTTCAAATGAGAAGAGTGTACAAATCCGGTTTTATTATGCTTAATGAATCGAAATTCCATACTTTTCGAATGTTGAATTCAAGTAGCTTGATTCGTTTTAAAATTTTAGACCGACATAGGTCCCTTTAGTTTAAGACTTTAAGCAATTAATAATATTTATTTGTTCTTGCAAACTCATGTTTATAATAATGTCAATTTCAAAATCAAATTTAACGTTGAAAAGCTAAACTAGAATACTAAATTTGATTGCACACCAAAAAGGTTTCGATACTATCTTGTGCGCTGTGGGGCTATATTGTCAAGTTCTTTTTTAATTAACTATTTTATTTTATTGGCCTAAAAGGTTTAATTGAAACTTGCAAAGATTCAAAAAAATTTGAAATGTGGTTTAGAAAAGTCATTATCAGGGTTTGGTGATAGGGTGCAAAGTTCTATTATAGAATTATATAAATAGAAAAAAAAAAGTATATTGTAAGGGGACTATTGAATTTGGTTAATTTCTTGGTATGACAACGAATAATGATAATATGATTTCACATAAGGATATTATACAATTTATGAATAATATTTAAAGAGACTCCGAATAATTATACATGCTCGTATATGTTGCACCTCCTTGAATCCAACTTCACTGTCTGTTAAATTGTCTAGGACACGAACATGGTATTGAGAATTTAATGGTGTTAGGATTATGAATAATGATCTTATTATATGATAATTTATTGAGTGATTTTTATAGAGTATTGAGATTCTAAATATAATCGCAATCATAATTTTATATTTCATTGATACCACACGCGTAAATAGCTGTGATCCACTTGAATTCAGAAAACTCCTAAAAGTAGTCCATTTTTGTTATTGTCAAGTTATTTTATTGGGAGAATTACACTATTGGTCCCTGAACTTTATCACTAAAATAGTTTTGGTCTCTTATTCATTCGGACTCGACAACAATGGTTATTATGTTCTGTTTGGTTCAAGAAAATTGGTGGGGAAAGGAAAAGAAAACACAAAAAAAAATCATTTTTTATTGTTTGATTACTAGAAAAAAATAAAAAGAAAAAGGAAAGATGAGAGAATATCTAATACTAACTTGAGACAACATACTTTCCTCATCAAAATGATGAGAAAAATGGTGAGAAAAGAAAAATGGTTTTCCTATATATTAATTACAATGGTTTCTTTATATATTAATTTGTGTTTCCCTAACTATTTTTTGGATCAAACAGAGTGTTAATGTTCCAATTTTATATAAATTTGGTCTCTATGGTTAATTTTTCATTCAAAAACAAACTAAATGAGCTCCAATTGGGGGAAATGGGTGAAACCTCACTTCATTTCATCATTTTCAGTAAAAATTCTTATAAAATCATACTATTCGAACTGTAATCCATCTCAAATTTCATAAAAAAAATATTTTGAGAAATTGATGTTTTCAATGCCAGAATCGACCATTGGGCTCACATACAACTATTCTGTTGATTTTTGGAGAGAAAAATTAATGATAAAGACTTTAAAATTAGAATGTTTAAAGGTAAAGTTGAATGCCCAAAAGTATACTTCTCACACTTCTCGCTTATTTTGTCAATATAATTTCTCGACTCATGAGGAAAAAAGAAGTTTTCTTCACACTTGTAATTGCACTCATTTGTGAAAGCATATGGACCATAACTTTGCTTAATCCTATATTGATCATTTTGCTTTTCATAACCCTATCTTTATGTCGTACAACGGTCAAGTTTCATTTTTATTTTCATTTTACTACAAAATAGGTTTAATGTAAGTCCATAAAATTGAATTTTCAATACTCGATTTCAGTAAGATTCGAATTACATCAAATGTGTTGGTAGTTCAAATTTAAACTCTCGATTTTTAATTGTCAATTTCAAATGATATTAAATGTAATGGTAGGTGAATTTGGCTCTGCGATTAGTTGATGCACATACCAGCAGGAGAGATTTGCCAAAACAAAAAATTATAAATCACAAGACTAGTTTAAACTAGGGGTATTCACGAATCGACCGAAATTTCGGTCCAGATCGAAAACCGAACAAAAAATTTCGATTCGGTTTTCGTTTTTTTTTTTTGCAAATTTCTGTTTTGAGGTTCGGTTAACCGAAAAATCAAATTTATTATTTATTATTTATTTTATTTTATTTTATTTTTATATTTTTTATTTTTTATATAGTATAATATAGACCAAAAACTATAAAAAATGTGTTTCTTAGTGACAACTTATAGGAAAATAAAGAAAATGAATTAAAATTAGTCATAATTAAATTTTAATTATTTATTTATATCTAATTTATTTATTTATTTATACCGAAAAATCGAACCGAATCGATTCACTTTCTAATTTCATTATGTCAATTTTAGTTGGCCGTGCTAAACATAATTATAAATATATAAATGCATGCATTCCAGAGAAAAAGTGAACAACAAGAGCCAAAAAACAGTAGTTAGGGAGATTTTTGAAAAAACAGTACCAAAAAAAAAAAAATCGGTTTTAACCTAACTGAACAAAAACCGACCGAACTGGTCGGTTTTTTAACCGAACGGACCCTGTTCGGTTCGGTTTTCGGTCTGAAATTTTGATCCGGTTCGGTTAAAAAACCGACCGATGAACACCCCTAGTTTAAACCGTGAGGTTCAAATTTCATCAAAGTTTTAGTTTTAAACTTTTAGTATACCTTCATTGAAGTTCGTAGTTTGTTAACCTAATTGTGTGCATAATTTGGATCTTGTAATTTTTATTTCATCTTATGTTCATCGTTCTCCCTAAAGATGACTGGAAAAGTTATGTCATAAATACTTTACAAACTTCAACAAAGTTGCCATATTATCTTATGTTGAACAAGATTGTAAATAAAATCAATCATTCTAATTATTTACTATAGGTCGTCCACAATATTAAACTTGGATAAAATAAATTCATCTGTCGCCCATAATAACTCACATAAAATAGAAATACCAAACCCACATGACATAGTCGACATTTAAATCATTTTTAATAATTGAGCGACAAATATACAATGAAAAATACAAATTTATGTGTGCATCGTCACCGCATCCAAAGGGATTGATCCTAGAGGCCAAGTCTTAGCAACCCAAACAAACCATTGTGAATATCCCAAAATTCTTTCACAATCATACTGTTGGGAGCTGCGGCAAGTTTGGGCCCGAGATTTAACTTATTAAGATTCGGCAAATCCCACCAACAAGTTGATGACAAAATATTACCTGAAAAATATAACTATAATGCACACAAAATTTACGTGGTTCGGCAAAATCTGCCTACATCCACGAGAGTTTTCGTTCTTCCACTATGAGAGAAATTTACCGGCAAAAAAAATCACACTTGAGTTTATACTCAAGAAAACTACTCTTGTACAATCACTCTCAAAGTTATACAGAACACTCTCCCAACCCCTTTGTATTGCCCCAAGAGAAAAACCCACAAGTGTTTCCCGTATCCCACAATTTATCTCTCACAATAAATTGCTCCTAACTCACTACACACTTATGCCTCTTTTGCTTTGCTTTTGGCTTTGGTTGGTGTGTTTGCAAATGAAGAAATGACCCTCTATTTATAGGTAATTTCCAAGCCCACAAGATTGAATTCATGCCTTCCATTCTTTTGCATTAATCTTGGCCATCAATTCTTTTGCAAGTTGGGTCATATGCCATCCATGACATTTGCAAATGGATGTCATGCATGACATCCATTTCCTTTTATTTTTCCTTTTCATTTTTGTGGAATATACCCAACAATCTCCACCTCCACAAAAATTCATTGCAAACCAAATTACGGAATTTCATTGGCCTTCAAACAGTTTGCTGCACATGTCGAATCAGTAAGGTCCTAACTCCACCTGATTCAAAACCGGCCAATGCACACATGCAGCCCAGTCAACACCACTAGTCGACTGCCGAGAGGGACGACCTCGACCCATCCTCGCGTCCAGCAGGATTTTCTTCACACCTGTCTGTACCCTAGAAGTTTTCCGGCGCGCTCCACTTCCAGTCATCCTTTGAGGTCACTAAACGATACAAGTTTTCATACTTCTCTCCTTTCATTAGCACCTCCCCACCAAGTGTGACTTTCAAGACTCCACCTCCAGCTGAATACTCACAGCCCTCGAAGTCCAATTGGCTTATGGAAATTAGATTCCTTCGCATCTTTGGGGCATATGTCACACCACCCAAAGTACAATCTACTCCATCAAACATTTTGATTTTCACCACTCCCGTACCCATGACTCTACAAGTAGAACCATTACCCAAGGACAAAGTACCTGCCCTCTTTTCTTGGAGTGAATCAAAATAATCCTTCTTGGAGCATACATGCATTATACATCCAGAATCTAAAATCCATCCATCCCGAGATGAAGTATCCATACGAGTAGAGACTGTGAAAACATCTCCATCGTATGCCACTACAGCATCACCACCACCACCATTATGACTAACATTGTCCCTCGCTCTATTAGGACAATTCCTTTTATAATGGCATTCCTCATGGCAATGGTAGCACCTCGGCACCTCCTGCCCTTCCCCCTGGCCTTTGAATCTGACTAGCTGCTGGCAGATTCACCACTAGATGTCCTTCCGTACCGATTCAAGCCCCGAGTAACCAGCACAGACTCATGTCCCACTTCCTGGTTTGCCTTCCTTTGTTTTTTGTGAGACAAAAGTAATGCACTCACATAGTCCAAGTCTAGTGTATCTTTGCCATATAGCAACGTTGTCACTAGACTATCATATGAATCAGGGAGCGAGGTAAGAAGTAAAAGGGCTTTATCTTCTTCCTCGACTTTAACACCAACTTTTCGAAGTTAGTCCACCAGTCCATTAAACTAGTTCATGTGATCCATTAGACTATCACCCTCCAGCATCTTGAGCCTATAGAGTTGCCGCTTTAGATGCAATTTGGTAGACAAAGATTTCTCGAGATACAAATTCTCCAACTTTGCCCACAACTTTGGTGCCGAATCTTCAGAATCATCATCCACAACATTATTAATAATGTTGTCGGCAATACAAAGTCGAATCGTGCTAACACAGCGCAACTCCAAATCTTTCCACTGTGCATCTTCCATATCCTTCAGCTTTGCCTCTTCAGCACCAATGCCAAGCCATGTTGAATTAGGAGGTCTTTCACCCTTTTTTGCCAAAGCGTGAAATTCCCTTTGTCATCAAATTGTTGCACCGAAAACGTATTTGGCCTCAACGTGCCCTCCATCTTAATAAATAAATCTCAATTTATCAACCCTTAACGACATGGCTTTGATACCACTTATTAGGCGCTGCGGAAGTTTGGGCCCGAGATTTAACTTATTAAGATTCGGCAAATCCCACCAACAAGTTGATAACAAAATATTACCCGAAGAATATAACTATAATGCACACAAGATTTATGTAGTTCGGCAAAATCCGTCTACATTCACGAGAGTTTCAGTTCTTCCACTATGAGAGAAATTTACCGGTACAAAAATACACACTTGAGTTTATACTCAAGAAAACTACTCTTGTACAACCACTCTCAAAGTTATATAGAACACTCTCCCAACCCCTTTGTATTGCCCCAAGAGAAAAACCCACAAGTGTTTCCCGTAGCCCACAATTTATCTCTCACAATAAATTGCTCCTAACTCACTACACACTTATGCCTCTTTTGCTTTGCTCTTGGCTTTGGTTGGTGTGTTTGCAAATGAAGAAATGACCCTCTATTTATAGGCAATTCCCAAGCCCACAAGATTGCTCGTCCCCAGTCAATATTGGATCAAACAATAGGGGGGTGTAGCACTGACCCTTTTTTTATTCAATACAATAGGGTAAAAGATCGTTCCTTACCGAGACAAACTCTCAACGGATCCTCGGCGCGTTGGGCATACCTCTTCTGCGCGTCTTTCTCGTGGCGGGAACAGAACAACAGGGAAAGACCCGGCCGACCGGCTCAGGGCTCCATCCGTGCCTTCCATTCTTTTGCATTAATCTTGGCCATCAATTCTTTTGCAAGTTGGGTCATATGTCATCCATGACATTTGCAAATGGATGTCATGCATGACATCCATTTCCTTTTATTTTTCCTTTTCATTTTTGTGGAATATACCCAACACATACAACAAAACAAAATGAAAATGAACTACTGAATGGGAAATAATTTAATTTATGTTGACCGTTAATTACAATCCAGGTTAAAGCATGAATGGCATCAGCATAGGCGTAGTATTATTTTTATCAGGCGCCGTTGTGAAAAAGAAAAGGACATAGTGGTGACAAAAGGAAGATAGGATGATATGGATCATACTTGGAAATTTTGGGAAGTTGAGCTCCTAGGACGATCTCCACCTTCGTATGAATATGTGATAATGGCCCCCTTATATATGTATGAGTACATGTGTGGTGGAGATTACCCGAGAGTCTAATTTTTGAGAGCTCCCAAGTATGACCCGGAGGATATAGAGATGTATGTGGGTCCTAATAAGAGATGTCACGTGACCCGGCCTATACTTGGGTTTCTGGACCCGACCCGACCACAATCCTATTCCATTAATATCGATGGCACATATCACATGTCCTGGGCGCCGTCACCGCTGTATTTTCTCCCCTAAGTAGTTTTTGTTTTACCTCCGCCTAGATTTCTTGTCTACCAGTTATATATTACTCTATTTTAAGGATGCATACAAGTCGAACTTAATCCAAACTTGATGAAATTATTAGTCTCAAACTCGGGTTTGAGATACAAAGATTTCGAGCTTGACGAGCCTAAAGCAAAAGGTTCAAGCTCGAACTCGAACTCAAAAATAAAATAATATATAATATTAAAATGTCTTAGTAATTATTGGATAGTGATATGGGAAAAATATTCACACCCAAAAGTGGACTGAGTTCCATTAAAAAAAGAGGTCATGATGTCTCAGGATCATAGGTAACTCGAGGCCCTAGTTGGACAAGCCCAAGTCTCGACTTCAACCTTGGTAGGCTGAGGCATTTTAATTGACTGAAGGCCCCCAGAATTATTGACCAAGACCTCGTAGTCATTGCATTCAAACACATAGTGTTCGACCACCACAATCCACGTGGTCGAAATCCAACACTACTGTCGAATAATATATGTTCAACTCGGACTCCTGGCTTAACCTAGGATGATTACAATGTGTGCAACCACTGTGCATTTTTTTCTCAAAATTTACGTCACGTTCAAATTCAAGTGACAACTGCACTAACACAATAAAACCAAATAGGTGTGGGATCACTCACGTGCAAGATACGAGACTAGGGAAATTGAAGACTATAAATAAGACATGAGTGACTCAGTATAGTGTCATTTTGGAATTTTTAGAGCATAGACACACTTATAATTTGAGTTATTGTGTCCTATAAGCAATGAATCTTGTTTCCTTGTCCAATTACTAGTTATATTTCTTGTTCTTTGAGATCATATTGCATTTACGATATTTTGTAATATCAGGTAGGTATATATATGTTGTATATATATATTTACATATAATAATATATATATATAATATGGGTTATTTTATTTGTTTCTATATATATATATATAAGAAAGAAAGAAAGAAATTAAAGATTAATGTTGAAAGTTCCAAATCGATTCCAATTGAATCGAAAGGTTGGTTTCCAATTAGTCTAACTTTTTGGTCACCTGAGATGGTCAAAGTACCATTTCAGATCAAGTTGTTTCACTTCGCTGAAAGGGTGTCTTGAATTGGAAGTACCGGTTCGGTTAAGAAGATGCCGTTGGAAGTACCGTTTCGATTGAAAAGGTGCTTTTGGTGGAAACTTTTGGAAGTCTATAAATACTTCCTTGACTATATCTATAGTGGGAGAAATATATACCTTAAAGATAGCATCTTTAAAGGTATGCATAGCCTATTGATTTTCATAAGAATTGTTTCCATATCCACATTATTATACAACAATTTTAAGGTATATATCTTTCTACCATGGAGTCGGTTCTTGTGCAAACACAATTGCATGAAGGAGAAAAACTCGAAAGTCTCAATGGGGAGGGGGGGGTTGAATTACAAACGTTGGAGTCTCAAGCTTAAATACCTACTGACGATTGCTAAGGTGTTCTATGTTCTGTCGGAACCATGTCCAACCGAGGCTTCAAGTTCCAGTCAAAGTACCGAACCAAATTCTGGTGGAAGTTCCGGTCCCGCTACCAATGCTGCTGTTGCACAAAAGACGGAAGCAGAAACAAAAGTGAAGAAATGGAAGGATGACGACTTCATTTGCCGCTACACTATTCTCCAGTCGCTTAACAACTCTTTGTTCAACGTGTTTCATATTCACAAAACAGCAACGAAACTTTGGAATGCTATTAAACGAAGATACGTAAATTAAGATGCTGGAAATAAGTCTTTTTTGGTTAACAAGTATGTGGAATACAAGATGGTTGATTCTAAACCTGTTATTGATCAAGTTAATAAACTTTATGACATTGCAACGGAATGTGCCGATGCGGGTGAACCCATCACCGAAACTTTTCAAGTTTCTACCATCATTGGGAAACTTCCACCTTCATGGAAGGATTATCAAAAGAAGTTGAAACACAAGAAGAATTCTATCACTTTAGATGAACTTCTTCAGGGCATCCAAATTGAGACCGAAAGTCTTAAAAGGGATGGTTCAACGATGGTGAAAAATGATGGTATTAACTACTTAGAGAAGAAAAGTGGTCCTGGAACTTCCAAGGGAAACCATGAAAAATTCCAGCAAAGAAAAAACTTTTATTCTAAGAGGAATGGTGGGAACGGTAGAAAAAAAGAAGAAAATTTCTTGCTATATTTGTGGCAAACCGGGACATTTTGCTAAAGAATGTTGATATCACAAAGTACGAAAGACAGAAAATGAGACAAACATTATTATAGATGATCTTGTTGGTATGCTTACCGAAGTTTGTCTTGTTGGTCAAGCCGACACCGATTGGTGGGTGGATTCTGGTGCAACATGTCATGTTACTTCAAATCGAAATTTGTTCAAAACATATGAAGAATTGGACTAGATTAAAACTGTCTACATGGGAAATTCTTCAACCAGTGTTGTTTTGGGCAGAGGAATTGTGAAACTTCCGCTCACTTCCGAAAAGACATTAACTTTGAAAGATGTTTATCATATTCCTTCTACTAGGAAAAATCTTGTATCAGTCCCTAAATTAGACTCTAATGGCTTTAAAGTGGCTTTTGGATCTCAGTAAGTGATTATTACTAAGAACAGGTCATTTGTTGGGAAAGACTACATTAAAGACAATATGTACTTGTTGAGTATCAATAAAACTATTTCTAGTTCTTCTTACTTTTTGTTAGAGTATATGCCCTCGAATGCCATAAAGAGGATAGATTTATAGGGCATAAACATTGTAACTAAACTATGGTTTTTCTATTAATATAAGGCAGTGGATTGTTGTTTTTTTATAGGCATTTATAAGGTGTGAATAAACAATGTAAAGTCCTTGATGACAAGGCGAACCTTCTACCTCCTATGGGATAGGAGGAAAGACACTAGAATGGTTTGACCCTTGACATCTAAAAGGGTTCGCAAGTCTAAGAAATATTGATTGGGCATCAATAGTGAATAAAGACTTGTATGATGTAAGTTTCGACAGAGAAAGTGTCAGTCGTACACTATGGAAATGGTAGTGGGAACTTATATCATAGACGTGTCAGTTGGACTGATATGTTCGAACACAGCTCGCATCAGTTCATCGCATGGGTATTCACTCATTGACAGTCAATGATGAAACTGATAAATAGTGATAGGTACGTGCGAACCTCTGACCTGAGAAATCGAGTTGAAGATGTACTTGTGACATCAAGTCTGTCATTAGAGTAGTTAGATTCAAATCACCTGTTGGTGGAATCGACCTCGAAGTGCGACTTGATGGGCAAGTAGCATTGTTAACTGATTTGCAATATGGAATTTATTCTCTCATAAGTGAATGAGTAAAATATCATATGCGATCATAGTGAGGATGAAAGTCTTTGGCTAAAGCATTTAAACACCTCGACTTATTATGAGCTTAGGCATATGGTCAAGTTATATGAATTTGACTTTAAACCATGACTCTTACTTGATTGTGATATAAGAATAAAAGGTTTATACACGTACGGTATTCACGGCGTAAAGGTTTGGAATGATCCTATTCATTCGTTCTCAATTGGATTACGTTGTGAGCCACGAGACTGGCTAGGTGTCACTCGCACCCCTTTGGATTCCTCTCAATTGCATTTTGAGACGAACCTAAAGAGTCGCGCTTAAAGGAAGTGCAAAAGGAAAAACATGGGAAAAAGACTAGAGAGAAATTCACGGCATTGGATGCCGTAATTAATTAATTAATTAATTATTGGATCATTGAATTAATTAATTAAATTAATGAGTTAATTAATTTCTTGGAGAAATTGAATTATAAATTAATTAGGAATTGAATTAATTGGATTATCAATTTATTTATTGGATAAATAAATTATCCGATTAATTAATTAGCAAGCAAGATGAAAGCCCGAAGGCTTCCGAGCCCACTAAGGGGCGGCCAAATAGACGCCCAAATAGGGCTCTTGCATGCTAGTGTTATTGTTTCATAATGATATAAATATATCACAAGGTGAAAAATAACACAAGACAACTTACATAACTTTCTCTCCAAAAAAAAGTCTCCCACCTCTCTTTTTCTCTCTAGCCGTCTTTGACAAGGAAGAAAGGAGGAGTTTTTCGTTTTTGATTCCGGCATGACGAATTAGAGACGTTGGCAAATTCGGCGTTAGAGAAAAGGATCACGTTCAAAAATCAACATACGCGAGAACGGTATTTTTTCTATACACAATTAAACACGAGGATTAGAGATGATTCGGGCTTTGGGAATTAAATTTACTTTCCGCTGCGTTTTATTCGTATAATTTCCAACACTTTTATGGTTCAAATTAGAATTATGTTATTGAGCATGATAAACATGATTTTTGGCATCATAGATTATGACATATTTGTTTAAATGCTATGTCTCGCATGATTAATAGTGAATTAATTCCTAGAAACTCATCTAGTTTTTCTATGAATAATTACGAATGTTGTGCACAATCTAAATTAACTAAAACTACTTTTATAAGTGTTAGTAGAATATCATCTTTACTTGAATTAATTCATACGGATTTATGTGATAATAAAGAACATGTCACTAGAGGTGGAAAACATTACTTTATTACTTTTATAGATGATTTCTCTAATTTTACTTATGCGCACTTACTTAGAACAAAAGATGAGGCCTTTGATAAGTTTAAAATTTTCAAAAATGAAGTTGAAAACCAAATTGGTTTAAGGATCAAAAGATTAAGATCCGATAGTGGTGGTGAATATCTCTCTAATGATTTTAAAGAATTTTATTTACAAAGTGGTATTATTAGAGAGTTTTCGGTACCAAATACTCCTCTACAAAATGGAGTAACCGAAAGGAAAAATCGATCCTTAATGGAGATGGTTAGTGCTATGATAATTCATTCGGAACTTCCAATGATATATTGGGGTGAAGCACTATTAACCTCTTGTTACATTAGCAATCGAGTGGCGAATAAAAAACATATGAAAACTCCATATGAGTTGCATGTTGGGCACAAACCTAGCATTAAACATTGCAAAGTATGGGGTTGTATTGCATATGTTTTAGATGCAACTTTGAAAAGGCCTAAACTTGGTTCTAAAGCATTGAAATATATTTTTATTGGTTATTCTCAAATGAGCAAAGCTTATAGATTTCTTAATATTAGTTCTAATAATGTATTTGAAGTTGTACATGTTATGGTTTATGAACATTTAAATGTTAAGGATGCGGATAAATTAGAACTAGATAGTGAATTATTAAAAGAACTTGAATTGGAATCAAATGTGTCTAATTCACATGATGTGGAATCTAGTACACAAGTACATGATCCACAAGTAGATGGAAATTTAGACAAGGAAGAAAATGATGAAATAATCGAGTTAAGAAGGGGTAAGAGATGTAGAATTGAAAAGAATTTTGGTCCCGATATGTTGACATATCTTTTGGAAGAGGATCCTAAATCTTTTCAAGAAGCTATGTCTATGTCCGATGCGGACATGTGGAAAAGAGTCATGGATGATGAGATAAAATCAATTCATGATAATAAAACATGGACTCTAGTTGAGCCTCCTCTTAACACTAAACTTATTGGCTTTAAGTGGGTTTTGAAAAAGAAACTCAAAACGGATGGTACTATTGATAAGTATAAAGCAAGATTAGTAGCCAAAGGTTTTAGTCAAAAAGAAGAGATTGATTATTTTGAGACATTTTTTCCCGTCACTAAATTCACTTCTATTAGGACGATGTTTGTCATTGTTTCCATTTATAACCTAGAGGTTCATCAAATGGATGTAAAAATGGCCTTTTTGAATGATGATCTTGAAGAAGAAATTTACATACATCAACCCAAGGGTTATGTTATTCAAGGTGAAGAACATAAAGTATGTAAATTGAATAAATCATTATATGGTCTCAAACAAGTACCTAGACAATGGTATAAGAAATTCAAGAAAGAAATTAAGAAATTTGGGTTTATAAGTAATAAAATAGAAAGTTTTATTTTTGCTAAAGTTACTTCTAAATATAAAGTGCTTGTGACTTTGTATGTTGATGATTTGCTTATTTTTTGGACTAATATGGATTGCATTAGTGAAACCAAAAATTACTTGAGGCAAGCTTTTGACATTAAGTACTTAGGTCCGGTAGATGTTATTTTTGGGGTCAAAGTTATCAAAAAGGATGGAACTTTTATTTTAACTCAATCTCATTACATAGAGAAGATATTGAGAAAGTTCAATTACTTTGATTGCAAAGTGAGCAAGAGCCCAATTGATCATCATGTGAAACTAACTCCTAATGAAGGAGAAGCTATAAATCAAGAAGAATATGCCAAAATTATTGGAAGCATAATGTAGGTAAATCACACAAGACCTGATCTTGTGTGTTCAATTGGCATATTGTGTAGATTCACTAATAATCCTAGTGAAGAACATTGGAAGGAATTAAAAAGGGTACTAAGGTACTTGAAGTTCACAATAAACTATGGTTTACATTATAAGTGTAATTCATCTACACTTAAATGTTATAGTGATGCATATTGGGAATCCGACACAACAAATTCAAAATCAACGAGTGGTTGGTTACTCACCATTGGTGGTGCCATAGTTTCTTGTTCTTCAAAAAGGTAAACTTGTGTTGCTTTATCATCTATGGAATCCGAGTATATTGCAATGTCTATTGCGAGCAAAGACATTATATGGTTTAGAAGATTCCTTAGAACTATTCCTTTTATTGATCCTAAAAAGGGTCATACTACTTTGTATTGTGATAATCAAGCCGCAATATACAATACAAAGAATGAAAGAATGTCTAACCATAGTAAACATATTTCTATGAGGTATAATCATATAAGAAGTATGGTTAAGAAAGGGAAGGTGGTGCTCGAGTACTTCCCTACAAATCAAATGTTAGCGGATCCACTAACAAAACCATTATCCGGAGAAAATATAACAAAGGTTATGGGAGATATGGGACTACTACCGATCAAAATGTATCTTGATTGAAACCAACTCTATCTTAAGGTACAAGTCACACATTTGTCACCTTAACATAAGAGTTTTCAAAGGCAATTCAATATAAGATATTAGTGAAATGGAAACATGGATACATTTCAAGTGCATAACTTAAAAATAGTGGGGGGTGACACTATTTCAAAGTTCCACGTCTAACCTATGTACTAATTACCACATGAGGTTAGGATGAATTTAATTAAATTCTTAATAGGCTTATAGCTAAGTGAAATGTGTGTGGACATTCTTGATAAGTCTACCTATACAAGTAGAAAAGTGAGAGGCCTCTTCTTTTGGATTAACATCGGTAGAATCCTAGAGTACTTGTGAATACTAGGATCGAGCACAAAGCCTTTTATCAACGGTGCCGCCAACCAAAGAAGAGCAAAAAAAACTCATATGTAGTGAGAATATGTCTACTTAATTGATTCATATTCAACCATAAGTTAAAGACTTAAGTCCACTTCATGGCTATTCATTATATAAAGACCAAGTTATTGTATTTTGTATTATATGTAAATAAGTGGGGGATTGTTGTATATATATATTTACATATAATAATAATATATATATATAATATGGGTTTTTTTTCTGTATATATATATATAATATATATAAGAAAGAAAGAAAGAAATTAAATATTAATGTTGGAAGTTCCAAATCAGTTCCAATTGAATCGAAAGGCTGGTTTCCAAGTAGTCTAACTTTTCGGTCACCGGAGATGGTCAAAGTACCATTTCGGATTTCAAGGTGACTACTGAAATTGATATTACTAAGCCTCTAAAGCGGGTTCTGAAACTTTATGCGTCTCTTGGCGAATCACATATCGTTACCTTTCAATATGGACTACTTCCAAATTTTTGTTATCTGTGCGGTATGATTGGACATCTTGAAAAGGGCTGCCTATTACGCTATTCTACGAATTTCAAGGATCCCGGCGATAACACTCCATTTGGTGCATGGCTTCGTGCCCCCTTATATAATTACGGAGGGCAATCCAGTGTTTCACATCGTTTTCTCTTTCATGAACGCCCTCACTTTGCTACTTCTGTTCCACTACAGCCGGACATAGGGATTTTGGACATGAATATGGCTCAACCTTCTCCTGTAATCTCAGTAGCACCTCCATCTCACCCAGCGTATCCTTTAACTAATAGGGATATGCCGGTATCTTCTGCCTCTTCTCAACCCATGGGTAATAATCCTAATGTTATTCCCTCCACTCATGAAGTTCCCGGTGATGATATATTGGTTGATGAACCCACTGGGCATCCATCTTTGAACTTCCATGACATGGGACAACAATTAGGAATATCACCATGGGAATCTTCTTTTATGGCAGAAGAAATGAATGCTATTGCTATTAGCTCTTTTATACGTGAGAATCGGATGGAGGTGCCATTACGCTCTACTCACACTACTCCTCTCTAACGTAGTCGCGGATGCCCACCGAAGAATCATACGGGTCGAATTTGTGAGGAAGCCAACCACTGTCATTTTGATGATAGGCAGGAAACAATCTTTCCAGATTTAGGGGTTGAGCAGAATGCTATATGGGGCCAAAATCAGAAACGCCAGGAAGGTACATTAGTTTTACGTGATGAGGATATTTTTCTATCGGCGGAGGCTACGTACGCCAATCACCATGAGTACTCTTGTTTGGAACTGCCAGGGTTTGGAGGGACCCTGGAAGTTCCATCACCTCGGAGACCTTATCCGAGAGCATAGCCCCTTCTTGGTTTTCTTTTCAGAAACCAAGTGCAATGGACCGAAAATTAAATTACTGAAGCGACGTTTGGATTTATATGGTGTTAGTGTAGATTGTATTGGTCTTAGCGAAGGCTTAGCTTTATTATGGTCCAAGTCTACTGATGTTCTTTTCATGAGCTTTCGAATAATCACATAGACGTTCTTGTGAATCCATCGAACTTACAACAATCTTGGAGATTCACCGATTTTTATGGGGAGCCTGATACTGCCAAACGAAAAGAGACTTGGGATCTGTTAATTAAGCTTAGTAAGAAGTCGATTAAACTGTGGCTGGTGGCGGGGGATTACAATGAAGTTCTTTTTGGTCACAAACACTTAAGTAATCGTGCTCGACCTATGTAGCATATGCTCGATTTTAGACAGGCCTTGCATGAATTGGGGTTAACAGATATTGGCTTTAAGGGGAATAAATTCACATGGTGTAATGGTAGGGATCTTCCTTACAAAGTAAAATGTCGCCTTGATCGAGCTTGCGCCTTTTCAAGCTCGAGTAGTCGATTTGCTTACCATCGAGCAATTCATTTGCCTCGCATTTGTTCGGATCACTGCCCTGTAATTATTAAAGAAACATTACCTTCACAGGATCAATGCAATTTCTCCAAACGTGGGATTAAGCCGTTTAGATTTGAGGCAAGATGGATTCATTATGATGAATGTGAAAAGGTTATTGATGAAGCTTGGGGTGAGGTAAGTTTGACCGAGGCACAACATGTTTGGTAAAAATTATCCGATTGTCATATTGGTCTCTTAGATTGGAGTCGGCATAAATTTGGCAACATCCCAAACCGGATTAAAATGCTGGAATCAGAACTCGGAGCTCTACGAACTTCAGAAACTTTATCTGATTCAAAGAGGGAGAAAAAACACATACGATCAGAATTAGAGGGCTTACTTGCCGATGAAGAGATAAAATGGAAACAGAGATGTAAGTCGGAATGGCTAGCTCACGGAGATAAAAATACTTCTTATTTCCATTCTCGAGCCACGAGCAGACATAAAAAGAACTTGATAGGAAAGCTTCGAGATGAGACTGGTAACTGGACATTTTCAAAAGCGGACATTCAGGGCATTGTTAATCATTATTTCCTTCATATTTTCTCGACTGATAATCCATCCGAACAAGCTATTGATTCGATACTGGAAGTGGTGGAACCGCAAGTGACAGTGAGATGAATGTGGAATTGGAACGAAAGTTTACGTCAGATGAGGTAACCAAATCTCTATCATCTATGTCTTCGTTAACTTCCCCGGGGCCTGACAGTATGCCTCCTATTTTTTTACCAAAAATTCTATCACATTGGTCCGGACATCAGTGGGGCTGTCTTATCTATCCTTAATAATCACACTTGCATTCCCGATTTTAACTTCACACATATTGTTCTTATTCCAAAATGTGATTCTCCGGAACTTATTACTCAGTTTAGGCCTATTAGTCTATGTAATGTACTTTATAAATTGGCTTCGAAGTCTATAGCAAATCGTATTAAGCCTCTTTTACATGGTCTTATATCTCCTTCACAATCAGCCTTTATTCCAGGTCGTATGATTACTGACAATGTCCTTGTTGCCTTTGAGTTAAACCATTATCTGAATACTAAGAGCTTAGGTAAAAAAGGCTTTGCAGCATTAAAATTGGATATGAGTAAGGCGTATGACAGGGTGGAATGGAACTTTCTTAAACGAATCCTTCTGAGAGTTAGGTTTAGTCATAGGTTTGTTTCCCTTATTATGCTATGTATCTCTTCTGTTACTTACTTTTATCTTTTTAATGGGGAAAAATTTGGGTTTATTCATCCTAAAAGGGGGATCCGTCAGGGGGGATCCCCTCTCGCCTTATTTGTTTCTATTCTGTGCATATGTTCTTAGTCGATTTATCCAAACTAATGAAGATAGGGGAGCGTTGAAAGGGGTGAAAATTTGTCGAGAAGCACCATCAATATCACACTTATTGTTTGCCGGTGATACTATGGTATTCTATCAAGCAACTTTGGAGGCTTTCCAGTGCATTAATTCCATCTTACTCAGATATACGGAGGCCTCAGGACAAGTGATCAATTTACAGAAATCTACAGTGGTATTTAGTCAAAATTTGGAAAGATCGGTGTGCTCGCATCTAGCGAGTCACCTTGGTGTACATGTCGAGGATAGCCATGATGTGTATCTTGGCTTACCAGCGGTTATGGGGCGGAATAAAATGGATGTTTTTAATTATATTGGTGAGAGGATGTGGAAGCGAGCATTAGGATGGAAAGAGAAAAATTTATCTCAAGCGAGCCGGTAAGTGTTAACAAAATCTATCATTCAGGCAATTCCCACATATGCAATGCCATGCTTTCGACTACCTGAAAAATTAGTCTGTGATATTGAATCCCTAGTGACGTCCTTTTGGTGGAGTGCGAGTGATACTCGTAAAATACATTAGATTGCTTGGCATGCTTTGTGTGATAAAAAGAATGAAGGTGGTATGGGTTTTCGGGACATAAGGGCGTTTAATCGAGCGTTATTAGCCAAACAAGCTTAGCACCTTGTTAAATCTCCTAACTCCCTCTTATCTCGGGTACTCAAGGCAAGATACTTTCCCAATTGTTCTTTTTTCGAGGCTCAAAAAGGTACTAGGCCGTCCTTTTATTGTTCGAGTATATTGTGGGCTAGGGAGATGGTTTCAACGGGTTCGAGATGGAGAATTGGTTCTGGTCATGCAGTTTCTATTTGGACGGATAAATGGATGCCTCGTCTGACTTCGTTTCGTGTCATTACTGCTCCAAACATGCTGCCATATAATGCTTCGGTTGCTTCTTTGATCGATCCTGCTACTTGTACATGGAACACGCAGATGGTTAGGCAAATTTTTTGGGCCCCGGACATGGATGCCATTTTATCTATTCCTCTTGCTCGACACCCTATTGATGACTTACTTGTGTGGCACTACTCTAAGAATAGTATCTTCTCGGTTAAAAGTGCGTATCATGTGGCTTGGGGCTTGGGTTCTGTTGATGCTTTGGATTCCTCTAATTCGCCTAGCAATTGGAGTTTTATTTGGGGCGCCAAAGTCCCTCACAAGATCCGTATCTTTGTTTGGAGTGTGTGTCGTGGTATCTTATCGAATCTAATTTGCTTCGTCGTAGATGCCAAGTAGTCGATATTTGTCCTTGTTATAGAATGCACACTGAAACCTACGCCCACGTTCTCCTAGAGTGTGACATGGCTCGCCAAATCTGGTCCCTTTCAGATTTACCATGGGATATTGTGGCTCGTTGGCATGACTCGGCAGAAACATGGTTAAGGTTCGTTGCTCATCGGTTGGACTCTTCCGATTATCATTTGTTTCTTGTGCTTGCATGGTCTATATGGTCTGCTCGAAACAAAGTTGTGTGGGATAATGATAGAATTGAACCAAGAAGTATTGTCTCGCAGGTGAAGGCTTTTCTAGGAGCATTCCGTAATGCTCAAGATGTATTTGTGCAAAATCCGTCTCTTGAATGTTCACTGGCTACTTGGACCCCTCCTCCTATTAATGTGATCAAATTAAATTTTGATGGTTCTGTGATGAAGAATCCGTGTGGTGTTGGAGCAGGAGTAATAGCTAGGGATAATCATGGTTGTTGTGTGGGTTGGCTGTCGAAATTTTTCGGGGACATTAGCGATCCTGAACACGCTGAAGCAATTGCAGCTAGAGAGGCAATGGAACTTGGAATTCGGTTTGGTTGGCAAAATATCATTTTGGAAGGGGATTGTGCTCTTGTTCTTTCTAAAATTCGGAGTCCTGATACAGACTCCTCATTCGTTTCATCTATTATTTCTGACGTTAAGTTTCTCTGCTCTTTTGTTCGATCTATTTCGTTTAGTCATGTAAAGAGAACGGGTAATTGTGTAGCCCATACTCTTACTAGGTCGGTTGTGTCTAGCCATAAAGGATCTGTTGATCCTCCTACGTCTATTATTCAGTTCCTTGTATTTGACTCTGATATGGTGTTTTAATATATTTGGTTGTTTTATGTCAAAAAAAAAAAGAAGCGTGAAATGAAAATAATTATATAAATGATATTTATGGAGGGAAAACGAATCAAACGAACATGCTTATGTTGTTGAGGTTTAAAACAATATAAAATGAAAAGGGTCTTCTTGAAAATGATGAATAATAAATAGCCTCTTACTTATGCTTATTTTATTGTTCTAATCACTGTCATACTTCTTGACTCGTATTTGGCGCTGGCTAGGTTTTTGTAAATTGGAGTTTGAAGATGTTTGTCTTCCGCACTTCGCATGCTAATCTTTTAACTTTTTGTTCGTTGGCTCATTTTTCAAAAAATTATTTTAGTCAGACCTAATTTAGTCAAACTGTAATTCATAATGTTTAACTTATTCTTATCACATAATTGATTGTTCGTCTTGTAAATTACACTTACAAGTTACAATCTCAGCCAAGGCCATATTAGAATTTCTTTTGTTTGAGTGGGATTGCAAATTAGTCAAGTGCTAATTATTTGCCAAGTCTTGTGGGTATTGCTATTTGAATCTTGAGGTCACATTTCACCAGCACTACATAGGTGTTAAATGATAGAGTAATGCTGACAAAACATGTAAATTGAATTTAATATGCACTATAATACATTGTTGGTAAAAAATTATTATAGTGAAGTTCGTGTGATCAATGATGATATTGAGTTACTTACTCGTCCGTATTAATTTACAAATATAGTGAAGACTTGTTATATTAATATAGTGCAAATATTAATAAATCTATATAATATCTTTGTGTCTTTTTAAGAAGGCTAAACTCGAGTTGACAAATTAAAATATAATATTATGCATAGCAAGTGGAAAATAAAAGAGTAATTAGTCTATGTGGAGATTCGTGTTGAGGACTTGCATCATGTTTTCAATCCTTAGGAAGTTTCAACTTTTAAAACCATGTTTATTTATTCATTTTCTAGTACTATCTTTAGACAATATTTTTTGAAAAATAATACAAACTTCGAAAGCATACACGAAACTATTTCTTACAAGTTTCAAAATGCATTGGCAAAGGTTAAAAAATATGGATTAATGCTCGAGGGTTGTTAAAGACACTTCAATTTTCATTTTATTTTGCTAAAAAGATAAAAAAAAAAACTCTTCATTGTGTAAAAGAAAGTTCTTGAAGACAAATTGTATTATTCTTATTAATTAAATATGTTTAGTGTAAACATGTTAAAGTCAATTCAACCTACAATATATAGAAACACGATTAGAGATAATATGTTATTGACATTTACATTTACATTGTGACCTCACAAATAAAAAATAATTTCATTCTACAATACTCAGAAAAAAATTGATTGAAATAAAATAAAAATCTATTTTTCATATTTACTTTATTACCTAACAAATCTAAAATGCTTTTATTTATTATCATCCATGTTATTTGAAAACTCTTCAAATTACGTATGAACACACAAATATAATATATTGCAAATGGTAAAAAATGTAAAAATCAACTCATTTTTGAGAAAAACTAATACCTCATACTATTCTAGAAAGAAATAATATATAAAGCAAAATATTGACAAAAGCCCTAACTTTTGTTCACAAGAGTAAATAATGTTTAATGTGCAAATGAAAAGGAGTGAACTGTATGAAGAAATAAAATCATGAATTGTATTACTAATGGACTTATAAGTACTTGATATTATTCTAAGGATTTTTTGAAACTTATGGTATATACAAGCTCTAATATTCCATCCAATTCCTCCAAATCATTTTCATTAATGCTTTAGGTGTCCATTGTTAAATTTTAATTTTAATGTTTTACAACTTTAATTGATTTAATTTCTAAAGCAACCAAGAACCAAAACATACGCAACAACTAGTGGATGAACATTTTATGTTAGAAAGTTGGAAAACAAAAAAGAGAGCTATTTCATTAAAAAAAAAATTGAAGGGGTTTGTATTTTTCTCAACCTATTTTTTTTTTTTGGACATAACTTCTCAAGATTCAACATTTTTATTTTGAATTTCATGTGTATTTCTAATAGTATAAGGTGCAATTGTGTCTTACACTAATTTATATTTTTTTGGCATTAAGGATAATATTATCCTTTTGAAAAAATAAAATAGAATGTGGAATGCCTTTAACAATTCCCTAATACTTTTTTGTCCAATATAATAGTTTCATCATTGAGAATTACCTCAACAACAATATATTCAGTTGAAAATGTGAGGAAAATAGGAAGAAAAATACTAGAATGTAATGAAAAATTTGGAGAATAATATTTTATGTCGGACAAATAATATTTCCATGCTTACACTGTTAGATTAGAGAAAACTCCGTATGGAATTATATTATTGAGTAACATATTTATAGAGATACATGTACTTGGTAAACAAGAAACTCTAACTATAAATAAGGAAAAGATAAATACAAGAAAACATAAAGAAACCTAAATTAACCTAAATACTAGAAAAATATGGAAATATATTATATTATCTAACACTCCCCTGAAGTCAAAATGTGAGAGTCTTGAACGTTGAAATTGAAGCAAAGAAATTCGGTCATAGAGAATTTGAGAAGAAGACGGCGACAAAGATAAAAGGTGGCGGCGACGACGACGGCTCCAAGTCCTCGTTTTCCAAGGGTGAGCGGCGACAATTAACAAAACTAAAGGCGGCGGCGGCTAAGCGCGGCGGCCTACGGCGACATAAAATAAAAAGGGGGCTACTCCAAGTCCTCGTTTTTCAAGGGTCAGCGGCGGCAACTAACAAAACTAAAGGCGGCGGCCAAATATGGTGCGGTGGCGACTAAGCGCGCTGGCCCGCGACCAAAGAGAGAAGGCGGCGGTGGCGGCCATAGGAGAAAGAAAGAAAGAAAAAATTAGATAAAGTAAAACTAAACTAGATAAGGGGCGCTGGACGGGGACGATGACTTGAGGATGGCGGCGGAAGCGAAAGATCAAGAGAACACAGCTCGAAGCCATGACTCTAATACCATGTTAGATTAGAGAGAACCCCGTAGATAAGTTGCATTACTGAATAACATATTTATAGAAATACATGTACTTGATAAACAAGAAAACTTAATTATAAACAAGGAAAAGATAAATATTAGGAAACGTAAAAAAAAACCTAAATTAACATAACTGCTAGAAAGATATGAAAAGATTATCTTATCTAACATACACTACGTCATCAATAATAAGACAGTGGATTATAGAATATAATCAGTATTTATCTTCAAATCTCTCAGTTGCCATATATGAACTCTATTTCTTCATCTCTTAATCACTTTCTCTCTTCTTGCGTTTATTTTGTGTATTACTTCCTTTCTTTTAATTCAAAAGTCTAAAATCTTAAACCATTTAGTATTGAAACTGAAGTAAATTAGATATATAATTACGAATTTGTGATATAATACAAAGTGGATAATAAACATAATATAACTATGGAATAATTAATTGTGAAAAAATGAAAGAATATAGTCCGTTAATTTGAGAAAACATTGATATTTCTAGGACAATCTTTTAATCACTAAAAACATTATAGCACGTGCTTTAGTTGATATATTATATATTGAGCATAGTTTAGGCTTAAAGTATGGGAAAGAAATATTTTATAATAATTTTTTTAATTAAAACCATAATTTTATTTATAAAATTGTACATAATCTGAACCTGGTACATAATACATGCTTAAAAAGATAACATTCATCCTTGTTTATGTATGAAATAATTATATGTGAAAAACATAATTATATTTTTGAAACTTAATATAAATAGCAATTTGATTTTTGAAAATAATTTGATTATGTTTCTACATCGTACCTGGTTATCAATCATGACATTAGAATGAACTCATGAAGGGCAATTTCACTCTTTTATCGTGAAAAGTTCTAAATTTTAATAATCATTGTCGTAGACTTCGAGACTTCATTAATAAAACTTTGAAATTATACATATTCATTTCCGTAAACATTTAGTATTATTCAAAACTAGTTTCTAATTATGATGTATTTTATTGGGCATCTTTTCAAGAAAAAAAAATGACTGATGTGAACTGCTCCAAAATAAGTCCGAAACTCGTAAAAAGTGTGAGCTGAGTCAAAGAAAAAAGTTTACAAGCTAAGTTTAAACTTATAATATTCAATAGGGATGTACGCGGTCGGGTTCGGGTGGTTTTATGAAAAAAATTCAACCCGACCCGCTATATGCGGGTTGACAAAATAACAAACCGAAACCGCATAATTATCTTTTCAAACCAAGCGGTTTGGGTCGGTCGGGTTTAATGTATTTAGCGGGCGGTTTGGCGGATTATCGAATTATAACTATGTTACTTTTAGTTTCAACTAGTAAGTAAGAAACTAAATAACATACTTCTACATTTAATTAAAAAAACTGAGTTGGTGAGAAATATAAAAATAAGTGGTATTATTAAACAAAAATCATATTTATCATGAATTGTAAACTCTAAATATTAATAAAATTAAATTATTTTATAAGTTTATCATAAAAATATACATTTACATCTTCGTTCAAATCAAGTAAAAACAAATGTTCTTATTTACTCGAATTAAAAATAATAGTGTTTTACATAAATATGAATAAAACTACTCTTATTAGAGTTTATATATATGAATATATAATTTTAAGAGTTTAGAGTTAATCTTTAAATATACTCACAGACACACACACACACACACTTATGACATATACAATTAGCGGTCGGGTGGCGGGTTACAATTATTAAACCCACCACCTGACCCGAAAGTGGCGGGTTGCAATTTTTTCAACCCACCACAATTTTTTAATAATTTTAAACCGGCGGTTCGGGTCGGTTTGAGTGGGTCGGGCGGATTTATGTACACCCCTAATTCAATCCCGATGGTTTTGAGTTTGAAACGCCTTGGGCTCGATTCATAATGTCTGTTTGACATGCCTAAATGTGACATACTAATATGGGATAATTGCATAAGACCCCCCTGTGATTTGTGAACCTGAGCCAAACTCCTCTATGTTAATTTTTTTGCGAATTACCCCCTTGTGTTATTTTTTATTCTTCATATTCCCCCTTTTTATTTTTCTTGGTGTTTTTTCATCATAAATGTCAATCCAATTGCATTTTTGCCCCAAATATGTTTATAATAGTTAAATAATTTAATTTGGGTTGGATCTAGAATATTTATGATGAAAAAAAATAAATAAATAAAAAAAGGTGAATATGCAGAATAAAAAATAACACGGGGGTAATTCGCAAAAAAAATTAATACAAAAGAGTTTGGCACAAATTTTACGTATCACAAAGGGGTCTTATACAATTATCCCTACTAATATCTTTCATTTCTGTGTTCATTCCATTCCTATCCAATTTCAATCAGACGTAGCAATCGAGCCTCGGAGTTTTTACCCCAAATTCTCATTTCTATATGCCAAATTTCAGCCAAATTAAAGGGGGGTGAAAATGTGCCCATCACCCAATGAAAGGGCATTCTCGTCAAACAAAAAGTTGCACGCCCAAACTTTTGTATATCTTCATTCTTTGGATGCACAAAAGAGAACAAAGAAAGGGGCAGAAGCGTCCAACACTAAAAGCTGACAGGTAGGCAAAAGGTCAGCTTATTAGGGAGGGAATCAAGTGTTGTCAGATAAATTAACTACTCTTAATTAACCTTCCTTTGTTTTTTGTTTTGATAAAAAATTAACCTTCTTTAACACCACTAATCACTCATCAATTTTATTTATTTTAGGACAAACAGCACTTTAACCTCTAAAAAATTTCAATTTTTGCACTGACTCCCTAGAAACCTAAAAAAGAGAACAGGCCCTCTGGAAACTTAAATTAGTAGCACTTTACACCCGGCTAACTATATCTGAGAACCTATCGCATCTCTGTCCCAAGCCAATTTTTAAGGGTAGGGTAGTTCACAAACCAACTCGAGTAAGATGTTGCTTAAACTTGTATGAATTATTATCGAGTTTTAAAATTGATTCGAGTGAAAAAAGTGTTGAAGTATGGTTTGTTCTGTTAACAAACTTAGCTCAAACAATCTTTTAGTAGTATATCTTGAGCCGAGTAGTAAGTATCTTGATCGCTTCTCATCCCTACTTAAGGGTATAATAGCCATCATATTCATCCTAGCCACCATAACCAACTATTACTACAATATCATTCTGCGTCTTTAGGACACTGCTTCCCTTGCATATGTTGTCAGCAAACGAAGTTTGAACAAATCGTTTCCTTGCAATTTGGAGAAAATTTTTGCAATTAAATGAAAAAAACGAGTAAAGTAATAAATGACAACTTTGCCCTTTAAGATGGCTCGCCACACACACACACACACACACACACACACACGAATGCATGATAAGTTTTGGGTGGTAGTTTAGCCAGAAAAAAAATCAAGTTGCAGGGTCTGATATTTGTCCTGAGTTTTTAGACCGAATAGTGAAATAATTGAATTTTCGAAGGAGTAAAGCGCAATTTGCTCTATTATTTATGGTTTTTCCGTTTTATTCTCAAATGCCAATTCAGACTTTTTGCCGATTCGATGTTAACAACTCGGATTAAAACACACACACAACACGCACTAACTCTCTCTTTCTCTCTCACACATTGAAAAAAAAAAAAAAACAGAAGAGAGAGAGAAGAGAATAAAGACTCCGGCGAGATAGAAAACAAAAAAAATCAAAGCAGAGAAGATTCAATTTTCTTTTCTCTACTTTCCAATTTTTTTCCTTCTTTTTCCTCTTTCAAATTCTGTAGAAAAGCAGGGGATCAGAGAAATTGAAGGAAATAATTCAATTCCTGAAACGACGGCGTTGTTCGCGGTGTCACGGAGACATCGCCGGCGGTCGATTTGACGGCGGGAGATGGCCGTTGCGACGCCGTCTCATCAGGCTTCGTGTTGTTCGTCTTCTGCTAGGGTTTCGATTTCGCACGATCTCGCATTTCCGTTGCCATTACTCGAAGGTTTTCGAATTGATTTTTCGAGTTTTTGATTTTGATTTTGTGCCGGCGACAATGGTGGCGAAGGGTGGGTGGTGGTGGGAGAAGGTGAGGAGGTGTGTACGGACGGCGTATTTTATGGTGGCTATGGTGACGTCGCTGTTGGTGGTGGCGTTGCCGGTGGTGGTGGCAGTAAGCGACGCCGTTTTGCCTTGCTTGTTGATTCCTAGCTTTACGTGCGTGAAATGTTATAGTTTTAAGGAGCATTTGCAGAGATACGCCTTCAAGAGCTCGCTTATGGATATTCCTCTTGTTTCCATCGTCAGATCTCTCATCATCATCTGTATGTTTTCTGCTCCATATGATTTTTCAACGAGTAATCAATTATTTGTTATGTTATTGAGTCAGTAAACGAATATAGAGTTATGCCATTCTACTTCTGATTATTCTTTATTTTCTCTGTTTCTTTTAGAATAAGTGACTCATAATGCATAAGGCTAACGTAATAGAATGGAGATTCTAGATTTGGCTGTTCTTATGTTGTTGCTCAGTATGAAAATCTTTTAGTAGAGAGGTTAGGTTGGTTTCCTTAGTTGAATTTCTTTCATGTATTTTTTATTTTTTTTGGTCTGAAAAACTCATTTTGTGCTTAGGAGACTCTTCTTAGCTTGTAATCTTTCTTTTGTTCTTATAGTTTCATTTAATCTCAATATGTCATGATGCTTTAGTCCTTTTCTAGTTCTATGCTATGGGGTTAAAACCATTTTTTTTCTTTTTCAAAAAACATAGGCTTTATGTGGATTCGACTTAAAATTAATATAGGACATCCTAATGATCTTTCTGTTACACATATCACGCAATAAGCATGTGAGTTATTGAGTCTTGGCATGATCACGTAACTACGAAACATAATTAACAGTTTTGAAGATTTTATTGACTTTGAAAGTTAATCTGGTTTATGGATTTGTTGAATGAGAACAGGTGTATATTCAATGTGCGATGGCCCAGCACTGTCGCATGGACCCTATCTAGGAACTGTAACAGTCTGCTCCTTCACCTCAATACTTCTTCTTTCCATCAAGGCTTGTGTTTTCACTGTCAATTCTCAACTTGAGGCTGAAGCTTCAACTTCTCTTTCAAGGAAGAGGCTTCATCTGAAGAAGTCTTGGGGAATGCCTGTCCTGTTTCTCTCATCTGTTGTCTTTGCTCTTGGGCACATTGTTGTGGCCTATCGTACAAGTTGCAAAGCTAGGAGGAAACTCATTTTCCACCGTGGTGACCCAGAAGCTGTAAGTTCATGAAAACTCTCACCTATTTATTCATTTTGTTTATATTCTTCTTCAATTGTGTGTATTTGGTCATAAATGAATTAGGTCAATCTGGATCAAGTTCAATGAAAATTTAATGTAACGTATTCATGTTCCTGGAAAAGTTGACTTGGACAAGTAGAAAACATGTTGTCCTATGATGATGAATACTTGTAAATGATCCAATGCTGAGCCGATGCAGTATCGTGTACTTCCTATATACAGATATGGAGGACACGCGGTGGATGTGTCTCGGTTACTTTGGAGGATCTGAATTAAAAGAAAAAAGAATAATGTGGATATGAAAATACACGTATCCCGTATAGTTTGAATACAACAGGGTACTTTTTGAAATTTCTGAAAAAAATTGGGTTCAAACAAAATTAAACATAAAAAACCAAGAAATCTTTAATTTTTTTTGGATCATATTTATTTTATCTTATTTTATATTCGCTAGTACTTCTTTCTCTTCTTATTCAACTATATGAATTGAGCTCATTAAAAGAACTATCTTGTGTTGTATTCACATTCTTGATGTTCTAATATTTGAGATTTATACATATGTGATTATTGATAAATTATTTTGAGCTTTAAATATACGAGTAATGATAATTTTTTTGGTTTATAATATATTTAAAGTAGATGCCAACAATTCAAGAACTTGATTTATAAACATTGATAATTTAGTTATTATATCTATGTTAATTATTTACACATACATTTTAATTGATGCACGCACACACATGCACACAAATATATATATATATATATATATATATACATATGTGTACACACATATATATATATACCCCCCTATATCGTATCGTGTGTTCTTTAATAATTGATCCCATATGCCGAGCATCATAGATGCTGTCAGAATAAGATTTATAACTAGTATGCAATAACTACACAGCTTTATCAATTGTTTAGACATGTCTGTTTCACATCTGGTTTTAGCTAATCCAGTTACCTGATAATCCGATCAGGCTCTATCTTGCAAAATGGTTTTCGCTGGCTATCCGAAGGTTCCGCGATCACCCACTCCATCTTCTGGGAAATCTTTCCGACTTGATAGTGAAACAAAGAGAAAAGCACCAGCATTGGCGCATGATGACGGGGAACATCTTCCAATTAGTTTACTTGCTGATACAGACAGCTTATTCATTTCCTGCCAGGGCTTAACAGTTCATTACAAGCTAAGCATGCCAGGATCACCTTCCCGTTCTTTGTCCTCTACCACCTTATTCGATTGTCCATGCCCATCATTAAGCATTCCACTGAAAACCCAATATAATATGCATAGGAGCATCAGTAATCATTTTCATAGGAGCGCCTCCCCTCTCTGTACACCCCTCTTACACAGTTCTCCCACATCCCCAATTTCTGAAGATGTGCCTATTTTTAGCTTAAATGAAACTTGTGAGGAGGATGAACTATTCAAACTTGGGTCTCCAAGGATCGAGCTAGATTTGGAAGCGAATGAACAATTTGGAATTGTTTTAGTGCACGGTTTTGGTGGGGGTGTTTTCTCTTGGAGAAAGGTCATGGGCGTTTTGGCCAGGCAAATGGGTTGTTCAGTTGTGGCTTTTGATAGACCTGGATGGGGCTTGACGTCAAGGCCACGACAGAAGGATTGGGAGGAAAATCAATTACCTAACCCTTACAAGCTTGACAATCAGGTGATCAGTCATACATGTATTCAGTCTCTTGTACATTGTGGAAGATTTCTATAAATTTGAATGCATTAGTAAAATTACATGTGATTATGCTTCATACATACATTATTCAGAACAAAGTATTTTCTATCGTGACTGGCCCTTTCCTAGATATTTTATCTGTTACATATATATGTTGTTCCTTTTTCTAACATAGTTCGATCAATTCTTCATATGTGGACTACTATGATTTGCCTGTCCAGATTGCTACAAACTCTGCATTGTTTACACTCTGAAACATGGCCTGGTTACCTGGTTACCTTGTTATTTATTGTTCTACAAACCTCTATTTCAACAGTTAAATGAAAATTTCTCTTATCAGGTCAGCCTGCTTCTTTCTTTTTGCTCGGAGATGAAGTTTTCCTCAGTCGTGCTTATTGGCCATGATGATGGAGGACTGCTTGCCATGAAGGCTGTGGAAAAACTTCAATCATCGTCGAATTCCGCTAATGTAAGTCAGTTCTGGTGTAAACTTTATTGAACGCTTAATATGCTGCATTTATCAAAATTTGAACACCTAAAAATTATTTTAAAAACTAAATTATTTTTAACAATGGTAATTGATATTTTATAAAAGTCTGCTTATGTAATCTATTTGTTTAAGTTGATAAAGAAAAAACAACTTTTTTGGTCCATCTTTTTTTTTTTTGATTGAAACTTTTTGTTGGTCTATCAACTTGTTTAAATACACCTAACATAATTTATCTCAATGAGATCATAAGCAGCAGTGGAAGATCATTTTGATAATGTGAGGCTTCTGTTCTAAAGATACATTAAGTTGATTTATGCTTGGTTTTACCATTTTTGTTGCATTTCTTTAAATTGTGACGCCTTTTTTCATACAAATTACAAAGAAATTTTATTGCTAACTCAAGAATTAATTAAGAAATTGTATTGCTACTCAAGAATGAATTCCTTATGGCATGTTTATCAGCTTGAAATAAAAGGGGTTGTATTACTGAATGTAAGCTTGTCAAGAGAATTGGTTCCTTCATTTGCAAGAATACTTTTACGCACTTCGCTTGGAAAAAAGCACTTGGTGCGTCCTCTTCTTCGAACAGAGATTACTCAAGTGGTGAATCGGCGTGCTTGGTACGATGCAACCAAACTAACCACTGAAGTCTTAAGCCTATATAAGGTATTATTCTTGCCTGCAGCTAATATATCAGATAACTTCCCCGCACACTATGATATTGTGATAACTGATAATCCTTATATTTTGCGTTAATAATTCACGGACCCGATATTAAATATACCCCTTTTTAGGTGAAATATGTTCCTTTTTGCTAGTAAGTGTACACCCCAAAAACACATTTGATACATCTCTCTCTCTCTCATAACTGATACATTGTCGATCTTTCTGCTCTGGAATACGCCAGGCTCCATTATATGTAGAAGGCTGGGACGAAGCGCTTCATGAAATTGGAAAACTATCATACGAAACCGTCTTATCACCACAAAACGCAGCATCTATGCTGACAGCCGTTGAAAAAATGCCAATTTTAGTTATTGCGGGGGCTGAAGACGTTTTCATCCCACTAAAATCTGTTCAAACTATGGCTTCTAAACTTGTAAATTCTGTGAGTTCTTTACCTTTAACTCTCTTTTAGTTTTATACATTCATTTTTTTTTTTTGGTTTCTGGTTTTTATTTATTTATTTTTCCATTTTTTCGGTTTCTCGTTATGTGCAGAGACTGGTTGCAATATCTGGTTGTGGCCATCTACCACATGAGGAATGTCCAAAGGCATTGCTTGCAGCCATATCACCTTTCATTAGTAGGCTTTTATCAATACCAGAAATGCAAAATTAATAGGCTGCTTTTGTTATGTTTTATATAGTTCATTTTTCGTTAACGGCCTCAGTTATTTTTTTTCTTTCTTTCTTTCTATTTTCTCCCTAATTTTTCTTGTAAATTTTCTCTAAAGGAAGAGACCAAGTTTCTCTCTTTCTTTTGGGTGTGTTTTTGATGTGTTTTAGTTTCAAATTTCTTGGTTTTTAGTATTATTTTTTCCTTCTTTTAAAAAAAATATGTTTTCGTTTATTGTTTCAGTTGAAGTTTTGAATTACCTTTTGACTCGAATGTTATTTACAACCTTGAGTGGAAATAACAAATTAAAACCATTTAAACTGTGAGATGAACTAATGAATGAAGTACACATTTTGTAGAATGAAGTACACATTTTGTAGAATGAAGTATAAATGTTGCAGCTCTCTCTCTCTCTCAAACAAACAAATACATGCAATATACCATTGAGTAAAAATCTATAATTCCTAGGCAGGCAAATTAGGTTTTTATATAATCTCTATCACTAATATGTCGGAGTGCACGCAGATCATATATAAATGATTATTCCAAAACATTAAGTTCCAATACCTCTCAAGAATTATGTTTTTCTTTTTAAAAATCATATTGTGTTTTGATATAATATTAGATCATATAGTCGTGATTATTCAAAAACGTAATAAAGTTCGAAAGTCTCCAAAGAGTTTGCCCTTATTTTTTTTTTATCAAATTGTGTTTTGAAATAATCTCCATCCCTAGGTATGATTAGCACTCTTTAGATTCCATCATATGGATATCTGCAATTATATCGAAATTTCAAGCTCTATATCTCTCTCCCCTCAACCTAGTCCGCCAACGTCAATGCCAACCCCTCATTGATACCCCTACCCTTTTTGTCCAAAAATATATATTAGTTAAAAAACTAATCTTTCAAAGTTTGAATCGAAACATGTTTTTAATTTTAATTTTTCTGAGTAAGTATCACTAATTTTCATTTATGAGGTGTTTGATAGAGCTTATATAGTTCAGGGGTAAAATGCCATATTCAAAAGTACATTTCGTTAGTTCCCGTCAATTTTTAACGAAAAATAAAGTACGTCACTAAGTTTGATTAAAAAAAGGACTAACATTGCAACTTCTTCAAATTACTGGGACCATTTCTCACTTAAATTGTGAGACTAACTCTCAATTGGCCTAATTATAGGACTAAAAGTAGCAATTTTGGCTCTACTCTTTTTCCAGTTTTTTGGTCTTTCTTTTTAATCTATTCCTTCAAGAATATCGACTTGTGGTTGGAAATTGAAATTCAAAAATAAAATATTTGTATTGAAATGATCTGTCTTGAAAAAATAGATATTAATTTAGGTGCTTTTGCATGTAATTGAATATTATATGCAATAATTGGATTAAATGTATGAATTGTACACCTGGTAAATGTATTTCATATATATATATATATCGTGTATTTCTATAATTAACTTGAGAAAATTTTTGTTTTATCAAATATAGTTCGAATATATATTTTTGCAAGTGTCACGATATAATAAATTAGAATCACAATGGGACTCACAATTATTCATCGAATAAATTTACGTGCATTATCACATGATGGACGATAATGAGATAATGTTGCACTAAAAAATATGTAGTATATGCTGAACATGTAATTTACATAAACATGCTTGTAATTAGTGGAAAGAATAAATCGGCCTATTCTTTCATCGTAATAATTATTTTAATTGTTTTAATTTTAATGAAAATATAGTAATCAAAGTAATTTACAAATTATTTGCAATCAGATGGACAATAGAAGTGTGTTAAAAAAAAAAAGAAGAAAAGAAAAAAGAAAAACATCCAGGCGTCGATGTGATATTATCTGTTAAAGAGGGGTACATTTACAATTAAGCAAAAATATTTCATTATTTATTTTTTCAACATATAAAAGATAATAAATCGAAGAAAGTAGGAGCTGAAGAACTTCATTAGACCATAACTTGGCGAAGACGAAAGCCACCTATTCTCCGATCTGCAGAGACCAAACGGTGTCGTATCACGTGTAATGGCGACGGCGGCGATAGAGATCCGTAAGGCGGATGAATCGAAGCAACACCACCAGCAAGGTGGAGGAGCCGGCGGCGGCGAAGGGCTCCGGCAGTACTATCAGCAGCGCATACAGGATATGCAGCTTTTAGTCCGTCAGAAAGATCACGATCTTCAGCGCCTCGAAGCTCAGCGCAATGACCTCAACGCCCGAGGTTTTTATCCTCTCACTTATGAATTCAATTTGAAGTTTGAAAGTGTGTTAATCGTGACATTGATTAAACCCTAGGAATTGGAAAAGCACTTTTGCGTTTATATTCTTGCGTGCCTTTGTTATTTTATGTAATAATCCAGCAACAAGTTTTAGCGGTATTAGTTTATTATGTGCTTAGGTTTTGCTATTGATTCCTAGTGTTGGGGCTTTTGGTTTGGACAGTGTGTATTTCTGAGTTTATGTGGCTGAAGAGTTTTAGGAATTTAATTTGGGTTATGGAATGATATTCTGTTGATGGGGGTATGGGAGGGAGATTTGAGCACGAGAGAAATTTATCAACCATTTATGAAAATAGGAAGTCATCTTGTGCTGGTACGTTGAGGTCCTCCTCCCATTTGGAAATGAGATTGCAGGATTTGTTTTACTGAGTTTTTGGTATTATGTTGGCATGTTGAGAGGTAGAGTAGGGTTTTGTCCTTGTCAATGCTAGTGGAGACAGTCCAGTAGTTTTATTGGTGGATTGCTTAGATATATTCAATTGATATGCGAAATTCGAAAATGAGTAAGATGTATTACCGCTTAATAAATAGGAAGTCATATTCAGACTGGAATTTGAGGTCCTCTGTCCGTTGACAAAAGCTCTATTATGTGTATAATCACTGTGTTTTGCACTATCTCTTTCGCTTTTATTCACTAAGCAGCTGCCTTCTTCCTCATCATGTCCTGCTATAGTTTGTTATTGAGGATGTGGAAGCAATATAAGATACCTAAATAAAGATGGGCATGAAACTTGGGTGAAACAGATGGATTTATTCTGTTTCCAAATACATCCAAATAAAATTATTTGTTTACTAATGGCAGTTAGATCACTGAAGGAAGAGTTGCAGCTTCTTCAGGAGCCTGGATCTTATGTTGGCGAAGTTGTCAAGGTTATGGGGAAATCCAAGGTCCTTGTCAAGGTTAGTTATCATTCCGGCTCTTAACAGCATTTCTCTATCTTAGTGGTAGCAATTTGTCAGTTATCATCATTACACGCTGCCTTCCTGCTTTGTACAGTTCTAATATTGTATATAGTGATCAAATAAGAATAGCATGGGGAATGGTTCACATTAATTTTTTTCATAACTTGTCCGCTTTGCCTTTTGGCCTTATTTTTCCTTCTATTTATTTGATTATATCATTCTCTGTGACTAGAATATCCAATCTAGAATTTGAATGAGAACATATAGGAGTGTTGTCATCATGAATTTGGATACATCAAGAAGTGGTTTAGAGTATTTTTCCAAGGAGAACAATAGTAGAACATTTTTGTAGAACCTTCCTCGTGTTATTCCACGTGATGTGAGTGTGACTAAGAGCAAATTGAAAAGTATGACAAGGTCATCCATGATTATCATCTTCACTAATCGGAATATTACAACCAGTTGTCTAAAAGGTACTTTTCCAATGAGGATTAGAGGGGAATGCGTTTGTAGAAACTTCCTCTCCCTCTATTTTGAATTTCCTTTTTCCTCATGTGGTGGTAGTTGTTGGAGTTCAATAACTGGATGCACAAAAAAGTAAATTTTATCGAAATTCCTATCTGTTAGATTCAGGTGAGGGAGAGAAAGGAATTTTCATATTATTAATAATGAAAATGAGGGAGGTTAACCGTTTTCTGTGCACTCAGTGAGAATATGAAAAAACCAAGCAATTTTTGTTCAGTTAGTGAATTTTGTTCCCGTCACAGGTTTTTTGATAAGTTTGGTGTCAGCTATTTATCAATGTTACGAGTTTGTGACAGTATAGCACTTTTTATCAAAAGTAATGGTTTCATGCTTCTAGTTTCTCAGCTATATAGGCATTTCAGCTGATGTTTTTGCAATCTACTACTTAGGTCCATCCTGAGGGGAAGTATGTTGTTGACATTGACAAGAGCATCGACATCACTAAGATTACTCCTTCAACAAGGGTTGCTTTACGCAATGATAGCTATGTGCTCCACTTGATCCTGCCTAGTAAAGTCGATCCATTGGTGAACCTTATGAAAGTTGAAAAAGTTCCAGACTCTACTTATGACATGATTGGTGGTCTTGACCAGCAAATTAAAGAGATAAAAGAGGTGCATATCTTGGTTTTCTCTTTGTGTTGTAGCTTGGCATTCTCTGTTTCTTGTAGCTTTGAACTGAAGATATAGTCCTATGTATTTCGGCGTTATTATTAACAATTAATTCACCAATATATGCTGTGTTTTTATGTCTTTTACACATTTCCAAGGTCCTGACTAAGAGCTTTTGGTCTCTTTTGTTTTCTCTTTCCAATTCACCATATAGATTCAAAGTATTCCGTCATTTTCATGATTTTCTACTGGATGGCACATCCTATTAGGATGCCTTCCAACGAAATTTTAATAACAAATCCAAGTTTACCATATTCTGTTTTTTTGGTTACAAGGTTTATCATCTTTTATTAGCCTCTTGATTATGAAATAAAGCTGGTTTATCATCATTAGCTCTAATGCATTTCCGGAAACATTTCTTCAAAGGTAATGAAAATCTGCAGTTGGAATTTAAGGCTGAAGAATGATGATTATCGTCTATGAGCGTCAATAGCGCTTCTGAAAAACACTGAAAAAGATTGGCTATCTATTGGAAAAGTTGTTATTAATGGATACATAACCTATGTGAATTTTGAAATATATATATATATATTCTATTAAAATTAAAATGGTAGCTTCGGATGTAAAGTCTACTTTCCATGTTAGTCTTGTCTATTATCAATGTTCTTATATTTAAAACTAGGTTCTTTCAACAGAAAAAGGGTAAATTTTGGACTTGAACATTCAGTAATTTAGGTACTGTTTTCATTCACATAAAATGTATCATTTTATTTTCATGCTGTTTTGTGTTGCAGGTGATTGAACTTCCGATCAAGCATCCGGAATTGTTTGAGAGTCTTGGAATAGCTCAACCTAAGGTAATGTCAGCGATTTGTAGATAGTTATTCCTTGAACTTTTGGAAGTTTTTCTAATCTTTATATATCCTTGAATTCCTAAAGGGAGTATTGTTATATGGGCCTCCCGGCACGGGTAAAACTTTACTGGCAAGGGCAGTGGCTCACCATACTGACTGCACTTTTATTCGAGTTTCCGGCTCTGAATTAGTTCAGAAGTACATTGGAGAAGGCTCTAGAATGGTCAGAGAACTTTTTGTGATGGCAAGGTTAGTTTCTTCAACATCAAGTATGATCTAGGTACATGTCATTGTAACTTGTTTCTTGGGTTTTGTTCACGCTGCCCTACCGGGGGCTATGACCATTGGATATGTATGTGATGATGTCATCAAGTGAAATGATTGTCATATTAATCCAATGATTCACAACTCAGTTGGGCACGTGCCTAGTTGGGTAGCATCGACTTGACCGTTTCTTGCCATGCCCTTAATGATGGTCTTTTTTTAACAGAGAGCATGCTCCGTCCATCATTTTCATGGATGAAATCGATAGCATAGGATCTGCTCGTATGGAATCTGGAAGTGGAAATGGGGATAGTGAAGTTCAGCGAACTATGCTGGAGCTTCTCAATCAGCTTGATGGTTTTGAAGCATCTAATAAGATAAAGGTGTGTTTGAGTTCTTCGCACTTTATACTTAACCTCTTGCTTCCCTTTCGATTTTTCCATAAGAATTTTTTCAGATTAAAATAGCCGGGTTTGAAAATCGGAAATAGTGATAATCTTTTGTGTATGATTGGTCTATACAGGTATTGATGGCTACCAATAGAATTGACATTCTGGACCAAGCTCTTCTTAGGCCTGGAAGAATTGATAGGAAAATTGAGTTCCCAAATCCCAATGAAGATGTAAGCTGTTAATGTTCACCATAACTGAAATTTAATGTCATTGATAACAAAAATCTTCAGAAACTACTGCTCTTGTTTCCTGCAATTTTTTGTCTTCCAGTGTACTTTTGTGGGCTTTGAGATAGTAATGCTACTCGTTAGACTTCCAAATAGCTAATTGTTTAAAAAAATTTCAGTCTCGGTGTGACATCTTGAAGATACACTCAAGGAGAATGAATTTAATGCGAGGGATTGATCTTAAGAAGATTGCTGAGAAAATGAACGGTGCATCTGGTGCAGAACTTAAGGTATGTCTCGTCTTTGTTACATTTACCAAGTTAAGAATCATTATTTTCTTTAAGGGTTTGGATTAGATGTAGATCTACATACCATAATAGAATTTGCATCTCTATAGCCTCGTATATTTTCATAAAATTTAAATAAGGGATAATTACATGCACCACCGCACTTATTGAGTAATTACCACGAGTTTTGGAAAATACCTGGACACCCTTTTCAGATCCTAACATCTCGAAAAGCAGGGGTGAAATTGTAATATCTTTTTTACTAACTGAGTTAGATTGTAATATACTATTATCTTATTGACGGGGAAGTTGTGATAATTTTTCAAGGGGAAAATTTCATTTTTGGCCCCCAGTTATACGCGTAATCCTATTGTGGTCCCTAGTTACATCGCTCATCAAATGTAGTCTTCAAACGACCATATTTTCATCAAATGGTCCCTTCGTCTAATCTTCTGTCAATTTGGTAACTGTTGGGGTGAATGACAAAAATTACATTTTGCACCTTAGAAGTACAAATTTTGATAATTTCACCCCAGAAAAGTATAACTAACAAATTTCACTCGTTTATCATAATCTTTCAAAGTTGAAGATAGAACTAACAATTCACCATTACTATATGATGGTTTCTTGTCTATTTTTAGTGGTAATTTTAATTACACTTCCCAAAATCCATTTCGTCATTGTAAATAGAGTCCACAAACCAAACAACAATAACAAAAGGAAAAATCATCAAAGATAGAAGAAAGAAAAAAAACGAAAAAAAATAGAGAGGACTAAGAGAATATATACAAATCCAAAATACGATTTGAGAGAGTGAGTGGAGACAAATTTGTTAATCTCTATCTTGTTGCTTCATTCACGATTTGTAAAAGGAGGAGATTAAGATGGTGATAAGCCCATTGTTTGCAACGGCTCTAGAAACAAACATGATATTATGTGGGTTAGTGGGTTTGTGTTAGAAATTAGAGGGATTTGGATAACTGAGAAGTAGTTACAAATTGTGCAATAAATTAGCAAATATTTTTATCAACAAATTTCTTTTTCTTGCCTTGATTTAGCAGCAGTTAGCTCAATTAGACACGAATAACCCCATGTTGCATCAGCCGTGGTGGCCATCTTTTTAAACAAATATTAACTCGTGGGAAGACGAAAAACGCTATATACAATTTGAAATGTGGATCACCAATTAAATATAATTGCCAAAGCATTTTTCTTTCTCCTAAACATCTTATTTTTGGCATTTTGTTGTTTTGAATACTGAAGCCGTAGATATGGACCTAGTTAATAAAATACGGGATGGCAAATATTTGGTATTTAATACGTATGAGTATTTTATGATTTCTATTGAAAGTTATGGTGAAAAAATCGGATAAAAAATACGGGAACGGGACATAAACGGGTTAGTACTCATCCGAATAAAAATGAATTATTTGAGAATAAAAATACGGCTTATTTTCATATTATTTTGTAAGGTATATTGATTGTTCTTGCTTTTATATAATTAAAAAAATGTTTTGTATGAGTCACTAGTTGACAATAATTAGGCAATGTTTGGTTATGTTTCCATACTATGTTTGGTCCAAAATTCTCCCCAAATCATGTTTGGTTCACAAAATATTTGGTAAAAAATACACTACTTTTTTTGTAAAAAAAAAACATAATAATTATTTTCCATCTTTCTACATCTATTTTGTCCCTACACTTCTCTCTATGTGCTCTCTCTCTTCTCTCTAACAAACAAAAGTTTCATAATTTGACTGCTGGGAAAATTTCATTTTTGGTCCCCCAGTTTTACAAGAAAATCCGATTTTGGTCCCTCAGTTACATCTCTCATCAAATTTGGTCCCTCGGTTATCATTTTTTAATCAATTTTGGTCCCTCGGGCAACTTTTGGGGGCAATTAAAATATCAAAAATTGCATTTTGCACCCCAAAAACATAAATTATGATAATTTTCACCCCAAAAAAGAATAACTAACGAATTTCACCCTTTTATCATATTTTTAATTATGATATATTTACATATTTTTTAATTTTGCATGAAAAAAGACATGTTAAGATATATTATAAATGTGTGTGTGTGTGTGTATATATATATATCATAAAATTACACATCTTGTTCAATTTCACAATGGAGAGAACGAAACCCCATTTTTGTTCATTATTGCATGTCTTTGCCCAGCAAAACCCCATTTTTTTTCTCTTCAATATTAAACTCTCCAATCCTCACACACTGACTGTGTATGTTTGTGTGTGTGTGTGAAACAAAATAGAAGAGTTCGAGAGAGAGAGAATAAGTGGGAAGGGTAATTAATTAAGTAATAAGAGAAGAAATCTAGAAGTTAGGTTGTATATATATATCGAGTAGAGAGAGACAGAGAGCTACTCTAGTGCCGGTTGTTCTTGAATCTTGAAGTAAAACTTGGACACATAGAGAGACAGTTTGTGTAAAAAGTGAGCAATTTTTAAAAGAATTTGTACGTGCGTGTTGAATATATCAAAGAGTCCAAATCAATGTTATATTAATATGTTATATATTTTATTATTGATGTGTCATAATTTTAATCATTTGGTTTTTAACGTCGAGTTTATACAATAATTTTTCAACAATTTTTGTAACTTGAGAAAGAGTCTAATTCCAAATTTTCCTATAAGAATTAATAAAAGTAAATTTTACACAGCTTTATATATGAAAATTATCTGGATTGAAATGAACCAACAAATTTATTTTCCAAAACATAAGCTTTAATTTTAGTTTCATATGTATATGCGTTCATGATTGATATAAATTTATACATTTGATGTGTATAAATTTAACAATGTGTGTAATTTTATGGTATTCATATACATTTATAATATATCTTAACATGTCTTATTTCACGCATAATTAAAAAATATGTAAATATATCATAATTAAAAATATGGTAAAAAGGTGAAATTCGTTAGTTATTCTTTTTTGGGATGAAAATTATCATAATTTATATTTTGGGGTGCAAAATGCAATTTTTGATATTTTAATTGAGCCCAAAAGTTGCCTGAGGGACCAAAATTAATTAAAAAGTAATAACTAAGGGACCAAATTTGATCAGAGATGTAACTGAGTGACCAAAATCGGATTTTTTGTAAAACTGGGGGACCAAAAATGAAATTTTCCCTTTGACTGCTACAATAACTTTTGTTCCCTTTGAAACAAAACCAAACATTATCTCACCAAAAAAATACACCCAAAAACCAACTCCCAAAATAAAACCAAATACAATTTCATCAAACACGCACGTGTCCCCATAAATTTCTCACCAATAATTCTCACCAAAATACCATCCCAAAACATAACTAAACATAGCCTTAATGTTTTGATAAATTATTAGTATTTTTGTTTTTAAATCGTATAATATTCAATTATAATTTTAATATATTATTATTTATAAATAAAATTAATATTTTTTTTGTCAAATATAAAGTATTATTCGTGAAGTATAATACGGGATATGTAAAGTACGTGTACTAAACGGTTCAATTCAAACATATGAATATTTTTTATTATGTTCAGAAAGTATACGGGAAACAGAAATATTTTTTAATTATATGTACATACGTGTATAATACGACTTTTAACTAACAGAGGATATAGATGAGATGTGGATTGTCATGTAATTTGCCAATAAAATTACGATTAAATAGTGAAATTTGTCAATTATTTTTTTATTGGGTGGACAGTGTCAAAAGTTGTACTTCTGGGGTGCAAATGTAATTTTTGACATTTCAATTAACCCCAACAGTTATCAATTAGGCGGAAAATTAAACGGAGGGATCACATTTGATGAAAATGTGATAGTTTAGGGACTAAATTAATTAGTTGTATAACTTGGGGACCAATTTTCTTTTTCAAACGTCAGGGTGTTTTTTTTAATTAGGGCTATGTAATTTACTCTTTAGAGGGTGTCAATGTTAACTAACTCTTGTGAAAAATAAAATAAAATCAAGCTGTTTGCATGAAAAAATCCGAGAATTTATGGTTTTCTCTCTTGAAGAAAGAACTTATCGTTTTCTTTGCGCAGGCTGTTTGCACCGAAGCGGGTATGTTTGCTCTGAGAGAGAGGAGGGTTCATGTTACTCAAGAAGACTTTGAGATGGCTGTCGCCAAGGTCATGAAGAAGGAAACAGAGAAAAATATGTCTTTGAGGAAGCTTTGGAAGTAGATAATATACTGTTGAGCTGGGATGGGGAGTTGTTGAACAATGTAGCCTACTTATATAGTCGAGAAACGGAGCCCATCTTCATAACTCGTAAACTATATGTTTCAATGCCTTGGTACTGTAACAACGGTCTACGGTTGGTCCTTTTCAACTTACTTCGTATTTTAGTTCATTGTCTGCAGGATTTCTATTGTTTCCTTGTGGCGCTGTTTTATCTATTGAGAGTTGTAGTTAAATACACCTGCTACATCATACACCAAATAGTGTGGATTATCACATCAACATATGGTGTATGTCAAAGCTGATGTGGCATAATTCACTCTTTATTGTTCAACACCATGTGTTAAGAAGATTTTTCTGCGTAGTTATCGCCAAATTCCGCATGGGGCCTAGAGGGGTCATTTGGAGCAGTTTTGTCGGTAATATCAACCATACATGAGGTGGGACTCATGTGGAGTCCGTCTTGCACTAATATTTATGAGATCTTGAGGTCTCCATTTTGGGATCTATTTCTTTTTTCTTTGTTGGGGTTTGGGACACAGGGAAAGGAAGGAGTATAGTTGAAAAATGAACTTGATTCAAAATTGGAAAGTGTGTTTCAATTTAGATTGTTGGTTGCCGACTAGATTTGAATCTAATTCTTCTTAGATAAGATATAGAATTCGGTTGATTTCAGAGATCATTTAAGCACTAGAACATGTGTGGGGATATATAATTATTTAAGCGCGAGGCCTAACGCAGGAAAATTTCGTTCGCTTTAACGAACAAATCAAACTCATTACTGGAAACATGTTTTTATTGGTTTGATTTGTTTAGTTTAGTTTAGTTTACGTTCCTATTATTGATTATTAATTATTAATCTAGACACTTCTATCGTGGTCGATTGATAATTGTATGTGCTTGGGAACTATAACTAATCAATAAAATAGAACTACTATATAACCAAAATATTTGCCATATTTGTGGACAGAAGTGCTAACTTCTTTTACTCTACCTAACCTCAGGCACGGGACCCTACCGGTTCAAAATACTCCAAATTCATTCTAAAAAGGACTTGATAATATTCAACTAATTCGGTTGTTAGAAAACGACTACAATTATTTGACATTTTGTATACTAAGATATAATTGGACGTCATTGACAACGTCAAATGATTTTTTTGTTTTTGTTTTCTTCCTTTGTATTCTAGTTTATGATAGTTACCAGAAGAAAATTTTGTTTTGATTTCTAATATACAACACAATCACCATCATTCATATTAAAATTAATTAGTCTAACGTCTCGGAATCCTTTACAAATTACCCGTACGAGCATGATGGCTAATTACAAAATGCAAATTATTCGTCCTAATTACATGGGGAAATTTTGCGGTGCTAACTTAAACGAACCATTCAAATTAGATCAGAATTTATATCTTCATGACTTATTTATTTTCTTAATTTCAAATAGAAATCAAGTAGAAGAAGGAACAAAAAGACAAAAAAAGGAAAGACTAGTGAACAAATACGTCGTAATACTAACATCTCATGTTGCAGCCAATGGAAATCGTGTGAGAAGTTTACAAAATCTGAGGAATCAAATTGAAACTATCAGCCCAAAAGAGTTTATTTCTTGTCACTTGCATTTGCTAGCTCAAGCTCCTCCTCTTCCACATAAAGGCCTACGTTCACAGCAAATGGTCCATATCTTCGATGATTCTATATATATAATGAATTAGGTGTAATAGAGTCAGTTCAATTATAATAATATATATGATTGGAATAGAAAATGATTAAATACAACATGTGTACAAACACTAAAGCCTGTAGATGAAACCACTTCAGAAGTAGAAGTGAAAGATAGTGGATAGTGACGTGACTTCATCTACATATCTTTTGGTGTGTTTGTAATTTAAGCATTTTCCGATTGGGGTTTAGGTAATGCAAACCACCTCTCCAACCATGTTGTGATGATATAAAGTTGACCGACTCACTTGCACTTGGTCAACTATACAATATCTCATTTGTGTTCTCATCGATCACTTAAAACTTATACCTAGAAATATATAGACAAGGGAAAGTGAAGATTGCTCTTACGGAAAACGGAAAATTTCATGCTGCCCAAACATTTTCGCAATTCTTCTTGAATAGCAAACAAGTGGATAATATCTCATGAACATATGCCCATTTTTCTGGATTTGTCTTGTCAATTCAACAAAAGTTGGCTAGATATTTGTGGTGATACATTCTAGCTAGCATCACATAAGTTTCATTGAGTTTATGTTTCTTGAAAAAGAATCTTCCACAACCTCAAAACACCCTATCAATTGCAACCCTATCCTTGAATTTTCCATGTCTTTGAATAAGAAATTTTTTGTTGCTAAAATTCAATGGGCAATTGTATGTAGTTTATGGACATGTGTAAGAGTTTTCGAGCCTTTTAGTATCTAAATTATCGTAAGTATTTATGCAGTGAAAACTATACAAAACTATCATTGTGATTACGCTTGAATTGAGAGTTTCAAAACTCTATGAGAATCATCAGTAAGACGAGATAAATACCACTTTGCAACACATGATCTGAAATGATCCTCCAAGCACAAACAAAGTTTTGATCACAGTTTCAAACTAATATACAGGGGCATAATAGCCCCTCCAAAGTCCAAATATGGCCAATTTATTGAAAGTCATGTCTTGCTCAATAGGGCAAAGTTAATAATAGGTGATCACATCTACATAATTTATACAAATTAGATGTCTCATGTCACACTAATATTCTCTCGAATACTCCATGATGTCCTTTTCTTTTATTTGTTTTTTCATTTAATTTATTAATTTGTATTCTTTATTTTTTTATAATTTTTTGGCGGGTTGGTGGACAAGTGACGCAGGATTTGCCAACCAAATTTTATCTCCTCCTTGTCTTAGATCTTAATGAGTCTATGGACGAATGTTAACACACATAGTAAACAATCCTAATCAAACTATAATAGATGCTGATATATATGTGGTAATCTAGATCTATTGTATACGAACACCACGGGAAATTCTAGGCCGCTTCCGACTCGGTTAAATCCATATGTATTTTATAAAATAATTTACCAATTATATGCCAAGTGTAATACACTCTCCTTATAAAATACACTTGGGTGCGGTCAAGCCGGGTCTGAACTAGAATTTTCCGAACACCCATACCTTAGAAGCATTTTCCGTTTAAACAAACAAACAAACACAACAATCAGTTAATTTTAAAACCTTCAACAACAGTATACACAAAACATAAACCATCTGCACCTCTAAACAGGCCCACTTTAATTAACGTACGTACTACGTCATGCATTGCATGGTGATGGCCCTGATTCAATTCTAATATATTCCACCTTCTTTAAATTACTTTCCCTCACCAGTTTTCATGTTCTGATCCAAGCCACCAAAAGCCAGTTGCAGAATTTGCAAATTCTTTGAGTCTCCACACAGGGGCGGACGGAGGTTATAGGAAGGGGGGCAGTGCCTCCATTGAAATTCTCTTTTTTTTTTTTTTTTTTTTTTTATATACAAATTTTTTAATTTTAATTTTTTAATTGCATTGATGCCTCCACTCAAAATTATTAAGTGCCCCCCTCAATTTTGAAAGTATTAAATGCCCCCCTTTAATTTTGAAAAATTATTTTTTTTACTTTACAATTTTTTTTATATTTCATGTTTTCTCCCTTTACTTTGAGTTCACCCCCTAAAACCTAAAATTCTGACTATAATAAAAGAGGTATAAAAGTATAAATTATGTCAAAAGTTGTAATTGAACCTAATCAGTTATTATATTTACCCCTATAAATATAGCGTACCGTACCGCGGGGGGTTTCGGTAAAATTACTAGTGCCCCCACTGGGCTCAAATTCTGGATCCGCCTCCACATGAATAATACTATTTACAACGAACAGAAAACTAACTTCTTATACACAGTTTAGCAGTACAACAAAAAATCCGCTGGGAATTTTTTCTTTTTCTGGGAATTTTTTTTTCCATGTATATAACCATCAGGTAAAGATTCTTATACCACGTTACGTTCTTGATTTTAAATATGTATCTTGTAGTATTAAATATTTTTCTTTTTATTATTTCCGGATTTCTTGTGTAATTTTTGCGTGAACTATGAAGATCAAGAATGTTGTGTTTGATTTCTTGAAGACTTAATTCGCAACAACTTCTCTAACAGAGTGATTATTAAGAGCGTTTGGGACTTCAGGTGAGTTTGGTCCAGTTGTTGCATAATTGATTCTCGTGAAATAGCAAACACTTGGATTTTTGGCTTTGGGCTTCAACGGCCGAGCTAAATACTTTTACAAATCCCTTTTGCAGTCCAAAGACATTTTAATTCTCAATCATATAGTGTAGCCAAAAGGAGTCTTCAAGTCCTGGTATAATTGTTATGATTTTGCATTTTTCCAATTTGAATTATCTATTCCATTCTTTATTTCATAGATGGATGCCAAGTGCATCGAATCTACGTCTAAGTGTATATTTGGAAATACTATATGCATTTAGTTTATATATATATGATCTGGAATTTAAATTAAATGAAATACCGAACTTAAATAGAAGATCTTAACCAGCGTTTCTAAGCCATACGGGCATATTATTATAATAGTAAATTTCTTTCTCCATGATAAATGAGTGCTCACGGTCGTCTTCGACGATAAAATTTGATGATAACCCTGATTAAACTTAAACAAGCAAGAAAATACTCTAATTAGCTCGGAAGCTGGTAGGGGTCTATATATAACCCCCAATAATTTTTAATTAGCTATGTTGAAAACTAGTCTACCTTAATTAATGTAAGTCATCCATTGATATCCCTTAATGAATGCATGCGTGAATGATTTGATTATGTTCATCTTGGAAATCAAATTCCATTGATTTTTTCTTTTGAAAAATGGTCATTAAATCTTTAATAAATTGTTGAATTACTTTTGTGGTCAATATTCTTTAGAGTTCTCATGATCGATTTGGAGTTTAATACATGTACATATCCACCTCATAAGAATTGTTTTTGGGGGGGGGGGGGGGGGGGGGGGGGGGCTGGTGGGTGCCACCGCCCCCCTCAATTTTTTTTTATATTACTACCTATAAATTTTTTAAAATTTCTATTTTCGCCCCCCTCAATTTTGTTTTTCTCACTATTACCCATAAAATTTTCAAAATATCTATTTTCGCCCCCCCTCAAGTCACACGGTTCTACACTTCCATTCATTAGGGCTTTTTTCCTTCAATTGCTTCAATCAAATGATGAAAATCTATAGAATTACTTATTGTGGTCATTCTTTAGAGTTCTCATGATCGATATAGTATAGATAGTTTAATTACATGTACCAGATCGTCTATATGCCACATACGAATTGTTGAGTGATTCTGATTATACTTGGACTTATAGTCTCAAGACTGCCTAACAATTGCCAAAACTGTCTCCTACTCTCCTTTATGAAGAGAGCTCCTACCCACACTACTTTTTCTTTTGTCAAAACACTTATCTCACTCCCCATCAACTGCTCCTTTATTGTACTTTTATAGTATTTCTTTTGTACTTCCATTCTCTCTCCTTTTCTTTTGTTGCTAAATATTACTTCTATTCTCTTCAATTCTGTGCTCCTTTGCAGAATTGCAATCTTCCCTACAAGATTCAGTAGCACTCGTTTTCATGGTATGTATAATTTATAAGAGAAACTCTCTCTCTCCCCCCCCCCTCTCCCCCTCTCTCTCTCTATATATATATGAATATGTATACATATATATATATATATTTATTTATTTCAATGCAGGGTTGGTGGAAAAAATATATAAAGATTTTGATATGATTATCTATGTTCTTGCATGGATTAAATGTACATATGTATACATGTTGAATTGCTTACCAAATTATAATTATTTTAATTAGGAACTATTTATCCAACACAAATTTCCACTTTAATCTCTATTCCAATTTCATATTTATCTTATAATTTGCAATACACACTAATTAGATCCCTTCGTTTCATTGTTTCGAATATACATGTAGCACGCATCATCAATATGGATTGCAATTCATTCTTATTGATAGGAACCCCACCTAAGTCTTCCATGCATGCATAAACTACACAAATTATTATAATTTTATCGTGATCTGAAGTTTCGAAACTCAATAAAAATCATCCAGAAATGATATGATAGATTAAAATAGAAGATTCAAACTATAAATACAATTTTCCATTTGACTTTTTTTTTTTTGGATACTCATTGTTGGATATTGGGTGAATATTGTGTATGTATGAAAAGTGTGTGAACACCTCTTTTGGGTACGAAATTCGAACACCACAAGTATCGAGGATACTAAATATTATTGGATAATATTATTCTACTGCGGGAGTAGATGAGGTTAGCATTTCGAATTTCTCGATTCGGAATTGAAACGAATGAGAAATTAATTGCTATTGTTGGGTGTTTGAATGTGGATATCCCACTTTGGATATAAACCATAAGGTGGACCGGACCGAACCTCGGACCACGGACTCGAGCTCGTGTCTGGGTCCGGGATCCGGCTGGTACGTGGGCCGTGACTGGGCTTGGTGGTCGTTGGGCTAAATATATTCTTTTTGGGCAAAATTTAGAATTAAATTAACTTGGGCCCAGTTAATTATTTTCTTCTTTTAGGCCAATAAGAATTAATTTAGGCTCATTTCTTTTCCAAAGAAATCAGGCAGCCCAGCAGAAGGTTGAATTACATCTGAAACGTTTCATTTGTAAAGCAGTCAGAAATTGAAAGATTCTTGATGCTAAATTTGAAACGTTTGAATTTATAAGTGAAAAATATTTCACTTTAAAAGTGGTAAGAGAAAAATATTTCACTTTAAAAGTGGTAAATGAAATGTTTTTTCACTTTAAAAGTATAAGTGAAATGTTTCACTTTTAAAAGTGGTTAGTGAAAACGTTTCATTTCTCCAAATTTCTCCTATATAAAGAGTCTCCCATATGAATGAAAAGATAAGAAGACGAACACACAAAAATCAGAAATCATTTCTGCATTTTAAGCATTCTACATACATCACATCAGTGAGAGTTCGTGAGCAAAATAAGTTCGTGGAGTGTTGTTCTTGAAGTGGTTCAATTACAATACGGAATCGTTGTATCTTGGGAAGTTAATTGCATGATCTTGTACCACCGTAGGCGGGGCAATATAGCTTTAAGGATAGAGAGTCCAACTCTCGCCTCGATTCGTTTTCATCGCATATATTTTCCAATATATTTCAGATTTTACAGGGCGAAATTTTTTCTCAACACTCAGAAATGGAGGGCTTAAAAAATCCATTCAAAGGTATTAGAAAGGATGTTACAGGCAGATTATCTTGTTATAAGCAGGATTGGGTGGCTGGGATTTGTTCTGGACTTGGGTACATTTTATCTTCTATTATTTAATTGTTCAATATTTTTTCAGTTAATGAATCAAAAGTGAATTAATCAATAAATTAGCAAATAAATTAATTTATCCTATTTCATGTGTGTATATATCAGGATACTGGCTCCAACTACTTACATCTTCTTTGCATCAGCTCTACCTGTGATTGCTTTTGGGGAGCAAATCAGTAGAGAAACTGGTAAAAATAAAAAACTATTTCTCTTCATTTCCCCCCGTTCTATGATGTGTGATTTTTTAGTGGAACGAGTTCAATAGATTGGCGAAGGATTGGATCATGAGGGTGGTTGGTGAAAATCACCCACCCACTAATCCAACAGTCTCGGGGAGCGGCTCCATTGGATTCAATCAACCCTAAAACTACTTGCGTAGTTCATATACAGGGATGGGGCTAGAAAATCAGGTCTTGAGGGCGAGATAAATATTTTGACTAGGAAGACTTGAGAGTTAAAAGACAAGTAAAATTCGATCTATTCCACTTACTTTTCTCAATTTAGGAAAAATTGACAAGAAATTTTGAATTTTCTTGGAAAAAGTTACGTAACGTGTGAGAAATTTTAACATTGAGGATTTTATAATTTTGAAACGTAACTCATCACATGAGAGGCAAAAGTATCACTTATCAATAATCATAACATACATGGCCAAAATTGCGACTTTCTGCCCCAGTTAATGAATTTGCACTTTTAGTCTTTCAAATATGAGAAAATTACAATTTTAGTTCTGTAACTTAACAAGGGATATAATTTTTTGCCGGGCACATACATGCTACTTTCACACCATATTAGGTACAAAACATGTGTTAGTTTCCACAAAAATGAATAAATACCCAAATTGAAACGATCACTTACCGGGCACATACATGCTACTTTCACCCAAATTGAAACGATCAGTGGGATTTGTTCTAAATTACAAAAAATAAAAAAAACTAATATACTTAAACTGACAGTAGTCGTTATTGAAGAACAAAAAACATCGTCCCTTTCATATATGACTAAAATCTCAATTTTCCTTATTTATATAGTTTCAAATATTATACCGCCACCAGACCAGAGCGTTGCTAGGTCCAACCCGCCTTTTGCTCCGTCTCTGCTCTATGTAACAAATCATTACAATATATACTTGTATTGTCTTGTTTGATGCAGATGGGAGCTTGAGCACTGTGGAAACCTTAGCATCAACTGCTCTTTGTGGGATCATACATTCCATATTAGGTGGACAACCTTTGATGATCCTTGGAGTTGCAGTGTACTCTTACATGTACAAATTTGCCAAAGGAAGAGAAGATTTGGGACAAAAACTCTACTTGGCTTGGGCTGGATTTAGGCCTGTCAATCAAGCCGAGCGAGCCGAGCCTGGTCATGCTCACGCTCGGCTTGATATTATGCGAGCTTTTATCACCAAGGCTTGAATTTGCACGCGCTTTTTATTTCAAAGCTCGGGCTCGGCTTGAGAATTAGTACGTGCTTCGAGCCGAGCCCGAGCCGGCCCAAATTTGTTCTCTTTTGAAAAACTTTAAGTAATAAAGTAATCTAATATATAAATTAAAAAAATAACAATCTTAAAAACATACAAAAATAACGTCATTCATGTTTTAATGACAAATCATAACTAAAATGTACCTCGAAAGATCTCTCATTGAAATTTGTCCACGCATTATTAAGATTGAAAACTATTATCATAGACTTACTTCCGTGAGTTGTGAGGAGATATAAATGAAAAAGAAGACAAAAATTAGCAGCCCTCAATGTCAGTTTATGTGAATTGTCATACATTTGATGGATGCGGTCTGGTAAGTTTAAATTGATAATTTTTATTTATTTTATTTTTTGAGTAGTGTTTTATATTAGGAAATTTTAGAACCTACTATTCCTTATTTTAAATCTTGTACTCAATTGGGAATTATTTATAAAAAGTACTATGTTTATTTTTGTATATAATGTATAAAATATATATATATATATATATATATACAAATTTACGAGCCCGAGCCCAAGGAGAGACGCTCGGCTTGAATTCAAATTCAAAGATTTGGGAGCTCGGCTTGAAAATTAAAAACTCTACTTGGCTTGGGCTGGATGGTATGATTAATAAAAAAACATCATACACTACTTTTTCCAGTTTCTTGATCGAAGATTTAGCTACAAAATTATTACATTATAATTTGAATTTTGTGTAGGGTTTGTGTCTGGACAACTCTAATGTTGTTTCTCATCGCGATCTTTAACGTTTGCTCCATCATAAATCGGTTCACAAGAATTGCTGGGGAAACCTTCGGAATGTTGATTGCTGTCCTCTTCATGCAACAAGCAATCAAGGTACTCTATTCGAGCTGATTCTTGAAAGCTTTCGAGACTTTTTTGCAAGTAATTTTGTTTATGAAAACGGGATTAATAGTAAGAAAAGGGTCAAAAGTGTTAGGGATGGTAGTACCAGAGCACGAATAATAAACAAGAAAATAATAAAATCTAAGCCTAAATATGAAGATAACGAACACGAGGATTTAACGTGGTTCGGCATAACTTGCCTACATCCACGAGCCAACCTAGACTACATCTTTATTTCTTTCAAAGTACATCAATCAATTACAAGTGGAGTTCTCATATTTATAATGGTGGAGAAGTCTAAACCCTAACAAATTAGGTAAAACACTCCTAAACAATTAGGGAATAATTTCTCACACAATAGGAAACAATTCCAATCAAAGTAGGACTCAAGACATGCCAAAATAAGGAAAAATCGTCAAAAAACGCGTCTCCAGCACTGTTGCCCGCGCCCAGGCGCCATACAGTGGCGCCTGGGCGCCGCCATGTTGGCGCCTGGGCGCCACTTCTGGGCACAACTGTGCGTATCTGCACTTCCCAGCTTCAATTTTTCGACTTCTTCTTATCCTTTTGCGATCCCAGTCAACCCCGACTCTTCTTGGATCTATTTTGGCTCCTCTTCTTGACCTTATTTTGATCCGACTCCACCAAACCCATCAATCCCCCACTTGGAGACTGATCAAAATAACCCGAACTCAACTCGAATCATCCCTTCACTTTTCCCAAGTGAACATCAATCTAGTTGGCACATCCCCAAACACCATGGAGATCAAATCTAAGACATCTCCATGTCTCATCAATTCATCCGTCCCCAGTGCTTCCACTTGACGGACTTTCTTTGTGAACCTTGTTCCCCTTCTTTGAACCCTCGCCACTGCCCTATTCCTTTTGGTGATCAGCCAACTCTTGAATACTGCGGCATATCCATCTCGGTCCAATTGACCCCCGGATATAGGTTACTTCCAAGACCCGGAACATGTCTCATAACTCCACAACTTCTGTTGCTCTCAATCATCCTCCTCACTGGAGGAACCACTTTGGTCAACCCGTCTCACGACATCCTTACACCAAGGATTTTCCCGCCTTGGTCAACCCGTCTTGCGACATCCTTACACCAAGGACTTTCCCGCCTTGGTCAACCCGTCTTACGACATCCTTACACCAAGGACTTTCCATTGGCTATCTCGAATCTTCCTACATATTTGCTCCCTGCCTACTGCATGAGCTATGTCTGATCTATCCGCCAATACTTGGTTTTTCAATGGCAACTCGGATCCCCCACATATTTGCTTAATGCTCCCACTGCACAAGCTATGTCTGATCCATCCGCCAACAAAACCCCGGCTCTGCGAATCTGCCTACCCGGCTCCGCGTCTTGCCCCGGCTCTATGAATCTGCCTAACCCGGCTTTGCGTTCTGCCCCCATGACTTCCAACTCCACGGTCAACCCCCTCTTGGCCCCGTATCCCGCCTTCATGGTAAATTTCCACGTGGTCATGCCTCCGTAACTCTGCCTCCCCGGTCCCTGGCTTGCTCGTTCTTCTGCCCTCTTGGCAACACGAGTCTAACCCCTTGACCTCCGGCTATACGGATCTACCCTTGGCACTGCAAATGCTCCCACTGGCATCGTGTCTACCCGTCCGGCAACACAAATCTACCACCGCTGTTACGAATCTGCCTCTGCATTTGGCACCACGATTTTCCAACGTTTTCTCGTTAACGTTCAACGGGATCACTCTTCTTTGGTTGACGATCTACCCGATCTCATCCTCCTCTATCATCTTCTCCGGCTTCACCACCACCACAATTCGTGCTCTCTGCAACGAAATCGTCGAGCTTGATTACTCTTCCATTTCCTACCATCGTTCCCATAGATCTAGATCTAAGACGTCTCCTCAATCTACAACCTATGGCTCTGATACCAGTTGTTAGGGATGGTAGCACCAGAGCACGAAGAATAAACAAGAAAACAATAAAATCTAAGCCTAAATATGAAGATAACGAACACGAGGATTTAACGTGGTTCGGCATAACTTGCCTACATCCACGAGCCAACCTAGACTACATCTTTATTTCTGTCAAAGTACATCAATCAATTACAAATGGAGTTCTCACATTTATAATGGAGGAGAAGTCTAAACCCTAACAAATTAGGTAAAACACTCCTAAACAACTAGGGAATAATTCCTAACACAATAGGAAACAATTCCAATCAAAGTAGGACTCAAGACATGCCAAAATAAGGAAAAACCGTCAAAAAACCCGTCTCCAGCGCTGTTGCCCGCGCCCAGGCACCATACAGTGGCGCCTGGCCGCACCCCTCTACCTGCGCCACTTCTGGGCGCCTGGGCGCAACTGTGCGTATCTGCACTTCCCAGCTTTAATTTTTCGACTTCTTCTTATCCTTTTGCGATCCCAGTCAACCCCGACTCTTCTTGGATCTATTTTGGCTCCTCTTCTTGATCTTATTTTGATCCGACTCCACCAAACCCATCAAAAAGTGCATAGTGTTTGCAAATATAAGTGGAAAGTACTGGAAAAATCTATTTCAAAGAGTATAGGATTACCCCTGAAATTTTAAAAAATTCTTATAGTCAGACAAGTTTTTTGGGGTTCAAATTCTAGTAAGGGTAATTTAAATTCATTGAAATGTGACTCAGTTAATTGCATATAAGTATGTCCAACATAACTTGAATTAATTATAAAATAGCAGTATCAAATTGAAACATTCTACCAACATAGAATTAAAGCATAAGTTGGCTTTGCAAACAAATGACTTATTTTTAGTTAAAAGTTGATAAGCACTTTAAATTAGAATTACAAACACTCCTCAAGTCTCACTATAATCACAATATTTGCACGAGTGATTCTTATGAGTTCTGATGACTTAAGATCCCGTGCAATCACATTCAACCACACATTATGGACCCTATGTCGGTCGGACACCATAAATGATTGTAATTGTTACTCTGAGTTGCAGAGTTGCATTTAAAAGCTCATGAGAAAGAACTATAAAAATTATAATTGTTGTGAAACTAGGATCAGTCCCGGGAGCTCATCCATGGGCTCTATAAATTTTCATTCGTTGGGGTTATTTCGCGTATATGGCTATCGACAGTCTCCCGGGCAACCAACTATGGGAACGGATCGTATTCCTCTTCGTCGCCCCAACCCGAAGATACAAGTAAGTGTGCAAAATGGTTCCTTAGCACAATTTTGGTCCATTTCCTTACTTATAGCAACCTATCCTACGTCTCGGGATAATTACATAAAATCATGTTTCTATTATGTAAAATTATTTAAAAATCCTTAAAATTAACTTTTCTATTAAAAAAATTCATGATAATCTTTTTCAATCCAAAAATATCAATTTTACCATATTTCTCATTAAAACAAACCCGAAAAGTTAAAGGTTAATAATTTTGTGTCCCAATTACCTTTGGTCTTTTGGATTAGGAAATAACCAATTGCTTTATTATATAAAGTTTCTACTTAGATTTTGTAAATTGATAACTTGTATTAATTACAATATTCATTTATAATTTTTTACTTCTAAAAATAATAAAATATTCTTAGGTTAATTAACATGTTAAGCTTTAAAAGGGAATACATAAAATATTTTATTCCTAAACATTAAAAAAATAAATTCTTGCTACAAACTCTACTAAATCGGCTAATCAAAAAGAAAAAGATTTGTATTAAAAAGAATCATTCATCAATTCTTATCCTAAAAAATCACGTTTAATTCGGTCAAAATGTTAACTATTCTTAGTTGTTGGGTTTTTCGATTGGAAAGCTGTAGAATATGTCTTTTTGGATTGAAAAATATTTTTATTGATTTTCGGATATACAAATTTATTTTACAATGGTTTTAATATATTATTTTCCCTTTTTATTACAGGTTTAAGTAGTTGTAAATAATACACAGAACTTCGAGAGATGTATATGTAATTATTTCTATTTGTTTCTAAAAGTTTGTCTTGATAAATTTTATTTTTGGCCTACAAGTTCTTGAAATTTAAAATGTTGCCCCCAAAAGAACATAAAAGTATCACATTTCCCCTTCCTTTTTGTACTCGCTCATGACCAAAAATCTTGATAGTACCGAGATTTTTAAACTTTTTCTGGCAGGGTACTTGAAGGAGTTCATGCTTCGTTCGTCGAATCAGTTCCATTCAAATACATCGCAACGTTCACCATATTCCAATTCATGTACTTGATGTTGTGTTTCGGGGTGACTTGGATTCCTATAGCTGGAATTCTATTTCCATTGCCATTTTTCTTGCTCGTAAGCATAAGACAACACGTTCTCCCCAAAATTTTCCAGACTCATTATCTGCAGGAGCTGGATGCAGCCGAGTACGAAGAAATTGCTGGGGCGCCTCAGCGTTCTCTCAGTCTTTCTATCAGAGTACGCATTTTCTCACCAAAACTAAACTGCTACCTTTTTGGGGGTGGAAATCACAATATTGGTCTCATGGAATAGAGCCTATTGCAATTTTAATCTCATCGTTTTCTAAGTTGCGAAAATAGTCTCATAAATTCTTTTTCTTGCAATTTTGGTCTCATGACGTGCACACGGCATTAAGAATTTTGTGCAATTTATGCAAATTAAGCAATGTCACATTGGGAATGTGACCAAACGCACTTTTGTAGTCAATTCTTTAAAGATTGAGACTAAATGATTGGGAACTATGTTATTTTAGGAACACGAAATGACTTATATTGGTAACGTAGAAGGTGAAGTTGAAATTTGTGATGCTGAGATATTGGATGAATTAACGACTAACAGAGGAGAGTTAAAGGTTAGGGCTGTGAGCTTCGGCGAGGATAGACGACTTCAGGTTCACCAAAATTCATACCTTTTTTTATTTATAATCATTAATATATGCGTGTATATATATATATATTCTGATCATATCATTTCCTGCAGGTTCTCGAACTGCATATGAAACATTTAAGTTTTTTTCTTATTCTAATATGATATATCATATAATTTGCGTCACTAATGCATGCTAAGTATATATAATTTATGCCTACTTTATATTTTTTTGAGATATTTTTTATACATACATTGTGCACAAACGAACTAGAATGCAAGATATCATTTTGAAATAAAAGATTCAAACTGCATATGGAAGGCCTAATATAGCTAATATTGGGTCATTTTATTATGCTTTGTAGGTTTATCCAGAGAAGGGTGTACTATCAGAATGATATATATATATATATATATATATATATATATATATATGTAATCTTTGATCAAGGAGAAGATTCACTTGTTTTTGTTTTGTTCAAATCTCAAGTTTAAAGGTGAGGAAATCAGTGTAATAGAATAGTAGTAGTAGGAGGTATATATTTTGAGTGCTTTGAGAATGCTGGTGTAAGTAAATATCATAGCATGTAAAGTGTACCATATCAAATTTGCAATTTTTTTTTTTTCACTTGGTGCCTTTTCACTTAGTTGTTACCAAATAGATTGTGGAAAAATCGATTCTCGTAAAATTATAACAAATTTCTGAATTTTAATTATGTCAAACATGGTTATGCAACGGAATAGAGTTTAGTCGACATTATACAAAAATGGGTTAAACACTCATCCAAATCACATTTGCATTCCAAACGTACATTTTAGCCTCTCACTAGGGGGATCAAACGGGCTGTACATATATGATCCTAGTCGGATTTTTGAGGTCTACAATGATGAGTTGTGGAGGTCGGTTAGACTCTTGAGTTGTATGGAACAAGGTTATTTAGAAGAATACTCATTACATATACAGTTATCCATATTGAAGATCCACTTATGATTAGGTCAACATACATCTATGAAGATCGTGACATTGATAAATCTGAGTTGTGAAAAATAAAATAATTTGTACGTGCTTGGCATTAGTTATAGCATTAGGATTATTAGGAAAGAAAAACGGAAATAGAAATTCTCTCTCTAGAGTAACTCCTCCTCCCTGCACTCTCATTTGGTAAACCTTATCGAAGCTACCCCTTCCCCTTCCTTCTCCAACAAGGAGAAAGAGATAGGGGAAACGAAGCAAGAAAAAAGTGAAAACAAAGAAGCCCCTCTTGAAATGGGTCTTCATGGAAGATGGGGACCCTAACCATATCCCTCAAGAAAATGAGCAGAGGAAGAAACCCTCATATCCACAAACCCTAGTTGGCGCTAAACACTACACAACAAAAGAATACACCCATCCACTTTGACGAAGAAAGCATGGTTAATCTTGATTGTATCAAAGAGGAACCGCATTACACAAATAATGCGCGATGAGAGCTATGTCACATCTCTCTGGCGTACATGGACCGAAGCACTGATCCTAAAAATGGAGGGTAGGTCTATGAACTTCGACTTCTCCTCCATAGTGGATAACTTGAGGCAACTGAATGGGGGATATGAACTCGTAGACCTAGGTTTCAAATGCTACAACCTTAGAATAGCGGATAAAGAAAAGTTGAATTCATATTGACTAAGGGGCTTTGGAGAATATTCAGCACCTACATCCAGGTCAGAAAATGGTTTCTTGGCTTCAAGACATCTTCTTACATTGTAACCACAACCATCACTTGGGTTCGCATTCTAGAATTTGCAAGTGAGTTCTTCCAAACTGAAATCATCTTTAATATTGCGAAATGCATTTGAGTTCTGATTAAACTTGATCATAACACTCATCTTAAAGCTAGGAGGTGCTATGCAGGTTTCTGCGTTCAGGCTAACTTACAAAAACCTATACTTCCGGCGATTGAGGTTAATGGGGGGTGAGGTACAATATCACTTATGAGAATTTGCCTACAATTTGTTTTGCATGCGGACGAGTTGGACATAAATCACAGAATGTCCATCTCCGATGCACCCATTGGAGATGTCTGGACAACAAGGGCCCCCACCAGAAACGTCATGTGACATGGATGTGAGTGATAAACCGGTGTGTGAAAACCCAGGTCGAAAGACGGCGATGGGAAATGACAATATGTACGACACCTGACAGCAGGTTTCAAAACAAGCCAATAGATGCCACCCTCAGAAACAACGGACAAAGAATATAGACACGTCCCCTACCCTACCCCTGTAAAAGGATTTGACCTCTATCAACTTTCAAATCTCAGTCTATAACTCTAAACAAATCATTCACCTTCACCCTTCCCACATACATTTTCTGGCTCACAACAACCCTTTTGTCAACCTCTCATTCACTAGGAGAATTGGTTGATAAATTAGGCCGGCGAGGATTTAAAAGAACTCCACTAATGCTACTTCCCACAGACAGGACCACACGAGAAAATGCACCAACCCCACTGCTTTACGCAAATACACATGCTCATGTGATGTATAAGGATAACAACCATCTCCCCACTATATTAGCTCAGACAGGAGAGCATGGCACGCGCACTGATGGCTCAAATGACCAGCTCACTCTTGGGCATGGAAGATAGGGAAAGGTTAGCCCGTATCTATTAATAAACCTTTAATGAAAGTTCTTACCTGGAATTGCCAAGGGGCGGGAAGCTCAGGTTTAGAAGTAATTTTGGGAGCTCATTCGTGATCATAGATCGGACATCAATTTTGTTCTTAAAATGAAAGCGGGGAAAGATAGAGATGCCTCTATCTCGAAGTGTCTCAGTTTCTCTAATGTTTGCCACGCTCCAACGGAGAGACAAGAAGGAAGCGTTTGGCTTCTTTGAAATGTTGATAACATTACGGTGGATGTAGTTAATGTCTCGGAGCAGGTTATCCATGTTGTCATTGGCCCAAAAAATGGGTCAAAATGGATTTGTTCAGGTTGTTACGCTAGCCTCGATACGAAGACTCGGGATGGTTTGTGGCAACATCTTGAGAACCTTACGGATCAGGTCATCGTGCCCTTACTTGTTACAAGTGATTTAAATGATGTTTCCACTTGTTACGAGAAAAGGGGTGGCCGTTTAGCTAATAGAAGAGATGTTCCCTATTAAATGAGTTGATCAATAATTGTGGGCTTATTGACCTCGGATTCCAAGGCCTGAAGTTTACATGGTTTAACAAACGCGAAGATGGTGCCGTTATCTGGGAAAGGCTTGACCGGTCATTAGCAAACACTTCTTGGCGCCGTAAATTCCCGGAAGCAATTGTTCAACATCTCCCTAGATTACACTCAGACCACCATCCTGTCCTTACATGTTGCAAGGGGGTGAGAACACATAGTACAAAGCGTAAGACGTTTCGCTTCGAACTTGCTTGGCTTACGGACCCAACATGTGAGGATGTGGTTTAATCTACATGGGAGTCATCTAGCAACGTCACCGATGCCTTGAACAAACTCCTAGAGGCAGTTGGGAATTGGAATAAAGAAAGTTTGGGAATGTTTTAGGACGGAAAAATGCACTTTCGCCCGTATCGGAGGCATTCAACGTAGTTTAGCAGTTTGTGAAAATCCCTTCCTTCAAGGGCTTGAAAAACAGCTCCTTAAGAAGTACAATGATACGATTACTCAATAAGAACTATTGTGATTCCAAAACTCATGGATAAATTTGCTCTCTTTTGGAGACAAGAACACAAAATTCTTTCATGCTACAACCATTGTGAGAGGCCGGCGTAATACTTTCAATGTGATGAAAGTTGATGGTACTTGGGTTTCAAACCCTGAAGGTCTTAAAATTCATGTTTATCACTTCTTCAATAAGAAACCAAGCAATTTTTGTTCAGTTAGTGACTTTTGTTCCCGTCTTAGGTTTTTTGATAAGTTTGGTGTCAGCCATTTATCTATGTTACGAGTTTGTGACGGAATAGCAGTTTTTAATCAAAAGTAGTGGTTTCGTGGTTATAGTTTTCTAAGCTATATAGACATTTCAGTTGATGTTTTGCAATCTGCTACTCAGGTCCATCCTGAGGGGAAGTATGTTGTTGACATTGACAAGAGCATCGACATCACTAAGATTACACCTTCAACAAGGGTTGCTTTACGCATTGATCCTACCTAGTAAAGTCGATCCATTGGTGAACCTTATGAAAGTTGAAAAAATTCCAAACTCTACTTATAACATAATTGGTGGTCTTGACCAGCAAATTAAAGAGATAAAAGAGGTGCATATCTTGGTTTTTCTCTTTGTGTTGTAGCTTAGGATTCTCTATCTCTTGTAGCTTTGAATTGAAGATATAGTCCTATGTATTTCTGCGTTATTAATAACAATTAATTCACCAATATATGCTGTGTTTTTATGTCTTTTGCACATTTCTGAGGTCCTGACTCAGAGCTGCACCTTTAAGTTTTGGTCTCTTTTGTTTTCTCTTTCTAGTTCTGCTATATAGATTCAAAGTATTCCATCATTTTCATGATTTTCTACTTGATGGCACATCCCATTAGGAAGCCTTCCAATGAAATTTTAATAACAAGTCCAAGTTTACCATCTTCTTTTTTTTTTATTTTTTTCGTGTTACAATGTTTACCATTTTCCACTTCTATTAGCCTCTTAATTACAAAGTAAAGCTGGTGTATCATCATTGGCTCTAATGCATTTCCAGAAACATTTCTTCAAAGGTAATGAAAATCTTTAAGCTGAAATTTAAGGTTGAAGAATGATGATTATTGTCTATGAGCATCAATAGCGCTTCTGAGAAACACTGAAAAAGATTGCCTATCTATTGGAAAAGTTTTTATGAGTGGATACATAACCTATGTGATTTTTGAACTACTGATATATATTCTATTTAAGTTTAAATGGTAGCTTCAGATGTAAAGTCTACTTGCCATGTTAGATTTGTTTATTTTCAATATTCATCTGTTCAAAGCTAGGTTCTTTCAATAAAAAACTGGTAAAGTGTGGACTTACACAATCAGTAATTTAGGTATTGTTTTCATTCACGTAAAATCTATCATTTTGTTTTCATGCTGTCTTCTGTTGCAGGTGATTGAAGTTCCGATCAAGCATCCAAAATTGTTTGAGAGTCTTGGAATAGCTTAACCTAAGGTAATGTCATCAATTTTTAGATAGTTATTCCTTGAACTTTTGGAAGTTTTTCTAATCTTTATATATCCTTGAATTTCTGAAGGGAGTCTTGCAATATGGGCCTCATGGCACAGGTAAAATGTTACTGGCAAGGGCAGTGGCTCACCATACTGAATGCACTTTTATTCGAGTTTCGGGCTCTGAATTAGTTCAGAAGTACATTGGAGAAGGCTCTAGAATGGTCAGAGAACTTTTTGTGATTGCCAGGTTAGTTTCTTTCAACATCAAGTATGATCTAGGTACATGTCATTGTAACTTGATTCTTGGGTTGTGTTCACATTGCCTTACTGGGGTTATGACTGTTGGATAAGTATGTGATGATGCCATAAAGTTAAATGATGACATTCATATTTAATTGAATGGTTCACAACTCAGTTGTGCACGTGACTGGTCTGGTTTGACTTGACCATTTCTTGCCATGCCCTTAATGATGGTATTTTTTAACAAAGAGCGTGCTTCGTCCATTGTCTTCATGGATTAAATCGATAGCATATGATCTGGCTCGTATGGAATCTGGAAGTGGAAATGAGGATAATTAAGTTCAACGCACTATGCTGGAGCTTCTCAATCAGCTTGATGGTTTTGAAGTATCTAATAAGATAAAGGTGTGTTTTGAGTTCTTAGCATTATATACTTAACCTCTTGCTTCCTTTTTGATTTTTCCATAAGAATTTTTTCGAATTAAAATAGCCAGGTTTGAAAATTGAAAATAGTGATCATCTTTTCGTACGATTGGTCTATACAGGTATTGATGGCTACCAATATAATTGACATTCTGGACTGATGTGCACCAAAGAAGTCTAAGGATATTTTTGTAATTACACTTATCCCCGACTAGGACAGGAGCGCTACATGTGGGCTAATGCCGTTGGCATGCTAATCCGGCCCAAAAAGGGCTTACAACCCACTAGGAATGATTGGGCTATCTTATTAGTCTAAAAGTCAATAAAAATGTTAATCATTAAGCCTGATAGGCTACTGATAGAATTAGGCCCATGGCCCATAGCCCGCTACCAGCTCCTTATAAATACCTTAGAAGAGCTGAGAAATGCTCATTATCTATTCTCTCCATAAAAATCAATGGAAAATAAAACCAATACAAAACTACAAACTGACTTGATCCCACATACATCGGGTACGTAGACAACTCGCTTCATTTGAGTGCAATCTATACATTAACCAACCGCCAACCTAGTTTGTTATGCGTTGGATTGGTTCCACTACCCCACCTAGTCATCACGTGACATTCAACGACTGACGATTTTTACGATCACCAGATTGGCGCCATCTATGGGAACAAGGCTTAAGCCACTGAGTATGCAAACTAGGTCACAAACTCGTACTACCAGAGATAGAATGACTAGCCAACACCAGCCAGCTGCTACCGAGGAACTTCCTAACCCCGTGCTTGAAGATCAGCCCAACAACCTGGTGGGGGAAGAAAATCCCCCCAATGGTCCGACTGACGACGGAGGTCCTGAAATACTACCCCCGACCAACGAGCAAAACGTGTCGCCTGTAATACCAGCGGTGGTTCTACTCCCTGCTTCTAGGGTGTTCGAAATCACCCAAGAGGCACTATTTGTTTTAGTTGAAGATGCCTATGTGCGAGCAACTGCAAGGGCGGTTCAGCAAGACGCCTAGGCACATCTTTCGCGAGCACCACCTGTTCCATCAGCTAGTAGGGGGCAAGGCCCCCATATGAGAAGCCGTCAGGAGGCTCCCCAACCTCAAGAGCAGGGACGGCAAGATCCACTCCCTCTATTTGTTCATTGAGGTCTCGAGCCTCGTGAAAAGAGTCGCCCTCACCGAGGAGCGCCAGGCCAATCCCCCCGCAGAGGTTAGAAGTTCTTGACCCCCGACGGGATTGGATCGAGGCGGTCCAACTCCCCGGTTATTGGGGCAGCAATAGAAGGAGAAGAGAATAGTGTGGTCTCACCCCTCGAGATGCCGCCAAGTGGTAGAGATAGAAGGCCAACGCCTCCCAGGTCTCCACGCTGAGGTTAAGTCTCATTAACTCCCGAGGGGCCTTGCCAAGGCAGGAAGGCTGGAGAAGGCGTGCACCTTGCTATGATGGAAGCTTGGAAAATTACGGGCGACATGAGGACATGCAATTGGTGCTACTAGCTGTGACTCTCCGAAAGAGAAGTCCCTTTTGCTCAACAATTTTAGTAGAGTCTTTACCCCCAGGGCTTAAAATATCCTATCTAACTGAGTAAGAAGGAGATGGAGACCCCCAAGAACATGTTGACAAGTTCAACGCTAAGGCTGATATGTATGATGTCAGCGACGCGGCCTACTGTAAGATTTTTTGAACTACACTCTCTGGAAGAGTGCTTAGCTGGTTTAATAGACTGCCCTTCGGTCCCATCACCGCGATCAACTGACTAGGCACTTCTTCAATCATTTATCCATGAATAAGAAATACCCCAAGACAACATTCTTCTTGTTTACGGTGGTTCAAAACGATGGTGAATCTCTGAGAGAATACGTGCGGCGTTTTTCCAATGCGGTGTCAGAAGTGCCGCACGTCAATCATGAGCTGTTGTCAGGAATTATGCAGAGGAACCTACGCAATAGTAGGTTCAAGGAGTCAATTGCCGAGAAGCCCCCATCAACCTTGGGAGAGTTATTGGTTAGAGCTGAGAAATATATAAGAATTGAAGAGACCGTTGGGCAGCTTAAGAATGAAGGCAGTGGCAATAAGAAGAATGTCAGAGATGAAGACAAAATGCCGGAGGCCAAAGAGCGAAAACCTGTGCCTCCTTCGGGGTTTGCCAAGTACACTTCCCTTACCCTCTCAAGAGAGCAAGTCTTGGCTACCGCCGAGCAGCAAAGCATGGTCTTATGGCCCAAGAAGATGAGGGATAGTCCCAGCCGCCTCAAGTCCAAGAAGTACTATAGGTTCCACCGGGACAAAGGTCACACGACTGAGGAGCGCCACCACCTACAAGTGGAAATAGAAAAGCTGATTATAAGAGACTACCTACAAGAGGTAGTTGCCCCATCCGAGGTAACTATTAAGACACCCCAGAGGCCGAGGGACAGAGATGGAGGAAAAAATAACCCAACGGAGGCAGATTCAAAGATGGAAAATCCCCCAGTGAATGGAATCATAGGGGTCATCTTGGGAGGCCCAGCAGGAGGGGATTCGGTGAACTCAAGGAAGGCCTCATTAAGGGAAGCAACGGGGATGCACACATTTGTTAGGGATGGTAGGCATCAGAGCACGAAAAATAAACAAGAAACAATAAATCTAAGCTTAAACATGAAGATGAAAAACACGAGAATTTTAACGTGGTTCGGCATAACTTTCCTACATCCATGAGCCAACCTAGACTACATATTTATTTATCAATGAGTACATCAATGTTTACAAGAGTGAGTTCTCATATTTATAATGGTGGAGAAGTCTAAAACCCTAACAAATTAGGAAAACAATCCTAATTAACAAAGAGAATAATTCCTAATCACAATAGGAAATAATTCTAATCACAATAGGATTCAAATGTGCCACAATCCCCCAACTTGCACCCCAAGATAAGAATTCTTGCTAAAAAACACGTACAGCCGCTCACATCCGCGCCTGGGTGCCCGTGCCGGTGCCTGGGCACTATTGGCCCAGCTCCTGGTCGCCGCCGCCAGTGCCTGGCACTGCTCTGATCTATTTTTTGACTCATTTACGATTCTGGCACTTCGTTCCTTATTTCAACCCCGGGTCTGCCCCGACCTATCTCGACTCTATTTTTTCTTCCTTTTGGGTAAATTCCATGGAATTTTCCTTTGGCTATTTGAAATCATCTCCACACAAACCCATCAGTCTCCCACTTGGAGAATGATCTTCAAATTCTCAAACTCAACTTGAACCACCACTTCACTCTTCCTAAGTGAACCTTAGTCTAGTCAACACATCCCCAAACCCAATGGAGACCAAACCCCGAGACCTTTCCATGTCTCGTCAATTTATTCGTCCTCTAATGTCACCCACTTGACGAACTCTCTCTGTGAACATTGTTCCCCCTTTTGAATCCTTGCCACTACCCTATTCTTTTTGTGATCAGCCAACTCCTGAATACCGTGGCATATCCATCTTGGTCCAACCGACCCTCGGATATAGGTTACTCTAAAACCTGAACATGTCACACTCAAACCGCCTCGGTCTACCCGTCCATTGACATCTTTCCACCAAGGACTTTTTCAACGGCAATCTCGGATCCCTCATATATCTGCTCTCTGCCCCTGTATGAGCTATGTCTGATCCTTCCGCCAACGCAGTTTTTCAATAGCTAACTCGGGCCACTAACATATCTGCTCGAGCTCCCACTCCACGAGCTATGTCACATCCCTTTGCCAATAAATCCCATGCTCTACGAATCTACCTACCCAGTTTTTGCATCCTGCCACCATGACCTACGACTCCACGGTCAACCCCTCCCGGCACCGCTTCCTGTCCTCATGGTTCCTATTTACGTGGCCATGTCTCCACAACCCTGCCCTCTGGTCTCTCGACTACATGGCTCTACCCTCTCGGTTATCGATTCTATCATTCTGACCTCTGGCTCGATGGATTTGCTTTCTTGGCACCATAGCTCTGCCCCCTCGATCTCTAGCAATTTGTTTATCCCTCTCAGAAATACTAATTTGCTCTCTGACCTCTGGCTCTACGGATCTACCTCTGACATCGCAACTGCTCCTAATGGCTTTTTGTTCTACCCACTCGGCAACACAAATTTGCCTCTGCTGCTGCGGATCTGCCTATCTACTGGCAACATGACTTTTCAACGTTTTCTAGTTAACGTTCAACGGGATTACTCTTCTTTGGTTGGCAATCTACCCTATTTCATCCTCCTCTGTCATTTTTTCCGGCTTCACCACGACCTCAATTCGTGCTCTCTGTAACAAAATCATCGAGCTTGATTATCCTTCCATCTCCTACCATCGTTCCCACGACGAAATCCATGTTTAGCCAAAAACACTTCCCCATAGATCTAGATCTAAGACGTCTCCTAAATCTACAACCTATGGCTGTGATACCAGTTGTTAGGGATGGTAGGCATCAGAGCACAAAAAATAAACAAGAAACAATAAATCTAAGCCTAAACATGAAAATGAAAAACATAAGGATTTTAACGTGGTTCGGCATAACTTGCCTACATCCACGAGTCAACCTAGATTACATCTTTATTTATCAATGAGTACATCAATGTTTACAAGAGTGAGTTTTCATATTTATAATGGTGGAGAAGTCTAAAAACCTAGCAAATTAGGAAAACAATCCTAATTAACAAAGGGAATAATTTCTAAACACAATAGGAAATAATTCTAGTCATTCTAGGATTCAAATATGCCAAAATCCGCCTACTTGCACCCCAAGACAAGAATTCTCGCCAAAAAACGTGTACAACCTGGCACATTCGCGCCTGGGCGCCCCCGCCAGCACCCTGCACTGCTCCTATCCGTTTTTCAACTTCTTTGCGATTCCGGTATATTCCGTCCCTTATTTCAACCCCGGGTCTACCTCGACCCATCTCGGCTCTATTTTTTCTTCCTTTTAGGTCAATTCCATCGCATTTTCCTTTAGCTATTTGAAATTATCTCCACACAAACCCATCAGCTTTAAGCTCTCCTCATGGGGGACAAGTTAATCATATAAAGCCCAACAGTCACACCATTGAGTTTGGGCAGCAAGATTTGGGGGATGGCATCCCCTTGGCAAATGACGCGTTGGTGATATCAGCAACCATCTCAAATTTTTGGGTGACGAAAGTGTTAGTCGACAGTGGGAATTCAACAGACATAATATTCTGTCACACCATTGAGTTTGGGCAGCAAGATTTGGGGGATGGCATCCCCTTGGCAAATGACGCGTTGGTGATATCAACAACCATCTCAAATTTTTGGGTGACGAAAGTGTTAGTCGACAGTGGGAATTCAGCAAACATAATATTCTATAATGCCTTCACCCAGTTGGGGGTAGACAATGCTTAACTTCAAGCAGTCAACACCCTCCTTACGGGATTCACGGGCGAGATTGTGGAAACCTTGGGAGAAGTGTCTCTCCCCATATCTTTGGGCGCATATCCTGCCCATTCCACTAAGATGGTCAAGTTCCTAGTGGTCATATTGGGGAGATCGAGCTTAAACTTATTTCAAGCGGTCATGTCAACTTACCACATGAAGGTCAAATTTCCTACCCCCGTGGGAGTTGGGGAAGCTGTCGGAGACATCAATCTCGCAAGGGAATGTTATGCAAATACATTGAAGAAACAGAAGAGGAGGCATGGCAAAAAGGATCCCGTAGACAAAGGGAAACAAATTGCCATCAACTTAATATCGCTGCGGGAATCTCACATAGGGGGCAAGGCCAACTTAACCCAAAGGCCACTCCTAAACGGCCACGCGCAAGCTGAGAAACTTCTTAGCAAGATGAGTAGCATGGGGAATCACTCACCGGACCCAGCAAAACACTAAGCCCATGTGGCTTCAGAAGGTAACAAATAATAAACACCACTTTATTTCATACTCTACTACTGGACGATATCATGTTGGCCATGAGCCAAGTGTTGCGTTCCTTAATACTTTAAGATTTTGAGGTGCCTAAGTGCACCCACGTACATTATAGTTTTGAGGTGCCTATGTGCATCCCCTTTTATTCTCTGCATGGATGATTGGATATTTTGCTAAGTGCTGGATACAACCCTTTTTTATTAGATATGATGAATGTTATTTTTCTAAATACTTAAGTGTTTCACCTATATAGTTGGGAGACAAAACTATCAATACGACCACAGGGAGCTAGCTAAGATCCCACTAGAGGCGTTATGAAATTACCCGCGACCCCACTAGAGGTCAATATGGGTGGCACCGCGAAAATCCCCCGAGCTGTCAAAGTCTTGCATAAGGATGGGCCACCCCATAATCCCTCCCGTAACGTCGAGAGAGGTTGAGGGCCCACAAAAGGTCTTCCCACTCCCATTAAGGTTCTGGAACGAGATTATGCAAAAATAAATAGATAAGAGGCAATCAAACCTCTATTAAAAAGTGAACGCTTGTACCAGGAACCATGTCACTCATTCAAACAAAATAAACATAGTGCAAATTTGTCACAATCAATACCAAGGAGGTGACAAAAAAGGTGGCTCGCCCACCCAAAACACCAAAATTTTCACCCACTAAAGCATTTTCAATATGGCAAGGATGCAATTTCACTTCATGTGCCAAATGCATGTGACTAGTAGCTATCTAAGCCCCTCCCCCAAACAAATGTCAAATATTTAACTATTGATAAGGCACCACATGCCAAACGTTTAGTGCTACTTGGTCGCCTACTCTCCTATATGATTCGCGTGTTAGGAAGTAAGGGGGCAAGTAGTAGCAAGAAAGATACTAGTAGCGAGCTAATAGCTGGCCACTAAAGAAATAACTAGCTAATAGCCGGTTACTAAGTACTTAGCCAAAATATTATTCACCACCCCAGAACAAACATAGGGGAAGAGAACAACTACATGTCAAAGAGAATAACAACTTTTTAAGTCTCTTGCGCCAAATGGACTCTACCTGGTCATTTACTCCTAAATTTGACTAGCATATTAAGGAGTAGGGGGCATGGGGAAGAAAAAGAGGAGAAAAAAATGGATAGCTAAGTAGCTAACTGTTGTACAAAAAGCACCAGGGATGAAACAACTACCAGTAGTTCCAAAGACCAGCGGTACTAAATCTAAAACTCATGTATCTGATCTGCAAGGTACTAAGACAAGAAATGAAAAAAAATAATCTATCACTTAGAAAGAGATAGCTAATGTTCACGAAAATCCCCAAAAGGCAACATGCCGAGGGGTAGTAAATATTCAATAAGTTTCAAAAGGCTACGAGTCGAAGCATAACAATTCAAAGACAAAGTTAGCCCATTTCTGGGAAAATAAAAATAAGTCTTACAACTGATAAAATAAAATATAGAATAAAGATAGTTCGAAAGAGTAAATCCTGACGGATGAAAACATAAGAGGGCCTAACAGCTAAGAAGGAGACCAACGCCTCAACTAGCTGCACCTCCCCCAGCATCAGTCTCCCCATCACTGGTATCGAGAACATTCTCATATAACCAAGTAAAATCGTCGCCGGGGTACCGACCACTATCGTGAAGAGTCCTACGGCACTTGTGTACCGTCTTGGTCATAAAGCCCCACACACTCCTTAATAAAGATGACACTCTTGCGAAATTTATCTACCTCCGATCTCTTGGCATCACTTAGGGTTCTTTTCCCAACATCTGAGCTAAGGAAGTAGCTACTGTCGGACTTATCCATTTCATGCTTCTTCTGGGCCTCCTTATATTTGCCCTCTCATTTGTCAGTCGAGTTCTTAGCTTTCCAGAATCGTGAAAGAAGCAGTTGGTTCTGTTGTAGGCTCTCTTGATGCTCCTTTTCCACCTCCTCACATTTAAGATGAAGGCAAGGTGATAGTTGGACCGCCTGACAAAAAATAAAAATGGGGAGAAAATCTTAAATGTGCGAATATGTATCCTCAAAATAATGGCAATAACACGTATAAATACATACCCGACGAGCCCCGGTGCAAACCTCCTGATCGAGATGCTCAACCGGCAGGGATGATAAGCGGGTAGCATTGTAGTCTGTCACGACCAACCTCATCATAGACCAAGGAGTCACGGGATCAATCATATCCTAAAAGGAACTAACATCGGGGTCCAAGTTTTCCCCATAATTAAATAAACCAGTGCCGAGTCCAGCGGAACTAGAGCTCCCCAGAGAATAACCATGGGCAAGCTTCGCCGCTGGAGCTGGCGGAGGCAAAAAATATGAGGGCACATGCTCTCCAGCAGGGGCTACCCTTTGCCACGACTAGTTTTTGGAGACGAATGAGTTGAGTGCCCAATAGCGTTGTCTCCACCTCTTGTCTCCAACACAACCGTGCCCTGAGGGCTAGCAGGGGCGCCCGATTTAGGGCCATGAGTAACCTTAGAGCCTAAGTCCGCCAATCAAGGAATCAATATCCAGTGTGCATGGCACCTGCTCCGGTGGAGTAAAATCCAAGGTGAGAGAACCCCAGGCACGCTCTTCAGGATGAGATGCGGGGGACCTGACTGATCAGCCCCATCACTACAATCGAGTGAAGCGTGGGGAGCTCGAGGGATGGTAGAGCTCGCCTTGCCGCCCTTGGGCACCCTCATGCCTGCACAAAATACATAAGGCCGCCAAATGTTAGTAGATGAGAGCAAATAACACTTAAAAGTTACAATGTAAAGTGCAAATAAAAAGAAGTAAGGGCACACATATACCATGAGTGTAAAACTGGTTAACATCGAATCTACTATCAAACAAACCCATCTTGCTAAAGGTAACTCTACGTTGTTTTTGCACGCGGGTGACATGTTGAAGAACCAGGATCCCATTCCAATGCAAAGGCGTTGATATACCCAAGTGGGTGAAGGGAAAGTAAAAGAACTTCCGTTTCCAATCACCCCTAGGTTTAATATTACCCTCCAAAAACCTAGCGGTCGGCGCGGGGAAAAAGTATACGCATGGTGTGGAACGACATGACTTAACTGTGAATAGAGCCTGAAAGGCATCCAAATTTATGTCAAGGCCTAACTTGGTGAACCGAGAAACAAAACCCTCAAAGAAGGTAAAACAAGTAGGGGTTAATTGACTTATGCAAATGTGATAATGGTCTAAGATCTCCCCAAAAAGCTTATGGTAGGGAAGTGTGAGCCCTGAACAAAAATACTCTAAGTAAAAGGTCACATGCTCCTCGGGAGAATCCAAAATTCAACAATCCGACATGGGTATGAGTAACTCAAAAATCCACCGCGGTGTCCTCGAAGAGTGCCAAAAGTTTGGCCTCAGTGATGGTCGAATCATGAGAGTCGAAAGCAAGGCCATCTTGAGAGGCCGGATCCTCATTATCTGGGGAAGAATGGCTCCCTTGCCCTACGAAAATAAGGGAGTTCCATCAATAACTAGTCCTTAATAGATGTTATCTAAATATGATAGCACGCACACCAAAAATCGAGCACACCCAAAGGGACTTAGTAAAAAAAGCAAAGAAGGGTAAATCTGACCCCGACATCGCTTCCCGGCCTCAAGCTAGGACTCGAAACCTGGGGACCTATGCCTCACGGCCCCTGCCACGAGGCACAGAGACTTGCGGCTCTAGCCGAGAGGCGCCAATGCCTCATGGCAGCCGCGAGGCACCGACGCTTCGCGGCACGTCCATGAGGCCTAACCTTCGCCCATTTACGTGATGACCTCAGATGAATGGCCTACGACTCCTAGAAGAAGCTGTATTGAGGCGAGGAGGTCATAGGTTGAATCAACTAAAACGGGGGTAGAAAAGCAAACTATCTCCTAAGCCATTATCATGGCACCATAAGTAAAAATGGAGAAAAAAGTACAAAAAATACTATCTTTACCTTGATCACCTTGGCTTTTGTCCATTGTAGGCTATGGGAAGAGCTCCTAGAGAGAAAATTCCTTAAGGAGAGAGTTTTTGAAAAGTAAGAGGTTATGAATGAGAATTGTGGGTTAAATGCCAACTACCCATTCACACTTATACAAAAGGTGAGTGAGGGGCCTTTATGACCCACTACCCAGTACGAATTGAAGCTAAGTGGCATTGCCTAAGCGGGAATACTTCTACTCCCGGGTATCCCACCCGGTAAACCCGGGAGTGGGGGGCATTATGATGTGCATCAAAAATTTCCAAGGAAATTTTTGTAATTACACTTATCCCCGGCTAGGTTCTGAGCGCTACCCATGGGCTAACAGCCGCACGTGGCATGCTAGTCCGGCCCAAAAAGGGCTGACAACCCACTAGGAATAATTGGGCTATTTTATTAGTCTAAAAGCTAATAAAAAGGTTAATCATTAAGCCTGATGGGCTACTGATAGAATTAGGACCACGTCCCATAGCCCGTTACCAGCTCCCTATAAATACTTTAGAGGGGCTGGGAAATGCTAATTATCTACTCTCTCCAGAAAAATCTACTGGCAAGAATAGAGAATAAAACTAATACAGAACTACGATTGACTTTATCCCACATACATCGGGTAGGTAACCAACCCCCAACCTAGTTTGTCGTGCGTTGGATTGGTTCCACTAGCCCACGTGGTCATCACGTGACATTCAATGACTGACGATTTTTACCATCATCATGGACCAAGCTCTTCTTAGGCCTGGAAGAATTGATAGGAAAATTGAGTTCCCAAATCTCAATGAAGATGTAAGTTGTTCATGTTTACCGAATATCATAGCTAATAAAATCCTTCACAAAATACTACTCTTGTTTTTGGCAAATTTTCTTCATCCAGTATGCTTTTGTGGGCTTTGAGATAGTAATGCTACTCATTAGACTTTCAATCAGCTAATTGTTTTTAAAAAAAAATTCAGTCTCGGTTTGACATCTTGAAGATACACTCGAGGAGAATGAATTTAATGCGAGGGATTGATCTTAAGAAGATTGCTGAGAAAATAAACGGTGCATCTGGTGCGGAACTTAAGGTATGTCTCTTATTGGTCACATTAACCAAGTTAAGAATCATTATTTTCTGTAAGGCTTTGGATTAGACGTAGATCTACATACTATAATAGAATTTTCATCTCTATAGCCCCGTCGTTTTTCAAAAAATTTAAATAAGGGATAATTACATGCACCCCGCACTTATTAGGTAATTACCACCAATTTTGAAAATTACTAAGACACCTTTTTTCAGATCCAAACTCAAAAAGCAAGGGTGAAATTGTAATGTGCTTTTTACTGACTGTGTTAGATTGTAATATACTTTTATTTTACTCACGGGGAAGTCGTAATAATTTTTCAAACTTCTGGGCGTTTTACGTAATTAGGCTATGTAATTTACTTTTTATCAGAGAACTTGTGGCTATGCTTGGCCATATTTTCATGTTTATTTTTAGAATTTTGTATTGGGAATTAGAATTAAAGGTATTCGTGCAAGAATGTTGAATTTTGCTGTATGTTTAGTTTGTATTTTTCAAAATTTGGTTAGAAGTAGTGTTGATGTGATATAAATATGATATTTTATTGGGGGTTGATGTAGAAAATGATTGAATTAGTTATAAAGTACATAATAAGTTAAATAGTGAGGATATATTATTTAATGATGAGAGATAGTGTAATATGATTGAAAAGTGTAATGATGGATGTTTGTATAGAAAAATGTGTAATAAAAAATTAGAATGAGTATTATTTGGAGAAAATGAGTTTTGAGCTTGAAATTCCATTTTCTGGAGATTCAAAAAATGAAAATTCACCTTTAAAAATATGGCTAAACATAGCCCATGCTTTTCTTTTTTGAGTAAAGAATTCATGGTTTTCTTTGTGCAGGCTATTTGCATCGAAGCGGGTATGTTTGCTCCTAGAGAGAGGAGGGTTCATGTTACTCAGGAAGACTTTGAGGTAGCTGTTGCCAAGGTCATGAAGAAGGAAACCGAGAAAAATATGTTTTTGAGGAAGCTTTGGAAGTAGATAATATACTGTTGAGCTGGGATGGAGAGTTGTTGAACAATGTAGCTACGTATATGGTTGAGAAACCGAAGTCTGTCTCCATAACTCGTAAACTACATGCGTCAAACTTTCAATGCCTTTGTAATGTAACAACGGTCTACGGTTGGTCCTTTTCAATTTAATGCATAAAATTCATATGCAGAATTTCTATTGTTTCTTTGTGGCGCTTTTTATGATTTTATCTATTGAGAGTTGTAGTTAAGTAAAATGGTGCATCATACACCAAATAGTGTGGATTGTCACGTGAGCATATGATGTATGTGAGAGCTGATGTGGCATAATCCACTCTTTATTGTTCAAAATCGGATGTAAAGAAGAATTTTCTGATGTAGTCATTGCCAAATCCCGTATGGGGAGAGGCCTAGAGGGGTCATTTGGAGCAGTTTGTTGTAATATCAACCATATCTGAGGTGAGTTCATGTGGAATCCGTCTTCCACTAATCTTTATAAGATCTTGAGTCTCGGTTTTTTGATCTATTTCTTTTTTCTTTGTTGGGGTTGGGACTCGGGAAGGAAAGAAGTATAGTGGAGAAATGAACTAAATTGTTTAATACTTGGTTCAAAATTGGAAGCTTTATTTCAATTTAGATTGTTGGTTGCAAATGCAGACTGGATTTGAATCTATTTCTTCTTTGATAAGATACGAATTTCGGCTGATTTCAAGCTCTACTCGGTTATTTAAGCACTAGAATATGTGTGAGAGTATCAAATCATTTGAGCGTGAGTCCTAATTCAAAAAAGATTTGTTCGCCTCAACTACCTTATCGAACAAATCAAACTCATTATCGGAAATCGGAATCATGCTTTATTGGTTTGATTTGTTTAGATAATGTTCCTAATATTGATTATTTTCGACAAACTTCTATCGTGGTCGAATGATATTTGTATGTGCCTGGGAACTATAACTAATCAATAAAATTGAGCTACTATATAACTGATGTGGGTTGAAATAGGTCTTTGGGTCAAGCTAATAGTCCAACACTTTGTGGGCCCAAGCCCAATGGCATCGCGGGATCGGATTCTTCTAAAAGACATTATATCCAAGTCTGTCCAGCTGGAGGTTCGGTCGGCCCTGACCTGCACAGGTGGAGCATTCTATACAAGGCAAGTCTGGAGCAAGATCCGACAAGAATCAATTAAGTGATATACTTACCATATGCGAACCTGCGGAGATCGTGCTGATGATACCATAGTAGATATAGCTCCAATATGGAAAGATCATGATTTATTCTACTTTCCAATGTACATTGAAGATAATTGAGTTACCTTTTTTACCTACCTTATCACAAACTTGTATATATATCAACTCCAATCACTAATGAAAGGATCGACTCGTTACCCCGTGGACGTAGGTCATATTTGGGCTGAACCATGTACATCTTGTATCATTTTTACTATCATTTTCGTGCTTTATACTATATTCTTATATAATATATCGCATATTATCATTGGTGTGCTTCCCACACACATCAATTGGCGCCGTCTGGGGAAATTCTGAGCAAAATAAGGTGTGAGATAAATTTATTTTTCGCAATTTCTTTTCTTTCATGTTAACATTTTGTAATGGCAGAGGAGGATATGTTGGGGATGGAAAATCTAATCGAAAATGGTAGAAGACGATGTTGTCTCTATCTGGGGTCGAGCAGGCCACGCCTACAACTCCGGCCAACCTGGTGAGACGATTAGCGGACGACCTACAGAACCCAGGAATGGACAATTATCCACAAGGATGAGCAAGCAGGAAGGATGTCTCCCCTCAAAGCATGCTCGACCTGGAACAATTCATGGGAAGAATAGAAGTTGTCATTGACAAAGTTGTCAATAAGGTAGTAAATTCTAAGCTTGCAGGTGTGCCGATCTGGCACAAAGAGAGGATGTAGCGTCTTCCCTTCTAAAGGGAACACCCAAGGTGGCAAACGTTGAGGTTGGGGGTAATGGTAACGTTATCCCCGAACGCAATCCCGGCAAGCGGATGGAACGACCTGGATGCCCGGAATAAGACGGAGGAAAGTGTGACAACGTGTCTCCAAAAAAGTACTTAGCTCCAGAAGGATGCTTCATGCGCTGCCTAGACTTGAAAGAGTAAGATCTGGAAGGATGGGTCCCCCAACCTAATTTACACAAGGAACAACTGCAAGAGGAAAAGTCACATCTCCATATGCAGCACTCACGTAATGACATGCCTGGAAAGGACGACCTGCATAAACGACAAGCACGAGTCCACACCAAGCATGACAAGGATCTCGAGGATGATGCTAGTGGTTACATCTCTACCCGATCTAGGTGGGTAGACCATGGCATGAAAGAAAAAGCAAAGGCAAGACTTGAACAAATGGAGGAAATAGCAAGACGGATGGAAGAGCTGGAGCGTAAGGCAACAGGACGCGGGACCTCGGCAGATCGAGGAGTTCCATTTACAGATTTCATTGCAAACGAGGAACTTCCAAGGGATTTCAAAGTCCAGTTCATTGCACTTTACGATGGAACTATGGATCCAGAAGACCATTTATATACTTTTTGAAATTATGCTTTGCTACACAGGTACACTGATGGTATCAAATACAGGGTGTTCTTGTGTACTTTGGCCAAATCGGCACAACAGTGGTTCAACCAACTCCCAGCGAGGTCCATCGGATCCTTCTTGGAGTTTAGCTCAAAGTTCTTGCACCAATTCGCCAGTAGCAAGCGGCACAAGAAACTCCCTTGAGTTTATTCAGCATTAAGCAGAAGAAGGATGAGACCTTACGTGCATATGTCAAGCATTTGAATGCTACAGCACTAGAGACACCAGCTGCAATACCAGACTTGAAGGCAAGCACTTTCACTATAGGATTAAAGGAAAGAGACCTTTTCAAATCGTTAACCAAGAGGCCTGCCCTGAATTTCGATGAGTTGCTCGCCAGGGTTGAAAAATATGTCAATTTAGAGGACGCTCACATGATGAGAAGAGCTGAACAAAAGAAAGAAAAGTAAGACGATGGCAACAAACATAGGTCACAAAAATAAGATAGAGGCGGTTGGGCTCCCAGCTCAACCCATGCGGTATCACCTGCTCCAGGTGTGCCCCGATCCAGACGCATATCCATGAGGGAAAATTGGAGTGACTATTTGATGGTTGTGGAGGTCAAGAATTTGATCCAATGGCTTGAAGGTGCAGATCAAGAGCCCTAGAATCCCCCGAGTGCACTCTTTTGCAGATACTATCGTGAGTACGGGCATGATATAGACGAATGCCCACAATTGATCGATGAAATCCAACGTCTAGCCAAAATGGGTTACCTGAAGGAATATGTGATAGACACTCATAATTCGAACAATTCAGCCCCAGCTCGAGGGGGTCATACCTGGAGAGGTCGAGGTAGAGGATGGCGAGGTGGAAGAACCAGATCTGGAGGTAGAGGAAATTTCCCTCAACAAATTAATAAGGCACCAACCCAAGAGGCAGCACCTTTGGAAGTCAACAATCACAATCAGGCAACTATTCACATTATATTGGGAGGTCTGGCAGCAGGCGAATCAAAGCGAAACCTAAAACAACAAGCAAGGGCTATGGAAACTCAACCTGCATTTTTTATGAACGTCAGCAAGACCCGACCTAGGCAGGAAATACAGTTCGGACCTGAAGATGCCCGAGCTGTACAAACACCTCACTGTGACGCATTGATAATAACTGCTATTATAGCAAATTATGATGTTCAAAGGATCTTCGTGGATACCGAAAGCTCAGTAGATATTCTATTCTACCAAGCATTCGAACAGATGAATCTAGGAGTGGGCAAATTGGAGGCCTTGCAGACTCCGTTGTTTGGTTTTTCAGGGAAAGCGGTACAACCTATGGGTATCATTTCACTACCCCTCTCCCTAGGAGAAGGTCCCAACAAAGTAACAAAACTAACTAGATTTTTGGTCATGGATACTCCCTCGGCCTATAATGTGATACTGGGTAGACCTGGATTGGTCCTGTTCGAGGCCGTGGTTTCAATACCACATATGAAGATCAATTTCTCAACAATCAATGGAGTAGGAGAGGTGTCGAGCAATCAACACCAATCCAAAAAGTGCTTCCTAGCCTCCATTAAGCAAGAAAATAAGCTAAACAAGGATAAGAAGTGCAAGCTCGAACCAATGGAGGTAGAGGAAAAGGAGATCACCAAGAAGATGGTGCCATCACATGTAGAGCCAATAGGAAAGCTCATAAATGTGGAACTCGTACCTCTAGATAAGGAAAAGACGATCAAAATAGGATCACATTTGAGCGCCGACCTGAGGGATGAACTAATAACCATGCTACGAGAACATGCAGATGTCTTCTCCTGGTCAGCTAATGACCTGGTAGGAACTGCCCCAACTGTCATACAACACCACCTGAATGTAAACCCTGGTGTAAAGCCAATCATCCAAAAGAAAAGGCATTTTAGCCCAGAGAAGGACGCCATTATCAAAGCAGAGATTGACAAGTTACTTAAAGCTAAGCACATTGCAGAAATACAATTCCTGGAGTGGGTGTCCGACGTGGTCTTAGTACTTAAAGGCGGGTCAAAATGGAGAATGTGTATTGACTTCCACGACCTGAACGGTGCTTACCCTAAGGATCATTATCCTTTGCCTAGGATAGACCAATTGGTGGATGCTACAGCTAGATACGAGTTATTAAGCACTATTGATGCACAGAGTGGGTATCACCAAATACCCTTAGCTGAGGAGGACCAAAGGAAGGTCAACTTCATCACCTCCTTTGGCACCTTTTTCTATATAGTCATGGCCATCGGTCTAAAAAATGTCGGGGCTACATACCAAAGGCTTGTAGACGTGATGTTTCGAGAACAAATGGGAAAGAACATCGAAGTATATGTAGACGACATGGTAGTCAAGAGTCGCTTTGCCAACGCCCATGTGCAAGACCTACAAGAAACCTTTGAAACTCTCCGAAGATATAGGATGAAGCTGAACCCAGCCAAATGTGCATTCGGAATCAAGGGAGGAAAGTTCTTAGGGTACATGGTCATCGAGAAATACATAGAGGCAAATCTTGCAAAGATAAAGGCTATCCAAGACATGGTGGCACCTAGAAATATGAATGAAGTACAAAGACGAAATGGGAGGATCACAACCTTAAATCGTTTCATATCCAAATACGCAGAACGAAGTTTGCCATTTTTCAAGATATTGTGAAAGGTGGATCACTTCAATTGAACTCCTGAATGTCAACAAGCTTTCGAGGATCTCAAGGTATACCTGAGTCAAATGTCGCTGCTTACCAAACCTGTGCAGGGTAAGCCATCAGTGATTTACATAGCTATGGCGGACTGAGCTGTCAACACGGTCCTAGTTCGGGAAGAAGAAAAACCAGAGAAACCCATGTATTACATCAGTAAAGTACTTTCAGATGTTGAGTCTCGATACCTGGACATCGAGAAGATGGCATTGGTATTAGTCATTACAACAAGAAGACTCAAACCCTATTTTTTGACGTACAAAATCATTTTAAAGACTAGTCAACCACTCAAGGCTGTACTAGGAAAGGCTGAGACATCCGAACAACTTGTTAAAAGGGTCTGTGGAGCTGGGAGAATTCGAGATATAGTATACATCCAGAGTTGCAATCAAAGCGCAAGTCCTGGCAGACTTTGTTACTGAAATGACCAGACCTGAGCAGGAAGGGAAGGAGGATGAAAAGGTTTGGCTCCTGCATGTTGATGGGTCAGCTACCCAAAATGGAAGTGGCGCAGGTGTGGTACTCACCAAATCGGAAGGAGATCAGCTGGAGTATGCAATCAGATTCGAGTTCAAAACAAGCAGCAATGAAGCGGAATACGAAACATTCATCGTGGGACTCAGAATGGCAATCAAAGAAGGGCTAAGAATTTGATAGTATACTCAGATTCAAAGCTTGTTACCAGACAAATTGACGGGACCTACGAAGCTAAGGAAGAAAGGATGGTGAAATACTTGAAAACCATAGAGGCACTACGAGAAAACTTCCACAAACTGGAGATACATCAAATACCCCGAGCTAAAAATACTAAGGCCGATTATTTATCCAAGCTAGGCAGCTCAGTCATTGACTGCTAGAGCTGGAACATTACTATACAAGCACTAACCAAACCTAGCACCGAGCAAGAAATTCTACAGATCGAAGAAGGTGAAGATTGGAGGATTGAGATAATCCAGTATCTTACAAAAGGAGTACTACCCAAAGAAAGAAAGGAACGACAACGATTGGAAGCAGGGGCTACTAGGTTTGTCATGATCGACATTGTTCTATACAAGAAGTCATTCGTACAACCCCACCTAAGGTGTGTTTCAACAGAAGAAGGAGATTACGTACGAAGAGAAATCCATGAAGGAGATTGTGTTAGCCACATAGGCGGTGCAGACCTAGCTGGAAAGACCTTGAGGGTTGGTTATTTTTGGCCAACCTTGAAGGAGGATGCGACCAACCTGGTGAAGAAGTGTGAACAATGTTAAAAGCATACTGATCTCATTCATTGACCTGCGGAGGCAATGCACTCCATGAGTGTTCCATGTCACTTCGCAATGAGGGATGGACATTGTGAGCCCATTTCCCATAGCAAAAGGCCAAAAGAAGTTCCTATTGGTGCTAGTTGACTACTTCAGCAAATGGGTAAAAGTTGAAGCCTTGGCACGGATCACGGAGGCAGAGGTCATTCATTTCTTATGGAAAAACATCATCTGCAAATTCGGCATACCTAGGGAGATTGTGGCTAACAACGCAAGGTAGTTCAGTGGGGTCAAGCTGAGGAGATGGTGCGAAGAGCTAGGAATCCAGCAATGTTTCAGCGCTCTAGCTCATCCTCAAACCAATGGCCAGGTAGAGGTCACCAATAAAATAATAGTACAAGGTCTAAAGACCAGGTATGTCTACTAGTTAGCTCTTGAAACACATGCGCCCTTTTTTCCATATAATTACCATATTCAACTCATTTATGTTATCCATATACCATTTCTAATGAGTTCACATAAATACTCAAACCTCAGTCATAAAGACTGGAGGGAGCGGGTGGGAATTGGGTTGAAGAATTGCAGCTAGTGTTGTGGTCATATCGGACTACTCCTAAGTCCACCATAGGCGAAAGTCTGTTTCATTTGGTGTATGGGGCCGAGGTTGTCATACCTGCAGAGATCAGGGTACAATCCCATTGAGTCAGATACTTCGAGTCAGAGCAAAATGAAGAGAGACTAAGAGAAGAGCTGGAGCTAATTGATGAAGTCAGAGACAAGACGTACTTAAGGATTGAGCAATATAAGCAGCGAATCATGAGAGCTCAAGGAACAAAGGTGAAGGCCAGATTTGTCCAGGTAAGGGATCTAGTATTGAAGAGAGTAGAGGCGGTGCGAACGGTGAAGAAGTTGGATCCCAACTGGGAATGTTCGTACAAAGTTACCAAGGTGTTAACTGGAGGAGCCTACGAGCTGGAGGATGGAGAGGGCAAGCAGCTCCCTCGCCCATGCAACATCCAAAATCTGAAAAAGTTCTATGTGTAACCATAAGGATTGCACTCTTCTTTTTATTCTATTTTACCATTTTAAGTTTTATTTTTCGCCATTTGAAAAACTCATGCGTTGCTAATAATCTTGTTTGGAAGCCATGATTGTTATATTTTTCAGGCACAATCTAGAGATTGTAAAGCCTTCTTTGCCTGGCCACATACAAAGCTCCAACAATTTAGTAAGATTTTATTTTGCCAAAACTTTGAGATTGAATTATATATATATATATATATAATTATGTAAAATACAAATGATGAATTGTGAAGTAAAGGGGAGGCAGGTGAAGTGGAGATAGTCGGAGGTTAGGACTGCACCATCTGGGTGGGTGGCCCGGATCTATCTAGGTAGGGATAATTCACCTACAGATCAGACGGTCCCCAGGCCAGGGAGAAATAAGGAGGGGTAGGTCCTCGGGCCTACCCTAAGGAAGACCCGGGTTTGGAGCCATAAGGAGGAACAAGAAGCCATAAGGATGGAGGTGAAACAAGGAGGAAAATTTGGAGAATGTGGGAAATAAGGAAGGATACCTTCAGTATGGGCTGGCCACCCTAGCCCGTCAAGGAATATTTTTGGACAGAGGGAGGAAAAAGGGTATATAAGGCAGGAGGTAAATGTAAGTCTCTACGATTGCATAGTTGCGGTGCAAGTCCCCACGATTGTACGCGCCTAATGACGAGTGTTCAATCCCGTATACAAGTCTCCACAATTGCACAGAGGTGATACAAGTCTCCACGATTGTACGCACCAGGAAGAGAAAGTACGAATGCAAGTCCCCACTATTGCATGGAAGAAGAAAAGTGAGTGCAAGTCCCCATGATTGCACAGTGACAATACAAGTCCTCATGATTATATGTGTCAAGCAAGCTACTAAGACTTGACGGATGTGGTAAAGCAAGTCCTCACGATTGCAAAAATGTGGACTACCTGACCTAGTTGGAGCTATAGTTCATCACAGGTCTGGTAGGTACCACCTGGAAACTGATGAATTTTGTTTAATTGTTTGTAAGGAATATTGGGAAAAGGGCCCTACCAGGTTCTATGAGGACACATTTACATTAACAAAAAGAAGGGTATGGTCATAACATTCTCGGTACCCCTCGATGGAGGTATGGTAGTGGTAACCTGATTCATCATTTATTCAAGTAACTATGTTAGGATAAACTACCATTAATGTTGAATTTGTGCAGAAATTACTCTTGAGTTCTTTTTTGTCATGAGGCATAACATGTATATCATATGCTAAAAGGGGCAACGCATCTCAAAATGGTAACAAGACAGGAGGTAAAAGTTCAACCTAACATGCATAAAAATAAAAACATCCACAGCCCAAACCTGGGCATATCCCACAAAACAAAAAATAAATTTATCCAAGGGAAACACAGGCCCGCCAAAATAGCAAAAAAAACAAATTATTTCAAATACTTGGGCTACACGTGCCCACCAAAAATACCAAATTTTAAAAGTAACATATTAAGGTTGATCTGTAGTTCCAACCGGAGTAGAAGCAACAACATCGGCACCACCTACGAGAGCAGTCCCACTTGAACCTTCAACACCATCCGAAACACTTGCCTCACCTGGCTGCAGGTCAGGAATCTCGGCATCAGGTTGATCTGCAGAACGGACGTTGGACGGACCTGCCAGGGTAGAATCTGGAGCATCCATGGCCTCCAGAAGAGCAGCATCACAGTCCAGAAAATCCTCAGGGGCACCTTCAGGAGGGAAACCTTTCGCCCTAAACTGAGTAGCACATCCTTCGAAGCCCTTAACAAAGAATCTAAAGATCTTATCATCAATGAGTCGCTCGAAATCCTTGGATGTCAGGAAGTCAGCTTTGAACTTGGCGAATAAGACCTCTCCATCGGTAGATAAAGGCAAGTTGGCAATCCAGGTCAGGCATTCTCGAGCTAAAGCTTCCTATAGGGCAGCTGCGTGTTTGATCTCGGTATCCGAAAGACTCACCTCCAGGTCCACCTTCTCTGCAAGAAGGGTCTAGAAGTCCTTGTGAAGAGCCTTGAGCTCCTTGTCCTTGCTGGAGCCCTAGTCTTGTGCCTTCCGGAGCTGTTCCTGTGACCGGGTCAGCTTCTTCTGTAGCTCGTCCACTTTTGTGCCCTTGTAGGCATCTTGCACGACCTGGCTAGCCAACATCATGCACTGCAACACATTGCACATACCAAGTTACTACAGAAACAACTTAGAAAAATATGATCAACTCACATACAGGAAAAGGCTATGATACCTTTGGGAGTATAAGCGCCGCTGCGTCATCCCTCTTCCGAGGAGACATACCCTCCAGATGGTGATGATCGGAGGAATTGGGCAGCCTTTGGAGGAAGTCCAGCATGATGGAAAACTCATTACTCGTCAAGGCCGAAGCTGGAGGATCAGAAGCCTTAGAGCGGGTGCGCGAGGCAAGCAGATAGAAAGTCCTAATGGGCAGGTCGGGGATCATATCCCTGATGACAATGCCCGAGCTGCTGCATTTGGATGGGTGCATCATTCGAATGGTGTTGGGTGCAAACTGGTTCAAGGGGATTCTGTACTTGTTGGCTATGTCTGTAAAAAGGGGAGGAATGGGGAACCTGAGACCTGCTCTAAGAAGGGCAACATGAAAACAAGTGTGCTGGCGAGGGGAACGATGAGCCCTATCCTCTGGAGACAGCACTATTATGGAGTAATCGTCAGGAACACCATACATACGGCAGAGGTTCTTCAATTTTTGCAAAGTAAAGGTGGAGGGGGTTTCATCCCAAAAGTTAGGGTTTGGTTCTTCCTCTTCTAAATCAGGGTCAGGCTGACGCATACCCTCACCTCTTGAGGATGCCCCAGCTTATCCAGCCTAGTCTTAGCGCTCGGAGCTGAAGGAATGACAATGGTATTCTGGCCATCGGACTCAGTATCCAACGACGACAAATCTACAAGCTCTCTACCCCCCAAAACATGAGTTTCACTGTACAAATCACACACATAGGAAGAAATGTCGCCCACGGAATCATGTTCAAACAAGTTATGGTGTTCCTCTCTATTTTGAGAGTCCGAACCTAGACTATTTGACGTTCTTGCAAAGAAGGGGAACAGGGATGACAGCCACAAGATTCAACAAACAAAGAGTTCTACAAAGTAATAACTACAAACAAACCAACAGAAATATAAAAGAGAAAGAGGAAGAAGGCGCAATACCTAGAAGAAGGGCGAGGAAGACGGAGAAACTGCTGCTAAAAATTAAAGAAAGATGGGGGAATTCTGATTTTATCACAGCAGACACGAAGGAGAAGAAGGAAATAAAATCTAAAGTTTTTGGTAGGTTATTTTTTGAAATTTGATTTTCAAAAATAAACTGAATTAAATAAGGAAAAAGCGGGATCTTACCTAGGCCGCATACGTGACAGAGATCAACGGTTGATAAGGCCTGATATTGGCAGCACCAACTGCAGAAGGTAATAGGTGGGGCGACATTCCAGGACACGACTCCATAACTGCATGCATGGGGAATTGTAACTTTCACGTCAAGTTTAGGGTTTCTCCAGAGACCTACCTGAGGAAAATTCTTCACCTGGAGCAATACTTCGAAGGACTCTATCTCGGCAGCTCAAGGGTACTCTCAGCTCGGCCCAAAAATTCATCTTTTCTCAACTCTCGCAGCTTGACGTAGGGGGGACTATTGATGTGGGTTGGAATAGGTCTTTGTGCCAAGCTAATAGTCCAACACTTTGTGGGCCCAAGCCCAATGGCATCGCGGGCTCGGATTCTTCTAGAAGACATTATATCCAAGTCTGTCCAGCTGGAGGTTCGGTCGGCCCTGACCTGCACAGGTGGAGCATTCTGTATAAGGCAAGCCTGGAGCAAGATCCGACAAGAATCAATTAAGTGATATACTTACTATATGCGGACTTGCAGAGATCATGCCGATTATACCATTGAAGATATCGCTCCAAGATGGAAAGATCATGATTTATTCTACTTTTCAATGTACATTTAAGATAGTTGACTTACTTGTTTTACCTACCCTATCACAAACTTGTATATATATCAACTCCAATCACTAATGAAAGGATCGACTCATTACCCCGTGAACGTAGGTCATATTTTGGCCGAACCACATACATCTTGTGTTATTTTTACTATTCATCTTTTATACTATATTCTTATGTAATATTATCGCATATTATCATTGATTTGCCATGTTTGTGGACAGGAGTGCATTAGTCTTACCTAACCCCGAGGACCCTACCGATTTAAAACACACTAAAATCAAAAACACACTAAAATCATTTCAAAAAGGACTTAATAATATTCAACTAATTTTTTTTTGATAAGATTCAACTAATAATATTCAACTAATTCGGTCATTAGAAAACGACTACAATTAGTTGACATTTTGTGTGCTAAAATATAATTTGACGTCATTGACAACGTTCAATGTTTTTTGTTTTCTTCCTTTGTATTCTAGTTTATGCTACTTATCGAAAGAAAAATCTGTTTTGATTTCTAACGTACGACACAATCACAAGCGTTCATATTAAATTAATCAGTCGAACGTCTTGAAATCCTTTACAATTTACACGTACGAGCATCTGGCTAATTACAAACTGCAAAATATTCGTCCTAATTACATGGGGAAATTTGTGGTGCCAACTTAACGGACCAATCAAATTAGATTAGACTTTATATCTTCATGACTTATTTATTTTCTGAATAGCAAATTGAAATCAAGTAGAAGAAGGAACAAGAGAAAAGAAAGGAAAGACTAGTGATCAGCAAATATGTCGCAATAGTAACATCTCATGTTGCAACCAATGGTAATCGTGTGCGAAGTTTACAAAATCCCAGGAATCAATTTGAAACTATCGGCCAAAGTTTAATTCTTGTCACTTGCATTTGCTTAATATCTTCCTCTTCCACACATAAAGGCCAATGCATCAGGTGTAATAGAATCAGTTCTATATGATTGGAGTAAAAAATGATTAAATACAATCGGTGTACAGACATCAAAGAGTGCAGATAAAACTACTTCAGAACTGGAAGTAGAAGATAGTGGATAATTACGTAACTTCTTCTTCATCCTTTTATTGGTGTGTTTCGTAAAAAAAAAACAATTTAGACTAGGGAAGGATTTCGAATAGTCGTTCCAAGCCCGTGATAATTCTCCACTTAGAATTATCTTTCAACCCCCGCGCTCGAGTTCGATACGCTAGACGGTGATTCAGAATTTAACACTTCGATGTGTTGTTTAAATTATTTGTTCGGACCGCTGGTGAAAATATGTATCTTCTTCGAGTGACACAATAATACTATAAAAGAACAATTCAAGTACAGGTAAGAATTATTTCTCTGATACTTAAATCTGACACAAAATAATTCTATACCTACGTGAGAATCTTCTTTTCTTAAAACGATGAAAATGAATAGAAAACTCAGGTCAAGATACAAATTACTGTCAAATAATGAAATCTGAAAGCATGTAATCTATACCTCCATAAAAGTCTTCAATTCGTGCTAGTTACAGAGAAACACTGGTATAACTCCGGGATTGGATCCAGCAATTCTTGAACAAATCTACACTACAATCTACTCCTAATTATATTTACGCCTACTCCTATGATAAGAGAGAAAAATAAGTTGTTCTTTGATTTTGATGTTCTCTTCTCTCTCTTCTTTCCCGCTTTTGTACTTCTGTGTCGTGGGCTTGCTTCTTCAACCGTCGAGAACTGCTTCCCTCTTCAACCGTCGAGAACTGCTTCCAACTTCTCTTTTAAAAATCCTTTTGTTTTGGCGGGATATTATTGTCGGGCTTTTGACTCTAACTTTATCAGACCTGGTTTATTGTTTTTACGATGGGCTTACCCTTTTAAACTTTTGGGCCCATTAATCGTTGTTGGGCCTGTTTTAGGTCTTTCACTTTGGGCCTTCTTAGGTCTTTCAACCTATTTTATTTTTTAGTGTAAACAAATGCCCCCCTAATGTATATGAACGTTTCGAGTTCATGTATATTAATGTACACGTCTCCTTATTAATCATTGTTTCATTTCAAAAGGGTTCGTGAATGATATGATGAATGTGTTCGTTCCTTTTCCCAGCACCTTTTCGTGATCAGGGTTTTAAAACCTCCCTTCTTTTTGTTGACGTTTTTAAATCATCTTTCTGTAAGAGCCTCTTCGTATTTTTAAACGGGTAAAAATGATTGAAATTTCCCTCTTTCTGTTCTGCATAGAAGTGTCTTTTCGTGATCAAACACCTAGAGCCCTATAAATATCTCGTTCCTGTTCTTAGCCGTCACTATCATCCTTCACTTTATTTTCTTTCTCCAACTATTCATCATCATCCTTCTTTATCTTTCTCTATTTCGAAAATTCCTTCGTCTTCGAAATCCTCTTCCATTTCTTTTCGACAACCTCTTCAAACCGTTTTCGAGTATGTCTAACTCTCATGCTATTTCGCATCTAGTGGCTCGAGCAACTCTTTTGGGTAGCGAAGATGCCCAAGATCTCTATCACATCATCAAGAATTTCGAGGCTTACTACAGTGATGTGAAGATTTCGACTCTAGAGTCTACCCATATCATACAGCCTTGGGTCCGCGAACGTCGGGGTCAATCTATCAACCATGTTGGGCTCGGACCTCGATTTCAATCCGAAGCATTCGAATCCTCTGAGGATGGTGTTCCTGATTTACTCGGTACTTGGCCCGCTTTGGAGGGTGATGCCCCTCTTTTTCAATGTAAGGTGGAGAACAAATATGAGTGGACGAAGAAGACCAAACCCATCAATGGATGGATCGGGGCCATCGATGCATATCCTTGGTTCGAAAAATTGCATCATCTTCATAACAAATGGGACGGTAACCGAATTCTTGGGCTCATTCGAATAGCCTGTTACCCAATCATCCCTTTCGAGCAGGTAACAACAGATGCCCTTGCGTATTCGTGGCATACTTCGTATAATTGTTTTGTATTACCTCGTGGTTTTCAAACAATTACGTTGGAAGATGTTGCTCTAATTACTGGCCTTTCCCCTACGGGCATGAGTCTTCCTACGGGTGAACCTTTGCCTAATTCTCGAGCTCTCTTACTATCTACCGAAAATTGGCTAAAACATCATGGTAAATCAAAGGGAGCAAATATCGCTTATACTGCCTTAGTCAAATTCTTTATCAATTGTGACGATCCACCGACGCCCTTCGAAGAGGTTTTATTTTTAAATTTCGTCTTCTCCCGGTTGTTTATGAATGCCGGTTGCGTGGTGAATAAAACCTTTTTTACTTTGTCTGCTAATATTGCTGTCACCATGGGGCCCATCGAGTTGGCTCCACTAATGCTATCTCACTTTTACCGCATGATGTTTAATTTGAGCAATGATCCTTCGAATGCTCACAAATTATCCGGCCCCCTTTGGTTATTGACATGTTGGTCTTTTCTGTATTACCCTGAGCTATTGAATATCAGGACTATAAAATCGTTCCAAAAATCGGTTGAGCAAAGACAATCGTCGAAAAAACCCTCCAACTTCCGGCTCGAACCAATTTCGAAATGGGTTTGCTATGGGGAGGCCGCTATAAACTTATTAGTTCCTCTCGAGAAGGTGTCGTATCTCGAAGTTTTGTGCGCCATTTATAATCCGCTCTATGTTTCCACATGGTGCCCCTTCTTCGAAACAAGGCATGACCAAGCCCGAAATCATTGGCCGCACACTGCTCTACCCAATTGGATGCTAACGATTGATTCGCTAGACTCCTCCATAGACGATCATCCCTACTGGAGGTCTATTTTGTCATCCCGGGATTTACTATATGCAGATAATGTCCCCGGAGTTGAAGTTTACAACCCTCAGGTATGCTAAATATGTTTTGAGTATAAATATGACAAACTTTATAACATTGTTATATTCGATGTCGAACATGTTCAACTTCGAGCATCTCTTTCCATGCTTAATTTCGAATATGCTAACTCTGGACATACCTATTTCGGGCACGCTTAATCTCGAAAATAGCTTTCTTGAATATCCTTATTCTCGAACATGTTTGATCTCGAATCTCCCCTGATCTCAAACATGCTTATTTCGAGCATGCTTGAGCTCGAGCATGCTTGATTTTGAGCATTGCTTGATTTCGAGCCTGCTTGGTCTCGAGCATCTTGGTTCGAGCAGGTTCGACTTCAAATTTACCATATCTCGAATGAGCTGTTCTTCGAGCTTGCTTCCTTCAAGTATTTCTGATTTTTGAGCAAACAGTTCGACAACTGAGTTTTGTTTAAACCATCTTTATTTTGCAGCTATGCGCGCGGCAATTTGGTGTAACCCAATGCTTTTCTTTACCATTCTTGGGCACTATGAATCGCCCTTGGTCAAATAGGAAATTTCATATTGCAAATCATCAAAGGGCTAAAGCTGAAGCTCTTATTCGGAACCAAGCCTCTAGTCAGATTCCGCCATGTTTTGTTCCTATTTTTTGCAGAATCATCCGAGTCGAGAGATGTTTCGCAGACTTTTGGAACAAGGTTTTAACACGCAGTTATTCGAGACCAATCATCCATAAGCAGATTACAGATATCACCAGAATGTGCGCTGGCACGGTGGACATGGCTCATCTTTCAAATCTCTTATCAAATCAGGTAACTTTCATATACTATTATAATCTTCGACTACAATAGTTAGGATTCATTCTAATACTCTTTCTTACAGGATGATGATTACATCGTTCCTTGTGATTTAACTTTGGGGTGGAGATTTGAGCGAGACAACCCCCAAGTCCGAGAAGCGGCGGCACTGTCTCAAGCCCTTCGAGAATCATCTGTTCCGACTGAGCCATTTTTCGTCCCTACGCGCGTTACCCGAAAACGAAGTGCTCTTACCATCAGGGAGCCTACATCTTCTATTTCTCGAGAAGTACCCCCTCGAACACTTAACGAAGAAGAAGAAGAGCAAGATGACGACGATGCAGCTCAATACGCTCTTCAACCCAGATCCAGGAAACGCTTGCGTATGCAAAAGACTTCCGGTGAATCAAGTAATTACTCAAATATCCTTAGCTTTTATTCGTAAATTGTAGACTAATTCTTCATTCGATATTCGCTTATTCACATCTCTCATGTAGGCTCTTCGAGTGGAGCTGTTGATCTCGAAAAGGAGACGCCGGTTATTGGGGCTGGTGTCGAAAATATCCTCGAACCCATTCTTGAAGAGGGTTCACCCGACTTCGACCTCCAACCGTCTTCGCCTATCCTCGAAGATGCTTTACCTCATTCTGAGACTCATCGAGACCCCCTCGAGATAGGCCGTTCTTCAGGTATTTTTGAAAGTATCATATATTCCCTTGAATTGGTTAACCCCTTTATGCTTTTCTCGTACTGTATAATCATGAATGGGCTTTTGTTACTCTACCCTGTTTTGATGTTGTGTTTCTCCTTAGAAAACTTATCAAGTGACACTTTCGAGAGAACAGGCCCCAGTTCCGCGATTATTACGAGCACTGCTCCCAACGTCTCGAGATTTCTTTCGTCAGGTAAGACAACTTATCATGTCCATACTTCATATTTAGGCAGATTTTTTACCAACATAATTTTTTATCTTCCTGAATAACCTTGTTCCTCGATCCTCCAGGCATGCCTAGTTTACCTTCTTCGGTGCGATTCTCAATTGGTACTACAGCGGGAATATCCACCATTGTCATGGACTCTGCTATTTTTCACAGAATTAGCACGAACCTTGCTCTCGGATCGCCATTTCGGCCTACCCTAGATTCTCCTCGTTCCTCTTCAGTACGAATAGAAGAGGTTGCTAATATCTCTCCGTTGGCTATCTCACCTAGTCCGGTCATGGACCCTGGACCTTCAAGCTCTACCATGGCCCTTGTTACCCCGACTGAAGGTATAGATTTATTCGTCGAAATGCACAATGTTCTATTTCATTCTGGTGTTTGACATACTAACTTCGTAATTTTCTTTCTTTCGACAATGTAGCACCGACCGTATTTTCTCAAGTCGCTCTAAACGAAGCCCTTATGGACATAAGGCATAATCTCAATGATCCTCACTTATTGTCGGAACTTCGTTTCCTTCTTGATGAAGCGGCTTCGAGAATGGCTAGTACTTGGCTGCCTCTGTTCCAAGCCGCTCGTGAAGTTTTCGAGAATAGCCTTGCTCGCCTTCACTCTTTAGCGGATCAGGGCATAAACCCTTTTACCGAAGCCGTTCCTCGAGTCACACCCAACACCTAGATCAACTTCGTGGCCAGGTCACCATCTTATAAGGTTCCCGTGACAGTTACATGGCTCGAATTGCTGCTCTCGACGCCCATATCGCTGATCTTCAACTCGAACGGGACCGCTTAGTTCAATCCGCCAACCAAGTCAATGAGAATATCTCAACTCTGAACGACCAGATTGCAGCTCTATCATTTGAACTTGAAGAAATAGCCAAGCCCGCCGTCCTCGAAAGGGATGCCTTCGATTCATCGTTAGATGTTTTGTCAAATTCGTTGTTTTTTCTTCAATCTTAGTACATTTTCGAATGATGCTACGTTTTATATTTTGTTATTGTAAAAATTCTTACCCGTTTCGGGTAATCTTTTAAATATCATGGTTTCGTTTTCTTTCCATATACTTGGTGTATACTTTTTTAAATATCTCGCGTTTAATGCTTTCCATATTTATCTCCATTCGTCCATTGGAGTTCAAAAGCATTCCCAGATAATTTATTTGATATTAGAAATGGTCCTTCCCACTTAGCTGACCATTTCCCATAAAAATTGTCTTTTGATCCTTCTGGTAAAATCATTTTCCAAACTAGATCTCCTACTTCGAAAGATCTTGCGTTTACTTTCTTATTATAACTTCTTTCAATTCTACTCTTTTGAAATTCTATTTGTTGCAATGCTTGTATTTGCAAGATTTCATGGTCTAATTTTTCGATATTCATGTTTTCGGTATATTCCTCGGCTGAAAGTCTTGCTTGTTCGAGTATTCGTCTACTTTATATTGATCTCCAAAGGAATTACTGCTTCATGTCCATATACTAATTGAAAAGGAGATATCCTAGGCTGTCCTTCTTGATCGTCCTTAACGCCCAAATTGCATCGATTAACAATTCGTGCCAATTTTTGGATTCTGGCTTATCATTTTCGAGACGCAATTTTTATTAATTTATTTGACGATTCAGCTTGGCCATTTGCCTGGGCATAATAAGGTGTCGAATTGATTAATCTTATTCCGAATTGTTCCAGAAATTCGAGTATTCTGTACTATTAAATACTCTAGCCTGATCGAAAGTTATGGTTTCTGGAATACCAAATCTGGTAATAATATACTCCTTAATGAACTCGACCACTTGTTTTGAACTTATACTTTCGAAAGGTTTAGCCTCAATCCACTTGGTAAAGTAATCGGTAGCTACTAATATGTATTTATGCTTTTTTGATGAAGCTGGTTTAATTTCTCCGATTATGTCCATGGCCCACCCTCGAAATGGCCAGGTTTTATTATGGAATTTAAACCTACGGTCGGTTGCCTTAAAATTTTCCCATATTTCTGACATTGCTTACATCCCTTCGCATAATTTATACAATCTCGCAAGATAGTCGGCCAGTAAAAACCATATCTTTGTATCAACCATCTCATTTTTTGTCCTGACTGATGGGCTCCACATACCCCTTCGTGGGTTTCTGCCATTATAACTAATGCATCCTCTAAATCGAGACATTTTAACAAAACCCCTTGAGGATCCTTCCTATATAATTCTTGCCCATCATAAAAATAATGATGTGCCATCAACTTTAGCTTATTCGAAAATGTTCCCCTAGCTGGGTCTTGGAGATATTCGATGATCTCAGAACGCCAATCTTGTTCCCCTTTAAGAATATCTACTTTGTGTACTCGAGCTATCCTCTGCTCAAAGGGTAGGACCACCCTTGGTTTGAGTTGTATAACTGACTCAAACATATTTGAATCGACCTTATATCCCGACGCTAACTGGGCTAAATCATTAGATATTTGATTCTCTTCCCGTGGCACATACGAGATTTCGACTGTCTCGAAACTTTTGAACAACTCGTTTATTCGAGCAAAAGAAGCTATGGCTACGGGACTCACGCATTTAAATATCCCCTTCACTTGATTTATTATCAACTGGGAATCTCCTTTTATTTTCACATTCTTTGCTTTCATGTCTCGTAGCACTTCTAATCCTAAAATAAGAGCTTCGTATTCTGCTCGGTTGTTAGTACAATCACCTTCGATCTTCGCACACATTTTAGTAATTATCTTAGACGGAGATATTATATATATCCCGCCCCTGCACTATCTCGAGTGCTTGACCCGTCGAAATAGAGGCTCCACGGAGCAGTACTTATGATATCAATTTCGAACTTGGTCTCCTTATCTATAGATGGATGTTCCGCTAAAAATCAGCTAAAACTTGACCTTTTACTGCTTTTTGCGGTACATAGATTAAATCAAACTGGAGTAAGCTAAGACTCCACTTACTTAATCGACCCTTAACCAAAGGTTGATTTATCATGAATTTGATGATATCGGTAGGGGATACCACTTCGATTGAGTATGCAGCAAAATAATGTCTTAGTTTGGTAGAGGCAAAATATAGGCTGAGGCACCATTTCTCCATCGTGGTGTACCTTTTCTCTGCGTCATTCAAGAATCTACTCAAATAGAATACTGCTTGTTCATAGCCTCTGTCATTTTCCTGCACTAAAAGGCATCCTATTGACATTTCCGCTGCTGATATATATAATCTTAAATTTTTTCCTTTTCGAGGAGGAATCAGCACGGGAGGCTGAATTAAGTATCTTTTGATAGCGTCGAATGCTTTATTTTGTTCATCTCCCCATACAAATTCATTTTCATCTTTTAATCGTAATAGAGGGGAAAAGCTTCTGTCTTTCCGGCTAAGTTGGCTATAAACCTTCGTACAAAATTTACTTGCCCTAAAAAACTCTGAAGTTCCTTTTTGTTTCTTGGAGGCTTAGCTTCGATAATCGCTTTAGCTTTATTTCGATCTACTTCAATGCCTCGATGATGTATCAAAAATCCCAGAAAATTTCCAGCTTCTACTCCGAAAGCACACTTCAAAGGATTCATTTTTAAATTAAAGAGTCTCATTCGTTTAAATGACTCGATCAAAAACTGTTTATGCTCTTCGTAATTTTGAGCTTTAACCACTACATCATCGATGTATATCTCCAAATACTTCCCGATTACATCATGGAATATAATTCATAGTCCTCTGGTAAGTGGCTCCGGCATTTTTTAAACCAAACGGCATAACCCTCCATTCGAAATTCCCTATGGATCCTGGACACCTGAAAGCCGTTTTATGCCGATCCGCTTCAGCTATTTTCAACTGATAATACCCGGAATAGCCATCCATAAAGGACATTACTCTATGTCTAGCAGCTGCATCTATCAATACGTCAGCCATTGGCATCGGATATTCATCTTTTGGAGTAGCTTTATTCAAATCTCTAAAATCGATGCATATTCGTACCTTACCATTCTTTTTTATCACTGGTACGATGTTAGCTAACCATTCGACGTATCGAGTTGGCCTAATGAATTTGGCTTCGACCAACTTTTCTATTTCTTCCTTAATTGCTCCCATTAGATCTGGGGACAAACGCCTGGGTGTTTGTATCACAGGTTTGAAGCCTGGTTTAATAGGTAGTTCATGTCGAGCTATATTAGTATTAATTCCAGGCATTTCATGATGTGCCCAAGCAAAGCAGTCCTTGAATTTTGCAAAATTTCGATTAGGTCATTTTTCTCCATTTGAGTCATCTTCGAACTTATGTAAGTTACTCGAGGGTTGTCGATTGTCCCTAGATTAACTTCTTCCACTGGTCCTGACTATTTTTCCTAGTCTCTTCGTCTGGTTCTATAATACCATGTTCGATATTTCCGACTGAAAGTTAACTATATCCTCTCTCCATTATGATTATTTATTCTATGTTTATTATCTCGCGAACCTTCATTATGAATAGCACCTGCCATATATATTTCATTGCAAGAATTATTCGTTTTGGACCCGTCGCATACACTAGATCTCGAGAGAATTCTTTTCGAGAATTTGATCCACGTATTTCATTGTGACAATATTCAGAATTAAACTTATCATAACTAACATGATCACGATCGTAAGCACACAATTTCGATTCCATTCGTTGAACACTTAACCTTCGAAAATATTAGAAACAACATCATCTTTCATTACATCGACATTCTTCATATCTTTCACAATATCTAAACTAAATCTAATTTGATTTCGGCTAACTTAGAGCCCATCTCGGATGTAGACTCTTCATGGATTCCCTCTCCTTCTTTCGCTGGCTTTTCTATGGCTTCTTCGTTGAATCGCCAATCACTTCCTTCGAGCTTTCCAGCTTCATACCTGGCATTAACAATTTGAGTATCGATAAATAATTGTTTTTCTCCGCTTTGATCACCTCGAATTGGTGTCCGTTCCAACAAATTAATACTTGATGTAAGTAGAAGGGACACAAAATTCTGATGTATCCAATCTCTTCCTAACAAAGCATTAAACGATGATGAATTCGTTTCTACTACGAAAATGCTGAGTAGGAACTCTGGGTTCCTATTTTGATCCGGCACGGCAAAACTCCCAACTTTAGTAGCTTGGCCTGAGAAGCCGTAGACCGCTACATCAGCCACTACTAAATCTTTCGAGCTTTTGCCCAGCCTTGTTAATGTTTTTGCGGGCAAAATATTGACAGTGGCCCCATTATCGACTAATACCTTACTAATGGGAATACCTTCGATTTCTGCCTTTATGAACAAAGGTTTCATGTGATTATTATCTATTTCTTCTTTCGAAATAGTAATTTTGACAAATTTTCGACTTTTTGCTCATTATCTTCGAGTGACTTATCACTATAATTTTAAAACAAGAAACGTTACCTTTTTCTCTCGTCAGATGTGAATTCAAGGCTATTTCCTTCCTCATCCGTTCCTTCTTTGGCTGCGAATTCGGCTGGCAGCACAGTCACCATATCTATGTTTCTATCTTCCTCAAGTTTCAGTACCCTTTCTAAAGTAGCTTCTTTTGCTTTTAAATCAGCTTCGTTTGCTGATTCCTCGCATAGTGTATCTCCCAGTAGAATATCCAAGTCGTCGCCTGACTCGAAATCTCCCAGCTCTTCATCTTCTTCAGTTGTAACACCTTTTCCTTTCAAGGCTGCTTCTTTTAACTGATCACTCAACGATCGACATCTTTCTCAAAATCTTCTTCACTGGGATTCTTGACTATCTTCGACTTCAAGATTCCTTTTGACAAAGCCTCTTCTTCCACCCTGAGATTTGCAATCATCGCCTGTTGTTGCATTTCCAAGGCTACCGCTGTTCGAGAATAAGCTACTTGCTGAGCGATGACCCTCGGGTGGTCATCTCTCTTTCTTTCGACATTCCTGTGATATCCTCCAAGACGTTCTAAAGGTGATTTTCTCCCTGATGAGGCGGATCTCCATATCCTCTGCCTCCTCTTCCTCGAAAGTGCCTATCATAAGGCATAGTTCCAAACCCTTGGTTGTTTGTCTCATACCTTTGTCTTTTATTCCATTCCCTTTGATATGCGGGAATCCAATCTGGGTCATTTGGAATAACTTGCAGCCTCACTAGTTCGTAATGTAAGGTATCTGCGCACTGTCCACACAAAACCTTCTGCATTTGGGTTAAATTCGTCACCACCCTAGCAGGTGTCTGGTAAACAATTTCTCGAGCAGGGTTTCGAGCACCTCCTTATACGATTTTTCCCCTTGCCCTTGAACAATTGATTGGTCTCGCTGACCACCTCTTTGTTCTTTGGCTTTCCATCCTGATCAAAATCCAGGATTCTCTTGTCGATTCCTGACAAGCATATCGTACCCCTCTCATACTGTTTCGCTACAAATCGCCTGAAAATCTGACACTGGTCAGTGGTATGCAGAGTATTCATATGCCATCTGCACATGCCTTCCAGACCTTCGTCTTTCACCTTCGGGAACGTTAGTACACCTTCATCAATCAGCCTGTTGAACAATTGGTTTGCCAACTTGGCCTCTTTTCGTACCTGCACATTAAGATTTTCGAACTGGTTAATTTCCACAGTATTAATTTCGAAATTTAGAACTGGGAATGGATTCTCATCTATATCTGTTTTTTGATTGTCAGAAAATTATATCTTTCGAATCCAATTTTTTCTTGTATCAAATTCCTAAACATAATGCATTCATTCGTTTCATGCGAAAACATGTGCCATTTTCAATATGGTTTTCCTTTAAGAACACCATACTCCAGCAGAGGTTCTTCATTTTTTGCCAAGTACGGTGAAGGGGGTTTCATCCCAAAAGTTAGGGTTGTTCTTCCTCTTCTAACTCAGGGTCGGCTACGCATACCCTCACTCTTAGATGCCCCACTTATCCGCCTAGTCTTAGCGCCGTATCTGAAGGAATGACTGTATTCTGGCATCGGACTCCGTATCCAACGACGACAATCTACAATCTCTCGTAAACCCCCCAAAACATGAGTTTCACTGTACAATCACGCACATAGAGAAATGTCCGCCCCCCCCCACGGAATCATGTTCAAACAAGTTATGGTGTTCCTCTCTATTTTGAGAGTCCGAACCTAGACTATTTGACGTTCTTGCAAAGAAGGGGAACAGGGACGACAACCACAAGATTCAACAAACAAAGAGTTCTACAAAGTAATATAACTACAAACAAACCAACAGAAATATAAAAGAGAAAGAGGAAGAAGGCGCAATACCTAGAAGAAGGGCGAGGAAGACGGAGAAACTGCTGCTAAAAATTAAAGAAAGATGGGGGAATTCTGATTTTATCACAGCAGACACGAAGGAAAAGAAGGAAATAAAATCTAAAGTTTTTGGCAGGTTATTTTTTGAAATTTGATTTTCAAAAATAAACTGAATTAAATAAGGAAAAAGCGGGATCTTACCTAGGCCGCACACGTGACAGAGATCAACGGTTGATAAGGCCTGATATTGGCGGCACCAACTGCAGAAGGTAATAGGTGGGGCGACATTCCAGGACACGACTCCATAACTGCATGCATGGGGGATTGTAACCGTCACGTCAAGTTTAGGGTTTCTCCAGAGACCTACCTGAGGAAAATTCTTCACCTGGAGCAATACTTCGAAGGACTCTATCTGAGCAGCTCAAGGGTACTCTCAGCTCAGCCCAAAAATTCATCTTTTCTCAACTCTCGCAGCTTGACGTAGGGGGGACTATTGATGTGGGTTGGAATAGGTCTTTGGACCAAGCTAATAGTCCAACACTTTGTGGGCCCAAGCCCAATGGCATCGCGGGCTCGGATTCTTCTAGAAGACATTATATCCAAGTCTGTCCAGCTGGAGGTTCGGTCGGCCCTGACCTGCAAAGGTGGAGCATTCTGTATAAGGCAAGCCTAGAGCAAGATCCGACAAGAATCAATTAAGTGATATACTTACTATATGCGGACTTGCAGAGATCATGCCGATTATACCATTGAAGATATCGCTCCAAGATGGAAAGATCATGATTTATTCTACTTTTCAATGTACATTTAAGATAGTTGACTTATCTGTTTTACCTACCCTATCACAAACTTGTATATATATCAACTCCAATCACTAATGAAAGGATCGACTCATTACCCCGTGGACGTAGGTCATATTTTAGCCGAACCACATACATCTTGTGTTATTTTTACTATTCGTGTTTTATACTATATTCTTATATAATATTATCGCATATTATCATTGGTTTGCCATGTTTGTGGACAGGAGTGCATTAGTCTTCCCTAACCCTGAGGACCCTACCGATTTAAAACACACTAAAATCATTTCGAAAAGGACTTAATAATATTCAACTAATTTTTTTTTGATAAGATTCAACTAATAATATTCAACTAATTCGGTCATTAGAAAACGACTACAATTAGTTGACATTTTGTGTACTAAAATATAATTTGACGTCATTGACAACGTTCAATGTTTTTTGTTTTCTTCCTTTGTATTCTAGTTTATGCTACTTATCGAAAGAAAAATCTGTTTTGATTTCTAACGTACGACACAATCACAAGCGTTCATATTAAATTAATCAGTCGAACGTCTTGAAATCCTTTACAATTTACACGTACGAGCATCTGGCTAATTACAAACTGCAAAATATTCGTCCTAATTACATGGGGAAATTTGTGGTGCCAACTTAACGGACCAATCAAATTAGATTAGACTTTATATCTTCATGACTTATTTATTTTCTGAATAGCAAATTGAAATCAAGTAGAAGAAGGAACAAAAGAAAAGAAAGGAAAGACTAGTGAGCAAATATGTCGCAATACTAACATCTCATGTTGCAACCAATGGTAATCGTGTGCGAAGTTTACAAAATCCCAGGAATCAATTTGAAACTATCGGCCAAAGTTTAATTCTTGTCACTTGCATTTGCTTAATATCTTCCTCTTCCACACATAAAGGCCAATGCATCAGGTGTAATAGAATCAGTTCTATATGATTGGAGTAAAAAATAATTAAATACAATCGGTGTACAGACATCAAAGAGTGCAAATAAAACTACTTCAGAACTGGAAGTAGAAGATAGTGGATAATTACGTAACTTCTTCTTCATCCTTTTATTGGTGTTTGCACACTGAGTGTATTTAAGCATTTTCAAATTAGGGTTCAGATAATGCAAACCACCTCTCCCACCATGATGTAATGATAAAATGTTGATTGATTCATTTGTACTTGATCAACTATACAATATCTCATTTGCGTTCTCATTGATCACTTAGAAATTTATACCGACTGTTTCGAAAATAAAAACAAATTCGACTAGGGAAGGATTTCGAGTAGTCGTTCCAAGCCCCGTGATAATTCTCCACTTAGAATTATCTTTCAACCCCCGCGCTTGAGTTCGATACGCTAGACGGTGGTTCAGAATTTAACACTTCGATGTGTTGTTTAACTTAGTTGGTAGGACCGCAATTGACTGAAAGAATTATCGTCTTCGAATGACACAATAATACAATAGAAAAAAAATTCAAGTCCAGGTAAAAACTATCTCTCTGATACTTAAATCTGAAACAAGATAATCTTATACCTACGTGAGAATCTCTCGATCGAATGTATTATTTTAGTTGTTATGTATCGTCTTCGGATGACACAATAATATTATAAAAGAAAAATTCAAGTTCAGGTAAAAACTATCTCTCTGATACTTAAATCTGACACAAGATAATTTTGTACCTACTTGAGAACCTTTCTTTTTCATAACGATGTTAATGAATAGAAAACTTAGGTCAAGATACAAATTACTGTCAAATACTGAAATCTGAAAGCATGTAATCTATACCTCCATAAAAGTCTTCGATTCGTAAAAATTACAGGCAATCGAATGCCGATACAAGCCTTGAAAAGGTAAATTCCTTCGAGTCTAATACTAAATTACATTACGGCTACTCCTAAATTATGCTAAGAGCTACTCCTACATTACGCTATGAACTACTCCTAAGAAAACGAAAATGCAGAAGTCTGGGGATCTTGCAATGATTTCTCTTTTTTTTTTCTCCGCGTGCTCCTATATATCTTGTCTTGGGGAACCGTCTTCAACCCACGTTCCTCGTTTTTGGGAACTGCCGTCAACTGCATCCAAACGTCTCTTTCAAAATCTTCAACTTGACGCGTCTTCCTTGAAAGCAGATTATTGGCTTTTTGGACTTCATTTTATTTTTCAGATTCGATTCTTGGACTTTTTGTCAATTCAGCCCCTGTCTTCGCTATTTTCTGAATTTGTCTGGTCTATTTGTAGACCCATTTTCTTCTTTTTCGAGTTTTCCCAGTTTGGACTATTTGGGCTCTTTAATTCGGAAGCCCAAATTATTTTATGGTGTAAACACCCACAAATATATAGATAAGGGGAAGTGAAGATTGCTCTTTCGGGAAATGAAAAATTTCATGTTGCCCATATGAATACTATCCGAATAGGGTTATCATGGGTCATTAATGACGGAAATATGGTAACTGATGACCATTCCGAGTAAAAAAGCATCCACTAATTCGTAATTCTTCTTGAATAGCAAACAAGTGGATAACATCTCATGAAACCTATGCTGAACCTTTAAATTTTTTTGTAGTTGTCTTGTCAATTCAACAAAAGCTGGCTAGATATTTGTGGTGATACATTCTAGCATCAAATAAGTTTCCTTTAGTTTATGATTCTAGAAGAAGAATCATCCACAACCTCAAAAACACCCTATCAATTGCAACGCTATCCTTGAATTTTCTATGTTTTTCTTTGAATAAGAATTTTTTTTGTTGCTAAAATTCAATGGGAAATTGTATGTATAGGGATATTTTTTTAGGGTGTTTGAATCTTCTAATTCTAAATCATCGTAATTATTTATGTAGTGAAATCTATATAAATTCATCACTGTGATTAAATACACCTAGATCGAGATTCTCAAAATTCCATAAAAATCATCAGTAACACGAGGTAAATACCACTTGTCTAACACATGAGGATCAGAAATGATCCACTAGGCACAAAAGAAATTTTGATCACAACTTTAAACTAATATACATGGGCATAATAGCCCCTCCAATTATCGCAAATTTATTGAAACTCATATCTTGCTCAATAGGGCAAAATTAATAATATTTGATCACATCTAAATAATTTATACAAATTAGATGTCTTATGTCACACTAATATTCTCTCGAATACTCCATGATGTCTTCTTTTATATATTTTTTTCGTTTAAATTTATTTTATTTGTATGCTATATATTTTTATAATTTTTTGGCGGGTTGGTAGACAAATGACGCAGGATTTGCCAACCAAATTTTGTCTCCTCCTTATCTTAGTTGTTCCGTATGTAAAATGGTCAGATCTTAATCATATTATTTTGTAGTGATAGGACAAATTAAATCTTTAAAATTCAAACGACATTTATAAATTATGATTTGTATAATTATATATACTATAAGGTTCCACTCGCGCGTTAGGATTATGTGGTCATGTATCTTGCCTATCATATTTAAAATAAAACTTCTTGAGGCTAGAAAACATTATATAAATTTCAACGAACGATGATATATATCAAATACATCAAAAATCAATCTACCTTAAAATTCCTAAATAAAGTTGCAAAATTGAATAGATTTAATCACAAATGTATGAAAACCAGAACTTATCTTCTTGAGGTATTAAATTTTTGATGAACTTGTTCCTATTTTTTATATAAATTATTATTCTTAGAATTTATTATTTTTTATATTGTAGTTTTCTTTAAATTATGTAATCCTCATTAGTTTTGTATTAAATGTTATTATCTCATCAATGTCAATGGATTAGCAGCTAGTACATACCTATCACCCCTTATAATTTTTGGTCTTTTCTTCATAGTATTCCTTAAATTATTTTGACCAAATGCATCCATATCTTATGAAATTAGTATAGTTCCTCCTGTTGCGCATGAAGCATCGAATGCATCCATATCTTATGAAATTAGTATAGTTCCTCCTGTTGCGCTTGAAGCATTGATTAAAAAAAGTTGAAATTTCAATTTTATTCTTATATCACTATAACTTTTATCTAGTAATATTAATTATTGCTATATTTCTGTCGTTTTAATCTAAAAATAATTATATGTATCGTTCAACGTTACTAAGAGCCCTCTTTATTATATTCAGGTTTGGGAGCAACGAAATTCATCTGATGTACCAGATCTACCATACATGCATGTAAGCAGTAACTAGAGGTAGGGGTGATCGCGGTTCGGTTTTACGATTTTTTTTATTAATTTCAAGCCAAATTGCCGAGTGCGGTTTGGAGGAATTAAAATTTGTAAATCAAAACCGACAACGCGGTTTTGTGCGGTTCGATGCGGTTTGGCGGTTTTTCAAGTTATTTTACATTTTGAAACTAAATAAGCAAACAATGTTTGTCATAGTTTTGTTAAACTAATTAATAAAAAGATAATGATAATTCATAACTAAGAAAATATTTGTCCGGGAAACATTTATCAAAACTAAACTCCAGAAATCATTAAAAAAAAATACTAGTGTCATTACATATTATTATATAAGAGTATCATACGTTTGGAATAGGAAAAAGTAGTATTATATCACTATAAATATCTATTTTACACTGTGTATAAATATAATATGTACGTATTTTACTATATATATATAAATATATCAAACAAATACATACTCATATATAAGAAAATGTTTTAATCTAACTTGCGTGAAAGTAGGACAAGAAATTTGTATATAAACAAGTAATACAAAAAATAACATGTTGTAATTGTTTATTTATTAAAATTTGTGCAGTAAAATCTACAAAAGAATATTGTAGAGTGTATTATAAGGTTATAAAACAATATGTAATCTAAAGCTACATTGCTATTACAAATAATTGTGATAGTTAAATACAACAAATATCATAAATATAATCTATAATACTTTTTTTCCGTCAAAACTCTTCAAGTGTCTATTATATATATAAAAAAAAATAGAAGACTCAAATATCATAAGATATTATGACTTCAAAAGTCTCAAGCACAAATGTTGATTAAACATATTATTAATCATGTAAAAGATATAACCATATCAATTCAATAACAAAGATTAAATAAAACTACAAATATGAATAGTATTACGAGTAAAACCTATTAAAGATTCAAATTAAAAAAGAATAATAAGATATATATATATATATATATATATATATATATATATATATATATTGGCGGTGGCGGTGCGGTTCGATTTTTGTAACAAAAATTTTGAAACAAAACCGCATAGGTGCGGTGCGGTCGGTTCGGACGGTTTTTCAAAACCAATGCTCACCCCTAACTAGAGGTGTTTCAGCGTGGTTTTGCAATTTATTTTTTTAACTAATTTGAAATTGAATTGCTAATTGCGATTTTGACGAAATATAATTTGAAATGCCATTTTGTAAATTAAAACTGATTATGCGATTTTGTGTTGTTTGGCGCTTTGACACTTTTTCAAGTGATTTATTTATAAAACAAAATAAACAAACAAATTTTGTCATTTTTTTTTTGTTAAGCTAAGGAACTAGAATGATCATTTCATAACTAAGAAAATATTAGTTAGAGACATATTTATCAAAATTAAACTCCATGAATCTTAAAAAAAAACACAAAATAAGAGTACAATACGTTAGAACGAGAAAAAAAATACTAGTATATTATTTTAAATTTCAATTTTACAATGAGTATAAATATAATATGTACATATTTGCTATATATATAGAAAAGGAAAAAGACACTTTTGGTCTTGTTAGAGTTCGACCAAAACACCTTCAGTCCCATAGGATTTTTTTTTTAAACATTTTTGTTCCCATTGGAGTAAAAAAATTGACACTTTTAGTCCCGTTCATCAATTTTTGGACGAAAAATAGTGTATGATATTCACGTGTCGTTAAATCTTTTAAAGATACAAAAATAAATTCAAAAGTAAAAAAAAATTATTAAATTTTTTTTAAAAAAAATGGAAAAAGAAAGGGAAAAAAACGAAGAAGACGTTGTCTTCTTCTTCTTCTTCTTCTTCAACATTCGCCACCCAATCGCACCACCGTGGCCACCAGCCAATACCTCAATAACAAATATTAATTTAAACTACAAATATCAAGTGGCGTTACGAGTAAAAACTATTAAAAGTTAAAATCAAATAATAAAAAGTAATATATATATATATATATGGGTAGTGCATTGTGGTTTTAATTCACACCACACCGCATAGGGTGGTGCAATTTTGACTTAATATTTTAAACCCCAGTTTAATTTGCGTAGAAGATCGACAAAAATAGTGTCCAATGCCAAAGCCTAGTAACTATGCGATTTTAGGGATGTCAATGGGGCATGTATGAGCCGGATATTGCAGTACTCGAGATCAGCCCCACTAAGAATTTTTAATACCCGGACACGGTCATTAGCCAGCCCCGGAGGGTACACGGCGAGTCCTGGTCCTACCCGGCAGACTTGGCCGATTTCTATTTTAGGACATTTTTTTGTCTATCTTGTTCTCACAAACGCATTCAAAACAAATAAAATAGCATTAAATTAATGATATAATGTAAACGCATCAAAAAATACAAGTCATCCTGTACTTAAATGTAAATATATTCAAACAAGTATAAATTACAAAAATTAAAGTCATCTTCGTATATATCAACTTTTTTTTTGAACTAACAACTAACTAAGCGAAGCTAAGTTAAGTTGCTATTTGAAATAACACTTTTTGTGGTTACAATTTATTAATACTTATAAATATTAAATAATAATTAGAGATATAAAATAAAAAATAATATATTAATAATCGTGGGGAGTCCGAGTCCGGGTCCCGAGTCTCGGGTCCAGGACATGTATTTGCTAGACAAGTTACCCGCCCCGGACCCAGCCGACTCTTGAATTTTGAAACCCGGTCTCGGACCTGGCCCCATTTAGTTGAACTCATACCTTTTCCAAACGGGGCGAGTACTCGCTTTACCCGAATTCATTGCCATCCCTACGGGATTAGCACAAGTAGGACCCACACTATCTATCAGGACTACACGAAATTGAAATTATATTAAAATTTAAAAGTCTCCATGAAAATTACCCTCGTAGTTATATACGGATTTTGAGTCTCATAACTTTTTAAAATTGAGTCTGATCAGTGGTTTTTTCTTATACACTTAATTTACATCCATTATTATAAACGTTGTGAATTCCACACTACGTGGTTAATACTTGTATGGAACGAATGTTCACATAGCAAACAATTATAATCAAACTATAATAAATGCGAATATGTAGTAAACTAGACCTCTTGGTGTACAAACACCCACACCTTAGAAACATTTTTAGTTTTTTTTTTTTTTTTGATAAGAAGAAGCATTTTCAATTTAAACAAACACAACAATCAGTTAATTTTAAAACCTTCAACAACAGTAGACACAATAAACCATCGAGAAAATAGCAGATACCCCCCCCCCCCAAACTATTAGGTGATGTGCACTTTGCCCCCCAAACTATTAAAAGTTGCACTCAACACCCTAAACTATCATAAATGTGTACTTTGCCCCCTCGGTCAGGTTCGGGCAGCACACAGGGGGCAAAGTGCTACAAACCGCATAGGTGATAGGGGCAAAGCGCACACACCAGATTTTTTTATTTATTTTGATATTTTTTTTCATTTTTTTTATTTATTTTCGTGTTTTCGGATTTTTGAATTGTCTTTTTTGTTTTTAGAAAATTATGAATATTTGAATTTATACTTCTTTTCATTGTTTTCTTATTTATTTTCATATTTTATTTTTATTTTTATTTTTCTTATTTTCATATTTGAAAATTATTTATTTCATACCTAGAAATAATATTTTAAGAAAAATCCAAATAAATCCCAATATGCATGATTTAAATTGAACGATGAATGGGTAAAATTTTTACCGAAGCTAACCGAGGGGGGTTAAGTTAATATTAAGAATATTTGAATTAAAAAAAAAGAAGAGAAAATAGCAGATACCCCCCAACCTATGAGGTGATGTGCGCTTTGCCCCTCACCTATGCGGTTTGTAGCACTTTGCCCCCTGTGTGCTGCCCGAAGCTGACCGAGGGGGCAAAGTGCACATATATGATAGTTTAGGGTGTTGAGTGCAACTTTTAATAGTTTGGGGGGCAAAGCGCACATCACCTTATAGTTTGGGGGGGTATTTGCTATTTTCTCTAAACCATCTGCAACTCTAAATCTTTTGAACTTGTGTTACCCTACAAACATGCCCACTTTAATTAAGGGTAAATTACACCCAACCCCTCTATGATCGATCTTATTATCACTCTACCCTCTCGTGATAAAAAAATTGTCAACTTGCCCCCTGTGAATAAATTAAGGAAGCAATTAAACTCCCTACGCGCTTCACTCGCGTGTCACAAGACTGGTTAACAAATTTTCATCAGTTAAAGATTATTTTGCCCCTGAATTGCTGACCATTGGACCTGATCTCCTAAATATCAATGGTCAGGATTAATTTCTTATATTTTACTAAATCCAACTTATTTCAACCGTAGATCATTATAGAGATCAACGGATGATATTAAATTTCTTATTTTTATAATTAATATATATTTTTAAAATTTTAACATTCTAAACGATATTTAAAAAATATATATTAATAACATATTTTATATATATATATATATGTATAGGAAAAATTATTTTTTTAGTCCGTTAACTTGGCATCCCTTGCGTTTCAATCCTTTAAGTTGACGCGTTGCAAAATTGATCTGTTATATTCTGATTTTTGGTAATTTTAGTCCTTTTGTGCTTAAAAAGTTGATAAATTTAGTCCGTCGATACACATCAATACCACCATCACACATTATTATTAGATATCATCAATTAGAAGCTAAAAAGCACAAAGTCACAAAACCTTTATTGTATGAAGGAGATAACTTTACGCATTTTAAAACTTAAAATTGTAGTGAAAATCTACCTAATCAGATTTCCCATTTTTTACCAATTGACTATGCCACTCACTAAATCGACGGACTAAATTATTCAATATTTTAAGCACAAAAGGACTAAAATTACAAAAAGTCGGAAGATAACAGACCAATTTTTCAACGTGTCAACTTAAAGGATTAAAACACAAGGGAGGCCAAATTAACGAACTAAAAAAATAATTTTCCCTATATATATGCACCTTCCTGTCACCGCCGTCCGCTGAGCCACCATCGCAACCAACTCTACTACCATCCTCTTCCGGCAGTCCAAAGCCCGCCACTGGCCACTGGCCACCTGCAAAATCACCGCCGATCTGTAGATTTGAAGAATCTGCAAATTTGCAGATTTGAAGAACTTCAAATCCGAAGATGTGCTATAAATATATTTATATATATATAATATATATTCAAAATAAAATCTGCAAGTTTGCAAAACTTCAATTTTCAAATTTGCCCTTGACGGCCGGGGACCTCTCCCTTCTCCAACCCACCATTTCACTTTTTTTTCCTTTTTTTCTTGGGATAATTACACTCACACCCCCCTCAATGATGGCGTAATTACACAAGCCTCCTCTCACTAATTGAAAATCGATGCTATTCGACTGGACAAAAGACTTTCTATTTTCTATTATATATCTTGTCGTAGGTGGTCGCTTGCTACCGCTCTTCCTGTGCGATCCCGAATGAATCCTCCGTGCCCTCCGACGAGGAGCTGGAATGGGGAATCATTTCTACCCCCGGAAGTACATAATTGATTCGGTGTAACCGGTCTTTGATCAAGGGTTGATAATTACAAACTCACTATAAATATATTAAAAAAATTGATAATTTTTTTAAGGCAAAAATGTTAGAGGGAGGCGGTAGATATCTTTTTAGAAATGACAAAGGGGTAAGTTGATAATTTTAATTTTATCACAGGGGGTGGAGTGATAATAAGGTCGATCACAGGGGTTGAGTGTAATTTTACCCTTTAATTAACACACTACGTCATGCATTGCATGGCCCTGATTCAATTCTAATATATTCCATCTTCTTTAAATTACTCTCCCTCGTCGATTTTCATGTTCTGATCGAATCCATATAAATCCAGTTGCAGAATTTGCAAATTCTTTGAGTCTCCACCTGAATAATACTTGCACAAGTGTTCTTTAAAACGAAGAGAAAATCAACTTCTTATATACAGTTTAGCAGCACAAGACAAAATCAGCTGGGAAGTTTTTATTTGTTTTCTGGGTTTTTTTTTTTCTCATGTATATAACCACCAGGTAAAGATTCTTATACCACGTTCTTGATTATAAATATGTATCTTGTTGTATTAAATATTTTTGTTTTTATTATTTCCGGATTTCTTGTGTAATTTTCGCATGAACTATGAAGATCAAGAATGTTGTGTTTGATTTCCTGAAGACTTAATTCGCAATAACTTCTCTAGCGGAGTGATTATTAAGAGAGTTTGGGACTTCAGGTGAGTTTGGTCCAATTGTTGCATAATTGATTCTAGACGATTATAATTGGTTCTCGTGAAATAGCAAACACTTGGATTTTCGGCTTCGGGCTTCAATGGCCGAGCTAAATACTTATACAAATCCCTTTCGCAATCCAAAGACATATTTTAATTCTCAATCATATAGTGTAGCCAGAAGGAGTCTTCAAGTTGTGGTATAATTGTTATGATTTTGCGTTTTTCCAATTTGAATTATATATTCCATTCTTTATTTCATAGATGGATGCCAAGTGCATCGAATCTACGTCTAAGTGTATATTTGGAAATACTATATGCATTTAGTTTATATATATATGATCTGGAATTTAAATTAAATGAAATACCGAACTTAAATAGAAGGTCTTAACCAGCGTTTCTAAGCCATACGGACATATTATTATAATAGTAAATTTCTTTCTCCATGATAAATGAGTGCTCACGGTTGTCTTCGACGATAAAATTTGATGATAACCCTGATTAAACTTAAACAAGCAAGAAAATACTCTAATTAGCTCGGAAGCTGGTAGGGGTCTATATATAACCCCCAATAACATATTAATTAGCTATGTTGAAAACTAGTCTACCTTAATTAATGTAAGTCATCCATTGATATCCCTTAATGAATGCATGCGTGAATGATTTGATTATGTTCATCTTGGAAATCAAATTCCATTGATTTTTTCAAAATCCAATGAATTAAGCAATTTACTTTTGAAAAATAGGTGGTGCATTAAATCTTCAATAAATTGTTGAATTACTTTTGTGGTCATTCTTTAGAGTTCTCATGATCGATTTGGAGTTTAATACATGCACAGATCCACCGCATACGAATTGTTGAATGATTCTGATTATACTTGGACTTGTAGTCTCAAGACTGCCTAACAATTGCCAAAACTGTCTCCTACTCTCCTTTATGAAGAGAGCTCCTACCCACCCTACTTTTTCTTTTGTCAAAACACTTATCTCACTCCCTATCAACTGCTCCTTTATTGTACTTTTATAGTACTTCTTTTGTACTTCCATTCTCTCTCCTTTTCTTTTGTTGCTAAATATTACTTCTATTCTCTTCAATTCTGTGCTCCTTTGCAGAATTGCAATCTTCCCTACAAGATTCAGTAGCACTCGTTTTCATGGTATGTATAATTTATAAGAGAAACTCTCTCTCTCTCCTCCCCCCCTCTGTCCCTCTCTCTCTCTCTATATATATATGAATATGTATACATATATATATATATATATTTATTTCAATGCAGGGTTGGTGGAAAAAATACATAAAGATTTTGATATGATTATCTATGTTCTTGCATGGATTAAATGTACATATGTATACATGTTGAATTGCTTACCAAATTATAATTATTTTAATTAGGAACTATTTATCCAACACAAATTTCCACTTTAATATCTATTCCAATTTCATATTTATCTTATAATTTGCAATACACACTAATTAGATCCCTTCGTTTCATTGTTTCGAATATACATGTAGCACGCATCATCAATATGGATTGCAGTTCATTCTTATTGATAGGAACCCCACCTAAGTCTTCCATGCATGCACAAACTACACAAAGTATTATAATTTTATCGTGATCTGAAGTTTCGAAACTCAGTAAAAATCATCCAGAAATGATATGATAGATTAAAATAGAAGATCCAAACTATAAATAAAATTTTCCATTTGACTAATTTTTTTTTGGATACTCAGAAATGGAGGGCTTAAAAAATCCATTCAAAGGTATTAGAAAGGATGTTACAGGCAGATTATCTTGTTATAAGCAGGATTGGGTGGCTGGGATTTGTTCTGGACTTGGGTACATTTTATCTTCTATTATTTAATTGTTCAATATTTTTTCAGTTAATGAATCAAAAGTGAATTAATCAATAAATTAGCAAATAAATTAATTTATCCTATTTCATGTGTGTATATATCAGGATACTGGCTCCAACTACTTACATCTTCTTTGCATCAGCTCTACCTGTGATTGCTTTTGGGGAGCAAATCAGTAGAGAAACTGGTAAAAATAAAAAACTATTTATCGAAATATTGGATCATGAGGGTGGTTGGTGAAAATCACCCACCCACTAATCCAACAGTCTCGGGGAGCGGCTCCATTGGATTCAATCAGCCCTAAAACCACTCGCGTAGTTCATATACAGGGATGGGGCTAGAAAATCAGATCTTGAGGGCGAGATAAATATTTTGACTAGGAAGACCTGAGAGTTAAAAGCAAGTAAAATTCGATCTATTCCACATAATTTATTATAAAAAATTGCAAACTTAGTCATTGCACATAAGGGATGGTGGTCCTTCTGGTCCTCTATTAATAATTTAGTACACTTAATTTTCTCAATTTAGGAAAAATTGACAAGAAATTTTGAATTTTCTTGAAAAAAGTTACATAACGTGCGAGAAATTTTAACATTGAGGATTTTTTAATTTTGAAACGAAACTCATCACATGAGAGGCAAAAGTATCACTTATCAATAATCATAACATACATGGCCAAAATTGCGACTTTCTGCCCCAGTTAATGAATTTGCACTTTTAGTCTTTCAAATATGAGAAAATTACAATTTTAGTTCTGTAACTTAACAAGGGATATAATTTTTTGCCTCAGGTACAAAACATGTGTTAGTTTCCACAGAAATGAATAAATACCCAAATTGAAACGATCACTTACCGGGCACATACATGCTACTTTCACACCATATTTCTCAATTCCAGTGGGATTTGTTCTAAATTACAAAAAATAAAAAAAACTAATATACTTAAACTGACAGTAGTCGTTATTAAAGAACAAAAAACATCATCCCTTTCATCTATGACTAAAATCTCAATTTTCCCTATTTCTATAGTTTCAAATATTATACTGCCACCAGGCCAGAGCGTTGCTAGGTCCAACCCGCCTTTTGCTCCGTCTCTGCTCTATGTAACAAATCATTACAATATATACTTGTATTGTCTTGTTTGATGCAGATGGGAGCTTGAGCACTGTGGAAACCTTAGCATCAACTGCTCTTTGTGGGATCATACATTCCATATTAGGTGGACAACCTTTGATGATCCTTGGAGTTGCAGAACCTACTATTATTATGTACTCTTACATGTACAAATTTGCCAAAGGAAGAGAAGATTTGGGACAAAAATTCTACTTGGCTTGGGCTGGATGGTATGATTAATAATAATAAAAAAAAATGATACATAATTCTAATTTATCTTTTTCCCAGTTTCTTGAAGAATTAGCTACAAAATTATTACATTATAATTTGAATTTTGTGTAGGGTTTGTGTCTGGACAGCTCTAATGTTGTTTCTCATCGCGATCTTTAACGTTTGCTCCATCATAAATCGGTTCACAAGAATTGCAGGGGAAACCTTCGGAATGTTGATTGCTGTCCTCTTCATGCAACAAGCAATCAAGGTACTCTATTCGAGCTCATTCTTGAAAGCTTTCGAGACTTTTTTGCAAGTAATTTTGTTTATGAAAACGGGATTAATAGTAAGAAAAGGGTCAAAAGTGCATAGTGTTTGCAAATATAAGTGGAAAGTACTGGAAAAATCTATTTCAAAAAGTATAGGATTACCCCTGAAATTTAAAAAAATTCTTATAGTCAGACAAGTTTTTTGGGGTTCAAATTCTAGTAAGGGTAATTTAAATTCATTGAAATGTAACTGCATATAAGTATGTCCAACATAATTTGAATTAATTATAAAATAGCAGTATCAATTTGAAACCTTCTACCAACATAGACTTAAAGCATAAGTTGGCTTTGCAAACAAATGACTTATTTTTAGTTAAAAGTTGATAATCACTTTAAATTAGAATTACAAACACTCCTCAAGTCTCACTATAATCACAATATTTGCACGAGTGATTCTTATGAGTTCTGATGACTTAAGATCCCGTGCAATCACATTCAACCACACATTATGGACCCTATGTCGGTCGGACACCATAAATGATTGTGATTGTTACTCTGAGTTGCAGAGTTGCATTTAAAAGCTCATGAGAAAGAACTATAAAAATTATAATTGTTGTGAAACTCGGATCAGTCCCGGGAGCTCATCCATGGGCTCTATAAATTTTCATTCGTTTCATTATCTTGTACATATTTCTTTTTTGTTTTTTCACTTTTGAATTTTCTTTGGTTGTTATGATAATAGGGAATTGTTAGCGAGTTCAGAGTTCCAGAAGCCGAGGATCATAGTTTAGAGAAGTATGAATTCCAATGGCTATATACAAATGGTTTACTTTGTATTATATTTTCATTTGGCCTCCTATACACTGCTATAAAGAGCAGAAAAACCCGGTCCTGGTGGTACGGCACATGTAGGTTTTTATAATTATGAAACAAATAGGGGTATAGTTTGTAATTTAACGACTTTTTCAAGGGAGGTAAACGTAATTAACCGTAAAATTCGAAACAGGTTGGCTCCGAAGCTTCGTTGCCGATTATGGGGTGCCTTTGATGGTCTTACTGTGGACCGCAATGTCGTTTGGCGTACCGACTAATGTTCCATCGGGAGTTCCGAGAAGGCTTTTTAGTCCTCTCCCTTGGGAATCTTCATCAATATATCACTGGACTGTGATCAAGGTACAAACGTGACGAAAACTAGGAATAATTACATAAACACCTTAAACACCCCTGAATTTTGGGGTAATAATAGAAGCACCCTTGAAGTTTGGCATAATTACAGAATCACCCGGTGTTGTCTTCATAATCTGTAATGAAACTACGATAATTATGAGACATTTTCTTTTACATATTGTGGGATTTAGCGACATTATCTTCTAATCAATCCGACATTTGGTGTGACAAATTATGTATAGGATATGGGGAAGGTTCCTCCGGTATATATCTTTGCAGCCTTCATTCCAGCTTTGATGGTAGCGGGACTTTATTTTTTCGACCATAGTGTTGCTTCACAATTGGCACAGCAAAAGGAATTTAATCTCAAAAACCCGTCCGCCTATCACTACGACATCTTCTTGCTCGGGCTAATGGTATCCACAACTGATATAATCTAATAAAAGATGCTATATAGTATATACCATCATGTAGTTTATATACGATCATTTTTTTCACATTCCCTGATTTGGAAAGTATTAGTATATTAAATTCATTAAAATCAATCAATTGCAGTAATTTCTTGCCAAAACTAGGCGAAGATAAAAAAACTAGGGGAATGTAAAAATTAGTGGTATATAACATTGCTCTAATCCTCTGTGACATCCATAATTATTGCTAAGTTTTGATACCTTTTTTATTACAGACTCTGTTGTGTGGATTGATTGGATTGCCTCCTTCAAATGGCGTCTTGCCACAATCGCCTATGCATACTAAAAGTTTAGCTGTTCTGAAAAAACAGGTTTGTGTAGTGGAGGAAAAGATCATTTTCTTTTATCCTTTTGCAGTCCAAATAGATTCTGAGCATGAGGTAGTCTTGGTTGGAAGTTTATTCGTAGGAAGATGGTTCAAACGGCTAAAGAAAGTATGAAGCGTAAAGCCAGCAACTCTGAGATCTACGGAGAAATGCAAGCTGTTTTCGTGGAAATTGACAAATCTTCTGTTGTAAGTTTGTGTTTTTTCTCCTTAAAACAGTTCCAAAACTTGATCTTGCTTTGATATAGAGTGGGGGGTAAAATTGTAGACACATTTCGTTTAATGTAGGGGCAAATTGGTCCTTTTGTATTATCCTGTCTTACTCATTTTGGCAATCAAACAGTGGGTGATTCTATGGTGAACCTGGTTCAATGGAGCCGGTCCACCATATGCTATCAGTGTAATTCTGCAACCAATAAGACGGTAGTTTCTGTAATTTGATCATAGTCAAGGGATGCATATGTCATTATCCTTTAATCTTATTGCAGATGAATACAGTAGAGAAAGAGTTGCAAAACTTGAAGGACGCGGTAATGAAAATTCAAAGCGAAGACGAGAAAACGAAGGGCACGTTTGATCCAGAGAAGCACATCGACGCATATTTGCCCGTTCGTGTTAACGAGCAAAGAGTGAGCAATTTGCTGCAGTCACTACTAGTAGCTGTATCTGTTTGTGCCATGCCTGTAATAAAATTGATTCCAACATCAGTTCTTTGGGGTTATTTCGCGTATATGGCTATCGACAGTCTCCCGGGCAACCAACTATGGGAACGGATCGTATTCCTCTTCGTCGCCCCAACCCGAAGATACAAGTAAGTGTGCAAAATGGTTCCTTAGCACAATTTTGGTCCATTTCCTTACTTATAGCAACCTATCCTACGTCTCGGGATAATTACATAAAATCATGTTTTTATTATGTAAAATTATTTAAAAATCCTTAAAATTAACTTTTCTATTAAAAAAATTCATGATAATCTTTTTCAATCCAAAAATATCAATTTCACCATTTTTTAAGTAAAACAAACCCGAAACATTAAAGGTTAATAATTTTGTGTCCCAATTACCTTTGGCCTTTTGGATTAGGAAATAACCAATTGCTTTATTATATAAAGTTGCTACTTAGATTTTGTAAATTGATAACTTGTATTAATTACAATATTCATTTATAATTTTTTACTTCTAAAAATAATAAAATATTCTTAGGTTAATTAACATGTTAAGCTTTAAAAGGGAATGCATAAAATATTTTATTCCTAAACATTAGAAAAGTAAATTCTTGCTACAAACTCTACTAAATCGGCTAATCAAAAAGAAAAAGATTTGTATTAAAAAGAATCATTCATCAATTCTTATCCTATAAAATCACGTTTAAATTTTAATTCGGTCAAAAAGTTAACTATTCTTAGTTGTTGGGTTTTTCGATTGGAAAGCTGTAGATATGTTTTTTTGGATTGAAAAATATTTTCATTGGTTTTTGGATATACAAATTTATTTTATAATGGTTTTAATATGTTATTTTCCTTTTTTTATTACAGTTTTAAGTATTTGTAAATAATACAAAGAACTTCGAGAAGTGTATATGTAATTATTTCTATTTGTTTCTAAAAGTTTGTCTTGATAAACTTTATTTTTGGCCTACAAGTTCTTGAAATTTAAAATGTTGCCCCAGAAGAACCTAAAAGTATCTCTTTTTCCCCTCCTTTTTTTACTAGCTCATGACCAAAAATCTTGATAGTACCGAGCTTTTTAAACTGTTTCTGGCAGGGTACTTGAAGGAGTTCATGCTTCGTTCGTCGAATCAGTGCCGTTCAAATACATCGCAACGTTCACTATATTCCAATTCATGTACTTGATGTTGTGTTTCGGGGTGACTTGGATTCCTATAGCTGGAATTCTATTTCCATTGCCATTTTTCCTGCTCGTAAGCATAAGACAACACGTTCTTCCCAAAATTTTCCAGACTCATTATCTGCAGGAGCTGGATGCAGCCGAGTACGAAGAAATTGCTGGGGCGCCTCAGCGCTCTCTCAGTCTTTCTATCAGAGTACGCGTTTTCTCACCAAAACTAAACTGCTACTTTTCTGGGGGTGGAAATCGCAATATTGGTCTCATGGAATAGAGCCTATTGCAATTTTAATCTCATCGTTTTCTAAGTTGCAAAAATAGTCTCATAAATTCTTTTTCTTGCAATTTTGGTCTCATGACGTGCACACCGCATTAAGAATTTTGTGCAATTTATGCAAATTAAGCAATGTCACATTGGGAATGTGACCAAACGCACTTTTGTAGTCAATTCTTTAAAGATTGAGACTAAATGATTGGGAACTATGTTATTTTAGGAACACGAAACGACTTATATTGGTAACGTAGAAGGTGAAGCTGAAATTTGTGATGCTGAGATATTGGATGAATTAACGACTAACAGAGGAGAGTTAAAGGTCAGGGCTGTGAGCTTCGGCGAGGATAGACGACTTCAGGTTCACCAAAATTCATGCCTAGCTTTATTTATAATCATTAACACACATATATATTTCTGATCATATCATTTCCTGCAGGTCCTTGAACTGCATATGAAACATTTAAGTTTTTCTTATTCTAATATGATATATCATATAGTACCTTGCGTCACTAATGCACGCTAAGTATATATAATTTATGTCAACTTTATATTTTTTGAGATATTTTTTATACATATATTGTGCACAGACGAACTAGAATGCAAGATATCATTTTGAATTAAAAGATTCAAATAGCATATGTGATATCGCTAATAAATGATACAATATTGTTTGATTAATCTTGAGTAATAAGCAATATAAATGAGGAATATTAAATAAGAAGAGAAGAGATAATATCCCAATTGCAAGAGAAATATTATATTGTGTATGTATTGTGTGTCTTATTTTACATGTACTAGAGCTGTTTATAGCTTAGGGTTACTATTCATTATGGGTTTTGGGCTTTTCATACTCACTTGGGCTATATTTAAATACAAATTTATTCTAAGCCCATGACTAACAACTAATAAAATATATTTGGCCCAGTTCAATATTCAATTCCCTATCAATATGGAAGGCCTAATATAGCTAATATTGTGTCATTTTATGCTTTGTAGGTTTATCCAGAGAAGGATGTACTATCAGAATGATATATATATATATATATATATATATATATATATATATATACTTTGATCAAGGAGAAGATTCACTTGTTTTTGTTTTTGTTCAAATCTCAAGTTTAAAGGTGAGGAAATCAGTGTAATAGAATAGAAGTAGTAGGAGACATATATTTTGAGTGATTTGTGTAAGTAATATCATAGCACATAAAGTGTACCGTATCAAATTTGCAAAGAACATATTTTCACTTGGTGCCTTTTCACTTAGTTGTTAGAAGAATTGATTCTTATAGAATTAATTATAACAAATTTCTGAATTTTAAATATGTCAAAATATGGTTATGCAATGCAATAGAGTTCAATAGAGATTATACAAAAAGGGGTCAAATACTCATTCAAATCACATTTGCATTCCAAACGTACATTTTAGCTTCTCACTCTGGGATCAAATGGGCTGTACATATATGATCCTAGTCAGATTTTTGAGGTCTACCATGATGAGTCATGGAGGTCGGTTAAACTCTTGAGTTGCATGGAACAAGGTTATTTAGAAGAATACTCATTACATATAGGGTCATCCATAGTGAAGTCAACATACATCTATAAAGATCGTGACAACGATAAATATGAGTTATGAAAAATAAATAATTTGTACGTGCTTGGCATTAGTTATAGCATTAGGATCATTAGGAAATAAAAAAGGGAAAATAAATTCTCTCTAGAGCAGCTCCCCTCCCTGCACTCTCATTTGGTACACCTTATGGAAACTACCCCTTCCCCCTCCTTTTCTGACGAGGAGAAAGAGATGGGGGAATGTAGCAAGAAAAAAGTGAAATCAAAGAACCCTCTCTCGGAAGGGGTCTTCATAGAAGATAGGGGCCCTAACCATATCCCTCATAGAACTGAGCAAAGGGAGAAACCCTCATATCTACAAACCCTAGTTGGAGCTAAACACACTACACAACAAAAGAAGACACCCATCCACTTTGATGAAGAATACACAAATAACGCTCAATGATAGCTATGTCACATCTCTCCGGCGTGCATGGACCGAAGCACTGATTCTGAAAACGAAGGGTAGGTCTCTGAACTTCGAGTTCTCCTCTAAAGTGGATAACTTGTGGCAACTGAATGGGGAATATAAATTCATAGACCTAGGGCTCAACTGCTATAGCCTTAGAATCGCGGACGAAGAAAAAGTTAAATTCATACTGACTGAAGGGCCTTGGAGAATATTCATCACCTACATCCATGTCAAAAAATGATTTCTTAGCTTCAAAGCATCTTCTTACATTGTAACCACAGCCATCACTTGGGTTTGCATTCCAGAATTCGCAATTGAGTTCTACCAAAGTGAAATCATCTTTTCCATTGCGAAATGCATTGGAGTTCCGATTAAACTCAATCCTAACACTCATCTTAAAGCTAGGGGCGCTATGCACATTTCTGCGTTCAGGATGACTTTCTCTACTTCCGGCGATTGAGATTAATGGGGTGAGGTACAATATCACTTATGAGAATTCACCTACAATTTGTTTTGCATGCGGACGAATTGGACATAAAATCACAGGATGTACATCTCCGGTGCACCCATTGGAGAAGTCCAGACAACAATGGCCCCCACCAGAATCGTGGTCTGACATGGATGTGAGTGATAATCCGGTGGGTGAAACTAGGTACAAAGACGGCGATGGGAAATGACAACATGTACGACGCCTGGCAATAGGTTTCGAAACCCGCCAATAGACGCCACCGTCAGAAACAACGGACAAATGGGCTAATGCAAGACAAAAAAACGTCCAATAATGCATTTATTATGTTGTCACATGATGAAGCACAATTCACAAAAAAAACTGATCCAGCTGGCGCAGTTGGTAGGGATGTTACACAAAAACAACCCAATTCTTAGCCTATAAAAACCCTAAAAAATATCCCCTTAACCCTAAAATCCCAAATAAAGAAAGCCAACCTAGGACTTTGGGAAAACTACTAATTGGTCCTCAACTGAGGGCAAAGAAATAGATATGTTCCCTACCCTACCCTACCCTTGTCAAAGGATTTGACCTCTACCAACTTTCAAATCCCAGTCTATAACCCTAAACAAATCATTCACCTTTACCCTCCCCACATACATATTCTGGCTCACAACAACCCCCTTCTCAACCTCTCATTCACTATGGAAAATTGGATGATAAATTGGACTGCCGAAGATCCAACAGAACTCTACCAATGTTGCTTCCCACGGACGGGACCACATGAGAAAATGCACCGACCCCACTAATTTACCCAGATACACATGCTTATGTGATGTGTAAGGATAACAACCATATTCTCACTATATTGGCAAGTCGAGACCAGAGCGAGATTCCTAGATCCAGCTACCGACTTGTACCAAAACCTCAAACTATATATATTTTTAATCCATGGAGAGAGGCTCAGACAGAAGAGCGTGGCACGCGCACTGATGGTTCAAATGAACAACTCACTCTTGGGCATGGAAGATAGGGGAAGATAGGGAAAGGTTAGTCGTATCTCTATTAATAAATCTCTAATGAAATTTCTTACTTAGAATTGCCAAGGGGTGGGAAGCTTGGCATTTAGAATTAATTTTGCGGAGCTCATTCATGATCATAGACCAGACATCATTTTGTTATTGAAATGAAAGCGGGGGAAGATAGAGTTGCCTAGATCTCAGAGCGTCTTGATTTATTTAATGTTTGCCACACTTCGATGGAGAGGCTAGAAGGAGGCGTGTGGCTTCTTTGGAATGTTAATAACTTTATGTTGGATGTAATTAATGTCTCAGAGCAGGTTATCCATGTTGACATTGGCCCAAAAAATGGTCGGAATGGATTTGTTCAGGTTGTCACGCTAGTCTGGATAGTGAGACTCGGGAGGGTTTGTGGCAACGCCTTAAGAACCTTACGGATCACATCATCGTGCCCTTGCTTATTACAGGTGATTTAAATGATGTTGCCACTTGTGGAGATAATCGAGGGTAGGAGCTAGGGTGTGGATACATCTCAGAGGTGCAACATTTGGGCCGCTAGGGCAAGCTCGTTCGTGATTTTGTAGCAGGGCGTAGCTTAAAAAGAAAATTGTTGATTAGTTCTTCAAGAGGTAAACACGAGAAAACTTCCTTTTAATTAGTTTTTTGAATCCGATGGTACCATGTCTACCTAGCCCTAATTTGGGAATGTCGGACTTTTAATTAAAATCTATATGTTCTGCTGCACCGACATCCCTAGAGTTGTACCGATCCCAATAATTCTTTCATGCTACAACCATTGTGAGATGTCGGCATAATAATTTCGATATGATGAAAGTCGATGGTATTTGGGTCTCAGACCCCCAAGATCTTGAAGATCATGTTTATCACTTCTTCAATGATCTTTTTGGGCCTAGTAGCGAGGGTGCTAACCATGATTTCCCCAAAATTCATTTCCAGCATTGTCTATCCCCGGCTCAACAATCGGCAGTCGAAAATCATCCAGACCTGAATTTGGAGCGTGATAAATGTTAAGATTATGCCCTCCATGCCATAGAGGAATTAGATTATTAGGGCATTACATTTATGTTGTACAAACTCTTATTTATTATAAAGGCATGGTTTTTGTTCATATCAATCTTGATGACATTAATATAAGTATTGAACAAATAAGTCCAAGGTAATCAAGATAGAGCTTCTACTCCTCAATGGTCTGAAAAGATGGACACTAGAAGTATCAGTTCCTTGTTTGCTAATCAAGAGGGAGCTTCTACTCCTCAATGGTCTGAAGAGATGGACACTAGAAGTATTAGTTTTTTGTTTGCTTAAACCAAAGTTCGCAAGTCGACGAGTCTTAATTGGGCATTAAGACCAAACTTGTGTGACGCAAGCTTTGACAAGGAGTGCCAGTCGGTCACTTTGGATGGTGGGAGCTTGGTCATAGATGTGTCAATGGAATTGACATATTCGAACACGGCTCACCGTAATTCAATCACATGGGCATTTACTCTTGGATAGTCAATGATTGAATTACTGTCGAGGTAGTGTGCGTGAGCCTTAGACCCGAGGATTCACGAAGATTGGACTTGTGACACTGAACGAGTTATTAGACCAGTTAGATACATTTCACCCTTTGGTGAGATCAACCTCGAAGTGCGGTTCAGAAGGACAAGTGGCAATTGTTAGGTGATTGCCAATAGGGGATTCACTGTCTTGGGTAGCGAGTTAACGTCCTGTGCGATCGTAGGTAAATGAAATTATAAGTATTTGGCCAAAGTAGGAGAATTAACTCATGTATAGTACATAAGGGTAGTAGTAATTTCATCTTACTATGATTCCCTGAACCACAACATCGAGTCCTGTGAGTTTGACATATTCCATGATTCTCACTCGAGCGGGATGTTATAGTGAAGGGCTTATACTCACATGGTATCTGGGACCTAAAGGTTCGTATTGATCCATTCATTTCAATTGGATTTCAATGTGAGTCCACGTGACTGGCTTAGTGACACTCACATCCTTGGTTTCCTCTCAATTCCAATTGAACCGAACCTAAAAAGTCGCGCTTAAAATGAATTGAGCAAAGAGAATTCCTTCGTTGTCAAATACATAAAATAGGTAATTTGCTATTTGATGAGCAAAATAATTTATTTGATTAATTGAATTAATGGAAATAAATTAATAATAAATAATTAGATGTATTTATTATGAACGCATTAATTTAATTGATTAATTAAATTAAAGGAAATAAATTAATTATAATAAATAAATAGACTTATTTATTATATTCACCCTTTTATTAAATAATTAGTTTATTTAATATGGAGGAATATTAATTAGTATTATTTTTTAATTGGATTTAAATATATTGGACCTAATTAATAATTGGACTAAATTGAAAGTCAACTTAGCCCAATAATAATAAGGTGGGGCGTGTGATAGGCGGATTTATAGGAGTTGGATGGGCTCAAGGAATTAGTTAATTCCAAGCCTATAACTCCGTATAAAAATCTATCACTGGTTCAGTCAAAACCTAACTCTCACATAAGACTTGACAGCAAAGAATGAAGAGAAAAATATTCTCTCCTCCCCTCAGTGAAGTCGTCGGCCATAGTGGTTCTAAAGGTGGAGGATTTTTCTTCGAAGCTCGTTGCGGCGTGATATCTAGAGGCAAGAGTTTTGAATTGCTGCTATCCGGAAGATCAAGACTTTCATCGAAATCAAAATGTTAGTAAAAAGGATGAAATTAGATTTCATCTTCATGCTTAATTTTTGAAAATAACATGGAAAAATTATTAAAACCCAAAAGTGATCCATTTGTGAATCCGGATCTATTTTTATTGTTTCCGCTGCGCATGAATACGGGATTCACAACAATGATGTCCCTTAGCCAGTACAAGTCCCCGGGACCGGATAGATGCCATGTTTTTCTCTACCAATGATTTTAGCATATCGTGGGGGCTCAGTCTTCGAGTTCATTAGCAAAGCCTTCTCGGAATGTTCGTTTGATAAAAAGATTGGGGACAAGGTCATTTGTCTTGTGCCTAAAGTTGATCACACGTTCGCTATTAACTAATTTCACCCTATTGCGTTTTGTAGCGTCCTCTACAAATTGATCACCAGAACCATCACATTATGCCTCATGTCTTTGATGGATGGTCTTGTCTCTCCAATGCAAAGTAGTTTCATTCCTCGGCGAGGAACGCATGACAATATTCTTATTCTCTAAGAAATGGTGCACACTTTGCGTCATACGAGGAATCGACAGGGGGGTATGATCCTCAAGATTGATCTTAAGAAGGCTTATGAGCGTGTTAGTTGGCCTTTCCTCCACCAAACACTTGTCGAAACCCATCATCAAGTTGATTATGTTTTGCTTCACTTGCTCACAACCTCGTATCTTTTGGAATAGAGCTCCTCTCCTGGAGCTTGCCCCGACTTGTGGTCTTACACAAGGGGACCCTCTTTCCCCATACATTTTTCGTCATTTGTATGGAATGAATGGCTTATTTAAGAAGAATTCTCCGATGGAAATTGGGACACAATTGAAGTGTGTTGGGGAGGCCCGAATTTTCTCATCTTTTTTTCACCGATGACCTTATTCTTATGGCTTGGGCAACATACTTGAATGTGGGCATCGTCAAGAAGGTGCTAACAAAATTTAGCCAAAGTTCAGGTCGACGTATTAACTTGGGAAAATCTAAGGTTTACTTTTCAAAAAATCTCGATCAGAGCTACCAAAGGAGACTTGCTTCTCATCTCGGACATGGGCGAACTCGTGACCTCGGGAAATACCTTGGGGTTCCCATCCATCACGGGCGTGTCACTCACGCCCATTACCTCCCCCTCATTGACAAAGTTCAAGCGAGGCTCTCGTTTTGGAAAGTTGACATTATTAATATGGCGGCCAGGGGAACGCTTATCCAATCCCTTACCTCGGCTATGCCAACACACATCATGCACACGGCTTGGCTCCCTATAAGTATTTGTCATCATTTGGACAAATTGAATTGGAGCTTTCTTTGGACAAATGATGGGAACGCTAGGAAAATGCATACGATTAAATGGGCATCTGTAACTGAAGAAAAGAAAAAGTGTGACCTCAATTTAAAAGATACTCAACGTATGAATGTGGCATTTCTCGCAAAATTGGATGGAGACTTCTCACTATGGATAAAGCAGTTTGGCAAGACACTATTCAAGAGAAATATCCATAAGGTCACGACATCTTGGGTCATATCCCCAAACCTTATAACTCCTACCAATGGCGAGAGATTGTTACAAGCATCAAAATGCTTCATAAAAGCATAAGATGGAGAATTGAAAATGATACAAATATCTCCCTATGGTACGATCAGTAGTGTGGGGAGGACCCCCTTTGTGAATTAATTGATGGTGATATCAATGCGAACAACGTCTTTTTGAGCTTTGTGGATATCCGAAATGGTGTTGGGGCTTGGAACTTTGATGGTATTTTAACCTCGATCAATGATCAACTTAGAAATAGAATCAAAGGTATCATTGCATCTTATGATCCCTGGGCTGAAGATAAGCGGTTTAGTACAGTGCATGGTATAAAGTATTCACAAGTAAATCGAAGTATCGGGTCCGTATGAACACGATGGATGGGACTCGGCCCATGAGAAATTGAGAATGGATCTAAAAAACCAAAGCTCCTCAAAAAATCAAATTTCTTCTTTTGGTTGTTCCAGCATAATGGTTTGGTTACTAACTCAGTTAGGTTCAGGTGTCACATTGCATCCTCTGACCTTTTCCCTTGATGCAACCTGGCCTCAAAAACCCCGATACATGCCACACGGGATTGCCCATTTTCCCATCGTCTTTGGGAGTTTATTATTACCCCATCATTTTTGCTTGAGTTTGCTAATGTTTCGTTCGCAGTCTGGATTAAAACCAATTGCATGAAAATATTTCCCAACATCATTTTACAGTAGACCTCGTGGTGTTGGATATTCATGACAGGTATCTGGACAACCTGGTATGTGAGGAATAACTTTGTGTTTGAAGGAAACCATGAACCATTACAACAACTTGTTTTTTTTTTTTACTAAGAGAATGGCTAATGATTTGTCTATTGCCTGCCCTCTCCCTTCTCATGAATTGAGATTTGAGAATCACAAGATGTGAAATTCGATGGGAACTACCAAAACAGGAGTAGTGTAAATTTAATACCGATGGAAGTGTTTTTCTCTCTTCAAGTTCGGCAGTTGGGGAAGGTATCTTACGGGATGAGTTTGGGTCATGGTAAGGGGTAGTTGGAATATGGGTTCCTACACCATTACAAAAGCTAAAATTCTTGCTCAACGACAAGGTCTCAACTTGGTATGCGGTAAATGGGTGGCGAAATTGGAAGTGGAGATCGACTAGGAAGTTATTGTTAGATTAGAGAAAACCCCGTGGGGAACTTGTATTACTGAGTAACATATTTATAGAATTACAAGAGAGAGAGAATACAAGAAAACCCTAAACTATAAAGAAGGTAAAAGATAAATAAGGTAATAAGAATACTAGTCTAACTAGGAAAGCAATAATAATACTAATCTAATTAAGAGAGCAATAATAATATCTAACACTTCCCTGCAGTCGAAATGTGAAAGTCTTGAACATTGAGACTGAACTAAAAATCGAGAAAAGATGTTACAACAGTCCGGGCACAAAGAATGCTTAGTAGAGAGATTTTGACGAATACGTTTCTCAAGGTGGAGCAGTTTCGTCTGGAAATCATTAAATAAGGCGGCGGTTCGAATAAGACGCTTCTCAATGTGGAGCAGTTTCGTCTTAAAACCATTAAATAAGGCGGCGACTCCAAGTCCTTGTTTTTCCAAGGGTGAGCGGCGATAACATAAACAAAGATAAAGAAAAAAAATATCCTAAACTAAACTAGATAAGATGCGCCGGACGGGGTCGGCGACTTGAGGATGGCGGAAGCAAAAGATCGAGATACCATGGCTCGAAGCCATGGCTCTGATACCATGTTAGATTAGAGAAAACACCGTAGGGGACTTGTATTACTGAGTAACATATTTATAGAGCTACAAGAGAGAGAGAATACAAGAAAACCCTAAACTATAAAGAAGGTAAAAGATAAATAAGGTAATAAGAATACTAGTCTAACTAGAAAAGCAATAATAATACTTATCTAATTAGGAGAGCAATAATAATATCTAACAGTTATCTTTATACTTGTCGGGAAGGGTGATTCGAATACTCACCCTCTTGGTTGTGTGATTGAAGATTATCAAAGACTTTTTGCAATGTCATGGGAATGTAAATTTAGGCATATTAAACGGGAGGGACAACATGTGCCGACGCTCTAGCAAAACTTAACCAAAATGTATCTAAGGGCGTTCACTTTTGCAACACCCCTCCTCTTTGTCATACATGGGGCTAGGGGCTGATAGTGGCACCCCCCAACTTTAAGGGGAAAAAATCCCCCTACAAATTTTTTATATTCGCAATACCCAATCCAAAGTTCAAAAATTTCAAGATTTGTTGCCTTTTTGTTTTGTAGTCCCCCTTTCGAAAACTTTGGCTCCGTCCCTATCGAGTCAAGCATGGATCCATGGAAGAAAGCGTTGTCCTTTGACTATTTGGGTAGTTTCCAGAACCATGGAGGGTTATGTAGTGTTTTAAGCCATGTTACTAATGTTTTAACCCCTTGTTTTGGTGGAGAATTGTGGATCTAGTTTTGGCCCAACTTATTATGAAGCGTATATGATATGGAATTGAATATTTAATTGGGTCAAGTATATTTTGTAAATTGATAGTCATGGACTAGGTATTAATTTGTATTAGAGCATAGCCCAAGTGAGTTAGGAAAGGCCCAAAGCCCATAATGAATAGTAACTCTAGACTATAAATAGCTATTGTATGTGTAAAATCACACACACAATACATACACAATATAATATTTCTCTTGCAATTTGAATATTCTCTCTACTCTCTTTATTTGTTATTCCTCTTTGTTATTACTTATTACTCAAGATTAATCAAACGATATCGTATCATTTTATTGGCGAAATCATTTGGCGCCGTCTGTGGGAACTTTTTAATTTTGTTTGGTTGATTTTTGAGTGGATTTTTGGTGGGTTTGAGGAATTTTGGGGCTGTTTTTTCTGGGCAAGTCATGGAGAACTTGAAGAACAAGGAAGCTATTCTTGAAACTCCTGGGCAAGAGCTTGAAGGAGAGACAAGGCCGGCCGTCACACCTTCCGCACCTCCAGCTGGGGGAGGTAATGGAGCAGGAACCTCTGCAAGCCCAATCCTACAGATTTCTAAAGAGGATTTGCATAAGATGTTCGTGGAGTGGAGTGAACAAGTGCATCCCCGGCAGCCCGTTCACAGGTTGGAGTCTAACGTGTGGCGCAACCCAACCACGGACCCTACCTTCAACAGAGATCGAGCTCGAGCGGTAAGGCACGAAGTTATGCCACCCCCACGTCAACTTTATCCTGAATTCGAGTCTATCAGCATGGGACAACCAAGGTCGAGAGGGGTGCCGCTACCGCGTGTAGACCTGGGAGTGCGCGCACCACCTCAACCTCCGCGACCTATGCCTAGGAGGGAGCGTGAAGAGATCGTGATATCGGATGAGGCTGAGAGCAGACCTCCCCCGCCTAGTCGAGCTCGGGGGTTTGCTAGAGAACCATTGGGCGTCGGACGGCATTCAACCTACCAGAGCCCAAGTTGGGAAGAGGAAGGTGAGTATGAGACAGAAATTGTGCAACCAAGGGTCGCGCACCCAGGAGTCTTACCTTTTCAGCGTGCTTCCCCTTTTCATGAAAATATCCACCGAGAGCGCACTTCACCGAATTTTCGCATTCCGGACCTCCCAAAATACGACGGGACTAAAGATCCAAAGGAGCACCTGATCGCTTTCCAAAATATCATGGACTTACTTGGACAGTCAGAGGCCGTAAACGCAAGAGTCTTTGTAACTACCCTGCAAGGACGGGCCCAAGAGTGGTTCACATCTCTACCACTTGGAACCATTGTGAGTTTCGAGCAGCTGGGGCGAAGGTTCACATACCACTTCGCTAGCAAGAAAAAGCCAAAGAAGTCGGCCACTTACCTTTTGGCCATTAAGCAGGAAGAGGATGAGCCTTTGAGGATGTTTTTCGAGAGGTTTTGCAATGAACTCATAGATGTAATGGATGTGGGCATTGAGATGATAGTAAGCATTTTGATCATTGGTCTAAAGCTTAGCCCCTTTGCTTCAGCACTATCTCGCCAAGCCCCAAAGAGCATGGAAGAGCTTAACCTTATGGCTCAGCAATATATACACGAAGAGGAGATGAACTCAATGAAAGGGGGCGGATGGGTTCATGGTCCAGACAAGCCAAGATCGAATAAGGATCAAGGGCGGAGAGCCCGGGAGCAGCGCAGTTCCCCGCCACGTCGGTATGATCAGTATACTCCCTTGACAACTACTCGAGCTCGGGCACTTTTGCACATCCGCGATAACAATATAGCTAAACTGAATTGGCCAAAGAAAATGCGAGATACGCCCCAGAGGAAAATATCGAACAAGTACTGTCGCTTCCACAAGGACAAGGGGCACGACACTGAGGATTGTTTCCAGTTGAAAGATGAGATTGAACGACTTATCAAGGAGGGCAAATTGAAAGAATTTATCGCTAAGTCAGTAGGCGAGGAAGGTGCCAGAAGAGGTGGTGGTAACAATGGTCGCCGTAGGTCACGTAGCAGGTCGCGCAGTAGGGAGAGGCCGCAGGATAGGGGAGATCGAAGAGATCGTCGAGGACCCCATAACCCAGGGCTTGGAGAGAACTTACCTCGAGCGGTTATCAATGTTATTGTCGGAGGACCGACAGGGGGGGACTCGAGCAATGCTAGGAAAAAGTACGCGAGGCATGGCGCGGGGTCGAGTAGCTATCTTTTCAAAACATTCGTCGTTTCCCAGGCGACACCTGTGATTTCCTTCGACGACTCGGACTTGGAGGGGATTTCGGTACCGCATGACGACCCCATGGTCATCGCAATGGATGTAGCAAATTTCAAGGTCCAGAAGGTCTTGGTGGATAATGGAAGTTCAGTGGATATATTATTTCTAAGTACCTTAAGGAAAATGGAGCTAGACATAACTTGCGTCAAACCAGTTAACACACCTTTGACTGGGTTTAGAGGCTCGGAGGTAATACCTTTGGGAACTATTGATCTTCCTACATCCTTGGGGACAGTGCCAGCAAGGAAGACTATCATGATCAAATACCTAGTGGTGGACACGCCTTTTGTTTACAATGCGATCTTGGGAAGACCAGGTCTGAGTCAATTTAAGGCAGTGGTATCCACTTATCATCTAAAGATGAAATTCCCAACCCAGTGCGGGATTGGAAGTGTGGCGTGCGAGCAAGAGGTGGTAAGAGAATATTACAATGTTTCCCTCAGGCCACCAAAGAAGCCCGACCCTATGACCTTGGGTAAGGCAAACATTGTGAACAACCTTGGGGATATTCCAAAAATGGCAGAGGAGTCCAGCAAGCGCGCAAGGGTCGAGGAGAGGAAGGTCGAGCCAATGGGGCATAAATCTATAGAACTCTTTCCAGGGGATAAAGAGAAGACTACTCGTATCGGGTCACAATTGTCACCGAGCTTGGAGATGCTAACTATAGAGTTGTTGCATAATAATGCTGATATCTTCACGTGGCGACCCTCGGACTTCGAGGGGATTGATCCCGAGGTTGTTGTCCATAGATTGAACGTGGACCCGCAAGCCAGGCCGGTGCAGCAGAGGAAGCGTAGTCATGGGCCAAGGAAGAATTTGATTATTGAGGCAGAGGTCAAAAAGCTCTTGGAAGCCGGGTATGTAGTAGAAGTTCATTTCACCGAATGGTTGTCCAATGTGGTAGTGGTCCCTAAGTCTGAAAATAAGTGGCGGATGTGTACTGACTATACAAACTTAAACAAAGCTTGCCCTAAGGACCCATATCGCTTGCCCCGAATTGACATACTAGTTGATTCCACCGCCGGTAGTGCTCTATTGAGTTTAATGGATGCATATCAAGGTTACCATCAAATATTTATAGCCATGGAGGATAACCTCAAAACATCTTTTGTGACAGAGAAAGGTATCTATTGCTATACGGTCATGCCCTTCGACCTAAAAAATGCCGGGGCTACGTACCAACGATTGGTGAATGCGATGTTTGAAGCTCTAATTGGCCGGACAATGGAGGTCTATGTTGATGACATGCTAGTAAAAAGTGCGAGAGAAGAAGACCATCTGGGTGATTTATCGCTCGCTTTCGATATTATGAGGCATTTTTGCATGAAGCTCAATCCTGATAAGTGTACATTTGGTGTTCGAGGTGGCAAATTCTTGGGATACATGGTGACCGAGAGGGGAATTGAGGCTAACCCAGAGAAAATAAAGGCGGTTCTTGACATGAAGTCCCCAAGGTCGGTCAAAGAGGTGCAAGTTCTAACAGGTAAGATCGCATCACTCACTCGTTTCATTTCAAGATCTGCTGATAAAAGTGTGCAATTTTTCAAACTGTTACGAAATGTGAAAAATTTCGAATGGACTGACCAGTGTGAGACGGCCTTCGATGAATTGAAAAAGTATTTGACCTCCACACCCTTGTTGTCTAAGCCAAGGGTGGCAGAGCCTCTTTTGTTATACCTTGCCGTCTCACCGGTAGCAGTAAGTACTGTCCTGACCCGTGAGGAGGGAAATGAACATAAGCCTGTCTACTATGTTAGTAAGATGTTACAAGGGGCGGAGAAAAACTACCCTGAGATTGAAAAGCTAACCTTGGCCGTAGTCACAACCGCGAGGAAGCTTCGCCCATATTTTCAGTCGCATGCCATAGTAGTGTTGACAAACCATCCTTTGCGCCAAATCATATCTAAGCCTGACCTAGCCGGGAGACTAGTGAAGTGGGCAATTGATCTTAGTGAGTTTGATGTATCATATCGGCCGCGCAACTCCATAAAGGAGCAAGTGCTTGCTGATTTTATTGTGGAAATGGAAGAAGAATTAAGCACAGATATAGAAGTGTGTTATGAAGCTTGGTTGTTGCACGTGGATGGATCGTCTGCTTCGCAAGCCGGCGGAGCAGGGGTGTGGCTACAAGGTCCGAACCAAACCGACTTTGAGTATGCTATCAAACTAAGTTTTCCCGTAACCAATAATGAAGCTGAGTATGAAGCCCTGATTGCCGGGATGTGCATGGCACAAAAGCTCAAGGTCGAATCGCTAATAGCATACACAGACTCTCAATTGGTGGCAAACCAGTTTGAAGGGGTGTATGAGGTACACGACTTAGTTCTGGGAAAGTACTTGGAAAAGGTTTGGGATTTGGTTAAAGGCTTCAAAGAGTTTAAATTGCACCAAGTCCTGCGAACAGAAAATGAAAGGGCCGACGCATTGTCAAAATTTGCAAACCAAGCGTTGGGGGCGAAGAGTAGGAAGATCACATTTCTCGTGACGGAGCAGCCGTTGATAACTGAGTTTCAAGAAATTTGCCCCATAGATTCACAGCCTAGCTGGAAGGATGATATAGTAAAATACTTAGGTACAAGTGCCTTGCCAGGCGATCAGACTGAAGCCCGGAGACTAGAGAAAAGGGCAGTTAGATATGTTTTGGAGCAAGGCGATCTGTATGAAAAGTCCTTTCAAGGCCCACTACTGAAATGTCTCGATCCACAAGAAGCTAACTATGTGATGAGGGAAATACACTCGGGTAGCTGCGGGAATCACTCGGGAGGACGCTCGCTAGCTCAAAAGGTACTTCGCCAAGGTTATTTTTGGCCAACATTGAGGCAAAACGCTCGTGACTTAGTTAAGAAATGTAGAGAATGCCAGTTGTACGCCAACATCTCGCATCGGCCGGCCACGCCTATGGAGCCTTTGAAAATAGCATACCCCTTTGATCAATGGGGTATTGACATCTTAGGTCCTTTCCCTCAAGCCCGGGGCCAAAAGAAATTCATGATTGTGGCGGTGGAATACTTCACCAAATGGATTGAAGCAGAAGCAGTGTCTAAGATATCTGAGACTGAGATAATGAACTTCTTGTGGAAGAACATCGTATGTCGGTTTGGCATACCTCGAGTGCTAGTTTCGGACAACGAAACACAGTTTAATGGCAAGAAAGTGGTATCATGGTGTAATGAGTTGAGCATCCAACAAAATTTCACAAGTGTCGGTTTCCCCCAAGCAAATGGACAAACTGAGGTCTCGAACCGAACTATTTTTCAACACTTGAAAACAAGGCTTGACGGATCAAAGAGGGCCTGGGTAGAAGAGTTACCAGGAGTATTGTGGGCTTATCGAACGACACCAAGGACGAGTACTGGAGAAACCCCTTTTTGCCTAGTGTATGGTTCGAAAGCTGTCATCCCAGCCGAGGTTGGTAACAAAACCCATAGAGTGAGCTCGTATGAAGGAGAACAGAATGAAGGGGAGCGCGTGTTCGAACTCGATACTATCGAGGAGACGTGTGACAAGGCTTACATGCAAATCATCAATCATAAGAATAGCATGGTGAAGATGTATAACAAGAGGGTCAAGCACCGAACTTTCCAAGTGGGCGACCTCGTCTTGAAGAAAGTCGAAGTCTCGCACCACGTTGGTAAACTCGATCCTAATTGGGAAGGACCTTTTAAGGTCACTACTACTACAAAGCGTGGAGCCTATAGGTTGCAAACTATGGATGGAAAAGACTTGCCTCGACCATGGAATGTCGCAAACTTGAAGAAGTTTTACTGTTAGCTGCTTTTCTATTTCTATACTCATGCTAGATTTTATGTTTCAATGAAATGGCAACATACGCCTTGCAAGTCTACTTATAAATCTTATGTTATTTTGAGACACTTTTGATTATTGTTTGTACTAGATGTAGCGAATCTCGAGCACTAAGAATAGTCTTCCAAAAAGATCAAGTCTTGGAGATTAGTCCGAAGAGGACATAAACTAAAAATAGTCTTCCATCTTGGAGACTAGTCCAAAGAGGACATAAACTAGAAATAGTCTTCCATCTTGGAGACTAGTCCGAAGAGGGCATCAACAACAAATTGTCATCCAAAAAGACTAAGTTTTAGAGGCTAGTCAGAAGAGGACTTAACAAAAACAGTTAACAAAAAGGCCACCTCTCGAAGACTAGACTAAATAGGCCCCATGAGAATAGTCCTCATAAGAATAAGGTCTTAACACCTAAATTGGTAAATATCTACAATAGCCTCTATCAAATTGTGCACGAAATAGTATAGGATAGAGATAGACGATCTCTATCAAAACAACCGATGAATTACACGTTGGGAACTACAATGCAAAGGTAAAGGAAAGCATTACATATAAGCTTCTACATAAGCTTCTATACGAGTTCATAAGTGAGTGTGTAAAAAGCAAGCATTAGACCAGACATGCCCATGCAAGGTCAAATACAAGAGAGGAGTATTAAGTTCATAAGGCCAAATACAAGATGCTTGGGTATACCCAAGCAAAGCCAAAAACGACAAAGCATAAACATACTAGTGCTAGAATAATAAATTTGTAACTAAAAGCTAATAAAGAGCAAAGATAGCACGCGAAGCTCAAGAGGCTAGCGGAGTCGACGAAGCATGGTGAAGGTCAGGCACGGAGTGGGGCGCCGTAGAAGGCTCAGGATCGTGTGGAGAGTATGGATCCTCCTCAAGGGTTTCCACCTCTCCACAAGCATCAAGCTCAGACAGATCGAAACCCCGACGAAAACCCTTCCGAGCTAGCACTTGATTCTGACACTTAAGAAAGCCAAAAAATGCATGCTCAGCTGTTTTATCTAAAAGCTCTTCAAGATACGCAGGGGAAGAGAGATGTTGTTGGATGGCCTCAGATTTCATTTTTTCTTGTTGCTCGCGAAAATCTGAGGAACTCACAATCTCTTCAACCCCCACCGCGCGGCCCCGACTAAAAGCACGCTCCACTTCCATCTCTTTTCAGTAAGTAGAGTACTGTACTTGACGTCCTTCTCCTTTAGCGCAGCTTGGGCCTCATCCAACTCCCCTTTATTCAACATCATCTGCTGACGGAGATTTTCAAGCTTTTATTTCTGTAGAGCCAATTCGGTTTTCAAGCCATCCACAGAAGTTGCTAACTTAGCTCGTTCCTCATCACGAGACTTCATCATGGCATCAAATGAATCAGCCTTCTCAGAGTTCTTTTTAGCTCGTTCACTATGAACCGCAGCTCTACGTTTCCAGTAAGTACAATGCAGAGATATCGAACGAAGATAAGACATAAACTGCATTCATAAAAAAATAAGTACAAGTGAGGATATGCATGTGTAAAAGGAAAAATAAAGAATAAAATTCAAATACCACATAATAATATATAAAACTTACGCTATGGCCATGGTAAGCAGCCAATTCTTCCTGGGCTGAAACACTTGTCCCTGCTAAGTTAATAAGATCTCGATCCAATACAGCTGACTTATAAAGGTCGAAAGAAGTATGCCCCGGCTTCGAGTCAATCACGAAGCTTTCTGTGGTAAGAGCACATGACAATTGTAACGGTTCACACCCCTAATGATAGTCGTTTCCTCTTCATCATCAAGCCCATCTAGAAACTCTTCACGGGCCTCATCTGAGTACTTAGTCATGGTTTGAAGAAATTTTTGACCAGCTTTAAATTCTTCATCCGAGAGTGGACCGAGTTTCAAGCGTTTCTTCAACATATTCCCCGAGGATGAGGGCTGCTTACGCTTCAAACCATGAGTATCCGTAGCAGGCGCCCCAGACGGAGCTGACGGGGCTTGACTTTTAGGGGCTGAAGAAGAAAAAGATTGCGTGGAGTGTTTAACCTTTTTAACCTGAGTTGCCTTAGAGATTTGAGAGGCCAATCTTTTTCCTTTGCCAGACGGGCTCAGCCGGGTCGGATCACTAGTAGGAGCAGCAGGGAGGAAGGTCAGTCGGGGGAGCCACGGGCTCGGAATGGGCAGTCTCGGCAGGACGAGCTTCAGATTTTGAACTCACAGATTTTGAACTCGCAGATTTTGACAAAGGATTGCGAACCCCACCCACAAATAAAGGGTACCCACGCGCCCGAGCTACCGAAAGTAGGTACTCTTTGCGCTCATGCATCTTGTTCTCAATCATGGCATCTTGCAAAGACATAGCTGTGAGAAAATAAAGACAGAGTAAATAATATGATTTGTTAAACTAATACAGAATAATGCAAGTATGGCAAGTATAGCAAGTACACAAGTTACCTAAAGATTGGTCCGGAGGATAAGGCGCAGGGCTAATCCCAGCCATAGATAATATTCTTTCGTTATTTATCACAGAGGCATCGAAACTACAGATGGTAAGGTCATCAAGGATGAAGGAAGAAGGCCATACCACCCGGCCTTCAACCTTCGGCTTAGGTTTGAATGTTTTCCAAGTTCGAGGTACTTGCCAAGGTCGAGAGGGGGGTGTTTGACAAAGAAGAAGCGTGTTTTCCAATTCTTCCCGTTTGAGGAACGGACGTTGTCAATAAACCTATTTGTTTTCTTGACAGCAAGGTAGTAAAAAGGAAGACCATCGCCAGTCACAACACTAGACTCATTTATTTGAAACAAAGTCCAAAAGTGAGCCCATGAAGGCTCGAGACCAAATAACTGCATGATCACTATGAAGCAAGCCATGAGACAATAGGAATTAGGCATCAACTGGGCGGGGCACAAGCCCAAGTGTCGCAAAATATTTTCCATGGGCTCCGGGATCGGAAACCATAGTCCAGACTCGAGTGTAGACATAAAGAAAGTACGACACCCGTCTGGAGGATCAAACATGAACTCATCCGGCTTTGGGATAATAATCTCATAATCTAAAGGAATATGGAACTCATGGCGAATGATATCGGCGTCAAAGATCTTAAGAACAGACGAGGGGTAAGGTGGCTCCCCTTTGAAAGGAGCATTTACTAACTCCTTGCAGGAAGACGAAGGTCGACTCGTTTGTGGTGATATTTTGAGCTTATTTGGAATTTTTATGACAAGATGACTCTTTGGTGCAGAAGAGGAGCTAGGCTATATACGGGGATCGTAGGGAGAGTCGGGAGGACTCTCGGAACTCGAAGAACAAGGCGGATCAGAATCTACACTACAACCCCCTGAGGTACTCAAATGCTCGGTATCCGACGAATCCTCTCTCGAACTAGACATGTTTTGAAAAATCAAAAGAAATGAAAAGTTGAGAGGAAAGGTTTATACCTAAGGTTGGGAGGTTAGATACCTAGCAAGAAGATAGCAAAAAAAAAAAAAAAAAACAAATGCTTGATAAATGCTTGTGGAGTGATCAAGACCTTAAGAGCTTGAGAGGCTAAAAATTTGAGAACCTGCAATTAAAAGGAAATTATCGTGAGACAATCAAGGGGTGCGAAATAACATTGAAAAGAGAATCTTCATAAGGTAAAATTAAAGTTCTAATCTTGAAGTTGAAGGTCTATAAGGTCTAAAAATTGCATATTTTTTCTAAGGACAAAAGGTTTACCTTCCGAGGGTAAAGAGCTTGAAGTTGAAGGTCTACAAGGTCTAAAGGTCTATAAGATCTAAAGATTGCATAATTTTTTCTAAGGACAAAAGGTTTACCTTCCGAGGGTAAAGAGCTTGAAGTTGAAGGTCTACAAGGTCTAAAGGTCTATAAGATCTAAAGATCACATAATTTTTTCTAAGGACAAAAGGTTTACCTTCCGAAGGGTAAGAGCTTGAAGCTTGAAGGTCAATGTTTGGAAGGTCGACAATGTGAAGTTTGAGGCTTGAAGGTCGACTCGATAGTCAAAGTCCGAAGGTTCATACAAAGTAATTGTTACAAAACCCATCTTACCTCTTTCAGTTTAACCGCGAAAGTTGCGAAAAACACCTTCAAATTCAAAATTTCACCACCCCAAATAAAATCCTCACTACTGCTCAATACCCAAATATCTTCAAATTTAAAATTTCACCACCCCAAATAAAATCCTCACTACTGCTCAATACCCAAATATCTTCAAATTCAAAATTTCACCACCCCAAATAAGATCCTCACTACTGCACACTATCCAAACAATTTCAAAATTCGAAATACTCACCAGTACAAATAAGGTCCCTATTGCTCAAAATTCAAAGAAATTCAACAAATCAAGAACAAGCAACCATATAACAGCAAAGCAGGAGCAAAATATTCAAAGACCCATATAAATCTAGAAGAAATGCGTAGAATCCGAGAAGGGGTGGTCAATGCGTACCAACGACGGGAACCGAAGAAAAGGAGGACGCTTAGCCCTTGAAGCTGCGAAAATGGAAGTTTAAGGACCACTAAAAAACGTTATAGTCGATTCTTCACTTGTGGAGAGCAAGAATAGCTTTTGAAAATTTGGGGAAGAAATCACCCATGGCTGAGTTTTCTGCGCAGCTTGTTTTGAAGAAGAAGGTGGGTCAACTTGTTGGTAAGTGGAATAAAAGGAATGGGCATGGGTATTAATAAATTGAGGCCCAAAAGTTAGACCTTTGTGTGGCCCTAACACTAAACTCCTCAAGCCCAAAGTTAATTTGAAGCCCAACATTCATCAAAATAATAAATATTTGACTCTTAGTTTAGAAGAAGCATCAAAGCAAGAGGGATGGATCCGGCGAGAAATTGTTTGAAGTTCAAGATCTTAAATTCTCGAGCTTAGGCACACCTAAGCTTAAGAATTGGGGGACTAGATGATATGGAATTGAATATTTAATTGGGTCAAGTATATTTTGTAAATTGATAGTCATGGACTAGGTATTAATTTGTATTAGAGCATAGCCCAAGTGAGTTAGGAAAGGCCCAAAGCCCATAATGAATAGTAACCCTAGACTATAAATAGCTCTTGTATGTGTAAAATCACACACAATACATACACAATATAATATTTCTCTTGCAATTTGAATATTCTCTCTACTCTCTTTATTTGTTATTCCTCTTTGTTATTGCTTATTACTCAAGATTAATCAAACGATATCGTATCATTTTATTGGCGATATCAGTATAATAACAAAATTCTTCAAATATTGATTATCCAAAAAATCAAAATCTTCAAATATATGAAAATTGGAGTAAATGGAGATAAATATCATAGCGATTTTTCTTCTTCTAAGCATATATAATAATATACCATACAATGTGATTTTTTATTGATTTTTTCATAAATAATACTTAGTACCTTACATTCTAGAAATAAATGGTGTTCTTAAATTTGTCGCAAATTTTCAGGCCCTAATTGGATGACGCGCTATTTTTCATTTTTCGATTTTGTAGAGATTTTTTCATCAAAAATGCATTTGTTTGATCTCTTCTAATAATATCTCAAAGAAATGCGATACTCAATTTCTCTAAGAAAAATCTCAAATTTCCTTGAAAATTAGATCAAATTGACATTTTTTTCAGATTGTTTACTATTCATGATTAGACAGCTCACCCAACAGCTAAAAGACTTTTATCCGCCTATATCTTAACTTTTTTTTTTGAACCACGCCTATATCTTAACTTAGTCATCAAAATAATAGCATATCTTAATTCGAAATGACGCCATGTACAAATTAAGTTCCACTTTGAATATTTTTGGATGCCTTAATCGATTAGTTTAACTTAAATATGTCTAGATTTTCTTAAAAAATAAAAATTCATTCATACCAATTTTCCACAAAAAATAACTTTTCTTACAAAAAAAAAGATATATCACATCACATCTAATCATTACTCTTTTTTCTACCAAAAAAACTCATTCAAACACATTTCATCCACCATATATCTACTTCTTTAGAAATAAATTCTCTTATTTAATCTAAGAAAAATGAGAAATAACACTACATCCAATTCGACCTCAGTATTTGAATTTTGTTATGTAAATGAGAATTTTATATTCACAATAGTCGAAATACAGATTATACACGAATACAGAATTTATTAACTTGACTAGTGTGAGTTATGGTTGTTGTATGGTTGATTGTGGAAAAATTATTTCTCGTAAAATTAATAATGACAAAAATATAAATTTTTATCTTCACAAAACATGTCAAACTAAAACTCTAACCAAACCCTAACTAGGACTAAAAGACGAATCAACTACTCGAAATTGATCGTTAAAAGCTCGTTTGAGCTCAACTTTTTAACATTTCAAACAAAATTTGAACATTTTTTTGTGTTTGATAAGTTTGGAATTTGACTCAAATAATAAGAAATGGTAAAATATTTACAAAAAAATTAAATATTCGAGTTCGACTCATGTTCGGTTCATTAAAAATTTATTTGAGTTCAGCTCAATTAACAATCAAAATAAAGTCAAATATCAATTTTGAAAATTGATAATACTTCAAAAAAACATAAACAATAACTCGACTCGACACATTTAGCCCTACTCCTAAGTCCTAACTAGGGGTGTACATAAACCCGTCCAACCCGCCCGAACCGCTCAACCCGAGCCGATCCGTCCGAAAACCGTCGGTTTAAAATTATTAAATAATAGTGATGAGTTGAAAATATTGTAACCCGCCACTTTCGGGTCGGGTGGTGGGTTTAATAATTGTAACCCGCCTAACCCGCAACCCGACCGCTAATCATTTATGTTGCAAGAATAAGTATATATAGTTAAAGATTAATATTAAACTTTGAAAACTATATATGCATATATACTCTCTCTAATAAGAGTGGTTTATGCATATTCATGTAACATACTTGATTTTTTATTTGAGCAAACAAATTGACTCGTTTGAACACTTGTTTTTATTTGATTTGAACGAAAAATTTATATGTATATTTATATTTTGATGATAAATTTATAAAAAATATTAATTTTATTAATATTTTAGAGTTTTTCATTAATTAGAAATCATGATAATATGAATTTTATTTCATAACACCATTTATTTGTGTATTTCTCACCAACTCAATTTTTTTTAGTTATACAACAAGTATAATATTTAATTTCTTACTTACTATTTATAACTAAAATTAAGTTGTAAAAAATATAACTATAATTTGATAACCAACCAACCCGCCCGCTAAAACATTAAATCCGACCGACCCAAACCGTTTGGTTTGAAAAGATAATTATGCGTTTTCAGTTTGATATTTTGTCAACCCGCACATGTCGGGTCGGGTTAATTTTTTTTCTAAAACCGCCCGAACCCGACCGTGTACACCCCTAGTCCTAACTACTAGGGGTGGCAATTTGGGTCCAAAGATATATTTCCAATCCAACCCACCTAGGTTTTAGTTGGGTTGGGTCCTAAATTTTTTTTCTTTGGTTCCAACTGGGTTGGTTCTTACTTATTTTTGGGTCCAATTGGGTTTTAAGTTGGGCCCAATATGGGTCCAAACTAGGTTCAAATTGGGTTTAACTTAGTTTGAAATTTAATACACACCCAACACACAATTTACACAAACACTTGAACATATTTACACATACACTGCACACTTTTTACACACATTACACATATTTTACACACACTACACATATTTACACACACTCTACACTATACACATTTTCACACATTACACATATTTTCACATACTACACATATTTTACACACACTACACATATTTTCACAGACAGTTGACATATGTTCACACAAATTACATACATTTTCACACACAACATATTTTCACATATTTTACACACACTACACACAATTTCACACACCACACATATTTTACACACACTACACACATTTTCACACATTAAATATATTTACACACACTACACAGTTTCACAAACTACACATATTTTCACATATTTTACACACACTACACACATTTTCACACACTACACATATTTCACATACACTACACACATTTTTACATACTACACATATTTTACACATACTACACATATTTTCAAATATTTTACACACACTACACACATTTTTACACACTACATATATTTTCACACATTTTACACACACTATACATATTTTCACACACACTACACACATTTTACTCACACTACATACATTTTCACACACTATACATATTTTCACACACATTACACATATTTTCACACACCACAAATTTTACACACACTATACACATTTTCACACACTACACACATTTTACACACACTACACACATTTTACACACACTACACATATTTTCACACTTACATCACACATTTTACATAAACTACACATACTTTACACACACTACACATAACTACACATATTTTCACACACAGATGACATATTTTACACACATTTTCACACACAAATGGCATATTTTACACACTACACACATTTTCACACACTACACATATTTTCACATGCAGATGACATATTTTACATACACTACACACATTTTTACACACTACACAAATTTTCACACACACTACATACATTTTCACACACTAGATATTTTCACATAATTTATACACACTACACACATTTTCACACACTACACATATTTTACACACACTACACACATTTACACACACTACACATATTTTCACATGTTTTACACACATTTTCACACACTACACATATTTTCACAAACACTACACACATTTCACGAACTACACATATTTTACACACACTACACATATTTTCACATACATTACACACATTTTCACACACTACATACATTTTCACACATTTTACACACACTATACATATTTTCACACACACTACACACATTTTACACACACTACACATATTTTCACATCTACATCACACATTTTACACAAACTTTACACACACTACACATATTTTCACAAACATATCATATATTTTACACACACTATACTTATTTTCACACACACTACACACATTTTCACATACTACACACATTTGTGTCGTGTGTGAAAATGTGCGTTGTGTGTGAAAATGTATGAAGTGTGTAAAATGTGTGAAGATATGTGTAGTGTGTGAAAATGTGTGTAGTGTGTGAAAATATGTGTAGTGTGTGTAAATATGTGTAGTGTGTGAAAATATGTGTAGTGTGTGAAATTATATGTGTAGTGTGTGAAAATATGTGTAGTGTGTGAAAATGTGTGTAAAATATGTGAAAATACATGTAGTGTGTGAAAATGTGTGTAGTGTGTGTAAAAATATATGAAGTGTGTAAAATGTGTGAAAATATGTGTAGTGTGTAGTGTATGAAAATATGTGCAGTGTGTGTAAATGTGTGTAGTGTGTGAAAATATGTGTAGTGTGTGTAAATGTGTGTAGTGTGTGTAAAATATGTGATGTGTGTAAAATATGTATAGTGTGTGAAAATGTGTGTAGTGTGTGTAAAATGTGTGATGTGTGTGTAAAGTATGTGTAGTGTGTGAAAATGTGTGTAGTGTGTATAAAAAGTGTGTAGTGTATGTAAAAAGAGTGTGCATTGTGTGTGAAAATGTGTGTAGTGTGTGTAAAAAGTGTGCATTGTGTGTAAAAAAATGTGCATTGTGTGTGAAAAAGTGTGGTGTGTGTAAAAGTGTGTAGTGTGTGTAAAAAATATGGATTGTGTGTGAAAATCTGTGTAGTGTGTATAAAAAGTGTGTAGTGTGTAAAAAGTATGCATTGTGTGTGAAAATGTGTGTAGTGTGTGTAAAAAATATGCATTGTGTGTGAAAAAGTGTGTAATGTGTGTAAAAAGTGTGCAGCGTGTGTAAAAAAAGTGTTTAGCTAAACTTTGTTTAAAACATCTTCTAATCTAATTTTGGATATATGTTGGGTCCTGACTGGATCCTCATTGGGTCCTTGTTGAATCCATTATGAGTCTAACTCTTATATAATTTTTTTTTTATATAGAATCCAATTGGACCCTACTCAAACCCGACCCGATCCACCCAATTGCCACATCTACTAACTACTATCCTTTCCGTATTCCCGCACGAAGATTTGAATCAGATCTGCCGTTGTTTTGTGTAAACTAATCGAACACTACTTAAAAAAGTGCACAAGAAAAGTGAAAAAGTGATATAAAACGATAAAGCAATCTGTCACCACGTATACAATCTTATCCATTTCCCCCAATTTCATAACCCTACCTCTACCTCCGTTAATAATATCTTCATTTCATTTTCTCTCACTCTCACCAAAAAGGAAAAAAAAAACCCTTAAAAAGAACATATCAATGGCGACCTCATTTTCCTCTTTCCGCACTCCGATCGTCTCCTCCGCCGCACCTCCCAACCGTAAATCGGCACCGCCGTCGAAATGGTGGTCACCGCTCTTCGGCTGGTCTTCCGAACCGGACTACATTAACAGCCAGAGCTCAACCGCCAAGATCGAAGCCGGACCGGAGGCTTTCAGCCGGTCCGAGATCGAATCCGGGCGTGTCAGGCCGGACAGGAGCTTCTTCCAGGGTTGCTTCACGGAGGAGAAGGCCAAGGAGCTGCGTAAAAAGACGATTGAGTCCTCCACTTTTCACGATATTATGTACCACTCCGCCATCGCCTCCAGGCTCGCGTCCGACGTGTCGGAGAGCTCCAGCCGTTGACTTGGAGGCTCTCCGGTGGCGAAGTATGTGATCGGAATTAAATCTGTCGACTTTGAATTTTATTTAGGGTTTAAATGCGTGTGTAATCTAATAAATCTGTGTTTTGATTTTTAACTAGTAAGACGCATATTCGGTGTTTTTTGTAACGTTTAGTGCGTGATCCGATCCATGAAGTATTAAATGGATCTTTATTAGTTGAATGTATTTGGGCTGCTCCAATTGTGGTGATTTGGTTTTAGTGGATGTTTATTATTGTGATCAGTGTTCTAATTCGGGTTTAGTGGTTGATTAGGGTTCAAAATCGACTTGTAGAATTGTTAAACGTGTGTTTATGAAGCATTACACACTCTTTGTATGTATAGATATATATGGGAGAGTGTACTTACTAAAGTTTGTTGTTTTAGCACGTTAATCCTTTCTTTTGGGTTTGGTTGGAGTGTAACTTAAAAGCACTTTATCCTTGAAGGCGGACAAACGATATTCTCACAATAAATAATACGGATCACAATACGAAAAATTGATATAAAATCGATAAAGTGGTTCGAATTTACAACAGAACATGATGTTTATGTCTTGACGTAGCAAATGAATTGTAAAATCTCAAATGACACGGGAAACAAGAGTTTCTCAAAGAAAAGTTGATCCAGAAATATCATTGGGAGCATAGTACTACAATGAATATGAATTGAGGGGGCAATGTGTTTTTAAATACTTTTGGGAGTAATGTGCTAAAATAGTGATAGTGAAATTAGGGAGGGGGGCAAATGCCATTTTAACCTTCGTAATATATGTAAATTAGATAGGACATTCGAGATGAATCTATGTTGCTTCGAGTGCAAAAAAGTTGGTCTAATCATAACTATTTATCTGGTAACAATTATGCGATATATAGAAGTCACCCACTTTATAGTAATTTAGTAATGAAAAATGAATCGACTCTATTACACTCAATCTACTGCAGAATGATCCGCACATTTTCGAGTGATCCCAATCCACTACACTAAACTCCAAGAGCCACTCCAAGATACGAATATTCTCAAAACCATTTGAGCAGTATTGACCCAAACCCATTCCTATCCCTACTTTTGGGAAATTTTAAGTTGGATTGGGTTTATTGGAGTCGGTCCAACTAACACCATTGAATGCAAGTGATTTAGTTGACTTCTACCGTCTTATACCTGCATTTAATAGTGTTTGATGCACCAGTTCTATTGGACCCAATACATCGTAAAATCACCGCTGCTTTTTTTTTCATTTAGAAAAGGGGGGTACCCAACAAAAAACACAATATACATTAGCCCGACAAACCCGGGCTAGTAGTCACAAGACGAGGCCACGTAAGGCCAGCTCTATCATTATCTAAGAGGTGATAGACTTGTGAGTAAGTTGCATCCATGTGGTGCATATGAGTGTGAATACCCATTTTTGCTAAAGTGTCAGCCACTTGATTGGCTTCTCTCCAAATGAAATGAAAAGAGACATCTCAGTCTTGACTTTGCACACTACGAATGCGGGAAATCACATCAAAGTGGTGATGTTCCATGGAGGCGTCCACAATGCTATTAAGTGCGGCTCTGCAGTCTGATTCAACGATCACTTTTCTTGTCCCTACAACCCATGCCATCTTTAGCCCCACTAGAATGGCACGTATCTCAGCCTCCAAAGACGAGCACGGGTCAATGCGACCACTGAACCCCCTTAACCAAGTTCCATGCTCATCGCGAAGAGTACCTCCAATCCCTACCTAGCCCCCCGAAGCCACTGCTGCGTCAATATTCAGCTTGGTGTAGCCGGGTGCCGGATACTGCCAACCAGTGTGTATCCGCTGATACATCACGTCTGGATTGAAGTTAAGGGCGTTAATGGTACCGTCAATTCTTTTACGTAACATATCTAGTTCCCCGGTGGGGACCTCCTCTAGGGTAAGGAAAGCAAGAGTCTCCGCAAAAACAAAGTCCCATTTATCACACCAATCATACATTTTTATTACGTGTGAGAGATTCCAGTTGATTCATTCATTCGTTATGCCTGAAAAGAAAGAACAGTGACAATTAGGATGCACTAGCTGAAGCCAAATTTTTTTTGTCCAGTAACAATCACGAATTGCATGCAATGGGGTATCCAATTCGGTCCCACAAATGGGACAACCGTTTGTGGCTGCTATCCTCCGGGCCTTTAGTGCCGAGTTAGTGATCACTTTGTTATGTCTGAGTAGCCATAAGAACGTTCATCTCCGATGCGCTCTCGGGACCTTCCAAATTTTCCTCCAAGATCTATCTTCCCTCTCCGTATCTGATGTCTGAGTCAAAGCCTCGTAAGCACTTTTACAACTATACCGCCCATCAGAGGAAAATAACCATCTTGGCTTGTCAATCTGATCCAACATTTGATCTAAATCAACCTCTTGTAGCCGAACCTTATCACTCGCTGACAAGCCCTGTAACATATCCCAATCCCAGCCAAGACCCCATATCCAGTAGTGAGCTACGGTGTGACGAATCTCCTCTTGTGGGATCGGTTCCACACAACGGGAAGCTAACGAAGTATCTCCGACCCAAATGTCTTCCCAAAAATTTATTTTCCCCCCCGTTTCCCACAAGCCATTTGATGCCCGACTTTAGTAAGGGGATAACCGATTGGATACTTCGCCAGGTAGCCGACGTCGCGTTTTTAGCCCGGACCCTTTGCCTTAGTATATACTTATGTTTAAAAACTTGAACCCACAAACTATCCTCGTCTTTAAGGAGCTGCCACCCCAATTTTCCCAACAGTGCCAAATTCGTGACCCGAGAGTGTCTTAGGCCCAGTCCCTCTCGCTTTTTTGGTTTACAAACTGTGTCCCAATTTATCAAGTGCATCTTCCTGTCACCTTCCAAGCCGCCCCATAAGAACTGCCTATTAGCCTTGTCAATTGCATCACAAAATCCTAACGGTAACCTCATAGTTTGCATATGACACGACGAGATCGTTTTTGTCACTGACTTTATCAATGTCACACGCCTTGCAAGGGATAGGTGTTTTCGTTTCAAACCTTGCAATCTTTTCTTCACTCTTTCCACTAGAAACTCATAGTCCTTGCGTAAAATTCTGCCATGATGGAGAGGGACCCCCAGATAGCGACCCAAGTTTGTAGTAATCCCAAGTCTCGTGATGGTGCTGATGCGGAGTTTGGTTTCCACTTTCACATTGTCGGATAGGAAGAGCTTGGATTTGTGTGCATTAACAGTTTGACCGAAGAGGTTACAATAGTGTTGCAACGTTGTCATAGCTGTCGAGGCCTGCCCGACCGTGGCCTCCCCAAAAAGTAGCAAATCATCGGCAAACATTAAGTGGGAAATACACGGGCCATGTTTTGAGGTAGGGACCGGCCTCCATTTTCTTTCCCGCACCGCCAAATCAATAAGGCAGCCTAGTTGTGTTGGATGAAACTGTGAAAGTTGTGTTGGGTTTTTTACTTTCAGAATTAAAACAATAGGAGATTTATTCAGACAGGGATCCGTTTTACCTGATTGAAGGACTGCATGTACCATCTGAAACACGTCATCGCCCACAGTATCCCAACAGCATTGATAGAACATAGGTTGAATTCCGTCTAGCCCCGGAGACTTAGACGGACTCATATCCCATAGGGCTTTTTTCACTTCCACTTTTGTTACCGGTCTGGATAAGCTCTCAAAGTGTTGACCCTAAAGCTGTGGGAATCCCGGGATCCTTGTGTATGGTTCCGCGGGGTCCCCTTGCCCATAAAGATTTTTATAGTACTGAACCGCCATTTGCTTGAGGATAATCTGATTAGTTTCCATTTGTCCGTCTTCTCGTTCTAAAGCATGCACTTTGGCTTTCCCCTGTCGATTCACGGCCGAAATATGGAAAAACCGAGTGTTCAAGTCCCCTGCTCGGAGCCATTGAGCCCGAGATTTCTGTTTCCAAAACAACTCCTCCTGGTGTAAAATATCAAAGTATTTAGCTTAGAGTTTGATTTCCAACTTGCGAAGGGAGAATCGAAAGTTTATTCCCTAAGCCCGTTGTATCCCTGAAATCCGAGCTATAATTTGTTGTTTACAATTAAATATATTCCCAAACATGTCATGATTCCATGAATGAACTGCCTCCCTAGTGTGTTGAATCTGCTCATGTAGACCCCTGTCTCTTTTCGACTGCCACTGTTCTGCTATCATTTCCTGGAAGTTCAGATGAGTAAACCATGCTGACTGGAATCGACAGTGGTCCAAGCTTGTCCTAAACCATGCGTGCTCGGAAAGTGTAAGCAGTAGAGGTGCTTGATCCGACCCAATTCTCGGTATATGGCGCACTGTGGCTTGGGAGAAGCTAAGCCGCCAACTATCATTACATAAAGCACGATCCAACCTTTCCTGTAGAGACGACCGCCCCCCTTTAGCCCACGTAAATGGAGAACCAATGTATTTCAGATCAAGAAGTTCACATTTGTCAACGAACTCCAAAAATTTACTGCATTTAGACATGTCAATTGGAGCACCACCCATCTTTTCTGCTTGCGTTGTAACCACGTTCATGTCGCCCGCAATCATCCAAGGACCATGTATATTAGTAGCCATGCGAATAAGAAATGCCCAGAGGTGATTGCGTGTCTCCACTTGGGGGCTTGCATACACGGCTGTCATTACCCAAGTTGCATCTCCATCCCTTCGAATAATAGCTGTGATACTTTGATCGTTGGCCTCAATAAGTTCAATGTTAACTTCCAAGGAGTTCCAGAATAGCCAGATGCCTCCTGAAAATCCCTTAGCTTCCACTCGCTCAATTCTATCAAATTTACTAAACTTCAAAATCCCCTCCGCCTTATGACCCGGGACGCGCGGTTCCACGAGTACAAGAATCATTGTCTTATGCCGATGAAGAACTTCTCTAAGCGAACTCAACAATTCAGGTTTCGCTGCACCCATGCAATTCCAAAAAATAGACGTCATTAAATAATTCGGGGGAGAAGTTCCGATAAACAAAAAGTTATACCCGGGGGGGGGGGGGGGTTGGAACCTCCCTTTCCTTAGTCATGTCGACGTTGGTGACCCCACTGCCTTCCGGTACAGTGTATGCCCCGTCTCCACGACCCCAATCGCCACTATGAGCAACAATCTTAGACGTATCAATCTCCTCCACCGATTCATCATCTGAACTAAGATTTTCTTCATTAGTATGATTCGGAGGTCTGGTGAAGTCAAATTGAGAGCCATGAGCCGGCAAGAACAGCGGTTCCTTTGCGCTAAGTCCAAAATGGCACGACGCTAGGTGCATATCCCTCGTCATATAATCTGTCATATCATTAGCCGGATCAAATAGTGGATTAATGGAGTTGTTCTGAGTCAGATTATTACTTGAGTACAAATAATGACTTGCACATTTTTGAGTGATCCCAATCCACTACACTAAACTCTAAGAGCCAGTCCATGATTCCCCTTCTTTTGGGATCCGAATTTGACCAAAACTCATTGATATCTCAACTCTACTTCTAGGAAATTTTAAAGTTGGATTGGGTTTATTGGAGATAGTCCAACTAACACTATTGGATGCAAATGATTTAGTCAATTTTTACCATCATATACCTGCATCTAATAGTGTTTGATGCACCAATTCCATTGGACCTGATGCATCGTAGAATCACCCTACTTCTTTCAGATTCAGATTATTACTTTCTTAAATTTCGCAGATGATTGTGGTACTTGGAGTATATTCTTCTCTACTCCTCCCAAGTTCTTGGAGTCTAGTTTACTACATGGTTTTATACAAGGGTTGACTATGCTAATTTTCTCTTATTATATGGCTAATCAAAAGAATTTTTTTCTAACTATAAGATTAGACTTAGCTTTGACGAAACTCAGATCAAATTTGACTGAATTTAGCAAAATAAAAGACAACTGACTTGTTGGATGACGTCATGTAATCGTTCCACAAAATTGATGATGGGTTGAATTGAACAAGCTCATTTAGGTCGACTGACAATAAAGACGATTGTTGAACGGAAATAAGTCACGGTATAAAAAGTTCCTATAATTAACCCCATTATTGTTATCGCTCTTAAATTCACATTGATTTCACAAACAAAATGTTTTCAGATTACTTGTTGGATCAAGTTTGCCCACATTAAATTCTAAAACGAAGAGGATAGCCTGATCAGATAAATTCGGGCCGGTAGTTTTTAACCATGAGTCATACAAATATTATAAAACTCCAAATAAAGAGATAAATGTCCCAATTTGTGACAACCTGAAATTGAACACGCGACCTCCCATATGAAAGTGGAAGCTGATAAAAAGGCTTGGTAAGCTTGCCTACATCAGTTATTCAAACAATTTAATGTTAATAACACATAGGCTAACATCTGATGGGCCTAGTTCGCTGGGAAGCCCAATAATTGATTTAGTCTTCCGAGCTGAATTAGTTGGACTGGACGGACTGATTTGTACTGGCTATTGGGCCTCATTTCATTATAGTTTTGATCCAACAAGATTTCAGGTTATGTTAAGTTGTGTACTCACTTTAGGATCAATAGCAGACTTAATTCAAGCGGCGAAGTTAAAATATCATGATTATGAAATATATTCTTCTTAATTATGCTATTTATAATCTTCAATCATTCTGAGTCCTTCGCTCACAACACGCTGACTCCTTGTCCCCCGGACCTCGCCCGCACGCCGCACTTTGTCTACGCACATCACTCACCAACTGGATGACCAATATCGACACGTCTTGCTCCATGTCATGCTATCTCGCAACACTTGTCCATATCATTACTACAATGTTCACAATATCTCGGACTACTCAAAATATTGCACACAATGTGTGCAACCGTGTATTGTATATCGTGTGTTGTCTAAGCAGCCCATGTCATGGCACCAATACTTGGCCAAATCCAACGTGTTGCATCAGGCTATACCGTCTCGCACGGCTAAGCTTACCCGATGCTCTAAGAATCTAACATTTAGTCACGTAATGGCTAATGCACATGTTATGAGATTAGATACTGAATTATTGCCGACCAAAAAGGAACAAAAGCATAGGCTGAAAATAGGAAATCAATAACTTTCATGGTTTTCTTTTTAATTTTTTTGAAAAAATCACTGAATTTCCAATCAATTGCACATGGATTGCGCAGTAACAGATCTTGAATGGTCTCTAGCTTATTTTATTTATTTATTTAGTTTTGCTGATTCGGATAATTCTACTGTTTTTCAACTGACAGATCCGATCCTAAGATATTTTTTAAAAAATATTTTCAGATATAATTATTTTTAATATAATGTGGAATAATTCAAGACCAATCTTGGACTCCTACCACCTTCCCAGAACCAATCAAGTAATAATAATACATGGTCACAGACTCGCAGGCATGTGCATGTTTCAGAAGAACAAGATATCAATTCACCTATCTTTTGAAAATTATACTGTAATTAAATACCGGGAAATTCTAGCCCAGACCCGGCTCGGCCAAACCCACGTGTATTTTTTAAAATAACTTACGAATTATATAACAAGTGTAATACATTCTTCTTGTGAAATACACTTGGGTGCGGTCAAGCTGGGTCTGGGCTAAAATTTTCCTTAAATACCGAGGTAATGAGGGTTATTTTTTGCAGATAATGAGGGTTATTTTTTTTTTTTTGGTAAGTGATGGTTTTATTTTATTATTTTGTGAAAAAAATAAGGAAAACCATTGTTGTTTTCTTTGTCTATATCGTTTTATCCAAGTACTCGAGAACTTAATTATATTTAATAGCTCAAATTTTTCTGATTCATTGAAATAAATGAGGACAAAAGTATACTCTTAATAAGTGGATTTGCTAAATTTTGAAATAAAAGTAGATTTCTACTTCGTTTTTTCTCCCGAAGTTTCTAAAATACAGAGTCCATCATGTTATAGTTGAAATTATCATTTCAATAATGCTTGAAAGAGGAACCTTATCACATGACAAAAATTTAGGACAAAGATTCATTAGAAAGGAATAGGAAAGAGTATAGGATTATGGAAATGACTATAGTGCCCTTTTTTAAAGTGAAATGGTTATATTTACCACTATATTATAATATCTAGTGACAACAAACTCATAATAGTGAATTAACAATTTATAATGGCAAATATAAACAATAATCAATGATAGATATATACTAATTATTCTTAATTAAATACCATGAGTCACGAATCCAAGACCTCATAGTATCAGGCCATCTGCTTTTTTATATGAGCAACATTTATTAGGATCAAATATTTATAATTAGACCTAACTTATAAATGCATGTAGAGATATAATTTTATTTTTTTATACATTAGTAGCGCAAAACATCGCGACAAAAGCATCATGGATCAAGTAAGATAAATGTGCGTCCAAAAGCATCATGGATCAAAAAATTAATCCTTCTCGGCCATTGAGTAAGATAAATGTGCGTCCAAAAGCATCATGGATCAAAAAATTAATCTTCTCAGCCAGTTACTAGATGGTTGTGACAAACGACCATCGAGTAAGATAAATGTGCGTCCAAAAGCATCATGGACCAAAAAATTAATCCTTCTCGGCCAGTTATATTTTTCCGAGCAAAAATATAGTTGTGCCAATAAGATCATATTGATGGTACAGTATTGGAGACCACGATACAAGATGCCTAAGACCATGTGTTTGTTCCATTAAACAAAAAAAAAAAAGACCATGTGTTTGTGGGGTGTTATGTTCCGAGATAAATCTAATCATAATTGCAAAGATGAATAATGCAATTTGGTGGCACTAAAGTGTTACTTAAAAGTGTTTAAGCACGTAGCCAATTATTAGAGTTATTTTATTTTGTTTAAGTAATTATTCTTAACTCCAAATATCCACACATCGAGCTAGAATTATATATTCAAATCTTTCGCAACATAATCGTATAACGTTTTCATTTATAAATATATGCAATATGTATATATATACGTATCACATCTTTATAAATGTAAGAAAATATAAGACAGGCGGTTTTAAATGTAAATTATGGTTGTCACAAAGTTTCTAGTAATATCTTTTTTTTATTAAAACCCACATATGTCATGGTGGGGGATTTTTCGGGGTCTATTCCCTTCTATATACCAAAGCTAAAAGTATTTACATGTGAAGTTAAAACAAGAAGTACCACCGATTTCCGGATCACAATAATGAAACAAGGATTATTACTCCCTTTACAAACATCAAATTAACATTAGAAGAATCTAAAGCTTGGTAAATTAAATTTAGGGAAAATTATATTAACACCCACTGTTATAATAGGTAATTATACAAACTACCCCTCTTATAATTGAAATTACAAATACCTAACTCAATATAATTGAAAATTATTTTTACCCCCCTGAGATCAGTTTTTTGACGACATCATCATGTGAACTTGCAAAAATGCCCCCTGTCCAAATGTCATTTAGAAAAAATTACAACAACCCCCCTCTTATTTTTGAAATTATACAAACCTCCCCTATTATAATCCAGTTCTTACAATCACCACTACGTATTAAAATTTTTTTACAATTTAACCCCTAAAAATCTTACAATTAGCCCCCTGTAGGGGGTGTTGGTAATTTCAAAAGCAAGAGGGGGTTTTGGTAATTACACATAATAAGAGGGGATACGGCCGTAATAAAAATATTTTTTCAACTTTTTTTATTTTTTTAATAATTTAAGAGAAGTGTCACGGACTTAGTCTCAATGCTAACGTCTCGTGCAGCAATTACCTCAATCCGCCTCTTGTGTGACTTGCTAAGTCAGTCTTTCCTGAAATGGGCACGTGTGTTAAAGGGAAATTGGCAAAGTGCACAAGAAAACTCTTTAAAGGAAAACACTCTATATTAATCTTCCAAACTTGGTTGATTACAAATGAGCCCCTAACCTCTATTTATACCACCCATCCTTGGAATGGAGGGCTAAGATTAATCTTAATCCTACGGTTAAGATCTAACATCTAGATTGTTCCTAGTCTAGATATTTACATGGACAATTCTAGAGAATTTTTATATCCTACACAATTCTACTAACCTCTACAATTCCTACTCTTTCTAAAAACTTTTACATTGCTCCACTCTTATCCAAAATATTCTAAAACCTTCTACAATGTTCTACACTATTCCGGAGCTTTCTGCCGATATCCATATTATTCTAGAGTATTCCAGAACATTCCAGAATCTTCTAAATCTTTTTAAAATCTTCTAGACTTCTCCGGAATATTCAAGTAGCCTTTAGTCTCTCGTCAACCGGGAAAAATGTCATGTCCCCGTCGTCTCAAAATACTTCAAATTGTCGGTGTGTGACAGAAGGACAAAAATGTCATTTAGTATTGTTTGATCATTGACAGAGGGTTTCCAGGGGGGTGAATGTAATTTTCAGTTATAGTGGGTTAGGTATTTATAATTTCAATTATAAAAGGGGTAGTTTATGTAATTATTTATTATAACAGTGGTTGTAGGTATAATTTTCCCTTAAATTTATCCATCCTAATAAGCCCAATGGCAGCTCCCTTGATTTGACATGGGAGAAGGATCCTAGAGGTTTTGGATGAGCAAGCTTCGTTAGCAAAAAAGTCGGCCACAACATTTACTTCCCTATAAATGTAAGTAAATTGGATGTCCATGTATCTCATGTGCACGGATACTATGATGCACGGATATCATTCTTTGACTGGGATATTATGATGCACGGATACTCTTAAAAATGATTTTGTGTAGGATCATATTCGTATTGTACTCGTATCTGATACTGATACTCCGAAAACCATATCCAGACCATTTTTGAAATGTCAGAGAATAAAAAAAATAATTCTGGATAACGTCTCCGATACAAAATTTAAAGCATTCGACACGCCTTAAATACTTACAAAGTGTTTTTGTAATATTAAACTATTTTTTTGGGTTAAACTAGGAAAAAAGATAATATTATTTGTCTTTTATAAAAAATTAAATCATAAAAGTTAAACGAATGACAAAAAAATTTAAAGAACTAGACAAAATTATACTTGTGTAAATGAATTTATTGAATCAAATTTGTTTTCAAGTATTATACATGCATATACATATATATATATATATATATATATATATCCTCAGCTTATTGAATCCTAAAATTTTGAAATTTTTTATATTCATATCATATTGTATTCGTATCCCGTATTCATATCTGTATCCGTGTAACATAGCTAGGATAGTATGGTAGAATTACACGTGCACACTGTTTTCCTCCTAGGGATTTGATGAATTCAATTGGCCATAAAATCATCTCCATAACTAAATTTATGACTATGTTTATGATATCGATGACTAAGTTAAACTGTGCTATGGAGGAGAATTTTTTATTCATTAGGATTTAGTTACTGTTAGATAATATCATATATATTTATATATTTTTCTAATATTTATGTTAATTTAGATTTTTTTATATTTTCTTGTATTTATCTTTTCCTTGTTTATAGTTAGGGCTTCTTGTTTACCAAGTACATGTATACCTATAAATATGTTTCTCAATAATACAAGCTCCCTACGAGGTTTTCTCTAATCTAACATGGCATCAGAACCATGGCTTCGAGCCATGGTCTCTCGATCTCTCGCTTCCACCGCCATCCTCAAGTCTCTGTTCCCGTCCGGCGCCCCTTATTCAGTTTAGTTTTCCTTTATCTATTTTTTCTCTTTCTTTCTCCTATGGCCGCCGCCGCCCCCTCTCTTGGTCGCCACCGCCTCTAGCTTCTTCTCTCTTATCTCGTTTTCTCTTCTTTTTGTTTTTCTATGGCCGCACTTAGCCGCCACAGCCTTTAGTTTTGTTAGTTGTCACCGCTCACCCTTGGAAAACGAGAACTTGGAGGCGCCGCCTTTTTATTTTATGTCGCCGCCTTCTCTCTTTGGCCGCGGGCCGCCGCGCTTGGGCGCTGCCGCCTTTAGTTTTGTTAGTTGTCATCGCTCACCCTTGAAAAATGAGAACTTGGAGCCGCCGCCACCGCCTAATGCCGCTGCTACCTTTTATCTTTGTCGTCGTCATCTTCTCAAATTCTCTATGATCGGATTTTTTTGATCCAGTCTCAAAGTTCAAAACCCTCACATTTTGACTGCAGGTGAGTGTTAGATAATATATATATATATATATATATATATTTCTATATCTTTATAATATTTGTGTTAGTTTAGGTTTCTTTATGTTTCCTTGTATTTATCTTTTCTTTGTTTATAGTTAGGGTTTCTTGTTTACCAAGTACATGTATCTCTATAAATATGTTACTCAACAATACAAGTTCTCTACGAGATTTTCTCTAATCTAACAGTTACACCCAACTACTTTTGTGGTATATCTCATAATATATACTAACTTCGTGGTTAGTCCATTTTTTTTACTTCAAATAAAATACAATTGATTGAGCCAACTCCAGATTGATTAGAATTACCAATCATGTAATTTAGAATAATACTTGGGAGTCATGGGATTGGGACATTCATATATTCAAATCATTTGGTACATAATCGTTTAACATTTACTTCTATCACTGATGTATGGTTAAGATTAAGATGTAAAATGAGAAAAAACGACAATGTGGAGAAGAAATTAAAAAATTTCACTCAACATTCTATTTAATTCTAGACGAAGGAGATACTCTGACTCGATAAAATCGGATCGATAGTTTTTAATCATGGTCATACCTAACCTAAAAGACTCCAAATAATGATAAAAAAGTTACAACTAGTGAGACAGTTTGGAATTGAACCAAATATCTCTCACATGAAAGTGGAAGCTGCTACCACTAAACTAACAAGTCTTGGTTACATCATATTTACTCATGTATGCATATGTCACGTCTTCGTGTGAGTAACAAGAAATGTTACATAGTCATTTAAGTGAAATATTTTTGGACTATACATCCACATGTGGTCAGGGACAGAACCAAGAATATAAGTTTGAGGGGGATAATGCAAAATAAAGGGGGTAAAGCTGAAAACTTTTAAATTTTGATGGAGCAAAATTTTAGATTTCAAAAATTTATAGGGTAAAAAAATAAATTTTTGAAAGTTGAAGGGGCGGGGGGTGGGGGGGGGGGGTGCCCCCGCCAGCCGCCCATGTGGCTCCATCCGTTGCATGTGGATGAGGTGGTTGGTGGTCGGTTTGATTGAGATCTTCTCTTGCAAAAATGGTGTTTCATATTATATTTAACCAGATGAACAATAAATATATAAAATAATCTTTTAGATGTAATTTGAATTGAATTATAAATTAAATATCTATGGTGTAAGTGTATTATGAAAGATGAGATGAAACCTTATTGTAGAAAATCCTCAATGGGGTTCACCGGTTCAGAATTCCATGACCCCAATTATGACCCAAATAATTTACTACATTAACATCTCCACATACAGAAAAAGTAGATCGAGAAGAGTACACACAACATGTTATCATGTGTTCTTGTTTGTTACTACAACATGCTGTTGTATAGTATGACAAATTAGAGATAGTAATTGGATAGGTTCGTCTAGTGTAGACAAAGTAATTATCAGTAACAACTAACAACCACCATTATAACAATTTTATTGTACATATCACAAGTGCTTTATGTGATTATGATTTATTTAAATTGAGTCATAATTATTACTACTTAATGAACGAACGCGCGCAACAAAAATTTAATAAACATTGCATTTTTATTGAAGGTTTTTTTTTTTTTTTGTCTCTAAATTGCAAATTAATTTTTATATAAGCATATCCAAAATTCTAAATATTAATCGTGTGAAATTTGTAGTGGCGGACTATCGCAAAATAGAGAACTTAATCGCCACAAAATGTTCCTTATTTATTGGGACAAATAACTCAAATATATCATCATGCCGCATGTTACGTTAGTAAATAAGCAATCAAATTAATTGCATCAAGTATTAGAAATATGTCTCCTTAGTACATTAACATTATACACCCATATATAGTGACGAGCTTTACATTCTCAATGAGAGTCAAATTCACGTTCAAATAGAATTGGAGAAAATGACCAAAATAACCAAAACTAGCACCTAACCCTCAATAAATGAATGAGTTAATTGGTGATGGCAAGTAATGTTATTTCCTTCAAATTGGAGAGCATTCTCATTGACCAAAACGCATATAAACCCTCCCAATCCTCCATCTTGATTCAAACACACATATTCCCCACTCCACCCCGAGAAAATCACACACAAAACCATAATACTAACAAAAATATGAAGATGGGGAAGATAGTTTTAGTGCTACTCTTTGCAAGTGTCCATATTGCATTATCTTTGGCTGATGGTAAGCTTTCCAATACTTTGAACTCTTTGCATAATGTATACTTTTAGTTATCTCTTTTTCATATTGAGTTTTCTGTGTTTATCGATTCATTTATCCCAAAAGTTTCGTATTTCTTTGTATTAACGATGGACTTAGCTCTGTAAAACACAATTAATTTTGTCCAATGTGATGGTGAGGATATCAGTGGGAAACTAAATTGGAGGGTTGCGATATTTAGATATTCAAGGTTTAGGAGTACCCTTTGGGTATAATTGTATGAGATCAATCCTTTATATTATATATATATATATATAATTTTCTCCACTTTAACATTAGTTGGGACTTTGCGGGTTTTCATCTCATATTTCATTGCTCATGTGCGAGCGACATGTTAAAAAAAAATTCATAAACATAAAAGTAACTTGAGTACAAATAATGTGTACATGACATGAAATACGAAATAAAGCCTTATTATGAAATAAAGAATCAGTGTGCTTTAATTAAGCCTTTAACGTTGAATTAATTGAGCTACGATGTAAGTTTTTCAATCCATCAATTCTTTCCCAGCAGGAAGTGGGTCAATATCACACTACCTGTAACCAAAAATATATATATATATAACTACCAATGGAATCATTTATTACAGTAGAACGTGCTTCCAATTAAAAATTAGATAAAATAAAAATAAAAAGTAAGAACAGCCTAGAAAGACAATAAAACATTTTTTTTTTCAAAAGTTAATTTACTAAGTTGGTAAGTAAGCCAGGTTGCACTAGTTAAATATCAAAATTATTGTCTTTCTATTATTAGTTATTTATTTATTGCTAGAGTACATAACATGTGATAGCTTAGTGTCTACAGGTGGAAATGTGATATTGTCATCAAAACTGGGATCATATTAGTTTTAGGAACTTTTGAATTTTAAAGTCTCAAATCATTATAATCACATTGATGGATCTTATATAGATATGATTCATTATATATATAATCGTAACTATGCTTGAACTATTAACATCTCATAGGATCTAAAACTTTACTCTGACCATATATATAGCATAATAACTTAGATAAAGAAGGTGGCAAAAAAAAATCTAATGTCATTTTGTGAGTGAATGAAAATATATAAACGGTAAAGATAGCAAGTCATTTAAACTTTTGCGTTTTTATATTTTTTTTTATATAATTTTTTCTTTGTACTTTTTTATCTGAATTACACTAGTTTTTACAAAATTTTAATATTTTAGCATTTTCCAAGGGAATAGGTGGAATATTTTGCTGGGATTTCATCACATGCATCATATGTGACCCTTTTAAAGGGTAGAAATGACATTTTATCAATTGAAACTACATTTTCTTGTGTTTTCACTATTTTGAATTGTACTATTCCAAAATATCATTTGAATCTAATATGGTAAAAATATTAAACTACAAGGTCCATAAAATATCATTTTTATCCTTAAAACGATCACATGCAATGTATGTAATGAAATTCCGGCAAATATTCCACCGAAAAATGTTTAAAATATAAATAATTTTGTAAAAACCCTAATTCAAATAAGAAAGTGTAAAAACAAAAAAAGTTTAGATAAAATAGTGATAAACTCAATGTAGTTCAGATACGGAAGTGTAAAAAAAAAGTGTAAAAATTCGAAAAAAAATTGGATGGACTATTATCTTTACCCCTATATATAATAACTCAAAGTCTGAAATTTTATGTCTCAATTTAGTGTTATTTTTAATTATGGAAAATAGATGCAAATTAGTTATACAGACGTCTTTTCCAGTATAAACTTATGTGCATCTATAACATGAAATAATAAATAAACCACGAAATCAACATGCATCATTCAAGAATCAAGACCGTCTAAACTGTCCTATAATCTCAAGTTCACATGGCTGATCTACATGTGTTCGCATGAACATTGCCTTGTCAAATAACATAAACTTAACCTTATTCCATAAACTTTTCTTAAATTTTATATAATTGGGACAAGCATAAAATATTACAAACAAAATAAGATCTAAATTTCGATCTAATTCACAAGTTTGGCAATCATTTAATTTGTTATGCACAAGAATCCACCTATGTAAATATAAATTGTGTCCTTGCATGATCTTATGTACGAAAAAGTGTTGGTATTCACAATCACACTTAACAATATCTTGAGGGATTAGTAACCAGCCTTTCAGTGACACAACAAAATTCCTATATCCACAAATTTCTAATCTACTTCAGAAAAATTCAGGACAATTACCCAACGGCAACTTTGAGTATGGTCCAAAACCATCCCAAATGAAGGGCACCAAGGTGATAGATCCTCATGCCATACCATTTTGGGAAACCTCGGGCTTCGTCGAGTACATAAAATCGGGCCAAAAACAAGGCGACATGCTTCTTGTGGTGCCCGAGGGCGCCTCCGCCATTCGGCTCGGAGACGAAGCCTCCATCAAGACAAAAGTTAAGGTTAAAAATGGGATGTTTTACTCAGTTTCATTTAGTGCCGCAAGAACTTGTGCACAAGAAGAGAAGTTGAATGTCTCAGTCTCACCAAATTCAGAGCCCAATGATTGGGGGATTTTGCCTATGCAAACTGTGTATAGTAGTGATGGTTGGGATTCATATTGTTGGGGCTTTTTGGCCCAATCCAATGATATTGAGATTATGATCCATAACCCGGGAGTTGAAAAGGACCCGGCTTGTGGCCCGCTTATCGATTCGGTTGCACTCAAGGCTTTGAGGAGTCCTAGAAGACAAAAAGGTGAATTCTTTCTCCCGGTTCAATTACCATATTGTCCTTCTGTCGCATTTTTATAGTCGTAGTCTGTTTTGACATGAAAGTTCATATAGAAGAAGTCGAAAAAATTTAAATACAAAATATGTATTTTTACATGATTTCCTTTCAAATGGTTGAGAATTAGTTGTGTCACGCAAAGTATGAGGATTTTTTTTTGTTACATGTAGGAGGATATTATTCGAAAAGAATTTTGCTGTAAAAAGTTAATTTTTATTTTGGAAAGTTTTCTAAATGTGATAATGCATCTTTGATCCCAAACTTCACGGCCCTGAGCATTTGGTCCACGTTGTTAATTTTTGGCACATGAGTGTCACGTGATCATTAGTTTTGTTGATTTGATGGAAAAAACTTATGTGAAAGACACACGAGAGCTTCAAGAAGTATATCTCCGCATACTTTTTTTGCCCTCATGTGCCTTTTGTGTACATATTTCTCACCGGATCAGCAGATCTAATAGTCATGTATCACTTATGTGGCCAATTTCATCTGAAAAATGACTTTGTGGAGCAAATGTAAAATAATGTCTAAATTATGAAATTGATAATGTGGAAGGGACTAAAAGTGCTTATTTCCTGCCTCATATGACGAAAAATGTAATTTTTCGCATTCTATATACTTTGTTCCATATCATCACTCTAACTTTTGTTGCAATCTCCAAAATCTAAGTGTATTTTGTTGTACTTGATGCAGGTAACATGTTGAAAAATGGAAACTTTGAAGAAGGTCCATACATTTTCCCTAAAACATCATGGGGTGCCCTAATTCCTCCCAACATTGAGGATGATCACTCCCCACTGCCCGGATGGATGATCGAATCCCTCAAAGCCGTAAAATACATAGATTCCGACCACTTTGGAGTGCCAGAGGGCAAACGAGCAGTCGAATTGGTGGCCGGAAGGGAAAGTGCAATAGCACAAGTCGCGAAAACAGTGCCTGGAAAACTTTACGACCTCATATTTTCTATTGGCGATGCCAAGAATTCTTGTGACGGATCAATGATGGTTGAGGCAACTGCAGGCAAAGTTGTTCTTCAAGTTCCTTATGAATCGAAAGGTATTGGCGGGTTTAAACATTCCAAACTTAGGTTCAAAGCAATTTTACCTCGTACTAGGGTTAGGTTCTTGAGCACATACTATCACATGAAGAGTGACAACTCTGGTTCTTTATGTGGTCCGGTGATTGATGATGTGAGGTTGGTTAGTGTTCGCAACTCAGGACGTGTATAATCGTGTTTTTTTTATTACACGGTTTAAGTGGTATTTATCGAGGTTACTATATAGATTGAGGGTTTCGTTTTGTAATATTCTTTTCATTTATGGTGATATAAAGGTGAAGTTCCACTTGCTTTAGAGTGTTATTTACTTTATGTAACTATGTATCACTGTCATCAATGTTTTAAATTTATATGAATGAATGCTAGCTCAATTTGTTTATGATCATTGTTTGTCATTGTGTACACATATTGGATTATCTCTGATTTACATTTTATTTATGGATTGATGAAGAGCATTTTTCAACATTTATGAAGAACAATTGAGTTTCTAAACTATTATTTGGTGTCATTTTATGTTTATAAAGTTGAAATATCAATTTGATGTATGAGGATGATATGCAGGGTTTGTTAAAACTTAAAAGTCTTGTGATTAGAATGATCAAATACTATCTATAGATTTTGGATTTGGCTAGGAAAAGAATATTGTAATTTGTAAATTAAAACACAAAGTATTATTCGAATTTCGACGTCATCATAAAGATATTTTTTTCAAAAACATTTCCTTGCTACCCAAAACATGTTGGTTTAGTGGTATCTACCCCCCATTTTATGTGAGAAGTCCTGGATTCGAATTCAGACTGACACAAGTTGTGGCTTTCCTCTCCTATGGAATTAGATAAAGTTCTTATGGCTTAGAATTATGGCTATCAATCCGAATTTGTCGGGCTAAATATTTAGGGTATCTTCATTTGTCTTGAATTTAAAAAAAATTCCTTGCTAACGAAACATAATTTTAAGATATATAGTTTAGTGGATTGATATTGGAGCTCCACAAATTACTGTAAGAGCTCAACTCTTGTTCTTCTCTCTGAAAAAAATAACAAAATACCCAAAATAAACTATTGGAAATAGTTTATTTTTAGAATATTTCAAAAGCAAGAAAGAAAAAAGAAAATAGAGATTTTGTTATGCTTTGATTGCGAAATCAATGAGATTTGTTAAGCAATTTATTTGGGACTAAATAATGGTTTAAATCCCTAGAAATCTGCAATTACCATAATGCTTTTTGCTCACGTGCTTTATTGTGTGTTTATATATATTTCTTTCCAAAGGTTATTGGAGTAGAGAGGAGAAAATAACATAATAGAAAAGCTTTATCCTTCTACACTTTGAGTAAGCCATTCTCAGGCAAATTGACATTTTATATCAACTGGTCGCCTCCAAACTCCAGTCACCATATATGCTACACCCATATTATATTATTCAAGTCATCTTCACTTATTTTATTCTCAACTATTTTACGTTATCGTCGAAATTGGAGAGTACAAACGAAGGGTTGTTCTACAGAAATTTTCACAAACTTGTGTGCACATGTGGTGTCATATGACTGTTGAATCTTGGGGTAGACCATCAGTGACCTAATGCACCGAGTCATTGACTTTGAGGGAAAAAATTTATCTTTAAGGACATTGCTTCGCACGCCTCAGTCCAAGTTTAATAAGTTTTCTTAATCTCTCTCATTTATCTTATCTCGTTGTTTAATTTTAATCTTTAAATTAATTAACATAATTGTGAATTTCCTTCAATATTTTCAACAATCTTAAAGGTAGAGTTATTGTAAGTAGCAATCTCTATTTAAACCGTGGTAAATGCTCATATTCATTAATGATAATAAGATGAAATTAGTTTACGAAAATTGAATTAGAAGTGCATCTGAGTTGTTGGGCAATTGTGTGGAGTCAGATCAAAATAGGTTGGAAAAGGAGCCAAGATAGAGTCGAGAAGGGTCGGGGTTGACCGGTATCACAAAAGGATGAAGAGGAGTCGAAAAATTGAAGCAGGGGTGCAGACACTGTACGTGGCGCCCAGGCGCAGCCATAGTGGTGTCTAGGCGCCCAAGGCAGCAGGGTGGCGCCACTGTATGGCGCCTGAGCGCGGGCAGAGCGGAAACATTGCATTTTTCGATGGTTTTCGTGGCTTATGCATTTTTGGCATGTTACTTGAGTCCTATTTTGATGAGAATTGTTTTCTTAAGTTCTAGAGTTGATTTAGGATTGTTTTGCCTATATCTATTAGGGTTTTAACTTCACTTTTGTCTATTTAAATAGCATAGAACTCATCTTGTAAATGTAATCGAATCACTTTGAAGAGTTGAAATAAAAAGGATCTAGTTGGAGGTGGTTTTTTCCCTTGATTGGGTTTCCACCATAAATTCTTTGTCTTCTTTATTGCTTTTGTTTTCCCAAATTTTCTTATATTTTCCAGTTGTAATTGTTTCACCATTAAAACCCTTGATTACTAACATGAGTCTCATCATATAATTTGTCTATCACAAATATTAATTGAAATTTCTTGTAAAAGAATAGAAAATTGAATGCAGCAAAGTATATATTGATGGATAGTCATTGTACATGGTAGCCAATCTATAATTAGGGGTGTAAACAAGCCGAGTCGAATCGAACGAGATGTTCAAGTTTGTTTGAAATACAATCGAGCTTCAAAGTTTTTGTTTGAGCTTGTTTGATTAATAATCTAGCCGAACACGAGTCGAGCTCGAGTAGTATGATTTTTTTATAAATATTTTTATTATTTTTTACTAATCGAGCCGAGCTCGAGCCGAGTTTCAAAACTTATCAAACACAAAAAGTTGTTCAAGTTTGGTTTGATAAGTTAACGAACCGAGCTCAAACGAGCTTTTAGCGATCGAGCTCGAGTCAAGTATCGAGTAATTTGGTCCGTCTTTCATCCCTAACTATATATGAGTCTCTGCAGTCAAGTTTCAAATATATTTCTTATTTTAGTAATTTATCAATTGTACAATTACGCATGTTTTACGAAAGAAAAAAATATAACTTAGTGAAGTATACTTGAAAATTTATTCTTTACGTGTTTGAATTATATATAATATAGTGTTGTTATAATACACTTACTCGGAACTGTGGGGTTAAAGTTCTTAACTTGATATATTTTGAGAAAAGGAGAATATTGGGATAATATATCTTATCAATTCCATATGTCATGAATGGAAATGTAAATGCAGCTTGATCCGGTTAGTTGATTGATTATATTATTACATGGCACTAAATAATATTACTTCTAAGTCAATGGAGATTTTGTAACTTGAATTGTGTGCTTAGAAAGTTTCATGCTCTTGATGTTGATGAATTCACCATGGATAAATAATAATAACAGATGAGATTTTGAAAGAATTTAGAATATAAATGTCAAATTTGTATTGACATTAAAAGATTGCAAGACGATTTCAAAAGTTGAGTTTAACAATTAGGAATTTGGGTGACATGAACTTCACAGCATACATGGTGACAAATGCTAATTTGTGACTATTATTCTGTATCAGGTTTCTCGACATTGTTCCGATTTCTTGCTCAGAAATGAAAATGAAAAATTTATGTGAAAAAAATATTATTTGATAAAACGGGTAAAAAGGATTATTGTCCTCTGAGTATTTGATGTGTAAGTTATTTTCTTACTTGAGTATTTTGAAGTGTGGGGGTATCTCGAAAAAAAATTTATCGCATAAATCTAAGAAATTGGAAATATACATCCTATGAATTTGAGAATATTATTTGCTTACCTTAAGTACTTTTTAAATGTGGGGGTATCTTATGAAAGCCTTATTGAGGTTTTGAAGACTAAATCTTCTTATTGATCTGTAAAAGGTGGCTTTAATGTATTTGAGATTACTCTAAAACTTGAGATTGCTTACTGGGTTGAGACGGATTATATGTTGGATATATTACCACAATTCTATTTATAAATTCGTAACACTTAAGAGTTCTTGAGCTTCTTGCAGCAAAATGTATCCATGCGTTTTATTTTAATATGATTTGAGTTAAAATTGAGAAAACTCGGGATAAAATGAGAAGAAAGTTTGGAGGATTGAATCTCTGTATAGTTTTTTCACCTGCTCTAATCAATGTCAATCCTAATATGTGACTTTTGTTATAACTTTGTTAACATACTCATTGAGATGAATGTCTACTAAATTGATGTTATAAGTGGGACAAGATTTTCTTGTCGTTTCAATTGTGCTTGAAAGATTTATGCAAAATGATGCATGAAATTGACGAAGCTAAACTGTGCGTTTCGATTTGCCCTAAATACATCGTTGAAAGTATCTTGAGAAACTTGAGTCAATTTGATTCCAATATCTATGAGCACGTACCCCTTGGATCTGTGAGTCTTAAAGAAAAATATTTGAGAAACGATGTATCAATGTCTGAGTAAATTATTAGAAATTTTTATGTACAAAATTAGTTGTATTGGCATTCATATTGTTTATGTTGTAAGCTAAACAGATACACTAGAGACCATGTGGTGTTCTTAACTATTAAGTATCTTGAGGATACTTTAGACTTTATTTATTCTACTTTGAAATTCCTTTGCGTGGGTACAATGATGTGGACTGATTTATGATTATGAACCAAAAATTCCTAAGTAGATGTGTTTTGTATGAGAAAATATAATATCTTGGAAACTGTCCAAGTAAATTTATATTACTCGATTCGCTGAGGAATTTGAGTGCATTGTCTTAGTAAAGGCAGGCATTAAGGATGAGTTGCTTCTAAGGCTATATTAAATGTGATTGTCAAGCTAAGATAGTGAAGGCAAGAAATAAGGCCTATTGGGAATAGGCAATATACAATTGAAACATAATACTTTGAGGCAATTGCTAAACAGTGTAATGTTGGAGATAAATTGGCGGATCTCTAACTAAGCTTACATAGAGGAATAGTGGCAAATACATCGAGGGGGATGAGATTAATGCTTATTGTGAAAGTTAACGATGATGGTAACCCAACCTATGTGATTGGCGATCCCGAAGTAAGTTCATATGGGTAATAACAAGTTATCGATTAACTTGTTGAGACACTATCCATAAGTTAAGTGTCCATCCCTATGGTGTGGGATAGTGTAGTGTGTGACCGCAACTTATGAGATTGAGCGGTTGCTCTTAATAAATTTATAGCCCTATATTGGATGGTGTATTTGACTGTGGTACTCACTTGATTAATTCACCTATCTGAGTTTAGATGTGGAGTCGCCTCTCATTAGAACTTGGCCATGTTCTCTAGGGCACTCATGAAACCGCGAGTGGCGTAAGGCCGCGAAAAGGTGTCAAACCGTATTTGAACAACTCTTCTTTGAAAGTAATGTGAGCGATAAGAAAATTTATTCACATAAAAAGATGAGGTTCGCAGAAATATTGCATTTGACCAAACCATTGTGAATTAACACTTATTTACTCTATGCATTGGTTCATAGCCCAAAAGGCACCAGTGCTTATGCATTACCTTCATATGTTCTCTCCGATTTCGTCCGTACGTTAATTCTTGTTTTTGAAATATATGGGGGATGGTTGGAAAATAGTATATTTTCAGAATATTTCAAAAATAAGAAAGGAAAAAAAATAGAGATTTAGTTATGCTTTGATTGCGAAATCAATGAGATTTGTTAAGCAAATTATTTGGGACTAATTAATGGTTTAAATCCCTCGAAATCTGCATTTACCATAATGCGTTTTGCTCACATGAATGTCATTGGAGCAGAGAAGAGAAAATAAAAAATAGAAAAGCTTTGGCTATGTTTGTTTGTGTTTTCTAACCCATATTTTCATTTTCAGTCTCATTTGAAAATGAAAATACACTATTTGCATCATTCTCATTTGAAAATACACTTATTTTCATTTTCACTTTCACATTCTCCAATAATTACATTTCACTTTATCAAATCACACTCACATTTTTCTTTCTCTCATATCTCCTTACAAAAATCCATATTTTTTGTAACAATTTTGGTATTATAGTGAAATAAAATACATGGTTTTAATCTTCATAGGCACATGAACATTTTAAGACCCATTTTGAATTAATGCTCTTTTTGGGATTGATTTTTATCATTTTTACGTATAAATATATTTAATCAATATATTTACATATTATTTTATATATATTTTTCACATAATCATTACTTTTAATTAACTCAATTATTTCACACATCATCAAATCATCAATTTCAATAATTTTCAGAAACACAACCAAACATGCCGTCATTTTCACACGAAAATCAAAAAACTCGTTCTCCCATACATTCTAGGAAATAACGGTTGAAAATGAAGCCTTTGTTCTTCTACACTTTGTGTAAGCCATTCTCGGGCCAATTGATATGTTATATCCACCGGTTGCCAACACTCCAAACTCCAATCACTATGTATGTTATAGCCATACTATATATATATATATATATATATATATATATATTGATAAAATAACTTAATTTTATAAATAAAACAAATTGATAAAATAACTTAATTTTATAAATAAAACAAAAGATCCTTACAACCGCTCCCCAAAAGTGGGAACGTTAGAAAAACAAGACAAAACAGATGGAAATCCTTAGGCAGAATAACATTATCCCAGTTCATCTTAAGTGCCCATTTGGCTAAATCATTTGCCACAACATTAGCTTGTCTGTGAATTTTAGAAAGTTTCCATCTTGGCCATTTCTTCCAAAAGCGACGGGCTTCCTCCACATCTGTTTTGGCTGCCCATTCTATGTCCGTTTTGCAACCTGAGATCCAGCTCAGAGCAAGCAGGGAATCACTTTCAAAGTGAACATCCTCAAATGCCTTAGAATGCATGAATTCCATAGCTTGTCTAATTGCAAATGTTTCCGCAGAATTTGAATTATGATCCCATGATATCCAGGATTTTGCATACACAATTTCAGCATCGTGGTTTCGCACCACCAACACCCCATCTGATTTACCATTAACAAATGCGATGTCTGTATTGACCTTAAGAACTCCACTAGGCGGTTGTCTCTAGTTTGCATCTTGACACAACATTTTGCGGCTGCATCTTTTGAGTATTTGAGCTTCGTTATGCTCCTGGCAATTCCTTGAGGTTTCACGAAGGAGAGACTCATCGTTCACACCAAGGTCACCATGGAGAAGAGCATTCCGATTTCTCCAAATCAATGTATTCAAAATGATCCAGTACAACAAAAACTCCTCTTTTGATTCCTCGCATGGGAACAAGTTGTTATTGTTGTTATGGATCAACAGAAACCATTGAGGGAGAGATAGGTGATGGAAAGACTCCAACTTCAAGTTCCATTGAGACAAAAACCATAGGCGGGTTGTATACGGGCATTGGATGAACAAGTGATCCCGAGATTCGACCTGAAAAGAACAAAAAAGACAATGAGTATCGGAAATGTTAAACTTTTGAACAAGTTTACCTCTTGTTGGCAGTATGTCATGAATTGCTCTCCAAATGAAAATCTTGTGACGATCACGAACTTTCAATTTCCATATTAGTTTGTCCAATAAGGATTGAGACGCGGGTAATTGGGGTTGGATGATACACTTGTAAACCGATTTCAATGTGAGGACTCCTGACTTAGATGGAATCCAAAGAGGGCCCTTCTGTTCCACCAATGGTGGAATATGAATTTTAAGAATTTCATGGGCAATCTGCGTAGGGAAAATCTGGAAGCATTTGGCAACATCCCATTGTTGGCGAGACAAGTCCATAATATACCGAACATAGTGAATTTCTGTGCTGAATGGATTTGGTAAAGGCGGTTTGAAACCCTCAATTGTTGGGATCCACGGATCATACCAAATTCCGATCGATGAGTTCACTGACACTTTAAAACAAATTCCTTTACGAATAATATCTTTACAAAGAAGTATGTCTCTCCAAATCCACGACGCCTCGAAGTGGCAGTTATGAGTCTCAAGAAATTCAAAATTGCGGAGGTAACGAGCATAGAACATTTGAACCCGTACTTTATCAGATGCACTTACCACTTTCCAAGCAATTTTTGAGATCATGGCAAGATTGGTTTCATGCATTTTCCTGAATCCAAGTCCCCCAAAATTTTTAGGGAGGCACAAGTAGTTCCATTTTTTGAGGGCCAAGGGATTTTTATCTGGATCTGAACCCCACCAAAATCTCATCATAAGTAAATCCAGCTTAGATGACAACAATTTAGGTAAGATAAAGGTAGCCCTGTGATATAACGGAATAGCTTGGGCCACAGATTTTATGAGCACTAAACGAGCAGCTTGAGAGAGGTTTCTAGCCTTCCACGATGCCAGCTTGCGTAACAATTTATCTGACATTTCTCAAAACGCTGATCGTCGCGATCGTGGTTTACAAAATGGGAGACCCAAGTGCTTAGAGCGGTGCGAGCATTCATTCATGTTGAGGACATCCAATATCTCACGTTTCAAATTTTCTGAAGTGTTTCGACTAAAATGGATGAATGATTTGCTTGAATTAGCTCTTTGAGAAGACCAAGATTCAAACATCTGAAGAATCCCTTTAATTTCCGTAGCTTCCTCTTTAGTCGCACGACAAAAAATGTTGAGATCATCTGCGTAAAGAAGGTGAGAAACAACAGGAGCAGTACGGGCAACTATAATACCATGTATCTTACCTTCGCTTTCAGCTCGATTAATCATGCGGGAAAGAAGTTCAACATAGAGGATAAAAAGATAAGGAGAGAGCGGGTCTCCTTGTCTAATTCCTCTAGTTGATTTAAAGTAACCACAAGGAGAACCATTCGCAAGAGCAGAGAACGTAGGAGTAGATATGCATTGAGACACAAGATGCACAAAATTATCATGAAATCCAAATATTGAGAGAACTTTAAGCATAAGAGGCCATTCAATGCGATCATAAGCCTTAGATAAGTCAATTTTAATTGCCATGAAAGCCTTTTGACCTTTTTTATTCTTGAGGTAATTCATGATTTTATGTGTCACAATTGAGTTGTAATTAATCGATCTTCCGGGAACAAAAGTTGTTTGAAAAGGGGAGATAATATCATGAAGGAGGTTTTTTAACCGATTAGCAAGAATTTTGGAGATCACTTTGTACGACACATTACACAAGCTAATCGGACGGTATTGATCAACTTTACACGCTTTGTCACTCTTCGGGATAAGAGTAATAAAAGTGTGATTGAAAGATTTAAGCATATAACCCTCCTGAAAGAAATGTTGAACAGCCCCAATAACCTGTAAACCCACAATGTCCCAGAATTTTTTGTAAAAAACGGGGGGAAAACCATCAGGCCCCGGACTAGTATATGCACCCATCGCAAAAATAACATTTTTAATTTCACTAGAAGAGGGGATGGAACAAATGTCCATATTATGGTCTGGGATCCGGGAATTTACAAAAAGAGATTGTAAGTCATTAGGGAAAGGTAAATTGTCATGCATGGCATCAGATGTAAACAAATTCATATAGAATCTACAAAATTCATTACCAATATCCAACCATTCTGAAACTTTATCACCCGACTCCAAAGTAAGAGAGTGAATACAATTATACCGACCATATCTTACCGCCGTGAGGTGAAAGAATCGGGTATTCGCATCCCCATCCGTAAGCCAATATTGTATAGCTTTTTGTCTCCACATCATTTCAACCCTTTTAAGAGACTCCAACTCATTTTGCAGAGACTCTTCCATTGAGATGTTGTAGGCGGTTTGGGGTTTAGCTTGGTAATCTTCGATGAGGCGAGAAACATGCTCAATATGATCTTGACAGTGGCCGAATTCTTTTTTATTCCATTTACTAAGATGGGTACAAAGAGATTTAAGACGAGAGTGAAGTTGGAAAGATGGAGATCCCTGTTTAGAGACACTCCAAGACTCAAGAATGGTTTGGTGACAAAAAGGATGACGGGACCACATGTCCTCGAAATGAAACGGGATGAAGTTTCCATGAGAATCCGGCACTGTAAAAAGGAGGATAGGGGCATGATCAGAGAAGATGGCTGGGAGGTGGTGAACAAATGCATGAGGATATAACAAGGTCCAGTCCTGGTTAGCTATCGCTCTATCCAAACGGAGTTGGATATTTGCATCATTAGCCCGGTGGTTGGACTAAGTGAGAGGATAACCAGTGAAACCAAGGTCTAAGAGATTGAGGCTGTCAAGATCAGAAACAAACGCAAGGTTGGAAGATGAGGCGAAGTGGCAGCCACCTTTTTTTTTCGACTGGGAAACAATGGCGTTGAAATCTTTAATAAGTAACCAAGGTCCAGAGATAGAATTCTTGATGTTAGTAAGAAGAGACCAAAGAACTGCTTTGTGACTCGATTGACAAGGACTATGGACACATGTAATATGCCACGGTTTGGGGTCAGACAGAGGATGGACAGTAGCATGGATAAACCAATTGTGGGTCGTAACAACTTGGAGCGAGATGTTATTAGTCCAGGCAATGCAAAGTCCTCCCGATTTACCAATCGGAAGAACAAACTCATGGTTAACTAAGTTAATAGAGAAAAGAATTCTGGAAATAGGCTGAATTTTGTTGGTTTTAACTTCGCAAAGAAAAATTAAATCGGGACAATGAGAGACAATCATGGCTCGTAGCTTTCGACGTAACTTGGGGCGGGCCAACCCTCGGCAGTTCCACACGATAATCTTCATAGAAACTACTCTTGTAGCCCCTCTGGGCCCGTGCATTCAGAAAAAGAGTTGGAAATTCTGGAGACTTTGGATTCAATGGGATCTTTTAGAATTTCAGTTTTCATGTGAACAACAGAATCTTCAGGGATCAAACTTTCTTTTTTTTCTCGAGCAATTCTTTTCATTTGGTGCATTTTTGTTTCTTTTCTATTGGACGGGCCCAGTGAAAATACGGAAGCAGAAGTGGAATTATTGTTACATATGGGCTCCTTTGCTTTAGGACTTGGGCAATTGGGCTCATGAATAATTTTAACCTTTTTTGGATTAATTGGGTCTATGCAAGTATGGTCTTCAAGTTGGCGTTTATGGGCTTTAGAAAGTGGATCCGAATTTTTGGGGTTGGGCTCAATGCACATAAGTTGGGGGTTATTTAAGTGGTCTAGTATGGGGAGTTCATTTGGCTTACTGGAAATGCTGCAACAAATTGGAGATTTTGGTGATTTGGGTGGGGCCTTGTTGTCAGAGATTTGAGTTGGGTCATTTTGACTTATTGTTGATTCGTGGCTCAAGAAAGGTTTTTGGGTCAGACACATATCTATGTCATTAATGTTATCACTAGAAGAGGCGGCAGTTTCTTGTCAGGTCCGAATCTGATTTGGTAGCGGACAAGACATTTTGATAGGTAGGCGCGTGAGATGGCGCGTGGGTAGGTTGGCAACAACTAGGGCTGTGTTTGGATTTATTTTGGATTGTGTTTTGGTGCAACTAAGGCTGTGTTTGGATTTATTTTAGGCTGAATTTTGGTGCAACTAGGACTGTGTTTGGATTTATTTTGGGCTGAGTTTTTCACCAAAATTCAGCTCAAAACTTGTTTGGTTTGAACTGTTTTGGCCAAATATGGGGCCATATTTGGCCAAATATTTTGGCCAAAAAATGTCAAAATTTTTGTCCCCTCCCTCAACTCTTCTCTCTCTTTGGCCTCTCTCTCTCCTCCCTCTTTTTCCTCTCTCTCTCTCTCCCCTTTTAGTTTTTGTGTGTGTGTTTTCGTGTGTGTGCATGTGTGTATTGTTGTGTGTGTTTGTGTGTTTTCGTGTGTGTGTGTGTTTGTGTGCGTGTGTGTGTATTGTTGTGTGTGTGTGTGTTTTCGTGTGTGTTTTTTTGTGTGTTGGGGGTTGGGAAAGACAACACTGTTCCCCAACCCCCTTTTTTTTCTTTTTTTATTATATTTATAAAATACTATATGAATAAATAATTATTTTAAAAATTATATAATTATATAAAATAATCATTCATTTCTATTATAATAATTTTAAACTTATATTATAATATATTTTTTAATCATTAAAATAACTTTTTCAGACAAATATTGACATGATTTGACTGTTACAGTATTTTTTGTTACCTATGAAAACAAAACCAAATATATTTTCACCAAAATAACACTTAAATGTTACTTCAAAATAGCTAATCCAAACACATTCTCGCAAAAAATAATTAAAATACTAATTTTTCAAAATAAAACCAAACACATTTTCACCAAAATACACAATTCCCAATAAAATATTTCACCAAAATTTTCACCAAAATCACTCTCCAAAATAAAACCAACCACAGCCTAGGTTTTTGGAGTGGTTTTTCACCGGAGTTAGGAGAGTCAATTTTTTCCCGGCGAATATGGGGATTTTGGACAAGTGCATTTTCTACCTTTATCCATGGGCCAAAGGGTAGGGGAGACGATTTATCGGAGGGGTGTTTCGGGGTGTCGGGGCAAGTTTGAAGCTTATGGGTGAGGGAGCCCCATACATAACAAAAATCTCCTAACTTCTCATACCTTATCTCCACTAGTATAACCTTATCATCCGAGCACCGAAGAGAGATCTTGTCTTTCAGAGGGCGATTTATATCCTCCACTTCTATTCGAATTCTGAGCGTTTTTTTCCACTTCATTGTGTCTTTTGCTAAATCTGCTTTGATATATGTTCCAACCGAGTTACCGATAAGTTCTGCATTCTCTTGATTTGTGTAAATGACAGGTAAGTTGTAAGCTTGAATCCACATCATAGTTTTTGAGAGATCAATTTCTGGATATGCGAGTTCCGGGGGCAGGGCAACAATCGTAGGACAATGAGATTACCACAAAATAGCCAAGGGCCTTGAGCAAGTATTTTTTTACTTTGTTCTTCCTTGTCAAAGATAAAAGCAAGAGTGTTTGTTTCAAGGGTTTTAACTGAGATTGAGTTTCCAATACCCCACGCTTTGAGAAGGGTATTTCTGATAGCATAGGAGTTGAGGTCACGATCTGTTATGACTTTGGCAATGAGAGTAAACTGATTGGTGGGTTTTTTAGAGTGGGACATGGTGGGTATAGGTTCATCAGGGCATTTAAGATCAGATGTTTGAGCTATAAGTTCATTAATGGGATCTTGAGTTTCCATAATGATTGGGAGTGTAAATGAGGCGAGAGAAGACAATCGAAAAGCCTTAAAGTCAGGATGAAACAAAAAGGGGACAACAAGACACACACAGATCCATAGAACGTACCAACAGCGACTCACAAAGTAGTTCCAGTCGAGAGAAAAAAGGAATAAAAAAGAAGGGGAAGGGTAGAAGAGAAAAGACGAAGAAGAAGACCAACCTAGGGGAAGATAGAGAAGAAAAGCCAAGCTAGGCACCAAAGGCCACACATCCACAAAGGGAGAGTTCTACTCAAGAAGGAGAGAACGGAAAGACATAGCCATACTATATTATTCAAGTCATCTTCACTTATTTTATTCCTAACTACTTTACATTATCGTCAAAATCGGAGTACAAACTAAGGATTGTTCCACTAAAATCTTCACCAACTTGTGTGCACACGTGGTGAAATATGACTATTGAATTCTGGGGATAAACCGTCAGTGACTTAATGCACCGAGTCATTGACTCCGAGGGGTGGAAATCTACATTTAAAGACACGCCTCAATCCAAATTAAATAAGTTTTCTTAATCTCTCTCATTTATCTTAACTCATTGTTTAATTTAATCTTTAAATTAATTAATAGAGCAAATCTCACTTACCCCTTATACTCCACCTCAAAAATACAGCGCCCCCTTCAATTATTTAATGCATCACTTAACCCCGTCCATTTCTTCTATTAGCTTCAATGCCCCCCCCCCCCCCCCCCCCCTCCACTTATTTAATGCTTCCAATTATAAATTCACAAAAAAAAAGAAAAAAATAATATAGGACTTTGTCAATATTACCCCATAAGTATATAACATAAATATATCACAAATATAGAATATAAATTCACAAAAAGAGAAGAATATAAGACTTTGTCAATATTACCCCTTAAGTATATAACATAAATATATCACAAATATAGAATATAAATTCACAAAAAAAGAAGAAAAAAAGAATATAAGACTTATTATTATTCTTATTACACACCATAATTATTATTCTTATTTTTCTAATTATGGTGTGTGAGATTGTAATTAAAAAAAAAGAAAAATGAAATTGTTTGGAGAAGAAGAGAGAGAAATATTGTACAGAGAAGAAAAACGTTAGCGCAATAAGTTCTTGGAGAGAGAAGATATAGATATATGTGTGATATATTTGTGATATATTTATGTTATATACTTAAGGGGTAATATTGACAAAGTCTTATATTCTTTTTTTCTTCTCTTTTTGTGAATTTATATTCTATATTTGTGATATATTTATGTTATATACTTAAGGGGTAATATTGACAAAGTCTTACATTCTTTTTTTCTTCACTTTTGTGAATTTATATTCTATATTTATGTTTGGAAGCATTAAATAAGTGGAGGGGGGGCATTGAAGCTAATAGAATAAATGGAGGGGGCTAAGTGATGCATTAAATAATTGGGAGGGATACTGTATTTATGAGGTGGAGTATAAGGGGGGTAAGTGAGATTTTCCCTAATTAATATTGTGAATTTCCTTCAATATTTCCAACATAAACAATAGCCAATCTTTTTACTTTGTAACTTTTTATTATTTTTTTGTCACCATGTACACCACCATACCTTTTTTACTTCAAAAACTTTTAATGCTTAATTTAGAATAAAAAAAGGTCAGATCACTTTTTAATTTATCTAAATAATTGTGTCAAAATATATATTTATGAATAGCATAATATTGTAAAACATATATTTTTATATAAGCATAAAATTATTCATCAAGCATGTAATAAGCATGTTAAAGAACGAACAATTTTTTTTTAATTTTTTTTTGTGCATTCATCATTTATTTGCAGCCGTAGTGTACTGCATTTGCAGCCGTATTACTTTGTATTTTTCAATGATGCTCTGCATTTTAATGAAATATTCTTATTTATATTTTAATTAATTGACCTTAATTTAAAGTAGTGAAGAAAATATTTATAATATGATTAAGGTTTGTTTTGCATGTATAAGAGTAGTTTTAAAATCTAAGAATATTCATGTCATATTTAAGTATAAGAATTAAATTTGGAGCTCATATAGTAATTTGTGGAGTGCTAATATCTTTAGTTTATAATTGAAATAGAAAAACTGAAGAGATACACGGATGGACAAGAACAAAAGGTTGCATCTTCTTAAAGATCATGGGTCCCAAATTAAAAACGTGTCAAACAAAAAAAATGTTAAAAACCAAATTTAACACACAAAGGACAAGACTTACATGGTTCAGTAAAGAATTATCTAGCCCTTCTAGAAAATGTTATTGATAATTGATTTATATGTTACAAGAGACATGTGCATTTATTTATAATTGAAGAGTAAGACTACCATAAATAATGTAATATGACCAAAATAACTTTCTATGAAAATTGGGTGGGGTGCCACCATCCTCTAACCCCACCTTCGAGCAAGGGGCTATAGCCCCCACTTTCCCCGCCAACTCAGCACATAATTTTGAGAGTCAAAATTATTTATTTACAAATTTTTTCTTGTATCAGATTCCACAATCTCATCCCTCCACATAGTATAATGCTCCACAATCACATCCTTCCATACGTTGTTATCCTTGCCAGCTCAGCATAGCATTGGACACGTGAGTTTGGATCATTCATTTACCATATTTCTTTTGGATAACAGTCCACAATCTCATCACTTCACACGTGAGTTCCACAAGAATGACCCCTTGGTAGGGCAACCAAGCCCAACATCGTCTATAAGGGTGTTCATCAAAACTACTAAATTGCTCCAACCGACCGCTCAAACCAAATCGCACCGCAATTTCCCGGTTCAAGGTTGAATGGGTCAAACTTGGGTTAATTGAAAAAACCCACAAATTTGCAACCAGGCTTAATTTAGACTTATGTAGACCGCATAAATCGCGTTAGCAATAATAATAATAATGGAAAATTGCATATCATACCCCTGTGAAACACGAAACGTGCATCAAACCTACCTGTGTTATAAAAATAACCTAATATACCCTTGTGTTTTTGAAAACCCTGCAAGCAAACCCCCGTCCGTTAGAAACTAACAGAGAGTAGCTTTCACGCGCGATTTGTGAGAAGTGGGACGTATTTTAAAATTTTTAAAAATTAAATTGAAAGTGTAATTGACTAAAATACCATTTTCCTATTTTTCTTTTTTCTCTTTTTTTCTTTTGCCTTTTCTCTTTACCCTTTTTCTTTTCTCCCTCACTCTTTTATTCTTCCTGCTCTATGTCGCCCACAGCCACCTCTTCTGTACCACCAGCCTCCTCAAACCACCATGACGCCACTATAGATTACCACCATCAACGCCCTCCAAAACCCAGACGTCATCATCTCGGCCCGCCGCTCTAGCTGCTCTTTAATCCACCACAAAACATCACTATGAAGCTTTGTCTCCACATATCCGCCGCCACCACGTCGAAGTTATTGAAGCAAAATAATGGAATCATGGTGCATCTCTTTCACAAAAGCTAATTAATAAGAGTCATCTCTTTTCATTTATTTTTTCTTGTTATTTTTTTTGATTTTTCATATTTTTTTTCTTTCTATTTTTCAGAAATATTTATTTTCCATAAACTTTATAATTATTCTATGATGCCTTTTATGACTTTTTTAGAAATTTTCTGATTTTTTTCCTAAAATTTTAATTTTTTCCTGAATTTTCAGATGAACTTTATATTTTTCTGGTTTTTTTGTTTCAGATTTTTTTTATTTTGTTTGTGACTATTTCAACAATTTTCTAATATTTTGGTAATTTTAAAAATTTATTTATGAATTTTTGAACCTTAGAATCTTTTTTAATTATTTTTTCAATTTTTCCTGAATTTTCTTTTTTTGTTTTTTATTTCTGAATTTTATGGAATTTCTTTTATTTTTCTAAATCTTTTGTAATTAATTCTGATGCTTTGTGATTTTTCTCAATTTTTATAATTATTTATGATATTTTTATGATTTTTCATAATATTTATTATTTTGTATTCATTTATTTGATCCAACAGTTAAGAACAATGATCCGAAGGCTGAGATTAAATGAGAATAAAATAATATTTATTAACATTAGGGGTATAACGGTAATATAGCACAAAAATCTAACGCCGTTAGTCAACATTAACGGAAAGGGAGAGTATACAAATTACAAAATAACACAGGGGGATTTCATGCAAGTTTCGTATTTCACATGGATATATTATGCTATTTTCCCTAATAATAATAATAATACACCAATTAATATTTAGTTAATACTTTTTCAATTTTTACTAGGCCTTATGCTGAAAACTTTGTCCAATGATCCACATATTATCTATTGGGCCTCTCATTATTAGTGGACAATACTGTGTTCATATAGATTATAGCCCATAATTTAATAAAATCATAAAATCACTCAGAAAAGATAACAAGTTGAAGGATTTTATAAAGATCACAAAGGCCACTGAAACGGCAAGGCTATGTTTGCTTGTATTTTCATTGCATTATTTTTATTCTCGTTCTCATTTGAAATAAAAACACACAGTTTACACCATTCTTAATTGACACTTACGATTCATTTTTAGTTTCACATTCTCCAATAATTATTTTTTACTTTACCAATTTACACTCATCTTTTTCTTTTCTCATATTTCATTCTAAAAATCCATATTTTTGGCAATAATTATGGTACTATAGTTGAATAACTACATAGTATTAACCTTTATAATTATGTGAACATTTTTAAAACCCATTTTGAATACTTTTAGTGCTTTTTTTGGGGTCATTTTTTGTCATTTTTACTTACAAGTATATTTAATTAATATATATAATATTATCTTTTATTTTATCTATACTATACACATAATAATTACTTTTAACTAATTCAATCATTCACACATCATCAAATCATCAGTTCCAACCAATTTTTGAAAACACAACCAAACATGCCGTCATTTTCACACAATCACGTGGCTATTATAATTATGCGTAATTTTTGTTTTTAAAATTTAATTAATGGATTAATCCTTATGTTTTCAACTTTTCATTATATGATTTGAGGGGAAAATATTGGACCCCCCTATTAACTAATTATGAGAAAAAGATGAAAGTGATATATTTTTTCTGTAGGGAAGAAGGTTTTGGTTCGAGAGTGAATATATTGTTGTGCATGTAATGCACATAAAATATTACTAAGTTCTTAGTCGTACTCATGGTCTAATATTTCGACCGAAATTTCGATTGAAATTTCGGATTTTTAGGGGTTTCGAAGCGAAATTGAACCTTAGATCCAATTTTGCAGAATATCTTTCGAAATTTTGACCGAAATCCGAAATTTCCCCGAAATTTAAAATATTTTTGTTAAATATCCATCAAAATTTCGGCCAAAGCCCGATATTTTCCGAAATATTTATCGGACCCGAAATTTCGGCCAATGTTTTTTTATATATATATATTTTTTTAAAATATCATATAATTAGAAAATTATATTTATACACATAATATGGATTGAATTCACATAATATGTGTCCACCTTGGACACATAGTGGATACCTAGTGGATACAATGTCACACCAACCCTACTCATATCATTTGCCACAGTTTTATGTTACTACTCCTATCGAGTATGTTGTACCCATTGTGGTTCGTCAAGATTCAACACCAGAAGGATATCATTATCATCATTATATGCAGTACTACCAACATTCCATATCATGGGCGGAGTATTGTCAACATGTAATTAATAATTTTCACTTGCAATATGAAAGTAGAGGTATGACAGATACTAGTGATAGCGATTTCGATCCTCCTAGAAACTCGATGTGGTATTGAGTAGTAACTTTTACTTAAATCTTGGTACATTTTATTTTAATGAAGTTCCTATGAGATTTGGTTATTATCTTACTATCAAATTATATTTATTTCATATTTTTCGCAACAGTTTTTAGTGATATTATTTGACAAATTCATTATCCATATTTTATATATAAGAAATTATTGATGTAAAAGATGCATAAGAATGATAATTAAAGTTACCCAAAATTTTATTGCAAATTTCCAAATATTTTTATAAATTTCCATGATTTCTTTAAAATCGAAACCGAAATTTTGAACATCCCCGAAATTTCCATCAAAATTTTCGTAAATTTACTACATCGATATCTACCCCGAAACCGATATTTAAGACCTTGGTCGTACTACTGATATAATGTTTTGATATTAAAAAAAGAGATAATTGCAGACACCCTTAATCTATGGCGTGATTTGCACTTTGCCCCTAACCTTTTGAAAAGTGCACCCGACACCCTAACCTTTCAAGAGTGTGCACTTAACCCCTTGTGACCAAATTTGGCAAAATCTTAGGAAATATTCGGGCGAATGTAAAGGTAAAATCGTCACTCAGGGGGCAAAGTGCTACAAACCGCATAGGGTAGGGGGGCTTCCGCTTTGATCTTAAATCTCTTGTATTTAAAAAAAAATATTTTTTAAAATCAAATACTCATAATTTTCCAAAAAAAAAAAAGTCAGAAAAATATCAAAAAAATAAAAAGCAAAGAATAATTGAATATCTAGAAAAAAAATTAGGAAAAAATCAAATTTTTTTAATAAATTTCTAAAAAAATAAACAAAAATTAGAAAATTCAAAAATCCGGAAACATGAAAATAAATAAGAAAAAAGCGAGAAAAAGTATAAAAATAAAAATTTATAAAATAAAAAAAATAGTAAAAACCTATTTTTTTTCTTTTTTATTGTTCTATTTTATTTTCCTTTTTTTGAATTTTTCAAATTTTTAATTTTCTCTTCTTACTTTTCTATTTTTTTTCTATATTTTTTCAGAAATTTAGTTAAAAAAAATTTCGTAATTTTTTATTTTTTTCCTTTGACTTGTTATTATTATTATTATTATTTTTGATTTTTTCCTCTCTTTTTGTGTTTTTTTTTCTCATATTTGTTTTGATGTTTCGATTTTTTATTTTGTCTTTTTTATTTTTGAAAAATTAAGAATATCTGAATTAAAAAATACAAGAAATGTAAGATCTAAGCAGACTGCCCCCTTACATGCACCGAAATATTCCATTAGATGCCGCCGAATTTGGTTTAAGGGGATTAAGTACACACTCTTGAAAGGTTAGGATGTCGGGTGTACTTTTCAAAAGGTTAGGGGGTAAAGTGCACAACACCCAATAGATTGGGGGTGTCTGCAATTATCTCATTAAGAAAATATTAGATTATCTCAAACCACAAAGACCGCCCTAACCGAATTCAACCTGCACCGAATACACCCCTAATCCTCTACACCACGTATTGAGGAGCCAAAGCAAGTTGGTTTCACGCATCAACTCCGTAAGTTACCCATATAAATCAGTTGATCTTGCCACTTACATTTTCACAAATGAATTATATGATCTAATTTATTAGAATTCCTACATATGTCAAACTTGCACTAAATTAACTGGATCAAATTGGACACTTGAAATATTCAGAGAAAAAGAATTACCAGAAACAATATACTCAGTGCTTGCACATGAGTTCATAGGCTCTAAGTTATAAATTGATTGTTCCTTTCATTATAATGTATGTGTCACGTATGAAATCACTAAATTTTTCTTCTTCTTTTTTCGGGTCCTTGGATTTGAAGATCCAAGACTCCTCTTTCAAGCTACTTGAAGATGCTATTGTCGGGGACCTCGTCGAAGGAAATTTGCTACCTACACAAAGACTCGAATATGAGACATCTTTCTTAAATGATCAGAGCCCCTTCCACTCAAATCAACCTTTTTTTTACTTCGAAAAGGGGGAAAAAACAAAACCAACCTCTTTTGATCTAAACTTCGGATCTTGGGTGGCCCGGTTATAAAATTCGGATCTTGGGCTGATTTTGGGCCTTTGTTCTAGATTTGGGCCTTGTGTGGTGTATTAAATTAATATGTCCAAAATTGGGCATATCAAATTTTGATCACAACATTGACATAATTCAAAACCTGACTTTTTAACATAAGCATGAACAATACTAATCAAATCAACAAATTTACATTAGCCAATTAGCTTTGAAACGCGTGTGCTTTTTAACTAGCCAAGTCAAAAATGCTAACCCGAATGCCCGATACTAATGTTAAATCTCTGCTTGGGGTAAATTCTATGTTGGTCTCGGTTCAATTTTCACTATTGAATTTGGGGGTAATTTAATAAATTACACCCTTTAGTGGGGATTCAATGGTGAAAACTGAAAAGTATTGCCCCTGAAAGGAAAAAAAAAAGTAAAGGGGCAAAAGAAAGTCACACGTGCGGGATTTGTCACACGTGTGAGTCAACCCCAACTCCCTCCAGTGCCAAATGCAGCCATTCTATACAGTGAGCCACCCTAGTCTAAAATACGCCTCCATTTCATCTGTATATGCTCGCCAAGAATTTTCTAGAGAGAGAAACAGATTGTTGTTTTTGTTGTTGATCCAAGGGGGCCGCCTGAGATCACATCCGAATACCTAATCGGATCCGAATCATGTGGAGAAGGCTCTGTACCCACCTTCGGACCATCGCTCCGACCCGACCCGCTTCGAAGCCCGCCCGATGCGCCGTCGCAATATCTACAGCTCCGGAGAATGTTATCCGATCATTATCTACCTTCTCTCGCCACTTCAATACTGAATCTGGTGTGTGTTTCAATTAACCTAATTTCTTTCGTTTTTCGCTTTTTCAGAATTTGTTAAGATTATTTTCGATATGTGTTTGATGATATATCTTCTATTTGAGGTGATTTTGTGTCGATTCATATTGATGAATGCTGACAAATGTGTTCGATGATATATCTGCTATTTGAGGTGATTTTTGTTGCGATTCATGTTGATAAATGATAGTAAAATCCAAGTTTCGTTTAATGAATGTGTTTAGTAGGGAGTGTGACCGCAAAAAGAGTTGAGGATGTAATGCCAATTGCTACTGGGCATGAGCGTGAAGAGATTGAAGCCGACCTCAAAGTTCGTATTTTCCTCTCATTGTTTGTTGTCTGGTGGTGTTTTTTCTGTTTTATTTAAACGAAATGTTTTATGTGTTTGATTAATTTGTTGCTCATGTTAATTGGTTTTTTGTTTCTCTTTTTGATTAGGGAAAGGATATTCTGGAAATCAACTATCCGGTGGGTCCATTTGGAACGAAGGTTAGTATCTAACATGAACTTCTGTGCTAATCGATTTCCTTTTTTGAGTGGATGCCGAGTTCCGTCAGCTAATGATGTTGCGATTAGTATCATTGTGAGAGTCGGTTCTGAATGCCCTTATCTAGTGATGTCTTCATTAGTATCGTTGTAAACCTGCTATATTTCGTGGAGAAACCCATGGTTGCTTCAACTTTAATTGAATTGACAATGTCACTTTGATAGACTAGGAGTAATTAGTAATGTAGACTGTTTGGCTAATTACACAATTTTAGTCATCTCAATGCCCTAAACTAGATATTGCAAACTAAGGGACACTAAAAAATTAAAGTTTGATTAATAAATTTCTCAAGTGACATTCTATACATATTGCTTGGATCTTGTTATAATCTTCTCTTTCTTCGGAGAAGCCTTCATTTTATGTTCATGTTTGGTAATAATTGTTTTTCTAGTACACTTGTAGTATTTTCTTGTTAGTGTGACACGTTCTTGAAGAATCTTATATGTGCAGGCTTACTTCAAAATCTACTTGCAGAAGTAGTCTGCAGGATGGCAGTTGTCAGACTTACTATTTGACACATTCAGTTGACACAATATAGAAGGCTTCAATAGAATTTTACTGCCTATATAAACTCTTCTCTTAGAACCACAAAAAGAAAAAGAAAAAAATACTACTACCTAAAAGAAAAAAGGAAGAAATAAATGAACTGTTAAAATAAAAGTTGTATTTGGGCCAGTAAAAGAGGAATGGAATAAGACATAGTATCGTTGGCCTTTTTTCTCGTAGACAAATGAACCCATACATATTACCTCTCTCACTGCTCTTTTGATGCTGCTGCATTTTCACTGTCCGGGTCTTTATATTTGTTTCTATAAAATCATGATCAATCTTTCTTCTATTCATTTGAAATGCAACCCTAGTTAAAGTTTGTATTCTGTTCTTGTTTGTGCACAGGAAGCACCTGCCGTAGTTAAGTCTTATTACGACAGAAGAATTGTGGGCTGCCCGGGTGTTGAAGGCGGTAAGTCTTTGTCTTCTTTTTTTTATCTATGTATAAAAGATTGTACTTTATAGTTCTTCTTCCGTCCTGGCTTTTGAACATTTGTTCTTCTCTCCCTAAATTTAACAGAGGACGAGCATGATGTTGTTTGGTTCTGGCTAGAGAAGGGAAAGCCACATGAGTGCCCAGTATGCTCACAGTACTTTGCGGTAAGTGCATGAGGCCTTATATTAACTAGTATGGATCGGCATAAGTTAAAAGGAGATATGTAATGAATATGGAGTATATTCAAATATTGAGTGCGTTGAATCTCACATACCTTCTCAGGATGATTCATCCTGGGATGCTGTATGATATTCATTTATAACTTTATATACCGTGTCGACATACTGGTACATATATACATACATATTTTTGGTATATTAGTGAAAAGTTGTACTGATAAATTTTAGAGAGAGAAAGCTGTTCAAACTGCAAAACCTTGTGGATGTTGGTTAAAATTGCTTTGCATTGGAAACAAGTTGTAAACGGATTCTTTTGTTGGAAAAGTATTTAAAATGAATTTTTACCCTATATATGTCTCACTGACCTTTAGTTTTTTTGAGATGGTTCTTTTATGCATATGTTAATGTATATTAGAACAAGTTAGGTGACTGTTCTTCTCGAAATTTTCTAGGGTTTGATACAATAATAAACTCAAAACTTTGACTTTTAAATAACCAATGTGTTTTACTAGCATTTACGGAATATTGTTGTTTGTTACATAAATATCAGTAACAAATGAATGTTAACATTAACAACAATTCATTTTTATCCTAATGAATTCTTTAGAGTCAATTTACGCATTTGTGAAAAAGTGCTACCTTAGTTGATATTTTGTTGTTGAAACTCATCTCATGGTTAGTATGATCGACCGAAATAACTATACTCGAGTACATGTGTATAATGTTGATTATGCCCATTGAATTGATTCTATCAAAATGGTAACGCCCTTTTCTTGATTGGCAGTTGGAAGTGGTTGGTCCGGGTGGACCTCCCGATGGACATGATGATGAAGATGGTCATCATCACTGAATATAGTCAGCAATTTTGCTGCCAGAATAAGATCTGGTAACAGGGATGAGGATTGTGTAGTATTCTTCAAGGATTTAAAAGCTTTATTTTTTGTTTTGTTTGTTCTTGATGGGAGTTTTTTGGGCCTTCTAGAGTTGCTTAGGCAACAATTTGACCTATTACCCTTGATGGTTTTTGGGGATTTGAGACTCTTTCTCATGCAGGATATAATAATGGATGGCAAAATTTAGTCTATTCTAGCCACATTGATTGTTCTACAAAACATAAGGATGTGCATCGAAATTTATTGCTTTTAGATTCATAATTCTTAGTTAAGTTTTTTTGTTTAATAATAGGTTAGATATGGTGTACGGACACTCCAAAAAATCGACTCATACAGTGTCGGACATGTATTGGACATGGATACGGCTCGGACATGTGGCGGACACATGTCTGACACAGCAAAACGCGCCTGATTGTTAAAAATGTTAAAAAAAAATAAAGCAGGACACGACACATGGCGGACACCATTGGGACACATTTAGGACACACCGGTCCTTTTGATATTTAAAAAAGTACATGGGCCAAAATGAAGAGAAAGAAAGTTGAATTTCACTCTTTTGACTTTTGACCTCTCGCTCGGATGTAGACTCTCGCCGCCGACAGATGCCTCTCATTCCCTCACATTACATATTCATCTCCCGACTAGCCCATCTTCTCTTTCTCGCAAAAATTAATCCGCCACATCTAGTAACTGAAGAAAGCCACTAGCGGCCTTGTTTGGGCTCCCAAAATTATACCTAATTCCCCAATTTAAAATCCTAGGTGTTAAATTTTAATTAGTCTATTTAATCCTTTTTTTCTGTGGGTGAGTACTAGCCTAATAAAAACATGGGTTTCGTAGTTTTAATATGAGGGTTATCATGATTAGAACTGTCATATGACTATGAATTTGATTAAATATGAATGTTATCATGAGTTTAAATCCCACGACTACATAGTGTAGGTTTAATATGAGTGTTATCACGAGTTTAAGTCACTGCCATTTGATCGAATGCAAACGTTTATTCGTATTAAAACTACGAAACCCATGTTTCATTTAAAATATCTTCCAACAATGATGTCCTTTATTAAAACTATTTGATGATGTCCAGAAAATAGAATAGGGAAAATTAGACTCAGACCCCCTCACTAATGGAGTAATTACACAAACTCTCCCTTACTAATTAATAATGCCCCTCAATTTTTCGGAGTTAAACAAAGGTACATGAACAATAAAGGACTAAAATACCCCTCCTTGTATAACAAACAGAAGTGTTCATTTTGGTGCTCATATGCACTGTGTGCCAACAAAACGATACAACTCCACCAACCCTACAAACTCGAAATCTCTCTGTAAATCAACGGTGGTCGACGAAAAGTTGATTTTTTTTTATTTTTTTTTTGCGTTTGTTCACTCACAGACGCATTTTGGAAAGATATCTCGCGTTTTTAGACATGAAAAGGTAATATCCAAACCCTATTTTGGTTTTTACGCAAAATGATGATCGGTAGCAAATATAGTCTTTATTTGTTGTTGGTGTTGCTGTTTTACGTCTTACATTTGAACTTTTGGGTCGGATTAAGGGTTTCCGACGCAAGATATCAGAAACCAAATCCTAATTTTTTTATTTTTTATTTTTTTGTACTAATATTCCACAAAATTAGTATAATATGTAAATATTTTGACTAAAAAATGTTATCTTGTCTAAAAATCAGAAACCCTAGACTCAGAATTTTGGGTTGTTTGGGCAGAGACAATTTTTTGGATTTTGGGGTTTAATTGTACTGTTACATGGTATTGACATGTATACTTGTGTATTTGTACAGGGATGGCACTTCGTGGGAAGTATGACATTGTACTCCACATACTCGATGGGCATGAACTGTTAACTGATGTGAATTCAAGGTGGTACACACAAAAAAACTTAATAGATGATATATCCAAATCCTGTTTAATGCCTTCATCACTGTCAATATTTATGGATGTGAACTATGAGGTTGAAGGCACCTCAGAAAGGATTCCTATGAGAAGTGATGAAGATGTAGTTTCCATGTTTGCTAGAAATAAGAGTTCTAGAGAAGTTCACATATAGATTGATATTGATGTGGTGGAACCCTTAGGTGTTGATAAGAGTACTAGTGACTATGTCATTCACTTGGAGATTAGTGATTAGGAAATTGGTGATGGTGTTGAAATACATTCAAGATGTTGTTGATGAAGTTGCACAAATAGGAAGTGTTGAGGAGTCTGTTGTTGCTGCTGGGATTGATGAAAATGTGCATGTTGTTGCTGGTCTTGATCAACTGAATAATGAGCAGGGGTTGATGAAGGGGATGAGGGTGAGTAGGGGGTTGAAGATCAAAGGGGTGACGGTGAGCAGGGGGTGGAAGATCAAGGGGATGATGTGGAATAGGTTATTGATGAATTAATTGCTGCTTGGATTTATGAACAAGAGGATATGGGGGATGTGGATAGTGAGGCAGTGCATATTGACATTGATGGGCAGGATGGGGATAATGAAGAAAAGTCAGATGAAGGTGAGGGGCATGATAGTGACAGTGTGTTTAAGACAGATGACAGTGAGTATGATGATGAGTCTATTGAAAGTGGGAATGAGGCTAAGGCTGAGGATGAGGCTTCTGAAACTATGGGTGAGGCTAAGGCTTCTGAAACTATGGGTGAGGCTAAGGCTGGAGATGAGGGTGAGCCTTCTGAAAGGATTGTGGACATAGACAATGACAAGGCCATGAGTGTTACAGCTCTGATGATTTTTGTGGGTTGCAAGATTTGGACAGTTTTGATGAAGAGGGTGAATCTGACTCCATAGGGATGTACCTCAATACGAATTATGTGGATATTGATGATGGCATACTAGATTTGAGGGTGGGTGATATTTTTGCAAATGCCAAAGCCTTTAGGGAAGCTTAGAGAGAATATTCAATTCAGGAATGATTTGAATTGTTGAGGGTAAAAAATGAGAGAAAGAGAGTGACTATTAAGTGTGCTGCTTAAGACTATCCATGGAGAATACATGCCTCTCCACTGCCAGATGCTGAGACATATATGGTGAAGACAATGACAAGGACACACTTGTGTGAGGGTGACCAGTGTAAAGGAGACTTCAGCTCCTTGGATGGCAAGCAAGTTAGTCAATATTCTGAGGGAGAATCCAAACATGAATCCAAAAGGCATCAGACATTTTTTGGAGAAGTATGGCCTTGATCCACCATACATGAAGATATATAAGGCCAAAAAAAAATAAAGCAATGGAGATAATTCAACGTGGCTATGCAGATGCATATGCATTGTTGCCAAAATATGCAGAGATGACAAAAAGAAGCAATCCTGGGAGTGTGGTTAAAATTCAGTCAACTTTGGAGAATGAAAGTGAGGAAGGGGGATCTTCATCTGCTGCAACTACATCTTCTTTTCAGAGAATATTCATTGGATTGGATGCTTTGGAAAAAAGGTTTCTTGGAAGGTTGGAGTCCTTTTTAAGGGTTTGATGGATGTCATCTCAAGGGACCATATGGAGGAGTGTTGTTGGCAGCAATTGCCTTAGATGGCAACAATGGATATTCCCTCTTGCATGGGCAGTGGTTGAGGCAAAATGCAAAGAAAGTTGGTGTTTCTTCCTCTAAGGACTTGAAGAAATGCTACGAGGCTTCAGTCAAGACAGGCCTTGGACCTTCATGAGTGATAGACAGACGCTATACCTTTAAATTTTTCTTCATGTGTTAGGGGGGTCTATATGTAATCATTTAGTTTAACATATTATACGTGTTAGGTTTTGTACTGAATTGTGAGTCGTACATGTAAGGTTTTGTACTCAATAGAGGGTGTATATGTAATGTTTGGTATTGAATATGGGGTGTACTTGTAAGGTTTGGTACTAAATAGGGGGTGTACTTGTAAGGTTTGGTATTGAACAGGGGGTGGAATTGTATGTAATATTGTTGGAAAATTTATTAATAAATCTTTTGTGTTTTTGTTTTTCAGGGACTGCTGGATACCATTGAAGACTTGGTACCTCCTGCTGCCAATAGGAGGTGTGCTAGACACATTTTTGTCAATTTTAGGCAGAGCTTTGCAGGGAGACAATTGAAAAAAAAATTTTGGTTGGCATCAAGGTCATATGGTTTCAATATTGCAATGGCCAACATCAAGAAAATTAATCCTAAGGCTTATACTTGGCTCATGAAGATTGATAGCAGTATGTCGGCTAGGCATGCATTACCCGCTGGTTTGAAAAATGATCATGTCACCAACAATATTTCCATAACAATTGGATCGGTGAATTTAGGGACAAGAATGTGTATTTATTGGTGGAGGGTATTAGGGGTAAGGTTATGAAAAACGTGCATACAAGAAGTCAAAAATGGGTGAGCTGGACAAGTGAAATGATGCCTAACATTCTGAGAAGTTGAATGCTCAGAGAGCTTGGGATAGGCACTGTAAATTGCTGATTGGAAGCTTGGTAGAGTTTCAAGTGAAGGATAGAGAAACAAGTTACGTTGTCAACTTGGAAAAGATTTGGGATGTATCTAGAATACCATGCAGGCATGCATGTCTGTCAATTGCACACAATAGAGAAAAAATTGAACACTACACTAATATTAGCTTTTCAAAGAACATGTACATGAAGGCTTACTCCCATATGATCCATCCAGTTGATCATAGATTTTGGCCAGCACTTGAGGATATAGTGCCATCAACATAACAACCTCCAGAACTGAGAAGGCTGCATGGCAAGCCTAGGAACAACATGAGAAAAGAGTTTTGGAAGCCTTCTTCAACTTCAAATGGTAATAATGAGAATGGTCCAGACAATCCCGAAAACTTCTTGGTTTCAAAAAAAATGTGTAAAATATGTAGGTATGGGCACAATAGAAGAACATGTCAAAGAGCAAATTTGCAAAGAAGGAAACAAAGGAAGCAGAGAAGGAAAAGGAGAAGGACTGGTGGTGATGATGTTAATATTCAGGTATAACACTTGTGATGTTCAATTTAGTTGTATAAATTACATGCTTAAAACTCTAATTTAATTGTCTAATTTAATACATGTGCCAGGATCAAAGGATTGATGGCGGTGAGCCCACACAAATGGATATGGACAATGATGTCCCTCTTGCAGACATGATGAGATCAAGGAAAAGAAGAACAAATGGTGGTGCAAGTGCAAGTGTTGAGGCTGGTGAAAATGCAAATGCTAGTGAGAATCAAGACCAACAACCCCATGTTCCAACTATTGGGAAACCTTAAGCAACAAGTCAAGATGGTGGTGGGGAGGTAAATTTTGATACATCACTTGATCCTTTTTTGGATCATTTGTTCTTCTTTGAGGTATCTATTTAAATCCTGAACAAATTGTGATTTTTGGGCATATATTGCGAATTGACTGGTATACTTGTAAGCTGTGAAACAATTGTTGGTTTTTGTTGGTTGTTGGTGTGATTTTGTGCAACTCCTTTGGGTTTTTTTTTTGGGGGGGGGGGGGGGGGGGGGGGGGGGTATATTAGAATCAAGTTTGATAGATGAATCTTTCCATTACATTTCTTGAACAATAATACTAACTGATATAATAAGTAGATGGCAAGAAGGCCCAAATTTATAGAAATTAAATGATAAATTAGCCTAATAGATGGATCAGTCCCACTTAATTGGTTAAATTTGGGAGCTTCTTCAATGGTGTGCATATTCATTTGAGAGTTGAAGTTGTCTTGGACCTCATGTTTCGTAGTTTTGTTATACGGCTCGCACCAATGAGAAAAACCTTGAATCGAACATCTATAATATAGCCTCCCCGAATTTTCTTTAGATTCAGAATTGTTTATTGCAGTTTTCCTCCCGCATTGCCACTTAATACACGTTTCCTTCCTATATTTCACTTCGAAACAACTTGAGGACAGACTTGAGGAAGCCATTCTCACATTTCAGATTGGTGAAGAAACCAAAACTGATGCATTTATACGAAGATTCCAAAGGTTAGACTAGGGCTGTTCAAAAAAACCGGAAATTCGGTTAACCGACCGAACCGGACCGAAAATTTCTGTTTGGTTTTTGGTTTTTTTTTTTTTTTTTGAAAATTCGGTTTTCGGTTCGGTTTCGGTTAACCGAACCGAACCGAAGACCAAATTTTTTTTTAATATAAATTATTATGTATTGTGTTTATTTACCATAAAAACATTTTAAGCATAAACGCTCAAAGCCTCAAACTTTCTTCCTGCTTCAAACATGAACACTCAAATCCCTCTTCCTACTCGCCGGTCGCTGTTGACCGCCGCCGGGCTGTCGCCGCCGCTGCTTCCTTCTTCCTCTTTGCGACATTATCTTCCTGATTCCTTCCCTTTTTGCGACATTATCTTCCTGATTCCTTCCCTTTTTGCTTGTTGTTGTTCTTCTTCTTCTATTTGGGGATTTAGCTAAATCAAGGTCAAAGGTTAGGGTTTATCTAAATTGATTTGTTTTTGTGCTTATTTCTGTTAAATATTTGGAAGAAATCAATCACCTCACTGCCTCCTTCCATTTTTGCTTCTTCTGTTTGCTTCATGAGATAAGCACCAGTTAGGGTTTTACCTAAATTGATTTATTTTTGTGCTTTTTGGACAAGAAGTTTGAATTTTTATGAAGTCTTTTTGTCTATTGTATATGAAATGGGGATTGGAGAAGAGGAGATTCGTAATGCAATCCTATTGTTTTCAGTAGGTTATGGTGTTGGGCAAACCGAATTTTCCTTCTTTTTCCAAATAAAAATCGAATTAAAAAAATTGATAAATTCGGTTTTGTCCGAACCAAACCAAACCGAAATAATTCGGTTTTAACAAAATTCGGTTCGGTTTTCGGTTCGTAGTTTCGGCAAACCTAATTTTCGGTTCGATTTTGGCCCGAACCGAACCGATGAACAGCCCTAGGTCAGACCTCAACGGTCATATTTTTTGAAGTCCAAAATATTACATTGACACCCCCTGAAAAGTAGGTATATATTTTGGACATTCAAAATTTCTGGACTTTGATCCAGGCGGGAACAGGTTGGACCAGGGGTATTTTGGGAAAAGTAAAAAAGATTTGTGATGACGTCATCAAAAATCTGTCAGAAAAAATTGGCAGGGGACGTCCATGTAATCCAAAACATGTAGATGGGAGGTTTTTGTACGTTTTGATTAGTGAAGGGAAGTTTGTGTCATTGCCCCATTAGTGAGGGGGTCTGAGTGTAATTTTCCCTATAGAATAACACATCACAATAATTTGGGGACAGATCTTCTATCCCACAATGGTGCATCATAATGGTGTTACATCAATGTAGAATTGACAAATGTCCATTTAAATAAAACTGTTAATAATAATTCAAATTAAATGAACACCTGTCAATCTCACAATGATGTGACATCATTATGGAACAACATTATGAAATAAAAGATTCATTCTGCAATAACCCTTAAACTCTGGTGAGAACATCATCATAAAAAATTAAAGGGACAATTGCATATCATACCCTGTGAAATATGAAATTTGCACACATCCCCCCTATATTAAAAAAATAACTTGAAATAACTCTATGATTTTCAAAACCCTGCGCGAAACCCCAAATCCGTGTTAAATCTGCGTAAAGTAGCATTCACGCACAGTGTATTGGATGTAGGGTTGAGAGTTTCGTGCAGGATTTTGAAAATCATAGGGTTATTTCAGACTATTTTTTTTACCAAGGGGGATGTGTACAGATTTCATGTTTTACAAGGTATATGCAATTATCTCAAAATTAAACCTTATGCATGTTAATACCAATGTACGTTATGTATCTTCAATCAAAGAAGATCTCATTATCAATAAACTCAAATATTTCAATGAGAAATTGAAGATCGTTTCATCAATATGTTACAATTGTAGTATTCATATCTAATTAGTTTTATTATTCCAGTATATTTCTTCAGCATGAAAATCAAACACACCAAAATTGACAAGGATAACCTTCCTGTTATCAAATGCAAATAAATAAATAAATAAATAAATAATAAGAAACTGATTTCTTCGGCCCAATAAAGAAGACTAGACCATATAATTTAACATTGTCAAATTGATTACTATACTAATAAAACAATGAAAAATCAAGTAAAAAACACTTGTTACCAAACAAGGTTCCAAAGTCTTGCTTCAAAAGCTTGAAACAGAATTAGACACCATTGGTTTGGCGCTTTTCCTGCTTTCATTTTCCTTATTCTATCCCATCTGGCAAGGCGGGGGAGACCTGGAAAATGTCGACCTCCAAGAATTATATGATAATACAACCAAACAGATTCACGGAAACAATCGACAACAGAAGAGAGAGAGAGGGAGGGAGCTCCAAACGTTTTAAACGGATAATCTAGAATAAAACCACCATTGGGAAACACCGAGAATCGCGTAGACTTCAGATGAGGGGTCGACTCCCCCATGACAGTACCTTCATCTAGCCCTTGAATATGGGTGGACATCTCCCCTATTACGATAATTTGATCTTGCTCTCGAACTCGACCCCTCATTCTCCCTATGATAACTTGATCTTGAACTTGTCGAATCATTTTCCCTATGATAACTTGATCTTCTCCTTGAACTTGTGGGGGCATTTTCCTGGTGGTAATTAGATCTTGATCTTGAAGTGGTTGAGCTATTTTCCCTAAGATGATTTGATCTTGAAGTGGTTGAACTATTTTCCCTACGATGACTTGATCTTGAACTTGGAATGTTTGAACCATTATCCATATGGTAATTCGATCTTGACCCTAAATTCATCACATCGTGTTCCCTTTGATACTCTATTGTGGACCTTGGAAGGGTTGGACCATTCTCACTATGAAAAATTGACCTTGAACTTGAACTTGGCAATGCATTTCCTTCTCGATTAATTGAGGTTGAAATTGAACTGGTTGATCTATCACTACTCCCTGAGCTACCAGAATCCATCATCTCCTCCTCGGGAGAAGATGAAGACAAAATAAAGAAAGGCAAAGAGAGCTCATCAGGGCTAAACATTACATCCATCAAATCATCCTCAATGTCAGACATTCCAATCGGGAAGTCAAAAAAACTTCCGTCACTCCATAAATCATCTTCTCCCCATTCACCCAAGCCAGGCCATCCATCCAAATCATACTCCATATCCGACTGGTGTGCAAGTGCATCTTCAATATCTCTTTGTTGCTCCAGGATTGCCCAATTTGATTGCCGGGTCGGACTCGCCTCTGATGGACGGTTAGAGGGGTGCTCAATCCGAGCATGCTTCCTTAGCTCGGTATAATTTCCACTATAACTACACGTTTCTAGGGAACAATTTCTTGTTTTGGAGTTCATGAACCTCCGGGCAGGCTCTAATACGACCCACCCGGTGACCCGTCCCCGACAAAGTGGGCAGACAAGCTCAGTTTGCTGCTCATGTGGTGATGCTGCAGCAGATGACTTGCAGTACTGATCTAAGCAATTCGAGTGTCGGTAGCTTGTGTCACACATGAAGGGACGACAACCTTTGTCCTGGGACGAACAAACTAACAGGACTGCATTGTGCGGGTGCTCGATACAAATGGGGCATCGAGCTTCTTCCCATTCTACTTCATCCCCAGCAGGAGGCGAGGAGCTGTCGTAATTGTTACGATCCGGATTGTTCAAGCTGCAAGAAGAAGGAGACACCATAGCCCGGTCAAAAGATGAGGAATTAGCCCTCCTATCTTTTGGCATTTTGCAGAACAAAAATTAGACGTATGTTCTTTTCAGCGGCAAACAACTGCTTCCAAATAACCAAATCAAAATTTTGACGAGTTAGTCAGGATTTTTTATTACATAAAAACAATTCATTGACAAGTTATATACTAGATAACAAGGTTAACATGGACAACACTTATGATGGACTTCAATGGTTTCCACCAAAATTCTAATTCATGATGAAATTTGTCCAATAGAAATTTATATATAACAGAGCATGAGATAAATCAGATGATACTTACAAATTTCCTTCACATATCCTTAAAATTTTATAGACTAGGCTCCTAGAGTATACAAGAACAAAAGCATATATGATAAAAAAGCACATCAACGATCACATGAGTTCACAGACCACTCAAATAGTTTTACTACAATTAAAACGAACCACCCCACCCCACCCCCCACCCACCCAAAAAAAAAAAAAATTAAATTAAGAAAAAATATCAAATTGAAACACACCAACCGTAGCACACTTGAGATAATCAGAATCATATTTCTAACCCTAGAAATGAAAATTCAAAAAAAAAAAAGTTGAGTACAAAAGAGATCACTTAATTATCAAAAATTCAGGAAGAAACTAACAGATCCGAGTCTCATAAAGCCTTAAACTGCATATGATCGATCTGTAACAATAAAACCTAGCATAATCCTCGTAAATCAAAAATCTAGCAAATTCATACATGCGAGAGCGAAAAAACACGACGAAATAATCTTTACAAGGTTAAAATACGCAAAATTGCGAAGATTAAACGGACCTTGGAGGTAGGTTATGGAAGACTCCAGAGAGAGCTGCAGCGTGAGAACTCTAACAACATATGAAGAAGAAGGAGAGAAGAAGCATTATTTATAGCTGATGCTTGTTGGAATTACTCAAGTGCCCTTTTCTATTTGGAATTTGCCGAGTAGGTTTCGTAGTAATAGTAGAGTTTTCATTTTAGGGTTTTGAAATTATGTTTTATCTTTTTCGGTCTTTTCTATATTTAAAAGGTTAAGGTAGGGTTCGATTTAGATACGAGCTGCTCAACAAAAGTTTATTGAGATATATAATTTCATTTGATCAATTCAATTCTATCAATAAATTACGAAATGAGTTCTCGTTCGCAATGAGTTGGGGTGTATAATCGAGCTTAAGGCAAAATTTATGGATTTTGAGCTCGAGCTCAACCAAGGCGAGCTCTAAAATAAAATATATATATATATATATATGTATAATTAATTTTTTATTTGTATATATATAATTATGATAAATATTAAATACATTTTTATATTTCATAATGTGATGGTGGTATTATCCATTATGAGGAAATTGACTTGTCATGTTTCATTTAGCTAGGTTGGACATCAGGTTGAGCAGCTCGTGTGCTTCTGGACAAAACTTGAGCTCGAAAAACTTGATTCAATCATTATAATTCGGTTTCCTATATATTTGATAATACCACTGACATTATAAAATAAATCATAATTATCACTGAATTAAGTATTACAAATCAATTTTCAATTGTCCATAACCATGCAGACACTACGAAGTAAGTTATAGTTCCCAATAAATCATGCATTCTAAGTCAAATTGGACAATCCATAATACACTCAAATAAACTGGTGAACTTTACGTTTTCAATAAAATTCAAATCTTGAACCGGAAAATAAGAGATATCATCAATTCAATACGTTACTATTGTGTAATCTTATGTTGCATTTCTTGCACAAATAAGCTAGTTGGTAACTGTAACCTATTATCATGTATGTTTTTGGTGCAATTTCATGTAGAAAAAGGTAAACATTTAAATTAAAAATTTAGCCTAGTAAGTTAATGGTTAAAATATATATCATGTTTTACAAAGACTAGTCATGGTAACACTCATAACTCATTCGATGGTAGCTACTAGCTACCAATAATGCCGCCCAAGTTTTTTTTTATTTTATTATTATGTACTCATTATTATTAATTGAAAAAAAGTACCCATCTTGTATTTCAGGATTTCAAATATGAAATTGACTAACTTTTAATTGATTATTTGTGTGGGTCCCATTCCACTGTTATGAGGACTTTTCTATCTAGTTTAATATACTTCGAAATAGAGAGTATATCAAATTACTTCAAAATAATTTAAAGTCAATAAGAAAGACAATGGACACCACTCCCTTTCGTGCTAATTACTTAAAATCTTTTTACCTTTTCGAAATTATATAAAGGTCCCTTCATTTTAAAACATTCTTACAATTACATCCCTGTATATTTAAGCATTCTTACGATTTCGCCATCTATGACCCTAACAAATAGACTCTTTAAAGGAGTCTCGTTGTATTTACCAAAAGTCAGGGATTTTTGGTAATTAATACTAAAATGAGGGGCGTGTGTAATTCACCCAATAAGAAATCAATGTCGAGGATATTTACTTGAAATTGTTGAGTTGAAAAAATTGTGGAAATGTGGAAAGTTGTAAAGCAAATTGCATATTATAATACTGGGAATGCTTTAGACCATTGATAAAGTCTGAATGGAAATGAGTCCAACTGGTAACAATAGTCTTTAAATTGCGGAGGACCTATGTTCTAATGGATTTGGGCCAAAAACACACACAATCATGCATAATGTATCAACTTTATAAATTATAATATGTATATTGTATATTGTATGTATCTTTTTATTTATAATTCTTCTCTTCAAGTAGGTAATTAATAGAAAAACTCTCATAGTCCCTGATATAACCCAAATCCGGGGACCTAAGTTTCTCAGTCTGGAATGGCACGATTCACTCCACGAGTATGACGATGAAGAATTATGGCTGCACTCAATGATAATTAAGCTACTTACGTACCTAATTAGGATCAAGCCTACGTAGTTCTATATTGGTTAGTGTATGCAAAGTCGTACTCGGTAAACGAATCTAGCCTCCAATTTTATAAGTGTAAGGGAAAGTACTCCTCAGTCTATAGACTCGTTGTTAATGAGCATACGAAGCTAGTTCTTGAGAGAATATTTCAAAGATTCCAACCCCTAATAAATGTTATGAGGGGGTATTTATAGTGCACACTCTGTACCAATGGTTGTTGGGCACTCCTAGGATATTGACAGGTGGCACTAACGGACAGCGGATAACTCGTACGTGTGGGGTCGGGTCAGGGAACGACCCGACCCGGTACTGTTACTTAGCGCGGACCTAGTCTAGCAACTTGGTTTCTGGGCCTCTGTTGGGCCTGGGTTCATTGTTTGCCTCTTATTGGGCTTATCTCCTATTTTATTATATCATTAAGTCCCCACTTCTTCAGTTTGAAGAATTAGAAGTGTAACGACTTGAATTCATGCTGAGGAAGTAGTGATTTAGTTACGACTTAAATTTATGCCTTCTCGTACTCGTTTTCATACGATTATCAGTGGGAGTTCCAACTTTATTATATTTTCTTTATTTTTGATTTTTATCATATCAATAGGAATTGTTATTACTCGAGAGACGCGTCTTTTTAGGTAACAGACGCGTCTTTCCCGGTGATTTATATCGAGACGTGTGGCTCAGTTAATGCCCAACAGTCATATCCTCTGACCTCAATAGTCACGTCATTTAATGTCATCAGTTACTTTCCATCCGAGGCGTCACTTCATTTTAACCGTTAGATGTAAAGAATCCAGACCGTCAGATCTCCTACTCTTTTCTCCCTATTAATAGTCCTCCATGGCTTTTCACTTTTTACTTTCATCTTTACTTTTTAGAGAGAGAATCTTTCATAAAAATTACGATCGTCTAGCTGAACGAGTGGTCTTCGATTCGTACGTCCTCCGAAAACTTCCAACTCGTAGGTACTCTTTGTTTTTATTTTCTTTCTTGTTATAATGGCTCGTACTCGTTCGTCTGCGTCTGTTAATAACAACGAAATCCCCAGTTCTTCTGATGAAGAAGCTGGGTCGGACGCTCTAGACCATTTGGTCGAAGGTTATGCTCCGACAGACGATGTCCCTGAGTCGTCTAATAGAAATCAAAATCCTGAGTCGTCTCGAAGAGACGAAGGTGCAGAGCCCCTAGTAGATTTAGAGGGACCTGCTGAGATCAATGCTCATATAACCTGGCTTAATCAAGTGTCAACTGTTAGGTCTAGTAGAGAGAACGAATTGAGGGTCAAGCATTATATTCCCGCAAATTATATAATTCATTTTCCAGGACCTTCGGATCGTATGCATAAGCCCCCCATAGGTTTTCGTACATTTCACCTTGCACACCTTACTTCGGGAGTTAGGTTCCCCCTCCACCCGTGTATTAATGACATTTTATTAACTTACGGACTGAGTCCAACACAACTCCTACCCAACTTGTATAGACATATAGTTCTCTTTATAGTGTTAATGACCGGTTATGGGCATCCGGCTTGCTTAGCTAATTTTCATAGGATGTTTTTTCTTAACCGTTGTAAGATAGCAACCCAGCGTGGTTTCTTTTATTTTTCACCCCGTCAAGATGCCACTTTTCAAGATCGTACTCGTGACTCGTTTGGGTCATGGAAGGACAAATACATCTTAATTTCTCTTCCCAAGGGCGACAGTTGGCTCGTTCCCAGGAAATGGGGCATTAGAGAACGAGAATTAGAGATAGGAAACCCAACATGGTGGCGGGGGTTTTTAGAAGAACTAGTGTCCGTCCCTTTTGTTACTGAGAAGCTCATGCGCGAGTCTATGCTCGTTTCCTGTGGGGTGAGCTCAGCACCCCTCCCCAGAGTTACTGATATTGGTGAGCCTCGTTTCTTTTTGATTTATAGTGTTTTTCAGATTTATTGAGTATAAGAATAATTCTTTTTGTCAGGGATGGCTACTCGCAAAGCTCGTTTGGACGCTCTTCGTGACAAAGAAGAGTCATCTGCGGCAGAGGGTTCACTCGGCCAGGCGCTACCAGCAGGGCGCCTATACAAACTTCTCCGGTTCGTTCACCGAATACCGGCCGACAACAGTCCCTGAGGATCATTAGCCCCGTCACCAGAACCGGCCCTCAAACGAGGGAAAATGTCCCTTCGTCCCGCGTTGAGATTGACTTAGAAATTCAAGACAAAGGTCCAGAGGGTCCAAGGGTGGAGTTGTTCCTCGCCCCCGCAAGTCAACGCCCACCTTTAGCCAAACGACGTAGGGAGACAACCTCCTCCGAGGAGGACATCGTTCGCTCCGGCACACGGTCCACCACAGCCCGTTTGGTAGAACGATTGGAGGCCCTCAATCTCAATGACTACCAAGAATACGATGTGCCTAACAGGTGTGAGGAGAATACGAGTGAAGATCCGATCGTTCCAGATTGGCGGATCTATCCTCAGAGCTCCATATTGGCTAGTCCCCAAGGGACGAATGTAGCCCTAGAGATGTATCGCAGCATGCATCTGCCTCGTGATAAGGCTATATTGATTGAGCAGTCTTATACTGCTGTTGAGAGAATGGGTGCTTCCCATATAATGAAGGTAATACTCGGCTTTCTTTCTTTCAATATTATACCTCATTTCTCCTATAATATTTGCGAACATTCTTGTAGGCTTCAGCTTGTTTGCACAACTTGGCTTTAAGCTGCGCCGGGCTTAAAGAAGAGCTAAGGTTAGAAAAGGCCAAATTCGTGAAGTACGTAGCCGATACGGCAGCGGAAAAGAACTCGTTCTCAATAGTGAAGAACGAGCTGTTGGAGACAAGTCGTCGATTGACTGCCGAGCGGGTCACTCACCAAGATGCGGTGAAGACCTTGGAGATCGAAATTGCCCGTCTCGAGAGTGAGAAGGCCAAAGTCGAGACTCGTCTGGATGACATGACGAAGAAAAAAGATGATGCATACGAGCTTGGTCGGATCGAAGGGAAACACGAATATCTTTCCTCCCAAGAAAATGCTGATGCACTCGCGGAGAGTCGTCTTGGTGCGGTTCGTGATTTCATGAAGTCTACCCTCTTCGATCATATGCTCCTATCTAGGGCTTTGAAAGATGAGAAGGATGGTTTCTTCAAGTGTATCGACTATGGAAAACTTCTCAACGCCTTCAAGTCTGATTTCGACATTAACTGTCTTGAAGATTGTTATAAACGCAAACTTCTCCGGGACTCATTCTCAGCTGAAGACGAGGAGTTCGAACCTATTGAGTTTCCTGAATTTGCCGAATTGGCTCCCGGGTATAAACCTCCAGCTCGTCATGCCCAGTCGTCGACCCAAGGAAGTGAAAATCCTCTAGGTTAAAGTCGTTTTGGCGAGTGTGCCGTTCCTTTTGTTCTAGTTATATGTTTATATTATTTCCATTCCTAGATTCGTATGTTGAACATTCGTATGTTTTATGTTATGTAGATTCGTATATTGAAATCTTTAATGTATCATGTTCGTATGCGTTGAGTGCAACTATGAAATGAACTGCCCCTTTTATTTCTGACTAATAACATTTGTGACATCTTGAAAATACATCTTTATACTCGTTGCATAGATCATTTACATACTAGACTCGTTGACATCGAATGCAATCCTGAAATAAATTGCCCTTATGCATAAAACCTCCTCAAGTTGTCAACATGCCACGGACGAGGTAGCTCTTTTCCTTGAAAATCTTATAATCTGTACGTCATCCCTTTCGTGATCTTTGTAATCTTATACGGACCATCCCAATTTGCTTCTAATTTTTTTACGTGTCTCGAGACCTCGACCCGTCTTAACACCAAGTCTCCTACTTGAAAGGACCTCATTCTTACTCTCTTGTTGTATGCTCTTGCTATGGTATTTTTCTGTCTCAATATGTTTGCATAGGCTCGTTCTCTCACTTCATCAATAGTATCCAATTCAAACTCCCGATTACATTGATTTATCTCCGGGTTGTAGTCTAGAACCCTATGCGTCATCATACCAATCTCCGCTGTGATGACCGCCTCCGATCCGTATACAAGGCAAATGGTGTCTCCCCGGTAGACGACCTAGGAGTCATTCGGTACGCCCATAAGATGCCGGGAAGTTCATCCGCCCAAGCGGATCTCATGCCATCGAGTCTAGTCTTCAAGTGTTGCAATAGTATCCTGTTTGCAACCTCGGTCAGGCCATTTGCTTGTGGATGTCCCACAGACGTAAAGTTCTGCTGAATCTTCAACTCTTTGCACCACGATACCATAGATTTCCCATTGAACTGTGTTCCGTTATCAGAAATCAAGATTCTAGGAATACCGAACCTGCAGATGATATTCTTCCATCAGATTAATAATTATAGCATATAACATCCAATGCACATGGAATTATCCATTTTGGTTTGTTTTGTTAACCTGCAGATGATATTCTTCCAAACAAAATCAATAATAGATTCTTCTGTAATACGAGCTACCGCTTCAGCCTCAATCCATTTTGTGAAGTGCTCCACGGCCACTATAATAAATTTCTTTTGATTCTTGACTGGTGGGAACGGTTTTGCAGACGAGTATAAACATTAAATAAATCCACGCACCATATCACGCTATTTTAAAAAATGAGTCTTAGGTAAGTATCAACCGAGTATGTCGATGCCCCATTGATCAAATGGATATGCGATTTTTATCACTTCCATGGGCCTGCCTGGTTGGTGTATTTCATGAGAATGCAATTGGCACTGTTTGCATCGTTTTACAAATTCTTGTGCGTCTTTAACAAGAGTTGGCCAAAAGTATCCTTGTCGGGTGATTTTTTAAGCCAACGACCGTCTGGCCGAATGATTTCCGCAACTTCCTTCATGTATCTCTCTGAGAACATACTTTGCTTCACCTGGGTCGAGACAACGAAGCAAGGGTCCAGCGTTCGATCTTTTGTACAACTCGTCATTAAGAATAGTGAAACGAGCCGATCTGCCACAAAGTCGATGCGCCTCCAATCTATCCTCCGGTAAGCATCCTCGCAATAAGTATTCTATGATTGGCCTTCTCCAACTCGTGTCTTCTTCTAGACTTGTGATCAGAACCTGGGGTTCTAGTTCCGAATGATCTGAAACGAGTAACGAAACGGACCGACAGGTGGATCCCACGATCTGATTCGCGAACTTGGATAATGCATCCGCTCGTTGATTTTCATCCCTCGGTATTTGACACAATTCGATCTGATCAAATTCCATCATTAGTCGTTTCGTTTTTTGCAGATAATCAACCATAGTTTTTTCTCTTGCCTCGTAGGTTCCTGATACCTGTCGTGCGACTAGCTGTGAATCAGTGAATATTTTCATGTTTTGGATATTCAGGGTCTTTGCCATTTTCAACCCCGCAATCAACGCCTCATACTCTGCCTCGTTATTCGTAACATCGAAGTTTAATTTGATCGCAAACTCCAAGTCGTTTCCTTCAGGCGAACGAAACCATACTCCGGCCCCTCCTCGTCTCATCACTGATGATCCATCTACATGTAAAGACCAGGGGATTGTATCTATAGATGAAATTGAGGCCATCACATTGGGATCTACCGTCATCTCTACCAGAAAATCTGCCATCACCTGGGCTTTAGTCGAAGTACGACTCTTATATTCAATACTAAACTCGCCTAACTCAATGGCCCATTTTATGAGTCTCCCCGACACGTCTGGTTTTGCCAGCACTTGCTTCAAAGGTTGATCTGTGAGAACAATTATATGATGAGACTGAAAGTACGGTCTAAGCTTCCTGGCTGCAGTCATTAGTGCAAGTGCCCATTTTTCAAATTCTAAATAATTCACCTCAGCCCCTTGTATCAACTTGCTAACGTAGTACACGGGACGATGGTTACCGTCGACTTCCCGTACGAGTACAGCACTAAGGGCTACTAGGGAAATTGCTAAGTACAAAAACAGTGGTTCTCCCAACATCGGTTTTGTTAACAAAGGCAGAGACGACAAGTAAGTTTTTAAATCATTAAAGGCATCCTCGCACTCGTTTGTCCATTCAAAGCGTTTTACATTCCTTAAGATCTTGAAGAAGTGCAGACCCTTGTCTGCTGAACGAGAAATGAAACGATTCAAGCTAGCCATTCTTCCTGTTAACTTTTGTACATCTTTTACACTCATTGGAGATTGCATGTTCAAAATTGCATCAATTTTCTCGGGATTAGATTTGATTCCTCGTTGGGTTACCATGTATCCTAAAAACTTTCCGCCTCGTACCCCGAAGGTACACTTGCTAGGGTTTAACTTCATGCCGTACTCTTTCATAATTGCGAACGACTTCTTGAGATGTGCCAAATGGTCATTCTCGTTCACACTCTTCACGAGCATATACGAATCTACATAAACTTCCATCGTTTTTCCTATTTCATCTTCAAACATCATATTAACGATTCGTTGGTAAGTTGCCCCCGAGTTTCTTAAACCAAATGGCATGACATTGTAACAATAGACTCCTCTCGCTGTAACGAATGCGGTCTTCTCTCGATCCTCTTCTGTCATCATTATCTGATTGAACCCTTGGTAAGCATCCATCATGCTCAAAAGAGCACAACCTGCAGTAGAGTCTACAAGTAAGTCTATACGAGGCAAGGGGTAAGGATCACGAGGGCAAACTTTATTCAAATCAGTGAAATCAGTACACATTCGCCATTTTCCTCCCGATTTGGGTACAAGGACTACATTAGCGAGCCAATCCGTGAATTGGATCTCGTTTACATATCCTACATCTAGGAGTTTTTTGACTTCTTCTTCAATTATCAAGTCTCTGTCCGGTCCAAAATTCCTCCTCTTCTGCCTCACAGGTCGTGCCTCCGGGTCAACATTGAGTCAATGGACGATAACAGCAGGGTCGATACCTTTGAAGTCCGCAGCTTTCCATGCGAACATATCAGAGTTGTTTCTCAAAAAATTCACCAGCTTCGTTTCTTCTTCAGAATTCATCTCTCCTCCAATCTGTGTCGTTTTGTCCGGGTTTCTCGGTATAAGCTCAATTGATTTGTGGACCATGGGTTCGACTCGTGCGTCCACTCGCTTCTGTCTTTTTTCCAAACTCTCAATCAGAGCCTTTGCTTCTTCATCCAACACTTCAATTTTGCTAGCTTCGCACTTTCTCTTCTTTGACGAATTCACCTTTAATGAGGTCGTGTAGCACTGCCGAGCCTCCAGCTGATTTCCACGCACTTCACCAATACCATTGTTTGTTTTGAACTTCATCTTCAAGTGTGGAGTCGAAACAATGGCTCCAAATGTGTTCAACATGGGTCGCCCCACAATCATATTGTAAGCAAAGGGTACATCCACAACCAAAAATGTAATTCGATTCGTCTTCGATCTCGACCCCACCCCCAACGACACATCTAGCTCAATTGATCCTTTAGGCATAATCGAGGACCCTGTAAACCCAACCAAAGGTGTACTCACACTTCGCAGCCGAGTACCATCCAGCTCCATCTTTTTTAGAATTTCCCAAAAGATGATATCTGCAGAACTCCCAGTATCCACCAAAACTTTATGCACCACAAAATTGGCCACATCCATCGAAATCACCATGGGATCGTTATGAGGGTCGTGCATGCCGTCATAATCACTATCGTCAAAGCTAATCACTTGGTTCCTCACACTCGATCCTCCAGTAAGTGAAAGAACCCTCCTAGGTTCGCCACGGTAGTAGCTAGAACGACTCTCCCGCGTGTATCTTTTCCTCGTGTTAGATGAGTCCCCATCAGTAGGTCCTCCCGCAATCATGTGTATCTCTCGACGACTACCTTGTTTGGGTGCCCCCCACTCTTCGACTCTTTTTTCGTGTGCACGAGGACCGCTATTACGAGGATGATCGAAATTATGCTCGTAATTACGAGAACCGTCATTACGGTGATAATCATTGCTTCGCTCGTGATTACGAGTACCGTCATTACGGCGATAGTCTTTTCTCTCGTAATTACGAGGACCGTCATTACGGCGATAGTGATCTTGCTCGTTATAACGAGGGTTGCCTCGTGGGCGTTCATTATTCGGGCGATAATTATCGCTTCTGTGATCTTCATGTCTGGGCTGCTCGTAATTACGAGTCTAATGATCCCTTTCAATTGACGTTTCCTGGGATCGTTCCCGTGAACGACTGCGTGGTCGATAGTGTTCATTTGTACGAGTGTCCTCTGGGACTCTTACTTCTGCCAAAGTCCGATCAATAAAATCGTTCAACACCCCAGATTTGATAAGTCGCTCAATTTCATCCTTCAACTGAAAACACTCTTCAGTGTCGTGCCCATGATCCTTATGGAATTCACAGTATCTATCCATGTTCTTTTTCACACCATTTCTCATTGGCTTGGGTTGTTGAATTTGAGTCGTACGTAAAGCAGCAACCAGTACTCTTGTACGAGTCGAATTCAACGGGGTGTAATGTTCAAATTTCGATCGACGGGGTCGGTCATGATCTCTCCCGACCCCGTTCCCTCATATCGTATGATTTCATGCTTTTCTTTACAACCCCGAGGATTGTTCACAACTTGCAAATTGTCTGAGTCTTTCAACTCGTTCATTTCTTCCTCATTAATATACTCTCCCGCCAATTCCATCAATTCCTCATGGGATCGTGGAGGACGGCGGGAAAGTGCATCATTAAAGTTTCCCTTCTTTAAGCCTCTCATTAAGAAGCTCAACATTAATTCGTTATTAAGTTCCGGAAGGTCCATGGTTTCTTGATTGAAGCGGTGTATAAATTCACGCAAAGACTCGATGGAGCCTTGTTTCAGTCCCATGATCACAGATATAGACTTCTTCGTTTTTTTGTTACTAGTAAAATGACTTTCAAACTTATATTTTAAGTGCGAGTACGACTCTATGGAATCGGGAGCCAGACTCATGAACCAGTCTTGCGCCCGACTCACAAGAGTCGTGGTAAAAATCCTGGCATTAATCGCATCCGATTGTCCCTGCAAAGACATCAATAACTCGTAAGATGTAATATGGGGCCTAGGATCACTCGTTCCATCAAATTTTTCAAAATCGGGCATCCGGAAAAGGCTGTTCGGAACTTCCTCCTTGATTTCAGTGATAAAAGGAGAACTGCGGGCCATCAGTGTGGGATCTGGCCTCATTTGCACAGGAGCCGCAATCTTTTCCACCCTCGTACGTCTATCCTCCGCATAATGCACTGCTCATCACGGTGCATTCGGCGACTCCATCGCACGAGTCTTTCCTCTCCTGGCCTCTTGACGAATACTCATCACATCATCATCATCTAACGACTCTCCTTCCTGCTCTCCATCTCGGTTCTCCTCATGATGAAATAAACTTCTCCTCGCGGAAGGATCTGTACGTGGTTCTCCTACATTAGGTGTTGTCAGAGTACGAGTAAGGTATTTCTGCATCTCTTCCTTGGCATATTCCTTCATTCTCTTATCCAATTCTCCCTTCGTCATCGTCACAACAACACTTGTTCCTTCCTCCAAAAGCGGATCTGTGTTCAATCCTTCTTCTTCCCGAACCAAACAACTTTTCACGTTGCCAGCCTCAATTCCCATTGCTAACAAGTCTCAGCAACCTCAAAGTAAGTTCCCACAGACGGCGCCAACTGATATAACCCAAATCCGGGGGACCTAAGTTTCTCAGTCTGGAATGGCACGATTCACTCCACGAGTATGACGATGAAGAATTATGGCTGCACTCAATGATAATTAAGCTACCTACGTACCTAATTAGGATCAAGCCTACGTAGTTCTATATTGGTTAGTGTATGCAGAGTCGTACTCGGTAAACGAACCTAGCCTCCAATTTTATAAGTGTAAGGGAAAGTACTCCTCAGTCTATAGACTCGTTGTTAATGAGCATACGAAGCTAGTTCTTGAGAGAATATTCCAAAGATTCCAACCCCTAATAAATGTTATGAGGGGGTATTTATAGTGCACACTCTGTACCAATGGTTGTTGGGCACTCCTAGGATATCGACAGGTGGCACTAACGGACGGCGGATAACTCGTACGTGTGGGGTCGGGTCAGGGAACGACCCGACCAGGTACTGTTACTTAGCGTGGACCTAGTCTAGCAACTTGGTTTCTGGGCCTCTGTTGGGCCTGGGTTCATTGTTTGCCTCTTATTGGGCTTATCTCCTATTTTATTATATCAGTCCCTTTTTTTTCTGTTTTTGTAATGGCTTCATTTAGTTGCACAAGAAGGTCTATATATAAAGTTCTATTTTACTTTGCAGGGATTTTTTAGACTGATAAAGAAATAGGAGAGGAAAAAGAAGTTAATAAAGTAAAACAAATTTGTGCGTATATATATATCGATTTTTTCCTCCACCGGCGATGGCTTGGTGAAGCAGTCGTCTGCTTCACCACAATTACCACCACCATCATCGGTGGGTTGGGTTGGAGCACCATTCTTCAAGTTGTACATCACATCTTCAAATCTAACGAAACGGATATGGATCTAACGAGGCAGAGATAGATTTGACGAGATGAAGACGTGTACTACACAAATTTTTATATAGCGTTTTAGATTTTGTATTTAGTATTTTATTTTCTCTCTCATATTAGAGTTTGCTTACTCTCTCAAATAAGAGTTTCATCTCTCCTTGAATAGGAGTTGCACAAGAATTTTCTTAAACTCGTTTGTTAGTTCTTGAAATTTATTATCTTGAAGAATCTCGATATTTGGTGCTTCAATTATTCTTTACTACATCGTTAGACACAGTCTCAGTTGTATTGTTCTTTACGTTGTAAATATTTTTTTGGATGAAATAAAATACTGCTTTTCCTTCGAAGAAATATATATATCAAGCATTCAAGATATTATTAAAGCTTAAATAAGCACATAACTTGAGATCAGATAGTTATAAATGGGTCAAAGCATTGTAATTAATGTATAGTGTGTGTATATATGTATGTACATGTATATGTACATATACTATATACATATAAACACATTATATTATATTATAGGGAGTTGATATTAGCACTCCAAATAATGATAAATGCACTCCACTTTAACTTTTTCTTAATCATTTGACAATATTGCCCCTAAATTAATGAAAAGCTAATATTATGTTATTTTATAATGAATGATATTGATTAAATATTTATTCCACTATTAGAGTATAAAATATTAATTCCGGTATTAGAAAATCACAAAAGTAGTAAATGACTCTTACAATAAAAGGATAAATACATTATTCTATTTTTTATTTTACCATAATTTAAGTGTTCTTAATTAGAGTTATATTTGTCATAAAAAGTACAACAAAATTCTTTCATAAACTCATGGGCAATATTGTCAATTGCTTAAGAAAAAAGTCAAAATGGAGTGCCAATATCATTTTTTTGGAGTGCTAAAATCAATTCCCTATATTATATTATATATTATCTATTCTATCTATCTACTCTATTTATTCTATTCTATCTATCTATCTATTACTATTATTATTGGTGTTGGACTCAATTTTGACTCAATTGAGTTCAATTCTAATTTTCTAGAATTTTGATTTTTTTTATTGTGTAGAAATGATTTATTATTTAGTCCAATTTTAAAATCTGACGAGACGGATATGATTCTAACAAGACAAAGGCAGATCTGACGAGATGAAGATGGGTGATACATAAGTTTTATATATTGTTTTAGATTTTTTGTTTAGTATTTATTTTCTCTCTCATATACGAGTTTGTTTTCTCTCTCAAATGAGAGTTTTATCTCTCCTTGAATAGGAGTTGCACAAGAATTTTTTTGTGTTCGTTTGTGAGTTCTTAAGATTTGTTATCTTCAAAAAACTTGATAGTTGGTGTTTCAGATATTCTAACTACATCGTTTGAGTCGTTATGAATTGTATTGTTCCAAGCGTTGTAAACTTTCGATTGAATGATATATAAGATCGATTTTTCTTCAAAAAAATCTTGAGAAATGGAAACCGTAATTAGGCCAACTTATTAGGCACAAAGTTCTAATTTAAACAAGTTATGGGCATTCAATTCTTCGAGTTTGACAGCCGCCTCTCTCTCTCCCATACAAAAAAAGAAAAATCCTAGCCATTTGTTTTTCTCTTCTTGTCCGGCGACGATGACTTAGTGAAGCAGTCGCCTACTTCACCACTGTTGCCACCTATTTACACTACAAAATAATTTGGGCTTTCGAAATACAAAGCCCAAATAGAAAAGAGAGTTCGAAAATTGGGTCCATGAATAATAGGGTAGGGCCCATTAGATCCAGAATATAACAAGGAATGGGCTGAGTCAATAAGAATCAGATAACTAAATCTAAGGAAGTAAAGAGAGTCCAAAAAATCAATAAGCTGCATTCAAGGAAGGCGTGCCAAGGAAATGATTTTGAAAAAGACAGTTGGAGGCAGTTGAGGGTAGTTTTCGAAAAAGAAGACCGTGGGTGCCCAAAGCAAAGATATATGCAGCTAAGGAGAAAGAAAAAAAAGAGGACGGACAAAAGATCATCTACAACTTTATATTTTCTTCTTAGGAGTAGCTCTAATTAGGAGTAGTTTGTAGCATAAATTAGCAGTAATTCTAGTGTGTAGTGGCTTATCAGGAATCGCTGGATTCGGCTTTCAACGCTTGTATCGGCATTCGCTTGCTTGTAATTTTTCAGAATTGAAGACTTTCATGGAGGTATAAATTATCTTTTATTCAGATTTAAATATTGGATAGGTAATTTGTATCTTGACTAGAGTTTTTATTCATCACTTTTGAATTCGAAAATACTAAGTTATAAAGTCTTGAACCACCTTGTGGCGAATCGAATATAGGGGTTGAAAGATAATCTCAGATTATAGATTATCAAGAGGCTAGGAATAAACATTCGGATCTACCTTAGTCCAACTTGTTTTTGTACGAAACAAATTTTTCATGACCACAGTGGGAGTCGGTTTTGATAACTGACACTTCTTAGTTTTCAACAAAACGCTAGAGTAATGTCAGAAGAATCGTTTAGAAACGATTTGGGTGACGGTATTGACGCTCAACCAGTTTCGAAACATAAGGTTAGAGCGGACAAAATGTATGAGCAGTTTGTTCGAGTCATGAAACAAACTTTGGCAGGTGCTTGAGAAGATCAGAAGAGGGAGTTCGATGATCAATATCGAGCACTAGCCCAAGAGTCTGCTCGTATATTCACAACCATTGTACAAGACATCGCTGTGAGTGCTCGAGATGGACTCGCTCGAGAGGTTACTCGGGTAATAACTGAATGAGGCCAAATTTTTAACTAAACATGTGATGTTTTTTCGAATATGATAAATACGCAGGTAGTATTAGCACTTGAACCTTTGATAAACAAACATAATGTTTTGATCGAAAAGGTGTCCCAGTTAATTGAAATTGAGCCTAGGATTCGAACTAGAACAATTAACCCGAACGAAATTCCTTTGGGATATCCTCGTGAATCTCGAGCTCGAGATGGCCAATTCGAAGTTGGCAAGACTTCGAGCTTTATACTGCTCGAAGAACAACTAAATACTGGGGGGCAAATAGGAGTGGGTCAAACGAATACTAACCAAAATACACCCCCTATACCTTTTAATGCACAGAATATGCATGCAAATCAATTTAATCCCCAACTAGTGAGACCAAATATCCCTATACCACCGAATGGTCAGGGACAACTGCCCAACGGATATCCATTGATTGTTAATTTCGGGAACCTTGAACCAAATGTTGGTTTTACCCAAGGAAACTATAGTGGGGTGCAAAATGCGCCTCAAGGACAACCCCACACAGGGCCTTCGAATGTGCCCTTTAATATGGGAAATCAAGGTTTGCCTAATTATCAGACAAACCAAAACTTCCCTTTTATGGCTAATAATTTTCAGATCCCGTATGCTAGGGGGCAATACATGCCTAACAATTACATGGGTGGAAACTTGGGGCCACAAATCCAAGACCCTCTACAAAATCAAGTGGAAATGGCTATTGAAAGAATATATGGACTTGGTTTTCGAAGGAACCACCGTCTGATTCCTGGGAAGCCTTACCCTGATTGGGTAGATAGAAATTTTCCCTTCCCTAGGACTTATAAGATTCCTAACTTTACTTTGTTTTCTGGAGATGACCATGTGTCAGCTTTAGAGCACTTATCTCGGTTCACATGCCAATGTCGAGAGGCAACCGATCAAGATTATCTTAAACTAAGACTGTTCCCTAGTTCCTTAATCGGGTCAGCGTTTAACTGGTATACGAATTTATCAACTAATTCGATACATACTTGGGACGAAATGCAATTCCAGTTCCAGAATCATTTTGCTCGAACCGAACTGGGCATAACTATGAGTGATTTAGCTAAAATCAGGCAGAATATCGGAGAATCTATAGAAGAATTCTTAGCCCGATTTAAAAAAACTGGAGTCAAATGCCATTTAAACATTCCCGAGTCAGAATTTGTTCAATTAGCCCAACAAAATATGGCTTTCGAATATAGAGTAAAGTTTAACAGGATGATGTTCTCTGATTTTAGAAGTTTAGCAAAGAGTGCGATAAGATACGAGAATATGTTAAAAGAAGGAAGCCAGAGAAAACATCAAGGGTTCAACACCTTTGAAGTCGGAATTCCATGGGCATTCGAAGATGCCTATGAAATTGATTTGGCAAAATTTATTAAGGGACCTTCATTTCAATGTGGAGCTCTCGAAAGGAAAGACTGTGTCGCTATAGGGTCTTTGCAAACAAAGAAAGAAAAGAAATATAGTTTTGATGTGACAAAGACCGAGTGAATATTCGACTGGCTTCTTACGCATAAAAAACTTAGATTGAAAGGGAAACATCAAATCCCTTCAAAAGCAGAAACTAAAGGAAAGTCATATTGTAAATGGCATAATGTTTTTTCTCACGAAACAAATGAATGTATTATGTTTAGAAACCTAATACAAGAAAAGTTAGATTCGAAAGATGTTATTTTTCCGGGCATTCAAAAAACAAATATTGACGAAGATCCTTTTCCTGTTTTAAATTTCGAGATAAACACTGTAGACATTAACGTCTCTGAAAATGCTGATTTATAGGTACGAAAGGAAGCTAAGTTGGCAAATCGATTGTTCAACAGGCTGATTGATGAAGGAATTTTGAACTCGAAGGTGAAAGATAAGGGATTAGAGGGTATGTGTAGTTGGCATATGAATACCATGCATATTACCAACCAATGCCAGATTCTTAGGCACTTTGTAGCAAAGCAGTACGAAAGAGGCACGATATGTCTTTTAGGAATCGACAAAAGGATCTTGGACTTTGATCAAGAGGGAAAACCAAGGAAAAAAGAGTCAACAATTGAGGCAAAGGGGCTAGTTCTAAAGAGCGAAGAAAAGTCATACAAGGAAGTACTCGAGACCCATGTGTGCAAAACTATGTACCAAACTCTTCCGAAAGTGGTAAATAATCTGACCTAAATACAGAAGGTGTTATGCAATTAATGTGCCAACATTGTGCATTACGAGTTAGTGAGACTGCAAGTGATTCCTAATGATCCTAACTGGGTTCCGGCATATCAAAGGGAATGGAACAAGAGACAGAGGCATGAGACAAGTGATCAATTCCTCGGACTGATGCCTTATAATAGGCATTTTTGGGGAAGAGGAGGAAGAGAATATGGGAGATTTGCATCGACTAGTAGGGACTCACCCTTTGATCATCTCGGTAGATATCACAACCAGTTTGAAAAGAAAAAAGATGACCCCTCGAAGGTTATCGCCCAACAAGTGGCTTACTCTCGAGCAGCAGTGGCCTTAGAAATGCAACAGGAGGCAGTGATTGCTAATCTAAGGGTAGAGGAGGAGGCCTTAGAAAAAGTAATCCTAAAGTAAAAAATAATTAGGAATCCAAGTCAAGAATATGTTGAAAAGGATGTCGACCAGTTAAGCGACCAGTTGAAAGATGCAAGCTTAAAACGAAAAGGTATCAGGATCGAAGACGACAAGGAATTGGGAGATTTCAAGTCCGGGGACGACCTGGATATTCTATTAAGAGATATGCCATATAAGGAATCGACAAGTGAAGCCGATTTGAAGGCGAAAGAAGCTTCGTTGGAAAGAGCCTTGCAATTTGAAGGAGACAGGGATGTGAATATGGTAACCGTGCTGCCAGCAGAGTTCGCCGCAAGAGAAGATGCGGGCAAGGAAGAAGAGGTACTCGAACCCATGACTAGTGCAGAGAAAGGTAACCCATCTTGCTTTCAGATTTCTAATGACAAATCCTTCGAAAATGATAGAAATAAAATGGAAAGTTTGACTAAGTTATTATTTTCAAAAGAAGAAATAAATAATAACCACATGAAACCTTTATTCGTAAAAGCCAAAATCGAAGGCATCGATAATGGGGCCACTGCTAACATTTTACCTGAAAAAATGTTAACAAGATTAGGCAAAAGCTCGAAAAACTTAGTAGCCGCTGATGTAGCAGTCTACGGTTTTTCTGGACAAGCTACCAAGGTTTTGGGAGTTTTGCCTTGTCGAGTGAGAATAGGAACACAAAGTTCTTATTCGACATTTTTCATAGTAAAAACAGACTCATCATCATTTAATGCCCTTTTACGAAGGGATTGGATACATCAAAATTATTGTATCCCTTCGACCTTGCATCAAGTGTTAATTTTCTGGAATGGGCATCAATTCAAAGTAGTCAAGGCAGAAAGAAATAATTACTTTATCGATACACAAATATTGATGCCAGGTATCAGGCGGGGAAGCTCAAGAAAGGAATCCAATCGAATGTAGAAGAGCTAGCCGACGAAAGGGCGGAAGAAGAAAAAGCAGGAGGACATCAAGAAGGAGAATCTACGCTCGAGATAGATTCTAAACTAGCCAAAACCGGATTAGGGCAAGTTTAGAAAGTTAAGTTGTTTAGAACAATCGATGTTATCTATGGAAAAAGATGATGTAATTAATGACAATGTTGTTATGAATGTCTTTCGAAGACGGAGTATGGAAAAAATTGAGTCAAAGTTAGGTAATTATAATCTTAATTATCTTAGTCGAAGTGATTCCAGTTCGAGTAATAATGTAGCAAGTTCTCGAGATGAAAACCTTAATGAAAATATCAAACAAGGAATTTTAGAACCAGACGAAAATATTAGAGAAGATATTCAAGACCATTTAGAAGAAGTTAATCTAGGAACAATCGAGAATCCAAGAGTAACATACATAAGCTCGAAGATGAAGCAAGAAGAGAAAGAAGAATTAATCGAGACTTTACATCAGTTTAAAGATTGCTTCGTGTGGGCACATCATGAAATGCCCAGGATCGATATGAATATAGCTCGACATGAATTTCCAATTAAACCAGGTTTCAAACCGATAATACAAGCGCCAAAACGTTTATCGCCAGATTTGATAAGCGCAATTAAGGACGAAATTGAGAAACTAGTCGAAGCTAAATTTATTAGACAAATTAGATATGTTGAGTGGTTGGAAAATATAGTACCAGTGATTAAAAAGAATGGTAAAGTACGAGCATGCATCGACTTTAGAGATTTGAATAAGGCTACACCGAAAGACGAATACCCAATGCCAATGGCGGACGTATTAATAGATGCGACTGCTAGACACAAGGTGATGTCATTTATGGATGGGTATTCAGGATACTACCAATTAAAAATCTCCGAAGCAGATAGGCACAAGACTACCTTTAGATGTCCAGGATCCATAGGAACTTTTGAATGGACAGTCATACCTTTCGGTTTGAAAAATGCCGGGGCAACATATCAAAGAACCATGAATTATATTTTTCATGATTTAATTGGAAAGTCATTGGAGATATACATTGACGATATAGTGGTTAATGCTGAAAGCCATAAGGAGCACAATCGATCTTTGATAGAAGCCTTCCAACGAATGAGGAATTTTAATCTAAAGATGAATCCTTTGAAATGTGCTTTCGGAGTGGAAGCTGGAAATTTTTTAGGATTTTTGATTCATTATCGGGGTATCGAGGTAGACTGAAACAAAGCTAAAGCTATCATAGAAGCTAAGCCCCCTGGGGATAAAAAAGAATTGCAGCATTTTCTAGGACAAGTGAATTTTTTACGAAGATTCATAGCGAATTTGGCTGGGAAGACAGAAGTTTTTTCCCCTTTATTACGATTAAATGACGGAGATGAATTTGTCTGGGGGAGTAAATAGGAAGAAGCATTTGATACGATAAAGAAATATTTGACCCAACCTCCAGTATTAATCCCTCTTCGAAAAGGGAAAAAATTAAGACTATATATATCGGCAACAAAAATGTCTATAGGTTGTCTGTTAGTGCAGGAAAATGACAGAGGCTACGAACAAGCTATTTTCTACTTGAGTAGGCTGCTAAATGATGCTAAAAAAAGGTATACTTCGATAGAAAAATGGTGCCTCAACCTATACTTTGCTTCTGTGAAATTGAGGCATTATTTTTTCGCATACTCTATCGAAGTCGTGTCCCCGACAGATGTTATTAAATTTATGATTAATCAACCTTTGGTTAGAGGCTGATTGAGCAAATGGAGTCTCAGTTTACTCCAGTTTGATTTGTGCTATGTGCCTCAAAAGGCTGTAAAAGGTCAAGTGATAGCCGATTTCTTGGCTGATCACCCTCCGATGAGAGATTAATTGCTCGAGAGTCTCGAGATTAATTTCATTGACAAGGTCCCTTGGATTTTGCATTTTGATGGAGTACTCGAGATAGAGCTGGAATAGGGATACATATCATATCTCTTTTGAAATTGATCAATAAAATGTGTACAAAAATTGAAGGGGATTGCACAAATAACAGAGCAGAATATGAAGCTCTCATTTTGGGTTTTGAAATGTTACTCGATATGGACGTAGGAAATATCGAGATAAAGAGGGATTCTCAATTGATCATAAATTTAGTAAAGGGAATATTTAAATGTATCAGCCCAGTATCAATAGCCTCGTATGCTCGAGGGCATAAATTGTTGAGTTATTTCGAGTCAGTAGAAATTACGTATGTACCAAGGGAAAAAAAAAATCAAATTTCCAATGATTTGGCCCAAATGGCGTCGGGTTATAAGATCGATCCTGACTTACTCGAGTCAACAATACAACTCGAGACGAGAGTTCTGCTACCCTTCGAACAAAGGGCGTTGCAGATTAATAAAATTGACATCTTCAAAGGAAAAGAAGATTGGCGTCTCGAGATTATAGAGTACTTGAGAAATCCAACCAAAGGAGGATTCCCAAATGGGTTAAAACTAATGGCCCACCATTATTTTTATGACCGGCAAGAATTATATCGAAAAGATTCTCAAGGGGTTTTATTAAAGTGTCTTGATTTAGAGGATGCTTTGGTTATCATGGCAGAAACCCATGAGGGGATTTGTGGTGCTCATCAAGCTAGCCAAAAAATGAGATGGCTGATACATCAATATGGTTTTCATTGGCCCACGGTCCTTCGAGATTGTATAAATTATGCAAAAGGTTGCAAACAGTGTAAAAATATGGCAAAGTGTTAAGGCAGCCTACAGTTGAACTTAACTCGATGGCCATTTCGAGGATGGGCTATGGATATCATAGGTGAGATAAAGTCAGCTTCTTCGAGGAGACATAGTTATATTCTAGCAGCCACAGACTACTTTACCAAGTGGGTTGAAGCCAAGGCTTTCGAAAATATCAATTCGAAGCAGGGGTCGACTTTATAAAAGAATATATCATAACTCGATTTGGAATACCTAAATCTATAACTTTTGACCGGGCTAGAGTCTCAACAGCGCGGAAATGCTCGAATTTTTGAGTCAGTTTAAGATAAAATTGTTGAATTCAACTCTTTATTATGCTCAAGCAAATGGACAGGCTGAATATTCGAATAAATTGATTAAAGGATGTATCTCGAAAATGTTACAAAACAATCCTAAAATTTGGCACGAGTTGCTAATTGATACTTTATGGGCATTAAGAACTAGCAAAAAAGATAGCCTAGGGGTTACACCTTTTCAATTGGTATACGGTCATAAAGCTGTTATCCCAATGGAAATAAATATTAAGTCAAAAAGGATTTTAGAGTAATCGAAACTCACACAAAAGGAGTATGTCGAGAATATGACCATTGAAAAATTAGATCACGAGATGATTCAAGTAATGGCATTACAACAAATCGAACTCCAGAAGTAGAAAGTAGAAAAAAGCTAAAATAAAAAAGTAAAGACAAGATCCTTTGAAGTGGGGGACTTAGTCTGGAAAATGATGTTACCAGAAGGGTCGAAAGATCATTTTTATGGAAAATGGTCGCCTAACTGGGAAGGGCCGTTTTTTATCTCGAGTAAATTATTAGGTAACTCATTCAGACTCCAATATTTAGATGGAAAAGAATATGGAAGGGGTTTAAATGCAAAATACTTGAAGAAATATACACCAAGTATATGGAAAAAAAATAAAACCATTATATTCGAAAGATTACCCGAAACGGACAAAAGTTTCTTACAACTAAAATAAGAAAGGAAACAAGTACATCACTCGAAGGTGTCTAAGATTTAATAAAATACAAAGAGCTAGCCAATACGTCTAGGGCGAAATCGAAAGCGTCTCTTTCGAGCAAAATAGGTTTGACTACTTCTTCGAGCTCGTAGGACAACGTGGTAATTTGATCACTCAAAACTGATAAGTCTTCTTCGATCTGGTCGACTGAACGGGCCAAGCGATCCCTTTCGAGTTGAAGATTGGCAATCTGGGCATCTAGTGCCGTAATCCGAGCCAAGTAATCCTCTCGAGAATTCTCTAGAACAGTAACCTGGTTATGGAGTAGATCCATTTGCTGGGCATGGCCAGGAGACACCGCTCCTTCTAAAGGATTTATGCCTTAACCAACAAAGGCACGAAGATTGGCGAGACTTTTCTCAAAAACTTTGCGTGCCGTTCGAAACGTAGGTAACCACTGATCAGCCATTCTCGAAGCCACCTCATCGAGAAGAAAATGGAGCTCTTCTAGTAACTGAGAATCAGTAAGCTTATGCTTTATGTCATGAAGGGCTTCATGTAAAGCAACTTGAGAAAAAGACACCGAAGCCACGTCCCTTGAAGATAAAACCACGAAATTAGCCAAAGAACTTAAAGAAGTTAACGAAGTGCCTTACATATGATAAGCAGACGCATACCTTCGGATGGGACGGTGAGAACCGTAGAACTTGAAGGGCCGAGATCCAGGAAGATTCGTCGAAGGAAGAGCATCTTCAATTTCTTCTATTCTAACTAAAGAGGAAGCAAGGGAAGAATCAAGAGTAGGCCGAACTTGGGATCCAAGGGCAAGATTCGTGCCAATGTTGTGGAAGATAGATGAATCCACAACGATAGTTGACACTCCTGCCGCGGTGCCAAAAGAAAGCCTCACTGAGGATGGCAAGCTAGGAATGCCTAAGTATTTGAAAAGAGAAGGCCCTATGCCTAAGTTTTCAAGAAGGGAGGGCCCTGAAAGGAATTTTTCATGAATTTAAATATTGAGGTCCTCTTGAAGATTTATAACATACAATAGCTACAAGAATTTACCTGACAAAGAAGCCCTCTAAGGGCCAGGGGAGGTACTGATGATGACATCTGTATCAGTATCTACTCGTAGGGAACTTTCTTGAGTGGGAGAGAAGGGAGAAATGTCAGTAGGAGCGACTGCAAGGCACCAATTTCTATATTACGTAAAGGGACTTCAGAATAATTTCGTAAAGAAATATAAAAAAATACATACCTTCGGGGTTGCTCGTTTCAGGGTCTCTTTCAATTGACATTTGCTGAATTCCAGATAAGAGTCCGGGCGAAGCTCCCTCAAGACTGGTCTCGGATATGTCCATAATGTTAGCCTCAGTGACTAATGTGCCGGCTTCGAAAATAGCAGCTCCATCGAAGAGCCTATATAAATAAAATACATAAGTATGAATAACTTTCGAATAAAAAGTAAATCAATGAGGTAAGAACTATCATAGATTAAGAGCTTGCCTGACGCTCCGAGAGACCCTTGCAGGCGGGAACGTTTTCTACTTCTTGGATGAAGAGCGTATGGGTCTATGACGTCCTCTTCATCTTCACCTTTACCTTCACCAAGTATTTGAGGAGCCTCCTCTCGAAGATTCGAAGCCAGGGGTTCCCGAATAGTGATTGCACTCCGTTTTTGAGTAACTGGAGCAGAGATATCAGGAAGCTCAGATGCGGTAACTGATGCTCGAAGAGCTTGGGACAGAGTAACAGCTTCCTGGACTCGGGGATTATCGCGCTCGAACCTCCAACTCGAGGTCAGATCGTACGGAATAATATAATCATTGTCCTGCAAAAGAGAAATAAGAAGGTAATTCGAAGAATACTTTAATTAAAAGGAGTTTCGAGACAGCATGCAGTTACCTCACTCGATAAGAGGCTCGAGAGTTGAGCCATGCTCATTGTACCAGCATAGAGCCTGGTAATATCAGTGATTTGCTTCCGAATAATTTGTCTCGAATAACTGCGTCTCAGGACAGCATTCCAAAAATCTATAAAACATTTATCTACTTGAAGGATTCTGCAGAAAACGGGGATAAAACAGGGGGGAATTTGGCAGAAGGCCTGATTTCGAATAAGAGCTTTAGCTTTAGCCCTCTGAGTATTTGGGACGTGAAAACACTGGGTTATGCCAAATTTCCACGAACAAAGCTGCAAGATAAAAAATGAAAATAAATAGTGAAACTTATATGTTTGAAATAAAACGTGCTCAGAATGAAGTAGTTCGTCACAATTATTACCTGTGGGTTGTAGACTTCAACTCCAGGGATATGGTCAGCATAAAGAAGATCTCGGGAGGATAAAATAGACCTCCAGTACGAGTGTTCATCAGTGGAGGAATCGAGCAAGTCAATTACCCGCATCCAGTTGGGTAGAGCGGTATGAGACCAATGAGTGGGCGCGTGATCATGCCTTGTTTCGAAAAAGGGACACCAGGTAGCAACATAAAGCGGATTGTAAATAACAGCCAAAATCACAAGGTATGAAGCCTTCTCGAGAGGAATCAATAGGTTTACACTAGCTTCCCTATAGTAGGCCCAATTCGAGACGGACTCGAATCGAAAGCCAGAGGACTTCTTCGAGGGCCGTCGTGCCTCATCTCGAATAAAAATTTTGAGAGTTTGAATAGACCTAATATTCAACAACTTGGGATAGTAGATAAAGGACCAACATGTTAATAACCAAAGAGAACCAGCCAGTTTATGGGCATTCGAGGGGTCGCAGTGCAAATTGAACATCATACGATAAAAATGAGCTAACACTAGTGGAGCCAACTCGATGGGTCCCATGGTAACAGCAAAGTTGACAGACAAATTAAGAAAAGTTTTGTTTACCACACAACCTGCATTCATAAACAACTGGGAAAACAAAGTTCAAAGACAATACCTCCTCAAAAGAGGTAAACATATCCTCACGATTTATGAAGTGCTTAACCAAAGCGGTATAAACAATGTTAGCACCCTTACTTTTGCCATGACTTTTTAGCCAAATATCAGTGGACTGCAAGAGAGCACAGGCACTGGGTATTAGTTCACCAGTAGGAAGAGTCATACCTGTTGGAGATAAACCAGTGATCAGAGCCACATCCTTCGAAGTAATCGTCTGAAAACCCCGAGGCAATACAAAGCAATTGTAAGAAGGATGCCAGGAATAAGCAAGAGCGTCTGTCATTATCTGCTCGAAGGGAAGAACTGGGTAACATGCTAATCGAACAAACCCTATAATCCGATTGCCTTCCCATTTACTGTGAAATTGGTGCAGTCTCTCGAACCAGGGAAAGGCATCTATGGCTCCAATCCAGCCATTGATTGGCTTGGTTTTGTTCGTCCAACTAAATTTATCACCCACTTTACATTGGAAACGAGGGGCGTCATTCTCCAAATCAGGCCAAATTCCCAACAAGTCAGGGTTGCCAGCATCAGAGGGCTCGAACACCTCAGGCTGAAATCGGGGACCGAGACCGACACGATCGATCGATTGGCCACGACGATCAAGAACCCATGGTGGAATTACGTGGGTAGAGCCGAGAGGGGATATTTTTGTATCCCGATAATGGGTTTTGAAATCTTTGACGATTTGAAATAAGTCTTAGGCATCTTCACAATCCAAAATACTCGCTCGAGCAACTAGATGAGAAAGATCATGAGAGTTTGCCATTGAAGGGAGTTGAGCCAGCGATGAAGAAGACGGTAGTTTTGAAGAGGAAGAAGGATTCGAATCAAGCAAAAGAGATATTTTTTTTTTTGCGAGAAGAAGCTTGAAAAAGGACTTTTTGAAAAGCTAAAGGAGAGAGAAGTTACAATAAAGTAAGTCGGCCAGAGGAAGTAATCGGATATTTATAAGGTTTAAGTATCTAATCACGAAAAGATGCACCTGCTACTTCACAGAGAAGATGAAGGGCCTCATACGTTTTTTACCCGCCAAAATGCGAAGAGTTTATTATAAAGAGACGTGTCTTAGAGGACTCAGATGTCTAATCACGAAAAGGCACACCTGTTAATTAGTGAGGAAGATGAAAGGTTCACTTTAATGAAAGGCACAATTTTTCGTACCCGCCAGAATATGGATCCGACTTTAACCAAAAGACGTGTATATTATTACACATGAACTCGAAACGTACATGTGTATTAGGGGGGCATTTGTTTACACTACAAGATAATTTGGGCTTTCGAAATATAAAGCCCAAATAGAAAAGGGAGTTCGAAAATTGGGTCCATGAATAAATAAGGTAGGGCCTATTAAATCCAGAATATAACAAGGAATGTGCTGAGTCAATAAGAATCAGATAACTAAATCTAAGGAAGTAAAGAGAGCCCAAAAAGTCAATAAGCTGCATTCAAGGAAGGCGCGCCAAGGAAAAGATTTTGAAAAAGACAGTTGGAGGCAGTTGAGAGCAGTTCTCGAAAAAGAAGAACGTGGGTGCCCAAAGCCAAGATATATGCAGCTAAGGAGAAAGAAAAGAAAAAAAGGACAGACAAAAGATCATCTACAACTTTATATTTTCTTCTTAGGAATAGCTCTAATTAGGAGTAGTTTGTAGCATAAATTAGCAGTAATTCTAGTGTGTAGTGGCTTATCGGGAATTGTTGGATTCGGCTTTCAAGGCTTGTATCGGCATTCACTTGCTTGTAATTTTTCAGAATTAAAGAATTTCATGGAGGTAAAAATTATCTTTTATTCAGATTTAAGTATTGGATAGGTAATTTGTATCTTGACTTGAGTTTTCATTCATCACTTTTAAATTCGAAAATACTAAGTTATAAAGGCTTGAACCACCTTGTAGTAAATCGAACGCCAGGGTTGAAAGATAATCTCAGATTATAGATTATCAAGTGGCTAGAAACGAATACTCGGTTCCACCTTAGCCCAATTTGTTTTTGTACGAAACACCACCACCATCATTAGCGGGTTGGGTTGGAGCACCCTCTTCAAATTGTATAACCCAACTTCAAATCTAACGAAATGGTGATCGATCTAAAGAGATGAAGACGGGTGATCCATAAGTTTTTAATAGTTTTTTAGATAGTTTGTTTAGTATTTTGTTTTCTCTCTCGTATGAGAGTTTGCTTTCTCTCTCTCAAATGAGAGTTTCGGTTTTCTTGAATAAGAGTATGGTCTTTTGCACAAGAGTATTTTTGTGCTCATTTATTAGTTCTTAAGATTTGTTATCTTGAAGAACTTGACATTTGGTGCTTCAATAGTTTTTTACTACATCGTTAGAAACAGTCTCAGTTGTATTATTTTTGACGTAGTAAACTGTTTATTGAATGATATAAATCCACTGCTTCTCCTTAAAAAAAAATGGACATTCAATTCTTCCCTAAATCGAGACTAATTATTAGAATTCAAATTTGAAATTATCTACACACATCACTTTTCCAATTTGATTCTAGACATTCTAATGTTTTTCCTTTTTGATTACAAAGAATTTGTCTAATCTTCATTATTAGGCAGATTCTGCAAATCCTCCAACACTCTTCTACATTTGGTACCTATTCAAGACTTCAATATGCCATTTTTGGACACCTTTTTACTTCTCAAGAATTCCACCGGCAACGAATTACCGGTGAGGTGCAAAGTGATTGAATTTATATTATTTTGTAGTATTCTTCCTCTTGAATTCAAAATTTTAAGTTTATTTTTTTTAAAATTTACATTTCCTCCTTTTCGTTTTTTTTTTAATTTACATTTCCTCCTTTTCGAATTTAGTTTCTTTCCTTTAATTGTTTTCACCAGAATGTTGTGTTTATGTTTTATTCTTTTCATCTATATGAATTTTCTTTTCTTTTAATCTTTCTTATATAATGGATATCATATCATGAAAACTTTATTAGTGTTTAGTTAGTTTGTTGTTCAACTCTATTATTCCATTTATTTTATTCATTGTTCTTTAATTGGTGCCTCTTTTTGTTTATATGTCATCTTCTTCGTTTTGGAAAACCATTTTAAATTTTTGATGTCCAAGCGTGCTTGGCATTTACATAATCCAAATTAGCTTTCCTGTTTATGTTTATATCTATTACATATTTTTTCTATTTAATCAAATTCATTGTGTTATTATATATCTATATCATTTGGGTTGGAAAATATTCAATCATATTTTTTTATTGAATATTCAATTACGCGATACTTTATTTTGGAAAGATGTTCCAACCTTTTTCATTTGCTTTTTTTATTATTATTTATACGATGCAAAAATATAACTTATTTTGATTGTCCTCTTACAAGAAACAAATTAAGTCCCACACCAAGATAAGATTTTTATTTTTTTTTGAACAAAAACATAGGATGACATTTATTTAATTAAAATAGAGAGTCTACAACACATTGTGGTCTTTCTAGAATAAATATTATTACAGTTCTTGTATAATAAATCATTCAAAATATCTGGACTGGAGTCAAAAGTTGTTGCTGGCGTCTTAACTGCTGCATTTTGAGCCAAAAAATCAGCAACGATGTTGAGCTCTCGATAACAAAAGGCCCTCCTGACTCTGGTGAAGCTATTTAAAATCCTCCATGACTCTTCGAACATTGTCAATTGCTCTTTGGTGCTCTCCTGGATCCTGCAAAAAGTGTGAATGAGGCATGTTGAATCCGTATTGATTTCCAAGTTTTTGATGTTACGATCCTTAGCTTATTTCAGTCCCTCATACAAGGCTCGAAGTTCGGCCATGTTGTTTGTTGTCTGTCCACAAAATTCTGCTTTTGTCGCCATAAATAACCCCTCATCATTCCTTAGGACCGCCCCAAAGCTTGCATTACCTGGGTTTCCTTTTGCCGCTCCATCTATGTTAAGTTTGAACCAATTTTTTGGTGGTTTTTCCCATTTCAGATTTAGTGTTTGGGTTGCTTTGTTTTTATTTTGTTTGTGTAGGAAGGAGTTAAGTTGACTACAATTTCTCCATATCTCCCAACCGTTGATTATTTTATTAGAGAAGAAAGCTTCCTTCCTTGCTTTTCATATATTCCAAAGTATACTTGTAAAACATATAATTCGATTTGTGTCCTTTTTGTTTTTATGGAGAGTAAGGATGAAGTTGCAATTTCCTGTGTTAGCCAGTTCCGGTGTCTTGGTTGTTATTAGATTTATGAAAAGTGGGTATTCTGTGAAAAAAATGGTGGTTTGAATCTGGTTCTAATTTGCATAGAGTAGACTTTTTTGTTGGACTTCTTTTTCTTTCAAATAGGAATTCATATAGGAATGCAGCTGTTGGTAGGCTTTGTTTTCCCAGAAGCCAACTGAATTTTTTTATTCGTGGCAATGTTGGTATTTTCCATAAGGTATTCCATGGTAGCTGGTTTTCTGAGATTGTATTCTTTTCTTGTTCAATCCAATTGTAGGCACTTTTTATTGTAAATTTCCATTAGTTGTCCAGGCCCATGAAATTCTGTCCTCTTGTTGTATAGTTGGTAGATGGATATGTTCAATTTGTTCCTTATCGTAATCCATTATCCACTCTTTGATACTATCTAGCTCCCATTTTTTAGTAATTGGATTTATGATTTGTTTTACCGTCATATTTTCAATGTGGTTTGGTAAAGTGACTGGGGTGGGATTTAAGTACGGAGTTCCGGCCTATCTATCTTTCCATACTCGAATTTGTTTTCCATCTCCAAGAATCCATCCAATTGATTTCTTTATTTGAGGTATGTTTTTCTGTATTTGTTTCCAAATCCAGTTAGCATTAGGCGCACTTTTTGCTTGGAGAAAAGTTCTGTTCAGATAATATTTATTTTTAATAATATTATTCCAGATAGATATCATTCTTATCCTCAAGAAGTCTCCAACCCAGCTTTAGGATATGGGCTTGATTTAGGGATTGCAGATTTTTGAAACCGAGTCCTCCTTGATCTTTTGGTTTACATATATTTTTCCAACTGACAAGACCCTTCTTATGTTGGTTAATACTAGAGTTCCAGAGGAATTGTTTACTGATTTGTTCAATCTTGTCTATTATATAGCTAGGAATTTTATAAACACTCATGGCATAGTGTGGTAACGCATTAAGAGTGTTTTTTTTATCAGAGTTGTTCGTCCAGAGTATGATAGATATCTATTGTACCACATGTTTATTTTATTTTGAGCTTTTTCTATTATATTTTGAAAGGCTTCCTTTTTCCTATTTCCGGTAATAATTGGAAACCCCAAATATGTTTCATTTTTTTTCAGCTTAGCTAGGTTAAAAGATTGTACTATGTTTCGTTTTATGTTTATATTTGTTTATGGGGAGAAAAAAACTTTAGATTTAGACCAATTAACCGTTTGTCTTGCGGCTTTTTCAAAATTATGTAACAGCTTTTTTAGCCCTTCTAGAGATTTGGTGGAATTTTTTATGAAAAGTATACAATCGTCTGCAAAATATAAAATCGGAATGGGTGAACAATTTCTTGAAAAGTATACTACCTTTAGGAAATAGCTACGCCGAGAGATTTAGATTCAATATTTCCACTATCGCATTCTTTCTTTATTTGTTGTATGAAAATTTCGAGACATAAAATAAATAAGTATGGGGACAGAGGGTCTCCTTGTCGGATTCCACCTGTTGGTTGCCATTTTTTTGATTGGCTTCCATTGATTTTAACATTAAAGGAAATAGTTTGAACACAACTAAGAATTCGTTTTATTAACCATTCTGGAAAATTGAATTTCTCAAGCGTATTTTTGTGGAATTTCCAATTAATCTTATCATAGGCCTTTTCTAGGTCAATTTTCAGAGCCATATACCCTGTTTTATCTTTATTTTTCTTAAGAGAATGTATTATTTCGTGTGCTATCAAAATGTTATCCGTTGCTCCCCTTTTAGGAATAAAAGCATTTTGGAAAGGTGATATAATTTTGGGTAAAAGGGGGCGGATTCTATTAACAATGATGTTGGAAATAGCTTTATAACTTACATTACATAAGCTTATCGGTCTGAAATGATGAATTTTAGTTGGGTTATGAATTTTTGGTATTATAATGATTTGTGTTTCATTTATATTTTCTGGCATGTGACCTGTTTGATGCGTATTTTCCTAGCAAGTATACTAGATCGCACAAGTAGTAATAATGGATGTAAGTCCGAATATCGTTCCCACAACGACTAAATTATCTAAGTATTGAAAAGTTAATATACTTATTCTAAGTTAAACCAAACGATAATTGATGATGACTTTTAAACTAAAATTCTAACACTAATTACTACCAAGCACACTAGAAATTAACGATTTTAATAATAGGCTAAAAAGATAACCAAGACAATGATCCAACCAAATCATGCAAGTTAATTATGAATTCCGTTTAAATCAGTTATTAGATAGGTTATGCAAAGGTGAAATTTCCTAAAGTACTTACTACCCAATCTCTCGGCGTAGCTATTTTACCCCTTTCAACAATCAACTATATCTCTATATGAAGATTTAATTAAAAGAAATGCATTAAAAGACACTTAGAAATTCCTCGTTAAAACGAAAAGCCACACAAAGGAATTGATTCTATCTCTAGTCAATTCTACGATATGGTTTTTGTAATTCTAGATGCTTCCCTAATCTATTATCTCTCAATATCTAGACTAGGCATTTAATCAAACAATTGGTGATCAAGCAATTGAAGGCATTAAGAACAAATCACAAAAACATTGCATAAACCGAAATTAATCAATTAAAACAATATTCAAATATAACAAGCATAAATTTGGCTTTCACATGGCCTCGGTCTATAAAAGTTTAGCTCATAAATATGAATTGAAAAGAGTGCAAACGAATTCCTAAAGACATGGTTTTTAATGCAATCTAAAAGATAACATAAAACACCCAAAGAAACCGTATGTTTGTTGGTGTAGATCTTGAATCCGTCTTGGTGTAGGCGAATCTTCGATCTTCCCGTGTATTTTCTTCTCCCAAGAGCCTCGTTTCTTCAAAGGATCTTTTTCTAGAGTGTTTAGAGTTGTAAAAAGTGAGAAGTCCCCAAGATTTGACCTTAAATCTGTGTTTTAAAGAGTCAGTCCGTGTCCATGGCGCTGTGGCCCCAAATCTGGCGCTGTGGCGCCATGTACAAAATAGCTTCTGCAAGGGTGGCGCCGAAACGGCGCCACTTTGACAGCTTTTTCATTCTTTTTTTTTTCATCTCTTTTGACTTTGTTTTCAATTATTTCTCGCTTAGATCACCATTTGTTTCCTACAGCACAAAATATATGCAATTATATGAAATATATAGGACAAAATGGATTGAAATATACTCAAGATTAGGTAAATACGGGCATAAAATGTAATGCAATTATGTACTTATTAACGACCCCCAAACTAATCTTTGATCATCCTCGATCAATAAGTGAAGAACACTCATAAACTCAAAAATTTTCAACTTAACACACAAAAAGACAAAGTATTTCACCCTAGAATGAGATCCTGAACAATCACACACTACTAGAACATTACCTCAATAGATTTTCAATACTACCCCTAAGTCATGAACTCCCAAGTCGTTTTCCATATCGAGACTCCACATTAGACAAGATTATGCAAATGAATTGGACCATAAAGACATTGATTAAATTCAAAATCACTAATCTATCCAAATGCACAATATGCAATGACCACGATCAAAAGGTCTTTTCGGCTTGTAACGTAGAGCTCGGTAATGGCTTCGACGGGATAATATGGATAAAATGACTATAATTAAGAGAACCTAAAACTCAATGTCATCAAGCTATAGTCACTCATCAATCTAAAATAATTCTCAAAATCTCATCACTTATCTCATTTATTTCTCTTCTTCAAACTCACAACCCCAAACTTATCTCCTTTTCTCCCGAGTTGTACTACAATTCCAAAACCATTCGATTAGTATTGACGCATAATCATAGCCTAGTCGAAAACTCTTTTTTTTTTCTTTCTTTTTTTTTTTAGCCAGCTTTTCTTTTGCTTATAAACCTCCTTGTTCCCACTCTAACAATACAAAATATTCTAAACCTCAATTTCCTTCACATGAAACAACATAAACACCACTACTAACTCCTTTGCATAATACATCCCTAACAACGTGCTTACCCACACAAAAGCCAAAAGACACAAAGTTTTAAGCTCTCTTAATTGTGTAATATACATTCTTTTTCTTTTAGGTTAGAGGGTGGTTGGTTGATGTGGTTTATGAACGAAAAGCGAATGGTGGTTTTAGTGTGCTTAGCACACTCCATTCTTATCAATTAAGCTCAAAACAAGGTCTAGAGATTATGTATTATAGTGCAAGCTAATGTTAAGGCATAAGAAACATGAAAGATAGCCTAAATCATCTCGTGGCTTTGCAATATCAGTACATCCCTCAAGATTAATAACATTAAAATTTCAATATCTTAAGTCCTCAAAAATTCACATAAGCAAGTCTAAAAAGGACATCAAGACACATAATAAAAACATGTTGATCAGTAACAAGGTATTTCGACTTAGATATATTAGAGGCAACAAAGAATTTAAACTCTAAGTAAAGATGCAATCATTCATGAAACAAATTCAATAGCGTCCTATTTGCAAAGGTGTGGATAAATTCAAAAAAAAAATTTGAGCAAAAGTTCAAATAGAACATGTATAACATGGATCCCACCCCCAAACTAATCTAGCACATGGTCCCCAATGTGCACAAATAAGGACAAGAACAAAAGGGATTACGAAACTTCCCTAATTGGTTATGTATAGAGAATGGAGGTATAGTCGGGATCCTCGATGTAGTAGTAAACAACCTCTAAACTGAGCAGTGACCTATGGAAGGAAAAAATTAGACATATCATCAATGACGATACGAACTAGACTCAAACAAATAAAAGTAAAGAACAAAGCAACCTAGCATCTAAGAAAAAACAAAGCAATGAAACATAAAAACTAAAAACTTGGGTTGCCTCCCAAGAAGCGCTTGTTTAAAGTCATTAGTTTGACTTTCTTTTCAATGCTCATGGTGGATCATGAAGAGCAATGATGTCTGTGTGTTGGTTAGTGCTCCACCCCAAATATCTTTTATGTTTTCTCCAGTTCCACAAAAGTTGTTTCATCTCCCATTCAGGTAATTGCTCATCAATTGAGGGCTTTGGATGAGGTGATGATGTCCTTTGAAAAACCTCAAAATTTGGCCAATGGATTTTCTTAGAATATGGATTAACCGTCAAGATCACAACTACTTCCCTCAAGCTCTCACTCTCTAACTCTGTGATAGTCGTTAGGTCTTCAGACATATCATCCTGAAAATACTCAAAAATCAAAGAGTCAAAAGCATCTATTCAAAAACAAGTTTGATCATTAGAATGATATTTCATAGCTCTAAAAACATTAAATATCACTTGCTCATCATTAACTCTAAAATGAGCTCCTCTTTTTGTACATCAATTAATGCTCTATCAGTAGCTAAGAAAGGTCGACCTAAGATAAGGGGAACTTCATAGTCTTCCTCCATATCAAGAACTATGAAGTCAGCTGGGAATATGAACTTATCAACTTTAACTAACACATCCTCCACTATACCTCTCAGGTACTTAATAGATCTATCAGCTAATTGGAGGCACACAGTAGTGGGTTTTACTGCACCTAGGCCTAGATTTTTAAATACAGAATATGGCATTAGATTTATGCTAGCACCTAGGTCACATAACACCTTATCAAAATTAGAACTACCAATAATACAAGGGATGGAGAAACTCCCTGGATCCTTAAGCTTCGGTGGTAGCTTATTTTGTAAGATTGCTGAGCATTCCTCAGTGAGGTTAACCGTCTCGAACTCCTCTAATTTTTTCTTGTTAGACAGAGTATTCTTCAAAACCTCAGCATAACTAGGCATTTGAGCGATAGCATCAGCAAATGGAATGTTAATATGCAACTTTTTAAACATTTCAATAAACTTAGAAAATTGCATGTTTAACTCTCTTTGCTTAGCTCTACGAGGGAAATGAAGGGAGTTCAAATCAATTGGTTCAGAAGGAGACTTACCTTGCTAACCTCGTTTACCTTTGTTGGATGAGGAGTCGGTTTTTGTGCTCTCAGTAACAGTAGCTTAGGTGTGATCATCCTTAGACTGCTCATCTATTGGACTCAGAACTAATGTTTTATTATCTAGAAGGATGCTTGGGTGAGGATCCTCCAATTGCTTTCCTCCACTAAGCGTTATTGCTTTCACTTTTCTTAGGTTCTTCTCTATATCATCGGGCAATGCTCCTTGTTGTCGTGCTGGAACAAGATTGGAAAGTTGACCCATCTGAGTCTCTAAATTTCGAATACTCGTATCCTGATTTGCCATCCTTGTCTCAGCACTGGCTATAAACTTAGCCATCATCTCTTCTAAAGTAGATTTATTTTCCGAAGGCTGATGAAATCCAAGGGGTGGAAGTCTCAATGTATTGGAATTGTTTCTCCAGGAAAAATTTGGGTGGCTCCTCCATCTTGGATTAAATGTGGGGGAAAATAGGTTGTTCTGTCGGCTGATATTTTCCACAAAATTCACAGGTTTACCCAAACTTGGTTAGGTGAATGCATTTCCATATTGACACTCAGTACTGTGGTGGCCTCCTCCACATAATTCACAAATTGTTTGCACTTGCATAGCAGAGATGCTCATAGAATCTATCTTTTTATTTAAAGCCTGAATCTGTGCCGACAATGTCGTGAACATGTCGACCTCGTGTACACCTGCTGATTTCTTTGCTCGCAGCCTCTCAGTTGACCACTGATAATTATTGGAAGCCATCTCTTCTAACATTTCCATTGTTGCTTGACACGCTAGAAGCTAATGTGCTTGAATAGCAAGTGCACTAATCGTGTGTAGTAATAAATGTGGACAATAAGTCTGGGTTGTCGAACCTCAAGGACTTGAATTTTAGTTTTAGATTCGTAATGAAATAAACAATTAAAGTAAAGGTAAATTGAAGGTAAAATGCGTAAGATAAGAACGAAGACACACGAAGGATTGAAGACCAATTGTAAAGGGAGACTAAGACACATGCTAGGTCCAAATTGCTCCATTATACTTATAAAGGCTCTCGTTGAAGATTATTCTTATGTTGCTATGGTGAAAGCTCCTAGGGTAAAGAATAACCGATGTCTCGTGCTAAACTCCTATGATTGAATGATGGTTTCTAAATATATCTACCCAGAAATCTAATCACCAAGCACGCATAAACGCACTAGAGCTCACTCGATTTAGATCGAACGACTTCACTCGGGAATCTTTACCTATGTCTAGGGCAATTCCTCATTGGTTGCGGGTTATGGTGTGAATTTCTTGCACCCTAAGTCAATTTTCTCTCGAAATATTCACCTAGGCATAAGATTCTAACATATGGTGATTAAGCATATGTCAAACAAGCAAAAACATAAATTCACACCACATAACAACATAAGAATCACTTCAACAATCCTCTATTATAAGCATAAATCACAATTTGGCCTTACATGGCCCTAGTCTTACAAGCTTAGCTCATATTTAATGGCATAAAGGACATAGATAGATTCATATACATATTCATGGACAATAATGAAAAGAGAAAGCTTTTAAAACTCCCTATGTTGAATTGATGATGGATCTTCACTTCACTCTTCAATCCCCAAGCTAATCTTCCTTCTGAATCCCTTCTAATTGATGAATTTGTGGCTCAAAATCTCAGAAAAGTGCCTTCAATCCCCAGATTTTCGAACCCTCAAAATGAGCTGAAAATTTCCTTTTATAGCTTCCAAAATATGGTTACAGCAGCGCCCAGGCGAAAAGTGCAATATTTATATATTTTATTACCTCTATCTTTAGCATTTTATTGTGATTATATGGCCATTGGAACTGATTTGATCTCATTTTGTGATTTGGGCAAGATTTGAAGTGCAAAATATCAATTTCAATCAAAATGACAGATTTGGCGATGTTTAGGAAATACTGATATATCTGGAGATGCAGACATTAGTTTCTATTGAATTTTATCTAGTTGGAAAGCTAAGACAAAGGCCTATATTTCTTATGAAGAAGTCCAGACCCAGTTCGGACGTTAAAGGGCTCGAAAGTGTTGAAGAATTTAATGAAGATTTCTGTTCTGGACTGGACTGGAATGTGCAGCTTTGGTGAAAAATTCATAACTAGAGTTATGTGTCTTGGATTCAGTCAAGGCCAGTTGGAAATGAAAGATAACACATAAAGCTACAAATTTATAGAAGGAGTCAAAGTCAGATTCGATGAAGTAGAGGCGACAAATCAGAGTGTAAAGGGAAGAATATATTCTCCATGCTTTGATGTTAAAGGGAAGAATATATTCTCCATGTCTTGATAAAGGAAGAGAGAATATATTCTCTCAATGATTATGCCATCTTTTCATTGCCTATATATATGTCTTGCAAGAGTTGAAGTAGAACAACAAAAACAAGAAGAAAACAAAGAGAAGAGAGTTAGAAAAATAGTATTTTCAAGTTTTATGCTTACAATTATGAGTAGCTAAGTTTTTATTTCGATTCAAGAGAATTCCAATTAATTCATACATTGTGAGACACGAAGCTTTTATTTTAATCTATTCACGGTTTGATTATCTTTTGTTTCTTGATTTCAATTCTTACAATTGTGTATATGATTATCTAAGATGCATATTAGTTGATTATATATGTCAATTGTTTGCTAACAAATCTTCATAATTCGTAATTGTTATGTTTGATTTGTGCATGTAGCAATTAGGTTTTCATGATTAGGATCCCAATTTTCGTTGATAACCTAAGGGAAACATTAGAGTAAATTAAATAGTTGGCGCTTGCTTAAACTATTGTTTATCCTTAGTCGCTTCTAATTCGTTATGCTATTATTAACATGATTAGGATTGCTTAATACCGAGTCAGTTGATAATAAGAATTTAATCGGGTGCTGGGCTTTGACTAATGATATAAGGAAGATTATAGGGATCTAGATAGCTGGTTATTTAGTTTCTTGGCTAAGTAATCAATGAGTGGATAGAAATTTAGGTGTCTATGATCAATGTGTGAATTAAGGGTTGAATTTCTCTTGAATCGTATTTTTCATTAATTGAATTTTCAAGCATTTATTTTCTACAATTTTAGTTAATTAAATCAAACAAACCTCCCCATTGAATATTATTTTGATCAACCAATCTCTAGGGTTCGACCTGGACTTACGAATACTACAAATTCTTGTGAGAACAGTAATTATATTTTGGTGCATTCGACACGTATCAAATTTTGGCGCCGTTGCCGGGGACTGATTTTCGATTATGAAGGGAGGTTTTCAAGAGCATGCAATAGAGGAAGTTTCATTGATCAATCCAACTTACTTGGATTAAAAGGCTGCAAAGTCGAGCCAACGACTTTAAAAAAAGGCGCTGCTTGGGAGGCAACCCAAGAGTGGCTGAACGACCACCATCAGATTTGCTTTCTTTTTCCCTATCTCTTTTAATTTCGTTTGTTCATTTTTTTTTATTTATTTTCATTCTGTGTTGCATTGAGGAAAATGCAGATTTTAAGTGTGGGGGAAATGGTTAGTTATTTGTTTTATGAGTTAAAAAAAAAAAAATTTCTTTATTGTGCAGCCAAGTAAGGTAGTGAAAAATTATTTTCCTTCATCAGTGGTTGATTGAAAAATAAACTAGATTCAATAGAGAAGTTAAGTAGTGTTTAAATTGTTATGATTGTTGAAGTACAGGCTTTTAGGGAAATTCGTGTGAATTCGTAATTTAGCATAACTTTGTATGTGACTTTTGACTTGCTGAAATCCCTTCAAATTCCTCAAGGTTAATCTGGTTGATAGTGACTTAAAATAGTAATGGATGAAATTCCTCCGTGTAAAGCTTGAGGCGTAAATTGCGTAATGTTGAAGATATAGTATAGCGCCTGGGATTATCTACACTGAAGGGATTAAGCCTGAGGAGTTTTCATGCTTGGTAACCTAAGACTATCTAGTCTGGGATCTATCGGCCCAAACCTGCTACTGTGTTGGAAATCTAATAGGGCTATTCAAAGTATGTCCAGAATGAAATGATCCGCTTGTTGAGTAACCGGGTGCATTCATGAGTAATGTTTGTATTCGCGTCAAAAAACAAGTGTGTGCTTAATAATAATATATTGCTCGTTTTAATTTATTATTCATTCTTGAGGAAATATAAAGGGATGATGTTGAGTTAGATGTTACATTAATAGTATTACGGTTACGAAATTAAGTGAATTCTTGAGAAGTGTGTGTGAATGCAAGAGTAATGATGGAGACATGACAGACCTTTCTAGCGAATTTTCTTACGAATTGATGTTTGGAAAAAAAAATTCATGAACTTGCTTGTTTGTACATTGAGAGATTGATTTTGTGGGTATATCTTCTACAAACCCTCACGAGACTAAACTCGTCCACTAGGGGTAACCTAGGGGTTTAAAGGCTTGTTGCATATGCTAAATGCAACCGTGTTACCTACGAAAGTGGTTAGCTTTAGTTTTAGTTGTTGTTTTTTTTCTAGTTTCTCTTTATCTTCACCCGAGGACGTGCAAGAGCTAAGTGTCGGGGAATTTGATAAGTGCAATATTTATATATTTTATTACCTCTATCTTTAGTATTTTATTGTGATTATATGGCCATTGGAACTGATTTTATCTCATTTTGTGATTTGGGCAAGATTTGAAGTGCAAAATATCAATTTCAATCAAAATGACAGATTTGGCGATGTTTCGGAAATACTGATATATCTGGAGATGCAGACATTAGTTTCTATTGAATTTTATCTAGTTGGAAAGCTAAGACAAAGGCCTATATTTCTTATGAAGAAGTCCAGACCCAGTTCGGACGTTAAAGGGCTCGAAAGTGTTGAAGAATTTAATGAAGATTTCTGTTCTGGACTGGACTGGAATGCGTAGCTTTGGTGAAAAATTCATAACTAGAGTTATGTGTCTTGGATTCAGTCAAGGCCAGTTGTAAATGAAAGATAACACATAAAACTACAAATTTATAGAAGGAGTCAAAGTCCGATTCGATGAAGTAGAGGCGACAAATCAGAGTGTAAAGGGAAGAATATATTTTCCATACTTTGATGTTAAAGAGAAGAATATATTCTCCATGCTTTGATGTTAAAGGGAAGAATATATTCTCCATGTCTTGATAAAGGAAGAGAGAATATATTCAATCTATGATTATGTCATCTTTTCATTGCCTATATATATGTCTTGCAAGAGTTGAAGTAGAACAACAAAAACAAGAAGAAAACAAAGAGAAGAGAGTTAGAAAAATAGTATTTTCAAGTTTTATGCTTACAATTATGAGTAGCTAAGTTTTTATTTCGATTCAAGAGAATTCCAATTAATTCATACATTGTGAGACACGAAGCTTTTATTTTAATCTATTCACGGTTTGATTATCTTTTGTTTCTTGATTTCAATTCTTACAATTGTGTATATGATTATCTAAGATGCATATTAGTTGATTATATATGTCAATTGTTTGCTAACAAATCTTCATAATCCGTAATTGTTATGTTTGATTTGTACATGTAGCAATTAGGTTTTCATGATTAGGATCCCAATTTTCGTTGATAACCTAAGGGAAACATTAGAGTAAATTAAATAGTTGGCGCTTGCTTAAACTATTGTTTATCTTTAGTCGCTTCTAATTCGTTATGCTATTATTAACATGATTAGGATTGCTTAATACCGAGTCAGCACCTTGCCCATAATAAGAGGCTATTTAATCGGGTGCTGGGCTTTGATTAATGATATAAGGAAGATTATAGGGATCTAGATAGCTGGTTATTTAGATTCTTGGCTAAGTAATCAATGAGTGGATAGAAATTTAGGTGTCTATGATCAATGTGTGAATTAAGGGTTGAATTTCTCTTGAATCGTATTTTTCATTAATTGAATTTTCAAGCATTTATTTTCTACAATTTTAGTTAATTAAATCAAACAAACCTCCCCATTGAATATTATTTTGATCAACCAATCGCTAGAGTTCAACCTGGACTTACGAATACTACAAATTCTTGTGAGAACAGTAATTATATTTTGGTGCATTTGACACGTATCACCAGGCGCCGCCTACGTGGCAGTAATTTCTTGTGGGAAAAGTCAGGAGATGCCCAGGCGCGACATAGGTGGCGCTCGGGCGTGGATGGTATCGCTCCTAAGCGCGGGATGCGTGGTGCCTAGGTGCCGTACTACGTGGGCTGCCTCTACTTCTCTTCGGCTGGCGCCTGGGCGTGGCTACACTGGCGCCCGGGCGCTGGTCTGTGCACACTTACTACTTCTCTTCATTTTCTGCCGCCTGGGCGTGAGTAATGTGGCGCCTAGGCGCCAGCGTGTGAACGCTTCTCTAGAGTTTGTTTGAAATGCCGTCTTTTGCCCTTTTCTTCGTGTATCGTCGCTTAACACCTGAGTTCACTTAACACAAATATTAAAGGTACGAGTGGCATAATTCAAGCTATAAATGGACCTAAATCGTCAATAAAAGGGCTAAAAGCACGTGCAAAAATGACTTCTATCAACTCTCCCAAACTTATCAATTGCTCGTCCTTGAGCAATAAGAGCTATAGGATAGGAACAACATCATCAACACAGGATAAACAAAAAGAAAACTACCTAACTCACTTTCCTAGAGTACACGGTTGCATTTAGCAAATGCAACAAGCCTTTGAACCCTTGAGTTACCTCAAAGGACAAGTTATAGTCTCATGAGGGTTTGCATACGATACACCCACAAAATCGTAAGATTTTCAACCCCAATCAACAAACGCAAATCAATATGATTAAAAAAAAATGCAATTGCATGAATTCATCTGCTTAAGCTCAAATTTACATATATATACACGTCACTTGCTCATGTTACACCTTAACATCGAAAAGACCATCCTAAGGGTGTAGGGTAATAAATCTCAAGCATTATAGTCGAGTGGCATTCTTACCACTTTTCAAGCATTAATCTCCTATTTATCAATTTTCGATTAGTCACATGGCACGAGAATTGAAGAGAACTTCATAGCCACTTAAAATGCATCACTTAATCCACTTTAGGCGTTAACTTATGCAAATTTCAACTCAAAACATTAAAGGCTAGACCATGTGCAATGCTCGGTTCTCTTAGGCTTTCTATGCACCCTTGTAATGAGCTTTAGGCCAATAACTCCCAAACCGGACGACTTTAGGGTATTAAGTGTAGAGACACTCCTAAGGGCTTAATCGCTTGAGTGTCAAAGGCCACAAAACCAAACTAGGTCCTTATTCGCTTTACACTTGCATTGGCTTAAGCTTAGCTCAAATTAGCATAATAGTACAGTATTCTAGGCATGGTGCTCTTTGCCTCCAGTATCTATTAAGCCTGACTTTTGTAGTCATACCAATGGTCAACCTCTTTTATTCTTGTTAAGCATACAAAGTTAGCATTTTTAACTCATAACACATGTGAAAATTCTAGATTGATATTTCCGGGATCAAGCTTTTTAGTGTTTCAAAATGGTGGTCCACTCAACTCCTCTACCCTTGATTTATGTGCATATGTGAATCATCTTAAGAACAATCTAGTCTCGTTTAGGATCCCACAAGCAAGAAAATGATGTGTATAGTCATTAAAATCCACATTGATAGGAGAAACATGCCATGTATTCAAATTAACCATTCTCAATGCATCAAGTGAAGGGTTGAAATTCTATCCAAAAATTTTCAAAATTGCACAAGTTTCACATGTAGAGGTACCCCCCCCCCAACCTTGGACCGAAATATATAAAACATGGACAAACACGACTATAATGGATTTAGTATACTCCCCCCCCCCCCCCCCAAAAAAAAAAAAAAAAAAACTGATCATGAATATTGTCCCCAATGTTCGAAAAAAAAGAAGGGCAAAGTACACCTCACCATAGGGTTGCTGAAAAGCAAACCCGAGTCCTCGAATGCAAATATATCAAGAGTAGCAACAACGGTGGGAGCAATGAATGCAACAACTACACACGAAACAATGCTAGCCAGACAAAGTGTTAAGAATGGATAGAAGCGAGAAACGAAACACAAACAACAACAAAACACAAGATAACTAAAACAAACATGCTTCTACTAAAAACATCAGATGGAACAAACATAACAAAATATACGAAAAACAAACATCAAAAGAAAACAGGAAAAGACTAAATAGACATGCTAATCATCCACATTGACAAAACGGTCCACAAAATCATCATCTCTCATCTCATGGCCATCCTCATCCTCGTTTCTACCCATAATTTCATCTATGTCGAGCATATCATCTGTGCCTCCCTCGGGTTCAGCAGGGTCATCCCCAACCACCAAAGCACCGGCACCAATCAAATCATCCAGAGGAGGAGTGGAAGAGTGCAGGAAATGTGGTGGCGCTGAATAGTCAAATGGCCCACGGCCCAAGAATGCGTCCTGCTCTTGGAACAGTTGGCGAAAATAAGCACATCCCTCACTCATCATGGCATGCATATCAGTCCTCAACTGCTGCAGATCAGTCCAAAGGGTCTCCACATCAGACGATGTGGTGTGGCTGGATCCGGTGCCACGAGCAGGAGTTGGATGAGCTCTAGGGGGAATAAACGGATGGGCTGAAGCTGGGGCGTCTGAGAAGGAGAGAGGTGTACTGGCAGGGTCTGTAGTCTCACTCTGAATAGCCCTAACACCGCCTGTTAAGCACAAAGCCGAAATGAGAGACGGGAAGATAAACGGGTTCTTATTTGGATTGGCTAACTCCCCACCTTTTCTCTTGACCTGTGTTGGGTCAACCACTGGAGTGAACTCGATGCCCATCCTCTTGATATGTCCTAATAAAGTCCGGTGGATCAACCCCACGAAGTTAACCTATCGCTCTGTCATGATGGAGAATATAATCAATGCCCAATCCTTGTTCAACTCCGATCTGTTGGAGCTCGGGATGAGGTTAAAGCGGATGAAGTCGAGCTAAAATGTAGCCTCGGGAAGCAAGATATGATCGGGGTATGTGTGACTCCCTTTCGGGCCAAGTCGTACCCTCAATAGCAATGACCCCAAGGACCTCATCAAGTGGAACAATGTATGTCCCATCTAGCTTGTAGATATCAAGATACCCGCAAGTCTGTGGAATCGCCATCCCGAGGCACTCACTAAGAGGAGTAGCATCAAAATTGACCCTGTGATCCCGAACCTCAATCTTGTGTGCCCTCCAACCCGATTTGTCTGTGATGGAAAGATATGCCCCGGTACTATAAAACTCCTGAATTCAGGGAAGGCGAATAGACTCTAAGGGCCCACAAAATAGTCCAAACCATGGAACTCAATGCGGGCTTTCACGGCACTCTTAACACTGGAAGCAAAAGGCCGTTCTTTGATAATATTCCAACTGTATAACCCGTTAAAAATGATTTTTGCTTTCAGATTTAAAGAGCGGGGAAGCGAAGTCGGTGATATTGTGTCATGTGGGGGCTCGGGGTTGGTGGAGGACCCTTTCCCGACCTTCTTTTTTTCTTTAGATTATTTCGAGGTTTGCTTAGGCATTTTGTAGAGAATTTCAGCAGCGTAACAGTAGCAAACAACAACCCAAAATCACACAACCGAATACAACAATGGCTCAACTGAAATCGCAGTTAACCCACAACGAAACCAAACAATCAAGCAACACCAATCAACCAACTAACCAATATCACCTAAATGGGAGAACCAATTCGCACAAGACAGCTCTTAGTCAATATCACACAGCTTAGAGACCAACTATTGCAAAGCCTAACACAAACAACAATTTGAGACCCCCCAACGCAACCAATCGATAAACATCAACAATTTCGACAGAAAATCGCATAAATCGACAAGCCTATGTCCTATTCGGCTTAAATACGCAAAAATGTGAAAGAGAATTAGCCAATCACTCACCTTAGTGTCGAAAATGCACAGATCCGATGCAACCCGAGACCCAAAATGCGAGGAGAGAGACTGTAGTTGGTCACGGCGGCGAATCGACAGTGATAATCGATGGATATTGGCTAAAATCGACGGTTCTGGAAGCGGCGACCGTGGATTTAAGGCGGAGACGAGGTGGGCTCGGAGGAACAGAGTGTAGAGAGGGAGAGATGATGACTTTTTTGACCTAACTTTGACATAATTTTAAAATAAATACTTGTGCGGCGCCCATGCGCGTGTAGCGCTATCCTGCAAAGCACAAATTGGCCTTTGGGATTCAGTCGGTGCCCGGGCGTGAGATAGGTGACACTTGGGCGTGGTCAAACGGCGCCCAGGCGTGGAATTGGTGGCGCTTAGGAGCCATGATGCGAAGCAATGGTGACTGCTGGGCTCCTTCGGTGCTTAGGTGTGGCATGCTGGCGCCGGGGCGTGTTCTGGATCGGTGCCCAGGCGTGAGTGAGATGGCGCCTGGGCGTGGATCAGCTAACCAAAATGCCAACTGAGGGTGATCGGCGCCTAGGCACGATATACTAGGAGCCCAGGCATGAGTTTAAACGCGTTGAAATTTAAGTCCTTTTCCTGCAAAAATAAAGAAAGACAACAATCAACACAATGATTAACAAAAATTGACAACTACTAAGCAAGATTAAACAAGATAAAACAAAGCAAACTAAACTAGAAACACGAAAATATGAAAAAGGAAAGAGCGCTTGGGTTGCCTCCCAAGAAACGCGAGTTTATAGTCGGTAGCTCGACTTGAGATATGAAATCATGGAGGATCCCCGAGAGGGATGGACACTTTGTCCCTTGGTCCATCAATCCCCATATAGTGCTTTAACCGTTGAGCGTTTGTCATGAAGGTTTGTCCTGTATCTGTTGTGAGTTCAATGGCACCCGAGGGGTATACGCGAGATACAAGAAATGGTCCCGATCATCTTGACTTGAGCTTCCCGAGAAAAAGTCAAAGGTGAGAGTTGTATAGGAGAACCCTCTCGCCCACGTGAAACTCCCGTGGAAGAATGTGCTTGTCATGCCACACTTTTGTTCGTTCTTTGTAAAATTTGGTATTCTCATAAGCTTGGTGGCGCCATTCCTCGAGCTCATGCAATTGGAGCAATCGCTTTGTACCTACAAGTGTAGAGTCAAAATTTAGAAATTTAATAGCCCAAAAGGCACGATGCTCAAGCTCAACCGGTAGGTGACATGCTTTTCCAAAAATGAGGCGATACGGGGACATGCCAATTGAGGTTTTAAACGCGGTCCTATAAGCCCATAAGGCGTCATCTAGCTTTAGAGACCAATCCTTCCTAGATGCATTGACTGTTTTTTCGCGTTTAATCTCCCTATTAGACACCTCCACTTGCCCACTCGTTTGAGGGTGGTAGGGGGTCGAAATTTTATGCCTTACCCCATACTTGTTCAATAAGTGTTCGAATTGCTTGTTGCAAAAATGGGTGCCCCCGTCACTAACGATTGCTCTAGGGGTTCCAAAACGAGTGAAAATCCTTTTCCTTAAAAATCGAGTAACCACCCGAGCATCGTTAGTAGGTAAATCCTCGGCTTCAACCCATTTAGAGACGTAGTCAACCGCAACAAGAATATACTTATTGGAACAAGAATTAGGAAAAAGTCCCATGAAATCAATACCCCAAACTTCAAATAACTCACACTCAAGCATGTTATTCAAGCGCATTTCATGTCTTTTAGAGATATTACCCGTTCGTTGACACCTATCACGAGATCGGACATACAAAAATGCATCTTTAGAGAGTGTGGGCCAAAAGAAACCTGATTGAAGCATCTTAGCCACTGTTTTAGAAGGCCCAAAATGGCCACCTACCGACATGTCATGGCAATGAGCTAAAACCGATGCTATCTCCTCCTCGGGGACACATCTTCGAATGAGGCCATCTGTACAAATCTTAAATAGATATGGTTCATCCCACAAATATTGCTTCACATCAAATAAGAATTTCTTCTTTTGATGGAAAGTAATATCCGGAGGAAGAACTCCCTTGACAAGATAATTAGCAAAATTTGCATACTAAGGAGTTGGGTTATCGCATATAGCAAATAAGTGTTCATCGGGAAACTCTTCTCTAATTGGTGTATTATGCAAGTGTTCGGGACTAGGGGCCTCTATCCTAGACAAATGATCGGCGACTACATTCTCTACTCCTTTCTTATCTTTGATTTCGAGGTCAAATTCTTGAAGTAGTAGAATCCACCTAAGGAGTCTAGGTTTAGCATCCTTTTTAGCAAGCAAGTACTTTAGTGCGGAGTGATCGGTGTACACAATTACTTTGTTCAAAACGAGATAGGCATGGAATTTGTCAAATGCAAATACTATAGCTAGTAACTCTTTTTCCGTGGTTGCATAATTCAATTGTGCATCATTTAGAGTCTTACTAGCATAATAGATGGTTCGAAATACCTTTTCCTTCCGTGGGCAAAGTACCGCACCAACCGCGGTGTCACTTGCATCACACATCAACTCGAAGGGCAAGCTCCAATCGGGACGTGCCATGATGGGGACGGATATCAACCGCTCCTTCAAAGTGAGGAACGCCTGTATACAAGTAAAGTCGAAATCAAACGGTGCATCTTTAACAAGCAAGTTGGACAATGGTTTCGCAATTTTAGAAAAATTCAAGATGAACCGCCTATAGAAACTGGCATGCCCAAGGAAACTCCTAACGGCTTTGACCGATGTAGGAGGGGGAAGCTTCTCAATGGCCTCAATCTTAGCTTGGTCCACCTCAATCCCTCTATGAGAGACTTTGTGACCAAGCACAATCCCTTCTCGGACCATGAAATGGCACTTCTCCCAATTTAAAACAAGATTGGTTTCCTCACAACATTTTAGAACACGAGTCAAATGATCAAGACATGTATCAAAAGATGTTCCAAAAACTGAAAAATCGTCCATGAAAATCTCAAGGAATTCCTCAACCATGTCATGAAAAATTGCCATCATGCACCGTTGAAAGGTGGCCGGGGCATTGCACAATCCAAATGGCATCCTTCTGTAAGCAAATGTGCCATAGGGACAAGTAAAAGTGGTTTTCTCTTGGTCCTCGGGGTCTATGGCAATTTGATTATAGCCGGAGTATCCATTTAGAAAACAATAAAAATCGGCCCGGCTAACCGTTTTAGCATTTGGTCAATGAAAGGGAGGGGAAAATGGTCCTTACGGGTGGTGTCATTTAACTTACGATAATCTATGCACACTCACCACCCGGTAAGCATACGTGTAGGAATCAATTCATCGTTTGCATTCTTAATCACAGTTATGCCCCCTTTCCTTGGAACAACATGAGTAGGACTTATCCATGCACTATCAGAGATATGGTAGATTATATCTACGTCGAGTAACTTAATAATCTCTTTCTTGACTACCTCTTGTATTTGTGGGTTAGACCTCCTTTGTGGTTGACGTGTAGGCTTGGCGGAGTCCTCCATGAGTATTTTGTGCATGCATATAGCCGGGCTAATGCCTTTAATGTCCGCAATTGTCCACACAAAAGCTTTCTTGTTGGCCCTCAAAACTCCCATGAGTTGTTCCTCTTGTTCCCCTGTCAAAGAAGATGAGACAATTAAGGGCAATGTTTTATTATCATTTAAGAAAATATATTTCAAGTGCAAAGGCAACGGTTTAAGCTCAAGGGTAGGGGCCTCTTCAATGGAAGGGCGAGGAGGAGCTAAGAATGATCTTTCTAGCTTTTCAACCCTCATGACACGATAAGGAAGGGGCTGCTGCCAAGTGCCCCTCACTTGTCAAATCAACATTCATGGAATGCAAAAGGCATATTTCGAGTGGGTCATCTATCATGTGTGCCTGAAAAGTCTCACCAATCAAAGTGTCAAATGCATCAATGCGTAAACATGAATCATGATCATATGGATGTTTAAGCACTTTAAATACATCGAAAATAACCTTCTCATCACCCACATGAAGAGTAAGCTTACCATCGGTGACATCTATGATTGCCTTACCCGTGGCGAGGAATGGTCTCCCTAGAATCAACGGTACTTCCACGTCCTCTTCCATGTCAAGCACCACAAAATCGACCGAGAAGTAAAATTTGTCCACTTGCACAATTACATCTTCAATGATGCCCTTCGGATACTTAATTGAACGATCCGCCAATTGTAAGGACATCGATGTAGGTTTGGGCTTTCCTAAGCCGAGCTTCTTGAAGATAGAGTAAGGACGAAGATTGATACTCACTCTCGAATCGCACACCACTTTGTCAAAGGTAAGATGACCGATAGTGCATGGTATGGTAAAACTCCCCGGGTCTTTGAGCTTGCAAGGCAATTTGTTGAGTAAGACGGCGGAGCAATCCTCGGTTAGACAAACTGTTTCATTTTCTTCCCACTTTTGTTGTTGGATAAAATATCCTTGAAGAACTTAACATAGTTTGGCATTTGCAAGATAGCGTCCACAAAAGGAATATTTATCCTCACCTCACGAAGAATAGACAAAATACGAAGGAAACTCGGGTCCATCTCTTTCTTTTTCTTCTTCTGTGCATTTGGGAAGGGAAGACGGATCTTAATGGGAGGAGGAGGCGTTGGAGTCGATGAACTAGGGCTGGAAGAAACAGGAGGCGGCGCCTGAGCGCTGATACCGGCGCCTGGGCACGGCATGGACGACACCTCGACACCGTCAAGATGGCGCTCGGGCGCGAATATGCGAACCGATTCTTCCTGCTGTGACATGTCTGGCACCTGGGCGCCGTCTGAGCCACGCCTAGGCGCGAATGTGCGTAACACATTGTCAGTGATGAGTGTCACCGGCGCCTGGGCTTGAGGAACTTCGCGCTCGGGCGCGGACGTGCGAACATGATCATTTTCAACATGTTTCCCACTTCTCAAAGCAATGGCATAGCATTGTTCTTTTGGGTTCTTTTCCGTGTCACTTGGTAGAGTCCCCGGGGCTCTCCCACTTAACACGGAGGATATTTGACCCATTTGTGTTCTCATATCCTTCATCTCCATGAACATATCCTTCATCATATTGCGGAGTTCATTGATCGACGTATCCGATTTCCTTATATGATCATCGAGTCGCTCGTCGATTGTGGGAGGTCGTACTTGCCCTTGCCCTTGTACATTGAGATTTTCTTGCCTTGGAGGTGGGTTGCTGAAAAGAGGCCTCGGTTGTTGATTGTTGAAAGGAGGCCTCGGAGGTTGGTAAATGCCCGGTTGTGCGTTTTGTGCGGGGTTTGGTCTCTTTGGGAAGTTTTCGGGTACGTGAAAGTTCAACCGTTGTCGATTATGATTCCCAACAAAATTTACATCTACGACCTCCAATTCCGGGGCAACCACTTTCTCTAGTTCGTGAACACAAGCAACCCTTCGATTTGGTGGGGGAAGCTCATCATCATCTTCGGGGTAAAGTTCATCCTCCCTAGCCATTTGCTCAAGCTTAATCCACACGGTCCTACTATCAAGGCCCAAAAGGTCACCACCGGCTCCCGTATTAAGTCGGTGTCGAATCCGAGATTGGACTCCATTATAGAAGTGTTGCACTTGCTCGTCTCGGGTATAATTGTGATCGGGGCACTTTCGAAGCATAACCTTGTACCTTGCCCATGCGGATGCTAAGGACTCATTCCTTGTTTGTTTGAGCCCCTTGATCTCACTTCTAAGCTCGTTGATCTTTGATGGAGGGAAGAATTTGTTGAGAAACTCATCTACTCGATCATCCCATGTTCCAATTGATTGTGGGGGCAACGACTTGTACCAAAGAGTCACCTCATCTTTCAAGGAGAAATGAAATAATCGGAGGCGGATGGTGTCAAGATCTCGTGGGTTGAATTGCATAGTAGATATCACATTTTCAAAGTGATCTAGGTGGTCATGAGGTGAGTCTCTTGAGTCACCATAAAACGGCTCCGTTTGAACCATCCCGAACATATGAGAAGGAATGTGAAAATGTGGAGTAGCAAAGTCCGGGAAGATAACGGGTCCCAGTGTAGTGTGTACCCGGGGTGGTTGATTACCACGAATCGATGATGGAGGCAGTGGAGGTGCCGGTTGCATAGCTTGGAGTATATTTTGCAACCATTCCCTATTTTTCGGGAGATTCATATTGGGAAAGTTCCCATTCGGATTTGGATTGAAATTGTGGGCCATTTCTCGAGTTCGTCTACTAACTCGAAGAACACGCTCTATTTCGGGCTCAAAATCGTATAGGGGCTCGTTGGACGAGCGGGTCATGAACCACAAGTCAAACCTTTCAATTAAGCACAAGAAGCAAAATTAGACTAATACAAAAATAAAATAAAAGCAAGAAATAAACAACAAACTAGGAATTATGAAAAACGTAAACAAAAAATCAAAAACTAAAAATGAACAAGTCCCCGGCAACGGCGCCAAAAACTTGACATGCTAGAAGCTAACGTGCTTGAATAGCAAGTGCACTAGTCATGTGTAGTAATAAATGTGGACAATAAGTCCGGGTTGTCGAACCTCAAGGACTTGAATTTTAGTTTAAGATTCGTAATGAAATAAACAATTAAAGTAAATGTAAATTGAAGGTAAAACGCGTAAGATAAGAACGGAGACACATGAAGGATTGAAGACCAATTATAAAGGGAGACTATGGCACATGCTAGGTCCAAATTGCTCCATTATACTTATAAAGGCTCTCGTTGAAGATTACGCTTATGTTGCTATGGTGAAAGCTCCTATGGTAAAGAATAACCGATGTCTCGTGCTAAACTTCTATGATTGAATGATGGTTTCCTAAGTATATCTACCTGGAAATCTAATCACCAAGCACGCATAAACGCACTAGAGCCACTCGATTTAGATCGAACGACTTCACCCGGGAATCTTTACCTATGTCTAGGGCAATTCCTCATTGGTTGCGGGTTATGGTGTGAATTTCTTGCACCCTAAGTCAATTTTCTCTTGAAATATTCACCTAGGCATAAGATTCTAACATATGGTGATCAAGCATATGTCAAACAAGCAAAAACATAAATTCACACCACATAACAACATAAGAATCACTTCAACAATCCGCTATTATAAGCATAAATCACAATTTGGCCTTACATGGCCCTAGTCTTACAAGCTTAGCTCATATTTAATGGCATAAAGGACATAGATAGATTCATATACATATTCATGGACAATAATGAAAAGAGAAAACTATTAAAGCTCCCTATGTTGAATTGATGATGGATCTTCACTTCAATCTTCAATCCCCAAGCTAATCTTCCTTCTGAATCCCTTCTAATTGATGAATTTGTGGCTCAAAATCCCAGAAAAGAGCCTTCAATCCCCAGATTTTTGAACCCTCAAAATGAGCTGAAAATTTCCTTTTATAGCTTCCAAAATACGGTTACAGCTGTGCCCAGGCGCGGGTGTATCAGTGCCCAGGCGCCGCCTACGTGGCAAGAGTTTCTTGGGGGAAACGTCAGGCGGCGCCCATGCGTAAAATAGGTGGCGCTCGGGCGCGGATGGTATCGCGCCTAGGCGCGGGATGCGTGGTGCCTAGGCACCGTACTACGTGGGCTTCCTCTGCTTCTCTTCGGTTGGCGTTTGGGCGTGGCTACACTGGCGCCCGGGCGTGGGTCTGCGCACACTTACTACTTCTCTTCATTTTCTGCCGCCTGGGCGCGAGTAATGTGGCGCCTAGGCGCCAGCGTGCGAACGCTTCTCTAGAGTTTGTTTGAAATGCCGTCTTTTGCCCTTTTCTTTGTGTATCGTCGCTTAACATCTGAATTCACTTAACACACATATTAAAGGTACGAGTGACACAATTCAAGCTATAAATGGACCTAAATCATCAATAAAAGGGCTAAAAGCACGTGCAAAAATGACTCATATCACTGCTTCTGGTGTCTTACTCATGATCGTTCCACCGGTTGCTGCATCTATCATTAAACGAGTCGTGGTTATAAGACCTTGGTAGAATGTCTAGACTTGCAGCCAAATAGGAAGACCATGATGTGGACACTTCCTCAGTGAGTCCTTGAACCTTTCTCATGCTTCATATAAAGATTCACCATCAATTTGCCCAAAGTTGGTGATCTCATTTCTCAATCTAGTTGTCTTGCTTGGAGGGAAAAATTTACTCAAGATCCGGTGTGTCATTTGTTCCCAAGTTATAATTGAACCAACTGGGAGAGAGTTCAACTAAGCTTTCGCCTTGTCCTTGAGAGAAAACAAAAATAGTCGGAAGCGAATAGCATCATCTGTGGCCCCATTGTGTTTGAAAGTATCACATATTTCCAAGAAGTTGGCAATATGTGAGTGGGGATCATCACTCGGCAACCCATAGAACTGAACCGTCTATTGTATCATTTGGATCACTGCCGATTTGATCTCAAAAGTGTTGGCCTGAACGGGTGGCCTGGTGATACTAGTTGCTACTCCATTAAGTGTGGGTACCGCATAATCTCTCATGGCTTTCGGTGGGTTAGCGGCAACTTCTGCACCTTGAACACTTCCATGATTGGTTATTACTTTTTCCTATTGAAATTTTGCTTTCTGATCTCTTCTCCTTCAATTAAACGTTCGTTCTTTTTCAAGATCAAATTTTTCGAGTGCTTCGTGAATAGTACAGGGCATGCAACTCCACAAATACCTCAAAAACAAGAATAAATAAAATTAAACAAGAAAACAGCTTAATCTAAAAATAAGTGATTGGATTTCAATATTAAATAAAAATTAGTCCCCGCCAACGGCGCCAAAAACTTGATGCGTATTTTCCAAGCAAGTATACTAGATCGCACAAGTAGTAATAATGGATGTAAGTCCGAATATCGTTCCCACAGGGACTAAATTGTCTAAGTAGTGAAAAGTTAATATACTTATTCTAAGTTAAACCAAACGATAATTGATGATGATTTTTAAACTAAAATTCTAACACTAATTACTACCAAGCACACTAGAAATTAACATTTTAATAATAGGCTAGAAAGATAACCAAATTATGCAAGTTAATTATGAATTCCGTTTAAATCAATTATTAGATAGGTTATGCAAAGGCGAAATTTCCTAAAGTACTTACTACCCAATCTCTCAGCGTAGCAATTCTAACCCTTTCAACAATCAACTATATCTCTATATGAAGATTTAATTAAAAGGAATGCATTAAAAGACACTTAGAAATTCCTCGTTAAAACGAAAAGCTACACAACGAAATTGATTCTATCTCTAGTCAATTGTACGATATGGTTTTTGTAATTCTAGATGCTTCCCTAATCTGTTATCTCTCAATATCTAGACTAGGCATTTAATCAAACAATTGGTGATCAAGCAATTGTAGGCATTAAGAACAAATCACAAAAACATTGCATAAACCCAAATTAATCAATTAAAACAATATTCAAACATAACAAGCATAAATTCAGCTTTCACATGGCCTCAGTCTATAAAAGTTTAGCTCATAAATATGAATTTAAAAGAGTGTAAACGAATTCCTAAAGACATGGTTTTTAATCCAATCTAAAAGATAACATAAAACACCTAAAGAAACCGTATGTTTGTTGGTGTAGATCTTGAATCCGTCTTGGTGTAGGCGAATCCTCGATCTTCCCGTGTGTTTTCTTCTTCCAAGAGCCTCGTTTCTTCAAAAGATCTTTTTCTAGAGTGTTTAGAGTTGTAAAAAGTGAGTAATCCCCAAGATTTGACCTAAAATCCATATTTTAAAGAGTCAGTTCGCGTCCATGGCGCTGTGGCGCCATGTACAAAGTAGCTTCTGCAAGGGTGGCGCTGTGGCGCCACTTTAACAACTTTTTCATTCTTTTATTTTCATCTCTTTTGACTTCGTTTTCAATTCTTTTTCACTTAGATCACCATTTGTTCCCTACAACACAAGATATATGCAATTATATGAAATATATAGGACAAAATGGATTGAAATATACTCAAGATTAGGTAAATACGGGCATAAAATGTAATGCAATTATGAACTTATCACTGTTTCAAAAAACTCTCGAATTAGCTTTGTATTGTTGTTTTGGATCAGGTCCCAATAATTTTGGTAGAAGAAAGCATTTAAACCGTCTGGGCCAAGTGATTTATTTGGTCCAATTTTAAATATGGCTTGTTTTATTTCTCGGGTTGAAATGGGTTGACACAGAATTTGTTGTTCTTGAGAAGATAAAGTTGGCAGAGGAGCATCAAAGAAATTAATTTTTATCATTTTCTCTGTAATTATCTTGATTTTTAAATTTTTTTATAAATTTCTCTTGTATATCTTTTTGTTCCACTATCCAATTTCCATTTTCTGTTTTAAATTGTGAATATAGTTTGTACGATTTTTTACTGACGCCATTGCATGGAAATATCGGGTATTATTATCCCCTTCTTTTTTCCATTGAGCTTTAGCTCTTTGGGCCCAAGATAAGAAAATTTTGCCGCGCCATATTCATACAACTTTTTCTCATGACCCCGAATTTTGAAATTTTTTGGATTTTATTTTGTTAATTATCTAAATAAATCTCACTGGCTAGCTCAATTGGGAAAACAATGCATGATATATTAAATTCAAATTTCAAAATATTGAATTATTTATTGTTTATTGTTTATTTATGAAATAAAGTTTACATTAATTAATTGGCATTAGTTGGTAGAGGTGTCAAAATTCTCAAATTTTGAATCATCCAAAAAATGTTATATTCTCTAAATTCTCCATCACTCCCTTTACTTTAAAATCCCTTCATTTTCATCACATTCCTTCCCCATATGCATCAGCATTATTTCCCGGCTTTTCATTAAATTGTTCTACTATAGTTTTCTTATTCAATTCTTTCAAATAGTAACTTTTACATGTTATGTATAAAACTTTTTTACCCCCCATTTCAGGACTCCAAATTGTGGGTTGATATCAACTACAATGCATCATGAGGTATATAATTATGTTCATCCAATCACCTCTATACTATTTTATAGATGCACCAAGATTTTATCATATTCTCTTTTAAATCAGTCATACATGTTTTCATTCTAAGAATTTTTATAATATTAATATAAAATGACATGCAATCAGTCTTGACATTGTTGAATTTAGTTTATTTCTCACGTAGTCCTTTTTTCCCGCATTGATTTTATTAATAGATCCTGAATATTTATAAAATTATAAAATACAGTGGTAGGTACAAAAAATACAATAATTTGAAATAAACGTATATGCATTGTCACGCACCAGGACCCGACCCTTACATGTAACTCAGATAAGCCACACGTTCAGGCCAAGGGGCGATGACCCATTTTCTTCCTTGGAAATGTTATGGTTTTCTAAAATAATAGAATATATACCTTTAGAAATAAAAGCAAATCATTTTTTTATATACATCAAACCCAGTATCTTCATCCCTGTATTAACATACTTATGTTTACAAAACCATAACAGAGCGATTATACAAATCAACATCAGAGTACAAAAGTACGCGAAGCATGGCATATGAACATAGCTCTGTCTGACCGCTCTAGAGACTTGGGCAACCTTCACATATAAACATGATCATCACCTGCATCATAAGAACCTAATGAGCTAATGGCTCAGTAAGAAGAAGCTCATATTTTCAAAAAACAACATTTCACATATCACATACGACAGTCAATAATGCATAGTTCAGTTAAAACTTTTCTTTTTTCTTTTTATCCTTTCCTTTTAGGTACCCTCGAAGCGTGGTATTCGACTGATAGTGATAAGCGTCTGTTTTCGGAACCTGTTCATAATAATTGGCCAATGAAGGAGGCATCACGGGGTTCTCATAACCGACCTTTCGGCCCTATGATATTAACCGCTGGCTCTCTCATACATCCTAGCTTTATCTATCTTGGCTTTGACACCTCAAGGTATTTACCACCTGTACATCGTGGTTTTATCTATCTTGGCTTTTACACCTCAAGGTATTCACCACCAAGCCATCGTGGCTTTATCTATCTTGGCTTTTACACCTCAAGGTATTCACCACCAGCCTTTTGGGTCCGCCGGTCCAACCCTCGTCACGTGCCTATGTTGGGAATTATACGAATAAAACGCAGCGGAAAGTAAAATTAATTCCCAAATCCCGAGTCATCACTAATCCTCGTGTTTAATTGTGTATAGAAAAATTACCGTTCTCGCGTATGTAGATTTCTGAACGTGATCATTTTCTCTAGCGCCGAATTTGCCAACGTCTCTAATTCGTCACGCCTGAATCAAAAATGAAAAATTCCTCCTTTGTTTCTTGTCAAAGACGGCTAGAGAGAGAGAGAGAGAGAGAGAGAGAGGTGGGAGACTTTTTCTAGGAGAGAAAGTTATGTAAGTTGCCTTGTGTTATTTTTCACCTTGTGATATATTTATATCATTATGAAACAATAACACTAGCATGCAAGAGCCCTATTTGGGCATCTATTCGGTCGCCCCTTAGTGGGCTCGGAAACCTTCGGGCTTTCGTCTTGCTTGCTAATTAATTAATCGGATAATTTATTTATCCAATAAATAAATTGATAATCAAATTAATTCAATTCCTAATTAATTTATAATTCAATTTCTCCAAGAAATTAATTAACTCATTAATTAAATTATTCAATATTTAATTAATTAATTATGGCATCCAATGCCGTGAATTTCTCTCAAGTCTTTTTCCCATGTTTTTCCTTTTGCACTTCCTTTAAGCGTGACTCTTTAGGTTCGTCTCAAAAGGCAATTGGGAGGAATCCAAAGGGGTGTGAGTAACACCTAGCCAGTCTCGTGGTTCACACCGTAACCCAATTGAGAACGAATGAATAGGATCATTCCAAACCTTTACGCCGTGAATACCGTACGTGTATAAACCTTTTATTCTTATATCCCAGTCAAGTAAGAGTCATGGTTTAAAGTCAAACTCATATAACTTGACCATATGCCTAAGCTCACAATAAGTCGAGGTATTTAAATGCTTTGGCCAAAGACTTTCATCCTCACTTATTCATGATCGCATAGGATATTTTACTCATTCAGTTATGAGAGAATAAATTCCATATCGCAAATCAGTTAACAATGCTACTTGCCCATCAAGTCGCACTTCGAGGTTGATTCCACCAACAAGTGATTTGAATCTAACTACTCTAATGACAGACTTGATGTCACCAGTTCATCTTCAACTCGATTTCTTAGGTCAGAGGTTCACACGTACCTATCACTACTTATCAGTTTCATCATTGACTGTCAATGAGTGAATACCCATGTGATGAACTGATACGAGCCGTGTTCAAACATATCAGTCCAACTGACACGTCTATGATATAAGTTCCCACTACCATTTCCATAGTGTACGACTGACACTTTCTCTGTCGAAACTTACATCATACAAGTCTTTATTCACTATTGATACCCAATCAATATTTTTTAGACTTGCGAACCCTTTTAGATGTCAAGGGTCAAATCATTCTAGTGCCTTTCCTCCTATTCCAACGGAGGTAGAAGGTTCGCCTTGTCATCAAGGACTTTACGTTGTTTATTCACACCTTATAAATGCCTATAAGAAAACAACAATCAACTGCCTTATATTAATAGAAAAACCATAGTTTAGTTACAATGTTTATGCCCTATAAATCTATCCTCTTTATGGCATTCGAGGGCATATACTCTAACAGCCTACCCGACCATTAATTAAATACCATACCTCCCTTTTTTAAGTCATTTTCTTTACGTGTGTATCAACATCATGCATCATGATCACATATACACAATAAACAAGAAATATCATTCATTCGCAAGTAATTGTCTTAAAACATCATAAACATATATACATCAACACTTCACACAATAGGCAAGTAATAACATTCATTTCGAAACAATTATCTTAAAACACCATAAACATGCATAATATGGTCCTTATGAAGCAGTAAACGAACTTCAACTTACCTTAAGTCCTTTGCAATGAACTAGAAAAGGTGACGCTACCGGAGCTAGCTAATGATACTTCTTCCTAATTTTAGATGTGCAATAATCTGTAAGAAGGGTATATAACATACCTAAATACAATCCTCTATAATTATTCCAAATTCACCGATTAAATTGAAGAAACAATCGGTAAAAGACTTATTTGAAATGGCTACGTCGATACGCCTAGCTCCCTTTATCTATTACTCTTCATTTGCTATTTTTCCTTGAATTTTTTCCTCTCTTCTCTTTCTTCTCTTTCTTCTCTCTTTTTCTTTCTTTTTCCTACCTTATCTTTCCATTTTTCGGTCTAGAAAGCCTTATAAAAAGGTTGAGGCAGTTTGGTAAATTTCATGGTGAAGTTTAGTTAAGAATAATATTATTATATTCAATGAATTATTTGTAGCTGCTAGCTTAATACGTGTTATACGTTTATGCCTTATATTTTCTATGTGTCACATATTTACATTCATCGTGACATATAAATGACACGTAAGAACACGTAGGCCATGAGATATATTGACCCGGTGACTAGTGGGAAGCTTTCGTGTACCAAATTCAATCAAAACTCTAAAGTTAAGCGTGCTCAGATGGGAGCAATTCTAAGATGGGTGACCACCTGGGAAGCACGTCAATTATCATTTCATTTTTTTTATATTATTATTTAACTAGCGATAAATGCTAGACGTCGTGTCTGCTTAGATGTCACGCCTGCTTAACTAATGATAAAGTTAGCAAAAATGTACCTTAAATGCAGTTATCATATAATTATAAAGTAATCATGTTCGTGCAATCATGTCATTTATAATCAATAATAAATGCTAACTATATGACATGCTTATTGTTAGCTGCGTGAGAGATGATTGGGCATTACAATCATAACCTCCTTCAAAAAATTTCGTCCTCGAAATTTGACATACCGAAATATTTCTGGATACTTGTTCCGCATTTCTTCTTCCCGTTCCCATGTAGCTTCTTCTACCACATGATTTTTCTCCAAAACCTTTACCAGATTAATACTTTTGTTTCTCAATTGTTTCACCTTCTGATCAAGGATTTGCACTGGTTTCTCTTTATAAGCTAAATTTGGAGATAGCTCCAACAGCTCATAACTTAGCACATGAGAAGGATTTGAAATGTATTTCTTCAGCATAGACACATGGAACACATTATGAACACCGGTTAATGAAGGAGGTAAGGCGACTCTGTAAGCTCTATCTCCAACTCTTTCAAGAATTTCAAACGGACCAACATACCTCGGGCTCAGTTTTCCTTTCTTCCCAAATCTCATTATTCCTTTCATTGAGGCCACTTTCAGGAACACATGATCTCCAATAGAAAATTCCAAATCCCTTCTCTATGTGCCTGCATAACTTTTCTGCCTACTCTGTGCCATTTTCATTCTTTCACGTATCTTTTCCACAATCATTGTTGTTTGTTGTACTAATTCTGGACCAAGTAGTCTTCTTTCTCCAACTTCATCCCAATGACCTGGAGATCTGCACTTTCTTCCATATAATGCTTCATACGCTGTCATTCCAATGGTAGATTGGTAGCTGTTGTTATAGGTAAATTCTACCAATGGTAATTTCACATCCCAGCTTCCTTGGAAATCTAGTGTGCACGCTCTTAGCATATCCTCAAGTATTTGTAAAACCCTTTCAGATTGCCTATTGCTCCGTGGATGAAATGCTGTACTGAATGCAAGCTTTGTTCCCATGGCATTGTGCAAACTCTTCCAGAATATAGAAGTGAATTTAGGATCCCTATAGGATACTATGGAAACTGGCACTCCATGCAATCTAACTATTTCTTTAATGTACTGCTGAGCATATTGATCCATATTAGATGTCGACCTTACTGCAAGAAAATGTGCTGATTTTGTTAATCTATCGACAATCACCCATATGGAGTTGTATCCCTTCTGAGTCTTAGGCAATCCAAGCACAAAATCCATAGTAATATGCTCCCACTTCCACTCTGGGATTGGTAGAGGCTTTAATAAACCTGCTGGTCTTTGATGTTCAACCTTAACCTGTTGACAAGTTAAACACTCTGCTACAAATTTTGCTATATCTTTCTTCATACTGGTCCACCAATAATGTTGTTGTAAGTCCTTATACATCTTTGTGCTACCGGGATGTACTGAATAAGGACTAGTATGAGCTTCTTTAAGAATATCTTCCTTGATGGCTTGATCAGATGGCACACATAACCTCCCATTATATTGCATAACTCCCTCATTAGAAATTGAGAATTCTGTCCTTTTTCATTCATCCATCTTTTTCTTTATCTCAGATAAATATACATCACCTTTCTGAGCTTCAATGATTTTATCATGAAAACATCAGAGCTGACAAAAAGCATACCTTCCCTTCATGCACAATTTCAAGTTCCAATTTCTGCAAATCTAGTAATAATGGCTTCTGTGTGATAAGGAGAGAAGACGTGGACTTTCTACTTAGCGCATCAACTACCACATTTGCTTTACCCGGATGATAGTTAATCACACAGTCATAATCTTTGACAAGTTCCAACCATCTCCGTTGTCTCATATTCAGCTCCTTTTGGGTAAAGAAATACTTCAAACTTTTATGATCGGTGTAAATCTCACACTTTTCACCATACAAGTAATGCCTTTAAATTTTCAGGGCAAAGACAACAGCAGCAAGTTCCAAATCATGAGTTGGATAATTCTTTTCATACTCTTTCAATTGCCTTGAAGCATAGGTGATTACCTTCCCATTTTTCATTAACATAGCACCCAAACCATTTTTAGAAGCATCACTATACACAACGAATCCACCGGTTCCAGTTGGAACAGAAAGAATAGGAGCGGTAGTCAATCTGTGTTTCAACTCTTGAAAACTCTTTTCACAAGCATCAGTCCAAATAAATTTCATGTTCTTTCTTGTCAACATCGTCAATGGAACGGCCAATTTTGAAAATCCCTGAACAAATCTCCTGTAATATCCTGCCAATCCTAAGAAACTCCTAACTTCTGATACAATTGTTGGTGTTGGCCAATTATGCACAATTTCTATTTTATTCTGGTCAACTGAGATTCCATTCTTGGATACTACATGCCCTAAGAATATCACTTGTTCCAGCCAGAATTCACACTTCTTGAATTTAGCATATAGTTGTTTCTCTTTGAGAACTTGCAACACAAGTTTCAAATGTTCCTTGTGTTCTCGTTCATCACGTGAGTAGATCAAGATGTCGTCAATAAATACAATCACAAATTTATCAAAAAACTGCTTGAATACCCAATTAATTAAGTCCATGAAAGCTGCAGGAGCATTCGTTAAACCAAAGGGCATTACTAGAAACTCATAATGGTCATACCTTGTTCTGAATGCAGTTTTCTGTATATCTTTCTCTTTGATTTTTAGTTGATGATAAACAGAACGCAAACCAATCTTAGAAAACACCAATGCACCTTGCAATTGATCAAACAAATCATCTATTCTGGGAAGGGGATACTTATTCTTGATTGTTACTTTATTTAGTTCTCTATAATCAATGTATAACCGCAAGGTTCCATCTTTCTTTTTAACAAACAACACAGGAGCTCCCCAAGGAGAATAACTAGGGCGAATGAAACCCTTATCAAGCAAATCCTGTAGTTGCACTTTTAACTCTGTTGGTGCCATTCTATATGGTGCTTTAGAAATAGGGGCAGTTCCTGGCACAACATCAATCACAAATTCAACCTCTCGATCTGGTGGTAGTCCTGGTAAATCATCTGGAAATACTTCTAGAAGTCTCTAACCACTTCCACATTCTCTCCCCTGCACTCTGTTCTGGAGGATTGGGCAATCCTTTGCAAAATGTCCAGGCTTCTTACATTTAAAACAACTGTTGGAATCCATTTGGCATTCACCAAAATGATTCCTCCCACATTTAGTACATTTGGGTTTTTCAATCGCATTGGAGGTCTGTCCAACTCTAGGACGCTTGTCATTTCCTTGACTTGGTTTCTGCTCTGGTTTCTTCCGTTGTGTTAGGTTTCTTGGAGTGAACATTTGTCTCTTTTGTTGATAAGATTTCAGAATTTCTTTTTCATCCAGGTCAGCCATCAAAGCTTTATCCACAATTTCTCTAAACTGAGCTGCCGAAGACATCCTTACATCCCGTCTAATCGCAGGTTTCAATCCTCTCAAAAAGTGATCGATCTTTTCAGTATTATCTCTTGCAATGTATGGTACATATCTGCAACCCTCTTCAAATTTTCTAACATAGTCACATACAGTCATGTATCCCTGATTCAACTCCAAGAACTCCTTTACCTTAAGGGATCTAGCATCTCGGGTGAAGTACTTGTCATAAAAGATCACCTTGAACCTATCCCATGTTAATGTCTCCATATCCACGATAATTTTGGCTCCTTCCCACCAGATTCTTGCTTCTTTCTTCAGTAAGAATATTGCACAAAGTACCTTATCAGCATCATCAGTACTCTTGTAGTCAAAGATGATATCCAATGATTTCACCCACTCCTCTGCAACTATGGGATCCGAACTACCATAGAAATCAGATGGTTCCATCTTTCTGAACTTCTCATACACAGCTTGTGGATTGTCAGGTCGAACATGAGGTGCATGAGCTTGCTGATTCTATTCTTGAGTTCTTTGTTGCATGTCCAGTAACTGTTGAATTTGCTCACCATGCATTCTAGTTTGTTCTTGTATCAGATTGTTTAGATCACCCACCACATTGTTGCCACCCTCTTGGGCACCCATTGCCTTTCTTTTTGGTGGCATGATTTTCTATATTTTGCCAAACTTATCCCATTCACTAGCCAATAATGAATGCACCATAATGACAATAATATGCATTGATCAAACATAAAAGAATAAACTAAAGAGTTGACCAAGTTTCCCAGCCAGAATATATTCATATGCCTTCTTCTGTCTTCAGGAAAGACTAAACCTCCTCTCTGATCCCACAAATTGTCTCGCACCCAGACCCGACCCTTACATGTAACTCAGATAAGCCACACGTTCAGGCCAAGGGGCGATGACCCATTTTCTTCCTTGGAAATGTTATGGTTTTCTAAAATAATAGAATATATCCCTTTAGAAATAAAAGCAAATCATTTTTTTATATGCATATAACCCAATATCTTCATCCCTGTATTAACATACTTATGTTTACAAAACCATAACAAAGCGGTTATACAAATCAACATCAGAGTACAAAAGTACGCGAACCATGGCATATGAACATAGCTCTGTCTGGCCGCTCTAAAGACTTGGGCAACCTTCACATATAAACATGATCATCACTTGCATCATAAGAACCTAATGAGCTAATGGCTCGGTAAGAAGAAGCTTATATTTTAAAAAAACAATGTTTCATATATCACATACGACAGTCAATAATGCATAGTTCAGTTAAAAATTTTCTTTTTCCTTTTTATTCTTTCCTTTTGGGTACCTTCGAAGCGTGGTATTCGACTGATAGTGATAGGCATCTGTTTTCGAAACCTATTCATAATAATTAGCCAATGAAGGAGGCATCACGAGGTTCTCATAACCGACCTTTCGGCCTTATGATATTAACCGATGGCTCTCTCATACATCATGGCTTTATCTATCTTGGCTTTTACACCTCAAGGTATTTACCACCTGCACATCATGGTTTTATCTATTTTGGCTTTTACACCTCAAGGTATTCACAACCATGCCATCGTAGCTTTATCTATCTTGGCTTTTACACCTCAAGGTATTCACCACCAGTCTTTTGGGTCCGCCGGTCCCACCCGCGTTCCTTGCCTACCCGACCATCAATTAAATACCATACCTCCCCTTTTTAAATCATTTTCTTTACGTGTGCATCAACATCATGCATCATGATCATATATACACAATAAACAAGAAATAACATGCATTCCCAAGTAATCATCTTAAAACATCATAAACATATATACGTCAACACTTCACACAATAGGCAAGTAATAACATTCATTTCCAAACAATTATCTTAAAACATCATAAACATGCATAATATGGTCCTTATGAAGCAAGAAACGAACTTCAACTTACCTTAAGTCCTTTGCAATGAACTAGAAAAGGTGACGCTACCGAAGCTAGTGATACTTCTTCCTAATTTTAGATATGGAATAATCTGTAAAAAGGGTATATAACATACCTAAATACAATCCTCTATAATTATTCCAAATTCACCGATTAAATTGAAGAAATAATCGGTAAAAGACTTACTTGAAACGGCTACGTCGATATGCCTAGCTCCCTTTATCTATTACTCTTCATTTCCTATTTTTCCTTGAATTTTTTCCTCTCTTTTCTTTCTTCTCTCTTTTTCTTACCTTTTCTTTCCATTTTTCGGTCCAAAAAGCCTTATAAAAAGGTTGAGGCGGTTTGGTAAACTTCATGGTGAAGTTTAGTTAAGAATAATATTATTATATTCAATGAATTATTTGTAGCTGCTAGCTTAATATGTGTTATACGTTTATGCCTTATATTTTCTATGTGTCACACATTTACATTCATCGTGACATATAAATGACACGTAAGAGCACGTAGGCCATGAGATATATTATCCCGGTGACTAGTGGGAAGCTTTCGTGTACCAAATTCAATCAAAACTCTAAAGTTAAGAGTGCTCAGACGGGAGCAATTCTGAGATGGGTGACCACCTGGGAAGCACGTCAATTATCATTTCATTTTTTTATATTATTATTTAACTAGCGATAAATGCTAGACGTCGTGTCTGCTTAGACGTCATGCCTGCTTAACTAGTGATAAAATTAGCAAAAATGTACCTTAAATGCAGTTATCATATAATTAGAAAGTAATCATGTTCATGCAATCATGTCATTTATAATTAATAATAAATGCTAACTATATGACATGCTTATTGTTAGCTGCGTGAGAGATGATTGGGCATTACATGCATAGTGATGATGGTAAAAATAGTCAGAGTATGAATATCACGTGTTCAACCACGCGGGGTGGAGAAACCTATCCAACTCACGATAGACTAGGTCGAAGGTTGGTTTTTGTATAGACTGCACTCAGTTACTTTGAGCTGCCTACGTACCCAAACGATGTAGGATCAAGTCAATTCATAATTCATTACTGGGGTTACTCTCTAATGCTAGTGTATTTTTACTAGGGGGGTAGATAATAAGCCACCCCCAGTTCCTTTGAGGTATTTATAAGGAGCTAGTTATGGGTTATGGGCATCAGCCCAATAGGCTTGATTTGATTATTATTATTATTATTATTATTATTATTATTATTATTATTAGACTAGAGGAATAACCTTATTATGCTTAATGGGTTGCCAGCCCTTTTTGGGCTTGGACAATCCTTCTATCGCGGGCTCTGACCTGTGGCGGGCGCCTCGACCCGACTCGGGGACAGGTAAATTACTAAAATACCCCTGGACATTTTTAGCCCACATCATATGCCCCCACTCCCGGGTTTACTCCGAAGTTTTAACCCCGAGAGTATGAAGGTCTCTACGCGTGGTGCTATACAATTCTATTTGGACTGGGATGGAGGTATTAATCTTTCCTTACCTACCTTTCTATTAATAGGGAGTAGGTGAGAAATGTCTTTCACTTTTCACCTCTTACTAGCTTTTTCAACTCTTGAGAACTCTTTTTGAAAAGAGAGAGAAATTCCCTATGAAGCTCTCCTCACCTCATGGCTAGAAGTACCAAAGGTAAACATCTCTCTTTTTTCCCTTGAGTCCTTCATCTAGAATCTATTTCTTAAAAAAATTTCTTTTTATCCGTCGTATGATTGAGCTTTGGAGCATGCCCACGATGAATAGATCAAACAAATTAGGCTTCCAGACCCTCGGGGCGCTTGTTGCCATGCGCCAGTGCAAATGGAGACCAACGCCTCGCGGCCGGCGCGAGTCCCTTGGTGTCTCGCGGCCGACCTCAAGGCTCCCAGGACTTATTGGTAGTGCCGGGGGTTTCTTTTCGGGCCGTTGCTCTCATTTTTTGATTATCATGTACTGTGCACTTCATACTTTGCTTGAGTATCTAACCCTCGTTTCTTGACAGATGTGGCAAGAACATTGTCGTTGACGTCCAGCGACGCGAGTTCAGATGGTGAGGACTTGGTGTCTCTAGGTGATGACTACTGTGAACGTGATGAATGGAAAGGGGAGCCCCTGAAAGGAAGGTCAGCTCGGGATCGCAAGACTGACATAACTAGTTGTTCCTCAACTATCACTGACAGCGAGCTGAAGACGCTTTTCAAGCAGTTCTCATCGAATCTCAGGGTGGTGAAACCCCGTCCAGACGACCATATTCTAAGCCCCCCGAAGGGTTATGCTACCCTATTCTTAGATTATTTTCGCATAGGATTTTCTCTTTCGTGTGATCCCTTGTTGGGAATGATATGGACCCACTACCAGGTGTGTATTAGCCAACTGTCACCCAATAGCTTTGCCCAATTCGAGGGCTTTACTCGGCGCTTTAGGGATTTTGGACTGACCGTGAGCCTCGAGGCCTTCCAGGCCTTGTTTAATGTTCGGATGAGTTCGAGGGGTCCGTTCGTGCATTTCTACCCGACATCCCCCTACTGATTCCTAGAAAGAAAAAAAGCTCCAATGGCAATTGGAAGACCAAGTTCTTTTACTTCCCCATCCAGAGCTTGCCCATTCTCTCCCCCAAGCGGTGGTGCGATAAAGTTGCTTGCCAGAAAATCACAAACACCCATGAGCAGTTATGCTTGGACTTTCTGGAGACGAGGCTGTTTAAGACTAGGTATGACATTCGGGGTGTATACCGCAGAGGTAATTTGCTTTCTCCATACCTTGGTATTGTACTCGTTATCTTTGATATTTATAAGTTCGCGAGCGGTGGCAGAATCTAACTCTCCAACTTATTTGTTAGGGTAGCTTGTTTCAGGTTCATGGCAGCCCTCGAAAGGCAAAGGCGCTTCCCAGGAGGTGCCTGTTCCTTCATCCCCCACCAACGAGCCAGTCTCTTTGGACTTTGATTTTCTGATGGCAGGGATTACCGCTATGGGTCCCCAGGTCCCTTTAGTGGGGCATTCTTCAAAAGGTCCCAAGGGGAAGGCACCGATGGAGGAGGGAGGCCCAACGAGAGCGCATGGCCACTCTTCCGAACCTACATACATTCAAGCTCCTTCTCTCCCAAAGCGTAATTGACATGCTTCTCCTGCCAGCCATGGCACCCCTAGTCGGGGCAAAGGGCTATTCAGCTTTGGGGCGAATCGTGACCCCACCGTTCAGTCCTTCTGGGACACAGATGACGTGGTCACCCCCTGGAAGTTGGTGAGGTTAGATGTGACCGACTATGATTCTCGGCGTTTGCACATGCTGCCGGCTGATCACATAGACGAGGAAATTTCTGTTGGCGATGGCCGGGTGAGTTTGATTGTGATATTGTATTTTTATTTTATCATTTATAACGGGCGACCCTCTTTTTTGAGTTCCCTTCTTCTTGTCATTTCAGCTGATCTAGTTGTCTCATCACCTCCGTCAGAGATATGAGCATTTTGAGAAGAAGCTGGAGGATTGTTCAAAGAAAAATGACAAACTTCTTTCCAAATGCCCTCTGGTGGAGGCTGCAGCCCAGGAGTGGGAAGCTAAGTATAAGGCCACCATTAAGAACCTCGAAGAGGAGGCCTCGAGTGGTCAAAGCTTCCTAGGATCCTTAGACGGCAAACAAGTTTTGGCTGACGCTGAAGAAACAGCGGTGAAAGAGTTCATGCCAACGCCAAATTTTCTAATGAGTGAAACAGTCAGGCGCGCAACCTTTCCATTAGATTTATGGGCAAGACGGTTCGTTAGTGCCGTCGCGTGCTTTGGGAAAGTAGTCGTTATCCCCCTGGTGATTTCTTATGGGTTTATGAGGGGATAGCAGATGATAGTGATGAGGATGGTGCGCCCCCTGCCAAGAGACGTGGCGGCGCGCCCTTTTCAGGGCAGCTAGTTCTATGCGTAGTATAGCTGGCTTTATTTTTAGCTGGTCTTTTGGTCTTTGACAATTTGTAGTCTCCAAGACCTTGTTTACTTGTAGTTTTTGCAGCTGACTTTTTTAATAGTTTTGCTCTAACTATTCTTGTGATTCCCTGTGAGTTTTCATACCTTATCATAGCTGCTAGCCCCTGCCCCTTTACTCCCTAAAATGTTGATCATGTTTGGGAGTGAGTACCTAAGTAGTGTATGATCAAAGCATGACATCAGGGTGGTGTTTATTTCATGGCATGTTGTGCCTTATTGAACAGTCATCAGCTAATTCACTGTGATCACCGGTGCCCCCCATTCCTTGGAGTTACTGGAGGCCGATGTTAGGTGCCAATGAGTGGCATCCTTAGTGAGAATCGCTGTTGTATTTTAACGGGGGCATGGTCGCCTCAAGTTAGTTTAGTTTGTATAATCTCATTCCAGAATCTTGAGGGAAGTGGGGAGACCCTCTATAGGTCTTTAACCTCTCTCGACATTACTGGAGGGATTATGGCCCATCCTCGTTCGAGTATTTGAAAGCTCAGGGGACTTTTGCGGTGCCACCCTTATTGACCTCAAGTGGGGTCGCGAATATTAGATTTTGCTTATCGCCTCTAGTGGAAGCTTAGTCCCGCATTTATAGGCGGAAAGTGCAAGCATTCATTCATGAAAAATATATTAACATAGTAAGGGGGTGCTATGAGCACTCGAATGTATTTCTTGAAACATTACTAACAGTCATAGAGACAATCAGTCGATGTGCATAAAATTTACTAAGCAAAATATATTTTGAGGTTAGATAGACTCTATATTCGTGGTACCTCCTTACCCTCTACGGTCATTAATTTGTAGGTGCCAGGGCCTACTACCTCTCTCACTTGGTACGGACTTTTCCACTTAGCCTCCAGCTTTCCAACAGGACCAGTGGCTTCTTTCCTTCTGAGCACCAAGTCTCCTACCAGGAAGCCTCGGGGGCATACTTGGCGGTTATATGCTCGTGCCATCCTTGCCTTATACTTAGCAATTCTCACGGCTGCTTCATCTCTAACTTTAGCGATGAAATCCAAGCTCTCCCTACGACGTTGCTCATTGTGCGTGAGGTTGTATTGGCTTATCCTCAGACTCTTTTCTCCAATTTCCACCGGGGTTATGGCCTCATTTCCAAACACTAAGTTGCAAGGGGTCTCCCCGGTGCCAACTCTGGGAATGGTTCGATATGACCATAGTACCGCGGGAATTTCGTCTGCCCAACTCCCTTTCGCTCCTCCAAGCTTAGTCTTTAGGTGTTGCAGTATAGTGCGGTTCGTTACCTCCGTTTGACCATTAGCTTGTGGGTTGCTTACAGAAGTAAAGTGTTGCTTAATGTTAAGCTCCTGGCACCATTCCCTCAGCCTCGTCCCTTAGAATTGGGTGTCGTTGTCTGATACTAAGGATCGTGGGATCCCAAAACGTGTGACGATATTCTTCCATAAGAACCTCATTACTTTTTTCTCAGATATTTTGGCTAGCAGTTCAGCCTCCACCCATTTGGTGAAATATTCAATGGCGACTATCAAAAACTTTCTTTGATCTGTGGCCAAGGGAAAAGGCCCTACTATATCGAGCCCCCACATATCAAAAGGGCACACGCTTTCTAGCGGTCGACTCTCAGAGCCTGGGAGATGACTTATGTTGGAGTGCTCTTAGCAGCTTCTGTATTTTCGCACTAAGTCTTGAGCGTCTTTAAGCATCGTAGGCCAAAAGTACCCTTGCCTTAGTGTCTTAGCTGCTAGTGCCTTGCTCCCCAAGTGATTACCGCAACACCCCTTATGTATCTCGCGCAGTACATAGTTGGCTCTGGCAGGGGTTAGACACTTCAGGTAGGGCTGTGAAAAACCTCGCTTGTATAGTTCGCCATCTATCATCACAAATCTCACAGATCTCACTCTAACGCTCCGAGCTTGCTTGGGATTGTTGGGTAGGCTTGCTGCCATCAAATAGTCCACTATCTCATCCTTCCACTTTGGTTCCTCTGCCTGCCCGCATAGCACCTCTAGGCCTCCCTTTTCAACTTCTGATTTCTCGGAGGTGATGAAGGTTGTCTTCCAATTTTTTATGGAGGCTATAGAGCTTGCCAGCTGGTCAGCAGCTTTATTTTCAGACCTCGGGACTTGCCTTAGATCGAATTCTTCAAAATGCTCCTCATTTTTTAAACGAGAGCCAAGTACTGAACCATCCTTTCTTCTTTAGCTTCATACACTCCGTTCACTTGGTTGACTACCAGTTGTGAATCGTTGTATGCTATTATCTTCCTTGCTCCTGTAGCTAGTGCTAGTTTGGCTCCAGCCAATAGTGCTTCATGATCAGCATCATTATACGAGGCATCAAATCCGAACCTTATGGCGTATTCCATTTTGTCTCCCTGGGGACTCTCGACTATCACCCCCACTCCACTGTCTATGCTGGTGGAAGACCCATCTACGAACAGTGTCCATGTGGGTAGAGAACAGCCAGCTTCTTTCTCTAACATCTCGGCGACAAAGTCGGCTAACACTTGTGATTTGATGGTTGGTCTTCTTCGATATTCTATGCCATGCTCACTAAGTTCTACTGCCCATTTGACCATTCGTCCCGACACGTCTAGGCTCGACAATATCCTCTTCAAGGGATGATTAGTGAGTACCACTATGGGATGCGATTGGAAGTAGGGTCGTAACTTTCTTGCAGCCACTACTAGAGCTAGGGCCAACTTCTCAATGAGAGGGTATCTTGGCTCGGCCGCTCGTAGTAGGCGACTGATATTGTAAATGGGCTTATGATCCCCATTGTCATCTCGGACCAGCACTGCGCTGACTGCCTCATGGGTCACTGCTAGGTATAGGTAGAGAGTCTCTCCATCAACTGGTTTAGTGAGTAGTGGCGGGGAGATTAAATATTCTTTTAATTTCTCAAATGCTACCTGACACTGTTTATCCCACTCGAAGTCTTTCGCTTTCCTAATAGCCTTAAAAAATGGCAATCCCTTATCAGCCGATCGCGAAATGAACCTATTGAGGGCTGCCACTCGCCCCATCAGCTCTTGCACTTCCTTCTTGGATCTAGGGGGTGCCAACTCTACTATGGCCCTGATCTTTTCTGGATTAGCTTCTATTCCTTTCTCACTTATCATGAACCCTAGGAACTTCCCTCCACGTACTCCAAAGGTGCACTTGGCTGGGTTGAGCTTTAGCTTGTAATGTTTGAGTACTCTAAAGCATTCCTATAGGTCTCGCACGTGGTCTGCTTCCCATTTACTTTTGACTAGCATATCATCTATGTATGCCTCCATGTTCTTTCCTAATTGTGCTTCTAACATCTTATTGACCAGCCTTTGATAGGTTACCCCCGCATTCTTCAGCCCAAAAGGCATGAAGTTGTAACAGAATGTCCCCTGGTCGTCTGGTGCCAAAGGAATTTGATTATATCCTTGCCTTGCATCCAGGAAGGTCAACATCTCACATCCGGCGGTAGAATCTATCAAGTCATCATTCGGGGGAGAGGATAGGAGTCCTTAGGGCATGCCTTGTTCAGATTCGTAAAATCTATACACATCCTCCATTTGCCATTGGGCTTTGTCACCAACACTACGTTGACCAACCACTCCGGGTAGTGCACAGGCCTTATATACCCGACCGCTAGTAAATTATCAACCTCTTCCTTAGCAACCAAACTCCGTTCTCATCCCATAGTCCTTTTGCATTGCTTCACAGGACGAACATCGGGATATATGTTCAAGTGATGAGTCATGATCCGAGGTTCAATCCCCTCCATATCAGCCATGTCCCAAGAAAACACATTGATATATGTTATTTTTACACAAGTTTTACCCCTTTTATCAACTTAATTTTGATTGTTTCTTTAATAATTTGATCACATATGATGCTTTGAACCCGGTTTGCTTTGACTTTTCAGATTGGGTTAACAGCCGGAGGAAAGAGCAACAACCGAAGGCAAAATGAAACAATTTTTGGAATTTTTTATGGCAACGCCGCGGCGTTCACAAGCAGTAGCCAACGCCGCGGCGTTCACAAGCAGTAGCCAACGCCGCGGCGTTCAACAAACAAACGCCGCGGCGTTCGAGGCGGCAGTGTTGGCCTATAAATACCTCTTTTAGCCATTTTTTACCCTAACTCACCTGGGATATCAGCAACCACACGAAAATAGAGAGAGAGGGAGCTTAGAAGAGAAGATTGAAGGTCAAAACATGGAGAATTCAACAAGGAATCCACATCTCTACAAGAATTAGGGAGTTTTTACATATTTGTTTCTTGAATTTGTTCAAATCTCCTATGACTTGTATGATTTATATTTGCACTTTTGACATGAATATGAGCTAAACTTGTTTGATTGAGGCCATGGATAGGCCATTTATGTTATTTTGATTGTTGTTTTGTTGGTGTTTATTGGATTAATTTTGGTTTTAGCTATGTATTCAATATTTGATCTCAATGCTACATTTGCTTGATCACCAAGTGTTTGATAAAATGCCTAGGTTAGAGATCGAGAGATAATAACCTAGGGAAGATATAAACATTGAATACCCTATAGTTAAACCGACTAGAGATAGACTCGGTTTCTTTAGGTGGCTTTCCATTCACGTGGGGAATTCCTAGACCTTAAATGCATCCTCGTTAATCGGGTTTTCATATAGAGATATATAGGAAATCGTTACCAAGGGTAGGGTTGCTATGCCAAGAGATTGGGTAGTACGTACGTTAGGGAATTTCGCCTTAGCTAAATCAATCTAATAATCCAATAGAACCTAAATCACAATCGAAATGCATAATTGGTTGAACCATGTGCCTTGATCGTCTTTCCTCCCTTTATTTGGTGTGACGTTGCCTTAGTTTATTTTCTAGTATTTATTAATTAGTTAATCAACCTTTCTATCGACCGATTTAACTTAGAATTGAGTAATATAGTAGTCTTGGTACTTAGATTATAGTTGTCCCTGCGGATACGATAACCCCGGACTTAGAAATCCACTTTACTACTTACGCGACCTAGTTCTCTTGCTAGGATTTTGTCGTGTCAAGTTTTTGGCGCCGTTGCTGGGGACAACTATTTTTATCTAATATTGAGATTCCCTTATTCTTTCTGAGCTTAGATCATTTCTTTTATTTTTAATTTGTGTGTCTTTCTTTGTGCAAGGTTTGATCTCGGTTAGTGCATGACCCGTACTAGTCGAGTGGGACTAGCGGAGTTGGACCCTGAAATGGAACGAACGTTTACTCGAGGGGTAAGACTACAAAGAGAGGCTTAACGTTATCAAGCTACAATGGATCCAAATTTGAATCCTCCTCCTATTCACATAGATCCCGCTATCTTAGAAGAAGCGGTTCGTCGGGAGCTTGCAAATCTTCGTGTTCATCAAAACGAACCAGAGGCGCCTCCGCAACGCCCTTTGAGGGATTATATGATGCCAAACATCCAAGGAGCCGCAGGGCCAATCGTTTTACCACCGGTAGAGGCTAACACTTTTCAAATCCTGCCAGGGTATATCCAAATGATAGGAAACCAGGTTCAATTCTCCGGTTTACAACATGATGATCCTCACGCTCATATAGCCACATTCTCGGAGATTATCCATACTTTCAAGAACAATGGAGTCACCGACGACGCCATACGCTTACGGTTATTTCCATTCTCTCTCAAAGACAAGGCTAAACAGTGGTTCAACTCTTTGCCAACCGCCTCTATCCGTACTTGGGAACAAATGGTGGATAAATTTTTGTCTAAGTATTTTCCACCGGGTAAGAAGGCAGCAATGAAAAATGAAATCACCAGCTTTCGTCAATATGAGGGGGAATCACTCTTTGAGGCATGGGAGCGTTTTAAGGAATTTTGAGGAAATGCCCACACCATGGGTTAGCCGTGCCCACACTTGTTCAAACTTTCTATTTGGGTTTGGGACCGAATCTCCGTACGAATTTAGATGCCGCCGCGGGAGGTACTATCATGAACAAGTCACCTGAGGAAGCTTGGGCATTAATTGAGCTCATGGCCGAGAACAACTATCAATGGCCAACCGAACGAATCACGTTGCCCAAGAAGCCCGCCGGATTGTATGAAATTGGGAATAGCTCCACAGTAGCTGTTCAATTGGAGGCCCTAAACAAAAGATTGGATTCCTTCGGACTCATGCAAGGTACGGTAAATCAAGTTAAATCCACTTGTGAAAATTGTGGAGGTGATCACACAAACTTTGAGTGCTTACAAGGAGATGTGTGTGGGACATCTAACTCGGTTGAAAGTGCTAACTTCATGGGAAATGCAAGTCGTCAACAGAATAATCCCTACTCGAACACTTTTAATCCGGGATGGAGGAATCATCCAAATTTCTCATGGAGCCAAAATTCGAATATGGCGAAACCACAACCACCAGGTTTTCAGCAAAACCAAGGAGGTTTCCAACAACCTCCATTTCAAAGGCAAGGGGGGCTCCAACAACCACAACAAAGCGAGAAAAAGAATAATATGGAAAATGGGTGGCAAAAGTTCATGATGGAGGCAACACAAAAGTTTCAATATCAAGAAATGATGTCCAAGAAACAAGAAGCAAGTTTAAAAAATCAAGAAATTGCACTAAAAAACTTAGAAAATCAAATTGGGCAAATTGCCAACATGCTTTCTGGACGAACCCAAGGCACGTTACCAAGTGATACCGAGAAAAATCCAAAGGAACAAGTTCAAGCAGTTTCACTTCGTAGCGGAAAGAACCTCGTTGATTCAAAATTGGGAGAGAAAATGGATGATACACCAGAACATTTGGATAAAACTAAGGCAACATCTAACTCCGGAAAGAACACCGAGACCTTATCCCCTGTTTCGGGACATTCCTCTACCGAACCCTCCGTGCCCAAACCAAGACCTCCATTTCCACTTGCATTACAAAAAGGAAAGTTAGATAAGCAATTTGCCAAGTTTCTTGATATATTTAAACAATTGCGTATTAACATTCCTCTTGTAGATGCTTTGTTGCAAATGCCGAGTTACGCTAAATATCTCAAGGATATCCTTTCTAACAAGAGAAAGTTGGAGGAACATGAAACTGTAGCCCTTACTGCAGAATGCTCGGCTATATTGCAAAACCGGATACCTCAAAAGCTTAAGGATCCCGGAAGCTTTACAATTCCTTGCACTATCGGTTCTATTTCTTTTTCTAAAGTTTTGTGTGATTCTGGTGCCAGTATTAATTTGTTGCCTTTGTCACTTTTCAGGAAATTAGGACTTGGCGAGCCCAAGCCTACCACTATTTCATTGCAACTCGCTGATAGGTCCATCAAGTACCCACGAGGAATAGTGGAAGATGTTTTAGTGAAAGTCGAAAAATTCATATTCCCAGTGGACTTTGTAGTTCTAGATATGGAGGAGGATGTCGAGCTACCACTCATTCTTGGTCGACCATTCCTCGCCACCGGACGAGCATTAATTGATATTGCCAATGGTCAATTAACTCTTAGAGTGGGAGATGAGCAAGTGACAATAAATGTGTATCATGCTATGCGAACACCATCTAATGATTCTACTTGTTTCCACATTGATGCATTTGATACCTTAATTTCTGAACACTTTCAGGGAAATCAATACGAAGATCAAGTGGAGGCATGTCTTGTGAATCCCATGGATGAGACAATGGAAAACAATAACTTGAGGGACGCTGTTGCTTTTCTCGAGGCAAATCCACCTTACAAACGAAGTTTTCGACCTCGTTTCGAAGTTCTGGATAGACCAATCACTTCATTACCAAAGCCCTCAATTGAAGAACCGCCACCTCTTGAGCTTAAACCTCTTCCTTCTCATCTCAAATATGCTTACTTACAAGATTCAGAATTTTTACCTGTTATAATCTCTTCATCTTTGACAGACATTATGGAGGAGAAGCTGCTTACGGTGTTGAAAGCCCATAAAAAGGCTTTTGGATGGAAAATAGCTGATATTAAAGGGATTTGCCCAACGGTATGTATGCATAAGATCCTCATGGAGGATGAGTATAAGCCCACCATTCAACCGCAAAGACGACTCAATCCAATGATGCAAGAAGTTGTTAAAAAGGAGGTAATTAAGCTACTCGATGCAGGTATTATCTATCCTATCTCCGATAGCAATTGGGTGAGTCCAACTCAAGTGGTCCCGAAGAAAGGAGGTATGACTGTTATTACCAATGCTAACAATGAATTAATTCCCACACGAACAGTTACCGGGTGGCGAGTATGCATTGATTATCGAAAATTAAATGAGGCCACCCGGAAAGACCACTTTCCCCTTCCCTTCATTGATCAAATGCTTGAGAGGTTAGCCGGGCATGAGTTTTATTGCTTCCTAGATGGCTACTCTGGCTATAATCAAATTGCCATCACACCTGAGGATCAAGAGAAAACCACTTTCACTTGTCCTTATGGCACATTTGCTTATAGGCGGATGCCATTTGGCCTATGTAATGCCCCTGCCACCTTTCAACGATGTATGATGGCTATTTTTCATGACATGGTCGAGGATTCCCTAGAAATTTTTATGGATGATTTTTCAGTTTTTGGAACTTCTTTCGATACATGTCTTAACCATTTAACACGTGTTCTAAAACGATGTGAAGAAACTAATCTTGTGTTAAATTGGGAAAAGTGTCATTTTATGGTTCAAGAAGGAATTGTGCTTGGCCACAAAATCTCTCACAAGGGGATTGAAGTGGATAAAGCTAAAATTGAGGTCATTGAAAAGCTTCCCCCACCCTCTTCGGTGAAAGCCGTCAGGAGTTTTCTGGGTCATGCAGGATTTTACAGGCGTTTCATTTTAAACTTTTCGAAAATTGCTAAACCATTATCTAATTTGTTGGTAAAAGATACACCGTTTAACTTTGATGATAAGTGTTTGCAGGCTTTTCACACGCTCAAGGAAAAATTAATTTCAGCGCCCATCATGGCACCTCCAGATTGGAACCTCCCATTTGAGCTTATGTGTGATGCTAGTGATTCAGCAGTTGGAGCTGTACTCGGACAAAGGAAAGATAAGGTATTCTACACCATTTATTATGCGAGTCGAACTTTAAATGATGCTCAGTTAAATTATGCCACGACGGAAAAGGAATTGCTAGCTATAGTTTTTGCATTTGATAAGTTTCATTCATACCTTGTCTTGAACAAAGTCATTGTTTACACTGATCACTCTGCACTTAAGTATCTACTTGCAAAGAAGGATGCCAAACCTCGCCTTATTAGATGGATTCTTCTTCTCCAAGAATTTGATCTAGAAATTAGGGATAAAAAGGGAGTTGAGAATGTGGTAGCTGACCATTTGTCTAGGATAGAAGCCCCTGTCTCCGATTCAATCATTGAAAAACCAATTGGGGAAGAGTTTCCGGATGAACAATTGTATACGGTGATTCATGGTGCTTTCCCCTGGTATGCTGATTTTGCAAATTATGTTGTCATGGGTGCACTTCCCCCTAATCTCACTTTTTATCAAAAGAAGAAATTTTTATCTGATGTCAAGCATTATTTTTGGGAAGAGCCATTTTTGTTTAAGAATTGTGCAGATGGCATTATCAGGCGTTGTGTCCCGGCAGAAGAAATGACATCTATTATGAGCCATTGCCATGATGGCAAGGTAGGTGGCCACTTTGGGCCTACTAAGACCGCCTCAAAAGTTCTCCAATCAGGTTTTTTCTGGCCCTCCCTATTTAAAGATGTGCATGCGTATGTATCTTCCTTGTGATCAATGCCAAAGAACAGGGAATATTTCGAGGAAACATGAAATGCCGTTAAACAACATACTAGAATGCGAACTTTTTGATGTTTGGGGCATTGACTTTATGGGACCATTCCCTAGCTCATGCTCCAATAAATACATTCTAGTAGCGGTTGATTATGTGTCTAAATGGGTCGAAGCGGAGGCTTTACGTACGAATGATTCAAGGGTGGTAGTTAAATTTTTGAAAAAACACATTTTCACGCGATTCGGTACCCCTCGAGCCATTATAAGTGATGGTGGCACTCATTTTTGCAACAAACAGTTTGATAATCTTTTGCAAAAATATGGTGTCACACATAAGATTTCCACACCGTACCACCCTCAAACGAGTGGTCAAGTTGAAGTGTCCAATCGGGAACTTAAACGCATCCTTGAGAAAACGGTAAATTCATCTCGAAAAGATTGGTCTCTTAAGTTAGATGATGCCCTGTGGGCATATCGAACTGCGTTTAAGACACCTATTGGCATGTCACCTTACCGACTCGTTTTTGGGAAAGCTTGCCACCTACCCGTTGAGCTAGAGCATAGGGCATTTTGGGCAATTAAATTGCTTAATTTTGATTTGCAAGATGTTGGCAAACACAGGTTATTGCAATTGAACGAGCTGGATGAGTTCCGACAGGAGGCCTATGAAAACGCAAAAATCTACAAGGAACGAACAAAACGCTGGCACGACAAGCGCATCACACCGAGGGAGTTTACCGAGGGAGAACAGGTCCTTTTATTCAATTCCCGCCTCCGCCTTTTTCCCGGTAAACTACGCTCTAAATGGTCAGGACCTTTCACTGTCATGAAAGTTTACCCCTCCGGTGCGGTTGAAATTTCACACGAAACAAAGGGTTCTTTCATTGTTAATGGCCACCGTTTGAAACACTATGAAGGAAATGGTTGTATGAGGGACCATGTGCACGTTACCCTCGTTGACCCACCACATTGATTGCACCTACGTCAAGCTAACGACTATAAACAAGCGCTTCTTGGGAGGCAACCCAAGTTCTTTTTTTTTTATTTTATTTTATTTATTTTCCTTTCATTTCACTTTGTCTTTTCTTCGTTTTGTTTCTGTTTAATATTTTTACGATGTGTTTTCATCGCGTTTGCAGGTTTTCCATTCATTCGCACAATTCGACGCAAGCAGCCTTTCCTTAAAAAAAAAAAAAAAAAAAAAAAAAGAAGAAAAAAATCGGGTTGACTCAACGCCGCGGCGTTCGCTACTGCATACCAACGCCGCGGCGTTCCAAACAAATAACACCGCGGCATTCGCTACTGCATACCAACGCCGCGGCGTTCGATGCCTATATGCCCAGCAGCGTTCCCCTTTCCCCATTTCCCTTCAATTTTATCTTTATTTCCAAACCCTAACTCTTCCCCCCCTTCCAAAAAAATCCAAATTCCTCCCACATCACTCCATCTCTCTCCAATTCATCTTGAATCCACACTTCCCAACCGATTTATTACACTTCCCACCGATCAAAAATCAAAATTTCGGCCGAAAATCCACATTCACGACTCCCCACCGCCGCGCCGGAATTGTGCCGCCACCACCGGACTTTACCTTGCATTTTCATCTCTTTGGGTAAAGTAATAGCTTCCTACATCACTTTGTGATAATTGTCTACCCATTTTGGATTAAGGTACATATATTCTTTGTGGTAAATTTTGGGGTGCAAATTAATTTTAAGTGTTGAATTGTTGATGATATCGTGCATTTGGTTGGTAGTTGCGAGCATCATTCGGGTTGATTGAATTTTGTGGGTTTTCTTTTCTTGCTCGTTTTACATTTTCCATTCGTGAGCTTGTTGTGCTTGTGGAGTTGAGAAAAATTTGGTTGTGGGAGTGATTTGTTGAAGAAGTTTGGGGATACCGAGTTTGAAATCAGTCGTGTGGGTGACTAGAGCGTTCTATCTTGGATACGTGTTGCCTAGTGTTGGGGGGTTGAAAATGAGCCCGCGACTTTCTAAGGGAAACAAAGGCAAGGCTAAAGTGAATACTTCTACTCCAGCGGATGACCCGCTGTATGATTGTGATAAATTTGTTAGCCTCGCCGCCTCTGTTTGTTTTTCCGAAAAATTGACAAAGAAGAATGTGGTGGATGAGCGAGCGTTGGATTGTTCGATTGAACCATTCAGGACGAATATTAGGAATCGAGGTTGGTTTGAGTTTGCTACGCAGCCCGGGGAGGCTATTATTCCTTTAGTCAAAGAATTTTATGCCAATGCCACCGGCAAGCCCGAAAACGTACACCGTTTAGTCTCTGTTCAGGTCAGGGGGCGCAATGTTACCATTTCTTCCACAAAAATCAATGAAGTACTTCACATCCCCATCCCTCGCCCGGATCAGTTTGAGACGTTTTTACAGGACATTGATTATGCTGCAATCCACTCTGCCCTTTGTTATCCAGAGTCTATTTGGACAGGTTTCAAGGACTCCCGTCCTATCTCAATCAAGGCATGTAACCTCAACACCACGGCCCGCACATGGTATTACTTTGTTTGCGCTCGCCTCATCCCGACATTATCTTTGAGCACAGCTACTCGCGAGCGAGTCGAGGTTGTCTATGCTATTCATCATGGTCTCAACATCAACGTGGGCAAACTGATTAAGCAACAATTGATTCAGTCCATCATTGAGTGTTCTGGTGCCAAGAAGAATTTTTGTTTCCCCTCCCTCATCACCGCACTGTGCAAGAACGCCGGCGTCCAGTACTCGCCGATGGAGCATGTTGAGGTGCCGCGCCGGATTATTTCATACACACAGATTTGCCAAGCCGAGACTATAGCTGCTCGTTCTGGTCACCGGGCCTGCCGACCCACCGCCACATCATCCACCACCGCCCCCGCTCTGCCTGCTCCGCCACGTCGCAAAGCCTCACCGCGTGTTTCATCTTCTTCCGGTGTAGCGTCTGATGTCCCGCAGTGGGCAGTTGAGTTGGATCACAAGATGACACGTATTGATCAGAATATTCTTGCTGCGCGATGGGACGCACACCGCCGATGGCAGTTTATGGAGAGTGCTATTCGGGCTAATGCATTTGGCCCTTGGCCCGGCGTTTGGCCCGAGTTTCCCCAGTTTGATCCGCTTGCTCCACTACACCCTCACCCCCAGCCTCCAGAGCCCGCTGCCGTCCCTGACAATGACGAGGAGGGTGAGGACGATGAGGATGATGAGACTGACGAGGACGAGACGGCGTCGGATGAGTAGTCGGATGTTGACGTCGTTTGAGAGCTTTTCCCTTTTTAATTGTCTACTTTACTATGTTATGATTGGCTGTAACTCTTTTGTACTCGATGCTTGTACTGTTTCCTTTGGTTTTGTTTGCGTTTTCGTGTTTTTGCTTCTCTTTCATGCTCTTTTGTTCACCTTCATGCGTTGATGTGGGTCACTTGAGTTTTCCTTCCGGCAGGTTTTAATAATGATTTGACTCCGGGATCTGAGACGCCACCTTTCTCCTTCCGTTCTCTAAATTTCAGGGATGTATCGCTTTTCCCTCTCTTATACTTAAGTTTTGCAACATTGAGGACACTGTTTCATTTCAGTTTGGGGGTGGGCGTACATTTTTGCATGTTGCTCGTGTTTCTTTTGTTGAGTGTACCCTTGCGTAAGAACAGAATGCATTCGAATATCTCTACTCTGTCGAAGTCAAAGTTCCTTGTCTGTGGTCAACATGTCATATATTGTGACTTGAAAGCCCTTTTTAGTCATGTTTATGCGAATTCTTGCAGACTTAAAACGTTGAACTTTCAATTTTGTTGATTTTGAAGTGTGTATTAATGTTGTAAAGTCATAAAATGATTTAGGCCATCTTTCATTGTTGTTAGCCTTACATTTTGGCCTTCTCTATATTGCATAATCTCTAGACCTTGATTTGAGCCGTATTGATAAGAATGGAGTGTGCTAAGCATACTAGAAACCACCATTCGTCTTTATTTCATATGCCAAGACAACCACCTTCTAGCCTAAAAGAAAAACAATGTCTTGCACCCAATCAAGAGAGTTTACAACTTCATATCATTTGACTTGAATATGGGTAGTCACCTTGTTTTGATTTGAATGTACATGAGTTAGATAGTGATGTTTTGGCCATGTTGGGATATTTGAGGTTTGAAATATTATGTAAAAAAAAAAGGGGATGAAATGAAAACTTGAGCAATGGGCTAAATAGTCGAGAGAGAAAAAAAAAAATTTGTGCTCTTGACTAGGCTTTGATCTTGGCACTCAATTGGATCATTTGGCTTGGAAATATGTGTACAACCCAATATGAAAAGAAACAAGTTTGGGGGTTGTAAGTTGAAAGGCAAAATAGAATGAAAAAGGGATAAGTGATAAGTTGTGAAAGTTTATATGGTTTATATGAGAATTTAGCTCGATGATTTTGAAGTCATAGGCTCTCTTGACTTAGTCACTTTATCCATATCTTCCGGTCCTAGCCATCACCTAGCCTTACATTACAAGCCGGAAAGACCTTTTGATTGTGACTTTTGCACTTTATACACACCGATGAGTTAACGAATATTGAATTGTTTCAATGTCTTTACTTTCCAGTTGATTTGCATAATCTTTTCTAAAGTGTGCTCTTGACATGAATATGGATGTGGGAGTTCATGATTTAGGGATGGAAACTAAGATTTTGTGTGGTTTTTGAATTGTTGAATGTTCAAAGTTTTGGGTGACTATTCCAAAATTTCTCAGAAGGTATAATGCTTGTTGTGGTGTGTATGATTTGGCAAATTAGCTTTTCAATCTTCATGTGTGCGCTTGATTCTATTTGATCGAGGACGATCAAAGCTAAGTTTGGGGGTAGTTGATATATGTTATTTTTACACAAGTTTTACCCCTTTTATCAACTTAATTTTGATTGTTTCTTTAATAATTTGATCACATATGATGCTTTGAACCCGGTTTGCTTTGACTTTTCAGATTGGGTTAACAGCCGGAGGAAAGAGCAACAACCGAAGGCAAAATGAAACAATTTTTGGAATTTTTTATGGCAACGCCGCGGCGTTCACAAGCAGTAGCCAACGCCGCGGCGTTCACAAGCAGTAGCCAACGCCGCGGCGTTCAACAAACAAACGCCGCGGCGTTCGAGGCGGCAGTGTTGGCCTATAAATACCTCTTTTAGCCATTTTTTACCCTAACTCACCTGGGATATCAGCAACCACACGAAAATAGAGAGAGAGGGAGCTTAGAAGAGAAGATTGAAGGTCAAAACATGGAGAATTCAACAAGGAATCCACATCTCTACAAGAATTAGGGAGTTTTTACATATTTGTTTCTTGAATTTGTTCAAATCTCCTATGACTTGTATGATTTATATTTGCACTTTTGACATGAATATGAGCTAAACTTGTTTGATTGAGGCCATGGATAGGCCATTTATGTTATTTTGATTGTTGTTTTGTTGGTGTTTATTGGATTAATTTTGGTTTTAGCTATGTATTCAATATTTGATCTCAATGCTACATTTGCTTGATCACCAAGTGTTTGATAAAATGCCTAGGTTAGAGATCGAGAGATAATAACCTAGGGAAGATATAAACATTGAATACCCTATAGTTAAACCGACTAGAGATAGACTCGGTTTCTTTAGGTGGCTTTCCATTCACGTGGGGAATTCCTAGACCTTAAATGCATCCTCGTTAATCGGGTTTTCATATAGAGATATATAGGAAATCGTTACCAAGGGTAGGGTTGCTATGCCAAGAGATTGGGTAGTACGTACGTTAGGGAATTTCGCCTTAGCTAAATCAATCTAATAATCCAATAGAACCTAAATCACAATCGAAATGCATAATTGGTTGAACCATGTGCCTTGATCGTTTCTCTCTATTGTTTCCTCCCTTTATTTGGTGTGACGTTGCCTTAGTTTATTTTCTAGTATTTATTAATTAGTTAATCAACCTTTCTATCGACCGATTTAACTTAGAATTGAGTAATATAGTAGTCTTGGTACTTAGATTATAGTTGTCCCTGCGGATACGATAACCCCGGACTTAGAAATCCACTTTACTACTTACGCGACCTAGTTCTCTTGCTAGGATTTTGTCGTGTCACACATCGGTGTTACCCTGTAAGAAGCATGTCAGCTCCCCTTCAAGGGAGGGTCCCAGGGTAGCGCCGACCTTTGTGACTTTCCCGGGATGGCCCGGTACTAACTCAATCATTTTCAGGCTCTTGACTGCCTTTCCCCGGGTGTTTTTTTCATCTTCCCAAGCCTTAGTTAATTTGCCTTTCGCGTGTGACACCATGTCAATTTCTATTAATTCCTGCCCGGCCATAGGACCCAGGTCGCTCCGCTTCCTCTTGAGTGCATTGAAGCAATATTCTCTCACCCATCGCTTGTCCCCTGCAACCTCTCCCATTCCGCTGGGATTAGGGAACTTGAGTTTAAGGTAAAAGGTTGAGATAACAGCTCGAAAGAGGTTTAAGCTCGGCCTCCCTAGTATATCACTATACTCGGAGGGGGCTTTAACTACCAGAAACTTCACCTCTCATGTGATACGTTTAGGGAATGTGCCCAAGGACAACGGAAAGGTCACCTCCCCTTGAGCGTCACAGGCGACAAGTTGGGTTTTCACTGCTGGGACATTGGCCTCTCCAATGGACAGCCTATTGAAAGCGTCAGAAAAATGATATCTGCGGAGCTTTCACTGCCCATTAGGATTTTGCACACCCAGGAATCTATGATAGTGGCAGAGATCACTAAAGCTTCGTTCCGAGAGGGGATCCAACTTTCCAGATCTCGAGCTCCGAACGAGATGCTTTGTGTCTCAAATCTTTCCTGAACGGCGCACCCCTTGCTTCTGCCGGCATCTGGTGATGGCAGCTCACACGAGATCTCATCGCCCTTATAGCACGGGATGGGATCTCCGTCGGTGACACTTGAGGTGCCGGCCGCCCATGTGGCCTAGCTACCTGCGGCATATTGCTGCTAATTTTTTTGTTACTATCCTTAGTCTGCATACTCATTGGTTGGAACGCACTTACCACAGACAGCGCCAATCTGATGATGGTAAAAATCGTCAGAGTATGAATATCACGTGTTCAACCACGCGGGGTGGAGGAACTGATCCAACTCACGACAGACTAGGTCGAAGGTTGGTTTTTGTATAGACTTCACTCGGTTACTTTGAGCTGCCTACATACCCAAACGATGTGGGATCAAGTCAATTCGTAGTTCGTTACTGGGGTTACTCTCTATTGTCAGTGTATTTTTACTGGGGGAGTAGATAATAAGCCACCCCCAGCTCCTTTGAGGTATTTATAAGGAGCTGGTTATGGGTTATGGACTCTTGGGCCCTATCTTGTCATCAGCCCAATAGGCTTGATTTAATTATTATTATTATTAAGCTAGAGGAATAACATTATTATGCTTAATGGGTTGCCAGCCCTTTTTGGGCTTAGCCAATCCTTCCGCCGCGGGCTTTGACTCGTGGCGGGCGTCTCAACCCTACTTGGGGACGAGTTAATTACTAAAATATCTCTGAACATTTTTGGCCCACATCACATAGTTATATTTAAATTTGTGGCGGGGAAAAATCTAATTGGTAGACACAAAAGAGTTAGTTGTACGAGAAAATAAGTAGCACCTTCCTCTATTTTGTTTCTTTAATAGTAGTTAGATACCACTAAAGTCCTCTTCAATAGTAATGGAATGTGTATTAGGATTTTTTTTCTCATGAACATGATTCCTACTACAGAATACTGTATATAAGAATAGCCTATTTATAGTAATAAAAAATCATGGTCCGAACTCGGGACCAGTTATAAATAAGAATAAACTCTACATTGTAATATTCCATGTTTTTTTTAGGACCATCATTAAGAAATTTACCTCCATATAGTAATAAAATGACATTAAATTTCAAATATATTTATATATCTATATAAAATATCTAGAATTATTTAACTATGTTACATTAAACTTAAGATGATATGAAATACTTATCTAAAGTTGTCTATGACAAATATATCTATATACAGTAAAACCTCTATACAGTAATATCCTCGGGACCGGAGAAAAATATTACTATAGGGAGGTTCTTAGATAGACGTTTACATATAAAAATTATAATTTTTGAAAAATAACTAATATACATTATACGACACTTGGAAATGTGTCCCTTCATATTTTAAAAACATGAATTTAAAAGATATATATAAGATTCATGAATTTTTAAAAAACAAGTTTACGTACATCAAGCATGTACATTGTGTATATATTAGATTTAGAAGATTCATTCATGTATGTATCTAGGAAATGTAAAAAAAATGTATGTAAATCATGCATGCATTTAAAATATTCATTCATGTATGTTGTATCTTCGAAATGTCTTCTCGTTTGTTTTCTTTTTTCTATACATATATAAATGCTAGCATAATCATGATATATAGATATATTCGTACAATAATAAATAAATCCGAAAAACTTTGATATATAAATATATATAATATATCTATAATTTTGGCCTTCCTCCAAATTCTCCCTCCAAAATTCTATTCCAAACTTAAAGTGGAGCCCTTCTTTATATAGTGTTTCAAACTATAATAAGTTCTCTATGTGGATAAGACACACACTATACATCCTTATATATGTAAGCTATCTAACAGCTCGAAATAAGAAAAAACATGAAAACATCCCCATTAAAGCTGACCGTATTATTTATAAAATCCGGGAGCATGTGAGTCTCATTAGTAAATGTAATCACTGGAAAAACCGCCACTGGATCGGTGACAGGAATGTTGCTCAACTTTGGGATATCCCCCTCGGTTTTAAGTCATCCGTTCCCAAGCATCTCCTGGTGCTTTGGGTTATACCTACATTGGGTTGGACTAAACTTAACGGTGGATGGAGCCTCGAAGGGTAACTCGGGTTTGGGTGGAGCCGGGGGCTTAGCTCGGGATCATGAGGGAAGAGTAATTTTCATTTTCTGGGAGCCTCTTGGAGTCGTGTCAAACATGGAAGCAGAGCTTACCGCGTTAGATCAAGGTTTGATCCTTTGTTTAGAAAAGGGGTGCGATAAAGTGTGGATTGAGTTAGATGCTCTTAGTGTCATCCAACTAATCTCATATAAATTCAAAGGGTCATGGAGGCATCAACACACTTTACAATCCATCAAAAACTCCCTTTGCAAGATTGAATTTACCATATCCCATATCTTTCGAGAAGGGAACAAAGCGGCGGACTACCTTGCAAACCTTGGATGTGATGCTTCCTCAGCCCATATTTCAAATGGTAATTCTCTTTTTGGTGTAATTAGGGGACATATTAGATTAGATTTTAACTTTCCTAGTATTAGATCTTATTTGTGAAGGAGTAGTACTCTTCTTTTCACTTTCCGGCTCGATGTATTTGAAACTAAGTGTACTTCTCTTTCCTGGTTATATATAAAAGGGAGGGGATCCCAAAAAATGCCCCGGCCATGACATAGGTGGCTTTTGTTAAAAAAAATAAAAAATATAAATAAGAGAACTTTAAAGTATGATTCATTATGATCTTTATTGCTATTTCTTTTAATTTTGAGTGATTAAGATAGAAAAACTTACTTCACTTTTAGATTACACGGTATGTCATTTTTACATGAATTTTATATTTAGTTTTTTATTTAATTTTTTGTGAAAATTAAAATTTCTTTCGTGCATGCAACGGGTTTCTTACATTTCTAGGTAACTAGCAAAAAGCATGTGCAACATATGAGGGAAAATTTCACTTTTGTCCTATTGGAGTTCGGTCAAAACACTTTTAGTCTCATAAAAAAAAAATTTGACACTTATGGTCTCGTTAGAATCAAAATGTGACACTTTTAGTCCCTTTCGTCTACTTTTGCATGAAATTTACCCGAGTGAGACACACGCTTTGTTAGTTAACTGCCCCTCAAGTGTTCCATTTGAATCCCGAGGCAGTTAACTAACAGAGCGTGTGACTCACGCGGGTAACTTTCGTCAAATGGACGAGACTAAAAATGTCACATTTTGACTTCAATAAGACCAAAAGTGTCAAAATAATTCCTATGGGACTAAAAAGTATTTTGGTCAAACTCTAATAGGACTAAAAGTAAAACTTTCCCAAATATATTATGTATAAAATAATTGTCCACACAATTTAATATTAAAATACAGTAATATCGAATATTGTTTATAATTCATTTGTAAAAAAGAATAAATAATTAATCAATCACTAAATAACAAAATGATCATAAAATAGCAGAAAAGCTAATATATTATATGATAAAAAATGAACAACTCATTTTATTAAAGGTAAACTGGAAATATATTAACGAAGAGACAAATTCTCAACCAGACGTATATCAATAAATGTTAACAATATAGAAACCCAAGAACACAATCTCACAATAATAGAAACACTAACAGAGACACCAAGAGGGCGACTAAGAACAGAGCAGCAGCGGAAATAACTTGAAAAAGAATGAACCGAGATGGCTTCTATATTTGACAGAGAAAAGATATAGAGAGAGGCTTGAGTGATTGTTGGATTCTTCATGTGGTCAAACATGGGCTGACTAAAGAATAGAGCCCAATAGTGAAGCACTTGGACTGGGCCTGCCTTTTAACATTATAAGGTCTCGAAATCAATAAAATGAATAATATCATCATATGTTTTCTTTTTTAATCTCCTTTGTTTTTGTCATTTTATTATTGGCTTACATTATTTATCTCCTCTTCGCGAGATAGTCATTTTGTCATTTTCTTGAATAGTTAGCTCACATCTTCATTGTCATCATTCAATTGAGGTCAGTTTATCAAGAAAATTACAAAGTCAAAATATAAAATATCTTTGGCTTCGTTTTTTTTTTTTTTTTCTGGTTTCCCATTGATTTTTCCCGTACCACATTGGGTATGAAACTAATCCCAATTCGCAGTGCTGAGTCTGTCACTGATCTAAGGGGATTTGTTACTGGGAGGATTTGTTACTGGGGGGAATCGAACACACTCCCCACTCAGAAGCGTAGTGGTGGACAAGCCACTACGCCAACCCTTCAAATTCAATTACATTTATCATTGGCTTTGTTTGATTACATTTAATCTTTATAATAAAATCTATATTTAATTATACATAATTTGCAGAATTCTTTGGCACAATTTTTTAGGGAGTGTACCAGAAATCCTTGAAGAATCAAGCTATATTGTAAAAAAAAAAAAAAAAGTTCCGACATTTTCTTTTTCTATCTCTTTTCATGATTTGTTTGCATTTTGCTAGTCCTACTTTTTTGTCTATTGGGCAATTCTCTAGGTGAGTGTTTAATTTATCATCATTTAAAATATCTACGTTGGTATTTTTATGCTACAAATAATCTATACCGCACCGTTATCTATATTAGATGTATTATATCACTTATGCGAAATAGACCAAAATGAAAAACTTGATCACGTGTTAATTCCTCACCCTTAAATGTCACTCATTGCCACCCTCCAACCCCCACCCATCCCCTCCTACTTATTTTCACTTTCAGCACCCCTTGATTGCTCGTTCACTATCCCATAGTTTATTCAGTGGCCCTTTTGTCATGAGTTTAAATTTTTTTGGAACCTCAATAATATTCCAAACTATTAATGTGATTGAGCTTTAAATCATTATAGCTTGCACACATAGAATGATTATTTCTGTCATTAAGGTGGTGATCTTAAAAAAGAAAAAAGTGGATGTAAACGTAACAAGTACATGATAGAACTCATTAATAGAACACGATGATTGTTATAGGAACAATTTTTTTCAAATTGGACGAACAAATTTATTTCAATTATTACTAAAATATATACAAAAATAATTAGTCTCAATAAAAAACTAAAAATCAGTTTTTCATTGTAATTTGTTCACTTCATGTCAATTGTTAAAGATTTAACTCCAACATGAGTATCTTGAAAGGGTTTTTTAGCTTTCATGTACCCAATCCTTTTTTTGTGCCCAATCCTTTTTTTTCCTAAGATCATATTGGTTTTATTAACAAGAAGCCTTTCACACCATGAATTTAGATGGATCTCACGAGTGTAGCTTTCTAAAAGATGATTTTATTATAATTGTTACTATATAGACTTAAACCCTCAAATTATAAATTTTTTTTATGACAGTTCAAACATATTCCTTTAAAATATTATCAAATGAAAATTAAGACCATACTCATAATTTTCTTAATTATCTTTTCTTTATATTCTCAAATAAATTTAAGCTTCATCATTTTGATATTTAAATTTTTTCCTATAACTAATTCTTTTTTTTTTGGGTAAGATTTCCTATGACTAATTCACATATTTCCTATTTTTATTTTTTTTGTTTTACACGTTATCAAGTGTATTAACAAGGATGCGAAGACAAAATAGCATTAACGGGTATATGGATTATCATCCTTTAGGTCCATGGAAGGTGGAGAGTTGCCCCACTTCTATGGAGGTTGTTAACTTGTTGAATTTTATTAAATTCAAGATTGGTTAATATAGGACTCTTCAATTTTTTTTCCTTTTACTTTTTCATCTTAGTCATTATTTGTTTGTTTATTATTTATTAATATCAATTACTATTGATATTGATATTGATGGTATTATATAGGGCAATAATGCCCTTTCACAATCGAAAGAAACACTTTTCAAAATTCATAGTAGCATTGATTAATATTGAAAATCTTACTTCTCAAGTTTTCATATTTATGTTTAAACTTATTGTATAGTTTTCCTTTTAGGTATACTATGATAAAATTTATCTCATAACTCTAGATTTAGGCATGTCTATTCAAAAACTTCTTTTTATATTAAGTCTATTCCAATGAAATGTTAAAATTCATGTCAGGATATTATTTTTTATTTTTAAAAGTTTTTGAAATATTAATCTTGAAAATGTATATTTACTCTTACTATTTTCTATAAATAAAAGGGACAAAGTACGACGTAGGTGATAGTTTATACTACTTTCCGTTTTAGATGATCATGTGCATAGCACAGGTCACATGCTAGTACTATATATATTTAAACGGGATCTTTTGACCAAATTGAGCAATTGTGACTCAAATACTAATTTTCTAGAGTTTTAAATTATTTTTATTCCTTAAAAAAGTTTTATTGGTTAAGTTTCAAAATTTGAAATTATCATTCATACGTTCCAATATTCCATATCCATATTGGAGTTTTCCATGTTTAGCAATAATGAACGCACTCTTACTCAATAAATGAGGTAATATCTAAATTAAAATGGACCAAATGAATTTGCAGAGCCTCCATACCCATCTCTTCTATTCTGAAGTTCCATCGGAGGCTTCAAACATGTGCTCCCCCCCCCCCCCCCCCCCCCCCCCCCCCCCTCAATTTTTAATTTATCCAATTTGCACGTGTAAAAAATTTGAAAATTTTGATTTTGTCCCCCCTCAAAAATTGCAAACTTAATTTACATCCTCAATAAACTAAAGAATAACCCATATATACGGTAATTTATAAAGTAGTTCGCCCACTTTTATACTCAAATGAATTACAACTATATATTTCGGCCCATATATCCAAATATTAAGCTAAATTGTAGTTCCACTTTTGTATATATCCATCATTCACAACAGCCCAATAAATTTGACTTATGAGTTGTGACTTTAAATTTTTTCCTTCAATTTTTCCCTCCAAACATACTTCTTAGGCTTTTTATATTTTGTTTTATTTAATATTAGGATCATTTTCTATTTTAGTTTTAAAACTATATTTTATTTAATTAGTTATGAAAAATGTATCAAATATTATTTCTATATGGTTCGGCAATTGCCTACGTCCATGGGAGAGGATAAAGAATTTCACTATTAACAAAAGAGGTATAGAGTACAAAGTATGTCAAAAGTGTTCTTACTAAACCTAATCCTCAATTTTTTCGCATACATATAGCGTACCGTACCACGGGGATCCTTCGCTACAGGGTAAATAAAACTCACAAAAATCTCAATCCCCCCCCCCCCCCCGTCAATATAATTCCTGGCTCCGTCCCTACTCCCTCCGGAATTGTCAAACACAAAAATCAATTGTTCTTACTTCTTATTGACGTTATATTATTTCCATATAATCACACTATATATGCTCTTTTATTTTCTTCAGATTAGTATGTTCCGGTCTTTTTTTTCTTTCTAATTTATATTCTTTTTCTTTCATGGGGTTCTCTTGATTTTGTTCTTGCAATATGTTCTTCATCTCATTGTTTTTTTCCTTCTATTGTTTTTTCTCTTTTTCCCAATATCATTATTTGAATTTTTCGGCTGATTTTGCTTTTGTTCTTTTCTGCGGACTTATTTTAATATCCATTAACTTTTTTTCACACTTTTCTATATCTGTATACATGTATATTAATATATGTATATATTATTGCCATTCACCACATCATTGATTTATATTTTAATTTATAGATTTTTGATAATTGTTTGATTATCATTACTTTTGTAATGTTTTCCCTATTTTGTTGGTTGATTCTCCCACTTAGTTATAGCTTTGTTTAGTTTCAAAAGTAAATTTTTGTCAAGTGTTCTTTTTGTATCTCTTGCATACCAGTTACATATCATTTGTATCTTCTCATACTAGGGACGTCTAGGATTTCTCCTTTATGTTTTTTTTACCCATGACTTTGTCGATAGGTATGTAAACTTAATTTTGTTGGTTGGATTATTTTATTGCTTTCATCAAATATATATATATACTTAATTTTTTTTGATTGGATTAGTCTTTAAACTTGAATATATATATATAATTATTAGATCTTTAAAAAGTTAATTCTCTATATGTGAGATTTTTTTTTTGAGAGAATAGCGGTCAATTTATTTCATTGAACAAAAAGTTTATAACCTGAAGAACAATACAACTTACACTGTCTCTAACAATGTAGTAATAACAATTGAAGCATCTATATCCTGTTTCTCCGAGATAATAAATCTTATTAACTAACAAACGAACACAAGAAAACTTTTGTGCAAGAGACCACACTCTTATTCAAGAGAAACAATGTAGTAATAACAATTGAAGCATCTCTATCCTGTTTCTCCAAGATAACAATTTTAAGAACTAACAAACGAGCACAAGAAAACTCTTGTGCAAAAGACCACACTCTTATTCAAAAGAAACGAAATTCTCATTCAAGAGAGAAATCAAACTCTCATTCGAGAGAGAAATAACTAAAAAATCTAATGTATCGCGTGTCTTCATCTCGTCAGATCCATCTTTGTTTCGTTAGATCCAACTCTGTCTCGTTAGATCTATCTCCATATTAAGATTTGAAGTTGGGATACACAGTTTGAAGGAGGGTGCTCCAACCAGCCCGCCGATGATGGTGGTGACATCAGTAGTGATGGAGGTGATTGATTTATCAAACCAAATTATCGTCGACGCAAAAGAAGAGAAGAAATATGGTTAAAGTTTTTTGGGAGAGGGAGCTAGAGGGTAGGTGGCACTTAGATATGCGGGACTTCTATATGTGAGATTTAAGTACTTCGTTGAATGCTTTACGTGCAAGCTAATCTTGCATTTGCTTTATCTTCTTCTTTTCACAACAATAACACAATTGGTTTGTCAAAGATTCAAATTTTATTTTCTCTTTTATTCCTATTTCAAATTTATTCATTTTTTATAGAACAATTTAAGAATATCTAGATTAGATTGGACTTTATTAGAGATTGATTTCCAAGAGATAGTGACTATCAAATTATTGATCTTTGATTCCGGAAATTTCATGCTATCAAAGTGGGTAATACTCAAGTGTATTTGTCAACCACTGAATATGCACATGATGATGTCATAAAGTGAAATAACCACCTATAACCACCTCATCATGTATGATTCAACGGTTTAAAACTCACTTAGGCACATACCAACTCAGGTAGCATGAAATTTTCCCTTTGATTCATCTTTCTTTTCTTGATGAATATTGAGAGCTAAATGTATTGGAAAAGTTGTCAATCATGCATATGCTACATTTTGTTTATTAGGATACGGATGCATGTTTTCTCTTTCGTTTGATTTTTAGTTGAATCAAGACTTTTTTACCAATGTAATTTAAAAGGAGTATTTTTACTCAATTATTGTTATTTTGACCAAATGGTGAATTCTTAGATTTTTATTTTTTTAAAATTTGTTAGAAAATTTTGATTGGTGATTGTTGGTCCCAAGTGGCATACGAAAGGGTCTAGAGGGAAGGGGGGTTGAATAGACCTTGAAGACTTTTTCAGTTTCAAAAAGATTCGTATTAAAATGATTTTGGACGCTTGAAGTGTAGACGCTTGCCTAAGCGTTTACTTGAAATGTAGACGCTTTGGCTAAGCGTCTGATGAAGACTGTTTTTAGAAAGTTAACTTAGACTTTAAGATTTGAATACTTTAACCGAATAGGTTTAAGCGTTCAGTTCTTTGATCAGTGTTAGCACAACGGAAAGATTTTTAGTCTTCTTTTAGAAAGCTTTAGCATCACAAACTGTTTCTTAGTTGCTTAGCTTTTGATTGAGTTTTACTTAATCAATTTATGCAATGATATGATGATAAGAAAATTGACTGTAATCCCAACTACGTCCTTCTTCTCCTTGAGCACTTGGAGGCAATCCACTAAAATGATTCTAAAAAAATCACACAGAATCTTCTACAAATTAGGGAGAGATGGATGTTGATGACTTGAGCTCCTTGATCACACAGATTTCTGCTCCAAATCACTTCAATCTCCTTGCTTCTTTCACCCAGAAATAATGCAAGTATCCAACTTCGACTTCACACAGATCGCGAGGCTTGGATTGGTTTTTCTAAAGGTTTGTTTGATTTTGATGAAGTTCAAACAACTTGGTAATAACTCAATAATAGTGTGGGTTTCTTCAAAAAGAATGTATGAGATATTGGTTGACTGTCACAAGAATTTGAGAAAAGCAAAGAGAATTTTTGCTTTGAATGTTCTGGCCTTTCTGAGAGTTTAAGGAATGAGACTTCAATGCAACAACAATTTGGCTTGTAGTATGTTGCTCTATGTTTGGCTTGTTGTTCAAGTCCTATTTATAGGCATTCTTGGAAAAAGTGTCTGTTTGACACATGCACAGGCGTGTGTCTCTCACTTCCACAAGTGGACAACTTTTATCCTTTTTCCTGAAAGTCTGCTGCACAAAAGTTGGTGCTGCAGTCTGTGAAAGTTGACAGTCCAATAGTGTGGCTTCTCCGTACGTCTGAAATAGCTTATCACATTTAATGCTCTTATCAGCATTTAATGTATTTGAATTAAATGCCCGTTGGCACTTAATGCACTGAGAATATTTGCATTAAACTCCTTCTGGACTTAGAAATAAATTAAGGTCAAATCAGTCATTGATAGACGCTCATTCATCCTTGAATAACTTCTATCCTAAATAAACACTTGATGTAGTATGTCATTTGGATGCTCGAAAACTTCATCTTCATTCAGATTTCAGGCGCTTGAATCTTCAAACTTAACTACTGATAAACTCACTCAGAAATTATCAGACGCTCACCCTAAGAATACTTAGCCTAACAATCTAGAATAAAATAAAGCAAAGCCTCTAAAGCCTATTACAATTCTAACGCTCAAAGCTTATACATGATTTCTACTAAAATCAAACTTACATATTTTGGGGTCTAACAAGTAATCCTCACTGTCATCATCAAAACTTCTAACATGAAATTCCTAATAATTTCTCCCTTTTTTATGATGGCAATACTTACTCTTTTATAGTTCAAGAGTTAGACAGCCAAAATAAAAGTTAGCTTTGGTTAGTAAAAAGTTAGTTAATGTTAGTTACGCTTCAACGAGATGTTTCAGCTGAAAATACATTTTATATATGTATTAATGATTACATGCATTTTACAACTACATAAAAATACAACAGAGACAAGAATATAGATAATACAAAGTAAACAGCAGCTCTTAATCATCTTCTCCTTCTTGAGCGTTGAGTCATCTGTTTACCTCAGCCCTGATTGCTTCTGAAATATTTTCTTCAAGTCTAATCATGGCGGCATGTTCTTTATTTATTACTGTTTTCTGTTCTTCTTGTTATTTCTTTTTATAAGAAACAAATTGCTTATCCCATTCAACTGGGTCGATGCCAATCATCCTTAGGCATACTCTGAACGCTCTAATGAAGTCTGACTTCTTTTTCTCTCTAGCAATGATCTTCGGGTCAGAAGGCTCTGGAATAGGCGGTCTAGAGAATGGAATATCAAACTGTTCAAGCAATGCCCTTGAAGGTACTAGCAAAAGTTGAAAGAAGGTTTGATGCTTGAGCGGAGGGCTGGAAGCTTTTGAACTGGACGCTTTCCTCTTCTCCCCTCTTTTCTGTTCTTCCCCATTATTGCCATCATCAGCTTTTAGAAAATGCTCTGTGAGTAGACTGACCTGATTAGCAATCTAAGACATTAACGCTGTAAGATCATCCAGACGCTTGTCGAAATGTTTCTGCATTGCGAGTAGCTTGGCGCTGGTAGCATCAGTCAGTGAAGTCTCTAAGTTGTCTTGACGCTTTCCAAAGTGTTCTTTGATGGCTAGTTGGTTGGCCCGAGTAGCATCATTCATTTCTTGAAATTCTCTACGACACTCACCAACAGCCGCTTAAGCAGAACTGCGCATATGAGCAATCTGGGCGCTCATAGTTTGAGATTCAATCTTTGCCAAATTGGTCTTAATCTAGTGGAGGGATTCTTCATTCTGAGTAGCGTGATTGTTCACCTCCTCTAAAACTGATTTCAACAAAGGTCTAAAAGCTTGACCCACATCCGAAGGAACCGCTTAAGGAGTCGGTCTCTTAAATCTGGAAGTATGCTTGAGTGAGTCAAAAGAGACTTGATATGCTGGATCGAATACAGTGCCTCTAGCTTCAATTGGGAGATCCTTAGCAATATCAGCAATATCAAAATCAACTAGTTCAGGAGCGTCAGGAATAGCCTCTGATGGAGACGCTTGAACTGGTTCCTCAACAGACGCTGGAATACTTGCAACTTCTGAGATGGATGCTGGTTCAAATTCTTCAATCAACTTTATAGGCGCTTCCTCAAGTGCTGACTCCGTTTGGCGGAAGTCATCAAATTGAAAGTTCCAATTGGCAAGATTTGCATAGGAATCTGAAGCAGCTTTCAGAAGTTCAGAAAGTCTTGAGTGAGAGATGCAAGTCCCTTGAATAAAGGTACGAAGAAGACTGTCTCGTGCTCGAACATACATTGGACCCATGATGTCCAATATGTGATTTGGAAAGATCTTTGACTGCGGCTTTGGAATGAGAAATAAAGTATCTGGGCAGTAATGCAAAGAAAATCCAATAATACGGTCTGTAGGAAGACGCTCAGGTTGGTGAGCTTTTGGCAAGTATCTGCGACAATGGTCTTCCAAATACAGGTACACAGCTTGAGCTATGCCTTGGTTGCGTTCAAGCAGAGATAAAACATAGCATAATGCTCGCTTACTTCCTGTTTGATAGATGGTAGAAGTGGATAACCTTGGAATTTGCGAATCCTCGAGCCGTTGGGCTTCCGAAGATTTTCAGTGAAGATCTTGTCAAAGTGAGGAATGGGAGTGTTAGGAATTTCATGTTAGATGTTTTGATGATGACAAGATAGGATTTCATGTTAGACCCCAAAAGAATGTAAGTTTATGTTTTCATAGAAATATTGTATAAGCGTTTGAAAGTTTACTTATTTGGTTAGGCTTGTAATTTTTGTCTTTATAGATTTTAGATTATGTGATACCAAATCACTAATAGAGTTTTGTGTGAGTCTATTAAGTGATGAAGTTGAAGATCAGCATCTGAAATCAAAAGAAGATGAAGATTTGGTCCAAGCGTCCGTCAAGCGCTCACTATTCAAGCGTTACTATTCAAGTGTAACTATTCAAGCGCTCAAGCGTCCAGCGACTCAAGCGTAAAGCGCTCATTATTCAAGCGTAACTATTCAAGCGCTCAAGCGTCCAGTGACTCAAGCGTAAAGCGCTCACTATTCAAGCGTACTATTCAAGCGCTCACTATTCAGATGAACAGTGTTCAAGCGCTCAAAGTTCCAAGCGTTACTATTTAGATGAACAGTGTTCAAGCGAACAAATTTCAGATTCATCTGAAGATAAAACCCAAGTTATAAAAGGCTTAAATGCAAGCATCAAAAGATAATTATTTCCAACGGAAATAAAGACAAGATGCATTAAAAGTTGGATAAAGTGCATTAAAGTATGAGCACTATAACATGGGCAAGCTACCTTTTTGACCAAAACTATTAAATTTCAAAAACCAAGAACATGTCTGGCTATTTAATATAGCCAAATGTTTGGAATGTTAGAGACAAGAAATGTTTAGGGAAACGTGCTCCAAATTGTGTCCAACGGACAAAATTCCAAGAAACATAATAGTACCCTTTTCAGCAAAAGAAATAAGTGTGACAGAGGGAAGAAGTGACCGAGATTACACACTCTTATACACTAGAAAAGGTCCAAACTTTGCTGATATTATTTGAGAGAAAAAGCTTATAAACTCCAGAGCCGAAATCTTTCAAGCTTCTCAAATACATTCCAAAGACAGTCACCAATATCTCAAACCTCTTTTTAGAAGAACCATACATTATTACTGAGATATCCCAAGTTGTTTGAACTTCCAAAAACAAACAAACCCGTTACAAAACCTCTCAACATCTTTCATCTGAGTGAGAAAGCTTGTTGACTTACAAGCAATATTTTTGTGTAAAAGAAGCTTGTGGAAGAAGATCTTTATTGGAGTTGAAATCTGTGTGACCAAGGAGTTCCGAGATTGAAGTGTAACTTGCATTATTTCTGGGTAAAAGAAGCAAGGGGATAGAAGATCTTTATTGGAGCTGAAATCTGTGTGACCAAGGAGTTCCCAGATCATATCCAATCTCCCTCTATTTTGCAGAAGTCTCTGTGTGACTCTTCGATAATCATCATAGTGGAAAACCTCCCTGATAAAAGGAGAAGAACGACGTAGCTGGGATTACATCACCCAGTGAACCTTACAAATATTTTGTGTCATTTACTGTTTTATTGCCTTACATTATACTGTCATATTATATCTTGAAAAGGCATTTAAAACTAATAAGCGACTAATTGGTTAAAACGAACGCTAAGCTATAAAAACATTTTCGCTGTGCTAACCCTGATTTAGTGACTAAACTCTGCCCTACTTTGGTAAGCGTTGAAATCACCGAGTCTAAGTTAACTTTCCTCAAGCGCTTGAAACTAGCGCTTAAGTCATCATCTCTCAAGCGCCGCACCCAGCGCTTAAAGCTTTCCGAGCGTTCAAATACTTCAAAGTGATACGAATTTTTAGAAGTCGAAAAAGACTTCAGGGTTTATACAACCCCCCCTCCCCTTCTAAACCCTTTCGTCTACCACTTGGGACCAACAGGGAGCCATGATCTTCATCATCAATTTGATGTTGTCATCACAGTGGCTTGGAGAGAAGTTCAAGCAAGTCACTGATGAACTACCACTGGTTGACGCTTGAGCGTTGAAATGAAAAGGAGTGATGGAAAGCATGTGCAGCGCTTGTCGTCGAAAAATTTCTACCTGTTGACGGACTTCGGGTAACTTGTCAATAGGCCCAACTTTCTCTTGACGCTTCTCAAGGTAATACTTGGCAAACTGACGTCTCTTGTCATGCATGCCTATGCCAAATAGATGAGGAGCTTTGACCAAGTCTTGAAAGGAGAACTAATGGCCAACATACGCTTCACACCAATTCACTTCACTCATGTAATAGTCAGGACCTGTATTTATTATCGCTTAAATGCCCGCGTGGTGAATATCCCTGATGGATTCAAAATGGTATTTGTCTGTGTGATAGCTGGCGTTCCAAACACTGTCAAAGTACGCATCAGCTTCAGTTTGGATCATATCAGATAAGGATGTTAGACGCTCACCAGCATGAACACCTTTGTTCTTCCAGAGACGAAGGGGATTAGCTAAGCGCTTATTTGCTTTACTGTTTGCGACATGGGAAAAGTGAGTGTACCCTTCTCTATTTAACACTACCTCTGATGGGTTGAGAAAGGTTGGGCGAAAAGGATCATGCAACCTGATGCTAAAATCCCTCAGAGCAAAGTTAGTGGGCTTGCTGTGTCCAAATTCTCGATAATAAGCCAGATCCACATCACATCGTGAGTCCTACCTCCTTTCCTTTTTGCTTAGAGAGCAATAGAAGCAGGAATCTGACTGGGAGTTTTCCCAAGCTAAACAGCCAAATAATACGCCTTCTCGGCTGGTGTAAATTGTGAGTTGAACAAAGTGTTGTGAATGGACTGATCAGACTCAATCAGCAAGGCTACTTCATCCTCAGCAACTATGTATCTTTCTTCATTATATCCTGCTGGGATGAAATCTTCTTTGAGCGCTGGAGGCATGTAGTTGATTGACTGATCAATCGTTTTCAATGGATCCAGCTTGAAGAAGTGCTGGGAAATAGTAACGTCTTTAGCAACGCTCTGACCTTCTGAGTGTGCCTCTGTTATAACTGGGAAAATAGTTGATGCTTGAACCTCTTTGGGAGCAGGTTCTTTGGTTTCAATTTCAGCAGCGTCAGCGGCAACGTCTTTGGCAATAGTCACAACATCAATCATCTCAACATCCAGGTGGACGTCTATTGAAGCTTCAGCAGCAGCTGGAACTAAAGCTGTAGCACAATAATTATCCTCTATAAGAGCAAGATCTTCTACAGATGCAGGTAAAGAAATGTTGCAGGAAGAAATAAACTTACCCCGAGAGCTTGTCTCAACAGCAACTTGAGCGCTTGGCTCAACCGCAACTTGAGCGCTTGGCTCAACAACAACTTGAGCGCTTGGCTCAACAACAACTTAAGCGCTTGGCTCAACAGCAGCAGCTTGAGCGCTTGGCTCAACCATCTCAGGCTCTTCAAGAACAGGAGCAGCTTAACGCTTGCTTGTCCTAGAACGCTCAAAGATCTTCTTCACGTTGATTCCTTCAACAAGCTTTAGCGTTGGGGCGGGAGGAGAGGCAATCGGTTCTTCAAAATCAATCTGTTTAATAATGCCTTCCAATTTTCTCCGCTTGACTAGAGGAATCTTGTCCTCTGCATCCTCATCAGTTTTCTCATCATCCTTTTGAGGAGAAGGAATGGCTTGAGCCTTGGGCTTTCTGGGAGCCCTTTTCTTTGTAACAGCCGGACGCTTCACGGCTCTTCTGGAATTGGACGCTCAGCCTCTTCGTCAGACGCTTCACGTACTTCCAGACGCTGAGATAGTGGTCTAACAGCACTACCAACTTTAGGAGGATTGAAGAGATTATTAAGAATCCTTTTTCCCAGCAACTTAGCCTTATTTAGAGGTTGACCAGAAGAGTAGACACAGTTGGAGCGATAAAGCAGGTCACTCAAAATAAGTCCATAAGGTTTATTTGGGGCGCTTAAACAGTCCCAAACTGTCCAAAAACATACTCACTCCAGTTGATCTTGATTTTGAGGAGTATTGTTGTCATCATCTGAAATTGTATTGGGTTGACCTTATCAAAAGTACCCACTCTGCATTCTATGATTTTGCTACAGAAATCAGCCATCAGTCGGTATTTAGACACAAGGTCTTTCTTTTCGAAGTGATGTTTGTATGGTACACCGTCATAAGCACTCATAGTTGTCCATGCTTCTTTGATTTGTTCCAAAGTAACGCAGTCCAATGCTTCACCCTCATTTGGGAGATTGAATTTCTTGGCAATGGAATCAGCAGACAGTACGAATTCTTTTGGTGACTCCTTCTTGGACAGAGGAATGAGACAAAAGATCGACTTCCTGTCTTCGAAGAGTTTGGCATTTTTCCAGAAGGTGTCGACTTCCGTCGGAAACAAATAGGAGTATTGAGCTAGAAATGTTTTGAGTCTAGCCTTGGTGACAGAGTCCATCATATCTGTCAGATTAATTTGTGGTTGTTCATAGTGGAACTTCCAGTCAACAACAAGGCCTTCAGTGACCTTGATGGTAGGCTCGGCAGAAGCAACAATGGATTTCTTTGGTGCCATTTTTAGTGAAAAAGATGAACTGAGATTCTCTTTTGGAAGAAAAGAGAGAGATTGTAATTTTGCAGAAAGCTTTTAGTATGAGTGAATAATTTTTCGGCAGAAATTGTGGCTTAAATGACACAATAAATGAATTTTCGAAACTTGTGTTTTCTCGTCTTAGTAGGATTTAGACACGTGTAAAGTTATTTAATCTCAGCCATGAACGTTTTAACTGCGGACGCGAGTTTTAAGCAAAAGAGGGAAGTTACGTTTGGTAACTCCCGTATATAAAGATTTGAAGTCTGAGTTAAAGTTTTTTAAAACGTTTGGGATTTTCAAAGTGTAATGCACCCTCTTGATGGTATACTGACACATACCCAGACATGTACTAACTCTAATCCGTCATTTTGAAAAGTTTTGATTATCCGCCAGTTTGATGTGATGGAAACGTGTGAATAGAGTCCAAAATAGACTTTTGAGTCTATCCACCACGCTAAGAAGTGTGTAAAATTTATGCATGAATTTTACAAACCATTTTATATTAAGTGTTGAAGGGAATAAGTTCAACGCTTAACACATACCACTTGTAAGGATTATGTTGACGCTTGAGATGAAAAACTTTTTATGTTTGAGCATCCAACATATGATGCATAAATAATACTGAGCGTTGATGATCATGCATATGAAAGTTTTTGATCATTGACGCTTGCAGTTAGGTTCAAGTACAATTTTAAGGTTCCCCCTAAATTTGTTAAATTGTAACAATTTTTCAAAGATCTTTTGGTCATAAATAAAGTGGATTCCCCCTAAATTATATGTCTAATAAAATATGATGCAGAAAATGATTAAGCATCTAAATCGATCATACCTAATTCACTTCTCAAAGTGATAAAACGTTGTTCGTTGAGAGCTTTGGTGAAAATATCTGCCAATTGTTTGTCAGTTCTGATGAAGTGCATGGAGATATATTTCTTTTGAACATGGTCACGAAGGAAATGGTATCTAATGTCAATATGTTTGGTTCTGGAATAAAGAACAGGGTTTTGAGTCATGGCTAGGGCTGGTTATCACAATGAATAGGGGTTGGACCTAGGATTATTCCATAATCTCTAAGTTGTTGCCTCATCCATAACACTTGTGCACAACAACTTCCTGCAGCTACGTACTCGGCTTCAGCTATAGAGGTAGCTATGGATTGTTGTTTCTTACTATGCCATGAAACTAACCTATCACCTAGAAATTGACATGTACCACTAGTACTCTTACGATCTATTTTGCAACCTGTAAAATCTGCATCTGAGTAACCAATTAGTTCAAAAGGAGAGTCTCTTGGATACCATAAGCCCACATTTCGTGTGTTTGTTAGGTATTTAAGGATTCTCTTGGCAGCAATTAAGTGTGACTCTTTAGGATCAGCTTGAAAACGTGCACACATGCATACCGAAAATATAATATCAGATCTACTAGCATTAAGATAAAGAAGTGATCCAATGATACCTCTAAAATTAGTGATATCAACTTTCTTCCCACTTTCATCTTTATCTAACTAAAGCGTTCGGCTCATTGAAATTTTTGAAGATGATGCATTTTCCATACCAAATTTCTTAATCATATCTCGCGTATATTTAGCTTGATTAATAAATATGCCATTAGGGAGTTGTTTAACTTGTAATCCTAGGAAAAAAGTTAATTCACCCATCATGCTCATTTCAAATTGTTCTTGCATCATTTTTGAAAATTTCTCACACAGACGCTTGTTAGTAGAACCAAATATAATATCATCAACATAAATTTGGACTAATTGAATATCTTCGTCATTAGTAATTTTAAATAACGTTGTATCAACGCTGCCTTTTGAAAAGCCTTTACCAATAAGAAAGATAGAGAGAGTGTCATACCATACTCGGGGTGCTTGCTTAAGCCCATAAAGTGCTTTGTCTAGCTTGTAAACCATACCCTTACCATGATTGTTGATGAATCCTGGTGGTTGCTCCACATATACCTCTTCTTGGAGTTTACCATTCAGGAACAGGAAGGCACTCTTCACGTCCATCTGATACACCGTAAACTTGTTGAACGCTGCATACGCTAAAAAGATGCAGATTGCTTCAAGACGGGCGACAGGAGCATATGTCTCATCAAAGTCAATACCCTCTGCTTGGCAATATTTAGGGGTGTACGCGGTCAGGCTCGGGCGATTTTAAAGGAAAAAATCAACTCAACCCAATATATGCGGGTTGACAAAATCTCAAACCGAAACCGCATAATCATCCTTTCAAACCTAGCGGTTCGGGTTGGTCGGGTTTAATGTATTTAGCGGGCGGGTTGGCGGGTTATCAAATTATAATTATAGTTCTTACAACTTACTTTCAGTTTCAACTAGTAAGTAAGAAACTAAATAACATATTTGTTGTACATTTAACTAAAAAAAATTTAGTTGGTGAGAAATACAAGAATAAGTTGCGTTATTAAATAAAAATCATATTTATCATGAATTGTAAACTCTAAAATATTAATAAAATTAAATTATCTTATAAGTTTATCATCAAAATATACATCTACATTTTCGTTCAAATCAACTAAAAACATATGTTTAAATGAAATAATTTATTTACTCAAATTAAAAATAAAGTGTTTTACATTAATATGAATAAAACCACTCTTATTAGAGTTCATATATATGCTATATAGTTTTAAGAGTTTAGGGTTAATCTTTATCTCTCTCTCTCTCTCTCTCTCTCTCTCTCTCTCTCTCTCTCTCTCTCTCTCTCTCTCTCTCTCTCTATCTATCTATCTATATATATATATATATATATATGACATATACAATTAGCAGTTGGGGGGCGGGTTAAGCGGGTTACAATTATTAAACCCACCACCCGACCCGAAAGTGGCGGGTTGCAATTTTTTCAACCCACCACAATTATTTAATAATTTCAAAACGGCGGTTTTCGGGCGGATCGAGTCGGTTCGAGCGGGTCGGACGGGTTGAGCGGGTTTATGTACACCCCTAGCAATATCCTTCAGATATAAGTCTGGCGTTGTTCTTTATCGCAGTGCCATTCTTATCCATCTTGTTTCTATAAACCCATCAAGTTCCAATAACTCCTTGGTGAGTTGGTCTTGGTACTAGCGTCCAAACCTTACTACGCTCAAACTGATTAAGCTCTTCTTGCATGGCTTCAATCCAACTTGGGTCGCTTAGTGCTTCATCCACTTTCTTAGGTTCCATTTGAGATAGAAAGCTTGCGAACATAGCCTCATTGAATGTAGCAGCTCTAGTCCTAACATGTGCTTCAATGTCTCCAATAATATGCTCAGGTGGATGATCACGCAACCATAGTCTATCTGGTTGCAAAGGATTAAGAGGTTGAACTGGTGCTTGACTTCCCTCTTGCGTAGGTGTTACAAGTTCACAGATGCTTGTTTGCTCTTGATGATCACTCTCTTCATGATCATCAGCAGATCTTGCATTGTTATCCGAAATAACCTCAAGAGTAATCTTAGGAGGTGGCACTGAGATCTCATCATCATCGTCACTATCATCATCAATGGTAATCTTAGACATTTGATGACACAGATCTTCAACTCCTACATCATTCATATTAACCTTACTCGGTTCTTGGTTAGCATCATCAAAAACAACATGAATAGATTCCTCAACCTTCGATTTGATCTTGTTTAGGATGCGAAAATTCTTTCCATTCTTGGCGTAGCCTAGAAAAATTCCGTCATTCACTTTAGGATCAAATGTCTTTAGACTTTGGGATCCATTATTATGGATAAAACATTTAGAACTAAAGACGTGAAAATATGAAACATTTGGCGTACGTCCCTTCCACAGTTCATATGGAGTTTTCCCATGCTGTTTGTTGATCATGTAACGGTTTTGAGTGTAACAAGCAGTGTTGATCGCTTCAGCCCAAAACCTAGGAGCAAGCTTGGACTCTGCTAACATCTTCCTAGCGGCTTCCTTGAGCGTTATGTTCCGGCACTCACCAACACCATTCTGTTGGGGAGTTCTGAAAGCTGAATACTCATGATGTATTCCATTCTCTGCACAAAACTTCTCAACAACCTTGTTAGTAAACTCAGTACCATGATCGCTTCTTATTCTTGCAACCTTAAGATTTTCCAATGTTTGAAGTTGCCGAATAAGTGTTGTTAACTTGTCACATGTTTCATCTTTGGATGAAAAAAATTCCACCTAAGTAAATCGAGAGAAATCATCTACTATCACCAAAGTATACTTTTTACCGCTCACACTGATCGTTTGAACAGGTCCAAACCGATCAATGTGAAGTAGTTCAAGTATTCTAGAAGTAGATAGATGAGGTTTTCTCTTGAAAGATGATTTGACTTGTTTGCCCATTTGACAAGCGTCACAAAGGCGATCCTTGTGAAATGGTCTTTTTGGTAGTCCTTCTATAAGATTTAGATTTATAAGCTGAGAGATTGTTTTAAAATTGAGGTGATTCATTTTTCTATGCCATAACCAACCCATTTTAGATTCATTTTTAGCAACAAAACATGTTAGGTTGTTATCAATTATTAAACCCCAATCTACCAAATATACATTGTTTGTTCTTTTACCTTTCAATTTAGTAGATTTAGTCTTAGCGTCATTTATAGCAACAGTCGCTTGAGAATATGACTTCAAAACCTTTATCACAGAATTGACTTATGCTTAATAAATTGTTCTTCAGACCCTCAACATAATAAACATCACTTATCATGATGTTCCCCTTATGCACAGTACTTATACCTTTGGTTTTACCTTTGGAGTTGTCACCAAATGCAACCTGAGGACCATTGGCAGCTTGATAGTTGATCAATAGATCCTTGGAACCAGTCATGTGTCTTGATGATCCACTATCGAAGTACTAAACAGATGTATCGGCTCTAGCTCTAGGTACCTGCAATCAAAAGGGAAGTTATATTTCTGTTTAGGTACTCATTGTTGTTTGGGTCCTTTAACATTAGTATCATCGTCAGTTTGAATTAGAACTTTAGGAATCCATATTTACCTAGTCTTCATTATAGGAATACTGGCCTTCTTGGATTTCACATTGTGTTGTTTGGGTGTGTAATAATATTCTCGATTATAATAGTAATCATAATCATAATTATCATAATTATCATAATATCGATAATGTGATCGTGACTGCCTTGGATATTGATGCTAGTATTTCTTTGGCGCTGGCTTGGGTTACACTTTTGGTGCTAGATGCTTAGCGCTTGATTCACAGTGTTCAGGCTTACCCTTAGCCTTTTGAGCATTTGGATGAACCCGTCTTTGTGAATCATTTGTCTTTGTCTTACCCTTGCCTGAGTCAGCTTTGGCTTTCTCATTTGGCCTCGTACCATTGTCGCTTGGTTCATTTTATGTTTGACTTTTTGAACCTTTCTCAACAAAGAAAACACCCTTTCCTTTGTTGTTTGTCGTAACATTAGATTTATTTGGTTGTTTACCGAATTTATTGCATCCTAAACTAGTCTTTTCACCAAATAGTCTTGTTACCTCAGTCACATTGTCTAGCTTTCTTGACGCTTTGGACAGTGATGAGACGAGCTGTTCTGATTTAGCAAGTCTAGCAATCAGCTTAGGTTCTCTCTTGATTATTATATCAAGATCACTTTTCAGATTGATTATATCACTCTCAAGTGATTTGTTCTTCTCAATGCATTGTTGCTGAACTTGCAACTCTGCCTTGAGCGTCATATTATCACTCTTGAGCGATGAAATGATATCAAAGTGATTTTGATATAATTTGGCGGCATCTTGACAATCATTATAATATTTTTTGACTTTGTTAAGTAATTCTTCATAAGAGAGAGGTTAAGATATCTCAGTGTTTACCTCAGGAGACGCTTCATCATTTTTTACCATGAGACAGATAAGCGTTGAGTCATCCACTAGCTCATCGTCATCACTACTCTCCTCTGAAGACTCCAAATCTTCAGGTGCAGACGCTGGTTCTGATTTCGCTAGCGAACCTTGTTGACGAAGGTTGCTCCTGAAATGGTTTCTATCCAAGTAATCCTGCCTTGAGGGCTTGGATACATTTGGATAAGGGCAATTTACCTAGTAGTGCCCTAGTTTCCTGCAATTATAACAAAGATTAGTTTTTATCTTTTGTTCATTTGTTAACCTTGCAGTGTGTGGTTTTGAGACCACGGGCGCAGAGAGATTCTGAGTAGACGCTTGGTACTGAACAGGAGCTTGGGGTGAAGGAACAAAATACTGAGGTGCTTGAAACTGTTGTTGTACTGGAGCAGGCGCTTGATATGAACTTTGTCCTTGATGCTTAGGACTATTTCCTTTCTTTTCATATCTCAAAAACTTTCTGAATCTATTCAGAAGTGCTAGTTCATTATCCTCACTGATATCTGAAACTTTCCCTTTATTACCCAATTTACCCTTGATTGATGCTACAAGCGCTCCAAACTCAATTACCGGACTACTCACAACACCACTGGCTGAATTCAACTCAAACTCAAATGCTTTGAGCTCTGAAAAGGCATCTTCTGGAGTTAAAAGATCCAACATATTTGATTCTCTCATGGTTGTTGTGTTCATCAAGAATCTACTAGGTAGACTTCTGAAAATCTTAACCACCATTTCTCTATTTTGCAAGTCCATTCCCAAAGATGTAAATTCCGTAACAAGAGCTGCAAATCTTATATCCAATTGTTCTAAAGTTTCATTGGGCAACATCTTAAATCCATTAAACTTTTCCTTGGCAATGGAAAGTTTGTTCTCTTTAATCTGTGTTGAGCCACCACAAATTGTAGTCAACCTATCCCAAATTTCCTTAGTGGTTTTGCACAACTTGATCTTATTGAATAAATTTTCATTATCACCGATAGCCGTATATAGAGCGTTACGACCAACATTGTCCAAATTCGCTCTTCGACACTCATCTGGAGACCATTCTTGTTTCGGCTTTTCCACGTAACCATCTGGAGTGTCTTTCGTGGCTCGCAGGCGCTCTAGTGATAACTTTCAAAATTTGTACTGGCCCATCTGAAATAATATCGCACATGTCATCATCACATGAACAGAGATATGTAAATGCTTTGACCTTCCATGTGTCATAGTTTGACTCAGTCAGTTTGGGAACTTTAGCAAATGCCATAAAGAAAATTTAAAGCAACTAGATTTGAAAAGGATCTAAACAAGCTGTTATGCTTGGAAATTTTAAAATTTCAACTTTAACCGCTCTGATACCACTTGTTGGTCCCAAGTGGCATACGAAAGGGTCTAGAAAGGGAGGGTTTAATAGACCCTGAAGACTTTTTTAGCTTCAAAAAGATTCGTATTAAAATGATTTTGGACGCTTTAAGTGTAGACGCTTGACTAAGCGTTTACTTGAAATGTAGACGATGTGGCTAAGCGTCTAATGAAGATTGTTTTTAGAAAGTTAACTTAGACTTTAAGATTTGAATACTTTAACCAAATAGGTTTAAGCGTTCAGTTCTTTGATCAGTGTTAGCACAGCGGAAAGATTTTTAGTCTTCTTTTAGAAAGCTTTAGCGTCACAAACTATTTCTTAGTTGCTTAGCTTTTGATTGAGTTTTACTTAATCAATTTATGCAATGATATGATGATAAGAAAATTGACTGTAATCCCAACTATGTCCTTCTTCTCCTTGAGCACTTGGAGGCAATCCACTAAAATGATTCTCAAAGAATCACACAGAATCTTCTACAAATTAGGGAGAGATAGATGTTGATGACTTGAGCTCCTTGATCACACAGATTTCTGCTCCAAATCACTTCCATCCCCTTGCTTCTTTCACCCAGAAATAATGCAAGTATCCAACTTTGACTTCACACAGATCGCGAGGCTTGGATGGGTTTTTCTAAAGGTTTGTTTGATTTTGATGAAGTTCAAACAACTTGGTAATATCTCAATAATAGTGTAGGTTTCTTCAAAAAGAATGTATGAGATATTGGTTTACTGTCTCAGGAATTTGAGAAAAGCAAAGAGAATTTTTGCTTTGAATGTTCTGGCTTTTCTGAGAGTTTAAGGAATAAGACTTCAATGCAACAGCAATTTGGCTTGTAGTATGTTGCTCTATGTTTGGCTTGTTGTTCAAGTCCTATTTATAGGCATTCTTGGAAAAAGTGTCTGTTTGACACATGCACAGGCGCGTGTCTCTCACTTCCGCGAGTGGACAACTTTTGTCCTTTTTCCTGAAAGTCTACTGCACAAAAGTTGGTGCTGCAGTCTGTGAAAGTTGACAGTCCAATAGGGTGGCTTCTCCGTATGTCTAAAATAGCTTATCACATTTAATGCTCTTATCAGCATTTGATGTATTTGAATTAAATGCCCGTTGGCACTTAATACACTGAGAATATTTGCATTAAACTCCTTTTGGACTTAGAAATAAATTCAAGTGAAATCAGTCATTGATAGACGCTCATTCATCCTTGAATATTTGGACGCTCGGAAACTTCATCCTCATTCAGATTTCAGGCGCTTGAATCTTCAAACTTAACTACTGATAAACTCACTCAAAAATTATCAGACGCTCAGCCTAAGAATACTTAGCCTAACAATCTAGAATAAAATAAAGCAAAGCCTATTACAATTCTAACGCTCAAAGCTTATACATGATTTCTACTAAAATCAAACTTACATATTTTGGGGTCTAACAAATAATCCTCATTGTCATCATCAAAACTTCTAACATGAAATTCCTAACTGTGATCACTTACACCTTCCTATGCATGCTTTGCGTTTGGCACTTAAACCATAAATAAGCTAATTAAATTGTTATTCTTCCTACAACATACATACACGCAACCTGTGTACATGTAGCCTTTGGGCTAATAAGTCATAACTTAATACTAATAATTTTGAATATGCATTCGTGTAGAGATCTATTATCTATCTATTATATATATAATTTGTTCATTTCGACAAACTCTTATTTGGGGTATGAATAAGTCATACATGTAGCCTTTGGGGTATGAATAAGTCGTTACTAAAACCAATGATATGGTGAGGAAACGATCTTCATCACTAATACATTAGTAACGACTATAAATATTTGTCGCGAGAACTTCTAGCGTCGGGCTTTATAGGACAAATAACATAACGAAGACTATCGTTACCAAAAGTTCTAGTGACACAAAAGCAATGTATAATAATGATTTTTTCCTTACTAGAAGTAAATTTTTTTGTAGTGAGCTGATCATAACTTAATACTAATAATTTTGAATATGCATTCGTGTAAAGATCTATTATCTATCTATTATATATAATGTTCATTTTGACCAAATCTTATGTTTTTATATTTTTGAATATAACTTTTTAAAGAAAAAACTCATACGGCAATATTGTATTAAGATAGATTAAGCAGTTTGAATGTCGAAAATTGAATTTATACGAAAAAAACATTGGTATCTAGAAACAATGGCTATATTTGGTTATGTTTTGGGATGATATTTTGGTTAGAATTATTGGTGAGAAATTTATGGGGACACGTGCATGTTTGATGAGATTGTGTTTGGTTTTATTTTGGGAGTTGGTTTTTGGGTGGGTTTTTTTGTGAGATAATGTTTGGTTTTGTTTCCAGAGGGAACAAAAGTTACTGTAGCAGTCAAATCATGAAGTTTTTGTCTGTTAGAGAGGAGAGAGAAGAGAGAGAGCACATAGAGAGAAGTGTATGGACAAAGTAGATGTAGAAAGATGGAAAATAATTATTATGTTTTTTCTGGACCAAAAAAGTAGTGTATTTTTGACCAAATATTTTGTGAACCAAACATGGTTTGGTGAGAATTTTGGACCAAATATGGTATGGAAACTAGGTTGCACGGGTACGGATTCGGCGACATGGATACGATACGATACGGGTACGGTGACACGAATTTTTAAAAATCTTAGGATACGACACGGCAGGGATACGACTATTAATATATATATATATATATATATATATTCTTAGTTAGTTAGTTTTGTGCAACAACAATAATAATAATAAATTAATCAATATATTAAAATTACCCATATTGATGCTAAGGAATTTGTCCAATTTCAGCAATAATAATAACTAACAAAACAAATTAAAATAGTCCCATATGTAGTGTGAAGAATTAGCCCAACTTAAAATGATTACTCAGGCCCATGCCTTTTCTAATCTGCAATTGGAAGCCCATCCTACGTTTTGACTAAATCAGAAGAAAAACGAAAATAGAAGAAAAAGGAAATAAATATAAAGAAACAACAGCAAGCCCTAATCATTTCATTCTTCATCTTCATCATCTTGCCGCCGCTAGACCAGAGAGTCCATTTTCTTCTTTCTTGTTTTTCTTCTAATTTTTTTCTATTCTTTTGGTTCTTTGTTCTCGGCTTCACCACTCTTATCCTCCACCCTACAAGATCTAACTCACTAACTCACCTCTACTACTTTTATCAGCTTTGACTTCCGCCACAACCACCATGCCATGCCTGCCATTTCTGCCGTGTCGCGACTAGTCACGTTGACGTGGATGGCGTGTCCCCGGTACCAGATACCGTGTCCACTTGTTTTTTTTGTTTTTTATTTTTTATTCTGTTTTGATACACCCCGGATACGTATGACACGCGTATCGGACGCGTATCCGTGTTCGGGCCATAACGGACACTGCATTATTGAAAAAATGGTGTATCCGTGCATTCTAGTATGGAAACATAACCAAACATTGCCAAAGTTTCCTTTCATATGCTACACATTTAATAGTCCATTTTTTGAAAAATGGAACGTGTTCTCTTTATATCTCAACAGAGGAATATGTTTCCTTGATTTGTTTGTTGGTCAAATCTTCATTTTTTTTTCAAATAAAAATAAGATACTTTATAACCAACAAACTCAAATTCAATCATACATCACACACAAGGTAGAAAGTCCTCACACCTTGGTGATCACCACAAGAGCAAATAAAACAGCAGCATGACTAAAACAATAAGCTATACAGCCAAAAAATGAGAAAAAAATTCTCTATCTCTAGTTCCAAGCTTTTGTGTACTAAGTCCTCCAAATTTAATGATAAGCTCCATCTTAAGTTCTGTAAAAACAGCCTCGATCTCATTACGTTTCTACTCAAAATATCTTTGATTCCTCTCTCTCCAAATTTTGTCGACCACTCCAGCAACCCCTGCTATCAAGACTTGGTACCTTAGATTTCACCCTTTAAATGCAAATCTCAACCATTTAATCCACCTTTTGTATCTAGTTGGCCATGTGCTAACCCCAACCATACCATCAATCTGTTAAGTAACCCTTTGCTCCACTCACAGTCAAAGAAAACATGAGCAAGAGACTCCATTCTTTCATCACAAAACAAGCATCCACATTCAACATTTTGCAAGAATCTAATCAATCTATCTCTAGTAGTTGGCTTCTTATGCATGACAAGCCACATAGTAAATGAATGTCTAGGTACATTGATTTTACCCCATACCACCTTTGCTTGTCTAAACTGGGGTACAGTTCCCTTCAACCAGTTATAGCAACTCTGAGTTGTGAAGTTACCTGATGGAGTATGATCTCATTTATCATGAGTGAATCCGGCCTTAAGTCTTATCTTTACTTTGTTGATCTTCCTCCAGGCCCAACTGCAGTCTGCTGGAGGTTGATACTGCCAAAAATCTTGCCCCTTAAGATATACACTGTTGATCCACCTCACCCACAGAGAGTCTTTTTTCTAGGATAAAGCCCACACTTGTTTACCCACTGCTGCTAAGTTCCATATTTGACAACTTTTTACATTAAGGCCTCCACTCTTCTTCTTTTCACAAATCTGCTCCCACCCTATTGGAATAAGCCTCCTTTGCTACTCATTTTGGCCCCAAAAGAAATTTTTGCATTTCTGTTCAATTAGCTTCATAATAGACTGGGGCAGTATAAATATTGAAGCCCAGTAGGTATGCATGGTCAACAATACTGAATTCATGAGTTGTACCCTGCCTGCATATGATAAGTGTCTTGATGCCCATCCAGTCAGTTTTGCTGTGATTTTCTCCACAAGCACATAACAATCAACTTTATTCCACTTTTTTGAGGAAAGTGGAACTCCTACGTACTTCATAGGAAACATTCCTTCAGCAAATCCAGCTATCTCCAAGATTTTCTCCCTTACTCCTTGCTTAGCACCTCTAACATATATACTGGACTTGCCTTGATTAGCAATAAGGCCAGTTGTCTCAGAAAATTTTTGAAATGCTCTCCACAAGATCTCCACTGCAGAGGAGGCTGCTTCGCAAATCATCTGCAAAGCAGATATTTGTGAGCTCCGATTGTTTACATCCAATCAAATCTTCATTTATTATCCATTAATTTCTAGATTTAAAGGTTTGTCAAATTTAGATATTAAATCGTTGTTATAGTTGACACAAAATTATAAGTAGCTTCAGTCATGCCAAAAATTAGAAGACACTTTTGAAAATTGTTGAAATTTGTTAACATTTATATGGGAAGAAGAGCCAATGCACATCTGTAACCTCTCAAAGCCACTTTTAAGTTTTGAATATACAAGCTGCTAATGACCAAAGAGTCCAGAATTTGGAAATGGAGAGCAGATCATAGTGCTATTCATTTCTATAGAGGGGCAAATTATATTGGAATTTGATGAGTGTTTCCTTGATTTGTTTTTTTTGCTTTAACATGAAAAATTGTGAACCTTTGATGATTTTTAGATCTAACGGCTCAAATCAACGGTCAAAATTGACTTAATCAACTAATTATGTATGAGTAACACACATTTTTTTTGGTCTAATTTTTTATGGTCGGAACCAAAATTATAATTTTTTGAGTCATATGTGATTAATTTTGCAATCCCATACATTTTGGGACCACAATTGCAATCGTCGCTATGCTACGGGACTAAAATTGCAATTCTCCCTTATTTGATCAATTTCAATCAAATAAACTTACAATCCCTGTGGACCTTTTTGATGTACACACCTTTTTATAAATACATGACATAAGTTATGTTTGAATGCATTTGTCTAGCTTAATGTTTATATATATATATACATTTATAAGAATGATAAATTGTAAATTGTTATCCTATTGTATATTTTAATTTTAATATTTTTCGTGCATAGCACGGTGTACATGCTAGTAAAGAATATATTTCATGTCTTGAGGGACTAGTCCTTCTTGTGTCTTTAAATTTGTTCATACTAATAAGTATGACTTAAAGTGAATAATTCATTGCATTTATTACATCTGTGATCACGGCAAATTTACAATTATCAATCATCAATTCATCAGTTTACAAGTAACAACTATGATTATTGATGTGCACTGGAATTTTTAGGGACATAATTGTAATTAATTTATCTGTGATTGAGCCGGATTGTCCCCGACGGCGAAATTAAATACATCTGGTTCAAATAATATGGTTGTGCCTACTGGGCTAATAGCCTGTTATGAAAAGTGTGAATGGGCTTCGGCAGTATTAATGCTAATAAATATAAAATATATATTTATTTATGTAAGCCATTAAGCTAATACAAGGTGATTGGCCCATTCCACCCCCCACCCCCAATCATTGGTGGTTTTTGAGAAAAAAAAAAGGTGATCCATGACTCATATCTAGCTCTATAAATACTCCCTGTGGATGATAAAAAATCATTATCTACTCCCCACTAAAAGATAGCTAGAAAGAAAACTGCTGACATCTTTAGAGAGCTCTCTCACTATAGAACTACAAAAAAACTTGATCTCATCAAAGTGGATACATAGGCAGCTTGCCTTGAGTGAGTGCAATCCAAATATAAATCAATCTCACTCCTCACGTGGTCATCACGTGACACACAACTTTGATCCCGTGTCAATTTTATTTTTGAAAAAAAACGAAGTAACAACTATAAAAACATACAATTAGACGTGTCTATATTTAATGAAATTCAAACTTAAGACATAGAGTTCGGGAACTTAGTCTGAAAAATTCATGCTCAAAAGCCTCCGCATCGATCCGCACGGCATATGTCAAATGATGCATATGCTTAGGCACATATTATAAGGAAAAATTTATGCCAACAAATCTATAAATTCACCTTCAATAACATTAAAATCTTCCATATACTTGATCCAACTATTTAAATTATTGAAATATAATAATTCTCCAGAAATTACAAAAATCAAGAAAAATGGCAAGCCAAGATCCCAATAATACAAACAATGTTGAACAAGTTTCAGGCCAAGCTCAGGTAATTTGATATTATTATTTTGGATACAAAATATTGATTAATTTTCCTCCTTCAATGGAATAAATTTAAGTGGACATTTGAATCCTCGACGTGCATAAAGAAGACTAACATCTAAAATTTTAGATGGAGAAATATTCAATTTTATTTAGAATTTTTTACTATCCCTTTATGTAATCTCTGAATTTCTTTTTTTCATTTTGGTTTTCCTCAATGACTAAAATTAAAATTAAAATTGCATTTTTGGGTCTATTTGCAGATGAGGAGGGATGACATATTGAACAAATTATCTGACATCCCTAACCAAGGCCAAGCCACCAACTTCCTTCAAGAGGTATATATTTTTAGATTTTTTAATTTCTTTTCATTTATTTTTATAGAATTTAAAACAAAATCACTTTTTTTCTTTACTCTTCTTTTTCATTTTTCAATGCACGCGCCTAATATTCAAGTGCCTTGAATTGATTTTTTCTTATTATTTTTTGTTAATAATATGTAAGACGGGAAAACAAGTTAAGAACATAGCACAAGAAGCCGCTGATGCAGTCAAGAATACTCTTGGGATGAACAATCCGAACACCACCACCACCACCGCGACCACCAACACTAGTATGGGTGGCTCAACTGATCCAAGGAACCCCAAAATTAGAATTTAAAATGATTTTTCCCAATAGTTTTTCATGCAATTATTTCTCTTTTACTAATTTTTTGATGCAGTTCTTTGTGAAAATGATTATTGATTTTTTTTTAAGAGATTAAATCTATAAAAAGTTTAGCAAGTAATCTTTTCCTAGAGGCCACGTTTGTTACGAACGATGGTATTGGCCTACTTTCATATGTAATACGTTCCAATGTTTCGATATTCATTGTGGGTAGATATGTTTCATACAAGCCTATTATCTGGAAATATAGTGGGAATATATTATACGGTCAATATTCGTATATATTGTAGGAAATGTAGTTTCGATACTAATTTTCACATTTTATATTTTTTTTACTTTGTACCTCTTTCAATAATAATCTTAAAAAAAAAACTCTTTCAATAATAATGAAATTTTCTCATCTTCTTTCGTAGACGTAAAAAGGGGTATTCACTATTCGATTATCTGCCAAAACTGAACCGAAAACCAAAAATCTATTCGAACCGAAACCAAAATTTTCAACTTTTTGTGAGAGTTTAAAAAACTAATCTGAATTGCATGCTCCTATAATCAAGGTCTTAAATTTCGATTTTAGGGTAGATATCGGTGTAGTAAATTTACGGAAATTTTGATGGAAATTTCGGGGATATTCAAAATTTCGGTTTCGATTTTAAAGAAATCATGAAAATTTATTAAAATATTTGAAAATTTACAATATAATTTTGGGTAACTTTAATTATCGTACTTATGCATCTTTTACTTCAATAATATTCTATATATAATACATGGATAATGAATTTGTTAAATAATATCACTAAAAACTGTTGCGAAAAATATGAAATAAATATAATTTGATAGTAAGATAATAACCAAATCTCATGTGAACTTCACTAAAATAAAATGTACCAAGATTTAAGTAAAAGTTACTATTCAATACCACATCGAGTTTTTAGAAGGATCGAAATCGCTATCACTAATATCTGTCATACCTCTACTTTCACATTGCAAGTGAAAATTATTAGTTACATGTTGACAATATTCCGCCCATGAAATGGAATGTTGGTAGTACTGCATATAATGATGATGGTGATATCCTTCTAGTGTTGAATCTTGAAGAACTCCAATGGAATAGTACAATTTCTTCAATCATATTCATTTTCAGTTTTTTGTTTTAGTGCTTCTTGTGGTTAGGAGGTAAGTGATAGGTTTGGTCCTTACCAAGTATAAATATACTTTTCTAATAATATAATATTTAAAAATATAAAAAAAAAATTATTTAAAAATATAAAAAAAATTCGGCCGAAATTTTGGTTTCGGTGAATGTTTCTGGAAATTTCGGGTTTCGGCCGAAATTTCAATAGATATTTGACAAAAAAATTTTAAATTTCGGGTTTTGGCAAAAAAATTCGGGAAATTTCTGGTTTCGGTCGAAATTTCGGAAGATATTCTGCAAAATTGGATCGAAGGTTCGATCTCGCTTTGGGACCTCCCGAAATCCAAAATTTCGGGCAAAATTTCGGTGTTTCGACCGAAATTTAAGACCATGCCTATAATTGATTAATTGTCTCGGCCATTTCATAATTTATAGTATAAATCTCTTTCGACCTTATACAGAATAAAGCGAGAGTTAAAATTCATATTTGGCCATTTTTTTTCCGAGGAATTTGGCTTGACCGAACCGAATTGATGAACACCCCCAAACGTAGATAATTACCGAACTACGTAAATTACTGTGTGATGAGGAATAATTTCATAATATTATCAAGAGACGTGGCATCACCAGAATTTGACAAGTGTGCACCAATTACAATTAAATCAAGGGGCTAAAGGCTAAGGTCGTCTAATTTAGCCAAGGTCTCTTAGTTTGACTAAGAATTGACTAAGGATCCTAACTTCCTCAAGAGTCCTTTTCCGTATCTAAGGTAAATCCGAGGTCTAATGTGGTATAAATAAAAGACATCGGCTCCAGGTAAAGGATTCCTTTTTTTTTCCAATCTTTCACTTTCAAAGCCGCCATCTCCTAAGTTCTAACTTAAGCATCGGAGGGCCTACCCCTGAGGAGACCCCGGGGTTCTATTTTGCAGGTTGACACAAATCGCCGATTATCCTCAGATCCAACCTCTGACGACAGTTCGTCCTCGGATCCCACATTTTTTACATTGTAAGTCCTTGGATCTAGTCCTTCCTTCTTTATACATCATCAGTTGGCGCCGTCTGTGGGAACGATGACTAGATCTGAGACCTAATGCATCCGCGAAGAAGAAATACCGAGGCCACCGCTAATGGCAAACCTCGGAGAGACGAACGTGCTGAGGGTAGCCATATCAACACTCGCATATCAAATCACGAGACCAACCCCAACAATGAACAAGGGCTAAAGGCCAATGATGAGGATGTTAACCAAGGTGTCAACGCTCAACGCTTCGCAAGGGCAGAGGACGAGCTCCATGAATTGAAGTCTTTAATAAAAGGCTTAGTCGATAAAGGGGAGTCCTTGGGAAATGCACCCCATCGCGGGGGAGAATTCAGTCGTGCCCAAGGCTCTAGGGCCTTCAATGAAGAAGAGTCCGAGGTCCGATCCAAAAAAAAACCCTAGTCTTTATGAAGCCAAGGAATGGGAAACTCAAAATATTCTAAGGCAAAAATTAGAGGAGATCGATCAAAAGATTGGGGTAATGTGGAAGGAAGCCAAGAATCCTTCTGCTAACCTCTTTTCTATCGGAGAATCTCCATTCATTGAGAGGATCATGAAAGAAGATATACTGTCAAATTTAAAGGTACCTGGAGAGAGTTATGATGGAACCCCAGACCCCCGTGACCACCTTGAGAGTTTCCAAGTTCTCATGGTATTTCACAGAGTGACTGACGCCATCAAATGTCGAGCCTTCTCAGCCACGCTCAGAAAGAGTGCAAGGATGTGGTTCTCGTCATTGCCCGGAGCATCCATTGGATCCTTTAAGCAGTTGGCTCAAGAATTCCTTAGCCATTTTGCCAGCAGTAAACAATATAAGAAGGCTTCAACCCACATCATGGGTGTTCGTCAAAATAACAATGAATCGTTGAGAGACCTCATCCAACGCTTCAACAAAAAGGCCCTGGAAGTCTAAGACCTTGATAAATATGTGGCTTCAGCAGCGCTCATGAACAGAGTAAGAAAATCATCACTGTTTGCTTTCTCCTTGGCAAAAAAGTCACCTCTTGATTTGGCTGATCTCTTCAATAGAGCAGAGAAATACATCAATGTCGAAGAGATGTCCAAGGCTGGAATTGAAGCTGAACATGAATTCTCAGACAAGAAAAGAAAGAAAAACGAAGATCAAAATGAGCAAGGAAAAAGAAAAAAGGTTTGGGAAAGGCTGTCTGTGTCCACTAGTTCATCTAAGGACTTAAGAAACACACAAAAGTATGATAACTACACTCCTTTGAATGCATCTAAGAATGAAATCTTGATGTACATTCAAGATACAGAGTATGTCAAATGGCCCGGAAAAACGAGGACTCCAGCTAATAAGAGAAATCACAACAGGTATTGCCGATACCACCGTGACCATGGTCACGAGACTGAAGACTGTGAACTACTAAAAAAGGAGATTGAGGACTTAATCAAAAGAGGCCATCTCTCCAGATTTATAGACAAGGATCATCAAAATCCTCAACCTGATCAGAAGCATCCTAGGGAGCAGAGTCCAGACCTGCAAAACCCTCGGGGTAGAAACAATCCACCACTAGTTGGGGTCATTGCGGTCATAGCAGGAGGATCTTCTGGAGGTGAGAGTTAATCAGCTAGAAAAGCATACGCTAGACAACCTCAGACGAAAGAACCTCGTGAAAAAAGACCACGAACGGGAGAGTCTATCACGTTTGAAGATGATGATATGGATGGAGTTCTTACTCTTCATGATGATCCTATGGTGATCACTCTAACCATAGCCAACTATGAGGTAGGGAAAATTCTCGTGGATAGTGGAAGTTCGGTCAATATTATATTCTATGAAACTTTTCATAAGATGAACATCGGGCTAGAACATTTGAGGCAAATTAAAACTCCACTTGTTGGCTTTACCGATGAGACAGTGGAGCTTGAGGGAATAATAACTCTTCCCATCAGTACGGGAGAGCAACCTCAGCAAACCACAGTCATGGTAGAATTTTTGGTTGTGAAGGTACCCTTTACATATAATGTCATCCTTGGGAGACCAGGGCTGAATACAATGAGAGCTATCATCTCAACATAGCATATGCTAATGAAATTACCAACTGAGCATGGCATTGGACGAGACCAAGGCATGGCTAGACAATGTTATGTCGCATCTCTCAAAGGAAAAACATCTCAAACGTTGTCCATTGAGAGTGTGGAACCAAAGAGTAAACATGAACAATCAGGAGAACCTATAGATGATCTCCTCTATGTCCAACTTCTTGAAGGGAATGATGACAAGATGGTGAAGATTGGGTCTTCACTTAATAAAGACATGAGAGCGAAATTTGTTCAATTCTTAAGGGAGAATGCCGACATCTTTGCTTGAAGCCCCTCAGACATGCCAGGGATTGATCATAAGGTTATTGTCCATAGACTCAATGTGGATCCTGGCTCCGGGCCGTTCAGACAAAAGAAAAGGAGTTTCACACCGAAGAGAATCCAAGCAATGAATGAAGAAGTCGACAAACTATTGGAAGCTAAGTATATCAAGGAGGTTAACTATTCTGATTGGCTATCTAACGTTGTCCTTGTCCGGAAACCGAATGGAACTTGGAGGATGTGTGTGGATTTCATGGACTTGAACAAAGCTTGTCCCAAAGATAATTTTCCTCCTCCGAGGATTGATCAACTTGTGGATGCTATTGCTGGATGTGAACTCCTTAGCTTCATCGATGCATTCTAAGGATACCACCAGATTAGAATGCACCCAGATGATGAAACAAAGACCTCGTTTATCACTGACAGAGGATTTTATTGTTTCAAAGTGATGCCTTTTGGGCTAAAAACCGCTGGGGCAACCTATCAAAGGCTCGTCAGCAAGATTTTCAAAGATCAGATTGGGCGAAATATGGAAGTATATGTGGACGATATGTCGGTGAAAAGCTCTCAAGCAAATCACCATATAACGGACCTTGGGGAAGCATTCAATATTCTAAAGCACTACAAGATGAAACTTAATCCCAACAAGTGTGCCTTTGGAGTAACCGCTGGGAAGTTCCTTGGTCACATGGTCACTCAGTGGGGAATTGAAGCCAACCAGGAGAAAATCAAAGCATTGATAGAGATGAGTCCTCCACAAACGGTAAAAGAAGTCCAACGACTCACGGGACGACTAGCAGCCCTTAGCCGTTTTCTATCAAAGTCAGCTGAAAAAAGTTTACCATTCTTTAAAATTCTAAAGAATGTAAAGAATTTTGCGTGGACAGATGAGTGTCAGAAGGCTTTTAAGGAGTTAAAAGTTTACTTAGGCTCTCCGCGACTCTTGAGAAAACCTTACCACGGAGATATACTTTACATCTATCTTGGAGTCTCAAATGAAACAGTGAGCTCAGTACTAATCAAAGAAGATGATGGGGTGCAAATACCAATATACTATGTAAGTCGAGTCCTTAGAGGAGCGGAGATCCGCTATCCAAAGGTGGAAAAGATGGCATTTGCAACAGTGATCTTAGCTCGTAAGTTGAGACCATATTTTCAAGCACATGCCATAGTAGTATTCACTGACCAACCTTTAAGGCAAATCTTGCAAAAACTGGAGACCTCGGTAAGGTTGGTTCTATTGAGCTCGACGAGTTCGATATTCAATATCTACCTCGGCCTTCTATAAAAGTCTAAGTCTTGGCTGATCTTTTCGTTGAGTGTACAACGAATGAGGAAGAAGCCAAGACCTTAGCACCGGAGACTAAGACATTTGTCACTCAAGAAGATAAAACTGATATTTGGACATTGTTTGTCGATGGCTTTTCAAACCTTGGAGGAAGCGGTGCTGGTCTAACTCTAACGAGCCTAGAAGGAAATATTTTTGAATATGCCTTAAGGTTTGATTTCCAAGCATCGAATAATGAGGCCGAATATAAAGCACTTATCACATGATTAAAAATAGTGCTAGAGGTTGGGGCCAAAAATGTGGAATCCTACAGCAACTCTCAGTTGGTGGTTCACCAAGTCAAAGGAGACTTTGAAGCTAAGGATACTAAAATGGCCAAATACTTAGAAAAGGTGAAGTGTCTAGTAACTCAACTCGCACACTTTAAAATACATCATGTACCTTGGACCGAGAATACCAAAGTTGATGCTTTTTCTAAACTCGCAAGTTCACCTTATCATGATCTCATCAAAAGGGTTCCAGTTGAAGTCTTACCCCACCGAAGCATAGATGAAGACCAAGTTCTATCCTTGGTAGCGGAGCCTAGCTGGATGGATCCAATTATGGATTATCTGAAGGATGGGAGATTGCCTGAGGATAAGAGAGAAGCAAGAAAGATCTCTTATCGCTCGGCTCGATATGCTCTTATTGGAGACCATCTTTACAAGAGATCATACACCTTGCCTTATCTGAAATGTCTAAAGCCAAGTGAAGCTGACTACGCTCTTAGAGAAGTTCATGAAGAAGTGTGTGGCAATCACTTGGAGGGCAGAGCTTTAGCACAAAAAGTCCTTAGACAGGGGTAGTACTGGACAACCATGAAGGATGATGCTATAAGTTTTGTGGGACAATGTGCCAAATGTCAAATACACGCCAATATCCTTCACTCCCCAGCAGTGCCAATGTCCTCAGTGTCCACTCCTTAGCCCTTTGCAATTTGGGGAAATGGACATCATCGGACCATTTCCTCAAGCCACTGGACAAAAAAAGTTTCTAATAGTAGCGATAGACTACTTCACAAAGTGGGTTGAAGCGGAGCCCTTGGCTCATATTACGAAGCAACAAATCAAAAATTTTGTATGGAAGTCTATTGTTTATCGTTTTGGAGTACCTCGGGTTCTTATTACTGACAACGGAAAACAATTTGACAATCGACGTTTTCGTGAATTTTGTGCAGACCTCAGCATTGACCTCAGAACAACCTCGGCCACTTATCCACGGTCTAATGGTCAAGCTGAGGTCACCAATACGACCATTTTGCAATCTTTGAAAACACGATTGGATGAAGCCAATGGCTTATGGGCGGATGCCCCACCAGAAGCATTGTGGGCATATCGGACAACACAATGAACAGCTACTAGAGAGACACCTTTTAGCATGACCTTTGGTACAGAGGCGGTTATTCCAGTAGACATTAGGATTCCCAGCCTTAGAGTCAAAAATGTAAATATTGAGGAGAACATAGAAGGGCTCAAAGCTAACCTTGATTTCATTGATGAACAGAGGGAAAAAGCCAAGGTCAGAATGGTTGTTTATCAGCAAAGGGTGGCCAAGTACTATAACAATCGTGTCAGATCACGTTATTTTTGCCCGGGGAAGCTAGTCCTTAGAAAGGCTCATTTTAATCACCATGAAAGGAGCAATAAGCCATCTCCTAACTGGGATGGTCCATATCGAGTTCGTGAAGTAGTGAAGGAGGGCACGTACAAGTTAGAAGACTTTGGAGGCAAGCATATCCCTAGATCTTGGAATGCTGAGCATCTGAGGAAGTATTACCAGTAGGTTATCCTTAGTTATTTTATTATGTTAGTTTGTTTTCAATTCAATAAAACTGAAGATTAACTTCATGCTATTTGCTTTTGAATTTATGACGTTTGCTTTCAAGTTTCAATAAAATTTTTGATTTCTTATATCTGTTGTGCAATGTCTTGGAACTTTCAATGAGATTGGATTGCAATGGGAAACCGTTGTCACTATCTAAGATAGGATTGCAATGGAAAACCACTACCACTATCATAAAAGTTACGGCCACTGAAAACCGAGAAATATACCTCGGGGAAATAAAGTCCTAAATTCACTTAAGCTCTAAGAAGAAGTGGTGATGCCTGGACTGATTATCCAGCTAGCAATCACTTAAATGACTTCTTAGGAAAATGTCTGGAAAACTCTAGACCCCCGACTATTCGTCTACTGGGTTAATCTCCTAAGATAGAATGGTCGAGGCCTTTTCAGGCTAAGGACTAGGATAATCCGACCCTTGGGTAACAGCAATCTTTCCTTAAGTATAAAATCAATTGCAATGGACAACCAATTGATATAAATGAAAACTTTGGCTAAAAAAGTAAGTTAAGCTAAACTATAGAAGCCAATATCTCAAAAGTGATAGTCTTTAGTTTCAAGTTGAAGCATCCTACATATTGTTCAAAGACATGACAACAAGATAAATAAACATCCAAGGTCTGAAATACAGAAATACATAAAGCTAAAGATCATAATCGGTCTAGGAAAAGTGGTGGAACTAAATCAAATATGGTCTACATCTTCAGCTGCAATGTCTGGACCACCATCTATCTCCATAGCCGGGTCCATAGACCCTGGAACACCAGTCTCATCAACTGAGATAAACTCGAAAGCAGAAGGAGGGACCAAACAACTGATATCAAAGGTAGGGGCAATGGAGACAACATCTTGTCTACAAGCGTTGTACCCATCTAGCCAATGGTCTAGCAAAACTTCGGCCATCGCCATCCTTGCCTTCTCTGCTTCATCAGCCTTTCTCTCGGCTTCTTCAATTTTTCGGTTAGACAGAGTAAGAGATTTAGTCATCTTGGAAATCTCATCTGTTAAACGATCTACCTCCGCAATTTTCTTATCCAATGCTATCTTAGTTTCGAACTTCAAGGTGGTCTCTTTCTCTAAATCGGTGATAAGCTCCTTAACCCTTCTACTTTCATGGTTTAATTTGCGAACCATCCCGTGGTGGGTAGCTAGGAGCTGCAAAGGAGATGAGAATATCATTATAATATCCAAAAGAAAATGAATAGAAAATTGAGTAAAAGAGTACCTTGGCAAGATGATCATAGCCATCATAGGATAGGACCTCAGAAGTCACCTCATCCACTATAACACGATCACCCTCAGGTAGGAGGTTAGACATCATCTCTATGGCTACCTCCCGGGTGAATACAGAATCCCCGACCTTCACATTCCACTCTGGACAAAAGGGGGTGGTAGAGGTATTAATGACGTCCTCAGGTACAACCTCGTCGGTATGAGGTATAGCGACGTCCGAAACAGCAACATTAGTAGGAATGACGGAGGACTCAATCCCTTCACCTATGACTGGCTCTGAAAGAAGTGAGGAGTCTCTAAGTCTCTGAGAAGATCCCGCAGCAGAATGAGAGAGAAGAAACCTTTTAAACCGTCGTATAGTTGGAAGACGAGGAGCTGACCCCTTTGGCTCCTCAGACTCCCGTCTCTGCGCAACCTGAGCCAATATCTTATTCCTATCAATCGTTTTAGCATTGCGGACCTCCATACCTGTACAAAAATGCATATATTAGCAAAAGTCAGATAAGGCATATATGTTAAAATAGATAAAGAAAGAAAGAAGTGCATACTAAGGTCTATAACTATAGACGAATGTAATTGGCTCAAGTCTGCTGCAACTAGAACATCTTCAGTGGTAAGATTATCTAAGTTTACTGGACCGTGAAGGATAAGTGTTAATTGTGTTTGTTGCTCATCCTTACTAGGGACAGGCGTTCGAGTTAGAGAACAACTATGATTCCACTCTGATGGGAAAGCCCAAGGATTATCTTGACAAACGTAGAAAAATCTTGACCTCCAACCCTTGGTTTTCTTACAAGTTTCTACAAGGGATTTAGTTCTACATATAGACATGAAGTACCACAAGCCTTTGGCACTAGAGTGTTGTTGAATTCTATAGATAGAAGAAAATATGGTGACATTAATTGAGGTAGGGACCGAGATTACAAGGACAGAGGTCGTAAAATTCGAGAACTTCTACGATGGTGGGGTGTAAAGGAAACCTTAGACTAGAACGAAACATCTCTATACAAGCAGAGCCACCCCAATGGAAAAATACTCAAACCACCCTCTCCGGACTGAGGAATATAGACATCCCAATGGCTAGGGAAATAACTCATCACCTTAAAACCCTCTATTTCTCCCCCTAGTAAGAACAGAGATTTCTTCCTCAGGATAATAGACTTTGGCTTAGTTGTACCCTTCTTCACCTCTACAGGCTCTGGTATGTTATGTAATCTAGCTAAAGGAAGGTATGAAGAGGGCTCATCCGAATTCTCAGAAGAAGACATTATGGTTAAATAAATCTAACGGTTGAAAAAAGTTCTGAAGACTCACTTAAGAACCACTGAAAAGACGTGCTTCAAACCGAGGTCCACGAGTCGTCTACCTGAGAATCAAGTAAGAATTCTTATTAGACAATGAGTGTGTAGCTAACAAACTTTGGCACAAAAAAAAAAGGCAAAAACAAATAAAAGCCTTGAAGTTTTTAAGAGTTGATTGCCAAGGTCTTAGCTCCAAGGTTTCTAAAGTCTCATATCGGGCATATATGCACAAGTTCATTTGTGAAAAGGCTTGATAACTAGCTAAGGACTTCAAAGTCATAATAGCTAAGGAATAATCCAAGGATTCTAGCTCTATTTGCTTAAGGATTAATCCATCTTAGAGCCCTTGGACATGTTTAAGGACTTACTACCTATTCCTCTACCATGCAATTGAGGACATACAAGCTAAGGGCAAAGCGATTAGAGGTATGTCTTGGAAATGAGAGAGTTGGCGTATGGTTTTTATCCACAAAAGCCAAGGGCTTGTCTATTGACACTTAGCTTTACTCGCTAAAAGACAAGTTGTGCTTTGGGAGACCTTAGATATGGGGATGAGCTAAGGACTAAAGTCACGACTCATTTGCTAAGTTGATTGAAGACTTATATTCTTAAAAATTATCAAGTCCCATGACCATCTAAGGATTTGGAGTTGGTTTCGAAAAATGCTTAATTTTGGAGGAAAGTTGCTCCTTGGCCGAGAGATGAAAATTGCAAAGGAAGCTAAGGATAAAAATTGCTAAAGAAAATAAACCTTGGCAAGTCCTTGGAAAAATTGCTAAGAAAAAATAAACCTTGGCAAGTCCTTGAAAAAATTGCCAAGGTAAAATGAACCTTGGCAAGTCCTTGGCAAAATTGCTAAGGAAAAATGGACCTTGACAAAATTACTAAAGAAAAGTAAACCTTGACTTTAGCTTTATTTGCTAAGACAAGTCACACTTTGGAAGACCTTGGCAAGTCCTTGGACATGTGATTTAGAGTAAAAATAACATGTGGTGATATATATATATATATATGTATACACATTACACACAGATACATACATATTGTACAAAGTATGTGAAGTAAGGGTCATTGAAAATAGTGCCTACCTAATTGTACTTGGTATGAAAAGGACTTATCTTGTGAATTGACTCGTCCTTGGAGGATTTTTCGGAGCTTAGGACGTGAGCTTCATATTTTGCTAGAGTCAAGAGTCCTTTAATGCTAGCTAAGGACAAAGTAGAAATTAATACTTGTACTTAAAATGAAAATGACTTGTCCTTGGCAAAAATGGGGAGAGGGACCGTGTGGTTATTATCCACAAAAGCCAAGGGCTTGTCAAGGACAACACTTAGCTTTATTTGCTAAGGACAAGACCTTGGACACCTTGGATAAATAAGAGATTAAAGTGAAAGTCCTTTGAGGACTCCTTAGACCGTGTGGTTATAATCCGAAAAAGCCAAGGGCTTTTCAAGGGCTTGCCAAAGACAACAGTTAGCTTTATTTGCTAAGGACAAGACCTTGGACACCTTGGATAAAGAAGAGATGAAAGTGGAAGTCCTTTGCTTGGCAAAGGACTCTTTGGACCGTGTGGTTATAACCCACAAAAGCCAAGGGCTTGTCAAGGACAACACTTAGCTTTGTTTGCTAAGGACAAGACCTTAGACACCTTGGATAAAGAAGAGATTAAAGTGGAAGTCCTTTGCTTGGCAAAGGACTCCTTAGACGATTTTTTTAAGGAAAAGGGAAAGGAAAAATTATCTACCAAGGACTAAAAATACAAGTCCTTTGTCAAAGCCATGAGAATGTGTAAATGTGGAAGCCAAGGACTCCAAAAGTGCTCACCTTGGAATCAAATGTTATCTACTACATGTGAACAAAGGACTAACCTTGGATTAATTGGTGGAATGCTAAGGACGTTCAACTACTCTACCATGCAAGGGAAGTCCTACACTTTGCTAAGGGTCAAAAACTTGGAGGAAACTGCTATGTATGGTTAGGTTTTTTGAGTAGCATTTTCATTTTCTGGATCATCAGAAAATGAAAATGCACACTCCAAGGTAAATTCTACAGAAAATACTCAAATTTTAAATTCTACTACACATTTTCCTATATAACTACTCATCAATTCAATCACTTAATTCTATCTCTTCATTAATTATATAATTCAATTATCCAACACATTCCCTTTCTTACTTTATCATAGATAAAATATTATTCTAATTTTTTCTCTTATCATCATTACATATATAACTAATTCAATCAACTTTATGTCACATTTACACAATTTCCAAACATTTCTCAAAAACACATCCAAACAAACAAAAAAAATTAATATTTTCACTAAGGTATGAAATATTATTTTTAAAATGTAGAAATAAAATGTAGAAATAATTCTTATATATGAATAGCAGATTGTACTCGATTGTCTATTTTTTACCAAGGTATGAAATAATATTTTCATTTTAAATAGACCTTGGCAACTTTAGCACTAAGGTATGAAATATTATTGTCCTACCTGTTGACATAATGTGTATTATACATAAAGAAAAATGAAGAAATAATAGACATTGACAATTAAATAATGCTAAGGATAAAAATATTATTTCGAAGTTTGATTGGAGAAAATGACAAACCTTTTAGCCAAGGACTACGAACGTCTGGAGCTCGGCACCACCTTGAATTCTCCAAGGAGTACACCTCGGCAATGAAACATCTATTTTTCTACCTCTCCCTCTCCAAGAATTTACAAGAGTAAAATGGTAAATGAAGAGAATTTACTTGAGGAGGTTTTTATAGATGGAAGTCTCACTAAAGGACAAAAGAGATTCTATAGCGCGGTACGGATATCGCGTACAAAATCGCGATAAAATTTTGAGTACTTCTGGTGCGTAATTTTTATATGCGCTCCAGAAGTGGGGGGCAAGTGATGAGGAGAAATTTCGTAATATTATCAAAACACACGTGGCGTCACCAAAATTTGACAAGTGTGCGCCAATTATAATTAAATCAAGGGGCTAAAGGCTAAGGTCTTCTAATTTGACCAAAGTCTCTTGGTTTGACTAAAACGTGACTAAGGATCCCAACTTCCTCAGGAGTCCTTTTCGGTATTTAGAGTAAATCTGAGGTCTAACGTGGTATAAATAGGAGACCTCAGCTCCAGGTAAAGAAATCTTTTTTTTTCCAATCTTTCACTTTCAAATTCGCCATCTCCCAAGTTCTAACTTAAGCATCGGAGGGCCTACCCCTGGGGACAACCCCGGAGTTCTGTTTTGCAGGTTGACACAAATGGCCGGTTATCCTCGTATCCAACCTCTGACGACAGTTCGTCCTCGGATCCCATCTTTTTTGCATTGTAAGTCCTTGAATCTAGTCCTTCGCTTTTTATACATCATCACTGTGTCATTTAATCATCACTGTGTCATATAATCTTTTTATGCTTTTATTTCGTTTTTACTCTAACAATTTCTAATTAAAACTCGGATTTGTCATCTATCATAAACAATCGAGTACAATCTGCTATTCATATATAAGAATTATTTCTACATTTTATTTCTAAACAAATCTTGGCCTTTCAAATTTTCACATAATATGACCTGCTGAACATTATATTACAACATCACTAGATCAAGAAATATAGTTTTATGCAAAGAATTACAAAGACAATAGCATTTTGAATAGGAAATTAACTTGTTCTTACTAAGTTCTCTTGATTTTACCTCTCCATATTGATTGAGCATACTCGACAGTCGACCGGGCTAAAGCATCCGTCGGATCTATGCATTTCCTCCACAACGGGTCATCGGGTGGCAAAAGTCCTCGTAATTCGTCCGAAGCAAGAATTACTCTGTTCACAGCTCTCACCAGCAGAACTTGTAGAGCAATTCTGAATAAATTCTGTGCTCCTTCATAGTCTTTTCTGCTTAATGCCTCCACTGCAGGAATCAGAGTGTGTTCTATGGTCGCTTTATCTGGTAATATAACCTCGAAACCCTGCATATATATAGTAAACAACGTATATCCATTATTGTCGATCGTAAGAAAAAACTCTATTATATTAGAGAAATTCGCGAAAAATGAGAGGCCAATTAAGGAATCTGAAGGGGGGCTGATTTTTTAATTTCATTTCGTTTAATTTACAGATAAAACTTGACATTATAGACAAGTAGGAAATGGAGTTTGCTTTATCCTGTTCAGCCCCCTACTCGCTAAATCTCTGATCAATATTGAGAAAAAATACCTCATTTTCGAGCTTCTCCTTATAGAATCCACCTACCAACGTCGCATTTGTTGCAAGAACACCGACGCGCAACGTGCTTCCAGCTTCGAGTGGCCTTAACTTCGCCTCCTTGAGTTCGTTGGCCACACATTCACCCATATGAAGGAACGGAATGGAGCACCCCTCTCTAATCTCATCATACCAAGAATGAGATATATGACAAGGCATCACAACACAACAAACTCCAGACTTCTCAAGAAAAACTCTTTTACACCTCAAATTTTCCACTATCAAACGATGATCAACATGTTCACCTTCATTCTTACCAGAAAGAAAGGGGGAAGAACTTTTTATTAGAGATAAAAGCTCCTTGCTAAGAGATGGATCCGAACAAAGGATAAACGGGAGCCCGTTTTCTTCATCCTCCAAATCGAACTTCACTAGTTTCTTAGCAAAATCAAGAGTAGAATCAACCGATAAGCCTCCAATTATACCAATGCCATTAGCTTGACCGGTTATTGGACCGCTAAAACTTCTACCTGTCGAAAGTTTATTTGAGAAGGAACTTATGTAACTTTCTTCTTCTTGTCCGATAGTTGAAAGTTTCTCAACATAGTGGTTTTTCTTCCTCGTATCTTTACTTACACAACGAATTATATTCAAGGGACAATTGAATGATTGGAGACACGACATTTTTGTGTCAAAATTTATATCTAAAGTGAACACCGAAATGTTGCAGAATCAATGTCACTGCAGTTGTAATTCATCACATTTTATTCGAATATGGCAGCAACAATTCCTGCAACAAGAAAGAGATTTTCAAGAAATTCAAGCTGAAAGGTTTACTAATTATTCAACTTCAGAACATCATAGAAAACCAGCATGATCACAAGATATTGATTTATCAACAAACTTTAATCCATGCTCAAAAAACTTCTCAGTAAATATGATGACAAAATTAATATTTTTGAGTTGAAATATTATTCTATATTTGAAATTAATCCACAACAATAATTGAAAAAATAGCTCAAAATGAGTGATTTTTATGAAAAAAGTTGGCTCATACAAAAAAAAAAAAAAAATCATCTCTAAATTTGCAAACCTGAGGAATTAAGGGTGTAAAATCAGCTATAATTCATGCTCCAGTCCAACTGAGTCAAATTTTCAGTATCTAAGAACATAATCTTCTCTTCACACTTTCAAACCCTGGAAGCAAAAAAATCCTGCAAAATATACATTTTTCAAGAATTGCTAAGAAAAATTAGCCATTTGAGCAAAAATATCACTCTTTTTTGATATCTTAGCAACAAAAACCCCTTAAACTCTAAAACCCATAAATCTTTATTCCTCAAAATTCATGAATACAATTCAAGAAAAAAGCCAATTCCCAATATTTTAGCCTCCAAAAAAAACCCTTTAATCTCTAAAACCCAAAGATTTTTTTTTTTTACCTTAAAAATCATGAAAGAAAATTTAAGAAAAGGCCAAAGGGACTTTAAGGGCAGGTGGGGTTGAAGAAAATTGAGATGAATAAAAAAAGCCCCAAAATTTGAAGGGATCTATATATCATGAAAAAAGAACAAACCAGAATCCATCAATGACAGTGTGGAAAGGACCCTCACCGTTAATGTTTCATCACATTTTTGTTTCTTGTCAGGAATAATGATATATATATATAAACTCAATTATTAGTGTGAAACAAAGAACTATAAAACAAAAACTTCCTTGTTTTTCTTTTTGTGTATAATTAAGGAGCTGGTTAACCTTGTGTAAATCTTCCATCATGGTGAGATATCCTTAAAATGGTAAATCAGTGAATTAAGGGAGAAATGAGGTGAGCCTTTGTTCAACATGCTGAAAGAAAATTGTGGCTTCTCTTGTAAATTTTGACTGCAGAATTTATTTATTTATTTATTTTTGGCTAAATTTGACTGCAAAAGTTATCTTTTCTTATCTTTTTTTTTTTTTTTCTTCTTCTGAACTTATGGCTAAATTGACAAAGGTAAGTGATGGGACGAGAAAGATTATTTTTTTATCAATAGAAAGAATTAGATATAAGTAAAATTATTAGGGTGTAGATATTTTGCTAATTATGTCTCCTAGCTTGAGAGTTGAGATGAGTGTTTCATTATTTATCTTATTTTACTTATTAATGGTTCGTTGGCTCCTAGTTTCCTACCTATTCGAATCAAATAATAGACCATTTGTGTTAGAGTGATTTCTCAATTGAAAAATTTAACATAATTGTCTTTAATGTTTAAATTTTGTTTCATTTAAATCATTGTGGACATTTTTACCCTTATGTATGAATATGTATTCTGGATCAATCTAAGGGTAAAAATCTCCAAAAATGACTTAAGTAAAACAAAATTTAAATATAGGCGGTAGTGTTAATTTTTTCATTTGATGGACTATTTGATACAAATTGTCTACTATAAAGACCAAAAATATCATTATCCCCAAATAGTATTTGTTTTTATTTGTTTTGGTTATCCCAAATAGTATTTATGTGCATTTGTAAATAGTTGAATTGCAAATCGTTTCATTCTAGAATCGTTAATATTCATCATGAGACCAACAAGTGTGGAAGCATCTTTAGCTATCATGAGACCAACAAGTGTGGAAGCATCTTTAGCTATAATCACATGGATACTTTTAAAAATGATTTGATGCAAAATATTTGGGGAATATGATATTTATGGGATACTTCTCAAATACGTATCCGACACGTCACATAGTGTATGCAAACATAAAATAAAATACAAATACTGTGTCCAAAGCTCCCAATAAAAATGTTCGTAGTTATATGGTCTATGGTAGAGATGACGATGAGATGGTTAGCCAACCTAACAATGATAGATGAATTAATGTAATATGATATTAAGATGAAAAAATAGATGGATAGGAAAGTGAAAATATGGCAAATGACAAAGAACATTAATCGGTACTTTGAGAGCCAGGTGATGAAAAACATAAATCACAAGGGAAAAAAAAAAGAGATACATTGAGGATTCAAATAGTTATATTTAGGACTAAATTTTCTTACACTATATATTTACATATATATATGTACATATTATTTGATATGTTTAATTTTTAATTATTGGTGAATGGGGTTGGATATATTTATATTTTTATTTGTTTGAAGTCTTTTATACGTATCATCGTCATGTCATATCCTAAAAATCTGATAAAATTGTGTTGTATTTGTATCATATTGTATTCGTATCACTATATCCGCACCTGTGCAATGTAGATCTTTGAGTGTCTGGCGTGGGATCCGACATATAGACTACGTGATAAAATGATTTTTAAGAATTAACAATCTCACAATAAATTCATATTGGCCCAAATATAACAAAACTAGTTCAATCATAATTAGAGATATGGTAGGAGTTGGATGATAATCATCCATCCACCCAACATAATCTAATAGTAAAAAGTCGAGTCAGCTTCATCGCAACCAATCTACTTCGGTGAAATATCCTATCCAGTATCCACTCTTTAAATTTTGAAACCCTCAAGACTCATTTGCCTAAAAATTAATCATACTTTCACATGACTATTTGAACCAAAGATAGTGATTGGCAATGTGTACTCATTTGCCTAAAAATTAATCATACTTTCACATGATTAATCACAACTATTTGAACCATTTGAGCCAAAGATAGTGATTGGCAATGGGGTTGGATATATTTGTATATTTATTTGTTTGAAGTCTTTTACATGTATCATCGTCGTGTTATATCCTAAAAAATTTGATAAAACTGTATCGGATTTGTATCATAATGTATCTGTATCACTATATCCGCATCTATGCAACGTAGATCTTCGAGTGTCTGAAATGGGATGCGACATATAGGCTACGTGATAAAATAATTTTTAAGAATTAACAATCTCACAATAAATTCAAATTGGCCCAAATATAACAAAACTGGTTCAATCATAATTAGAGATATGGTAGGAGTTGGATGATAATCATTCATCCACCCACCATAATCTAATAGTAAAAAGTCGAGTCAACTTCATCGCAACCAATCTACTTCGGTGAAATATCCTATCCAGTATCCACTCTTTAAATTTTGAAACCCTCAAGACTCATTTGCCTAAAAAGGAAAATGCTTTTCTGACTGTCTGTAAGGATAAAAATCCTTACAGACAGCTCTCAGCCACAAATTGTGGCTGAGATAAACCGGAAACTTGCTTAGCAAGTTGCCCAGGTCATATTTATAATATTCTATATATTAGGCAAAATATTTGCATATTATTTAGATTAGCCCCAAATATAATTTAAAGCTTCATATTTTGCCCCAATTTTCCTTTCTTAATTAACTCTTTACGCCTAGAAATATTCATTTGTAGAATTAATTCTTTAGATTAATTTCATTATAAATGTATAATATCAACAAAATAAAAATAGATGAGAAATATTTTTTATCAGATATATGTTTTAAACATATCATTCAACGACTAAGCTTTAAAGAAATATCATGATTACTGAATTAAGTATTGTATAAGGTATGATAATTTAACTTTTTCGCACTATGATTTTGCATTCAAATGAACTTTTTCGCACTATGATTTAAATCTATCTAGTTAAAATTAAGCTTCCGATCATTAAAGAACGTTATTTTATTTATTAAATAACTAAGTGCACAAAATCTAGACATGTTTCCTAATCTTCAAGAAGCATTATTTTAAATATTAATAATACTTTTACAATATGAAATAAAATATTAAATATTAATATATGTTTGGTATATCACAGAATCAACAAAAATAAATAGAGGTTTATATTCACAATAAAATATATAGATGTATCAATACAAATAAAGTAGCTCATTATGCTTGACAACCAATTCTGTTTCCTGGTCTAGGGTTGTTCACTTCGTTGTCTTCTTTAAATCCTTGGTGGATACAACAAAATACAGTACCTTGTTTTTCCTTAGTATTTCTTCCATTATAAGAACTTTTCACTCTAACGCCGAACCCTAAATTTTTCGCATAAAGGTTATTGAAGTCATATGCATCAATCATTGCACTCAAATTTTTTATTAGAGTGTTAATTAGAGTGTAATAAAAATCATATATCTTTTAATTGTTTTAAAAAATAATTTTTTAAAACAATTTAATCATGAAAACATGGAACGCCCGAGACTGTTCCGCGATGTTGCAATGGAACTGAAACGGTGGCCTCCGCGATGGTGACCGCGACCGTTCCTGCGAACCATGATCTTACTTATCCATTAAAACCAAAATAGATTTGAATGTTTACTACTTACAATATTGTTGAAAAAATTGCATTAGTGTAATTCGGTCCCCCCCCCCCCCCCCCCCCCCTCAAAATGCTAAATCCTGAATCCTTCCCTGGTTATCCACGTCATTATCTTCTTTATATTTTTAAGTACACAACAAATCACAACACTTAGTTTTTCCTCATTATTTCTTCCTTTATAAGAATTTTTCATTCTAACACAGAATCTCTATTTTTTCGCATAAAGGTTATTATAATCATATGCAGCATTGTAGCACTCAAATTCCATACCTACACATAGGGGTGCCCACGAGCCGAGTTTGGTCAAATTTCTCAGCTCGAGATTGAGTTCGAGCCAATATTTTCGAGCTCGACGAGCCTGAGAAAATGAGCTCGAGTTTGGGTCGAGTCGAGTCGAGCTCAAGTTTAGAAAAAAATTAATTTTTTTTGATAATATATATTATTAATTTTTTATTAATATATATATTATTAAATATAATCATAATAATATTAAATATATCATTATTTATCCATATATAATATTATAAAATATTATATTATTTATATGTTAATAAACGAATAAATATTAGAGTCATGTTTGAGATGAAGTGTTAGAATTATACTAAGTAAATTGATGTGGGGTCATTTGGAAAATAAAGAAAAGTTGAAGTGGGTTTTGATAAAAATAGTACTCGGTTCACAATGGGGTCTGTCATTTGCTATCTCACATATTTCTGTGAGATTAGCACTACTCAAAAATTAATCATACTTTCACATGACTATTTGAGCCAAAGATAGTGATTGGCAATGTGTACTCATTTGCCTAAAAATTAATCATACTTTCACATGATTAATCACAACTATTTGAGCCAAAGATAGTGATTGGCAATGGGGTTGGATATATTTATATATTTATTTGTTTGAAGGCTTTTACATGTATATCATCGTGTTATATCCTAAAAATCTGATAAAACTGTATCGAATTTGTATCATAATGTATCTGTATCACTATATCCGCATTTGTGCAACGTAGATCTTCGAGTGTCTGACATGGGATGCGACATATAGGCTACGTGATAAAATGATTTTTAAGAATTAACAATCTCACAATAAATTCAAATTGGCCCAAATATAACAAAACTGGTTGAATCATAATTAGAGATATGGTAGGAGTTGGATGATAATCATCCATCCACCCACCATAATCTAATAGTAAAAAGTCGAGTCAACTTCATCGCAACCAATCTACTTCGGTGAAATATCCTATCCAGTATCCACTCTTTAAATTTTGAAACCCTTAAGACTCATTTGCCTAAAAATTAATCGTACTTTCACATGATTAATCACAACTATTTGAGCCAAAGATAGTGATTGGCAATGTGTACTCATGAGAGAATATTGCTTTAACTAGGCACATAAGTGAGAGACTTAATGGCAAATGTCATTGTCCAGTCTTATTGTCCATTTATCTCTGCCTTATCTGAGACATTGCGTACAACCTTGCGCAACTTATGATTTTGAAATCTAGAATTCCTTATAACAAAGTGATTTTGGTATTTAAAGCCAAATGTATTCTGGTAGCATGCTTCTATTAGAATACAATGGCCCAAATCTTGACTAAGAGAATATTTAGACATAGCAACATGGGTCATTCTTAGCAACTCCCAAGACTTTTGGGTTTCGATATAATCACGATTATCTATGTGGTAGAAACTTATGTGAAGCTCAACATACATTGATGATCATGAATATATTGGGAATTCAAATTTCAAAACTCACCAAGAATTGCTCTGGCATTAAATAGGACAATAATTTACAATCCACAAGAAACATATTAAAATTCATACCTTGTGTATTACTCAGAAGACACTGGTAATTCGACGAACTAGAACTATCAAAAAGAGGTTGGTCGTTTCCATTCTCAGACATTCTTACCATACCCCATTTCGGGTCAAACCTAATTAAACGTCGCAATCACAAAATTCACTTGCCAATATGGGCCTTGGTCAATCACTCAGACCCGATTTGGGTCATTGTTTTCAAAATTCATATCAATTAATGTGTACTTTGAAGTTTGAATACACAACCTTGGCTCTTGAAAAAGTAACTTATAATCAATGCTTTCTCAACTACAAAACCAGCATAGTTTCATGTTTCAACTATGTAATCCTCCAGTGTAGGATTATTTTCTACTGAATTGCTTCAGTATAACTAGGTGCAGAAGCATTCTTGAAACCCTACTAGTATCCTCATATTTCTGCAAATTTGCTTTTCATCGGTCTGATGAACAATATACCTTCCCGGGTGTCGTTTTTACCACAGCCCACATTGGAGAAAGACTTTAAATTCTGAAAATTTAGCTGTTAACCTGTGAGTTCTTCCATTTGGCCCTGGTCATCATATATAACAACAAAAACATCAAAAGTTGGTTGTCTTTAGAGCAATAATTGGACAACACTTCCTTAACCTAGTCTCCTAGGAACGTGTTGCTGTAATAATGCCCACCTCATCGAAAATACAAACATGACGTAGCACTATCACTACCACAAGCTCATGCACACCCGCACTATATTAGAATTTTCTGCAAAAATTTAGGTGAATAGATAGAAGGAGAGCAACCTGAGTGATGTACGGCTCTGCATCAGTTCGTCTCAGGAACATGATTGCATGTCGAGCTAAGTTGGCCACCTGATCGCTAAGCACAACCTCACCAATCTCATCAAGAACTCTCACCTTGATATAGGGATCTTTTGGAGGAACTGTATCCTGGTAAACACATGAATATGGCAATTTGTTTAGAATTAGAAAGATTTACTTTCTAAACCATCACTATCAATATTTCAAACTCTTTCAAGATATGAAACTTTAAGTATTAGCTGTTGAATAAGTTTCTAGCAGCAAGGAGTAAATCTTCAGGGTTGATTGCACATTCGCGAAATAACAAAGAAGTAAAATTGACCACAAGAATCACCCCAAGGAAAAAATGGCAAAGGAGTGTTTAAACGGAGTAAAATAAAAATCAAATCCTTTCTACCCCTTAAGGTCCATATCTCAGAAACAATTCTTGAAATATCTAGGAGAAATTTTTTTGAAACAGTGTCGGAAAACATAATGAAAAGTATTGCTAACATTGGGCTTAAAAATGTTTTTGATTTGATATTTACCTTATCTACACACTTAAATGAACAAGTTCTTTTTTATTTCAATCGTTGGATACAAATGTTTATAAATCCCAGTATTATATATTCATAATTTTCCTAGTGACATTTCCCTAAAGACATACGACAAGCTTTATTTGCAGCATTCAACATTCCAATGTAGCAGCCCACAATCAGCTACACAGGACTGAAGCAATTAGGATATATTGCGTCAAGTTTAAAGAATTATTGAGACCGATAAACTATTTACCATTTATACGAGATGAAAATCTAGTCAAATGGCATCACATAACATATGAAGTGCAAATTTTGAGTAGCGAATAAAATAAGAGAAAAATAAATCAGTAAAATATTTTCATCAATTCATCCTCAAAATTAAATGCAGCATTTAGAATCACCAAGAAATCTAATTGGGGCAAAACCTACTTTAAACTATGTGAGATGTCTATGGGAACTAAGAGAACTTCCGCTTTTCAGTCCAATGGAGTTAATGATTTTGTAAGAGAAGTACTTACCACTGTCAGATGGAGATCAACCTCTGCCATATATGACTGTAAAGTTGCAGCATGATTCTTGAAATATTCTTTTTCAGTACTATTAAGTTTCTCTTCTATTTCTTCAGGGAGTACACTATCAACCATCCATCCCAAATTTCTAATGACTTCTGCTCGGTTATATCTAAATAATACACAGATTATGTTATAATACAATGAAGATGCCGTTTATAATTTAGAAGAGTCCAATTAAAAGGATTTTGCTCAACTTAGAGGAGAAAAGGAGAGAGTTTAGAAGCTTCTGGTTACTCACACATAAGCCATGAGACACCGCTTATTACGGACCAGTGAAAGGTGATGGACCAGTGCCCCAAACTGATCAGATTTCATAGCTGATTGGATATCTATCTTCTCAGATTCTAATTTCCTACTTTCATCTTCTGAAATGCTCGTTTCATCATATGGTCTCCTTTTATCTTTCAATTGATTTTCATGCTCTTGTATTTTCCTGTTGCATTTTCAAAGTTGAATATTAGTTTAAACGGAAGTTGCAATCACAAAGAGCTATACATAAACATGCACACTCAGAGAGAACAATACTATACAAAATTGTTCAAGCAGGCTCAGACAGTTGAGCAAAATAATCTTCAAATGATCAATTCACGAGAAAATGAAATCGATTAACTTAGACTAGCTTAAAAAGAATAAGCTGGAACAAGATGTTGGGAAAGAGTGCCAAAATTAACAATGACACCGGCGCAACGGAAGCGACATAATTATTTTCCCACTAACTGGATAAAAAATGGGATCACACCAGCGATAGTACAATAGAATAAATGAGACAAGAATTTTTATGTGAAAAACCCAAATCGGGAAAAACCACAAGACCGAAGTCGAAAACCTCCACTATAACAATAATGGGCTTACACAATCTCTCCCTACACTAAATAGGGGATACACTAAATCTTCAAGAGAATATTCCTTGGATTACAAAATACATCAAGTTTAATAAACTTGGAATTGTAGAAGAAAAATAGAACACTCCCTCAATCTTATTTTTGTTCTCTTATTTTTTCTCTCTTTCTCTAACTCACTATTTCTCTCTCTATCTCCAGCTTATCTCGTTGTTTTTGGTGTGTGAAATAAAGTAATGAAACTCTATTTATAGAAAAACTTTGATGGCATTTTGAGTAATTGCCATTAAAAGAGGGGGCATTTTTGAGAAACTAAATTTGGCAACTTGCCAAGGTTAGCTCATGCATGACCTCATAACCTACAATCCTTTTCTTATTATTTTTTTTTCTTATTTATATGTGGGCCCCACACATGAGGCACCCACCCAACAATTCGCCCCCGTCAACTTATGTTGGGGGGGCACAACCAAGCCTGTTTCGCTTTTACAGACTTCAAGTTTTTCTCTTGGCAAAGACTTCGTGAGCATATATCTACGCCATTATCATCTGTATGCACTTTATCAAACTGTATCAACTTTTCGCCAAGAACATCCCGGATCCAATGGTATCTCACATCTATATGTTTAAACCTTGAGTGGAAAGTCGAATTTTTACTCAAGTGAATCGCGCTCTGACTGTCACAGTAGAGCCTGTACTTTTCCTGCTTCAAGTCCAACTCCTCTAGAAACTTTCTTAACCACAACACCTCTTTACATGCTTCAATCACAGCAATGTACTCGGCCTCTGTTGTGGATAATGCCACGCATTTTTAAAGCTTCGACTGCCAAGAAATAGCTCCCCCTGCAAAGGTAATCAAGTATCCGGACGTGGACTTCCTGGAATCAATGTCTCTAGCCATGTCTGCATCTGTGTACCCCTCTAAAATAGTTTGGCCATCACCAAACCTTAGACATAGCCTCGAAGTGCCTCTCAGATACCGCAAGATCCATTTCACTGCTTCCCAGTGATCCTTGTCAGGGTTAGACAGAAAGCGACTAACTACGCCAACTGCATGAGCAATATCGGGTCTAATACATACCATAGCATACATCAAACTGCCAACTGCAGAAGCATATGGTGTCTTCTTCATCTCTTCTTTATCTTTCTCACTTGTGGGGCATTGTGCGGAGCTAAGTTTGAAATGACCCGCAAGTGGAGTACTAACCGCTTTAGATTTACTCATGTTGAACCTCTCAAGAACTTTCTCAATGTACTTTTCTTGAGATAACCAGAGCTTCTTGTCAACTCTATCCCTAGAGATTTTCATTCCAAGGATCTGCTTAGTCGGGCCCAAGTCTTTCATCGCAAAGGACTTTCCAAGTTCTTTCTTCAGTTTCTCAATCTTGCTGGCATCATGACCTACGATCGGCATTTCATCAACATATAACAATAGAATGATAAAATCTCCATCTGAGAATTTCTTAAAGAATACGTAGTAATCTGAGCTGGTCCTCATGTAGTCATGGTCTGTCATGAACGAGTCAAATTTCTTGTACCACTGTCTGGAAGCTTGCTTCAAACCGTACAAGTTTTTCTTCAATCTGCACACCAGGTTTTCTTTTCCTTTAACTCTGAACCCTTTCGGCTGCTCCATGTAGATTTCTTCATCTAGATCTCCATGAAGAAATGCGGTCTTCACATCAAGTTGTTCAATCTCCAGACTGAGACTGGCAGCAATCCCAAGAACAACTCTGATCGAAAATATCTTTACCACTGGTGAGAAAATTTCTTCAAAATCAACACCCTTTTTCTGATTGAAACCCTTCACAACCAGCATTGCTTTATATCTGGGTTGTGAGCTATGTTCCACATTCTTCAACTTGTACACCTACTTATTTTTTAGTGTTCTCTTGCTTTAGGCAGCTTCACTAAGTCATAGGTGTGATTTTCATGTAAAGATTTCATCTCCTCTTTCATGGCCTCCATCCACATATCTCTCTGATCATGTGATATGGCTTATGGGTAACTCTTTGGTTCTCTCCCATCAGTGAGCATCACATACTCATCTGGATCATATCTGGTCGAAGGACGTGTTCATCTAGTTGACCTTCTAACTGTCGCCTCTGGTGGCGGAACTGGATCATTAGTCTGCATAGGTGGCACTTGATCATCAACTGGCTCATCTTCAGTTGTATCATTCTGCTCGTCCTGTACATCTCTCCTTTGATCCCGAGTTGTACGTGAAGGAACTGGATCTAAGTTATCAGGCACTTCCTCAGAAGATTCTCTCCTCTCACTCTATCGCTCTATTTTGTGTCATCAGATGTTTGTTCCTCAAGAAACACAACATCTCTGCTTCTGATAACTTTCCTATTCACCGGGTCCCAAAGTCTGTAACCAAACTCTTCATGGCCATAGCCCAAGAAGTACATGGTTTGGTTTTGTCATCAAGCTTGGATCTTTCATCTTTTGGAATATGAACAGACGTCCTGCAGCCAAACACTCTCAAGTGTTTGTAGGAAACATCTATCCCCGACCAAACTCTATCTGGAATGTCACCATCCAAAGGAGCTGATGGAGGAAGGTTGATCAAGTCAACCGCAGTCCTCATTGCTTCACCCCAAAAGGATTTAGGCAGTTTTGAGTGTGATAACATACACTTGATCCTCTCACAAATTGTCATGTTCGTCCTCTCCGCCACACCATTGTGTTGTGGAGTTTTTGGAACGCTCTTCTCAAGCCTGATACCATGGTCACGACAATGTTGTTCAAATGGAGCCTGGTATTCGCCACCGTTGTCTGAGCAAATACACTTCAGCTTCCTTCCGATTTCTCTTTCGACTTTTGTTTGAAAATGATTAAAGACTGTTATAACCTAGTCTTTAGATTTCAAAGCAAAACACTAGACCTTTCTAGAGAAATCATCAATGAATGTGACAAAGTACTATGCACCACCAAGTGTTTTGTCTTTCATCTAGCATACATTTGAATGCACCAAGTCCAAAGGATATGATTTTTTGGACGGATAAAAGCTCTTGAATGCAACTCTGTGTTGTTTTCCTGCTAAACAATCAACACAAGTTTGTAGCTCTAACCCATTGACGTCAGGTAGGAGTTTCTTCTTAGCCAAAAGTTGCATGCCTTTTTGGGCTCAAGTGTCCAAGCCTCTTATGCCATAGCTCAATAGAGGAACTATTGACTGCCGCATTCACCTCTCCATTGGATGATTTTGCTTGCATCAGGTAGAGTGAGTTCTTTTTCTTCCCCTTTGCAGTAATCAGAGAACTTTTGGTGAACTTCCATTTTCCTTCACCAAAGTTACTGACATAGTCATCATCTAGCTTGGCCAGTGGAAATAATGTTGAGCCGAATGTCAGAAATATGTCTAACATCTCTCAGAATGAGTCGGCACCCTGTGTCAGTTTCCAACTTAATGTTCCCCATGCCGATAACCTCTTTCACACCATGATTGGCCATTCTGACTCTGCCATTACCACTCGTGTACGATGTGAACATATCCCTATGTGGGGTGATATGATACGAGGCTCCTGAATCAATGATCCAATCTGTTTCTTGGCATGATAAACTGACACATGCAATCACAGATAATGACAACATCACCATCATTTGCCACAGCTATAGTGTCTTTGTCATTTTTCTTATTTTCATTCTTTTGATCTCTTTTCTTCTTTCTGCAGTCTCTTTCGTAGTAGTTTGGACCACCACAGTAATGGCATTTGAAATCTCCTGTGAACTTGGACTTCTCCCTGGATTTGTCTCTCTGGTGCTTAGGACCTCTATTTTTGTTTCTTCCTCATTTGTCAGAATTTTCAGTCATGAAGGCATTTTGCTCTGAACGCCCGCTCCTTTCTTCTGCACTCTTTATTTAGAAGGCAATCTTTGACCACTTGCAGGGTCAAATCTCCATTTGGAGTTGAGTTACTGACTGACACTACGAGAGTATCCCAACTATCCGGTAATGAGTTGAGCAACAATAAAGCAATCCCTTCATCATCGAGGGGTATCTTCATGTTGATGGATTGATTTATTAGGCCTGCCCTGGTACGCATTAAGATGCTCCGTCATATTAGCACCCTCCTTGTACCGTAGCTGGACAATTATTCTGATAACAGAAGCTTTGTTTAAGGCATTTTTCCTCTCAAACATCTCCTCCATATTTTTCCATAAAACATCAGCCATATCATCATTTGCAAAGTGATGGAAGATACTGTGTTTAACAAAACGTCGAATAAACCCGACCGTCTTTCTGTGCAAGATGGTCCACTCATCCACACTCATATGGTTTATATGTATCTTCATGCAAGGGCAAGTACAAATCCTTGCAATAGAGAAGATCTAACATACTCGGTTTCCATATTGAGCAGTTTGATCCGTTCAGTTTGAACATCCCACCAATAGATGATGACTCCATTTTTAATCCGTTACTTCAAGTATGAACGCGGCTCTGATGCCACTTGTTGGGTGGGTGCCTCATGTCTGGGGCCCACATATATTAAAAAGAAAAAATAATAATAAGAAAAGGATTGCAGGTCATGCATGACCTCAAGAGAGGTCATGCATGAGCTAACCGTGGCAAGTTGCCAAATTTAGTTTCTCAAAAATGCCCCCTCTTTTAATGGCAATTACTCAAAATGCCATCAAAGTTTTCCTATAAATAGAGAGTTTCATTCTTTTATTTCACACACCAAAAGCAGCGAGATAAGCTGGAGATAGAGAGAGAAATAGTGAGTTAGAGAGAAAGAGAGAAAAAATAAGAGGGAAAAATTGGGTGAAAAAAAATAAGATTGAGGGAGTGTTCTATTTTTCTTGTACAATTCCAAGTTTATTAAACTTGATATATTTTGTAATCCAAGGGATATTCTCTTAAAGATTTAGCATATCCCCTATTTAGTGTAAGGAGAGATTGTGTAAGCCCATTATTGTTGTAGTGGAGGTTTTCAACTTCGGTCCCATGGTTTTTCCCGATTTGGGTTTTCCACGTAAACACTCTTCTCATTTATTCTATTTCTTTCTATCTTACTATCGTTGGTGTGATCCCATTTTTTATCCAATTAGTGGGAAAAGAATTATATCGCTTCCGTTGCGACGGTTTGTTAATTTTGGCACTCTTTCCCAACACAAGATGTGTTGATGACACATCAAACCATCTGCCTTTTAAGAGGACGATTGTTAACATAACAGATTATCAAGTCCCCTGAATGGGAATCAGAAATTTTGACCGAATTTTTCTTGCAATCGTTTGTTCAACAGTTTTCGTTAAACATCCTTTTATGATCCATGCCACAACTAGGATTCAAGAAACCACATATGCTCCAAGAACAAAAGATTTGTCCAACTAAAAAGAATTAAAGCATATTAAAGTAGCCACTAAACATCAAATGCAGAGAACTATAGTTTTGAATCATGAACACTATAAACTATTCTGGGAAAAGTTAAAACTGAAGCCTATAAATCGAGCAATGGCAATACTAGAGACCGCTAGTTTTGTCGATGACACATAATGTTTTTCTTTCCATGACAATCCAGTTGAAGTCACTTATTAAGCTTGCTTAATCAGGTTATGGTAACCCGTGGATTACGAATAGAAAATGGGAAAGAAGAAAAGGCTTTATCAGCTTTTTCTTTTACTTGAACCTTCCTTACTTTCTGTAGAAGTACAACAATCCATAAAGAAACCACGAGCAACAATCGGAAGTCAATCGCCAACAAAGTAAGGTAACGATGAAACTTAATTATTACTAAAACTGATAATGTATCCTTCAATCAAACCTCATTAAGGGTTGAAGGTGAAGCAGATGTCCACTGCATTCTTCCAGCACTTGAGCAAATAGATCATTCTGAATATTAACAGAGACAAATATGAATCAAATTCTTAAACGGGATCGGCCAAATCTTCAAACATACAAAATCCAAATACGAGATTGTAATATTCGAAGAAACTTACATTGAAAGTGCTAAGCTGCCCAGGGTCACTGCTTGCAAATTCTTTCACCAACTCACTTGCTTTCCTCCCGTACATTTTCAGCAAATTCCAAATACTCGCTCACTTATTATTATAGCTGCAAATTTCAATTCAAGCATTTCATCAAACACCTTAGCTAGAATAATTCATTTCACAGAAAGATTCTCAAACACAATACAAACAACACGTACATTGGGAGATGATTGGAAGCGTGGATTCAAGAGGAATGAATGATTACATGCATGTAGCAATTCGAATTTTCAATGATTGAGGAGGGCGGGAACCTTTTGGGGAGCCGCAAAATGAACCGCGGAAATTTTGTAGTGTGAGTTTGAGTGGGCTTGATTTATTGGATTATGGGCCGATCTCTTTATGGCTCAACTATACGCACCCTAAAATAAATTCTCGTGTCCAAAAACAATATGAAAATATTTGTTAATTTCAAGAATCATTCCACCAGGCACCAACTTCTAATTCAAAAAAAATCGAATTGTTAAGGATTAGGGTTTTTAAGAGTCAAGTAATCGGGAAATACCCGCTCTCGGCTCGGCCAAATCCATGTGTATTTTTTATAATAACTTACTAATTATATGGTAAGTGTAATACACTCTCCTTGAGAAATACACTTAAGTGGTGCGGTCAAACCGGGTCTGGACTAGAATTTTCCCAAGTAATCCTAGTTTCTTAAGTTAAGAATTAATGACTTTCTTTTGTTAGAAATGTTTTTTCTTTTATCATGGGGGGTTTGCACTTTGCTTGGGATATGAAACTCCGAAGAATGATTCTAGAAACAGACTGTATAGAGGTTTGGAGCAACATTGATGAGGGCCATGAGGCATCCTTTTCACATCAATACTTTGATACTTTGATACCATACTGATGCTTTCCAAATTTAAGCATCATTTTATCTATATTTAATTTCATAGATAAAAAGTAATAATATCAAGAATAATCTTCTTATCCTCTTCTCAGATCAGTTGAATAGCTCTCTTTATAGACAAAAATTATTCTGTTTCCGTGAAACTATCCATTACAACCACTTCACAAGAAGTGGACAAGTGGCATGATGTGGATGAGACATAGGCCAATCGCAATGAGGTGATGACATTACTTGTTTATATATTTCTATATGTCATCACTTGATTTATTAGAGGAATTGATTTCCTCTCATAAGAATGTAGTACGCTAAATTTTTTAATTTTCACTGTTAGAATTTTTCTCATGATGATGAAGCTTTGATTACGAGGGAATGGTTAATGCAACGGATTATGGTCTGGATGATTACAAGATTAAGACTTTTTGATAGACTAGTAGAGAGTACATGTGTTGCACGTAGAAACAAATTTATATGCTAAAAAACTTCAATATTCAAGTGCTATATCTAGAAATATAAAGAAAAAATTTAATTCAAACTTGTTCATATGAAACATGTTGATATAGAATGTATTTAACTATAGTATAAAAATAAAAAAAGAAGAAAATAGATTTAGAGTCTAAGTTGCATGAGAATTGACAGTTGATCGGTTGATCCAGTTTAGACCATAGTAGTGCACCTCTAAAAGACATTTTGCAGTTGCAACCTGTTCGCGAATGCCGCCATAGTTAACTTGTACACATTATAGATTGCATTTGCAGCCTCCTTATGAATGACGCCATAGTTATGTATGTATGCAACTACACAAAGCACAACTTTGAAAAAAATCATTTAACAATTGGTATCTATACTAAATTGGCATGACTAATGAAAGTGAGCGCTTTCTATTAATTTCCACCTTATATAAAATTCGAATATGGCTCTTAGAATTTTAGTTTATATAGTAATGGTTATTAATTTAGTGTGAGGTGACCATTCAGTTTCTCTTTTATAACTATTCATTTTTTAGGTTAGTGGTGGAATAAATATGGGCTAATTTGTACTCTTTTTCAATACATCTTTTCAATACATAGTTGATCTATATTGCAATGGTAATTAATTTGGTGTGAGGTGACCATTCAATTTCTCTTTTATGACTATTCATTTTTTTAGGTTAATGGCGGGATAAACATGGGCTAATTTGTATTCATTTTCAATACATATTTTTAATACATAGTTGAGGGTAGAAGTGTAAAATCACAATTGAAACAAACACTAAGATATCCACACTTTTAGTATAGTATATAGATATAGATATAGATTATGTGTTGGATTTCTCAATGTGAGAAGAGTTTCTTGAGGCCAGCTGTGCTTGGAAGTAATTGAAGTAACATGCTTTATGTCTTTACAAAGACGAGTTTATGCTTGTGATGAATTTAAAATATGACTTATTGATTATAAGTCTAAGGATAAAGACGAGTCTAGCCTTGTGATAATTTTAAATAACTTATTATAAGTGAAAAGATAAAGACGAGTTTGTACTTGTGATGATTTTAAACGACTTATTGATTACAGGTTTAAAGATAAAGACGAGCCTATGCTTGTGATGAGTTTAAACGACTTATTGATTATAAGTCTAAAGATAAAGACAAGTCTGTGCTTGTGATGAATTAAAAAATGAATTATTGATTATAAGTCTAACGATAAAGACGAGCATATGCTTGTGATGAATCAAAAAATGACTTATTGATTATAAGTCTAAAGATAAAGATGAGTGTGTGCTTGTGATGAATTTAAAAAGGATTTTGATTGTAAGTCTAAAGATCAAGACGGGTCTCTACTTTTGTGATGATTGTTTTTAAGAAAAGGCTTAGCCATTATAAGTCTAAGGATAAAGACGAGTCTAAACTTGTGATGACTGAGAAAAGCTTATTAGTTATAAGTCTAAAGATAAAGACGAGATTGTGCTTTTGATGTATTTAAAAAAGAGTTATTAATTATGATTCTAAGGATGAAGACGAGTCTAAACTTGTGATGACTTTGAAAAACTTACTGATGATAAATCTAAAGATAAAGACGAGATTGTGTTTCTGATGTATTTGGAAAAAGAGTTATTGATTACAAATCTAAGAATAAAGACGAGTTCATGTATGTGGTCGAAATGAAGTACTTCCTTTTTCATCAAAGGATGATAAGGATTAGAATGGTTTTTCAAGAATTGTTATATGATTTTTGCATGAACCACTATTCTAGTGATGAATACGCCTAGCTATTGCTTGAAAGAATCATGTATACAAATGGCTCAACCGAAATATCTACTCTCGCAGTTGGATTTTGCTCAACTGCGAGAGGGGGGGGGGGGAGGGGACTTGGGAAATAATCGATTGTGGGACTAGATTGATCCTTGAAATAGTTATCGAGGTCATAGATGAGAAAGGCGCGCCATGGCGCTTGGCGAGCGTGGCGACCCCTCGGCGCCACGGACCATGGCGTGGCGCCGGACTTCGTCTTGGCGAGCGCCATCGGCGCCACCGGCGCCATTGGCGAGAGGCGTACGGCGAGTGCAATATGCGCAATGTTGAAGTAACTTAAAATAGCTGAGATTGAAGTCAAATTCGGTCAAATTTACAAAATTGGGGGCAAAATCAGGACACAATTGGGATAAATTAGCTAAAACCCATACTTACCCAAGTAGCCCACCACAATTTAAAACCCTATCTCTGCTCTTCAAGCGATTTCAACCTCTTCAGCGCGATTTCAGCCTTTTCAGAGATATATATATAATATTTACTTAGTAAAATGTAAACTATATATAATATTTATTTTTGTAACAAAAAAAATCCTGGCAAAAGAATTTGAATTACCACTTAGTATATATCACTAAATTTTACTAAGTAATTGGACCCAGTTACAAAAAAATAAATATTATATATATATATATATATTCTCCAAGATGGACCAAGTTCTTCAACGATGTTCTCACCGGAGTCCAATGTGAATAATTTTTAATAAGCTTAAAAAATTGAATGGTATTTTTGGATTCACATTGGTTCCTTTTGGATTCATTCAATCTTGGTTATTTATATAGGAACCAGTTGGAACCAACCCCATCCAACCCAAACCCAAACCATATTGGACCCTTTCCATTTAAACCCATCTTGGAACCAATCCATTTTGGAACCAACTGAATTGAACCCAACACAATCCACCCATTTGCCACCTCTACCACGATCTTAAACAAATCAGGAAACTCACAAAAATGTAATAGCAATATCCAGTCATACAAATGAATAGGTGTGATATTGGAATCAACAGCCACGGGTAAATAACAAAAACCAGCAGCCAAACATGTGAATAGGTATGAAATTGGATCCCTTCACATGTAATTATTTTAAGCAAAATTCACAGCAGTACAAAATCTAGGTTGCTGCTTGAAAATCAGTTTTTAATTTTTGAAATAAATCATTTCAATATATGAATTAAAGCCTACTAATCCTTTCTATCAAACATCTAAATGCACCCGTCAAAAAACAAACCTAAATGCAGATTAATGTGAAGAAATTGCAGCAAAAGCTTACAAGAGTAAGTCGGTGGTGGATCTTCCTTAGAGACTCAATTTCCTGCTCCTTCAGAGAGAGCAACAACGGCCTTCAACAAGATGTAGATGAAGTTTCATAAAGCTTTGGGCATACAAATTCCCTCTCTTGTAAATAAGACTTAGGATGAAATGTACCTTAAAAATCTTAACCAAACTTGAGGTGGCGGCAGCGGGATCCTGAGGAGATGACGACGTATGATGGTTGTTCCGAGCTGGTCGGAGGTGGATCTGTGAGAGACTGTCGGCGAGAGGCGGAGCTGCTAAGGGCATAATTTTGATTGAATCTTAACAAAACTACTTGAAACAAGAAGCTCCCAGATAGTTCTAAGAGTTCCTAGTCATGCAGGACGAAGACACATGTTCATCATTGGCAAATTGTTTTTAATAGCTTACCTGGTGAAAGTCTTTTGCTTCAACAATTGCTCAAGCTCGGAAATTCTGCTGCTGCTAGAAGTAATTAGTGTCTGGCTGCACTAACCAACAGCAGGCTCTTGGGTACCATACTGATTCTTCAATCATAAAAAATATAAAAAATCAAGGCACTCATGTGAAATTTAAGAGTGAGAACTTTTATGTGCTTAAATGAAGATTTTCTATTTACATCCCATGAGTTGAATTTGTCAAACTTATTAAGATCATTTAATTTACATCCCATGAGCTGAATTTGTCAAATATATATACTTCTCTTAAGCAAAAACACAAACAGGTCATATGCAACATCAAATACTGCTGATTTTCCAAGAAACATTTCAACTACTCATCATTTCGGAAATTTTAATTCAGAAAGTCCATAGAAAAATCAAATCTTTAGTCGCTAATACAAGCTAAGCTCAAATCTATTTATGTGAACAGCAATTTCATAGCATATGTGAACAGCAAGATTTTGAGGAGATGTACCTTAAAAATCTTAAACAAACTTGAGGCGGCGACGGCGGCGGCGGCGGGATCTTGAGGAGATGACGACGTATGATGGTGGTTTGGGGCTGGCCGGAGGTGGTTCGGCGAGAGGCTGCGAGAGGCGGGAAGCAAGAGGGGAGAGGCGGGAGGCGACTGGTTAGGGCAAGATTTTGATTGAATATGAAATTTTCTAAGTTTTGCTTAGATATATCCCTTATTGATTAGATTTAGAATATTAAATATTATGGGCTAAATTTTAACTAAAAAGGGATTTGGCGTAGTGGTAGGCAGCTTTTAAGTTTTGTGGGAGGCCCACTTCAAATCCAAGAGAAAGCATTTTACTTTTGTTTTAAATTTTAATTATTGTTTATTTAATCAAATTAATATGAATATAAATTAACTCTTTAAATATATTTTACTTTTCACCCAAGACCTGTTGGTCTAGTGTTATCCACCTCCCATTTCATGTGAGAGGTCTTGAATTCGAATTCAGGTTAACACAAGTTGTGGCTCTCCCCTTCTTCACGGAGCTAGATAGAGCCTTTATGGCTCAGAATTATAACTATCAACCCGAGTTTGTCGGTCTAGATATATAGGGTATCCCCTTCCTTTGAATTTAAAAAAATATATTTTACTTTTCATGTATAATTTCTATTCAAAATCAAGATAAAATTTAATTTTATATTCTACCTCCGATTGAAGATGAAACTCAAATTTGCATTTCGTCCATCAACTCATATCAAATTTAAAAGGGTGAGACAAAATATGTGTTGTACGTACATTATAAGTCATTGGATAATTTGTATCAAATTAATTAGAGTTTAGAATATATATATATATATATATATATGTATGTATATATCATTTATGATATATAGATATAAGGACAGACATGCTACGACACGGATATATATAAAATATGGTAAATTTCAAAATTTTAGGATCTCATACGTTAATCGTACGTTTATGTATATGCTTCTATAATATTTTTTAAAAATTTAATTCAATAGATTCATTTATATATATAAAAAAATTGTAAAAGTATAAAAGATATAAAAGTATTTTGGGCTTTTATAAGTTACAACAGGAGGTGCCTTAGTGTGGTGGTAAGGAGCTTAGAGTTTGAGTGGGTGGTCTCTAGTTCGATTCTTTGAAGTAGCATTTTAGTTTTGTTTTAAATTTTAGTCATTGTTAATTCAATCTAATTAAAATAAATATGAATTATATTTTTTAACTTGAATTACTTCTAGTCTTCAATTTCTATTCAAAATTAAGATAATAGAAATTTATATTCCATCTTTGATTGAAGATGAAAATTAAATACATACATGAAAAATACAAACGAATATATATAGTATAAATAATATTTCAACACATTTGACAACAAAGTTGACTCGGTGCAATTTTTATTCTCCTCTTATTCTAGGGTAAGCCCCTTTTATGAAACGAATTTGCACATTGTTTGACGCAGTAGCTTCATACACTCTAATTGATGCTCTCTTATACACACCAATTGGATCATCAAAAAATTGATTAACACAGTAGATATTTAGTGTATCCAACTCAGTTGCTTGTGACAACACGTACATAATGTAGCTTAGCTCGCAATCAGAACCCGAGAAGTTGAAGATCGTGACCTCATTCAATGCCTCCAACCCCATTGCTTGCAACTTCCAGTCCTTTACGTAGTTGGATACACTAATGCCCGCGTTTTTCCATGGTGCACCCTACACATGTTAAGTCAATTACAATTTTATTTTAGAAACTCAAACATAGAACGTGTTTAATAAACCATGTAATAACTAATCTCTTGACAAACCATAAAACTTAAAATATTACCACCAAATCGACTTTAAGCTCATTCAAGCCTGTACATCTACTGATGAGCACCAATGTGACAACAAGATTGTCAAGCAACTTCGAACACCTGATCTCTAGGCGGTGCATATTAACAAAAAAGTACTTCGCCATAATACGATGTAGAGACTCCGCATGCGCCAACCTCTAAACAAACAATTCAAAAAAAAAAAAAAAAGTCAAAAAAACTTCTTAAAAGCATTTGCACTTATTCAAACAATGATAGATATATATACCCTAACAAAATCAACTGGGACACATGCTCGTTCGCTGGACAGCAATTCTTTCGTCATTTTTACAACCTCTCGAAGTAGTCGGTATGTCGAGCAATTTGATCTGATGTAGTGTCGATGACGGTGTACTATCCAGTGTAAAGAACGAGCTAACGGCCCCAATACTTGTAAATGACTCGGAGCCTGTTCGTCTTGTTTCAATAAAATAACAAGGATATCTACATTGGGGAAGTGTACTTTTATATTCACATTTCCTTGGGCCCGATTGAATGTCATCTTGAATATTTTTACAGAAGACAAAATATGCCTCAAATTCTGTTAGTCCTCTAAAATCACAGTTGAATAACTGCAAATCATTCAACTCGGGACACCATTTTCCAAGGCGGGAAGAAAATGTGTTATCATACAGCACGATGTGCTTCAATATGAGTCTTTTTAAATTTCGTAAATTATATCCATCTTCCCACCTAACAATGTAGTTCGGTAGATATAATTTTAACTGAACAAGAGTATGTGACAAAAACAGGCCGTTAGGGAGTGAAGTGGACAACCGGCCGACTAATTTCAGTATACGCACAGAATGATCTATTCCAAACTCCACCCACTCTTGCCTTATCCAATGCAATGCCTCGGCCCCCATTGGTAACTCAAAGCTCAAGGTTTCAACCACACTTTCATTATGTTCAAGTATAGTGCGATTAACAAAATGAATAAAATCTAAACCATGATAACCCCTTTGTTCGAAACGGTTAATATCGAATAAAAGAGTAGGGATGGAATACCAACAATGTTGAAAATATTTTGATAAAAGACCCAACCGGGCTGCCTCCACAATGCATGTGTCCCTTGATAACCTTCCCATAACATGAAAAATTATATCCTCACAAAGGAAACTAAGTCCATTATTAGAAATTGTACCTCGTTCCATGGCGGAGCTTGAGCAGCAGAGGCGGATCTGGTCCGAGCTTGGCAGAGTTGGTTTGTAAATTTTTTGTGAAATTTGCCAAGTCCCAAATAATATATCCCTCTTTTATCTTGACTCTTTGATAAAAGATATAAATATATTTTGAGCTTTTGTAGTTAAAGGTAAAGGTTAACTTTAATTAACCTTTACCTTTAACTTTAATTAACCTTAACTTATTAGGTAAAAAAATAGTGAAAAAAGAGAAAAACAATGCAATGAAACGATGAACCCAATTGACAACTTTAATTAACCTTTATCGAGGACATGGAATTTCAAGATCTGCCCAAGATCTTTCATCGAGATAAGAAAACAACTTTAGGGTACAAAGAATTATTATTAAACATAAGCACATTAAAGGACACGACGACTGAGTAAAAAATGTCTCTTGACATTAAAGCGAGTACAGTCACATGTCTTTTGATCCTCACTAACTTTAATTAACCTTAACTATACCTCACTAACTTTAATTAACCTTAACTATACCTCACTAACTTTAGTTATACTAACTTTAATTATTAGACATTATTTAATGATAGATATATCTTCTTAAAGTTAAAAAAAACACAGGACTCTTGACATTAAAGGACACGGCGTCTCTTGACATTAAAGGAAACGAAGTCTCTTGACATTAAAGTGAGCACAGTCACACGACTCTTGACATTAAAGTGAGCACAGTCACACGACTCTTGACATTAAATTAATGGAAGAGAATCCAGATATGCAATTGCAGGAAAAAACAAAGAGGCTAAGGATGAAATTTTTGCACCTTAATTGCAAGAAAAGAAAGCTTAGGAAGAAAACTAGTTCACTTTAACACAAAATCCCCTTTTTCAAGACTTAGGCGGAAATGTACGTACCTCAAAAAATCTTAACCAAACGCGACGGCGGCAAAGGCGGCGACGGTATCTGGAGGAGATGGTGGTGGTTCAAAGTGGTCAGAGGTGGTGCGAGAGGAAGAGCTTAAGAGGTTGGAGGTTAGGGCTTAGGAATTCTGATTGAATCTGAAATGTCCCAAGTCCTGCCTTGATATAGATAGTATAGATAGTAAATTTACAAAAATTTTGAGAATGTTCGACATTTTGGTTTCGATGTTAAAGAAATCATGAAAATTTATAAAAAAAATTGAAAATTTACAATCAAACTTTTGGTACCTTGAATTATCATTCTTATGCAACTTTTACATTAATAATATTCTATATATAATATATGTCCAATGAATCTTATTAAATGGTATGATCAAAATATGTTATAAAAAATATGAAATAAATATGACTTGAAATTAAAATAATAATCAAATCTTATAAGAACTTAATTAAAATAAAGTGTGCCACAAGTTTTATAAAAATCATGTGTGTAGTTGGGGTGAATGATTGGTAGATGTGGACAACTTGATATACTATTTTTAAATAATAAAATTTTAAAATGTATAAAAAATAATTATTATTCAAAATTTTGGGAAATTTTGGGTTTCGTGCTAAATTTCGATGGATATTTAACAAAAGATTTTAATATTATTTTTAAGTTTTGGGAAATTTCAGGTTTCGATCGAAATTTCAGAAGATATTTTACAAAATTGGATTGAAAGTGAGATTTCGCTTCGGGACCCCTGAAAACCCGAAATTTCGGTTTAAATTTCGAAGTTTCGAGGGAAATTTAAGACCATATTGTACGTACATTATAAGTCATTGGATAATATATATCAAATTAATTAAAATTTAGAATAGGGGTACGATACGGTATTCGGAAGTATGCATCGCGGATATGGGTATGATATGGATACAATACTGTACAAAATAATATTTAGGAGTATTTGTGCATCATAATATATCATCCAAACAACAAGATTTGTACCATTAATTTAATTCACAATGTTAAGTATCTTTCAATATGTCTAAAGTTTCAAAAATTATTTATCTATATTTAGTTTAAAGTTTAGGGTTTAGGGTTTTGAGTTTAGGGTTTAGGGCATAGGTGTCCATTTATCATGAAGAATATCAATTTAATAATCATATAGTATACTTGTTAATAATATATATATATATATATATAATCCATTAGTACTTTAATCTTAATCTAAAATTAATAATTAGCTATAACAATGAAATTTAATCTAATGATCAATGTTAATATAATTGATTATATAACAAATTCATAATTTTCATGTAAGTGTAAATAAATAAATAATACTAATTATAGATAAGTATAATTTAGTAAATATTATAATATATAGCGTAATAACATTTTTTGTACTTGTAACTTCAATAATATAACAAATATATTGCATTTAATTATAGGCAACATATTCACTAATAAATTATTATACACTTTAATTCAATATATTAGATAGTTATATCTTCAAAAAAAAATATTAAATAATTTTTAAATTGTTATAAACTATTAGCATCGAAATTCTTTGATGCTATGACTTTTTGATTTTCGATTTGCATTCTGCAAGGAAAAGTTTCGTTGCTAATAATAATAAAATATATATATTTTTAATGAAATAATTAGCTAGGAACGCTGCAACGAATTTTTTGGAGGGAAAGTTCCCTCCAAAACTAAAATTTTTGATCAAAGTCAGCTACGAATATTTGTAAGGAAAATATTCGTTCATGAAGTCAGCAACGAAAAAATTCGCTGCTAGGTTTAGTTTTCGAAAATGGATGCCACGAAACCCATTTACCTTGCTAAAATCGTTGAGAATCACCAACGTATTAGGCATCCTTGCTGATTTACGTTGCTATTTCAATATTTTCTAGTAGTGTCACAACATTTCAACGTCATTTTATTTAAACACAATATTCAGCTCACTAGAAGCATAACATAAATGAATCTTCAAACTTCAAGCCTTAGCATGCATAGGAGTGCTCACATTGTTCATTCGATCTTCAGCAGAGATGGACTTCCAAATAACTGACGTGTACTTTAAGCTAATTATATGGCTTCGATCATATCCACGCAAGATCATGAAGCGATCTATTGTTATGCTCTTAGTTATTGGAAATCGAAAAAATAAAATGAAGCTTTCTTGTAGAAGGCCTTGTGGAAGTGGTCATGATAAATGTTGGTAAGTGTAACAATAATAATTATCAAGTTCAAAGCTAAATCGAAGTGAAAATGTTTCTTTCTTATCCAATTTCCTAACATAAGAAAATGCTTTCGCGCAACATTGATTCTAGAAACAGACTGTATAGAGGCTTGGAGCAACATTTATAGAAACTCCAAAGAATGAAACATGCTTGGGAACCAACATTTATTTCATAGTAATATGCTTGGGATATGAAACTCCAAAGAATGATTCTAGAAACAGACTTTATAGAGGCTTGGAGCAACATTAATGAGGGTCATGAGGCATCCTTTTCACATCAATACTTTGATACCATACAAAAGATCCGTGAGATGTTGAGTCGGGAATGGGATTTGAAAGTGCAACATATGCAGCAAGAAGCGAACCAAGTAGCCGGCTTTCTTGCCATGGAAGGGATTAATCGGACATTGGGAAGATTTGGATGCTCCACCAATGGAGGTGGACTACCATTACGATTAAGACATGAGTGGCATGAAGTGGTCTAAGATTATAACTATGGGTCCGGGGTTGTCGGATCTATAAACTAGGGCAAACCCCTTCCTTTGTTAAAAAAAAAAAGAATGTTTTTCTTTTCTATTTTTCAAATTGATGATTGTGTTGAAAGAATGTTACTTTTTCAATGTTGTGTTAATTATTTTGTGCATGTCTCTAGTTTGATATGTTTAGTAACTTTTTTTTTGAAAAAAAAAATTATGGCTTTTAGACGATGCAAGAAAATCATAAGAAAATTAATATCAAAATCGTAATTAAAAAGTTACCAATTTTAAAAGTATAAATATAATATCATAATTAAAAAATTCGTTAATTCTTAATATGGAAACCTAAGTCAAAATTTTCTCAGTTTTTAACTTTGTGAACGGAAAGTTGGTATATGGGTATCTTATGCGCATGCTTTTGGCCATTCAGATTATCTATTCTAACTTGATATTTGTTTAATCTAACTTGATATTTGATTCGTATTAGCTAGGCATCATTCATCAAAGCAAAGTCTATGAAAAATTCCTATTGTTGTTGATACGGATGCATATCCAAGTGGAGTGCAAGTGATGTGTTTTGAAATAATAAATTGCAATAGAAGATTCAAAGTACAATTTGAGTAGTTTGTTATGATAGGAGAATGATAATTTAAAAAAACAATAAAAAAATTAAGGGTCGATCATACAATTTTTTTTTTTTTTGAGAATAACAATAACTCACTCCATCATTGGATGAAAATATTGTTCAATGGCTATTCGGACGCAACTATTAAATGTTATAATACTTAATTTTAAGTACTTCTTGTCTTGATAGTGGAATGTAACGTATTACACCATAAGCGTAGTTTATTTTCATATGAGATTATCTGTAGTTCGGTTAAAAATTTGTATTTAGCCAAAACTTTCAGATGCTAATTAAAATAAAGCTCGTTCTACCAACCAAATCCAATAACTACTACATAATTCAAGATATTATAGTAATGCTCCTATAAATCAACCCAAAATTTCACTATAAGGAAAAATCTTCATTATGCCAAGAAGTGACCTAGAATATGTTATACATGCTCAAATTCAAGCGATAAGAAGAGTAAATCAAAGATCAAGTCTTTAGCAAGTAACCGAAGAACGACACCATATTTAAATCTGAAGGTCTAAGACACCCAACACTACAAAAGTCACATTAATGACAAAATTGGAAGTGACGATGTTAAACTTGTCACTAGATATATATAATGAGTGACAATAATTTTTGATTTGTCACAAAAAAAATTTTTGGTGACAAGAGTTTTTTTTAAAAGTTGTCACTATTGACAATTAGTGTCACATATATAGTGATAACACAAATAAAGTGACAATTATAATTGTTGTCACTAAGTTATTACACACAAATAAAGTGACAACTATAATTGTTATCACTAAAGGTGTGTCACTAATTGTCAATAGTGACAACAAATTCCTTATGATCACTAAGTATCAAGAGTGACAACATCTATACAAATCTTGTCACTATTAAACATGTAAAACCTATTCTTGTGACAAAACAAAAAATCTAGTCACTAAAAATTTACAATTTGTCGCAACTTTAACATTGTCGCTTGGTATTTTGTCATTAATGTATTTTTTTTTGTAGTGCAAGTCTCGCCAAATTATAAATCCCCTCGAACAAAACCTATTCTCTTTTCCTCTATCTATACAGTGGTGACAAGAAGGAAGCATATGTAGAGAAAGTGAACGACCCAGATGAAATTAGAACAGGAAATATGGCGATGCTAGAAGTTGAAGAAAGGAAAAATGATAGATTTTACGTGTGAGAAACATAAAAAAGAAGCATGAACCGTTCTAGGTGATTTCGGGTGATTCTAAGGTGGATTGGAAATAATGGAATCAGTCCACCATGATGGAAATTAAGTTGATTGCCCTGAATCTTCGAACTTCATGATAATCACACAATAAATGATAAACTAAAAGTGTACCTGAATCCATAGCAATGGAATTGACGTAAGTTATGCCTTCCAATTGATCGTACCTTTAAGACCTTTCTTCGGCTGATGGGATTCCAGAGAAAAAGAAGTAAAATCTTTGTTGTCGTACGTCAACTGGTGACCATAACCTCTATATATAGCTAAAATAGGACTTATTTGCAAACCAGCCCATCATAAATTGCAATTCAGTCCTCAAGGTCTCTACACATATCAAATATAACCCCATACTAAATAAGATGACTTGGGCCTATAAAAACTTAATTGGATCACTTAATTTGAGGCCCAAACTTTATTTAATATATGATATACAATTCAAACTGCAATGCACACACGTCTGCGTACCCGAAAGCGTATGATTGTGATATGCACATAATACAAGTCCACCAAAATTCCAACAATCTCCCACTTGGACTATATATTTGCATATACACAACACCTTATAACTGTGTATATCCTACATTATAACTTTAGTAGCTCGAGCAAACATTCTGTATTTAGTCATCTTATCCAATCCTGTCCATAGTCAATTTAACACAGGGATCAAAGAGGTTGTCGTCGCATTAATCGCAACTAAACCCATCAGTGGTCACATATGTCAAAGTAACTAACAACCTGGATCAAGTATGGGATGTGTAGCATGGAAATTACATGTAATGTGATCTGCACATGCTTATTTCTAACTGGTCCAACCTTAAACCTTATTGAGATCAAAACTTTAACATTTGGATTAAAAACTGAAGAACATTATGCTTTAGCAATAACCAAAGTGTACACATATGTCAAATCTCAAACATTGAGCAAACACATATTATAAACTCCCACTGAATCTACACATTGTCTAGCTGCACAACACTCATACGAGCAGTGTGCTCGTGAAAGACCTTCGGTGTCAAGCCTTTAGTGAGCAGATCCGCAATCATGGAGTTTGTCCCATATGCTCAATACTGATTTGACCACTCTGAACTCTTTCTTTAACAACAAGAAACTTAATGTCTATATGTTTAGACTTAGAAGAACTCCTGTTGTTATTTGAATAAAGGACTGCGGATTTATTGTCACAAAATAACTTTAGCGGACTTTCAATACCATCTATTAAACGCAACCTAGTGACAAAATTCCGCTGCCAAATCCCTTGATTTGATGCCTCATAAGTTGCTACAAATTCTGTTTCCATGGTGGAGGAAGCAAAGAGTGTCTGCTTAGCACTCCTCCAAGAAATTGCTCCACCAGCAAGCAAGAAAATGTAGCCCGAAGTGGATTTGCGACTATTCTAGAATCCCGCAAAGTCGACATCAAAATACCCAACGATCTCAAGTTGATCCGACTGTCTATATGTGAGCATGTAATCTTTTGTTCTATGTAGATACCGCATAACTCTTTTGGCTGCTTTCCAGTGATCTATACCAGGATTACTCAAGTATCTGCCCAACATCCCAACAATGAATGCGAGGTCTGGATGAGTACAGACTTGCGCATACATCAAACTCTACAGTCGAAGCATAAGAGATGTCCTTCATTTCCTTATATTCCAAATTATTCTTGGGGCATTGATTGAGACTAAACTTGTCTCCCTTAGCCACCGGGGTATCACTTGATTTGCAGTTCTGCATGCCAAACCTCTGAAGTACCTTATTGATATAGGCCTTTTGTGATAATCCAAGAATACCCCAAGAACGATCTCGATGTATTTGGATTCCTAATACAAAAGATGCATCGCCAAGACCCTTCATCTCAAATTTCTTCGAGAGAAATTTCTTAATTTCATGCAATAAGTCTATATCATTGATGGCAAGTAGGATGTCATCCACATACAAAATCAGGAAAATATATTTACTCCCACTAAACTTATGATATACACAATCATCAACTACGCTCACCTCAAAATCAAATGATCAAACGATTTGATGAAACTTGTGATACCATTGACGGGAAGCCTGTTTGAGTCCATAGATGGATTTGTTAAGTTTGCAAACCATTTCCCTGGAATCAAAAGAAACAAGGTTTTCTGGTTGCACCATATATATCGTTTCTTCAATGTTTCCATTTAGAAATGCCATTTTAACATCCATCTGATGTAGCTCTAAATCAAAATGTGCCACTAATGCCATAATAGTCCTAAAAGAGTCTTTCAAAGAAACCGGAGAAAAAGTCTCTTTATAGTCGATGCCCTCCTTTTGAGTAAATCCCTTAGCGACAAGACGAGCCTTATATCTTCCACATTGCCATGTGAATCCCCCTTGATTTTAAATATCCATTTACAACCAACAGATTTTACACCTATCGGCAATGGGACAAGATCCCATACGTCATTGCCTTCCATTGATTTGATTTCCTCAATCATGGCATCTATCCACTTTTGAGAGTTAGAACTTTCAATGGCTTGACGAAAAGTGATTGGATCATTTTCCATCATGTCAATGTCTGCCTCATGTTCATTAAGAAATACTACATAATCATCCGAAATCGCGCTTCTCCTCTCTCTAGTGGACCTCCTTAAAAGCATTGGTTCTTGAGGTTGTTGAGTTTGTTCCTCAGGGAGAATTTCAGCATTGTCTTGTTGTCCCGAATGTTGCTCTTGAACCATTTCAGAAATGAAATCCTGATTATGGTCAATAACAACTGTAGGAAGAGGGATAGTAACTGATTCCTCCTCAAAGACAAAGTCTCTAATCTTATCCTTCCCCTCAAACTCAATATCCTCAAAGAACCGAGCATTTCCGGTCTAAAAAAATGTTCTGAATGTGGGATCATAAAACTTAAACCCCCGTGATCTTTCAGAGTATCCAAAAAAAGAGCAACTAACCATTCTTGAGTCCAATTTCCTTTCGTTCGGCCTGTGAGGCCTTGCCTCAGCTGGACAACCCCAAATGTGTAAATGCTTTAACACAAGTTTCTTACACGTCCATAGTTGATAAGGGGTTTTGGTTGCTGCTTTTGTTGGAACTCTATTTAGGATGTAAACTGCGGGTCTTAAGTGCTTCTCCCCAGAGGGAATCTGGTAAGGTGGTATGACTAATCATACTCCTAACCATATCCTTTAAAGTCTTGTTTCGTCTTTCAGCTACACCATTCATATTAGGACTTCCCGGCATGGTGTACTGTGGGACAACTCTACATTCCTCTAGGAATTTAGCAAAAGGTCCTAGACGTTGTTCACCTGATCCATCATATCTACCGTGGTATTCACCACCACGATCAGATCTGGCGCCTTTAATTGTTTTCCCGAGTTGATTTTCAACTTCGGCCTTAAATGATTTGAAAATGTCCAGAGCTTGAGACTTCTCATGTATTAAGTACAAATAGCCATAACAAAAGTAATCGTCTATGAACGTTATAAAATATTGTTGACCATTCCATGAGGGTGTAGGAAATGGCCCACAAATGTCCGTATGTATAAGTTCTAAGACATCCTTAGCTCTCTCGGCTCCTGATTTTCTCTTGTTCATCTGTTTTCCTTTAATACACTCAACACATATCTCATTTTCCGTATTGTCAAGTGCACCGAGAATCCCATCTGACACAAGCCTTTCAATTCTTTGTTTAGAAATGTGACATAAGCGCTTGCGCCATAATGATAGTGAGTTCTCGTTTGTTAATTTTCGTTTACTGCCACGCGAATCAGCGTGTTGGGTTTCATTAAGTGAGGTAACCATATCAAGCATATATAGGTTATCACATCCTAATAAAGTACTGGATCCGATAAGTTTAGAATCATAATAGAGACTACATCCATTGTGACCAAACGAACAAACAAATCCTTCTTTGTCCAAAACACAAATGGATATTAAGTTCCGTCTAAATGACCGTACAACATGTCTCATACAAGTCCAAACAAAATCCAGTCTTATGCGATAACCTAAATGTCCCTATTGCTTTAACCTCAACCGAATTGCCATTCCCCATATAGATGAATCTTTCATCATCACTTGGATTTTGGCAACTCAAGCAGCCCTACATAGACACACTTATATGAATGGTAGCACCAGAATCTAGCCACCAAGTATGTCTAGGCACTGAAACCAAATTAACTTTAGAACAAACAAGAGTAAGACTTGTACCTTTCTTTATACGCCAAGCGTGATATTTGGCACAGTCTTTCTTGACATGAGAAGGATCCTTATAGAAGAAGCATAATGTATCCGAATTGGGTCCATTGGACCCCTTTAGTTGCTTCTTCTTTGGGTCTAAGACAGCAATTTCCTTACCCTTTTTTTTCTTGCTAACGCCTGAGGAGGACACCAAATGAGCACTTTCAACCCTTTCATGCCTCAACCTCTCTTCCTCTTGCATACAATGCGAAATGAGCTCCTTAAGAGTCCATTTCTCCTTTTGGCAGTTATAACTGACCACAAATTGACTGAATTGTGTAAGAAGAGATATCAAAACTAAATGCACGAGCAAGTCATCCGACAGCTCTAACTTAAGTGCTTTCAGTTTTGACGCTAAATGAGACATTTCCAGGATGTACTCCCTTATGTTACTTTTGTTTTTATACTTCATGGAAACAAGACCTCGCAGAATGGAACTTGTCTCCAACTTTTCGTTCTTGACGAAGCGTTTTTCAAGATCCTCAAGGAACGCCTTAGCATTAGTCTCCTCAGACATTGTGCCCCTGAATGATTCTGGAATTGCATTCTTCATGATCATAAGACTCATGTGATTTGAGCTGTCCCACCTCTCGATTTTCCTCTTATGATCAGAGGTATTTTCAGCCGGATGATCAGAGGGACGAGGCTCCCTGAGTGCAAAGTCTAGATCCATGCAACCGAGAACTATCATAACGTTCTCTTTCCAGTCCTTAAAGTTGGTGCCAGTAAGCACCGGAATGGAGTTGATATTGGCAGATACAGATGCGGTAGAAGTATTAACTTAATAGAGAACGAAATTAACTAAATACGCTCACATAAACTAAAACTTTAAGCAGATAACCATAAATAGATTTAAAATGACAATCTCCATCACAAGAAAATCGGTATAACATTGATTCTAGTCTTTGGACAGAAAAACAACTTATAAATGATTTTCTTGGCGTAGCGATCAAACATTGACAATAAGATCCAGTCAAATGTCAAATCTTTCTTTGGACAGACTTAACATCCACACGGACACCTAATAATCATCACATGTTTACCACCACACGTGTGTTTGAATTTCTGCAAGACAATAATAACCTTCCTTTAGGCCGGTTATTATCCGCATGAAAAATCACACACACAAACACTTTAGTATTTCGCATTTGAATAATCTACACAACAGAGACTATTTTGGTAATATATTGTTTCAATTACTCAATTTGAAATACCAAGCACTCATTTAAGAGTCCAAATTTTGCGTCATATTTGAATTCTTCCTGAAAATAATTTCTGTCCCACAAAATTAATTAATTAATTAATTAATCTCATTGGCTGAAATTATTTTCAATTAATGCAAATTGTGAAAGCTTGACATTGACATGTTTGACTTTCAAATTATGACGAGATACAAATATTAAGGCTATGTATAGTTGTGTTTTTTAAGTGCATTTTCATTTTTTGGATCACCAAAAAATGAAAATGTACACTTCAAGATAAATTTTAAAGAAAATATTCAAATTTTAAATTCTACTACACATTTTCCTATATAAGTACTCATCATTTCATCAATTCAATCACTTCATTGTCTCTCTTCATTAATTGTATAATTCAACTATCGAATACATTTTTTTTCTTACTTTATCATAAATAAAATATTATTCTAATTTTTTCTCTCATCATCATTACATATATAACTAATTCAATCAACTTTACATCACATCTACACAATTTTCAAATATTTTTTAAAAATACTTCCAAATAAATAAAAAAAATAATATTTTTACACAAATTTCTATAATATATATTTTCTAATAAAAATTCAAAATTCATTTTTCAAAACACAACCGAGCCTAAATTTCCTGTTAAAGCCACCTAATAGATGTATTATACACAGCTTGACAGATTTGACCAAAGTCAAACCCAAGCAAATATCCATTTAACAATAAAACAAACAGCCTTATTATCACTTATGAAGACTGAGGCGGTGGACTTTAATCAAGAAAAACAAAACACATAATTTAAGCGGTGGAAAAGCTCAAACAAGCCAAATGAATGTTTCCTCATCTATCTTACTCACCGCCATTATGCTTATGGCAGAAACTTTATGGATGTTCAATCCTTTCATACCTATATTATATCTATATACCATAAAACTTTATTAGATCTTCCACCATAGGTGCTCAACAGGAAAAGACCCAATTAATCTCAATGTTGACCAATCAGAGACATATTCAAGAGCACATATTCATGGTAAGATAATACATATCATAAAAAAGAAAACTTGAATCGGCCGTGATATCTTGGCGGTTATCAGAAATTGAAACCATGAGTTCATCCAAAAACTCATATCAAATACAAAATGCAGCGGAAACTGAATCTTCATAATCTCAAGATTTTACCGAAAAATTCATAAAATTACAAAAAATCATGAGTTTTTTAGTCAGGCTCTAATACCACTTGATGAAAATTAATTTGATTGTCCCGAATCTTCGAACTTCATGATAATCACGCAATAAACAATAAACTAAAAGCGTATTTGAATCCATAGCAATGGAATTGGCTTGAGTTATGCCTTCCAGTTGATCGTACCCTTAAGACCTTTCTTCGGCTGATGGGATTCCAGAGAGAAAGAAGTAAAAATTTTGTTGTCGTCCGTCAATTGGGGACCATAACCCCTATATATAGCTGAAATAGGACTTATTTGCAAATCAGCCCATCATAAATTGCAATCCAGTCTTCAAGGTCTCTACACATATTAAATATAACCTCATATTAAATAAGATGACTTGGGCTTATAAAAACTTAATTGGATCATTTAATTTAAAGCCCAAACTTTATTTAATATATAATATACAATTCAAACTGCAATGCACACACGTCTACGTGCCCGAATGCGTATAATTGTGATATGCACATAATACAAGTCCACCAAAATTCCAACACACCATATATAGAAACATACTCCTGCATGAAACGATATAATGATATATGGTGGCCAGACTTCAGTGATCCCCGATCTATCATAGAATTTCTCACGTATTCTAGAATGAATTATTTTCAAGCTGACACTAAACTTGTTTTACTAATCAAGTTCTCCCGGTCGTAATCCATGTAAAATGTCATAATAATCAAAAAACAATTTGATCATATCAGCGCCATCACCTACTGACCAACCCGTTGATAGTTATCAGAGTAAAAGTCTTCTGGGTATATGACATCTTTGGCAAAGCTTTTACTGCACAGCAAATGAAGGCGAACTAGATAAGACTACACGTCATTAATCAACAAAACATAATAGCGTCATAAATACTAATTGAGTATTATTCAATTTAAAACAACGATTGTCAATAAATTATTGAAATAATAATTATTCTCGAATAATGACTCATATAAAATTTGATTTTTATAAATTAAAAGTGAACACAAACTATATATCTTACGAATTTATATAAAAGTAAGTCGTGTTTTTACTCCTGAATAATTCATTTGTATTCGTATTATACTCATACGTTTGTGAATCCGTTTATTTCATGTTCCCATCTTTTTTAGCGGATTTTTTCATCATAATTTTCAGTAAAATTTTATAATATACTCGTTTGTATTAAATGACAATTCTTTCTAGCCCGTATCTAACTAACTAGGCGTCTAGCTCCTATGTCGAAGTTGAGGTACTATAATTATAATGCTATAAATGTAAATTTATGTTGAGAAAAGGTTATGAATTTAAATCTCATTAAGGGTATGACTTTTTGTATACATTCACTATAATTTTGTTATTAATTGTTAATTATTGATACTGATATTCATGATGTATGTGATAATGTATATAGTTGCTTTACGTGAAAATAATAATAAATTTGGAAATGTGATCAAATTTTATTTATCAAAACATGAACCTTTTTTGCAGTGAGTGAAACTTGATCTCACTATAACTACAACTCGAGTTTGACGGATTAAATACCCTAGGTACCCCTTATTTCGTACATAAAAAAATAGTCATGTGAAACTTGTATAACACAATGTTATCATTTTCTATTACATTCATGAAATTTGCAATACATGTGCAAAAAGTAATTGTAATAATGTGATATAGAGATGAAATTTTCAATTTTCTCCCCACTCTTTAACCACATTTTTACAATTGTCCCCACCTCTCTTGCATCTATTCTTGGACGAGTTTTTGCCCTTCCTTTTCGGTTTTAGGGTAATACTATTTTACTGAAAAGTCAAATATATTTCATGCTGTTAAGGCACTATTTCTTCATATATGGTACTCATGTAGAAAGTTTGAAATTGTTGTATATTTACATATTATTAATAAAATTCCATACCCACATTTTATACAATAGAAATGCAATCAATTTAATTGCATAATAAAATAAAAATATTTATTTATAATATTTTATACTTGCACTACACACATCTAGACTTAAAATATCGATTAAATCATGTGTGTCTCACGGGTGCAATAATGTGTTACCTATGATATATGAATACAAATACGAAGATATGGATACGATACGATACATGTACGTAATACGATAAATTTTAAAATTTTAGAATACGATACGTTGAGGATACGTGTATGTATATGCATGTATAATATTAAAAAAAAAATTGATTTAATAGATTCATTGACATAAATAAAAAAACTTCCAAGCCTTTAAATTTCTTTGTTATTTGTTGAACTTTTAATTTTTTACAAAATACAGACAACTTTATATCTTTTTCCTATTTTAGCCTAAAAAGTATTGTTTAATATTAAAAAAATACTTTGTCTGGTATCCAAGGCGGGTCGGATACTTCAAATTTTGTATCGAAAACGGCATTCAAAATTTTTGCTTTTCTTTTTACTTTTGGACATTTCAAAAATTTTTGAGATACAGTATCCGCATAGGATATGAGTTCGATATGAATATGATACTGGACAAAGTCATTTTTAAGAGTATATATGCATATCATAGTCTGTTACTAACCTTTCAATGAAGAGATGCTCGTTTAGTAAACTGAAGGTAGTTTTTCATATGTTTGGGGTAGTCATTGTTCATGAATACAATATTGTATGTGTTGGTGTAAAATGTATCTTGTATACATGTTGCTGATTTGTTAGAAACTTAGGAAAAATTGTTGCTAAACAAAATGCAATTATTGGATTATATACTGAAATAGGCACAAAATAACTAGAGAAGATGATGTGGGACTGAGGCAGGAGCGGAACCAGGATTTTGACTTAAGGGAGACCAAAATGTTAGAGAATTAATATTTTAATATTTATTTACATTTTTTCGGTGCAATCTTTTTTCTTATGATAATTAATTATTGAAGCATAAGTGAAAATACAAAAATTGTATCTAATATTGACGCAAATTATAATGTCATATTGCAAAAATATACAAATCATTGTTATTTATTTGAATAGCTTTGGGCATCCTAAAGTGTGATTGACCTTTCTAGTCTTTTACTTAATTAATATATTTTATGTGTATACTACAAATACCCACAATTCACATATACATCAATTGCATGAAAGGAAAATAATTAAACTAGAAGAGAAAAGTTGCATATATTACAACTCCTAATCACACAGTTCCTTATTTTATATCACAATGGTTACTTTACCTCTCTAATCTGAAAAAATTAAAATCTCATTGTCAAGAAGGAGAGAGCTAACATTCAACAACACCTCAATTGAACCGAAAAAGTTGCATGTTGCTAGTCAAAAAATATTATCAATTATTCATACCACCATTACCTATATATGATTTTCCCTTAAGCTCCTAGTTTTTGTCTTCACTATTCTATATTTACAATCATTTTCTACAAGAGAACACTCATGCTACCCATCATCAAGTACCTTTCTTCATTTTTATTTTTATTTTGATAGAAATTTCTTCATTTTATTTTTTAGTATTAATTAGTAGTTATATTTCACTATCAAATTCTTGTTTTATAGATGTCCATCGTCACTTTGATGAAATTCCTAAGCCAAATGAAAATTCTTCACTAGAGTAACTTTAAAATAACACATATGAAATATATAACAAAAATATCAAAATCAAATTTCAAATATTGTATGTAAATAATGCACTACCTTGTTAAGCTATGAAAGGAGAGAATTAACCTATTTTCGGAGTAGAGTTTAAAGGAAATAAGACCTAAAAGTTTTTTTCCCCCCTCTCTTTGTTTTGAGAAGAATAGAAGAGGAAGTGTGCACATAGGGAAATAAAAAAACAGCAACTTGCTTTTAGATGTGAATATGGAGGGAAATCTCATAGACTCGTGAATCTTAAGAAATGACTTATGGGTTTTGAACAACTCATGGGCGAAGAGCCTATGTACAAATTATAACTATAATCATAATCTAAAAATTGGGCTATGTAGCTAATGGAGTGTTGATCTGAGTCAATTATTCTACTATGTGTATTTGGGTCAGCTTGTGGGCTGGGAATGTGAAATTAATTTAATTCTTTGTTATTTTTTAAGAGGGGCAAAAATAAATTTGCTAAAAAAACTTGTACCTAAAAACTAGAAAAGTAAAAAAATTGAGGGGGAGGTGGCACCCTTCCCCCTCGCTCCGTCCCTTGGACTGAGGTGGCTGACGTCCAAACGCATTAACTAGGGAAATTCTATGCCACACCGGTATTAATGGTTCCGGTGTGGCATACACCATTGGATTGGGGGTATTTTAGTAAATACTCCCCCTCCTATTGGGGGATCCAATGGTGTATGCAACACCGGGACCATTGGTACCGGTGTGGCATAGAATGCCCCCATTAACTAAGTGGAGTATAACTGTATAAGTTAGAAAAGAAATAGTGGATAAAATATAAGTTAGAAAGAAGAAAAGAAGTGGATGAAGTAGATAAATCAAAAAGTGTACGCTTAATTAATCACTTTGATTTATTTAGATTTCATTCCATGAATTTGCCACTAGATTGCACGGATACGGATACGAAAACACGGGTACGACAAGATATAGACATGACGATACAAATTTTTAGAAATTGTAGGTGATATACCAAACTTGGGTCCTGGGTCGTTCTCGCACACGAACCCGTTGGTGACGTCGATTTTCCTCCCCAAAACTCTTAGGTCGGTCATTAATATGAGTCTAGTGAGTGGTGAAAGTGAATATGAATCCAACCTTCATCAATTACAAATTATGCTCTGGTATTAGGTTCGAAGAATCCGCGTGTTTCTAAGTGGATCAAATAGGGTCGACCCTTAACCTTAAGTGTGACCTAGGATCAGAGCCATCTATTAACTACACGTGGCGTGATCTTAGGGTCCCAACTATTACCATCATATCCGTACGATACAACATCTATAAATATCATCTCAATACAAGTAACAAGGGTCACAATCTGATTTTCTACCATAAACTTGAGAGTAAGTTCCCTATATATAAATTTGGGTTCTCAGCTCGCGAATACGACTCTCCACCTGGAAGCGTATCTAGTACCTGAACTACGTTAAACTTGATCCTCAAGTGGGTACGTAGGCAACTTAGTATCATCTAAGTGCAGTCTATAATCTAATTTTCACCTCGTTTAGTCGTGCGACTTGACCCAGATTGAGTTAGGAAAGGTCCCCCCGGATCCGACCTAAATCAGTAAGATACAACACGACAGAGATACGGCTATATATAATATATATATGTTATATTATGTATTTATATAATATAATATACAATTACATGTATGCATTAATAATGTGAAAAATAAAATAAAGTAAGAACTAATAATTTCGCACATATATAATTTCCCTCTTAAGCATTTTATCAAACATTTGGAAGTATGATGAACTTTTATGACTTTCACACATAATTTCTATATTAAACTCTTAAGTTTTTAAAATTTACTTGATATAGTACCCTTGTAGCAAAAAAGTCGAACTAACCCAAGCAAAATTCGAGCCCTGAAAGTGTGGTAGAATTGGAAAAGTAAAGTAATAATTCTAAGCCCAACCCCTTAGAATTGAATAGAAGAAGAATAGAAGATGACTTTGAAGTTGGAGCCATCATCTTAAAATAAAAGGAAACTAAAATGGTACTCAAAGAAGAGATTGAATTGCATTTTTTATTTTGATTCATGGGCTAGAAGATGTAATAAAGAAAAGAGGGTTGTACATGAGCTGCTTTGGAGTAGAGAAGAGGTGTAATCTAATTTTTGAATTAGTTAAATTATTCCTATTAGGAATTTAGGTCCCCCAAGTTTTGAAAATATAAAATTAACCCGTAGTGTCCTAAAACATGTCGGACACGTCCATAGTCGTGTCCGACCCTGTGTCTTATTTTTTCTTTTTATTTGATTTTCTGACACGCCGTGTAGCGTGTTTGAAACGTATTGGGGTCGTGTCTGGGGTGTGTTCGTACCCGCCAAATGTCTGATACTACATTATGTGATTTTAGAAATATCCATACATCATAGATTTGACATATTTGTATCTAAAACAGCACGCACCACAACCTTACAAGATTTGGTTATCTAAGAAGATAGGAAAAATTATTGAAAATACCTTAAAATAATTTATTATAATAGAAAAGCCCATGAAATATTTTTAACTGTATCATACTATACTGAAGTTGTGATTTTTCAATACAAAAATTCAGATTTTGGTACGAGTAGAGACCATACAGATTATTTTGGTCTGATTTCAGTGTTAGAAATTTGTATCGGTGAAAAATCATAATGAATCATTTATTATATATAATAATTGATTAATATATTCATATTGTATATAAATGATCTACAAAAGAAATATCTAGACTTTTATAGAACAAATACATTAAAAATTAAATTTATGACACAACTTATGCAGGGATATGGAGGATTTCCAAACTTTTATCCTTCACATTTCTTAAGCTGATTCCTATTTGAATTTATATTTTTAAATAAGTCCTATGGAATCAATGTTCTTGCGTTGTTATTATTATAAGAGTTGGTTCTTATTTGATTTTTATGTTCTATTGCCATTATTTTTTATTTTTTTTAGTGTATTAATGTAAAATTTTACTCGCTCAAATCTTTTTGAAGCCCATCAATTTTAAATAATAATATTTACTAAGATATTAATGTGATTTATATCTACTTTCTATATATAGTTTTTCAATCAATATATATATATATATATAATTTTTCTTCTATTGCTTTGATACATGTCAAGTCTATGGATCTTTCTCATGATCGATAAAGTCTTATATGATAATATATGATAATTTCATGAGACTTTTATAAATAAAGAGTGGATATAGTAACATTTAAATGAAGTCTGGTTTTTAGTTTTAACTATCTAATACCGCAACCATTGGTATGTCAATAAAATATCACAAAATCGAACTGTATGCACCCTTACATATTTCATCAAATTTTCATTTGAAAAAACCCAACAATTAAAGATAATATCTTTTCCTAACCAAAGTATCCTTACTTTATTAGTTTAAGAATTAATTAATCTTCCTTCTTTTAAAGACACCATTTTTTTTGGGTTTTTTTCTTCTAAATAATAAAATTATGTAATAAGAATTTTATACTCGATGTCTAGAATTCAAATATTTTATGATTTTTTTAGGTTTAACATGTTAATTAAATCAACAAACATTCATTGTCTTTTAGAAGATACAGAAAAATTATAAAAAGTTAAAACTAAAGTCTTAATCAATACAATTATCAATTTAAAAAATTCTAAATATTTTATATAAAACTCAAATTGATTAATTTATAATCTAAAGCTAAGATTAATTAAGTTAAAAAAAAAGCCTTAAATCCCCAACTCTTAGATTTTTGGAATGAGAAATTGGTAAAATAATTAATTATTATGGATTGAAAAAAATATTATTATGAATTTTTTGATAGAAAAGGTAATTCTAATGGAGTTTTAGTAATTCCCTCCCCCATCTCTCAAAAAAATATAAAAAATGAATGATTGCATTTAATTTCCTTTACAAGTTTCATTTTTAGTTAATTGTAAGTATCTCAACCTGTTCAACAAGGATCAACCATCTCCAAATTGATCTAATGGTATGGAAAAGGGAGAAGTCAATCATGAGATAAAATTACAAATCTTGATCTATAGTCAAACTAATCTCATTCACACCCTTTATCAAACCTAATCCCATACACCCAACCAACAACCCTTAAGAGATAAGGGATGATAATTGAGCCAATCACTATGTAAATTCAACTCAAGTAATAATCCATATCAAGCTAAGATATGGATTGATTAGCTCGAGAAATAAAACCACTGAATAATTTTTCTATAAGTTCAAAACTAAAATTTGAATTAAATGTAAAGCAAAAAATAAACCTATATTTCATAAATAACAAGCAAGTTCAAGTTCAAAATGTGAGTCTAGTTTGAGCTAATCAAAACTAAAATATTAGTCACCTCATTATGAATATGGTGTTGAATTATTCATATAACCTTTCCAATCTTCACCTCATTATCATAGTTATAGTTATAGAGGTAATACATTTTATATTATATTTCAAAGTAGCATAAAACAAATAATATTTTTTTTTCTCTCCTTTTTATTCTATATAGGGTTATTTGTATTTACTTCCCCTGAGGTATTGCATTTTGACAAGAACTTTCCATCATGCCTTGAAATTTGGCATCCACTACCCTTATGTATAAAAATATTATGTTCTACCCTTATTACCCTTAATTTTTCTTTTTCTCTATTTTCTTTTTCACCTTCCTTTTTTTTCTTTCATTAAATAGAAAAAAAGAAATTAAATGAATTGAAATTACGTTCATGAAATTTTTTGTCAAAAATAATTCTAACTGTTAATTATTTTTATTTAAAAGTTGGTATAACAAACAATATAATAAGAGAAACATGATCCTCCCCCCACCCCCACCCAAAAAAAATTCTTATATCCAAAAAATTCATAAAAGTATTTCTTTTTCAATCTCAAATACTCATTTTACAATCTTTTCAATGGGAAAAACAAAAGTTAAGATTAACAACTTTGGAAAATAAATATTATCATGAGTTTTCGGAATATAAAAGTCTATTTTAGTGAGTTGTTAGTAATTATTCATAAATTAAATTTATTTTAAATAAACTTAAATGATTTGTCTCTCAATTTCCTTCTTGTAGTTTTGATTTATATTTTCCAATGTTTCAAGTAAGTTTTTAATAAATTAGTACTGCTTTATTTTATAAAAAATGTACACCTTTATATTGACTATTGCAATAAATAAAAATCTAAAAATCAAAAGAGTAATATTGTATTGATTTATTTGCTTAAGGACCCTTAAATTTGAAGTAGAAACTGAAGACTATACATATTATTTGATAATATAGGCATCCCATTGTTCATTTTCACTTTCATATTAGATATTTCAAATCATAATATTTTTTCCCTAGTGAATATTTAACTTTTCTTTTATATTTATTCTATTTCTTATTCATCTTATCTCTACATTGAACAAAAAAGAAAGAATTAAAAAGAGAAGACGACGAGAAAACATAACGGGGCTTTGAAATTAAAATAAAATTGCTCTATCATTTTCATACTATTATTATTATAATAAACAATAATGTAACTCTATAAAGATATAAATTTTTTATTATTTATAAAAAATAAAAGAACTACTTCTTTTGGTGACATAAAAGAACTACTAATTTATTAAAACTTGTTTGAGACCTTAAAAAGTATAATTTGAGAACCACGCAAAAAAAGTTGATAGAATACATCTCTAATTTCTTTTAATTAGTTTAACATATTGTTTGTTATAACTATTTAAATAAAAATAACTATTCCTTGGAATTGTTTTCATTGAAAAACTTTCATAAGATTAATTTCTATTTATTTATTTCATTTCTATTTAATAAGAAAAAGGAAAAAAATATTATTTTGGCTATTGCAAGAAAAAGAAAAATTAAAAGATAAAAAAAGTAGTACATATAATTGTTTTTATACCTAGGGGGTGGTGGATGCTAAATTTTAATACATGAGAGAGGTCTTTGCCAAATATATATTACCTCAGGGAGGTGGATGAAAATAGTTCGTTTTTTATATTATATTCATTATCCAACCAACTTTTAACAAGTGGTATCTATACATCTGGCTTTTGACTCTTTGACTTTTCTTTAGCTAAGGACACACCGGCCAGGTAACCTGGTCAAATCAAATAAGTTCAACAAATTAATTATCAATAATAAGTTATAACACATTTTATTCTCAAAATAATTTAAAATTTCACCATTAAGAAAAGTAATAAAGTAAGTAGTAGAAAATTAGAGGGCATGGACGCCATTTGTCGTCATCTATTACTAAAAATTAAATTATGGAACATAAAGTCGTTATCTTCTATAATAATTTGATTCTAAATTTTGTATTTACACTATAAATGTACCTCAATGTATATATTTTCTCTTTCATTTGTAAATTTGTAGATTTTGGTTTGCACCATTCCTTACATAACATAATAGAAGCATTTAGACAATACCGACCAAATAGACGTGTGGATAATATTATTGAGCTCAATTGGGTCGTATAATAATTATTGAATTTAAATAAATTAATTATTAATTTTTATCTAATATTGTAAGATTTAAAAATTCAAAATAAGACAGTTTTCAGTGTTGTTTAATTTAGAATAAAACAGCTAAATTTTCCATGTGTATTTTTCTTACTAATAATAGTTATCAATCATATTACTCCATTTTTGTTGTGTTCGTTTTGTTAAATTACAAATTAAGTATTATTATTAAAAGAAAATTAATATAATTTAATACTCACTTAAGAAAATTAATATAATTTAATACTCATTTAAGAAAATTATTAGATAATAATAATAATAATCATCAAAATTGAATTAAACATTTAAATTGTCTTGTATCCCGTGCCCTGACACTGTTATCAACATTCAATACCTTAACAAAAAGTCACGAGGTGTGGCATGGTGGTAGTTCACCTCGTCCCTTACCAATTAGGTTGGGAGTTCGATTTTCACCCATGTGATGAAGCACATTTTTTGGCCAGCGGTATACCTCCAATGGAAGAGCTCTCACGACGAAAGAGATTAATCACTGCTGTCAGCGTTAGTCACCTTGGGTTCACATAAAAAAATAAAATAAAAAATACCTTGTTAAAGATTAAGTCCATAATTTCATTTTTTGTGATAAGTACCATAAAAATATATTAAAAACAACAAAAAAAATAATAGCACCATATATGATGTAAGTATGTATGATTGTACATACGTATATACATACACATAGAAAGCAAATATAAATAGAGACACATCATATGGAAAAAGGAGTAAGTAGAGCCGAAAACCCACCCCCTTGGTACACAATAATTGTGATATTGATATAGCCATCATCATCCATCCAACAAATCTACCCCACAACCCCCAAAACCACAAAAGAGCAAAACAACATCAACAATTTAACAGGGAGAGATTAGATTTGTTAATGGCAGGTTTACAGAGATCTGCAGTATCATTCAGGAGACAAGGCTCTTCCGGATCAGTATGGGACGACAAATTCCTAAATAGCTTGAATCAGCTCGCTAATCAACAGAAAGAAGAGAAAGAGAAAGAGAAAGAGAACAACAACAACAAACCTCAACAGGAAACTAAAGAAGATTCAACCGCCGCCGCCGCCGCCTCGACCAATTCGTCGCCAGCCGCCGGATTGACGATCGAGAGGAGCCGATCCAACGGCGGGAGGGGATTCCGTACAGGAAAGGTGTCTCCGGCGATCGAACCGCCGTCTCCTAGGGTTTCGGCGTGTGGATTTTGCGGTGCTTTTGGGAAAAGTAACAAGACGCGCCGCCGTCCGCCGAAGTCCGGTAAGCGCGTGATGTGAGATTTGATCGGTGGAGGGAATGGATAGGGCTGGGATTCATCTTGATGAAATTGAGGTGGAAGAATTTTGAATTCAATATGAAAGGATCGAATCTTCTTAATTCTGTTTTTATCCTTTTCTTTTCTTTTTCTTTTTCTTTTTTTTTGGTTTTCAGATGGATTTAATTTGGGTTTTAGGGTGTAGAATTAAAATGTAGTTTTATTTTTTTTGCAATGTTTCTTCATATTGATGTAACGTTATGTGTGCATATCTTTGTTATGAATCGAGATTGCTGCTGTTCACAAGCTTTTCTTCTGATTTTGAGATTCATGTAGATGTTCATGTCATTTATAGGTATATTTGTAAACAAATCGAATGGAACAAGTTGTTAATCAGCATGTTTGAATTATTATCAAGTTTCAGAATTTATGTCTGAACTAGATTTGATTGTTAATCGAATCAAGCTCAAATGAGCTTCATTCGAGTTGAACAAGAATCGAACACTTGTAGTTTGATTTATTCACGCATTTTATCATTTTATACTAATTAAGTCTAGTTTGAGTCGACCTTCAAATTTATCCAATACATAAAATGTTATTTAAGTTTGGTTTGAAATGTTAACGGGTCGCGCTCAAATGAATTTTTATCTCGAGTCTGATTATAGTTTGATTAGTTTTTCATCTTTTTTCCGCGGTGTTTTTTTGGGTAAATAATCGCATTCCTAGGTGTTTGTTATGATAATTATGTATGGTGGGATCTCTTTAGTATCGATAATAGATGAACAAATATGATTATTCAGGACAATAATGATTTCCAATATCATTCTTAAGGATTTTTGCAATTATGATTATTCAGGACAATTATGATTTTGATTGTTCAGGACAATTATGATTATTCAAGTACTTAAGATTTCTAGTATCATTCTCAAGGATTTTTGCAATTTGGATTTTGGAGTTTATGAGCGACCATATGAATTTATTTGATTATTCACGTCTAGTTATGCATACAAATTCTAATTTATTTAGAGCATTGGGAGTGTTGCGACTCCTAAGAATAACTCAGTTAAGAGGAGATCCAATTACCAAGTATCACTCACCCTACGAACTATCAGACCATTGAGAATTACTCGAAAATTTGAGATTTTTGTAGATCTTATTGGATAATTCTATAATGGATTGGGGTAACACTAACTGCTCGATTATATGGTATTCAAATCACCGGTTTTGGATACACTGAAAGTGTTCTCTCAATGCATCCAATAATTATGCGCCACGTTTGTCCACAATTGTTTTTTAATTGATTCACACAAACGAGAGTAAATGATCATCACTCGCAAGTATTTTACACTTCAACGAGAGCACTTTAAAGAGAGCAATCACGGCCGATGAAGCCTAGCTCTACTGACGAAATCGAATGCCCAACATATTAGAGGTCTTGAGTTCGGCCCCACCCGTATATTGATATTTCTCTAATTTCATAATAATTGTTAGCTAATTATAATAATTATTAGTTGATTACCGATTCTTACTATTTGTAATTGATAAATTTCATCATGTAATCGATTCATGGGTGGGGGTCGCAAGCTCGACCTTTGGTCCATCAAAGAAGTTCATTATCTATTTTCTATTTTTCCTAATAAGAGTATTCACTTCTTATGTTATGCGATCATTATACTATTTATTTTAATAATTGCATAGCGTAAGAATTTAATGTACATTATATGCACTTGTCGAGCAGACATGATATACAATACGAGATGCAACACCATTTTGTAATACAAGATCTTGCGTGAGAATAGTGGAGATCATTTTGCTCTTTATTTTAATTTATTTATATACATGGTAATAGATAATAGTTATCAATTACGCTAAAATTATATATTTTGGAAGGTGTATTGTTCAAATTTTGTTTTAGTCAAAAAAATAATTTTCATATGTACTTCAAGAGCAACTTTGAAACAAAATAGTAAAATTGACATTTATTGAATTTTTAATAAAAGTCAAAATTAGACATCTTCTTCATGTTTGTGTCATTGTGTTGGTGGTGATTAGAAAGAAAAATATTCATAATTTCGGGTTTGATACTTTAATTGCGAGAAGGCTAAGGATACTTGAAAAGATTAAGGTATATATAAAAGTAAGGATCTTTGTCTATTAATAAGATTGAGACCTCGTGATTTAAAGATCATGTATTCGATCACACCAAATGTGTAAATTATTTCTCTATTTATATAATAATTTTTTTAATAAAATATTTATATAATAGTTTAGTGCTTCTAATTTGTAAAAAATCACATATATGTGATAATTGAGTCGATTTTTGATATAATAACGTAACAGTCTCGTTATAAAAAAAAAAGTAAAGATCTTTCTGTATCCTTAAAGCATTATCTGTATCCTTAAAGCATTAATATTCGTAAAGCATTAAAAACAAGCATACAATTATAACAATCATCTTTATTTAGTGTGCGTATGAGAGAGATACCCTTGTCGAAAACCCTATGGGTAACCCAGAGGCAGTACAACCACTAAATTTCGCAAATCCTTTGTCTCTCCTCTCCACTCTGTGGAAGCATCTTATAGTGCTAATCAACCAGGCGGAACCATTCATTTGGATTCCTTTTCCTTTAGCCCTTCCAATAGTCCTCACATATCAGGTTTTTCCTCTCTTATGGCCCAACCCCTTGCGGAGAGACATCCTTCCGAAGAGAATCCTGAAATCCCTCCTGACATTCAAACCCATTGATTTCATTCTATATAACGATCTAAAATACACCGTCAGATCTGTGGCCTCAGTCTACAATACACTGTCAGATTGGGATGATTAGTTTATCTTTTACGATAACACCTCTCAATTCAACAATATTTGATGAATAAATCGGAAGTATTGGTACTTATCTAATATAAAATTTCCCCCTATCTAACAATACTAATTATCTTGAAGGGGATAGTGTTGTGGTGCTTTCCAAACTTCATTCTCATCTTCCAGATGATTCTTTTTTTAGTTCCTTTTATTTTGATGTTAAGTCAATTCTTGTTTTGTTGGATTATTCTTTAAGTTGTGTTTGACGATCAGCAAACAAAGTAGTTCATCGTCTTGCTAGGAATGCCTTTTGCTTTGGTTTTGTGGAGGGTCTTTTGCCTCTGGATTTTGCTCGTCCTATTCTTGATGCTGATTTAGCATCTGTTTGATGAAAGTTATATCGATTTTACCTAAAAAAAAAGAATACTAATTAATTATCAAAAAAGAACACAAAAACACGCCACTGACTCCACGATGGATACCCGATAGGATCCTCACAATGTGTGTGTTTACATGATCTTTTTCAATTATATGTAGTTAGTTAGGTCATCAAAATTGACCTTGACTAATACACACCAATTTTCTCATAAAGAGGACTAATCAATTCGTGATATCCTCTTTTTTTTTTTTGGTTTGTTTAAACTCGATCATCTCTGATAAAAAGTTAGATAACAATAGATTACGCAGCATCTTGCATCTCTGATAAAAAGTTAGATAACAATAGATTACACAGCATCTTGCCACTAGACAAGACGCATCATCAAGTTTTAACGGTTAAAATTTTCGCGCGAGATTGAAATACTCATATAAGTAATAAATAATACATGGAGTACTAACTAAACTACAAAATAAGAGGTCGATTTTAGATTGTTCACCAAGAGTGATGCCTCGTCAAAAGTAAGATAATGAGGCAAATCAAAGAAGACATCATGCGATGGCCACCCAGCTCACTGAAAAGCTAGAGAAATTTTAAAGCGAAATTTAAACGATACCAAATAAGGAAAAAGAGAGAGGAGAGCAGAAAAATTCGTGGAGAAGAAAGCTCTGATATAGTTCTTGTAGGAGAGGTTTTTAAGATTCTTTCGCATTTTTAATATAACACATTGGAGATTTTATGCATTTTACCTAATTTGCGATATGCTTAAAGCGTGAAAGTATAATGTGATTACAAGGCGGCATTTTCTTTGGTGCGGTAGTTCAACTACTTGAAATTCTAGGAATATTTGGCACTCAAAAATTTCATTTAATTTATTTGTGGTTTATGTAATTCAACAAAACATGCTTTTAGTTTGTTTTTTTGGTAATTAAAACATGCTTTTGTAAGTTTCAAAAAACGATCCCCGCCCCCCACGACCACCAAAACAATCAATTTGATAAATCGATCAAATGAGTGAAGAATGATGATTGTTATTTATTGCATAAACATTTTCACAAATCTATTAAAGAAATTTATTTAATTTTTTCTTCAGCTCAAAATAGATGAAAACACTGTATATACATTTAGTGTGAGATCAAAAACTTAGATTAGTCCCCAAATTGAGACCAAAAATACAAATGCAAAAGATGAGGTGCAAAGGTTTACAATCACTTGAGGCAGGCAACAATCTTCGTCCGACTCAATTTATATTGGAATTGGGAACTAACACTTCAAGTCTACTAATATCACTATATCCTGTTATTTTCCAGTAGACTGAATTTATTGAAGTCAATTGATATATGCCAATTTTATACACGATTCGCCCCGTTTAGCAAATTGATTTTGATGGTTTCTTTGATAATTTGATCACATATGATGCTTTGACCTTTGTTTTCTCATATTTTATAGAATAACATAACATTTAGAGGAAAAGAACAAAGATTGAAGGTAAATCATGCATAAAGATAAAAACTGTCTGTGCAGTGCTAGCGTTTATGGAATATATTTCTCTAACCATGTCCAAATTACACACTTGGTATACCAATGGAAAGCTAAGAGGCAAAGGCACATTTTTTATGTTGAAGACAAAGCTCAGATATGTAGGGAAGGAGGTGAAAAAGTCATCGGAAGAGACGTCTTACGATGGAGTTTTCTCATTCAGTGACTTGTGAGACAATTTTATCATCTTTAACGTTTGATTTAAGCCTTGGTGTCTTCTTGAAAGCTGTAGATCTTTGTCTTAGGATTCTACAGCAACTTGAATCAGCTTATTCTGACATCATTAGAGAACGTTATGCATATTTTACCAAAACTGGACGGAGCATCAGGGGAACACCGCGGCGTTCGAGGCGGCGGAAGTGGCCTATTTATAGACCATTCAGGTCATTTGAAAAAAAAAAAGAAGCCCTAAATACGCTCTAAAGACCCTAGGGGGGCAGCCACAACCCAAGGAGGGGAGAGAAGCACTTCGGAGCAAGAATCGAACGTCATAACGTCTCGTTGAACATCCGAATTTGCAAGACGACGGAGAAGTCATCGAGGAGTCGATTTCACTACGGTTATTCGGGAGTTGTTATATCATTAATTCTTTTACTTTTCCAACTCTTTAGTATGACTTGTATGATTACGATTTGCATTTATGACATGAGTATGATTAAGGCCGTGGCTAGGCCATTTATGATATTGTGATTGTTGTTGTTTTGGTGTTTATTGAATTAATGTTGGCTTTAGTTACGTATTCAATAGTTGATCTCAATGCTTCACTTGTTTGATCACCAAGTGTTCGATAAAATGCCTAGGTTAGAGATCGAGAGATAATAATCTAGGGAAGATTTAAACATTGAATACCCTATAGTTAAACCGACTAGAGATAGACTCGATTTCTTTAGGTGGCTTTCCATTCACGTGGGGAATTCCTAGACCTTAAATGCATCTTTGTTAAGCCGGATTTTCATATAGAGATATATAGGAAAACGTTAACAAGGGTAGGGTTGCTATGCCAAGAGATTGGGTAGTATGTACATTAAGGAATTTCGCCTTAGCTAAATCAATCTAATAATTCAATAGAACCTAAATCACAATCGAAATGCATAATTGGTTGAACCATGTGCCTTGATCGCTTCTCTCTATTGCTTTCTCCCTTTGTTTGGTTTGAAGTTGCCTTAGTTTATTTTCTTGTTTTGATAATTGGTTAAATCAACCTCTTATCGACCAATCTAACTTAGAAAAGAATAATACAGTAGTCTCAGTACTTAGATAGTAGTTGTCCCTGTGGAGACGATAAACCTGGACTTAACGTCCACTTTATTACTACACACGACCAGTACACTTGCTGTGCATACACGTAAGATTCTGTCGTGTCATCAATCATCAGACACTATTGATTGTAAAATATGTGGATGAAAAAAAACACCCTACTCATTCTCATTCAACAATGTCTGATGGGCCAGTTCTAATGAGCTCATCATCTCAGTGCTCATACCCCTTTGTCCAGCGGCTTTGAATTTATTTGTTATTGATGGACATGATCCATTTGACGCCATTACTATGGTATATATTTTTATACCACCACACTAGTTAATAAAGTGTTGCCCCCAGTCCACTAATGCGACCGAGCACTACCACTATATCGTGTTATTTTTAAGTGAACTGAGTTCATTGAAATCAATCTACCCAACATAAGAAAAGTGCAGAGAGTGTGGTGATAAAAATCATTTCATTCACCCTAACCCATTAATGTTATGTATCAGTTCTAATGGACCCGACCTCATAAAACGGTCCCCCTTAATTCAAGGGGTACCCCTTCTGCCCTTCGTCCTACAATCTTAAATTTACTGAAATTGTTACACTCGATCCATCCCGTAACCGCACTTCTGCGCCCTTAAGTCCAGTCTTCCATCATAACAAGTTGCTAGTGGGAGGAGAAAGTAGTGCCCTTCTACCTACTAGTGTTCTCATCAAAGTGGCACTTCATTATAGCCATTTGTTAATGCATGGGACACAATTACGCAATAATTAGGTGCAATCATAAGTTTGTTGACAGTTAGTCAAATGATAATTCTGTCACGAGATTGCCAGCTGTACATCAATATTAGCTTAAACAATTTCTCAACTTTATCCTAACATGCTAAGTACAGCTCCCACCCAATCTTTTGTCATTTTCATTCTTTAGACCGCTTTGATGGATTGTTCTAGTAAGGTCTTAGGATTTCTATTGTTGAAGTTTTATATATTATTTTGTGATAATGAAGGTGTTTTTACCTTCTAAAACTAGTATTTAACGCTCCTACAAGTTTCTTACAGAGATTAATTGTAAATTCACGTATAGGATACGACTAAATGACCTGAAACATAACGAATAGCTATTTCGAAAGTCTCCTCTCAAAAACGACTCAAATTTTTTAATTACTACAAGTTTGTTACAGAGATTAATTGTAAATTCACTTATAGGATACGGCTAAATCACCTGAAACATAACGAATAGCTATTTCGAAAGTCTCCTCTAAAAAACGACTAAAAGTTCTTAATTATGCAAGTGAACGAACTGATGAAGGTTAAAATAATGAAAAGTTGACAGTTGACACAAGAAGTGTGTTTATATAGACAATAAAAACATATTTTTCGGAATAATACATAGTTCGGAATTCTAATTTATTTTCAGAGGCTGCGCCAATTTCTAAGTACCTATTCAGAAAAGGAACTCTAAGATTAATTCTGGAAAAGACACTTTTTTGGAAAAAAAAAATTTAACATTGAAAATCTTTGACAACTACACTACGCCAAAATAATTTCAAAATAATAAAATAACTTTGAAAATGAATAAATATCCAAGTGAATTTATATTATATATAGAATATACATTTCAAAGTCGATTGTTCCCTCTAAGTTCTATTTTCAACTTTAAGTAGGTGCCGGACAAGGAATACATTATATATGCAAGTATAGTGCTATCTAACATCCCGAGTAGACGAACAAATAAAATCGTCTATAAGTCCAATAACAAAGAACGTTCTGTACAATAACACATGGATAGTGGTTGTGATAGTTCCAAGACCTGAAATTCCAAGACTCCATAAGATTTTTTTAAAAAAGATGATTGTCTTTGGAGAATCCACCAAGAAAAGGGGAAAAAAATGGCTTTCAAAACTTGCAAAAACGCAAATGGAAACTGCACAACCTTTCATAACCACTGCCCATGAATGAATAAAAAATGCATGCAACATAAACCTAATAAATGAAGGTTCAAAAGATCAGAATTGGAATTTTATAGTATCTAGTACATTATAAGAGGTGATGCTATATATCCTTGAAAATAATACTTTCAGAAGTATGTGAAAAATCAGTTTATCGCAGTAATGAAACAAAAAAGTACAGTGCAAAATCATTGATAACATAACAGACCTTGAAGAGAATTGACAGCAATCTCCAGACAACACCCGAGTCAAGGGAAGGCTTCACAAATATTTCCTAGCAAGGGCCCGAACTTTTGTATCAAAATGTGATGATGTGATACGACTTCCAGGAAGGTAAAGGGGATTGAGAAGAGTCTGCAAAATGTTGACTCCTAGATCAGCAATTTATTTGTTGATAGGTTTCAAACCAAAAAACAAAAAAATACAGAGGTTTTTTATACTGTTACCAAATATTGCAAAAAATTTCTTTCCTGAAAGGAGCATGGAAGGTTAAAATGTTCTATAGATAATTGTTGTACAATTCACATAAGAAACTACAATTTGTACTTAATAGTATCAAAGTCACAACTAAAGCGGAAAAAGTAAATAATAATGATCTTTGGCACGATTCTTCCAAATGCAATTGCCGATGCTAGAACTTCACTTGGTTTCTCAGCTTCTCAAAGAGGAAAAGAGTTCATTTTCCGCGTACTTCATAGCTTTTTTTTCCCTTTTTCTTTTAGGGGAATAAAGCTGGTTTCTCAAATTCTCCTTCGGATTTGTATCTCTAACCTATTTATTTGCAGGGCACCTGTAGCACCATTGGGCTACACGCTCGTCCCTCCATGAACTTCATAGTTTGTTGTGTTTAACTCAATATTGCATCAATGCTACATGATTACAAGTCAATAAAGCTTCTCCAGAGATACATAAGTTGAGGAGAATTATAGCGACAAGAATGCATTGGTAAGTTATTATGAGTGATCTATGCATCTATGTGTCAGTTTCTCATGCAAGCTTGCACACTTCATTCAGCAGAAATCTGGCTGAGGCATGTTTGACAACTCATGTAGAAAAGGACAGCACCAAGGAATAAAATGGAAATGGAATAAGACATTCTACTGAAGGCAGTAAAAAATAAAAGAAGCTAATATTATAACACACTCGCATCTCTAAGGACTCTCAAAAGCTTCTCATGATGCCTTTGTATGGAGGAGGGCGCATTTGCCCAGATCTTCTAGCAATCCTAAACCAACAGTTTTGATCAAAGAATGATTTTTTACATTTCTCCAATAGACTCCTAGCTTTAGAACTCATGTAGCAGGTAACTAATGAAATCAAGAACCTGAGATCAGCCAAAAAAGAACGAATTTCCCCTATCGCCTATCGAGACTTCATTACTACCCAATAATGTATATATGCTTACTTGAGAGTTTCAGGAGTCTATATCATTCAAAACTATGAAATAAGTGACAAAGTAACTACCATACGGAAACACTCTCTAATGACCAATTTTTGAGAATCCAACCTACTCTAGTTTTTTCATGGCCTAAATAGTCCAAATCATGTATTTACCTTAAAAAAAAATTCAACCATGGAATTGAATAAATTAACGAAGCATGTCGTAATACTTGCCTTGATATACAGCTCATGAACCTCTTGGAAGAAGCTCTTGATTCCATCATCATTACGAGAATCATGAAGCAGCATCAATCGAGTATGTATGACTTTTAACAGTTAAGGAAACAAAATCAATGATACATGGGAATTAGCTCTATCAGTTGAACAAGATACAGTTTAATGGCCAGGTTGAAAATAATGATATGCATGAAAGGAACTTATGAATACAGAGCAATACTCCGGCCATGTAGGAGCACTGAGTTTAATTGAAATTCTCATTCTAAAGTTTTACGGAACCAAATCAGTATGAATAATGTATTAGAAAAACTATTACATAAAACATAATTAGGGTCATTTTAATGTGAAGTATAATCAGTCCTATGGTTCTACAGAGTGAAATTAATTGGTTCTAGAGCAAGATCATATTTAAGAACATTCAATTGGTTAAGAAGTTAAAATGAAGGTTACAAAAATCCAAATAAATGAAGCATGCCAGCCATTCAAAATGGGAACACATTTTTATCTTAATTTGATGTAGGACAAGACGTGTGATATTTATTCTAATACGGAGCAGAACATCAGGAATTAACAGCAGAGCTCGTCACTTTATGTTGCATTATGGGCTGGAATTTCTAGGAAGAGTTGTACCACTGAAACTTAAACAAAAGTATAAATTAAGAGTTTGGCAAGTTAGAAGAGAGAAGAAAAAGAAAGGTTTTTGTTTCAAGAGATTAACCTATTTATAACCTCAAATTCACAGACATAAATATCAACTCTACCAATAAAATTCAAGAATTCATACTTATTTACAAATTGCTTGATTTCCTGTGACCATCAGGAGACATGCCATATAACTTGGGAAACATATTAAATAAGTGACCCTTGAAACTTCACCAAAGATTTTCCAGAAAAAAGTATATTACCTTTTCACTTTTACGACACCTTATACCTGTGAAACTAGTAACAAAATAAATCCTAGACACTAAAGTTCCAGCAGCTTATGATATAAAAGGACATCATGGTTGCTGTTTAAGTGACAAAACTTGTTGCACATCACTCTACATGTAGAGGACTAGATTTCCCCTTCTTTTGGTGCCAAACCCCTACCACGATCTAGACCAGAAAGTAACGTGCCACAGGTAAAAATAGAAATAACCAGCATGACTATCACCTGAATTATACCAGACCACAAGGTTCCCACGAATATAATTGTTAAGCTTCTACAAAACCAAAACGATTTCAAGTATCTGTCAGGCTAAGAATTGGGCGAATGAGATCAATGGGCTTCAAATCCACAATATAGCCCCTCATAATGTTAAGTTATTATGAGGTACAAGTCCTTGATAAAAATAACCAATTGTTATTAGAATCAATAATTTGATATCCAAAGGACTTGAAATTCTTTCTCACACCCAACCCTATAATTCCATGTCCAAAAGTAGGAAACAGTGATGCAAAATAGAAGGAATTCTCAGTGCATGTACTAGCATAACTATAAGTTAAAGATGAAAAAGATTTAAAAGGTGAAAATCAGTTTCTGTCGAGTAAGAGCCAAAACTCCATTCTACGAAAAAAAATAAAAAAATGCAGCAGCATTACATATATGTCATCAAAATTTGTCCCGAATAATCCTTTCACAAGAATAACCAAACACTGCAAGATCATTTCAGATACAGATAAGTTACTCTAGCAGAACGGTAAAATGTTCATTCATTATTTACTTTTTTCATAGGTATAAATCCTCAAGAAAAACAGGCTAAGCATCAAATCAGTCGAAACAAATGAAAGGATATGACCAGCAGTCACGTATACCGACACCACCAAGTCATTGAATCTATCAATTGCTTTTAGAAACCTGATTCATAAAACACACCAAAAGATATGATTAAGCAATGGCTACAAAACAATCAACAAACAAGTTAGCAATTTCCAATTATCATTATACGAGCGCAATAAGTTCAGCTCGATTACACGTACAAACACACACACACACACCGTATGTACAACCGTATGAAGTGATTGGGATGAAAATCTCACATAGCACTCGTAGTCCAAGCCATGTCCTGAACAATGTCCAAAGCGGCGTGCAATATGAACTGGTGCTGATGAGCAGCATCCTCTTTCTACCATAATTTATTACCAAATTCGTTAAAAATTATCCATAACCATAACAAATTCATCAAAATTCGATAAAAATGCAAATTAAATAAATAACCGCAGAATTAAGCTAATTCGAATGGGGGAAAATGAAATGAATCGTACTTTGGGGACGGTGCCGACTTCAGCTTCGTAAATCGGAATGTCATTTTTGCTGACGATCATAAAACACGCAGTACTTGCCATTGATTGCTCACTCTTCTTCTTTTACTACAGTATAATCTTTCGGCTGATTTCAAAATTAATTGTTAAATTTCAAAAAATAATGAAAAGCATCTAAATTTTACGAGGATTTAGATCGAATCATAGAGAAATTGAAAGAGATCTAATACCTGAGGAGATGAAATTAGCGGCAAAATACTTTGTCCAAAAACAAGAGATTGGAATTTCTTTGCGAGTTCAGAGGGGTATTTAGGTCACACGGTACTAAAATAAAAGGGATAAGTGCAAACACCCGTCAGTTACGTCATGGGTTATGTGCACTTTGCCCAATATGCGATTTACCTGATTTATTAAAAATGTGCACTTCATTCCCTCGGATAGCTTGGACAAGGGCAAAGTGCTACTAAACACATAAGTCAAGGGGCAAAGTGCTACAAAAACGCATAAATCAGGGGGCAAAGTGCTACAAAAACACATAAGACAGGCAAAGTGCTACTAAACACATAAGTCAAGGGGTAAAGTGCTACAAAAACGCATAAATCAGGGGGCAAAGTGCTACAAAAACACATAAGACAGAGGGCAAAATTCCAATTTTTATGATAAGTGAAGCGACTGAATTTGCCCGAGCTGCTCGAAGGAGTGAATTGCACATTTTTGATAAGTGAGGGGGTAAATCGTATATTTCAATATATTGGGGGACAAAGTGCACATCACCCCATAACTGAGGGGCTGTATGTTATTATCCCAAAATAAAATAACAATTACCAAATATTCTGAAAATAAACTTTTGGGTAAAACACATTTTGCCTCAACAACTAGTGGTAATTTCAACAAAATTGAGCTTTATTTCTCATCGAAAAATGAGATAGTTGAGTTTAAGGAAAAAGATAAAACAATCATGTTTTGCCTATTTTCCTTCCAAAATTATTCACGTAATTTAAGTATGTGTCTCGTTAGGAAGATTCTTAACGAAAAAATATAAGAGGCAAGAAAGTGGAAAAAGATTTATTTGCTTACAATTTTGCCCTTGAGAAAACACATTTTGCGACTCCAAAACTAGAGGTAATTTGCACATTGCGCAATCATCGAATTTGGATATTTATTTTTTGGGATAATAGCATACACCCCTCAATTATGGAGTGATGTGCACTTTGCCCTCTAACTTATTGAAATGTACACATTGCCCTCTCACTTATCATAAAATGTGCAGTTCATCCCCTTGGGCAATTCGGGCAGATTCGGGCACCACATTTATCATAAAAAATGGATTTTTGCCCCTTAACTTATGTGTTTTTGTAGCATTTTGCCCCCTCACTTATGTGTTTTGTAGCACTTTACCCCTTGCCTAAACTGCCCGATGAGGTGAAGTGCATATTTTATGATAAGTGAGGGGGCAAAGTGTACATCATCCCATAAGGGTGTCTGCCATTATCCCTTATTTTTCATTGGAGAAAATGAGTTGTCCTAGTTTAAAGAGGATAAAAATGTCATTTTTCGCCTCATTTCCTTCCAATGATTCATGTAATTTGAGTGTGCATCGTCTAGGAACATCATAACTCATAAGCAAAAAAAAAAAAGATAAGATAAGCATAAAGGTAAGCTACTGAGAAAACACATTTTACCTCCAAAACTCAAGCTAATTTGCATATTGCTTTGCACCAATAATTAAGTTCAGCCTTCATCTATAGTCGGAAAATATGAGTTGGTCGAGTTTAAGGAGGATAAAAATTATCCATTTTTTTCGTCTCATTTCCTTAATAAATTACTTATTATTATTATATATATTAAATAAAAAAGAAAGACGAGAAAATGAAAAGGTGAAAATGCTTTATTTGTTTACCGGTTTTGCCGCAGAGACTTGCGATCAAATGACATCCATCAAACAGAACATATAGAAGAATCTACCCCTCGAAAGGCCGACTCTTTATGCCCAGAATATGAGGAAGCTCAGATCTTCTTCTTCTTCTTCTTCTTCTTCATATGCATTTTCTTGTTATTCTAATTATTATTATTTTCTTCACATTCTGTATGTCACCATTTATTTGCTCTTAAACTCTGGGCTTTACACAAACTCTGCCACCACCTCAAAAACTGTAATTCTTAACATTGATGATTTTGGTGCTAAAGGGGATGGAATCACTGATAACGCCAAGGTATAAATTCCCTATTTTTATGTTTCCTTTTTCTTTTCTGTGGTGAACATATATAATGGTTGTATTTATTGATTTAATTGGTGTAGTTTTGCTATTTTTGGACATGTTTTGTGCTAGCTTCATGATCATACTATGTGTGTATTTGATTGCTTGGAGTCATAATGTGGGGATATAATAAGGAGTTTACTTAAATGAACAAAATCATGCTTTCGATTTTATATGTGATGTTATGACCTATCTATTCATCAAGATATGTTACGTATAAAATTAGTCGAAGCCGTATAATTTGAGACATTAATGTTATGCTGGCATAATGGAGTGTGGAGCTAGCCAATGCAGCTTTACAGAAGGATGATATATTGACTGCATTAAATTGGAGTCTCGATCCGAATTGCGTTGGCTAGAATTTTCCATGAAAATTTAGCTGAGGGGCCTTAATTGTGTGTCATCAAGTGCAGCTTATGATGCTTTGCAGAATCTTCACTAAATTAAGTGCAAGTGATATACTCTGAATGAAATTGGTAGCGACACTTCTGACCCTTTACGTTTAGTTCATCGTTTATCTTTTTCCTCCTAGCCCGTTTTAGTTTTATTCTGTTCTTCTTGTTGCCACTGTGTACACATTTCATGATCCTTATAGTCTTCAGCTGTCATGGTGGAAATTGACCCTTTCATAATATCGGTACAATGTTTCGTTTGTAACAAAAGAAGAAAAGTTAATTCATCCTGTCATAAAGTTAGATTTATGAAATTTTTTGTCTCTTAATCCTATAGTAATTTGATGGCATCAGACTCTGCAAGATGTTTGGAAGGTAGCGTGTTCTTTATCATCGCCATCAAAAATTATAATTCCTGCAGGGAACTCTTATCTAGTTAAACCAACCAATTTTGCTGGGCCTTGCCAGTCGAACATCACCTTGAGGGTAAGAGCTAAAGTTCCCTTACAAAAATACTTTATTTTTTTTAATTCTTCCAAAAATACTTGGTAGTTATTTAAAAGTGTTATTTCAAATTAAATATGCAAATCCTAGACTCCATCCCAATATTATGCATCCTATTTAACCAGATACGTAGTTTTAGATAAGAGTTGCAGAAATTGGAAGTCTTGGGTATCTTTTCAAAAAATTCTCGTAAAAGTAGTAATCTGGAGTTAGTTTTGTCAATTTATTACATCAAGTGAGATATTTTCGAAAAAAATAGGTTTTCATTTTAAGAAATATAATCCTACGTGACGTTCCAAAAAAGAAGTAGAACATAAATTTGGAATACCTGTAGGTTTCTGGTTTTGTTGCTGCTCCACAAGATCCTGATGTATGGGACGGTTTGAATGTACGTAAATGGCTCTATTTCCATGGAGTGAAGCACCTCACATTAGAAGGGGGCGGAATAATTGATGGGATGGGCCAGCAATGGTGGGCTCGATCATGCAAGACCAACGAATCAAATGTACATCCATCTTACTTTATCATATTATACGCCCTCGCAGTAATAGTCACATAGTGTTTCTTTTTTCTTTAATGGAAAAAAAAGATGATGATTTCAGAAACTTATTCCTACTCTTGTTTTGCAGCCATGCACTCACGCGCCAACGGTTAGTACCGCTATCATTTTTATGCGATCTACTAATTCAAACAACCCGTATCTCCCCATTTTCCGCCACTTTGTTTGTCAGAAGAGAACTTGACTGATTTTTTGACGAGCCCCTGTTCTATAGGTCTGGTACAATCACAATCATTTAAGTGCAGTGGACACCAAATAGGTTCCACCACGTAGAGAGTCGTGATTGTCCTGAGTCCCACGAACCTTCTAAGAATAACCTAAAATACTCGTATTTTATGGCCTTGTTGGTTGGGGGTCCCGGATAAGGCTTGATACTAAAACATATGAGATGAGGTGAAAATTGGATCAGGTGTAATCACATTGTACCAAAATTCAAGGTTTACGGATCAGGCGGAGGGGGGCATGATCCATTTTCTCACGGCTCGCAGCCGGGCCGTGTTTGCATCATTGGCGTGAGTGTATTAAACCAAACTATGGAAATTGAATGGAAATGCATCAATCAAGTCTTATACCCCCAACCAAACGAGCCCTATATATATTTTGCTTGATGGTTTTGTCGATTGTGGTTGACTTGAACTATAATGCAGGCTATTACGTTCCATAGATGCAACAACTTGAAAGTCAGGGATGTTACTTTGATTAACAGTCAACAAATGCACATGGCATTTAATAACTGTATGCATGTTGCTGCTTCTCGCCTCACAGTTATAGCACCCGCTGATAGCCCTAACACTGATGGAATCCACATAAGTGCGTCCACACACGTCGAACTCAAGAATACTATCATTGCCACAGGTTTGTTGCACTTTTGAAGAGTTATATTACACTGCAACTATACTTTGCCACATTTTTTGCTCAATGGTCGAACTCTTTTACGAACTGGTGGCAGGAGATGACTGCATATCCATAGTCAGCAATTCTTCACGGATTCGCATAAAAAAAATCGTTTGTGGGCCTGGCCACGGTATAAGGTATTATTACAATTTTGTCCCTATACTTTGAACTGTAAATTGGCAACTAATAATATGTGTGTGTGTGTGTATATATATATTTTTATTTTTTTTCAGTATTGGGAGTTTGGGAAAATACAATTCATTTGCTGCAATTCAGGATGTCATAGTTGATGGAGCGGTTTTATTTAACACTGAGAATGGGGTCAGGATCAAAACATGGCAGGTAATATTTCTTTACCGTTTAATATAAATACACGCATATATATGTATGTAGTTATTAGACTCCCGTATCCTATTTCTGTTTGGTTATGCTTTCATTTTTTCTGAAATGACAGGGTGGCAGCGGTTTTGCGAGGAAAATTACATTTCAGAACATATATATGCAAAACGTTTCCAATCCTATTATAATTGATCAGTATTACTGTGACTCTCCAGTGACTTGTCTAAACCAGGTACCATTATGCTTTAAATATTACGTTTCTACTCAGGATTAACGAGAACGGTTCGACAAATGTGGGGTTGTGTAGTTTTATCTCATGTTTTAAGGTATTGAACTGTGCTTAGGGAAATAAATTCATGCAAAATGAGGAAAAGGGCAAAATAAAAACATGGGAATTACTGATTTCCATTTCATTTTTTATCTTTTCAAAATAAAATATACATATCAAAAAGGGTTTTTCAAGTGGATGAAGATCAAATTATGGAAGAAGTTGTGATATTAAATTTGCATATTTTTTTATCTTTAATGGCATCCGCACATGCATTCTTGGTCATTCTTATGAGTCTCGAGGCGAGTTCCAAGAGAATTTGAAATTCTTTATAAATTGAAATTCGGTAATTTGTTGATGAATTTGAAATCATGGCTTCCAAATCCTTCAATCCAAGCAAAACCTTACCAAATTTACAAAAATGGCATATGATTTATCTTAGCATGTCTAAAATAATGTCTTGAATTTACGATGTAGACTTCTGCGGTCAGTATCGACAGCATATCGTTCCGTGGGATAAAAGGAACGTCAGCAACAGCGGAAGCTATCATATTGTCGTGTAGCGAAAGCCATCCATGTAGAAGATTATATTTGGAGAATATTCAACTCATATCACTGTCCGGGATGGCAAAGTCGTTCTGCTGGGAAGCATATGGAACGAGCTCGGGTTTGGTATATCCCCCTTCTTGCATTTCATCTGGTGAAAAATTATCATTCAACACGAAGTTTGACCCCGTTTGAACGAGCTTCATAAAGATGGCAATTATGCAAGTGTTTAAGCTGAGGGGTCATTATTAGGGAGTCATGGGATTTTAGTCCGGGGACAATCAGAGTTTTTCACCACATTAATGTTGGGTCTGTGGAGACCGATTGATACAAAGGATTGTGAAAAGTCAATAAAGTAAAGAAAGAAGCCAAAAAAAAAAAAAGGGTCTCGGGTAGGTCAAAGGCGGTTTGACCGAGTCAACCGCGTGGACAACGCAAGTTTGACCGTGTGAATAGTGATTTGGAGCAAGGGATTGTTATGTCCTAAGTGGCTTTTGTTTGGATTTGGTAATTGACTTGTATTAGGAGTGTTTTCTTAATTATCTAAGAATAGGATTGTGTTTCCTATTCAGATTAGGTTTTTAATTTCCTTGTGTGTTAAAACTCTTCACTTATAAATACAGTTTGTAACCATTATATTTGGTTGGTTCACTTTGAAAGAAATAAAGATGTAGTCTATGTTGGCTTGTGGACGTAGGCAAGTTATGCTGAACTACGTTAAAATTCTCGTGTTTTTCATCTTCATGTTTAGGCTTAGATTTATTGTTTCTTGTTTATTTTTCGTGTTCTGATGCCACCATCCCTAAAAACTAGTATCAGAGTCATAGGTTATAGATTTAGAAGAACTCTTGAATCTAAATTTATGGGGACGCGTTTTTGGTTAAATGTGGATTTTGTCGTGGGAATGATGGTAGGAGATGGAAGAATAATCAAGCTCGGCGTTTTCGTTATAGAGAGCACGAATTGAGGTCATGGTGAAGTCGGAGAAGATGACAGAGGGGCATGGGATCGGGTAGATTGCCAACCAAAGAAGGGTAATCCCATTGAACGTTAACGAGAAAACATTGAAAAATCGTGGTGCTAGCATATAAGCAGATCCGCAATAGCAGAGGTAGATTTTTGTTGCTGAGTGGGCAGACACGAAGCCAGTGGGAGCAGCTGTGGTGTCTGGTGGCAGATTCGTAAAGCCAAAGGTCAAGTGGGCAGATTCGCGTTGCCGAGAGGGAGGAAGAAAGTGTTAGCCAGAGATCGAGAGGGCATAGTTACGATACCAAGAAAGCAAATCCACACAGCCAGAGGTGAGATGGCAGAAGATACATAAGCCGAGAGCCAGGGTGGCAGGATTGTGGAGACATGACCACGTAGAGAGAAACCATGAAACGGCGTCGGGAGGGGTTGATTGTGGAGCCAGAAGTCATGGTGGCAGGATGTGAAGCCGGGTAGGCAGATTCGTAGAGCCGAGGGGGGTTTTGTTGGCGGATGGATCAAACATAGCTTGTGCAGTGGGAGCATCAAGCAGATATGTGGGGGATCCGAGTTGGCATTGAAAAACCAAAGATATTGGCAGAGGGATGTGACATAGCTTGTGCAGTGGGAGCATCGAGTAGAGATGTCTGTGACCCGAGATAGCCGTTGGAAAAGTCCTTAGAATTAGTCTCCAAGTGAAAAATTGTTGGGCTTGTGGAGACCGATTGATACAAAGGATTGTGAAAAGTCGATAAAGTAAATAAAGAAGCAAAAAAAAAGGGGTCTCGGGGTGGTCAAAAGCGATTTGACCTCGGTCAATGAGGGTTGACCTAGTCAACCGCGTGGTCAACGTAAGTTTGACCGCGTGAATAGTGATTTGGAGCAAGGGATTGTTATGTCCTAAGTGGTTTTGGCTTTAATTTGGTAATTGACTTGTATTAGGAGTGTTTCCCTAATTACTTAAAACTAGGATTGTGTTTTATATTTTGATTAGGTTTTTAATTTCTTCATATGTCAAGACTCTTCACATATAAATACGACTTGTAACCATTGTATTTGATTGATTCACTTTGAAAGAAATAAAGATGTAATCTAGATTGGCTCGTGGATGTAGGCAAGTTATGCTGAACCACATTAAAATTCTCGTATTTTTTCATCTTCATGATTAGGCTTAAATTTATTGTTATTTGTTTATTCTTTGTACTCTGATGCTATCATCCTTAACAATTAATGGTTGCAATTGTCACGGGACCCAAGGTCATGCGAAATTTGAAATAATCCTGAAATGGGCTATTTGTTGAATGCATCTCACTCAAGAAACATTTCTTTTAGTGGTTTGGAGAGATCAAATACAGTATTGGCATTTAGATACATAGGATTATAGGAGTGCAGTAAATATTGACTGGTCTGCAGTTATTTTTAGTGCAAAAAGTATTGGAAAACCTTGTATATACCAACTTGGTTATCATTCTTACCAAAAAAAAAAAGGTTATCATTGAATTTTAAATGAATACTTCAGTATTTGTTGTATATTCTGTATTTTTACACTTATGAGTAACAAATATTATTATTTGTCCGGATCAAGGATTTAAGTGAGAAAAAGAGAATGAAAAGGGGAAAAAGTATAATTGATAAAAACACAAAGCTACAATATCATTTGGACTGTGAGAAATTTGTTCCTCGGTGTTTTTCTCGCTAAACATTCAAAATTCAAACAGAAGATGCTCTTTGTTACTTCATATAAAGGAATATTGTACTATATTTTTCAATACTTTTCAGTTTTCTTCACTAAAATGTAAGGTTGTGTCGGGTGCGGAAACACCACGAAACATAACAGAGTGGTTTTTAGATACGATCCAAGTAAAATGAATTTTGTTGCTCGTATGAAATTGGTAATTCTAGAACATTCTATGACTTTTAGTTTGCTATAGAAAAGTTAAAGCTATATGTCTCATTGAACTTCGGTGTAAAAACTATTTTGTAGCTGTTAGGTTCATTTTGTTGGGGTGTTAAGAGTAGTATTATGAATTTTAGCTGACATATTTTCTTCGTTAAAAAACAAGAAAAAAAAACCAAAAATTGTACACCATTTATAATGTACATTAAGGCCACTTAAAATCTAGAAGTATCTAAAACAAATTTGGTGGCCCAAAGAGAGGATAATCGAATTTTTTAAGTATAATTATATTACTAATCTAAGTGGAAAATTCTATGCTAGGCCGAAACCAATTACAGCCGTTGGATCCCTCACATGGGGTGGGGGGAGGGTTAAATTGCTAAATGACCCTCCCCTCTATTGGGGGGATCCAACGACTGAGCTGGGTCGAGACCAATGGTCTCGGCCCAACATAGAACAACCCCAATCTAAGTGTAAATCCCATTCAAAATGCCAAATGTTAGGCCACTCACACTTCCAATTGTCAATCCAACAACTTAGTTCAAAGCTCCCCAACTAATAGACAACCTAATCCCCGGAAAATCTCACATTAGTGGTCTTTGATTATAAAAGAAAAATAATTCTAGGGTTGTGAGTTTTGGAATTTGGATATCAAATTTTGATACAGTCATAATCATTTATATAGTGTGATATTGTGACTTATCGGGAATTTATAATACAAATATAATTGTGATATATCAACTTTGAGCCCCAAAATTTTGTATAAATCACAAAAATGTCCATGTTTTGCCAAAGTCAATGAGCCCTATATGTACCTAACAAACTATATATATAGCATGTTTATTTTTTTCAGGTATGGACTCTTTGCTAATATTCAGTTTTGGACATTAGATATTTTGAGTAGAATAAGAAAAAGTCAAGATAAATAATCTAGTGTCATCATCATTTATACAGAAAAAATATTGATTTAAGTTGTATTTAATTGTACCAAAGAAATCAAAGATGATAGAGTGACTTTTAGAAGCTTTTAAAAGTCAAATATTCAAATAGTCATAAGTATCTGTGTAAGGTACAAGTCACGTGAGTTACAGCACATGGTAAATCATTGCAATTGTACAGGGACCTAACATAGTCCTAAACACAATATTAAATGACAAGTGTAACTTAGATATTTTTCCAAAAAATGTAATCTGATCGTACAATAAAGTCTAAAATTACAAGCACCCTTAAACTCATTCAAAAGGATATCACAAAGGAAGCAGTTTTTGTCCATGGAAAATTATATGGGTCAAAGTTGCCATCGATCAATATTATAAATCTCGCATCAGCACAAATCTTATGATGATTGGTGATTCTCAGAAGTTTCTGCTAAACAATCACTATTATTTGTGCAATGAAGCTACAATATAAATATATATATATATATAATATAGATAATTGTGATTATATCAAAACCTAAAGTCCATGAATTTTCAAGAATGTTCATACAAGTTAATTATACATATCTTATTAAGTCTTTGAGAGCAATTCAAGCAATGATCTTAATATATAACCAAGCAAATTAATTTAATCCACGTTATGCAGTGACACAATTTATAAAGTTAAAACTAATGAAAAAAAGTCCACTTTTGATTTTATTTTACTTAAAAATTGTGAAATACCTACCTTTTGCATGAAAATGTGCCACGTATAACAAAATCAATTATAATTTCACCTCTATAAATATGGATTGAGTTCAATAAATAGTAGATACATATTCAAAAAATTATCATTCATAAGGGAAGAGAAAAACATTAAACTCAAAATATGGATTTTATAAGAGAGAAAGCTGGTGGACGGCCAGGCGGCGGCGAGCTGAAAAAAGTGGCGCCGCCGCCGCTGTCGAGGAAGCTGGAGAGGAAGCTAGCTGAAGACATTAATAAACGTGCAGAGGCATTTATAAGAAAATTCAGACGACAACTTGTTCTGCAAAGGCTTGATTCAATAGAAAACTATCAGCAAATGCTCAAGAGGGGAACATAAACAATAGATTTTTAGGCTTTGTTTGGAATCATTTCTGATTATTTCGGAGAAATATATCCGAAAATGTGTGCAAAATATGGGCCTAATTGGTTGGCATATCCGGAGAAAAAAAATTCAAGATAAAAGTGAGAAAAAATATTTTTAGAGATAAGAAATATGGGGTGAATAGTGTGTTTGGATGGGTTTTTTTAGAGAAAAAAATGTAATGATTATGTTTGATGTGATATATTTTTTTTGTGAGAAAAAGTGTTGATGTGACATTTTTTGTGAGGTTGGTGTAAGAAAAGTTGGTTGTATTTATAGATAATTTTGAAGAATATTTTGGATGGTGTATCTCATATTTCTATAACTATTTTTATAAATATATTGAATTAATAAACTATAATAATTTATTATTTTCTATGTGAATTTTCGTAAAACACATGTTATTTTCATAAACTTTTTTTTTTAATAAATCGATCGAATATTGAATTTCATTTTAGTAGAAAAACCGTATAATAATATCCAAGATTTAATTAAATGAGTTTGCTAAAATATCTTCGTTTACAGTACAACAAAAATTGGTCAACTTTGCACAACACCATAATAAAATCAATTTATATAGTAAGTGCTACTATAATTATTAAAAAATAAAAATAAAAAAGCTCCATGCATACGTGTTTTTTATGTTGATATAGTAAGAAATTAAAGCAACTTTTGGTTAGAGCTTAAATGCATGTGTGATGTATAAAGTTTCAAGCCTTCAACATTTTTAACCAATCAATATGAAATTAGAAATGCCTTAATTCCATCTTTTTTCAGGGTACTTTAGGAGTAGAAACGAGTGATGACCAAAATCAATTTTTATTATCTTAATTAAATTGGTAAAGAAAATAATTACTTATATCTAAAATATTGAATAAAATAGCATAGGAAAAATTGCAAATTTGGTACCGTAGGATAGGGCAAATTCGCAAATGGTACCACACTTTTCAGTTTTCTCACTTTTGGTACAAAAAATATTTTTTTTCTCACTTTGGGTACCGCCGTTAGTTTTTTGATGGATTTTGACATGTGCGCCATTAACTTTTGGTTTTTTGGGGAAAATATACCGTTTGGGGCTGATTTTGAGGGAAATACACGATCAAATGAGTCAAAAACTGCTTTGTTCTAGACGTCTCATTATTATGTGCGATATATGTGTGGATAGCCCTATGTGTCTAGTTTCATGGAAAGAAAACGGTTCATGAATCCGAGCTTTCTATGAGTTATGAATTTTCTCGTGAAGATGCGCACAGCTGTCTGCACAACCGACAGATTTTTAGCTAACTTTGAATACAAAATTGCTTTGTTGTAGACATCTCCTGATTATGTGCGATATATGTGTGGATAGCCCTATGTGTTTAGTTTCATGGGAAGAAAACGGTTCATGAATCCGAACTTTCTACAATGAGTTATGAATTTTCTCGTGAAAATGCGCACAACTAGCTATCTGCACAGTCGAAAGATTTTTAGCTAACTTTGAATACAAAAATGCTTTGTTATAGATATCTCCTGATTATGTGAGATATATGTGTGGATATCCCTATATGTCTAGTTTCATGGAAAGAAAACGGTTTATGAATCCGAGCTTTCTACAATGAGTTACGAATTTTCTCGTGAAGATGCGCACACCTGTCTGCCCAGCCGACAGATTTTTAGCTAACTTTGAATACAAAACTGCTTTATTGTAGACATCTCCTGATTATGTGCAATATATGTGTGGATAGCCTTATGTGTCTAGTTTCATGGGAAGAAAACGGTTCATGAATCTGAGCTTTCTACAATGAGTTATGAATTTATTCGTGAAAACGCGCACGACTACCTGCACAGCCGAGAAGCTCCAAAAAGTTAACGGACATGTGCGAGGCACATGTCAAAATCCGTCAAATTACTAACGATGGTACCCAAAGTGAGAAAAAAAAAACATATTTGGTACCAAAAGTGAGAAAAGTGAAAAGCGTGGTACCATTTACGAACTAGCCTTATCCTATGGTACCAAAATTGCAATTTTTCCAAATAGCATATACAAAAGGGAAAGAAAATGAAGACTTTGAAAATAGTATTATGTGAAGTATGGAAAATAGTATTAAGAGAGAGAATTTTTTTAAAAAAAGAAAATGAGGAGAGAGAAGGTGGGGCCGGATGGGTGAGAGGTATTAAGAGAGAGAGAGATTTTTTTTAAAAAGAAAATAGGAGAGAGAAAGGGTAGGTGAGAGGTAGGGAGAGAATTTTTTTAAAAGAAAATTTGGTAGTATGCCAAACCAACCATATATTTTGGAGATTTTTACTGGGAAAATTGATTTTTGGGAGAAGAGCATGCCAACCAATTAGGGCCTATGTTTCTTTTCATTATGTACAACACAATTGATATTGTATATATCATGTTTTGTTTAGTTACTTGTGTCACGTCAAATTGTTATATTATTATATTTTTTGTTTTTGTTTTAGGATAACATTTGATTTCCATGTGATGTGGGCGAATTATGCATCATAGGTTCATCCTATGTATAAATTTCGAAAAGTGGGTTAAGTTACATTTAGTAAATCCCATGTATAAATTTTTCACGTCCGGGGTTTAATTTTTGAAAAGCATTTGGCATTTTCAGAGTGTGGGGGCACTCCCTCGTAGTACATTAACACGTGTACAAGCACGTACTAACCCTGAAGCATCATTTTGAAAAATGATAATTACCGCCAGTTTGATGTGATAGGAGCGCATGAATAGTAATCAAATTGAATTTTTGATTCTATCCAACACGTCATTGCAGAGTTAAAGCAATGCATGATTTATAAAGATTTTTTCTTTTTTTTACTAAGCGCAAAAAAAGGTTTGGTTTAACGCTTAGTAAATATTGTGAAAAACTTATGTTGCCGCTTAGATTAGAACATTTTAAGTTTGAGCATCCAATTTATCATGCACAAAGAGTGAGCGTTGATGATCTATGCAGAAAATGATTTTGATCATTGACACTTACTTGGTTTATACAAGTACAATTTTAAGGTTCCCCTAAATTTGATAACTTGTTACAACTTTTTTCAAAATTATTTAGACATAATTGTAAAGTGGATTCCCCCTAAATTATATGCCTAATAGAGTATGATGCATAATAATTAAGCATTTAAATCAATCATACCTAATTCACTTCTTAAATTGAGAAATCGTTATTCATTAAGTGCTTTGATAAAGATATCCCCTAATTATTTTTCTATACCAATAAATTGCGTGGAAATATCTTTCTTTTGAACATGGTCACGTAGAAAATGGTATCTAATGTCAATATGTTTGGTTCTAGAATAAAGAATTGGGTTTTGAGTCACGGCTAAGGCGCTTTGATTACCACAATGGATAAGTGTAGGACCTATGATTGTGCCATTATCTCTAAGTTGTTGCCTCATCCATAGTCTGTGCACAACAACTTCCTGCGGCTACATACTCGGCTTCAGCAGTAGAAGTAACTATGGATTGTTGTTTCTTACTATGCCATGAAACTAACCTGTCACAAAGAAATTGACATGTACCAATTGTACTTTTTCTATCAATTTTGCATCCTGCAAACTCAACGTCTGAATAACCAATTAGTTCAAAAGGAGTGTCCCTTGGATACCATAAGCCGACATGTTGTTTGCCTTTTAGGTTTTTAAGAATTCTCTTGGCAGCAATTAAGTGTGATTGTTTAGGATCAGCTTGAAAGTGTGCACACATGCATACCGAAAATATAATATCAGGCCTATTGGCAGTTAGATAAAGAAGTGATCCAATGATACCTTTATAATTAGTGATATCTACTTTCTTTCCACTTTCATTTTTATCTAGCTTAAGCGTTTGGCACATCGGAGTTTTCGAAGATAATGTATTTCTCATACCAAATTTCTAAATCATATCACGTGTGTATTTAGCTTGGTTTATAAATATGTCATTAGGGAGTTGTCTAACTTGTAATCCTAAGAAAAAGTAAATTCACCCATCATGCTCATTTCAAATTGTTCTTGTATCATTTTTTAAAATATCTCACACAGACGCTTATTTGTTGATCCGAATATAATATCGTCAACATAAATTTGGACTAAAGAATATCTTCATCATTGGTAATTTTAAATAACGTTGTACCAATGCTGCCTTTTGAAAAACCTCTACCAATAAGGAAAATACAGAGAGTGTCATACCATGCTCGAGGTGCTTGCTTAAGGCCATAGAAGGCCTTATCTAGCTTGTAGACCATACTCTTACCATGGTTGTTGATGAATCCTGGTGGTTGTTCCACATAAATTTCTTCTTGAAGTTTACCATTCAGGAAGGCACTCTTCACGTCCAATTGATAAACTGTATAACTTATTAAACGTTGCATATGCTAGAAACGTGTGAATTGGTTCAAGACGGGTGACAGGAGTGTATGTCTCATCAAAATCAATACCCTCTTCTTGGCAATATCCTTAAGCTACAAGTCTGACCTTATTTGTTGTAACAATACCATTATCATCCATTTTGTTTCTGAATAACCATCTAGTTCCAATAACTCCTTGGTGAGTTGGTCTCGAAACTAGCATCTAAAGTGAAGTGAACTAGGGGTGTTCGTGGTGCGGTTTTGGTTTTTTTTTACTAATTTGAAATCGAATTGCCAAGTGCGGTTTTTTAGTAGAGAAATCTCAAATTGCCATTTTGAAAAATAAAACCAAGGGTGCGGTTTGGAGCGGTTTTGGGCGGTTCGGTGCGGTTCAGTGCGGTTTACGCTTTTTATCTAGCTAAAAAAATATTTCAAGATATTTGCCTAAAAGTGTCATTTTTCAAACATTATCTAACTAAATCTAATAATAATAATTCACATACATAAAAATTATGCTTAACAAACAATATTTATTCAAAAACTACGTAACATAATCAAAGTTTCGCAAAAATTTAAAATATTGGACTAAGTCGTCCTACTAAATAGTCCATACATAAGAATGAAATAGCCTACAAGGTTTAAACGAAAACAATATGAAAGTTGGTCCACAAGGCTAAAACAAAATAAGAGAAGTACAAATTTTTCGGTACTTTCAACTTACAAAACAACCTATTAATCTATTAAAAGTTTAGCCAAGTGATAAAATTCTTGCACACAACTTCAACTTCAACAGTGAAGTGCATCGAAGATGATAGCCAATTAAACTCATACTTCTCTTCTTAAAAGCCTATAAATTAATAAACTTGATTAGAAAGTGAGCTAAACAATAATAAAGTAATTGTAGTAAAATGTTTTAGGCTGTAATGCAAAATTATGATCACCTTCATTCTAAAACAACAATATCTATGCAATATTATTATATCTCTTGGTATATGATTAGCACCCAAATAGTTTATCATACCCTACAAAAAGATATGAACATGTTAATTTAAGAAATGACAAAGGGTAAGAACTATAACATGTAGTATATATTGCTTATGGAGTTGCAAACCATGAGAATCCTCCTTCATTCGAATTAATCATCTGATGATACAAAGGAGCTTGATCCTTCAAATTCTGGGAGATTAACAAACAACCATAAATAAAACCAATAAATAATAAAAAAACATTGACCAAGTATAGAGAAAAAACAGAAAACTAATAATTGTTTACCCTTTTCGAACTGCTCAAATTGTTCAATATCCTCCATTGCTGCACGGAGATCAATTGGAGAATGGGTAGATTTTAACCAATTCTGAGCGCATATGAGGGCTTCTACCATTTTTGGAGACAAGGAGCTCCTGAATGGATCAATCACACGACCACTTGTGCTGAAAGCAGACTTTGAAGCAATAGTCGAAACTGGAATAGCTAATACATCTCTGGCAACTTTGGAAAGAACTGGATATTTCAAAGTGTTCTTCTTCCACCAATTTAGAATATCAAAATCCTTGCTTGATTTTTCACAACTATCAAGTAAGTATCCTGTTACTTCTGATTTGCTCTCAACACACTCTTCATCTTCCAAATGTTTAGCAAATTGAGATTCTAGCAATTCACTTGGATCATCTTCATCGTCCACATTCATGTAATTGTAACCTGGCTTTGGATGTTCATCTCTTCCAGTTTGCTGAAAATTAGGCTCTGCATAATGCTTGTATAACAAACATAACATGTCTTCTACTTTTCCAGTCATCCTTTTAACAAAAGAACCATCACCTTCATATATTGTAGCAAAGCCAAAGTTAACATACTTCAATTTGTATCTAGGGTCCAAAAGAATTGCAATAAACAACAACCAATTGATGTTATCAATATTTCCCCAATATTTATTGAACTTCTCTTTCATGCGAAGAGCCATTGAAGCCATTTGATAATCTCCCTTACTAATCATATTAGACAACCCAACATGAACAGTTGCAAGTTCACGAAAAAAGGAATTTGAAGTAATATATGATGAACCAGAGAACTTCAAAGTCACATTGTAGAAAATCTTTAAGAACTTAACAAAGTTCCTGGCATTTGTCCAATCTACATCCATCGGAGGTCCAATTATCTTACTCCCTTTCCCTTTTCCTCTTCTACCCCCACATTCCCCTTCTTGATTCATTTCATAGTCATCAAAGTAGTCTATGAATTTATGGTCTTCCTCCCCCAACCTCTCAAAAGCTTTTTCAAACTTCTCAGCAGCCTCAAGCATCATGTACGTTGAATTCCATCGAGTTTCTACATCTAAGCAAACAAGGCTCTTGCAAACAATTTTCTCTTTATCTACACATTTTTTGAAAGCTTTTAGTCTGGCTGGAGAAGATCTTACATATTTCACAGCATTTCTGACTCGCATTATAGCATTATGTTGCTCTTCTAGCCCCTCTCTGACAATCAAATTAACTATATGCGCAGAACATCTCATATGCATGTAATCATTATTCAAGATAACATCTTTCCACTTGCATTTTCTTTTCAAGTGACTAATTGCTTTATCATTGGAGCTAGCATTATCTACTGTTATTGTGAAAACTTTATCAATACCCCAGTGCATAAGGCATTCTTCTATCTGTTTTCCCAATGTTTCCCCTTTATGGTTCTCAACAATACAGAAGTTTATGATTCTCTTTTGCAAATTCCAATCACCGTCTATCCAATGCGCAGTCAGACACATGTAATTTAAGTTTTGCAATGATGTCCAAGTATCGGTAGTTAAGCATACCCTTTGGGATTTCATAATCAGTTTCAATTTCTTTTTCTCTTCCATAAAAATTTTCATGCAATCCCTAATAACAGTATACCTCGATGGTAATACAAACCTTGGTTCCAAATCTCGACAAAAAGCTTTAAAACCTTCCCCCTCAACAAGTCTAAAAGGCAACTCATCAATGATAACCATATTGGCAAGGCTTTTCCTAAGTTCTTCACAATTTAAAGTCTTTCCTTTAGTGGTAGAATTATCATTTTTAGTATCAGACACATTTTCATAGTCATGCATAGTCTTTTGTGACTTCTCTAACCTGTGTGGATATTTCTTGCACAAAGACTGCAGATGTGCCCACATAGTACTAGTGTCATTATTCTTTGGATGAGTAGCATAAGTTGTCCCGCAATAATTACACGCAGATCGTGGTGGATTACTACCTTTCAATCTAGTAAAGTGACCCCATATTTCAGAGACATTCTTTGGCCCTTCTGTCTTAACTACTTCAACAGCTTTAGCTCTTTGTATTTTCTTCGGGGGTGGTCTATATGGTTCCTTATGCACTTCTAGTGGTGATCTTTTTGTAGCATTGGTTCCGTTTAGATTGTTCTGTTGAGGAACATTACCTGATTCGACATTTTGAGCTTCTTCTTGTTCATCAACTGGAGCTGCCATCTCCATTATAATTTCCACATCATTAGCTTCTTGAGAAGGTACATCCTTCTATTTAATATAGAAAAAGAAAAAAAATAGCATGAATTAACATCAAACTTAACATAACTATGTGGAAGCTAGTCAAATGACAAAAATCACATATGCTTTAAATATGAAAATGGGACTTACAGTTGTATCGACAATATTTTCCATGAGATATACTATTAACAAAGTAATCCAATACCTGCAATGTTGAGGTAAACCTGTTAAGTCGTTATGTAATTACATTAAAAGCATATACTTAAACAACATAAGCATTTAGCACTAGAACTTACAATAATTAGTAAATGAGTTAACAATTAACTAATTACTAAAAAATTGCTGTAGTAAATGAATAACATTAAATCGGGTGACTTGAACAAATTTAAGATTTGCAATCCTTAATAGTAATTAGTTCGGGATCATAAGATCCTCTTCTGTATGAATGACATCAAATTCATAATATTTGAGAAAAAAATTAATTTCTGATAAACATTTCTCCCAAATTCAGTTTCATTCTTAAATGGATTTTCTGATAATATAATACTTTCTACAATTATTTCTAAACATTCTTCAAAAATGGATTTCGAAACGTATACCAACAAATGCCTTACTTTTGTCTATTAAACTTTTTATCAATTATTAAAATATGGACATTAATTGTAGCTAGGAGTAAGAACTGAAAAGTGGAAGGAACACAAAAACTTACGAACTGAAAAGTGGAAGGAAAACAAAAACTTACTGCGCGAGCCTGAGACGAGACTTGACGTGACGGCGGCTGGGCTGGGTTCGGCGACGGCGGCTGGGCTGGATTCGTGAGTCGTGACAGAGAGAGGCAGAGAGGCGAGAGCAATTGACAGGAGAGAGGAGAGAGCAGGTAGGGTTTTAAAATGTTGGGTAAGTTTGGGTGTAGCTAATTTATCCTAATTGACAATTGTGCCCCAATTTTGTAATCTTTGACCAAATTTTTCACCCCTTAATTCAATTTTTTAATATAATTTAATTTTTAGCTATAATTTTTATTTTGAATTAATAGAAAATTTTAATTTTATCTACTGTCTCTGATTGAAGATGAAATTTAAATTTATATTTCCGTCTCTAAACTCACCTCAAATTTATAAGGTTGAGACGAGATACGTATTATACTTGCATTATAAGTTATCAAGAAATTATCTCTATCAAATTATAATTCAATTAGAACATATCATCCATAACACAAAATTCAAAAATCAATTGAATAACATTTTGAAGTACCTATTTTAATTTGTCTAAAGTTCAAAAAGATATTATATTTGTAGTATATAAATTGGTATATCTAAGATTTCATTTATTTCCCCAAGTCCATGATTCAAGAAAATATGGACACGCATCTTGGGTGAACACTTCAATAATGGTTATATATTTTTTATTGGTCCATATTAGATAAAAACTCATTCTATTTAATTATTTATTTAATCTATCATGCATTTAGGGTTTAGGGTTTAGAGTTCATGGTTTAGGGGTTAGAGTTTAGGGTTTAAGGCTTAAGGTATCAATCTATAGAGGTGTTCATCAGTTCGGTTCATGTTATTTGATATATCTAATCTAGTATTACTTTAATCCTAATTCAAAATAAATAATTAGTTATAGCAAATGAAATTTAATTCTCAATATCAATTTCAATATGATTAAATAACAAATTCATAATTTTCATGTAAAATAATAAATAAACGCATAGAAAATAAAACTTAATATGTATATAAATATACATATGTATAAATATAAATTTATATATATATATATAAAATAATGGCGGTTTTGCGGTTCGGTTCGGTGCGGTTTTGGTCTAAAACCATAACCAAACCAATTTTGCGGTGCGGTTTTTGTTTAAAATCGAAACCACGGTTTGCACAACAATTTGACGAAAACGGTTCGGTGCGGGCGGTTTTAGAAAATTGTTGCCCAGCTTAGATTCTAAACCTTATTACGCTCAAATTCATTGAGCTCTTCTTGCATAGCTTCAATCCAACTGGGATCACTTAGCGCTTCATCCACTTTCTTAGGTTCCATTTAAGATAGGAAGCTAGCGAACATGGCCTCATTGAAAGCAGTGGCTTTAGTTTTCATAGGAGCTCCAATATCTCCAATTATTTGCTCTGGTGGATGATCACGAAGCCACGGTCTATCTGGTTGGAAAGGGTTGAGAGTTTGTTGAGGTGCTTGATCTAGTGTTACATCATCATTAACCTCTTGCACAGATGCTTGAATTTCACAAGTTCTATTTTGCTCTTGATGATCATTCTTTTCATGATCATCAGTAATTCTTACAATAGGATCAATGACACCAACTGGAATAGCTGTCTTAGGAGGGGGCACAAAGATTTAATCATTGTCGTCATTTTCATCGTCAATGATGATTTTGGACGCTTGATGACAAATGTCTTCAACTCCTACATCAATTGTGTTAACCCTACTCGGCTCTTAGTTAGTGTCATAAAAAACAACATGAATGGATTCCTTAACATTATTGGTTCGCCTATTTAGGATGCGATTTTTTTTTTCATTCTTAGAGTAGCCTAGAAAGATTCCCTTATCCGCTTTAGGATCGAATGTTTTAAGGTTATGGGATCCAGCATTTTGAACTAAAGACGTGAAAATATGAAATATTTCGCTTACGTCCCTTCCATAACTCATATGAAGTTTACTGTGTTGTTTGTTGATCATGCATCGGTTTTGAGTATAACATGCAAAATTGATTGCCTCAGCCTAATACCTAGGAGCAACCTTGGACTCAACTAACATTGTCCTGGCTGCTTCCTTCAAGGTCCTGTTCCAACGCTCAGCAACATCATTTTGTTGAGGAGCTATAGGCGCTGAATACTCATGATGTATTTCATTTTTTGTACAAAACTTCTCAACAACCTTGTTAGAAAGCTCAGTACAGTGATCACTCCTTATGCTTGCAACTTTAAGGTTTTTCAAAGTTTGGAGTTGCCGAATAAGCTTTGTGAGCTTGTCACATATTTTATCTTTGGATGTAAGAAATTCCACCAATGTAAATCGAGAAAAATCATCTATTATCACTAAAGAATACTTTTTACCACTCACACTTATTGTTTGAACAGGTCCAAACAAGTCCATGTGAAGTAGTTCAAGTATTCTAGAAGTAGATAGACAAGACTTTCTCTTGAAAGATGATTTAACTTGTTTGCCCATTTGACAAACATCACATAAGCGATCCTTATGAAAAGGTCCTTTTGGTGAGCCCTCTATAAGATTTAGTATTACAAGCTGAGATATTGTTTTAAAGTTGAGGTGATTCATTTTTCTATGTCATAACCAACCCTTTACAGATTCATTTTTACCCACAAAACATGTTGGGTTGTTATTAATTGTTGAACCCCAATCTACCAAATAAATGTTATTTGTTCTTTTACCTTTCAATTTTGGTGGATCCAGTCTTAGCATCATTTATATAGCAATAAGCGCTTGAAAATACAACTTTAAAACCTTTATTTAATAAATTATGTTTAAGACCCTCAACATAATATACGCCACTTATCATGACATTCCCCCTATGCACGATACATATACATTTGGTTTTACCTTTGGATTTGTCACCAAATACAACCTGAGGACCATTGGCACTTTGAAAGTTGATAAAGAGATCTTTTGAGCCTGTCATGTGCCTTGAAAACCCACTATTAATGTACCAAACAGATGTATCGGCTCTGGCTCTAGGTACCTGCTTTTAAAGGGCAGTTCTAATTCTTTTTAGGTACCCATTGTGACTTGGGTCCTTTCACATTAGTAGAGTTAGTTTGAATTAAAACTTTAGGAACCCATATTTGCTTAGTATTCATAAGGGAAGGATTAGCCTTTTTGGGTTTCACATTGTAATGTGTGTGCTTCTTAGGTGTATAATAATATCCTTCATTATAATCGTAATCATAATCGTAATGGTAATCATCATAGTATTGATAATATGATCTTGATCGTTGTGGATATTGACGCTGGTAGTTCATTGGCGCTGTCTTAGGGTACGCTTTAGGCGCTTAACGCTTAGTGTTTGATTCACATGTGTTGAAAATTAATTTGGTATTATAATTCAAAATTTAATTTTATTGTTGAACAGTTATATCATTGATAAGAATTTTGACTGAAAAAAATCATATAATAAAATTAATTATTATGTGTAAAATGTATATTTGAAAATTTTATTTTCTCGTTTCTAAAAATTTAATTTTATTGTTGAAAAGTTATATCATTGATAAGAATTTTGAGTGAAAAAAATCATATAATAAGATTAATATTATGTGTAAAATGTATATTTGAAAATTTTATTTTCTCGTTTCTATCGATGAGGTTATAGGGCTAAATGCTCCTTCCATTTCATTTACTTTGTCTTTGATATTCTATATTGAGAACTTAATAGGTCATATATAATAGTATTAACTTCTTTTATTATGAACATTTTGTAAGATAAATTATGTTTAATGTCATAAAGGTTGTCATTAAAATGATTCTATTAGAAAAATAATGTCTATTTTTGAATAAAAGAAAGATTCTTTCTCCTATCTGAAATAGTATATATATATATATATATATATATATATATATATATATATATAGGATATGGATCAAATACATCCCTTGCCATTAAGTAAGATATAAGACCCAATCTAGGCCTTTGATTCAATTTGATCCCAAGGTCTACATTTAACACATTTAACTGATTTAATAATTTGTTTTAATTATGTAAAGGGCATTTTAGTCATTAAATTATAACTAACAGATTCAATTTAATACACAATATCAAATCAAATCCCCAATTTCACGCGCCAAAACCGATTTCATTATATTCTTTCCATAATCACATATATCAGCAAAATTGATAAGAGATATTTTTTTACCCATTGAATTCATCATCAAATCGGTTGTTTTCCAGCAAAATTGATTCGAGATATCGTTTTACCCGTTCAATTCATCATCAAATCAGTTGTTTTCCAGCGAAATTGATCCAACAGAATTGAAACTAATCTGCAAGTTTTGAGTATATAGAGAGAATTGAAGATGTTGTTTTAAAGAAACAAATGGAGTCTCTGCAAACGATTTTGCTCTATGAACAAGACAAATAGAATCTTCAGGAACTGCATTATACAGTAAATATATTGTATAATTAGTTATAATATACTGTATAATGAGTTACAATACACTGTATTATGTGTTATACCATAATGTATAATAACTTATAAGATACTGTATAATAATTATAAAATTATAATTGTATGATGTATAAACACACACTCTATAATGGGGTGTAAGATACTGTATAAAATATTATAACATACTGTATAGTTGTTTATAAGATACTATATAATGGTTTGAAATCACTAATTATATGTCACTAATCACACACTGTATATTACAGTTGTATTTACTGTATAATGGGTTACAAACTACTGTATAATGGTTTATAAGTTATTGTATGATGGTTTAAAAAATCACTAATTGTGATGTCACTAAATACTACATTGTATATCACCACTCATCTACTGTGTTTTGCTTTAAAAAAATAATAAAAAATATATATATTTTAAATTTCCGAAAGACAAAAATTGTTTTTGGAATTTGGTCCCAAGCTCTACTTCAATCTTGTAGGAAACGTCGTTTTAAAAACAACTCAGTATACTTATCATAAGTATATTATCATAAGTATGCTGAGCACCACCCTATCGGGTCCAAATTCCATCGTTTTAATAGGTTTTTTCGCGTTTTTGTGTTTCCAGTCGGATTTTTATTTTTATTTTGATTTATTTCTATTATTTTCGTACTTTACCTTGTTTATATTTACCGTATATTTGATTATTAACTATCATATAATGGATTAATTAGCTATTGGATTCACTGTATAATGGCTTATATGATACTGTATAATAGGTTATAATATACTGTATAATGTAGTACAAAATGTTGTATAATATATTCAACTGACTATTGAAAGGAACACAATCACATGTTGTATATCCTTATTGCATGAACTGTATAATGTAATATAATACGCTGTATAATTTAATATAATGAGCAGTATAATATAATATAATACGCTGTATAATGTAATATAATGAGCTGTATAATGTGTTCAAATCACAATATATGGTATATCACCATTATAGTTTACTAATTTAAGCAATATACAGAAATAACAAAACATTCAAAAATAAAAAATCAAAGCAAATAACAATGATGTAAGCGAAAACATGTGGAATTCAATCTTTTCAGATTCTGGGTTTGCAATCTCGATTTTCAGAATTTTTTCGTGGGTTTCAGAATTTTTTTTTGTGATAATCGAACGAAATCTGAGGTTAATACGATTCTATAAATTGAATGCGTTAATATCGGGCTGAGATTGTGATAATAAATGGTTGAGTTCGTGGGTATCAATTTTTGAGAGATTGCAGGAGATGATTGCCATTATTTTTGGTAAATGGGTGATGTATAATTTTGCCATTTGTCCATTATACCCTTAATCCCTATTTTTCATTTTTTCCTGCCTGTTTATTCCTTATTTTTTGGACTATTAGATTTAATGTATCCAATAATAGATATTGAGTCTTAGATCTTATCTAAGAGAGGGTATGTACTCGATCTTGACCTTATATATATAAAGGTTAACATGTCACAGAGTTTATATAAAGCAACTCAGCAAAAGATTTAGAAATTAATTAAGAAAGAAAAATGATGCTAGCACCCGTTTTGACGGAGAATGAATGCAGATAGAAGGACAATTAATAAATTCCATCTTATTAGTATTACATATGCATTTTCAGTTCTATCCCATGTTTGTTGTTTTCTTGAGTTGCCGACTGACTTTGAAATTTATTCTGACTGAAATAGCACCAAAAGATACACGAAGGATAGGTAGGAATTCTCACGTGACCATTTTGCCCTCTGGAAAGTGTTCTTTTTTTGGCCCGAAAATAGTAGAGGGTGGTTTGTGTCAAAGAAATTGCAATTCTAGTGGCGCAAAGTTCTAAATTTTCTGTTTCCGGGTGAAAAGTGATTTAATTGCCTATTCTTGCGGTGCAAAGTGCAAATTACCTGCTACATGAGATCTTAAGCTGTGAGTGACATCTTAAGATCTGTTAGACTCAAAATTAACATATTGTGAATTCTCAAAACAATCGTAAGTTCCCAAATGTTTTAACAATTTTTTTCTTGCTTGAGATTATATAATAGTATTAATTAAAGGCACAAAGAACAAAAGACACCAATCTACTGTGAGTGTGAGTCGTGCAAATGTACAGGGCTAGTCTTACAACTTAGAAAATATTTTCATTTATCAGAGTAATTATAATTTAGGGAAAATTACTAAAAGCCCCCCAAAAATAATTTTTCATATCCAGAAAACCCATGAAAATATCTTTCAATCCCAAAAATCCATTCTACAAACTTTTCATTTCAAATACCCCAAAAGTGAAGATTAACAACTTTTTCGACTAAACTACCCTTCATTTATTGAGTTAATAATTGATCAATTATTTTTCTTATTGGAATCGTTTTGCTTTAATTCTTTCAAATTGATGAACCACAAAATATGGATTTTATTTTGTAATATTAATTTTTGTAAAAGTTATTTTGATTTTAATATGGTATTATCTATAAATATATGTTTTAAATTTTATAAAAAGATTAAAGATCTGAATTTTTAAAAATTAAAATCATAATTAGTACCAATTATCAATATAAAATTTTTAAATAAATAAATTCATTACAAAACTACAATTGATTAATTTTTAATCTAGAAGGCTAAGAGCAATTAAATCCATAAATTTGTTAACCCTAAATATTAGATTTTTTGGAATGAAAAGTTGATGGGTTGGGTTTATTGGATTGAAAAATATTATCATAGGTTCATCCTTGGATGTAAAAGTTTATTTTAAGGGTTTTTTAATAATTTTTTCTAGAATTTATCTTTCTCGTCATTCCTTTTGAATTGTTTTAGAAGCCTAAGAAACTCTCTGCTTTTCACTCTATTCCCATTCCTATTAAATTAGAGAAGAAAAACTAGGGGTGTACAAAAACCCGCCTAACCCGCTCAACCCGAGCCGATCCGCCCGAAAACCGCCGGTTTAAAATTATTAAATAATAGTGGCGGGTTGAAAATATTGCAACCCGCCACTTTCGGATCGGGTGGTGGGTTTAATAATTGTAACCCGCCTAACCCGCAACCCGGCCGCTAATCATTTATGTTACAAGTATAAGTATATATAGTTAATGTTACAAGTATAAGTATATATAGTTAAAGATTAACACTAAACTTTGAAAACTATATATGCATATATACTCTCTAATAAGAGTGGTTTATTTATATTAATGTAGCATGCTTTATTTTTCATTTGAGCAAACAAATTGACTCGTTTGAACACTTGTTTTTATTTGATTTGAACGAAAAATTTATATGTATATGTATATTTTGATGATAAACTTATAAAAAATATTAATTTTATTAATATTTTAGAGTTTTTCACTCCTTAGAAATCATGATAATATGAATTTTATTTAATAACACACCTTATTTGTGTATTTCTCACCAACTCAATTTTTTTTTATAAATATACAACAAGTATAATATTTAATTTCTTTCTTACTAGTTATAACTAAAATTAAGTTGTAAAAATTATAACTATAATTTGATAACCCGCCAACCCGCCCGCTAAAACATTAAATCTGACCGACCCGAACCGCTAGGTTTGAAAAGATAATTATGCGATTTTCGGTTTGATATTTTGTCAACCCGCACATGTCGGGTCGGGTTAATTTTTTTCCTAAAACCGCCCGAACCCGACCGTGTACACCCCTAAGAAAAACATTAGAAAACTTGTTTCAATATTAAGGATAATATGATTTCGCAAAACACTTAACAAATTATAATATTATATAGAAAGACAAATAAAAATTCATTAACTTTTCCAACGCAAAAAGAAAACTCATCATCTTTTAACTTACCACAATACTTGATAACTCAAGTGTTTGCAAATACACCCTACAATAAGAGTACAAATTTTAAAAAAAATGCAAGTAATGGTTCCCGTGGACTAACAGTTGTTCCCAAAACACTTAACAAATTATAATACCTAATAGAAAGGCAACTAATATACATCAAACGAAAATTCATTATCATTTTGACTTACTACAAAAGTTGATAACTCAAGCGCTCAGTGAAAATATCACCCTACAGTAAGGGTACAACTTAAAATGAAAAACATGCAATGAAATATGAATTTGATAGACACAACTTAAAATTAAAATTGAGACTTACCAAGACAGAGGTAGAACAATGTGAAACTAAAAGAACAATGAAGAACTATATGTACTTTTCATCTCTTAAGAAATTATATGGAGAAAAAATTTACTATCACAAATATAGGAAATTATGCATAACATAAGCATTAATTAAGGCATAAATTATGGCCGGAAATTGTTATGGAAAATCATGCTCAGTAGTAGCTAATATGACTAAAATAAAAAAGAAATGGTCAAAGGAAATAACTATTCGGTTAGTAACTATTAGAAAGAAAGAGTGTCTAAAGATTTGAATGGAAATACTCATCATTATAACTCATGCACTAAAATTATGGAAATATATAATATTCAAAATTCATTTTGTCATTATTTCTTTTAGTCACTTCATATTCATAAGGAAATGTAATAAATATTGATAGGAGTATTTGAAAAATATGTTAGAAAGTGGGGAATTGAAAAAAATGTTATTTAGCAATTAAGTAGGGATTTATAAAAACATTACAAAAATAAAAGTATGAGTTAAACAATATGACACACACACGCATATATTATTAAATATAATTAGTAATTTAAATATGGAATTAAGAACAAAACTAACCCATCCACCTCATTGTCCACATAAGAAAGAGATAGAATCATAGGCTTTAATTCATTTTAAACTAGTATTTGCCCCGTGCTTTGCACTGGAAGAAATTTTAATTGCAAAAATAGTTTATTGTTATAATTTGTAGTAACCTCACATGTCTCCGGTAGATAATTAACATCTTAATTCATATTTATGATTAACAATGATAAATACCCTTAGTTTATCATAATTTAATGAAATTGTCTCAGATAAAGTTATGTTCATAATCTCATCAAAACTACTCCTATAATTTTGACATTTAGAAACTATCGACATTCTACATTTCCCTAAACTATATTGCATAAAGATTGACATAATCTCTAATACCTTTTGGTAATAAAACTCTAAGGAACAATATATATAAAACATAACTTATTAGATTACTTAATTATGTAGAACTGTAATTACCATATATTACTTTTATCAAGAGAGGCAAAGTGAGGGAAAAAGAATGAGTCAAAATCATAAAAATTAGGGGAGATTACTAAAACTACCTAAAATAATTTTTTGTATCCAAAAAATTCATAAAAATATTTTTCAATCTCCAAACCCCATTGTATAAACTTTTCATTCCAAAAAACTCAAAAGTTAGGATTAACAACTATTTGGACTAAATTACCCTTCATTTATAAAGTTAAGAATTGATCAATTGATTTTTTTATCGATTTTTTTTGAAATTTTAAAATTCATAAATCATATAATACAAATTTTATTTTTAAATATTAAATATTCTAAATAATTTATATAATTTATTTCTTATTTTAATATCGTAATTATCTAAAAACATCTTTTTAATTTTTTTTAAAAGATTGAGAAATCTGAAAATTTAATATAAAAATTATAATTAGTATCGATTATCAATATAAAGTTCTAAATAAATAAATTTTTGTACGAAACTACAATTGATTAATTTTTAGTCTAGAAGGCTAAGGACGATAAAGTACACAATATTTATTATCCCTAAATGTTGGGTTTTTGAAAAAAAAAAAGTTGGTGGAATGAATTTTTTGGATACAAAAAATTATTTTTAATGGGTTTTTAGTAACTTTCCCTAAAAATTAATATATATTTCATAAGAGAAATTGAGTGGATACACATTATGTAAGATACCACATGAATATATATATATATATATGTATATTCATACTTCTTAAACAATAATGAGGAGGTTAGGAGCTATGAATGGAGATCATTTAACACAATATAACATAATACAGTGGAACTAAAAGAAAATTACAACATGTAATAATTTCAATACTAAGTAACTTTTTATTGAATATTTTTTCATAGATAATTCTACTTAATTTTTGCTTACATAATTGTTTTGTCACATCTTATAAATATCAAATAACTTGTATTCATGTAGAAAACATTTAAAAAAATCATCAGTATCTAACTCAATACATGATGAAGATACCAATATTTCATGAATTCTTATAAATCAGGCAAAGTAACATAAATGAACATGACTCGCGATTAAAATAGATCTCTTGAACTTACAATCATCTATTCTAAATATTGCAATCTGCTTGTACAAAAACTTATATATTCATATATATATATATATATATATATATATGCTAACTAAATGATCAAAATGTACTATTATCCTCACCTCATTGGTTCCATTTATAAACGCAACCAAACTGTGCAAGATAAAATATGGTAAAAGTCAACTGAAAGGAATTAATTCTTGATAGCACCACCATATTGCCTCATGTCTTGATGCAATTACCATAATGCAAGTCTGAATATAAATGGAACCAATTGTGTATAAAGCTAACAAACAACCATATATAGTACTATTTACAGTGTATTCTCAATTACTACACCAGAAATTCTTTCCAAGAACTATAATGCAAAAAGAAGTTACCTTTTTATCATAAAAAAAATAAATATTGCAGAAAGAGGGATAATTAAGTTGTACGAATCAAGAATTAAATGGAAAAAAAATTCTTGATGGAGAGAAATATAATTAAAAGTATGCGAAAGAAAGGATTCAAGAATGAGTACTATAATATTTATGTATTAATATTGATAAAAGTACAAAATTGCAAGAGAACAAAAATGGTACTTACCCAACAGATGTAAGAATGATTGAGCAGACGATCAAAATTAAGGGAAAAGGTAAAATTTTCTGGCTATAAATAAATATTACGAAAGAAGGTTGAATTTTTTTGAATTCGACCATTTAATGGATGGAATAAATCAAGGGTTGTAATTACTCAATTATGCAGTAACTTACTGACTAATTGAAAGCACATTACCGTAATGTAACGATTTAAATAAAAAAAATAAGGAAAGAGCTACATGCACCTAGACTCATTTTTATTTATCTATATGTTATCATATTAGTAATTCTGATAAAATCAAGGCATATATAGCCCCACTAATGAGTACCGAGCAGGATTATAAATATGGAAAATTTGGAAAAAATGGCAGTCAGTTACGAACATTTTGAACGGTTGCATTTTAAAATAAAGTGAGCACATTACATAATGCAGATTAGGATGAATATAAGTCATATTTTTAGAAAGTAGGGAATTGAAAAACGTTACATAAATAAAGGAATGAGTAAGACAATATAACACATACATATATATATATATATATATATATATATATATAGACATATATTATAAAACTCATTTAATTAGTATCTTAAATATGGAATTAAGTCTACATGGAACAATGGAGCAAAACTAACTCATCTACCTCATTGTCTACATAAGAAAGAGATAGAATCATAGGCTTGAATTCATTTTAAATATTATAATAAGATAAGATATACAATTCAAATACATTTAAGCCAGAAACAGAAAATAAAAATAAAATAAAGAAAAGACAAAGTCTAAAAAGGCATATTTTTTTTTTTTTTGGCTTGAAATGGTCGAACCAAACAAAACCTTACATAGTGAAACTACATATTCTCACATGGGAACAACTTCTATCCTACTCCCAAACATCCCCTATAAACCCTAGCTTCACCAAAACTATACCAATTTCTCTTGAGAAACACAGAAAGTGTGAGCAAATCAAATTTGGTGCCAAATCGCAGTAATACACACAAAAATTGTTCGATTTAAAGCGTGTATTTGAAATGGAGGAGATAACGGAGGGAGTGAACAAGATCAACATCGTGGAATCACAAAAGAAGAACCGGATTCAAGTCTCCAACACTAAGAAGCCGCTTTTCTTCTACGTTAACCTCGCCAAGGTGTATTCTTAATTTTTCATTCCCACAAAATTGATTTTATTTGAATTTGATCCCTATTCTGAATTCCATTTTTTTTAATTAATTTGAGGTTTCTCTGTTTTGGACTATGTTTGTAGAGGTACATGCAAGAGCACAATGATGTCGAGCTTTCAGCACTTGGCATGGGTAATTACTTAGTAATTTGTTGATTATAATTCATTAGGATGAAGTAATCTGTGTGGATTTGGGAGTTATATATTTGCGTTGCGAAATGTATGTTTGTTTTCTCTTAGACGAGCAAATTTAGTGCTGGTAACGGATGAGACATTGTTTCAAAAGAACCCTTTGGTTATTTTCGTGTTTTGTTCCATGTATTTTTGAAGTAAGGATTTTGTTCTGTGGCTCCTGTTTTAGATTGTGTTTATGTCTTGGTGCGTACTTCATTCAAGTCATAAGGTGGTGTAGGCTGTTTGAGAAGAAGTATTGTGAAGAGCGTGGCTCTTGGAGGAGCTATTTGAGCTTGCGGCACCCGGGCTGAGTCTTGGTGAGCCCATCCCTCCATGCGTGGCTCAATATCATGGAGAGGGGTGATCCTCCAGGACTCGGAAGGACTTGAACTATTTGAGTGTCTTGGTTGATGAGTTTGCCTCAATTTAAAATGTTTTTCGTGCTTTGCCAGAATGGCACATTTGCTATTTGCTAGTTTCAGTCAGCCCTAATGCTATTCATTTGGTAATTGGTATAAATAGTTTGTTAATTTAGTGTTTTGAAAGTGCCTTAGTGCCTTAATAATCAAGTTTAAATGGCTGGAGTTTGGATGACTAAGGTATGGTTCTCCATGGACTCATGTCAAATTATGATTTCATGTCGAATTTTTTGCCATCTGCTGGCGCTTTATATAATTGGGTTTTGCTGTAATCCTGAACAAGAGTTTCATTTACTTTCCTTTATTCTTTTTTATGGCGTATTTTTTTTTTTACCATGATATTGAATTTATAGAACCAATCGAACTTCTGAATGTATGGAATTAATCTTCTCTAAATGCTTGTGATAATTGTGGAGATAAATTACCACGGTCTGCATAGCAATATATGCTAAAAGTCTTCTCCTTTTTTGTTGGAGAAAAAGTTCAAACCATCATATCACAGGTGCACATTTCTGAATTAGTTTAAGGCGTCAAAATAATGAAGAAGTAGAATAAGAACCTCGCCAGTTGAGGGAGCGTTACGAGAAACAAATGGTTGCTCCTACTTTACATGCTACAGTGAAGCTATGTCCAGGATTTGGATGTAGATAATTCTTTAAAATGATTCCTCTAAAGTTTTCTGATTTTCTATTTTGCTTGTGTTATTGCAGCAATTTCAACCGTTGTCTCAATCGCTGAAATTCTGAAGAACAATGGTTTCGCTGTTGAGAAGAGTGAGTTCTCCTACAGTTATTCTTAACCATTCCATCTGTTTTGTTACTAATCGTTTCTTCAAAAATGTGAAAGATATCATATAGTTATGGACGTCGTATTAAATGTATCTCCATCTAAAACATGTAGAAATCATGACATCCACTGTGGAGATAAAAGACGATTCAAGAGGAAGACCCGTCCAAAAAGCCAAGGTAAGTCCGAAACATTTACTTGCCCTCCTTTGCAGGTGGGGGTGGGTGCTGGGGTTGGCGATCAGTTTGATGAATATCAATCTTTTAATTAGTCATTGAGTCCATTCCATTGTGTACATAGTCATGATTGGCCTATGAATTCTCTCTTTTTCTTTGATAATCACATCTTTAGATGATGCCGAAGTATTATTTTTTCAACTACATTGTTTATATTTCAGTATGCTGGGTTTCTTGTGTAAGTATAACAGAAGTATGTCATTCACTTGTGCGAGTTTCATGGTGGTTCATCTTTTACATATAGTAACATGAGCTTCTATACATCTTTCTTGCCTTCTATTTCCTACTCTAGAAGTGGACCGTAATTTTTGGGGTCTGGCGCTACATAAATGTACAGTATGCTTTATGTTATGTTTCTTTCTCGGGAAAAATTAAATTTTCTTCCTTGTAAATTGAGTTTGATCTTGTCACTATGGCGGACGACAAGGCTGTTTTGGTTTTATAAATAAAATGAAAAAATGGTCTATGCAAACAAAAACTAGCAAAAAATAAGCTCGTAAAAGTGTTTATTTGCTACCTCTTTAATGTCATTTACTATATGGACGAAATGAAACATTCTTGGATATAGGAATATTTCTACACGGATTGTATGTTCTAGAAGATTATCTGGGTCACTCTTAGGCGCTATTAGGACTTCCAAGTCTCAGACAATCAGAATTATTCTTGTACGATGAGTTCTGATCCATGTAGAATCGGTGTTACGCAGATATAATTTATACCATCGTCTTCAGAGTTCCTAAGAATCATTCTTGTTATCCATTTGAACTTGATACGTGTCAAGTAACACGGATGTGTATGATGATTCTTCCAATCTAAGTATAAGTTGTTTACTTTAGGATTATCTATAGAGAACAGCAATGTAATAACATCCAAGTATCTTCTTCCTAATATATTGCCTGCTTTGTTGATGCAGATTGAAATAGTACTTGGGAAAACAACGAATTTCGATGAACTAATGGCTGCTGCGCAAGAGGCTAGGGAGAATGGAAACGGCGGGGTTCAGAGCTGAGCGGAAATGCTTCCTTGAGTCTTATAGTTTAGCATGCCTTTGTGTTTATGGATGTTTCCATGAGTTTTGGGGCATATAGGGTGGCGTAAAGACAGTCTTAATAGCCTATTTGGCTCTAATTTTGTAACAAATTGTTAATTTTATTTGTCGTGGTTAAGATTCTTTTCTGAGTTTCCTTTCTGTTAATTTGTTATTCTTTAGACAGCTCATTTGTATTTTGTTATGCATTTGGGTGTTTATGCGGTTTTATTTTTTGGCATTCATCTTTTATGGGGACTCGGATTTCTAATTTCAACCTTCTTTGGTACCGCTTTATGGTCAAATTCTAATAAAATATAATTAGAAAACCAAAACACTCCTGTCCCTATTCATTTTCAAAAGAATTCATAGTTGTTTTTGGTGAAGCATTATTTTTTACAAGAAGAGAGAAATTCAAATCTGAAACGAGGTAAATGTATTGATTAATGTCTCCGAGTAGTTTTTTGTATAATATATTTTTTCAGAACTTTAGGTTATGTTTGTAAGTTTGTTTGTGTTTTTGAGTTACAATTTTGAAAATTTATCGGGAAATATGTACTAGGAAGATTCATGTAAAAATAATATGATGTGTGTTGTATTTGTTTATATTTTATAAAAATGATTGAAATTTGTAAAATATGTCAAATCAATAATAATAGGTTGATGTATGATGTGTTGAATGATTGAGTTAGTTATTTATATAATAATTATGTGAATAAAGAAATAAAAAATATAGATTAAAAATTGTAAAGTACGAGAAGAGAGATAATGGTAGGAGTAAATGATTTTAATTGATTATAGTGTGAAACGATTGATGTAGTAAATGATAAGTAGTTATATAAGGGATTGAAAAAGTTAAGTTGAAAAAAATGAATTTAGATAAAAATAGTTTGTGTTATGATTTTTTTAAAATTTTGTGATCCAAAATATTGAAAATGGAATTTTAAAACATAAACAAACAAGGCCTTAGTTTCATCTCACATTTTTCTTTTTAAAAAATGAGTCATTGTGTTGAAGTATATACGTTCCTCTTTTTTAAGAAATTTATACGTATCTTTTAAACATATAGAAGTTAATCTATATTACTTTTTTTTTGATAAGATAATCTATATTACTTATTTTAGAAGATATGGTTAAAACATTAATTTTGGTTTTACTTATTGTTAAAGTTTTTTCTTTTTTTGCTAAGATAAAGAATTCTCCCTTCAAAAGCAATAAATCCAACCAAAAATCAGTTGGTCTAGTGGTATTTAACTCTCACTTGATGTGAGAGGTCCTGAGTTCGAATCCAAATTGTCACAAGTTATGACCGGCTCAAGATTATGACTATTAACTCGGATTTATCGAGTTAGATATTCATTGTACCAAACTACAAAAGGTATATTGGGTTTTGGATTTCCCCTAAAATTTATTAGAATATATTCTACCAATATCTGGTGGAGGGGTATTTTGTGGTATCCAAACAAGGCCATATTCAACTCCTACCCTACTACTTCCTAACGCCCCCCACCCATATAAACCGGCTCAATTCCCAATTCTCAAAATATAAACCCTAATAGCTTCATTTGTTGAGACCAAAAACACAAATTATTTTTGAAGTATTTGTTGATATTAAACCGAGATTTCAAAAATGGAGCAGATAACGGAGGGAGTGAACACGATGACCATTGTGGAATCCCAAAAGAAGAACCGGATTCAGGTCTCCAACACTAAGAAGCCGCTCTTCTTTTACGTTAATCTCGCTAAGGTAATTAATTTTTATCACTTCACTCAATTGATTTTGTTCGAATTCGAACCCTATTATTATTATTATTGAATGTGTTTTCATTAATTTGAGATTTAAATATGTTACAGAGATACATGCAAGAGCACAACGATGTCGAGCTTTCAGCCCTTGGCATGGGTAATTACTAAATCCTTGCTTTTATTATATATATATGTTTAGACTTTTACAATTGTATTTTTGCTGTGCGGAATTTCTTTTTGTTGCTCGCCCTTCTTTCGTAATGCAGACAGGCGATCTTGAGTTTCATAGACGAGTAATTTAATACTGTGATGAGTGAGACGTTATCTTGGAAGAACTATTCCTTTGTATTTTGGAAGTAAGGAATTAGTGTCGGGGCTCCTGTGTTTGGTTGTTTTCATCTGTATTGATTCAAGTCATTAGGTGGAGTTAGCTGTTTGATATAAACGGTTGCGAAAACTGTTCAATGTTGTAGAGCATCTCTTTTAGTCACTACTCAATGATGTTGGCTCCAGTGTTAGCACCTATTCCATTTGGTAGTTTCACCCCAATTGCCTTTCAGTCGCCATTAATAGTTGGTTTCTTGTGTTCTTCTAAAGTGCTTTATACAACATGTGAATATATAATTTCAACTGGAATTCTTGCTGCCTACATCGATACCTTTGCATGTAATTCTCTGTTGTAATAGTCTTGAACAAGAGTTCTGTTTGTTTTATATAATTTTGTTTTTGTGGTTTATTATGAGCATGATATTTAGTTTGTAATGGAAGTCATATCGAACCAAGTTGAACTTGTGAGTCTATATAATAAATCGTTGATAAATGCTTACACCAATTGGGGAAATAATACAACATGCAGAGTTGTGTATAGCCAGGTGTGACTGCTACTTTTTCTTTTCCTAGGAAAAAATACATGCTATTACAATCACAGGCGCCCATTTCTGAGATTGTTGAAAAATTGAAGAATTAGATTAAGAACCTGGCAGCATAGACATCACATGGGAGATCAAAACCCTTCCAACTGTTATTCCCTGATTCCTTGCCACCGCCAAATGCATGTCATTTATTTGGACATGGATGATTCTAGGAGAGGGTACTCGAGATTTTTGTGTACTGTTGTGGATTTGTTGGAACGTGTTCGATCCTTTTTGATGATTTCTTTGTCTTAAAGTGCTGATTTTTTATTTTGCTTATGTCATTGCAGCAATCTCTACAGTTGTCTCAGTTGCTGAAATTTTGAAGAACAATGGCTTTGCTGTTGAGAAGAGTGAGTTTTCCAAAAGTTGTTCTTAAGCATTCCATCTGCTCTGTTTCTCATGGTCTTCTCTGGAAGACATCATATAGTTATGAGCACTATTAAAATGTATTAACAATTTGAAACATGTAGAAATCATGACGTCTACTGTGGAGATAAAGGATGATTCAAGAGGAAGACCCGTCCAAAAAGCCAAGGTAATTATTCTCTACTCAAAGCCTTTATTTGTCTTTTGTTATAGTTGGGTGGGGGAATTGGGCAACTGGTCCAATGAATAAGGGATTTTTAAGTGGTCAATGAGTCTTTTCTGTCTTGTAAGTAATCGTAATTTGGTCTCTGAATTTTTCCCTTTAGTTGACTCCATATCGCCAAAGTACTTTTCATGTTAACGTTATCTGGTGTTGTACCATATGATGTGTGTTTAAGCATGATCAGTATGAAAGCAATGATGATTACATTGTTTATAATGCAATGTTGCTGTGATTCTTGTGTAAATTTAGCAAGAGTATGCCTTCCACTGGATTCTTGTGCAGAGTATTATGGCGGCATATATCTTAGACATAGTAATGTGAGCCTTGCTAGTAAAGGGTCTTACTTTTTGCTTGCTGTCCTTTTCTTTTCTACTTCAGAAATGTGCTGCAATCATCGGGGTCGAAGGTTAAATGTACACGATTTTTAGAGTTGTGTATTTTTTTCCAAAAAGAAATTGATACTGTCTCTTCTGTAAGTTTGAGCTGATATTGTTGCTATAACAGAGAACAAGGTTGTTTTGACTTGGAAATTAAAATAAAAAAGAGTTTATATAAACCAATAGCACACAGTATTCTCTAAAAGGGATTTGAGATACGGATGGAACATTCTAGAAGATGAGCATTTCTTTTATATAGATATTCTAGAAGATACTCTTGTGATTTTCGTGAAAATAGTAAAGCCTCATGGTTATCCATATGAACCTGGTAATTCTGAAGTCCTTTCGTTGGGATAGCTTATAGAAAACTTAAACGTCCTCGTATTTGCTCTTAGTAGCCTTTGCACCTTACATCTACTCAATTATTTTGATGCAGATTGAAGTAGTACTTGGGAAAACGGCAAATTTCGATGAATTAATGGCTGCTGCAGAAGAGGCTAGAGAGAACAGAAATGCCGAAGAGCAGGGTTGAGCGGAAATCTTGTCTCAAGTGTTCTTGTTTAGTATGCCTTATGGATTTTGGGGTCATGTAGAATGGCGTAAAGACGGTATTAATAGCATGTTTGCACTAATTTTGTTATGAATCGTGCTTTGGATTATCGTCGTCAAGACTCTTATGTTTTCTTTGTTAATTATTCTTTAATGAAGTTTATGGTGACCTGTGACAGTTTAATGACTTCATATATTTAAGATTATTTATTTGTTGAGGATTTCATTAGTTTCTCGATATATATTGTCATATTGAGATGGCAACTTCTAATATGCATATGGTGCGGTGAACATCAAAGGGCCCTCAAATATTTTTATAGGTTGATTTTGCAATATCAAACTAAAAGTAGCTTTTCTGGGAATCTCCCAACTCAACGAATATGGGTGCAAAATTTTTACATGAAGCCAAACTGGTTCAATTAGCCATCGGGGGCTAAAGTAATCGAGTCAGAGACGAACAATATGGGGTTCGAGTTTATTTGAACTTTAATTAGTTAAAAAAGTTGTGTTTGTGCTTGTTCATTGGATCCAACTCGAATGAGCTTTAATGAAGTCAAACATGAGTCGAGCTGGTAGTTCGATATTTTTACACACATTCTATTATTTTTTAACTAATTGAACTTGAATCGAACTAGAAATTTTATCAAAACTAATTGAGCTTGAGTTGAACTTAAAATTTTATCAAACAGAAAATAGAGTTCAAAATTGATTTGTTATGTTGTAAATGGAGTTTGAAAAGCTTTTAGCGAGTAACCTCGAACCGAGTATTGATTCAGTTATGGATATACAGTTCTCAAACAAGTCAAAACTCTTGCGATATGTTCCAAAAATGTTGATTGAACTGAATTCCAACAGAGACTTTAGACTTTACACCATAAGATATAAATGTCTCTCAATATCCTCAGGCTCTGTTCAAATTCTCAACTTATCAACTACCAGCAAAATATCACATATTGACAGGGGTTTTAAAGTTCTCATAAATGTCACCCTTCTCTAGTAAGCTGTACTTGTTCCAGCGGGAGATGCCTCTACTCTGTTGAGGCGTAACCAGTTTTCAAGAATAACTACCCGAGAACACGGCCGTTGTCATTTAATCCAAGCCTGATAAATTAATAGCAATATTGAGAGAAGTTAATAATATTCATCATCACTTGATCAATCATTTCTTAGGAGGTTTCAAGACTCCCTGTCCTCCGGGCAAATCATAACCGTCCATATGACGTGACATATCTTGTTGAAAGAGAGATTTCGATTGTCCAGACAAAGTTGAGTATGGAATATGGCAATGGCCTTTTCTATTGCTCTGGAATTTTTCTTCTTCAGGGAAGGGGATATTGCAACAACGCGATCAATTTATATCCCGTGATCCAGGTAATGATCCTGCAAGACTATTACTCGTTAGATAATCAATCAACAAGACAAAAGGCGACAATAAATTCAAAACTAGGATAAAAAGAAAAACAGAGAGCTCGTGTACCATCTGTGGATATAAGCCCTTTTTTTTGACATGTCTCAGATGATAGAAAGAACTTCTCCTACGGTCTATAATGATGTTAAAGTACAAATCTTGTATGGGAAATGCTTCGCCTGTGCACCCGGACGGGTGCATAGGATGCAGGGATATGATGGTAAAAATCATCTTAAATCATTTGCATCCAACGGTGTATGGTAGAACGGATACCCAATCTATCATGGAGTCACCCGTATCCAATGACAGGTTTCCTTTTCCATGTGTGCTTGTAGATACTTCAAGATCGACCACTTCTCAGTTCTCATTCACGAGATTTGCATTGTTCGAGCAAGGTAGGTAAAATCATCGAAGCCTCCAATGTCACTTTATGTGTCGAGTAGCATCCAAAGATTTCCGAGTACTTCAAAGCAACATCAAGCTTTGGCTCATCAACTAATTTGAAGGAAATTATATTCCTCCATTCTCTAGATTTCCCGACTAAACAAACACCGTGTACCAATGCAGCCAACGTCACCGAATTTGGGGGAAATCCTTTATTAGACATTTTATCAGTCAGTTGCAATGCACTTCCAAGCATTCCGTGTAAACAGAGGCAAGCAAGAATCGAAATATATGCAGCAGAGATTGAATGCCAACCATCAGATTTCATCCTTCCAAATATATCAAGAAGCATAGGCTTACGTGGATCAGATTCACTTTTTTTCCCAGAAATGGCACACGGGGCGTTGTTTGATAACCCGTTAACCAAATAATGAAACGTAATATCATTTGGATTACACATACTCATCAGCATTTCTTCGAAAAACAAGGCTGCTTTTGCAAGTTTTCCCTCTTTGCAATAGCAACCTATCATTACAGTATAAGTCACAACATTAGGTGCCATCCCACTTGATTGCATCCCCGTAAAGACTTTTTCAGATCCCACAAAATCTCCATTGCGACAAAATCCACTGATGAGAGAAGTATAAATTACAATATTTGTTGCATAGTTACGTTTAATTGCATGGCTAAACATTGTTAATGCACCATATAAATCACCCTGCTTTATGCATCCATCAATAATTGTAGAATAAGTGAATTCATCTGGAGAAATGTTTCTTTCGGTCATTTTATTAATGCAAAAGATTGCTTCTTTCAACATACCAAATTTACAGTAGCCCTTAATCATTGCATTGTACCCAACGAGCCCGGGATTCACACCCTTGTTGCTTATGTCATCAAATAGTTTCTTTGCATCGTCAAGATTACCACTTCTGATATATCCATCAACCAAAGTTGCATAAACGTATGCATCTGGCGATATGTTGTGGCCAATCATCTCTTCAACCAGCTGCTTGGCATCAGCAAATTTCCCTTTTTTGCAAAGTCCACTCATCAAAACATTGTAAATACACGCGTCCGGAGATACTCCTCTTTCCATCATCTTGTTTCGAATTGTTAATGCAGCATCAACCTCTCCAGAAACTACTAATCCATGTATAAGACCTCCATAAGTTACCAAATCAGGTTTATGTCCACATTCCGTCATCTCAACAACTAGACTCGAGGCTCTGTCAAAATCTCCCTCTTTGCAATAGGCATGTATAAGAGGAGTAAAGCTTAGCTTATTCGGGACCAATCCCCTATTAAATACCTCTCCTAAAAGCTTTTCGGCTTCTTGCACCTTCCCATCCCTACACGCATTAGAAATCAAAGTATTATATGTCACAATGTCTAACTTGCACCCAACCTCAATCATCTTTCGCGTGGTCTCAATTGCTTCCCCAACAAAACCACATTTATATTTAGCATCCACGACATTGTTGTGCACTTGAACATTTACTTTCATACCCCTCGATTCCATTTCCTTCAAGATTTGATCAACTTTCTCAAACCTCCCATTTTTGCAGAAGCCGTTAATGATCGCCCCATAAGTCTCTTGTGTAGGCAAGAAACCCTTCACTTTCAAGTCTTCAAGAAGCCCATAGGCTCTCTTAACATCACCTCTCTTGCAATATCCATCGATGAGAGTGTTATAAAACACAATATTCGGAATGCAATTCTTCCCCCACCTTTTCTCAACCAACCTTTTAGCCTTCTCGACCTTTCCTTCTTTACACAACCCTTTTACCATTATACAAACACTATAATTGTCCAAACAACAATCCTCACCGCCATCATCTCTCTTCACCATCTCATTATATACACGCCACGCATCTTCCATATTCCCATCCTTTACAAGCCCATTAAGCAAAGAGTTACAAGCCACAAAATGTGGCACCACATTGCAAGTTTTCAACACAAAGGAATACAACTCAAGAGCTCTCGAAACCAACCCCGAGTCGGCATAGGCACGGATTACAAAGTCTAACGCCTCACTAGTAGGCAGTTTGTCTTCACATTGCATACATTCCAATAACACGTTGTCTATTTCTGTGAACACTTTAGACCCGGCCAAGAGCTTCAAAAGCGAAGAATAAGCGAACCCATCAAGGGAAAAACTATTCTGACAGGCGAAACCGAAGAATTTGAGACCCAACTCACAGTCACGAATTTTGTCGAACACTAGGTAGGCAACTTCCGAAGGAGCAATTTCCTCTTCAAAGAATCGATTTTGGAGCGTTTCTTCCCAGTGTTTCTCTTGGGTTCTGAGGATTTCACAGACTTCATACGCGAAATTCTTGATGTAGGGCGTGATGAATTGTTTCGTGGGTTGTTTGGTTTTATGGTGAAGGGGTTTGATGAGGGAGAGAAGGGCTTTAGACATGTGAGGAAATCAATGTAATGGTGGGTTCAGAATTTAAATTTACCTGGCTATATACTTTTCCTTTTCCTTTTATTAGAAGATTAATTAAAGTACAGACTATATTTTGAATACCCAGTACCTTATAAGGTTGACCATGAGTACCGTTCGTAATTTAGGAGTGAGCACTAAGCCGAGCCTATTTAATTAGAGCAAGAGTTCAGATATGCATTCTATATTTATCTGTTTTTTAATTTATAATATATATATATATATATATATATATATTGAGTTTGGAGCACGAGCTTAAGTCATTTTTTTGGCTCGTCGAGTTCGAGTTGAACATTTTCCAACTTTTAATTTTGATATGGTATTTTGTGTATCTAGAAAGTTAAAAAAATAAAAAATAAGAGAGAATAGAGATCCCAACAAAAGCACTAGTGACTATGCCTCCTAGAAAATTCACCTTTTAGCACTAAATCCCTTAAAATTCAAAAAAGGGACTGTGCCTCCTAAAAAATTTATATGTTTAGCACTTTGCCCCAAAATCAATATTCAAGTGAAATTTTTGCCAGAGTTTTAACCATGTCTTAGTCCTTGTCTGTTTTATTGTCACAAAAGTTATTTTTTTATCTCCATATCAAAATACTTTTTTCTATGATATTTTTTTCCTTAAAAATCATTAATTGTTGCATCGAAATTCATAATTTTCAAGACATTTAAAGCCGATTTTAGAATTTAGATTTTTATCTAATAATTTTTGGTGCCAATTTACATTATAAAGCATAAAAATGACATTTATGACCTTATGAGTTCGTAATGATTGACATGTATATGGTGGAATATTCAACAAAAATATCTACTTAATATTGATTTTGGGGCAAAGTGCTACATATTTAACTTTTCTAGGGGGCATAATCTCTTTTTTTAGTTTTGAGGGGGTTTAGTACTAAAAAGTAAATTTTAGAGGGGTGAAGTGCATTATGCCCTAAAGTTTACATGTTTTAAAAACAATTGCAACACTAGCTGAAAAGTATTATTCCAACTAAAATAACCTTCAACTAATTTGTGCACATTTCGTTTTTAAAATTAGACTATTTTATTTTTCTCTTCAAAAATTGTAATCCAAAAATCAATATGCGCACCACCAATTTAGAGTTATTCTCTTTATGCTCTATGTTTATAAAATCTCTACCACTTACATAAATATATACTGAATAATCGCATTGCAGTTGTGTCATATTCTAAAGTACTTTAATAAGACGTAACCCTATAAAAAAAGAATTCACGGAAACTCATCATCAATTCACTATTTTACACAATTGTTTTAAAAAGAAATTGCTAAAATTTCTGTCCTTTTCAAAAATATATTTGTTCTATATTCATGATTCTCGATCTAGGAACTGAGAAAAAAGTAAAATTTATCGCAACAATTTCAACGAGCCAATTTTAGAAGCTCTGAAATCATCTAGTTTTGCTTTGAAAGCAGATTTTCGATATAATCGAGTTGGCCACCTCCAGCTAACCTAGAGATTTGTGTCTCAAAGGCCAAACGATTTTCAATAACAACCCTATTTTGCTCATTGGCCCTGAACAAATTGAATCATTTTTGGGGTCCCTCTTAAGCTTACTGAGCGCATGCACATCTACTTCACTAGGTTTTCGTACGCTATTCCTAAAGTAAGTAGCTTCTTCGCAGGCCAGCGGAGCAAAATGCCAGTGCTGGAAAGAACATGAGGTGTTGCACCGAATCTGCGAACCAAGGGCACAGAGAGCATGTTATAGAACAAATCGCAATATTTCATGCCTAGCCACCAGCTGAAACCAATGTTTTTATCAATATTTCACCACAATATGCAATTTTCATCTAAGAAAAACACAGTCGAAGTTCCTAGTTGAAATGTGAATGGATATGGATCATCGGAACATCTGACCGACTCAGCAGGACAGCTCACCGCTGTTGTTGTTTTACGTCCTCTGTACGTAAGTGGCTCTGAAGAGCTGGTGCCACAGTTGAGACAGCATAAGGCGAGAAAAAGAATAATAAAACACTGGAGAGTCCGAGACAGTGAACTGGAAAGCAGGAAAATGGTGTTTGGATTGTTAAAGAGGAGATGGGATTTTATGGTGAAATAAACAATATTGAAAATAATAGCTTACCAAACAAAGGAATCGAGGAAATAATGACGTCCTAAGGAGTGAATTACATTTGAATATCGATGCACAACCAAGCTCGGCTGTATTTATTGTCACCATCAATTAAACAGCCAGAATCATGTCAATTCAACACAGATATACCATCGAAGTTGGACGATTTATAACATCATCACATACATCATACGTAAACCTTATATACCTCCCGTGCCAATTGATAACACACCCCACTTGGACAACATGAACTTTTCGTTAACAATCCGGTTTGATCAACACAATCCACTAGTCATCCAGATACCACACCTATCATATGCACAAATGGGCTGAAGCTCAACATTGTCTCAAACGAAAATCCTCCAAGCCTATAAAATTCTCCTCTTCATAATCCCAACAAGAAAGTACTGAACTTGAATAGTGCATACATATTGAGAGGCAAATGCACATTACATCCTTAAACAAACATGGAGGAGCCTCAATTTAGAATATCCAACAATTAAAACAACAAAGACAAATTGTTAAAAAATACAACAGAATTGAGCCTATTAGTCTACAGTTTTCACATAAATATATAGAACGGAACATATATTAAATGTTAATCTCATCTTCAGAGATGATAGAAAAGCTATCAGACTCACCCCTCGAACTATCGTTCTATGCTACAACAAAATACAGTCACAAACACCTGAGTATGAAGGAATCCAATGGGACCAATCGATCCGTGCTGCCAGGGACCAGCAATTATGATGGCACTGAATTCAAAGCAAGAAAAGATTAGGGAGTGATTAACAAATATAATAGAAGTATAACTATCAGAGAAAATAGAAAAGAGCCAATAATTATGATTGCAGCTCCAGATACAAATAAGAGGAAAACAGGTTGAGTGTGTACTATATGTAGAAGTATCGATTTGTTCAGGGAGCTCCTTTATATCCACTTCAAACCTCTCTTGAACCTGTTCCAGAAAGAAGGGGCTTATTCAAAACTCATAAGCACATACGGTTGCGTAGGTTGAAATCAAAGGATTTCAAATCTTTCAACACTCATTTTAAGTTATTTTCTTCAATCATTATGTGGTAGATTTCAAGTCCATCTAACATGGGAGTCATTTGAAATCCTTCCAAATTCAAATTATTCCATCCAAAAGCAACCTAAAAGTCCACTAACAACAGGCTACGTCATGCTCATCTCTTACCTGATTAAGAACATCAGAATCTGATCCCGATGATACAAATGTAATTGCAAGGCCTTTGGTGCCAAATCTACCAGCTCGGCCAACCTATTATATAGATCAAATTTCAATTAACAAAGTGGATTAGCAACACAATCAACGGCTGCAACTCAAGCAAACATATGCTTGATGATATGAACATACCCTGTGGAGGTAAGTATCTGCAGAATCTGGCATATCATAATTTATGACAATATTGACACGCTCAATGTCAATTCCCCTTCCAACTAAATCAGTCGCAACTAGGATTCGTTTGAGTCCCTCTTTAAAACCTTTATAGCGTGTCAACCTAGAAAGACAGCACCAGAAAGCTATGATGAAAGAATCTTACGAATTCAGGGCACAAAAATTGCCATGTAAAAAAATTAAAAATAATAAAAATGCAATTTCTACAACCATTTAAAGGGGCTTTCTTGATTTCATATCTAAATTTCTACACTTGCGCATATATCGGCATCAGCATTACTAATGCTGAAACTAATAAAATCTCTAGTGCCAAAAGAATACATGCCTTTCTTCCTGAGACATTCCAGAGTGGATGCAGATAGAAGGGAAGTTGCATTCGACAAGTAATTTGTTCAGTTCAGCTGCTCGGCTAACGCTTTTAACAAAAATGACAACTTGGTTGAAATCCAGGGCATCGAGAAGATCATTCAATTTCCGGTTCTTCTCTCCCTCAGACAGCTTGATGTAATGCTGACATAAAAAAAGTAAAACACATTTATATAAACAATGCATATTACCCCCGGAAAAAGCAGGGATCCAATCAGAATTTAGATGAGACATTTTACCTGTACAAGCCCATGAAGGGTCAATTTGGCTTCATCATCCACATAAATTTCCATTGGCTACATAAAAACACGGATCACACTGATCAACAAAAGACTGAAATGTTTGACATAAGATGCAAAACACAATCAGCTACCAACCACAATTTACATGTAACGTATGTCCATCATCAACTTTAGAAGTTGTAACTTAAAATATCTGAAGTTTACCTACATTCAATGCAAAAAGTTATGATGAGACCGCGAATAAGATTTTATTTTCTTCCTGCAGGAAAGAGGCCATTGACAAATGTGCTAGACCAATTTGGGAGAGTAAGCATAGATTCTACTGTATACAGTGCCAAAAAGGCAGGAAAAACCTAGATACTTGTTTTTATTGCGCACATTCAATAGCAGAAATATTAGATATAACATCCTACTAAAAGTAAACTCACAATATGTGGAGTACATCCACAACCACAGTAATGGCATTATATATAAATATATATAGAAGTAAAGAGAACTTTTGCTTGAAGATACATTGAGAGAGAGCAGTAACTTCAATTCACATAAAATAAATGAAGGTATAGCATAGGCGTTTTGACTTTTGAGTAAAATATATAAATGTATCAGTAAATATAAAACATATCCAATAATGGCATACAAAAGCTACGAGATTTTTGCCACAAAACTATAAATTTCATGATAAATTGATTTGCAGCAGGAAACATCATTTACTCACAGATTCCTCTACACAGAACATTCTTTCCCAGGAAAACCCAAAGCGGCAAAGCCAATTATGAATAATGGATGCCCTATCTGCTGTTTTCTAACTGTTTTTTAGAGTCGCAAATTTAAGATGTCCATAGAACATTTCAGTAACAATAAGCAAAATGACGTAACCCCGCCCCACCCCTGGGTAAACAAAATGGTGGTTAAGTGCCACAAAATATTAGAACTATTATATGAAGAGAAGCAAGTTATCCAAAATAGTACAGGTGACAGAATATTACGTCTTGCATGAACTTTTTGCAAACTGGGCGAATCTCCTTACTGAGCGTAGCTGAGAACATCATAACTTGCTTATCATGTGGGGTCATCTTGAAAATCTCTTGAACATCTCTTCTCATGTCTGACAAAAAACCAGTATACATATATTACACTGTACTTGCCACATTCTCAAACAGAACACTATCACTGAAAAGGAAAGAAAACGTACCAAGCGACTCAAGCATCTTGTCACACTCATCAAGTATAAAGTGCCTCACATTTTTTAAGCCAAGATCCTTATCTCTTGCAAGAGCCAATATTCTTCCAGGAGTTCCAACAACAATATGGGGACATTCGTTCTTCAGTAAGTCCTTGTGGGTCTTAATGCTGACACCACCATAGAACACGGCAACTTTAACATCAGGTAAGTAGGTACTAAACCGCTCAAACTCATTGCAGATCTGTCAAAAGGCAAAAATGAAATGATGATTAAGCTTGAGTTATACATTAAGGAAAGCAATATACAATTTTTCACAGGAATACTAGTCAATACTTTGTCATTACACGAAGTCAAGAATTAGTTCACGGAAAAATTATATTAAAATGCATAAATATGTATTGGAAAGGCATACCTGATATGCTAATTCTCTCGTATGGCAGAGGACAAGTGCAGCCACTTGGCCCGAAACAGGCTCAATTTGTTGCAGGGTAGACAAAACAAAAACAGCAGTCTTCCCCATCCCGGACTTTGCTTGACAAATAACATCCATCCCTAAGATAGCTTGAGGTATACACTCATGTTGCACTAATTAGAAGCAAAGAAAATCCAAGTGGAGGAATCCCCAGTAAGTAACAATGCTCTTCAAGATTCTTTCAATTGAAAAGTTTAGGAGACCAATTTTTGATTAAAATCAACATAGTGTGACTAGTTGTTACCTGAAAAAGGCAAAAAAAAAAAAAAAAGGAATGAAGAAAGCATTTCTAGTCAGTTAATAGTCACCAGATGCAGATGCTCATGCAAGAATAGACAAGTTCACTACAAGATAAATGAAATACAGAATTTTTTGTTTTCCTTCTAAATAATGAAATACAGAACTCTGTAAGGGCTTAAGTTCTGCAAGCTGTGAAGACTTTTCTTGTGTAGAACATTGAAAGAGAATGAATTACCGCGTACCAGTCAACACCTTTTTCAAGAACCAAACAAAAAGGAAAGAAGAAAAGGGGACAATGAAAATTTTCGCATATATTAAAACTAAAGCATCCAAAGGAACATATGAAGCTAGTTGAAATCATGCCAATTTACCTTTTATTCAAATTTTATTTACAAATTCTAGACAACAATCAGCATAGAGTTTACCTTCTGAAGGGTGTTCAAACCCAGAATCGACAATGGCTCGAAGAAGCTCTGGCTTCAGTAAGAAATCTCTGAATCCCGAACTGTGAATTCCAACGTAGCCCCTGAATTGTTCAAAAAGGCATAAAAAGGCAGATTTAATATATGCAAAAAATTCATGAACCAATAAAAACGTGAAGGAACAGGATAGTTCAGCCAAACAATCCCAGTAACTCTAACATGGAAAACATAATGTTGTATACAATAGGTTTTTCACAATTTTTTCAACAAGTAAACAGCAGCTTCAAGATTTCTCTAACCCAAAACCCCATTATTAAAAGATCTTTAAGATCGGACTGTGGCACAGTAACCAATAATAGTATTAATTGCAAAGATCAAACACAAAATCTAAAATAAATAATGAATAACAATAATAATAACAATAATTGTAATAATAATAATACATTATGTGGAATACCAGACTATCAGAGTGTAGTCTCACATTCAAAAGATGTGCACAATAAATGCATCAAATAATCATATTCCATGTTATTGTGTTCTAAGACAAGGAATGGAAACATATACAATAGCTTGCTGACGTGGATTTTTTTGACAAATGTTCTGTGTTCCCAATAAGCCTAAGCAGCTCGAACTACTCACAACCAGCAATAGCTGAACCCATACATGCACATGAGCAAAAACCAGAAGAACCAGAAAGGCATTTATGGTTTTGTTTTTCGGATAAAAAGACCTGCTCAAAGCATAAAACATAACTAATTATAAAAGTACGAACTTTACAAAGCCACTTTTCCATAAATTCAATAACTAAAGCAATCGCTATTGACACGATTATACTTAGCTCTTCAAATTTCCCCTAATCCCCTTTTACTAACAGGACGCATCTGGCGGATGTTCAAAAGCCCATTTCTGTAACTTGTAGATCTCCACACACACCACGCGCCACAAATAAGTTAAAGTGTAGATTGAACTCATTTTAACTTATAATTTCAGACTTCCCTTTTCCCAATCTACAACTTTTCCACTTATTTTCCAACAACACGAGATTTATGCATTTACGGATAAAAAAGAACACAAAATTCAAATACACAGAGCACCAAAAATTACTTTTTGACCGTCTCGGTCTTGCCATTAACGGAGTCGGGGGCTTTTTCTTCTTCCTCCTCGTAGTCGAGAAGCTCCTCCTCGTACGCTTCGTTCTCTCTCACTTCACCCATTCTTCCTGTTAACAATCCAATTTACTTCAAAATGAGTATGTATTAAGTACCTATTTCTTCTGAAAAAGGAAGAAAATAACAATTTCATACGAATTTCGGCTTAGGATTTGATGCGTACCTTGAGCTTGAGCGATATTGTGAAGAGGAGATTGTCGGAGATTGAGAGATAAACCCTAGGGAGCTAGGGCTTTAAGCGAGAGTGACGGGGTTTTATTTGTATTCCATTTCATGTCTATATATATGTCAATTGTCTAACCACAATATAATAATTAGATTCAAAAATATTAGGGCTTGGATGGGTTTTTTAAAAATATTTTTATTTTTTGGTCAATTGTCTAACCACAACATAATAATTAGATTCAAAAATATTAGGGCTTGGATGGGTTTTTTAAAAATATTTTTATTTTTTGGATCACTAAAAAATAAAAATATAAATTCGAATTCGATGGTAAATTTTATAAAAAATACTCAAATTTTAAATCCTACTACATATTCTCTTATATAATTACTCATCATTTCATCATTTCAATCACTTCATTCTCTCTCTTTATTAATTACATAATTCAACTATTCAACACATTCTCTTTCTTACTTTACTATAATAAAATATTATTCTAATTTTTTCTCCTATCATCATTATATATATAACTAATTTAATCAATTTTATATCACATCTACACAATTTTCAAACATTTCTCAAAAACACATCCAAACAAACAAAAAATTAATATTTTCACACGAATTTCTATAATACACATTCTCCAATAAAAATTCAAAATTCATTTTCGAAAAACAAAACCATACAGAGCCTAGGCGTTTTGGAGATGAATTCATTTCATTTTCAACGTCATTTTTTAAAATATATGGGAGAATGCGTTTTTTTATTTTTGTGTGAAAAAAATGAAAAAAGTAGGTGTGTTTGGTTGTGTTTTTGAAAATGGTTGAAATTTGTGAGTGTGGTGTATGAAATGATTGAAAAGTAATGATTAGATGAATAGTATTGGATTTGATGTTGAATATTGATGAGCGAGGGGAGAGAGAGGATGGTGATGGGTGGATGAACGAGAAAATGTAAGATAAGTGATGTGAAATGTAATTTTAAATAAATGATTGAAATTTCTCAGGAACGTAAAAACAATAATAAAAATGAAAATATTTTCAGTTAAAAACAGTGTAAAATGTATATTTTTATTTTCAGATGAAAATAAAAATAAAAAAAGTATAATAAAAACACAATCAAACAAAGCCTTAGATATTTTGAGATGTGGTTCTTCACATTTCTCAAATAGTCAAATGTTTGTACATGTAGATTGCACCTTAAATTGTCACTTTTTGTCGCTTTGCACCTTTAAATTTAATTTTTTTTTTATATATTTTGCACTTGCGAATTCAATTGTATATAGCTTGATACACTACAAATTTTTTGATATTTGCCCATGTCACTTGGCTATAGTGGAAAACTCACTTGTCATGATTAAAATTGATTGACCACAGCTTTACCTCGACTATAGTTGTGGTAACTACAAGCAGGGCTAAAACATTGCCTATGGTTATGACCATTGTCAATGTTTAAATCATTACAAGGACCATGACTTTTCAGTCATTGTAAAAAAGTGCTAGATTAGTATTTCTTCCACCACAATTGGTTGGAGCTTAAAATAGTTATCATTCTTTTTTTACCATTATCAAATTAGCGTGGCATCATGAAACATCCACCATTATCAAATTAGCCGTGGGTTTAGATTGCTCTAAACCACGACTTCAAACCATGACATATATTTTGATTGTCAATATTTAATTTTCTTGTAGCGATACTTTGTACCCTAAAATGAATTTAACCATCTGACTCATCAAAAAATAAGCTCACTCAGTTTTGAAGGTTAAAATTGTAAACAAGAAGGCGGGATTGTGTCAAGAAAAAGAGTGAAAATATGTAAAGTTTGAAGGTAAAATTGTACCATAAAAATGTAAAAACTCTGTAGAACTCCTCCTGATTCCGGGGTTAGCCAATAAACTAAAACCTCTAAAATTCGTTCTTCAAACACTTGGAGAACCTCTTACAAAGAGGCAACAATGATAAGATATTGAGGCCTGGTCGATGGTGGAGATTCTCTAGTGATTTCTCCAAGGGTTGAAGTAGGGGTGTAAGTTGAGCCGAGCCGGCTCGACTCGAGCCCAACTTAAACTCGAGCTCGAGCCAAATTCTCTTTTCTAAAAGCTCGCGAGCTTTTCTATTTTTTATATTATAAATATTAATAATTTTTCTAAAATGTTAATTATATATATTGATGGGTATTGACTAGTATTGACCCATCACTCACACATTCAGTAAAAAAAACAAGCCCTCCTTTCACTTTCAGCAGCGTGAAGAAAAGGGGAAAAAGAAAACTTTTGAACCCTACCCACCACCCATCGTCTTCCTCAGGCCGAATTATCGCCGGAAAACCACCACCATCGCCGGAAATCCTCGCCCCGCCTCCACACTGTCGTGAAGCAACAATGTGACCTCCATCAGCGAACTTCCCGAAATTCCCAAACTGCACAACGCCTCACCTCCAGCACTATGCAGCGTCACCTCCATCGCCGCAAACCTTTGTTCACCCCGGTAAATTTGTTTTTTTGTTGATTTTGTTGAGTTTTGAGTTTTGAGTTTTCGTTGAGTATTGTGGTTGAGGGGCTCGCGAGATTGGGAGCTCGAGCTGAGCTGGTTTTTTAACCAACGAGCTCGACGAGCTCGAGCTCGACGAGCTCGAGCCTGGCAAATTCGCCAGGCTCGGCTCGTTTACACCCCTAGGTTGAAGTGAGGATTTAATTCTAAGTATCTTAGTTTATTGGCTATCCCTATAATTGAGATAACTTCTACAGGTATTTCACGTTTTTTGGTCTAATTTTGCTTTTGAACTTTACAAATTTTCACATTTTTTTAGTACAATTTTACCTGATTCTTTGTATTTATGATTTCCCTAAAAAAATTGAATAAAGTCAATTTTTGGTGAGTTAGATGATGTTAACTTAGTTTAGGGTGCAAAATGTCAAGCTATATGCAATTCGAGGGTGCAAAGTGTTAAAAATTGAATTTAAGGGTGTAAAATGCCAGGTGGTAATTAGAGAGTGCAATCTGCCAATTACCCCATGTTCTAAGATAATTGCTCCATTTCATATACTAAGAGTCAATTTATTTTCTATAATTTTGACTAACATTTAATATTCATTCTTTCATGATTTTAAACCGAGTAATGAGTTATTAATTAGAAGGGAAAAAAAGGTTGAGCAATGAGTCAATTTCTTTTCTGAAATTTTGACCAACATGTAACATTCATTCTTTCATGATTTTAAAGTTACTCGACTTTTAAATTTTAAGTTTTAATATTTTTAAATTAAGCTTTAAAATTTAATCAGATAATTTGTTATTGCACTAAGAAAAATAATTGTACTGGTCAATCAATTGTAGCAAACAAGTCATTTTTTTGGGGAAAATCTATGCTAGACGGAGTTCATGGTCCTAGTGTCTGTGTTTCTCACACAGTAAAGTATATTGTGTACGGTCTCCACATACACTTGTGTGAAAGAGATATACACAAAATTTACATTCGGACCATTGGACTCGGTCTGGCATAAACTTCCCCCTTGTTTTGATTTAATTCTAAATGAAGGGAGATACCCTGACCCGACAAACTCGGGCCTATACTTTTTAAATCATGGGTCACACAGACCTTATAAGATTCCAAATAAGGGGAGAAAAGTCACAACTTGTAACAGTCTGAGATTGAACCAGGGCCTTCCACATGAAAGTGGAAGCTGATACCACTAGGGTAGTAAGCCTTGGGTAAATAAGCTCATTTTTGGGGGGACATATGATGTATATAGAAGTATTACTAAATATACTTGTTCTTTTTTTGGAACAAGGTAAGCATATATTGATATATCAAGCTTGACAACTACACCGGCATACTTGGATCTCCACAATATCAAATTTACATTTCATAGTATACCAAACCCTCTCAGCTATAGTATCCACATAACTAGCACCCAAATTAAACACACGCCTATTCTTCTCTATCCAAAGTGTGTAAACAATTGCCGCAAACATGGCACGTTTTTTACAACTTAAAATAGTTTTACCTTTACTAAATTTAACCATCCACTGGACATTAGCATCCCAGGTGTGTGTCTGCATGTCACATCCAGCTTCTGCCAACACTTCTTCAAAACTTCCTGGGCACCCAAAGAACCTTGCATTCATCTTCATTTGCACAAAAAAAGACATTTTAAATCATCCATAGTCTTCCAAACATTTAGTCTATCTTTTGTTTTCAACCTATTTAACGGAGTCAACCATAGAATAAACATATGGTGGGCAATAGGTCCTTTGCTCCAAAGTATTCATCTCCTGTCGACCTCATCACAATGTTCCGTGGCATGAGAGTATGCATTGTGGATAGAAAACCGTCCCTTTTTCCACTTATTCTGAGCAACATCAACAACATCTAAGGATAAATCTCTGATAGCTACTAGCCTTTTCCAGAACCAAGATCTAGAACTTTTAGCTTCAATCAACCAAATACTACCTGTTTTAATATAGTACGAGTGAACCCATCTAATCCACATAGAGTCTGTTTTGGAGGCTATGATCCAAATGTTCTTAAAAATGACTGCCATGTTCCATTGGACCAAAGACAGGATTCCCATGCCACCCTCCCTCTTTGGCAAACACACATTCTTCTAACTAAGCACTGCATGATATCTGCTTGAAATATTGCCACTCCCAGATAAGATCTGCACACCCTATCAATCTCATGCACCACATCAAGGGGCAGAGAAAAGATTTAACTCCAGTACATCTGCACCCCAAAGATAACTGATTTTATAATCATAACCTTCCCTGCAAAGGACAAGAACTTTGCAGTCCATGATGTAATCCTCCCCATAATCTTCTCAATAAGCCATTTACAATTGTGCATTGTTAATCTACAAGATACTAAAGGGACCCCCAAATAGCTCGGGCATTTTCCTTTCCACAAATCTTGTCAGTGTAAGAATACGTTGTTTAACCTCTGCTCCCATACCACCACAAATAACCTAACTTTCCCCTATATTTGCTTGTAAACCTATCGCCTCTGAAAACTGCTCAAAACAACTTTTTATGTGAGTAATTGATGGCTCATCCCTTTTACAGAACATCATTAAATCATCTGCGAAGTAGATATTAATGAGCCCTACTCTCCGGCATTTTGGATGAAATTTAAAATCTGGGATCTGATGCAGAGTCTTAAAACTTCTGGAAATATAGTCCATAACAAGGACAAAAAGATAAGGAGACATTGGATCTCACTGTCTGAGCCCTCTCTTGCCTTGAAAATTGCCAAACACCCCCCCTTGCATCATGATGGAAAATCTGACAGTGGTAACACACATCATGATGAGCTGGGTAAACTCCTCTGGGAAACCATATGCATGCAAAATTCTCTCTAAAAACACCCAACTGACTGTGTCATAAGCTTTCCTTATGTCCACTTTTAAGACAACCATTGGAGAAATATTTTTCCTATTATATCCCTTAACCAACTCATGACAAAGGATCACATTATCTACAATAGACCTCCCCCTGATAAAAGCCCCTTGGGCTTGATCCACTAGTAAAGGTAACAATATTTTCAGTCTATTACAGATCAACTTGGAAATAATCTTATATAGGACATTCCAACAAGCTATTGGTCTGTAATTACCCACTGTGCTTGGGTTATGGCATTTTGGAATTAAATGCAAAAGAGTGTGGTTCACCTGTGTTAACATTTTCCTTTTGGCAAAGCAGTCCATAACTGTTTGAGTCACCTCCTCTAGAATGATATGCGAAGAACTTCTAAAGAAATAGCAATTAAAACCATCTGGCCCTGGACTCTTATCCTCAGGTATCATGAACACTAAATTCTTGACTTCATTAGCAGTTACTTATTTATTAAGGATCTCTGTATCTTCTACTGTTAAGACGTAGCCCTGGTTGACAATATCCTGATTAATCTCTGCTCTGGCCATACTGTAAGTACCCAATAAATCACTGTAGAATCTAAGGACTTCAGATTGTATCTGCTCTGGTTTTGTGAACAGCTCTCCTTCATTATTCTTGATGCTACTAATCTGTCCATAAGCTCTTTTTCCTTGACCCGTGCAAAAAAATATTTTGTGGACTCCTCTCCCTGTTGTAAAAACTACACCTTAGCTCTTTGTTTAATAAACTCCACTTCCATCTTTATGAGAGTCTTTAATCACTATACATTCTTATTTCAGTCTGAATCAGATCTGTGTCAAGAGGAGCCCTTTCCAGATGTCTTCTTAACTCAATCAGATCTTCTCTAGCTTTAATTACCCTGTTTGAAATATTAGAGTATTGTCCTCTATACAAACTCTTGAGTCTTATTTTAAGAGCTTTGCATTTTTGCACCACCTTGTACATCTTACGGCCTTTTATGTATTTACTCCACTCTTCTGAAACCATACTATAAAAACTAGGATGATATTTCCACCCATTCAGAAACTTGAAAGAGGGGTTACCCAATCTCTTATTGTGAATAGATAGAATCATTGGGCAGTGATCAAATATGTCATTGTCCTTAAACTCAACCTTGCAATCCTCCATACTCATCATCCATTCCCATTAGCCACTACCCTATCCAATTTACTGTAGGTTCTAGTGGTTTGATTGTTGGGTTTCGTGAAAAATAACATAAACGCAGTGGAAGGAATTTCAAAATTTTTTATTTAAAAACCCAAAGTTAAATTCAATGATTGCATATTCAAATTTCACGACAAACTTAACGAATAAAACTTACTTGTTAAAACGAAGTAGATGGAGAATCTTTCTTCTTCCTCCAATTTGAAAACTTGAAGTTTCCAAATCTTCAATCCTTTGTTTTGATCTTCAATACTTGAACTTGATCCGAACAACGAAAATACGTCATCTCTAAATTATCACACACAGATCAACAATCGAAAAATTCCCACTTTTGTTCTCTAATGGGCGACGGCTAGGGTTTAGAGAAGGAGAGGAATATTTTCTCTTTTTCCTTTCTAGGAGAGTTATGAGAGTTGTGTTGTTCTCTTACTTGCTCAAAGTCAAAGAGTCCTTATATATTTCATGACTTATTGAACAAGTCAAAACAAAAGAGCCCTAAATTAGGCTCCTCTTGGACGCCCAACATGGCTAAGTAGGTGTCCAAGAGGATGCCTTCTAGAAGCCCGGGATTTGTTTTATTTAATTAATTTCTTATTTCAATTAATAATTTATTGTATCCAATAAATAAATAAATTAATTAAATAACCAAATCAATTAGATAAATTAATTCATTAATATATTTTCCTAGGAAATTAATTAATAATTAATCTTATCCATATAATTAATTATTTCATCTAATGAATAATGAATTATTTAATTTATCCAATAAATTAAAACTCTTAGAAGGAAAATAGAAATTACTTTTTCATTTTTCTTTATCAATCCTTTAGCACGACTCTTTAGATTCGTTTCGTTTGGCAATGAAAGAAAACCAAAGGAAGTGGATAACACTTAGCCAGTCTCGTGGCCCACTTCGTAGCCCAAACGAAAATGAATGATAGGATCATTCCGCAACCTTCCAATCGTAAATGACGTGCAAGTATAAACCCTTTGTTCGCGTACCCCAGTCAAGTGAGAGTCATGGCTATGTCTAACTCGCTGGACTTGACTCTATGTATTAATTATAATAATACGAGATCATTGAGATCGATTTAGTGCCTAGCACAATCATCTCTTTATGCTTTGGCCAAAGACTTTGATCTCTATTTATCTATAATCACATAAAGTACTTTCTCACTCACTTATGAGAGAACAAATCCCATTTAGATATCAGCTAAGACTACCAATTGACCATCAAGCCGCATTTCAAGGTTGATGGTACGTGTCGAATGTGCCAAAATAAAATTTACTGTTCTCACAAGGATTTGTAGTACTCGTAAGTCCAGGTCGAACCCTAGAGATTGGTTGATCAAAATAATATTCAATGGGGGGGGGGGGGTTGTTTGGATGAATTCAATGACTAAAAACGACAGGAACTAAATAGGAATTTCAATAAACGTAAAATATCGATTCAAGGATAATTCGTTCTTTAATTCAAGTCGATCATAGACACCTAAAATACTATCTATTCTTCGATTACTTAGCCAAGAACCTAAATAACCAGCTATTTAGATCCTTATTGACTTCCTTATATCATTAACCAAAGCCCAGCACCCGGTTAAATTCTTATTATCAACTGAATCGGTATTAAGCAATCCTAATCATGTCAATAATAGCATAATGAATTAGAAGCGACTAAGGATAAACAATAGTTTAAGCAAGCGCCAACTATTTAATTTACACTAATGTTTCCCTCGAGTAATCAATGAAAACTGGGATCGCAATCTTGAAAACTCAATTGCTACGAGCACAAATCAAGCATAACAATTACGGATTATGAAGATTTGTTAGCAATAGATTGTAATAGATAATCAACTAATATGCATCTTAGATTATCATCTACACAACCATGAACATTAATAATAAGAAACAAAAGATAATCAACCCGTAGATAGATCACGAAGCTTCGTGTCTCACAACATATGAATTAAATTGAACTACCTTGAATCGAAAGAGAAAATTAGCTATTCATTAATAAAAGTACAATAGTTGATATAGTATTTTTCTTAACTCTCTTCTTTCTTCTCTAGCTCTAAGAATGTGCTATATTTATAGAGAATAGGCTTCCTTCATAAGAATTTGAAGTTGTCTTCTCTTTGAAATCAATTTGAAGTTGTCTTCTCTTAGAGATCATTTTGAAGTTGTCTTCTCTTAGAGATCATTTTGAAGTTGCCTTCTCTAGCCGCCAGATTTTAATGCAGGAATTAGAACACTGATTTGGACTATTTGCAGTCCGAATTTGACTTTGCCTCCTCTTAGAAAGTTGTAGATATGCATGTTGGCTATCCAATTCAGCTGGTTTTGTCCAAATACAATGTATGTACCGCCAGATTTGAATTTTCTACCAAAGTGGTGCAGTCCAGCCCGCAACAGAAACAGTTGTGAGTTCTTGAGTGTATTTGAGCCTTATCCCATCCTAATTCGGTTTAGTGTTCTTCATATGAATTATGGAGCTTTTCATTCGATTTCTAACCATATAAAAATCACTAACACAAGAGGTGTTTAGCTCCAGATAGGATTGTAATTCCATTGTCGCGCCGAATTGCCCAATTTGATTGAAAATGATTAATTCAATTTAAAACCTACCCAATTCATAAAATAAGATAAGATTAGTTCAAATGGGTGTATAATCACAATAAAATGCTAAATATAAAGGGAATTAAATATATAAATATTGCACTCATCAGTCAACCCCACCAACGGGTGAATTGGGTTTAACTACTCTAATGAAATACTTGACATCACAATGCATCTTCAGCATGATGCTTCAAGTCAAAGGTTCACTTACACCTATTACGCATAATCAGTTCTGTCATTGACAGTCATAGAGTGAACACCCATGTGACAGAACTGATGCGAGTCGTGTTCGAGCATATCAGTTCCACTGATGTGCCTACAATCTTAATCTCCTATCATCCCATGATATTAGACAGGCACTCTCATGTCAGAGATAAGATTGTACAACTGTTCTAAGTCTTTATTTGTCCATTAAAGACTTCACTTTACTTGCGAACTTGTTTTTAGTAATCAAGATCGATCCCTCTAGTGCCAATCTTCCTATCCCATAGGAAGTAGAGAGATCGCACTGAAAACACGGACAAAAAGTTTTACACTACTTATAGATGTAGATAAGATTTAGGTGAAAACTAAATAACGCCTTTATTAATAATATCGAAATAAGTCAATTACAAGATAGATGCCCTATCATTCTATCCTCTATGGAATCTGAGGGCATAATCCTAACAATCTCCCACTTGCACTCAATGCCACTCATTGTGGTATCTTATACCCATCCCTTCCAGGTGTCGGTCCAGAACAGCCTGAGGTAGTGGTTTGGTGAATGGGTCAGCTATATTTTCAGTTGACGCTATTTTCTGCACTACTATTTCTCCTCGACCAACGATCTCTCTTATGATGTGAAATCTTCTCTCAATGTGTTTAGACTTGTTAGGAGACCTTGGTTCCTTACCTTGCACTATTGCTCCATTGTTATCACAATAAAGTGGCAACGGGAGCTGTGAACTAGGAACCACTTCAAGTTCACCAAGGAACTTTTTTATCCAAACAGCTTCTTTGACTGCCTCTGAGGCTGTCACATATTCAGCTTCAGTGGTAGAATCTGCGGTTGTGCTTTGCTTGGAGCTCTTTCTAAGACACTGCCCCACCATTAAGCGTGAAAACAAACCCTGAAGTGGATTTACAGTTATCGACATCAGACTGGAAGTCCGAGTCAGTGTAACCTTCCATGTTCAGATCGCTACCTCCATAAATGAGAATCATATCCTTAGTTCTATTAAGATACTTTAGGATATTCTTCACAACAATCCAATGTTCCTTTCCCGGGTTTGCCTGAAATTGACTCACCACGCTTACAACATAGGCAATGTTGGGTCTTGTACACAGCATTGCATACATTAGGCTACCCACTGTAGAGGCATGGGGTACTTTACTCATCTCCTCTCTATCTTCCTCACTTTGAGGACACATAGACTTGGATAAGTGTACTCCATGTCTCATGGGAAGGAACCCTTTCTTAGAACTTTCCATCCTAAAACTCTTTAGGACCTTTTATAAGTAAAAGCTTGGGGAGAGACCTATCATTCTATTCGTTCTATTTCTATAGATATGAATTCCTAGAATGAAAGTTGCTTTTCCTAAGTCTTTCATGGAAAATGTACTCGAAAGCCATTTTTTTACTGTGGTGAGCATTCCCACGTCATTTCCTATAAGTAGAATGTCATCCACATATAGTACTAAGAATGAGATTTTGCTCCCACTAGTCTTCTTGTAGACATAGGGTTCATCTTCGTTCTTGATGAAGCCATATCCCTTTACTACTTTATCAAAACGGAGATTCCAGCTTTTGCTTGAGACTGTATATGGACCTCTCAAGTTTACATACTTTATGGATATTGGTTTCGGATACAAAACCCTTTGGCTGCTCCATATAGATATCCTCCTCAAGGAATCTAGTTAGAAAAGCCGTTTTGACATCCATTTGTCATATCTCATAGTCTAAGTATGCAACTATGGATAACAGTATTTAGATGGACTTTATCATGGCCACGGGCGAAAAGGTCTCTTGGTAGTCAATTCCTTCTCTTTGACTATACCCTTTCGCTACGAGACTGGCTTTAAAGGTGTCAACCTTGCCATCGCTACCTATCGTTCTTTTGTAGGTCCACTTACATCCTATAGGTTTGATACCTTCAGGAAGATCTACCAAAGTCCAAACTTGGTTTGATTGCATAGAGTCCATCTCTGTTTCCATGGCTTCTCTCCATCTCGAAGCGTCGACATCCACCATCGCTTGATCATAGGTACAAGGATCATCTTCATGACCCTCTTGTACTACAGTGTAGAGCTGAGGTTTTCCCTGCAGTATATACCCATACCTCTCAGGTTAATGTGGTATTCTACTAGATCTACGTGGTGGTTGTCCTACTATTGGGTTAGGCCTTACTTCTTGGACATATGTCGCATAGGGAGTTTCATTTTGTTCTTCTAGAACAATCTTTCTACCTTTGCCCCCCTTCCAAGATGAATTCATTTTCAAGGAAGTGGGTTAGTAGGGCCACAATGATTCTATGATCATCATGTAGGTAAAAGAAGAATCCCATGGAATCTTTAGGATAACCAATGAAACGTCTCGAGGGATCTTGTCTTCAATTTCTCCACTTTAGTTTTCTTGACATAAGCAGGACATCCCCAAATCTTAATATGATTAAGACTTGATTTCCTATTATTCCACATCTCATGTGGAGTCTTAGGAGCGGATTTGGAGGGACATCTACTCAATATATAAGCAACAGTAAGGAGCACGTATCCCCACAACGAAATGGGTAAATCAGTGTAACTAAGCATGGAACGAACCATGTCCAACAAAGTTCGGTTCCTTCGCTCGGCTACTCCATTTAGTTGAGGAGTTACCGGTGGTGTTAGTTGTAACATTATTCCTTGTTCTCTAAAGAATTCATCAAACTCGGCACTCATATATTCTCCTCTATGATCCGACCGTAGAGTTTTTATATTTTGCCCAGTTTGATTTTCTACTAAAGGTTTGAAATCTTTGAACCTTTCAAAGGATTCAGACTTTTGCTTCATCAGATACACTAGACCATATTTTGAATGATCGTCTGTGAAAGTGATGAAGTAGTAGAAACCCCCACGAGCCATTTTTCTAAATGGTCCGCAAACGTCGGTGTGCACTAATCCTAAGACTTGAGTGGCTCTTTCAAAAGTCCATGTGAAGGTGATCTAGCCATCTTGTCTAAGAGACATAATTCACATGTTGGATAGGGATCCGACCCTAGTGAGCTTAAAAGCCCATCTTTTTCCATTTTGTGAATCTTGTGCTCTCCAGCATGGCCTAGTCTAAGATGCCACTTTAGTCTTAAGTTAGCTTCTCGTCTACCATGTTTCGTAGTTACAACATTTAAATCAGATGAATTATGGACATTTAAATAATACAAACCATTAACTAAAGAGCATTGCCAACTAATTTATTTCCATAATAAATGTAGCAATTTGACTTAGAAACAGAATGTATATCCAATCTTAACTAAGATCGGAATAGAAATAATGTTTTTAAGCCCCTTGGGCAAAACTAAAATATTATCTAAAAATAATAAATGTCCAGTATTCAAATATAAAGAAGTAGATCCTATTCTAGTAACTGCGACGCTTTCCCCGTTGCCTATTTTGATCATTACTTCTTCATGGCCCAGGTTTCTACTTCTCTGCAGATCCTATTCCAAACAACACACATGGGCACTAGCCCCTGAGTCTAGAATCTATGAAGTAGAAAAATAGGGTCATAGAACAATTAGTTTCAAAAATAAAAAGTTTCATACCTTTTGCGCCTTTGCCTAATTTAGGACAGTTTCTCTTCCAGTGGCCAAGCTCACCGCACTCGAGATATCTGTCCGTTTTCTTAGGTTCTTTGCTCTTATAAAACCCTTGAGCCTTTCCATTACCCTTTTGAACACGCCCTTCAACTCCAAGTTTGCCAGACTGCTTCTTGTTGTTCTTCTTCTTAGACTTAAACTTTTTAGGTCCAGAAGAAATGACCAAGGCAGTTTCCTTTCCCTTTGGTTTAATTTGAGATTGTGCATTAACCAACTTGTTCATTAGCCCAGCTAAATTGCACTCTATCTCATTGCAGCTAAAGTTAACCATAAATTGGGAGAAAAAAAAATCAGGAAGAGACTGCAAGATTAAATCAGTTTGAAGAGTGGCGTGTATGGTGAAGTCGAGAGCTTCCAATTTCTCAATCCTCTAAATCATTTTGAGGACATGATCACCAACCTTCTCACTTTCTTTCATCTTGGCTCCGAAGAGCTCTTTCTATATCTCATATCGTGTAGTTCGACTATGCTCACCATAGAGCTCTACCAGGTGAGCTAGGATAGCTCTTGCAGTGGGCATCTTATCATGTGACCTTTGAAGTTCATTGGTCATAGACCTAAGCATGTATCCTCTCACCCGAATGTCGTCCTTGACCCATTTTTCATGGGCTTGGACCTCTTCCTCATTAACAAGTGTTCTGGCAGGAGCTGCCTGGATATCAGCCTCCAAGACGTATCCCAGTGATTCCATATTGAGGACAATCGTCAAATTTCTAAGCCAGTTCACATAATTGGGTCCAGTAAGAGTATTCTTTTCGAGTAGTATTGAAAGCGGGTTTGTCATTTTTGACAGAGATAAACAAGAAAATAACTGCAGAAATAAACCAGATTAAATCAAATTACTCTTATTTCACTTAACCAAGAAAAATTAAGGACTTAAAATTAATCTTGGCTCCCACTGCATTTTTCGAATCCCACACTCCTTTGTGAAAATCAAGAATCATCATTGGCATCGATTCCACAGCGGGTATTGAGGTCCTCAATTAATTACATGGGTTGCAACCTAACCGATTTCTGACCCATCAATTAATTGAAGTGATGTCCAACATCAATTTATCCAATAAATATTTCAATATCTTTCCCCATAGTTCACCAAACCGCAACCGAATAGGTTTCTAAGCTTGTGAACTACCCGATTTCATTCCCACTAACTCCTATAATCTAACATTTGAATTTCACCTTGCAACCGAACAGGTTTCTGGGGTGAAATATGTTTCGATTAAGGCATTCCATGCACTTAATAAAATTTTAAAATATTTCTAAATGCATAACCCCCATAACTGGGAAGCATTACACATTTATAGTAATTTTAATTTTAGAAAGCTTAGTGGAGAGCGAGGATGTCACACATCCTTTTCTAACTCGATATTATTTATTTGGGAGAATTTAAATTATCAAATGTTTGGTTTCACTTTGCATATTAGTCAACTTATATATAGCGCAACTATATACACATATTGAACATGCATAAATTTTTCTACTAATAAATATGCCTATCAATATCATCATGGAATTAAATAAATAAATCCATATACACTCGATCATGGACTTTTCTAGAGGGCTCGAGCCAATAGGCCATCACATGTAAAGGTAAAGCAGAAAAACAAAACTTTACGGGTTTAAATAATTCTAAACTATTTTTCTTGTTAGGAATTTCATGTTAGATGTTTTGATGATGACAAGATAGGATTTCATGTTAGACCCTAAAAGAATGTAAGTTTACACTTTCATAGAATATATGTATAAGCGTTTGAAAGTTTGTTAGTTTGTTTGGCTTGTAATTTTTATCTTTGTAGATTTTAGACTAAGTGATAGTTACTGTGTCGCTAATAGAATTCTAGGTGAGTCTATTATAGATGAAGTTAAAGATCAGCGTCTGAAGTCAGAAGAAGATGAAGATTTGTCTTAAGCGTTCGTCAAGCACTTAAGAGTCTACATCAGGATTTATGATTCAAGCGCTACTATTCAAGTGAACAGTATCCAAGCGTCTTCTGAATAGTGCTACTATTTATGCATCACAATTCAAGCGCTCAGCGACTGATCGCAGCGACTCAAGTCAGCGACTCAAGCGTCCAGCTTTCAGATTCACCTGAAGGATTAAACCCAAGTTATCAAGGATTTAAATGCAATCACCAACGATCATTTATTTCCAAGCGGGAAATAAATTCAAAGTGCATTAAATGCGACAAGATAGTATGACTTGTGGACAAGCCACCTTTGTTGACTAGACTGTCAGCTTTTCAGAATTCAAACCTGCTCCTGTCCAATAGGAATCAGCAGAAATTAAAGAATGTCAGAAAATGGACTATTTGAAGCTCCGCGTGAGGTACACGCGCCTGAATTGTGTCCAACGGACAATTTCCAAAAAACCCTATAAATAGTTCCCCTCAGCAAATTCAGAGTGAGTGAATGTGCGAAGAGCCAAAACTTTGCTGAAATAATTTGAGAGAAAAAGCTTCCAAACTCCATAGCCAATTGGAATTCAAGAAAGTCAATTCTTTCAACAAGCAGTATTTTTGTGTAAGAGAAGCTTGTTGAAGAAGATCTTTCTTGAAGCTCCAATATCCTTTAAAGCTTCTCAAATACATTCCAGACAGTCACCCGATATCTCAAACATCTTCCAAGAAGAACCCTAAACTATTATTGAGATATCCCAAGTTGTTTGAACTTCCCAACATCAAACAAACCTGTTACAATAAACCCTCAACACCTTTCATCTAAGTGAGAAAGATTGTTGACTTCCACAAGCAGTATTTTTGAGTAAGAGAAGCTTGTTGAAGAAGGTCTTTATTGGAGCTGAAGTCTGTGTGATCAAGGAGCTCAAGGCCATTTTGGAGAAGATCTTTATTGGAGCTGAAATCTATGTGATCAAGGAGCTCGAGATCGTCTTTCCAGAAGTAGAGGATTGAAGTGGTTTGTAGCAGAAATCTGTGTGACCAAGGAGCTCAAGTCATCCACATCCATCTCTTCCTGTTTTCCTATTTTGTAGAAGTCTCTGTGTAACTCTTCGAGAATCAATTTTGTGGATTGCCTCCGAGTGAAAAGGAGAAGAAGGACGTAGCTGGGATTACACCACCCAGTGAACCTTACAAATATCTTGTGTCACTTTACTGTTTTAATACTTTGCTCTACATTTGCATATTATCTTGAAAAAGGCTTTAAAACAGTTAAGCGACTATCTTGGTGAAAAAGAGAACGCTTAGCTTTCAAAATAAGCTTCAGCGCTTGACAAAGCGCTGAGCACTTCTAAGCGTTCAAAACAATTTAAAAGGAAAGCAACTAAAGAAAAAATTTTGTAACGCTAAAACATTTTCAAGAGAAGACTTTAAAATACTTCCATTGTGCTAACCCTGATTAAGCGATTGAGACATTACCCTACTTTGGTAATAGTTGAAATCACTAAGTCTAAGATAACTTTATCAAACCAGTCTTCAAGTAAGCGACTAGTCAAGCGATTACTATCCTTAAGCGTTCAAAAGAGATTTTAATACGAAACTTTTTGAAGTCGAAAAAGACTTCAGGATCTATTCAACCCCCCCTTCTAGACCCTTTCGTATGCCATTGTGGGACCAACATTACTACAACAACCCGTTGGAAGAAAAGTAAATCAAACATAACCTAAGTCCATGATCAGTGTTTTCATCACATAAGACATGCTCGCAATATTAAAACACTTATGTTGATATTTAAAATTTTAGTTCAACTAAAAAGTCCTTTAATAAATTCCCAATTTTTATATATTATTTACTTCAATTAAAATCATTCTAGTCCTACTAGATGACTTAGATATACAAAATTCAAAATTAAGTATATCTACCTTTAATTAAAATAATATTAGTCCAACTAAATAAATACATAAAATATGGAATTCTATTTTATTATGATTTAAAGCAACCATTAAATGGAAAAACTTTTATTTGATTAAAGAATTAATTATTAATTATCCAAGAAAAATAATTTATATTCTTAATTCAAATATTCAAGTAATTTCCAAGTTGAGGAAAAATTAATAATATTTAATCTATAAATTAATTATTAATCTCCAAGAAAAATAATTAATTTATTCCAATTAAATATTTTTATTCCAATTAATCTTATTGGGCTCGATTTCATCAAACTCAAGTTATCATCCTTTTGGTCTACTTGGATTTAAATCAATTGGGCTCAAATTAATGCATTCGAAAAAACATGCACACACTATTAATTTCTATTGGACTATTTTTAATTAAAGTCCAAATCACCCATCTAATGGGTCCATTTGAAATTAATTAAATCAAGCCCAATCTAATTAATAAGTTGAAATTGATTAAAATTTCTCGTTGGGCTAAATTAAATCATACCGAATCATTATCCTTTTGACCCACCCGGATAATTAAATTCCAAATTACAATTTCGACCAATACATAGCCCATTTACCGACCCGAATCCCGAACTCAAATCAGCCGGTCGTGTGTCGAAACACACTACTCGTCGGGCTTTGCACACGGCCCGACGAGCCGTGTGCAGGTGGCCAAGCCACACGGCTTAGCCGTGTGCACAGCGTGCAGCAATAATGCTGCACGCAGTGCGTAGCTGCTACTCACAGCCTTCTCGGGGCTCTTCGAGCCCCATTTTGCCTCGTTTTTGATTTTTTACATACATCACTAATGTACCCAGATATACATTAAATATAAAAAATCAAATTCCATGCTTGAAACCATAAAAATGCAGATTTAATTAACACATAATCGCATGCTTCAAAACACATGTTATGCATATCATAAATCACATAAACTCAATTAAATATGCGAATCAGAGATTGGCTCTGATACCACTGTTGGGTTCGCGAAAAATAACATAAACGCAACAGAAGGAATTTCAAAAAATTTTATTTAAAAACCCAAAGTTGAATTCAATGATCGCATATTCAAATTGCACGATAAACTTAACGAATAAAACTTACTTGTTAAAACGAAGTCGATGGAGAATCTTTCTTCTTCCTTCAATTCGAAAACTTGAAGCTTTTAAATCTTCAATCCTTTGTTTTGATCTTCAAAACTTGAACTTGATTTGAACAACAAAAATACGTCATCTCTAAATTATCACAAACACGGATCAACAATCGAAAAATTCCCACTTTTGTTCTCTAATGGGCGACGGCTAAGGTTTAGAGAAGGAGAGGAATATTTTCTCTTCTTTCCTTTCTAGGAGAGTTATGAGAGTTGTGTTGTTCTCTTACTTGCTCAAAGTCAAAGAGTCCTTATATACCTCATGACTTATTGAACAAGTCAAAACAAAAGAGCCCCAAATTAGGCTCCTCTTGGACGCCCAACATGGCTAAGTAGACGTCCTCTTGGACGCCTTCTAGAAGCTCGGGAATTTGTTTTATTTAATTAATTTCTTATTTCAATTAATAATTTATTATATCCAATAAATAAATAAATTAATTAATTAACCAAATCAATTAGATAAATTAATTCATTAATATACTTTCCTAGGAAATTAATTAATAATTAATCTTATCCATACAATTAATTATTTCATCTAATGATTAATTAATTATTTAATTTATCCAATAAATTAAAACTCCTAGAAGAAAAATAGAAATTCCTTTTTCATTTTTCTTTATCAATCCTTTAGCGCGACTCTTTAGGTTCGTTTCGTTTGGAAATGAGAGGAAACCAAAGGAAGTGGGTAACACCTAGCCAGTCATGTGGCCCACTTCGTAGCCCAAACGAAAATGAATGATAAGATCATTCCGCAATCTTCCAATCGTAAATGCCGTGTAAGTATAAACCCTTTGTTCCCGTACCCTAATCAAGTGAGAGTCATGGCTATGTCAAACTCACCGGGCTTGATCATATGTATTAATTATAATAATACGAGATCATTGAGATCGATTTAGTGTCTAGCACAATCGTCTCTTTATGCTTTGACCAAAGACTTTGATCTCTATTTATCTATAATCACAGATGATACTTTCTCACTCACTTATGAGAGAACAAATCCCATTTAGATATCAGCTAAGAATACTATTTGCCCATCAAGCCGCATTTCGAGGTCGACCCCACCAACGGGTGAATTGGGTCTAACTATTCTAATGAAATACTTGACGTCACAATGCATCTTCAGCATGATGTTTCAGGTCAAATGTTCACTTACACCTATTATGCATAATCAGTTCTGTCATTGACAGTCATAGAGTGAAAACCCATGTGACAGAACCGATGCGAGTCGTGTTCGAGCATATCAGTTCCACTGATGTGCCTACAATCTTAATCTCCTATCATTCCATGATACTAGACAGGCACTCCCATATCAGAGATAAGATTGTACAAGTGTTCTAAGTCTTTATTTGTCCATTAAAGACTTCACTTTATTGGCAAACTTATTTTTAGTAATCAAGATCGATCCCTCTAGTGCCAATCTTCCTATCCCATAGGAAGTAGAGAGATCGCACTGAAAACACGGACAAAACATTTTACACTACTTATAGATGCAGATAAGATTTAGGTGAAAACTAAATAACGCCTTTATAATTATATCGAAATAAGTTAATTACAAGATAGATGCCCTATCATTCTATCCTCTATGGCATCTGAGGGCATAATCCTAACATTGATCATGATGGTTACTCCATGTATACATTGCACCTGTATATAGGATATCTGTTAAGCCAAGTTGATCATAACAGGCTTGCATTGCCTCATTACCACCATTCATTCCCCATCACTGTGAAGCTTTTCATTATGAAACAAGGTAGCACTACAATTTTCCATCAAAAGCCATGGCTCTTTGTAGTTCATACTCCTCAAATCATGCCATAAACTCTCCCTACCATTTTCATCATTCTAGGCGTACACTATAGTTAAAATGAAATTAAAGTGCCCAATCTGCATCCTATAAGAAACTATTTGATCAGTGACCTTGAGCACTTGTCCAGACCCTCTACTTTTCCTCCAGGTATCCCATATTCTCCCATTTACTACCATTACATAGTTGTTCACAATGTGCCACTCATCACCAAAACTTCTCACAATTTTATTATAGTTATGCGGTTTGACTCTTGTTTCCACAATTCCCATAACATCCAATTTATTCACCTCAATTAGTCTCCTAACAGCTAACTATTTCTTTACTGTATTAAGGCCTCAAATATTCCAAGTACCAATATTTATATATCAAGGGATTTTTGTTTATGGGTGTTAAATCCTTATACTACAGTACCTGCTTGGCTTAACACTTGGAAAAGGTTTGTCAAAGCATGCTGCACTTCCATACTGGATGCCTTTGGCCATCCACTTCTTTTTTCTGCTTTGAGCCCGTGACCTCTTGCCTTTCCTCCACTATAGCTTTGCCCTTGTCCTGGTGATTAGCTCCTTGTTGATGTTTGTAATATACTACTTTCAGGTTGCTAAGTTTGATTTACTTTTGTATGCCCATCCTTTCCTTCATCTTCTTTGTTTATGTCCTTTCTAACCTCTGCCCCTGCCTCTATATTATTATTGTCACTTTTCCTCTTCACCTGCCAATGTTGTTGAACAGGTTTTGGGCAAGCCAAGTCCTTATGCCCCTATGACTTGCACTTTTTACACATCATAGGGATCCATTCATAATGCACAGCTTGTGTGATGACTGAACTATCCATTCCATTCTTTATTTGAATTTCCACAGGTAATGTTTTCCCCACCTTTAATTTAACTAAAATTCTGGCATACTCAACCTTTATTTTCTTCGTTGTCATTTCATCGGTGTACATAGGCTAACCGATCTTACTCACAATCTTACTTAAGCTTGTAGCGCCCCACATCCCCAGAGGAAGTTTGGGCAACTGGACCCAAATTGGCACAGTTTGGAGTTCTTTCTTTGGATTCATTCCTTCCTCCCATCGTCTCAAAATCAACGATTTGGAGTAGAAGAATTGAATTCCTCTCACTAATACCACATTCATGTCCTTTAATGTTTCTAAACGGAGTACAAAATACCCCTCCTCATGCTTGACCACTCGAGGCATCACCAGTCCCCTCCAGCTCATTCTCAAGAAATTAACCATTACGTTAGTTGGAATATCTTGGCTTAAAATTGAAGCATAAAGTGCAAATTTCTAGTACTCAAGTTCTGTTTTAACATCCTTCTTTGTCAAACATATCTCCTCTCCTTCACTCTGAATACATTCCCATTTGATACCATTTATCCCATCTCTATTACTTGTGAATAGCTCACTCAAAAACCTAACCGTTTTTCTCGTTGGCGCAATCAATTTAGGGGAACTAGCAATCAATGGTTCACTTACTCAATTTGGTTCTGAATTAGCTCCAATCAGCTGTAATTCCTCTGAGCCAACGTGATTTTCCAGTTGTTTGACCTCCAAATTAGACTCATGGTGAACAACCTCTGTTGCAACCTCCTCTACTAACGTTGAGCTCATCTGAGCGGCATGCCCTACAACTTGAGACGATGATGATGGGGTATTATTCTGTGATGGTGGTTGTGCAATCGGGCTGGACATGATTTAACCAGCCTTCTTCCCTTCCTTCTCGCCATGGTGGTTTTCACGGTGCACGTTAGTCAGCTAACATGCGTCGAGAGCAAAACTCAGAAAACCCATCTATTTTTCTAAATATACCTATTTACTTTTTGAAGATAAGATTAACTAGGTAATACAACTAATCATATAATGAAGATATAGGAAAGTTACTAAGTTGAAATATTACCTACAGTTTCATATCTTCTTTTTTTTTTTGAGAAAAAAACCGGTAGACTATATATAAAATCACGCAAACAAATCATCCACGAGAGCCCTAGCGGCAAGAGACGGGAGTCCAAGAACACCCTCTTGGGCTCCAAAATCCGAACGAGCTAATGAATGAGCTACACAATTACCACCTCTCTTAACAAACGAAAAAAAAAAACAGAAATAAAAGAAGACGCAAGCAAACGAACATCATCGACCAAAGGGCCCAACGAGCTGAAAACATGATCGGACGAACTAATCAAGTGAACCACAGACACGCAATCTCCTTCGACTTGGATAGAAGACCAGCCTCGCCTCTTTGCAAACTTCAAAGCCAAACTTGCTGCCAACAATTCTGCATGCTCAACATTTGTAAGAAAAATCTCCCTTCTAGAGCACCAACCCAAACAGACTCCCTTACTATCTCTAGCTATCACACCCATGCCCATCATCCCATCTTTTTCAAAGATTGAACCATCAAAATTGATCTTAATTATCCCCACAGCAAGAGAAATCCAAATATGAGGTAAAGGCACCGTACGCGGCGGTTTTTCCACGGCAACAGAGGTTGAGAAAGCCTGGAGAAAGTCATTTGCCTGGTGAATGAGAACATCCGGAGGCATCGTATGTTTTTCTGCGAAAGACTTGTTTCGATTGTACCACAAAAACCAACATAATACAAGAAAATGGTTGAAATCCAGAGATTCCAGCTTGTCTGAAATAGCCCAAAACCAACATTCAATGTTGTGGGAGTCCGAAGAAATAACATGCCAAGGAAGTTTCGATAAACACCACACTACTCTCGCATAAGGACAATAAAATAGTGTATGAGATAGGAACTCCATATTTTCCTCACAAAGTGGACACAAAACTTCAACAGCAGCCTTCATACGAATAAGATTTACACCTGTCGGGAGAGCATTCCGAATAGCTCGCCAAGCAAAAATTCTTATTTTCGGTGGAACACACGCATTCCAAACCAGATTCCATCTCTTCCCATCCCTAGAAACTGAGGCCGTGGATAAAGATGGACGTTTACGTGCAACGAGCTCCTTTGCCAAATCGTACGCGCTTCTAACCGTGAATCTGCCCGTCTTGATATGGTGCCAAATAACATGATCCCTGTTCACAGAACTCCCAAGTAGAATACTTAAAATAGCCTTGGCTTCGTGAATGCTGAAAATGTTCCTAATAAGATCCATATTCCACCAGCCATCAGGTCCCTCTCGCAGCTCATTAACACATGCATCCGGCTCTAAGAAAAGTGGTCTGGATGATATAACAAAACCATCACGCCTCAGTAGCCAAGGGTCTCCCCACGCATGGACTCCCTGCCCCGACCCTATACGCTATCTACATTCTCCTTTAAGAACATCTCTAGCACCCACTATACTCCTCCAAGTTAGTGAAGGGTTCGAACCCACCCCCGCCTCCATGAAAGAAGAATTTGGGAAATATCTAGCTCTAAACAGCCTACTCAACAAACAATCCGGGTTATCGAGCAAACACCACCCTTGTTTTGCTAACATGGCTTGGTTGAAAGATTGTAGCTCCCTAAAGCCCAAACCACCTTGATCCTTACTCCTACAAAGATTCTCCCAAGCTATCCATTGGATTTTACGAGACTCACGGTTATGCCACCAAAAGTTAGCCATTCCCGACTCGATTTCTTTAAGAAGATTATCCGGAAGTTGAAAGCAACTCATAGCATAAGTAGGAATAGCTTGAACCACCGCCTTCAATAGCACCTCTTTACCCGCTTGTGAAAGGAAATTTGCGTTCCACCCTTGAAATCTTTTTGCCACTTTATCTCTAATTGAATCAAAAACCTCCCTCTTCGACCTTCCCACTATCGCCGATAAACCTTGGTACTTATCGTGCTTCTCCACTACTTGAACCCCCAAAATGCTTGCTAGGTGAGCTCGGGTATCGGAATGGGTATTCCTGCTAAACACCTAAGTGGATTTATCAAAGTTTATTTTTTGCCCCGAGACCACCTCATATTTCCTCAACACCATCTTTATGCAAAAGAAAGCCATCTCCGAGGCTTGCATAAAGATTAGTGTATTGTCGACAAATAGGAGGTGAGAAATCCGAGGAGCCCCTCTAGCAACCGCCACTCCCTCAATCTCACCCCACCTCTCCGCTTCCTGTAAAAGACAACTGAACACTTTTGCAACAATAAGAACAAGTAAGGTGATAACGGGTCCCCCTGACGGAGTCCCCGTTGAGGATGCAAGTAACCAAACTGAGAGCCATTAAGTAAAAAAGAGTACGAGACAGAAGAAATGCACATCATAATTAAATTAGAAAAATCCCTATGAAAGCCCAACCTATCTAGTACTCTTGAGAGGAAATTCCACTCAACTTGATCATATGCTTTGCTCATGTCTAGTTTAAGTGCAACCTGACCATCTTTGACCCAAGTTTTGTTTTTCAAGAAGTGATTCACCTCATAAGCCACAAGGATATTATCCGAGATAAGACGTCCCGGGATAAAAGCAGATTGAGTTTCAAAAATAATAGAGTGGATGAGGGGTTTAAGACGATTAGCAATACACCTGGAAACAAGTTTATAAATGACATTACATAAGCTAATCGGGCGAAGTTGGGCCATGGACTCGGGGTTATCACATTTTGGGATGAGGACAACGTGGATAAAATTCATTTTGGGCATAAGATCTAGATTATTGAGCATATGAAGCACACAACGTATAACGTCACCGCCAATGATGTGCCAAAATTTTTGATAAAAAATAGGGGACATGCCATCCGGGCCGGGGGATTTATGACTAAGAGAGAACGATACCTCATTAGCCACATAAGGACGTCACAACTGTTGATTCATCTCAGCCGTCACCCTAGTCCGTATACATTCAATACCGTGTCAAGAGCTTCCACCGTAGGCCGAGTTGAACAGAAGATATCACTAAAATAGCCACTAATTATCCCCTGGATTTCAGAATCAGTTTCACACCACACACCATTTTCATCACGAAGCTTTGTGATTTTGTTCCTTCTTTTCCTCTCGGAAGCCCGCGCATGAAAGAATTTCGTATTCCTATCCCCATCTTTCATCCAAAGGAACCTACTACGTTGGTGCCACGCCACTTCCTCACGAGCTCTAATCTCAACCAACTCCGACCTAGCCAAATTGACTTTACTCTTCATCTCAGCATTTAAGTTAGCTGTTAGGGCTATAGCAATGAACTTTTCAAGATCTTCAATTTTTCAATTTCTTTGTCGTGAAGTCTCATTTTTCCAATTGAGGAACCCCACTCTACAACTTTTTATATTGTTCCACACATGCTCAACTTCTTCATAACCACCTCTCTCTTTCCAAAACTCCCTCACAACCCATTCACAATGCTCCGACCTAAGCCACATGGCTTCGAATCGAAAGGGTCTCCTTTTCCGTCTTGGAGAGGCCCTTTGGGATGGTGATAACTCAATGAGGAGTGGCACATGATCCGAATAAATAGACTCAAGGTGCGAAACTTTAGTGTTCGGGTATGCATCACACCAAGACGAGTTACCACAAGCCGATCAAGCCTCTCCTTAACGGTATGGGGATACTCCCGATAATTGCTCCATGTGTACTTGTACCCCGTGTAATCCAGATCGTGAAGATCGCACATCAATAGAGTATCACGAAAAAGTCACATTTGCCAATTTGCTTTAGGGGGCCCACCTTCATTTTTCGAATTGTATAGTATTTCATTATAGTCGCCCGCAACTAACCAAAGACAAAGCCCACTACTATGAAGCTGCTTAGGAAGCTCCCAAGTACCCCTTCTTTTAGCTACCTCGGCTTCCCCATAAAAACCCGTAAAACGCCACTCCGTACTCAAACCCTTGTTCACAAGAACATCAATATGGTGACTAGAAAGAGATTGAAGCGTGGCATCTATACGTTTATCCCACAACATGGCCAGACCACCTCCCATTCCCACTGACTCCACACACACACCGAACATATTAGACAGAAACTTAAAAAGCTCAAACTTTCCTTTTTTGTACTTTGTCTCCAATAAAAAGACACTCGAGGGTTTATAAAAATGGATAAAATCCGCCTTTTGACGAACTGCCCATGGGTCTCCCAACCCATAGCAATTCCACACTAGGAGACTCATTTTGATCGGCGGGACTGTCCCGCAGTCCTCGCCAAATCAGAGAAAAGTTTTTTCAGACTAAGGTTTTTCTCTTCCCCAATAGGGTCAGAAATCTCACAAAGTTTTCTTTTAGAAGTACTGTTGTAATTTTTCTTTGTCAAATGGGGCAGATTACGTTTAATGTAAGCATGACGGGACAGAGGGGGGGAGGGGTAGAGGTAATTTGTAAAGGAATATTTATGAGAATGGGACTAACTACAACCGAGTTGTTGGAACTTTTGTGAATAGGAGTTTTGAAAGATGATGTAGGAATATTGGCTGTAGGAGACCCATTAAACAAATTTCAAACATGATTAGTGAGACACTTAAGAGTTGATGATGAAGTGTGAAACCCATGCATGGAAGAATTTTCATACTCAAAACTAGAGTTCAAAACAGTTTGTTCCAAAACCACACTTTGATTTCCAAAATTAGTAAGAGACAAAAATGACTCATCTTCTTCCTCACCCAATCCAGGAGTTTTGTTAGAAACATGGATAGATTTTTCAAAGCCCGGAGGAACTCTACGAGATGACGAAAAACTCGGACTAGCATGTCGATAGGAACCCGAGCCCCCACTCTATTGTTTATGCCAATCGCCCCTCGGAGGCACACCACCCCCAACCAATGATGGGACATTACTAGCTCCGGAATGAATCCCACCACTAGAAAGGACGGGTTTCCGACGGGTCATGGCACAGAAACTAGGCCCAAAGAGGAGAATTTCCGGTTCCACAAATTGATCATTATAACGAAGCTTACAACACCTTTCAATATGCCCGATAATACCACATAGATAGAAAAATTTGGTAAGCGCGCGTAAGTGATCCGAACTCTAAACAAATTCCCCGATGGGCTCTTGAGCATAATGAATCGTTGTAGAGGTTTGGATATATCTATACTCACCCTTATCCGAAGAAAATTATCCCAAGAGCCCCCTTTTACCGACAAATCAATCTCAATAAAAATCCATATCATCTTACCCAAAAACTCCGCTATCTCCCTATTAATCAGACTCAACGACAGATCCCAAATCTGAACATGGAGCTCAACCCAATCCAGGTTCACTACAGAAGGATTATCATTGTCGAATAACTGGTTTAAGACCACCAAGTTATTGTCGAAATTCCACGGAGCATTTTCCATAACCCCATCCCTATCCCGAACGTGGTCGAAGATGACCAAGAAACGAGTCTCATCAAGCTTCTGGAACTCCATCTTTTTCACTGAGTTAAAAGCCGCCGTTAACGTTCCTGACAAAGCTCGAAAGTTGACCTGTCTTGTAATAACAATCCGACCAACCAAGATATGCCCCTTAACTTGCTCTCCTCTCTACCATAGTTGTTGACAAATAATAGCCTCTTTCTCTTCTTTAGCTGAGAGAGATAACAGGTGTTCTAACCGGGAGATCTCGTCATCCATACTGGTGAGCTAAAAAAAACAAGTAAGTATTGAGTGTTATATGGCGAAAAATGATGAAATGGACCAACAGACTGAGATGTCTCTCCTGTGACACAAGAAAACATGTCTTACATTAGCCAAAAAAGCAAAAAAACAAAGGTCAAGCAACAAAAGCAAAAGAAAACAGGCGAAAAAAACTAGAAAAGCAACAAAGCAATAAAGGGTGAAGGAAGAGCTGGCGGTGATAGGCTAAGAGATGACTCGTCTCTATCAAGCAAAACCAGGTAAAGCTGGCCGTGCACCAAACTATCACAAGCAAAACAAAATCCGGAGCAGGTGGCCCCTTTTCAAGCAGCACATCTCACAAAAGGAGCTCAAAACTCTCGTGTATGCTCTCCCCTTAGCCTCCCATGTGCTGATTTGAGCTTCTGATCTTGAACACGTAAAGACTTGAAGAAGAAGAAATCCTAGGAAACCCTAGACGAAGAGAAAAAAATAAAACCTCTTAGGAGGAAAGAGAAAATGTTCTCATGTAGAGAGAGAAAAAAATACTAACTTTTGTATGAAAAACAATGGAGTCACCAACCCCTACACTTTCATATCCAACTTCATACTTTTGAGGTTTATTCGGATTTCAATTCCAATAAGAATTTTCATCATCACTAAGTTGGATCTATGCTATGCCAAACACATTTTCCTTTCATTCTTGTAAGTTTAAACTTCATTAGTATTTTATTAGGGTTGCTCATTCGATTATAACCGAATCGAATCAAAATTTCGGTTCATCAAAATTCGGAACCCAAACCGAACCAAAATGGTTCGGTTTGGTTTGGTTATAACTGAATGAAATTCGGTTAATCTCAGTTAACCATGGTTAACAGAATTTTTGAACAAAAAAAAAAGTGAGGGAAATATCAAGTTTTTATACTGCCAACTTTTTTCTCATCACCTAAACACTCATGAAAACATAACAAATTTATGTTTCTAAAGCTAAAGAGATTACCCAATTCTTACCTAGGGTTTAAAAATTACCCAATTTCAGTTACACGGTGTGAAAGAGGGAGGAAGACTGGAGTAATCTACTGGCTCAGCAGTAAAAAATGTGTTACCCATCTTAAATTTTACAAATTATTAAAATAACAAATTTAATGCAAAATCATATTTGTGTTACCTATTCCATTTTTCATCCAAGAAAAGTACCAATTATCCACTCATCTTTCTTGGACCACTAATTGATGCTTACTTTTTTCTTTAATATAAAGTTACATTAGATTGGTTAAATAATACAGGTAAATCTTTTATTATATATGTTGGAAACAAATGTTCAACCTTTATAAACACTTAAGGATAATTGATGATTAAGTTAAATAAGATTATTTCATGTAATTTTTTTTTTTCAATTAACGACTTATCAGATCAAGTTGGAATTTGGCAAAAAAAATTAATAATGGATTATAAAATACCAAATAATATATTATATATGAAAATTATGTGTGTATCAAATTTCTTCAACAAAGGATTATTGATTAGCATATGATATTTCAGATTTGATGAAAAATTAAAACAAGGGAATTGTTAAAGGCACTCCAACTTTTGTTATTGGCACTCCACATTTTATTTCATTTTTTCAAAAGGACAATTTTATCCTTAGTGCCAAAAAAGTTAGTGCAAGATACAAGTGTATCTTATACTATTACAAATACACATGGAATTCAAAATAAAAACTGTTGAACCTTGAGAAATTTTGTCCAAACGAAATACATAGGGAAAAACACAAAGCCGTTCAAACTTTTTTATAAAGAAATAGTTATTCTTTTTTCCAACTTTCTAAGGTAAAATATTCATCCACTAATTGCTGCATATATATTGGTTCTTTGTTACTTTTGAAATTAAATTAATTAAAGTTGTACTTGAAAAAAATGAATTAAAATTTTAGCAATGGACAATAGAAGCAATAAAAATATTTTGGAGGAGTTTGTGAAATATTAGAACTTGTAAATACTACAAGTTTCGAGAAAATCTTAGAATATTATCAGTACTAATCAACTCATTAATAATACAATTAGTAATTTAATTTTTTTCATAGTTCTTCAATCCTTTTAGTTGCACTTTAAACATTGTTTACTCTTGAAAACAAAAGTTAGGGCTTTTGTTCATATTTTGCTCGATGAATTATTTCTTTCTAAAATAGTTTAAGATATTAGTTTTTGTCAAAATATGAATTGATTTTTACATATTTTTAACCATTTGTAATATTATGTTTGTGTGTTCATACGTCATTTGTAGAGTTTTCGAATTAAGATGGATGATAATGAATAAAATTATTTAAAATTTGTTAGGTAATAATGTAAATATGAAAAATAGATTTTATTATTTCAATCAATTTTATTCTGAGTATAGTAGGATGCATGAAATTATTTTTTATTCGTAAGGTCACAATGAAAATTTCAATAACATTTTCATATTATCTCTAATCGCGTTTCTATATATTGTAGGTTGAATTGACTTTAACGTATTTACTCTAAGCATATTTAACAAGTGAAATAAATTGTCTTCAAAAACTTCTTCTTATGCAATGAAGGGTTTTTTTGTCTTTTTCAAAAAATAAAAGAATGTTGGAGTGCCAATAACAAAAGTTGGAGCGCCTTTAACAACTCCCTTAAAACAATTAACCTTGTGATACTTCACATTATCATAAGTAATTTTCCTAATTTTGTTAGCCTCTTAGTTGAAGGAATTAACCATCTACATGAATATATTTTAGGAAAGAGACTGATTGAGGAATTAAATGTGTTAGAAAAGAAAGTATAAATACATTCTCTAGACGATTTCCTTTATGCATAATGTAGAAATTTACATAGATATAACATTTATCAGTGAAGATCATTTATACTTATATTTTCCGTAAAACAATTTTGAGGAAAATTTTCCAATAAAAATCTTATATATATGCATATGCAAAAGCCCCAATGTTTTCATTTTTTTATATATTTTTCTCTAAATTGAGTATTCAATTTTTTGCAAATTTCTTGTTATGCATGTGATTATTTTGCTTGGGTTGATGGGACTAATAATTCCAAAAAGAATTTAAGGGGATCAAAATGGGCCTCGGCCTAAGTTATGTGACTAAATTGATAATTTTGCCATCTATTTATGTTTATTAGGTGAATTACAGTTGCAAACTACAGCATCATCAACCCTATAAAATAAATCCCGATGTTAAAGAAATTAAAGAAATGCGACAAGGGTATTCAATATATTATAAAATATACAATATCTTATTCTAATATGAAATTATTTTTATTTTTATTTTAATGTTATATCGGTTATGTACAACCCATGATCTATTCAAAATAAGTGAATTGACAACGAAATACACAATTTAAACTGCAAAAGATGTAAAACTCAAGAAAACCATCCACAATAAAATGAATCATTAGAGGTAATTAAGCACCAAAATTTTTAGCCCTTTTATTTAGATACTAACAAAAGACCTCTCATTTAAAGTATATTCTATTTTACAATATACATATTGTTTCAAGGGAATAGTTCATAATCATAAGGTTGGCAAATAATCATCTTTATGGTATGATTCGTGTACAAAAATAATTGCTTCAGTTCTAAAGACTACAGATTGTGTATTTTGTAAAAAATATAATGGGGGAGATATAGAAACCAAACCAAGATAATCATACTAAAACACATCATTATCAAAAAAAAAAAAAATGCTTATTTACACATATTATTATTAAACATTGTTGCATTTATTTAAAGGTATAGATAGGTTTAAACACTATATAAGACGACAATAGCGCATGTATTACAGCTTGAGAACGCATCAACCAGGTATGTTGGACACCCGTAAATGAATACCTAGCTAGCATGCATCAATCCAACAGGAATTTTTATAGTAATAGAGATTGTTTCTTTAGCACTTTTTATATATATATATATATATATATATATATATGTTTTTTACAGTACTTTATATATAAATTGCTAATTTAAATTTATAGTAATTTACTTAATTTTTTAGGGAGAACATAATTCAAAATATTATAGATCACTAAGCCTACAAATATCAACTAAATTGACTTTTTCATCGCAATTAATAGAAAATCAAAAATGAATAGGGGGAAACTTAATATCGCAGTAGATGCAATTTAAAGAGTACAATCAAAAATAAAGAATGGGAATGATAAGAGGCATTTTTACGTGTTTTTAAGCCTATGGGACTTATGCTATGGATTCATTTATTGACAAAATCATGCCACATTTGCGTTAAGCAGGGTGTTAAGTGATTACAGGTGATAAATTTGAGCATACGAAGAAACGAGGCGAAAAACGACGTATAAAACAAGTTCAGGCCAATTTGCTTCTGTCGTCCACGCCCAGGCGCCGGACAAGATGCAAATAACGTCAACATTCTGCTGTCCACGCCTAGGCGTCGTACTATCCACGCCTGGGCGCCGTATCTGTACCACTTTCCACGTTCGAGCGCTATTTCCGTATGTTTAGAGACCGAATTGGATGAAGTTCCCTTCTACAATGTTGTAGAACTATGTGTTAGCTTCAAATGAGGACTTGAATCATCCAAATCGGAGTTTCGTGGAGAAAGTTATGAATGAAATACGATTGCTGCGCAGGACACATTGCATTTAATTTCAGCATTCTGTCAGCGGCGCCCAAGCGCCGTAATGCCCACGCCTAGGCGTGACCACATCCGAGTTTTGATTCCTTTCAGCCAAAAGATCATCATTTGATGGGGGAATGGAACATTTAAAGCCAAGAGGTCATCACATGTATGGAGGGGATGTCATAAGTGTGTTTCTTAGTAGATCTACTTTATGGAATTTTATACTACTCACTTTAGAGTAGTGGAGGACACACTAGGGGAGACACACACTAGGGAGCCCAGAATTTCTGGTCTTCTTAAGGCATTTTTCTTCACTTTGGACGGATCACATCTTGGAGGAGGAGGAGCTGGCCATTACTCTTCACCCATCATCATTCATCACCATTCTTCATCACTTTTGGAGGGGAACAAAGAGAGAGGAGTTAAGGATTGAAGTTCAAAAGCAAGGATCCATCATCAATCAATTGAGGGAGTTTTAATTACTTGCATTTACATGTTTATTTCCATGAGTATGTATATGTTTGTATTAGATTTTCTTAAGGCCTTGATGAGAGGCTAATATTGTAGAACTAAGGCCATGTGAAGGCCAATTTATGAATCAATATATGTGAAGTGAATTTTCGTATTAATTCTCATATTGCTTTGTGTGTTGATTTTGAGCTTTATTACAATCATGTGCTTGATCACCATATGCTTGCTATCTTGCCTAGTCTAGTCATTCGAGAGAAGATAGATTAGGGTTCAATGGAATCAACTCATCATCCGAAACTAATGTGGAATTGCCCCTAGACATAGGTAAAGATTTTCGGGTGCGGTTAGCCGGATTTATCCGGGGAAACTCTAGAACGTTAATGCGTGGTTATTGATTAAATTCTCGGATAGACATATTTAGAGAACCATCAATTAATCATAGGATTATTATGTGCCGAGACATCGGGTAATAATTATCTAAGGAATTTCCACCAAAGCAATAGGAGTCTAATAATTCGAAGAGTAGCTCATCTATATTGACGAGTAGATTCGGTTGTAGCATGTGCCTTAGTCATTTTATCATACGTGAGATTTAATCTATAGTTCGTTTCTTTTTGGTTCTTCACTTGCTTACTCGTTTTATTGCAATTTACTTTTGTCCATTTTCATTAATCATAAACTAAAATTCAAGTCTCCGTGGTTCGACAACCCGGACTTTTTATCCACTTATTACTACATACGTCTAGTGCACTTGCTATCATAGCACGTTAACTTTTAGCGTGTCAAGTTTTTGGCGCCGTTGCCGGGGACTTGTTTATTTTAGTTTTTGATTTTCGTTTACCTTTTTTTTTATAATTCTTAGTTTTCGTTTATTTCTTGATTCTCTTTTATTTTCGTGTTTAGTCTAATTTTGTTCTTGTATTTAATTGTTAGGATCTTGAGGTGCATGACCCGCTCCTCAAACAAGCCTCTATACGAGTTGGAGCCCGAAATTGAACGAATTCTTCGGACTAGTAGGCGAGCAAGAGAAATGGCCAATAATCTCAACCAAAACCCGAATGGAAATTTCCCGGACATGAACTCACCGGAAACTAGGGAGTGGTTACAAGGTGTTCTACAAGCCATGCAAGCGGTACCTCCTCCACAACTCCCGTCGGTTCAGGGTAGCTTACCACCTAGGGTCCATACTATTCCGGGGCCTGTGGTCGTGCCTAACTTCTTTGCACCAAACTACCACATTCCGGCTCACATTTTTAATATGGTGCAAGGAGAACCTTTCTATGGAGAACCGGACGAATCACCTCACGCTCATTTAGAGACTATAGACGATGCTCTTGTGACCATTCAATTTCACCCACGGGATCTTGATGCAATTCGTCTGAGTTTTCCATTTCTCATTGAAGGATAGGGCGACAACATGGTACAAATCCTTACCTCCACAATCTATTACAACATGGGGTGAGTTGGTCGATGCCTTTTTAAATAAATTCTTTCCACCCTCCAAAATCAATGAGCTCCGGAGTAATATAAAAGGGTTTAGGCAAAGGAGCAATGAGTCTTTAGCCGAGACTTGGGCTAGATATAAGGGCATGCTCCGTAAATGTCCCGATCATAATTTTGGGTTGAATGGACAAGTACTCCATTTCTATGATGGGGTTAGGTCACGTATTCAGCATAGACTCAACGCGGGTACGGGAGGAGATCTCCTTGGGTTAGACTATCAAAGTGTATGGGACAAAGTCGAACAGTTGGCCCGAGAAGACGAGCTATACCCCTACGATGAAGAGGCTTCATCCTCTAAAAAAGTTACTTGTATTGAGGAAGTAGTTGAGGGAGTAGTAGTCTTGGAACCGGAGGTTGGCAACGTTAATTATGTGGGGAATCAAAATCAACCTCGGGTGAACTTTCATGTACCCGAGAATTTTCCAAAAAGGCCCAACCCCGCACAGAATGCACAACCGGGGATCTATCAAGCTCCACGGCCACCTTTCAATAACCCATCCCCGTGGCAAGGCAATTTCAATGGACAAGGTCAAGGTCAAGTGCAAATGCGACCTCCCACAATCGATGAGAAACTAGATGCTCACATGAAAAAGTCCGATACATCTTTCAACGAACTTCGGGGTATGATAAAGGATATGTGTATGGAGATGAAGGATTTGCGAACACAAGTGGGGCAACTGTCTAATGCGGTTAACAGTAGAGCCCCGGGGACTCTCCCAAGTGACACGGAAAAGAACCCGAAGGCTCAATGCAATGCCATAACCTTGAGAAGTGGAAAACAATTAGAGAATGACATTGCCAATACATCCGCGCCCGAGCGCCCCGAGATGCACGCCCAGGCGCCAGATCTCCCCTGCTCTGGACAAAATTCTCTGTTTTCCGCGCCTGAGCGCCTTTTTGACGGCGCCCAGGCGCCACCCGCAACCCTGCCAGATGCATCTGTTCTCAATCCCGCGCCCGAGCGCCCCGACATGCACGCCCAGGCGCCTACAGATCCGCGCCTAGGCGCCAATATATGCGCCCAGGCGCCGCCTACTGTTTCAGTGGGTTTTCATCCGTCTAATCCAACGCTTTCTCCCCCTATCGAAGTTCGTCTCCCCTTCCCAAATGCTCACAAAAAGAAGAAAAAGGAGATGGATCCGAGCTTTCTTCGAATTTTGGCAATCCTTCGGGAAGTGAGAATTAATATTCCGTTTATTGACGCCATTCTCCAAATGCTGAATTATGTGAAGTTCTTCAAGGACATACTCTCCAACAAGCAGAAGTGGGAGGAGAATGAGACGGTGTGCCTCACGGAAGAATGCTCCGCCGTATTGCTCAATAAATTGCCAACTAAGCTCCAAGATCCCGGGAGCCTCACAATCCCGTGCACGATTGGGTCCTTATCGTTCAAGAAGGTGTTATGTGACTCGGGGGCCAGCATCAATCTTCTTCCATACTCACTATTTAAAAAGCTAGGCCTTGGAAATCCCAAGCCGACCTCAATGAGCCTTCAACTAGCCGACCGATCAATCAAGAGGCCCAAGTGGATAATCGAAGACGTTCTTGTCCAAGTCGACAAGTTTTATTTTCCCGTTGATTTCGTGGTACTCGACATGGAAGAAGATGTGGAGGTACCATTAATCCTAGGGAGACCATTCCTAGCCACGGGTAAGGCGGTGATTGACATTGCTAATGGTAAGCTTACCTTGAATGTGGGCGATGACAAAGTTACCTTTGATGTTTACAAAGTCCTTAAACACCCTATTGATCATGACTCGTGTTATCGAATTGATACATTTGACCAGTTGATTGTTGAGTATTTACAGGACAATACAATTGAAAATTCTCTCGAACAGGATCTTATGAAATCCATGCAAGTGGACTCGGAGAGAGATGATCTAGTGGAAAGGGTTCTAAGCTTGGAGTACAAATCTTCCTCTCATTCGGGAGACTCCATCAAAGTTGATAGATCATTGTCAGGAGCACCTCGCCCATCTATTAAAGAACCCCCCTCTCTCGAACTCAAACCCCTCCCCTCCCACCTTAAATATGTGTACTTGAACGACGACGAAACACTCTCATTGATCATCTCCTCATCTCTTTCAGGATCACAAGAAGAGCAATTAATGACGGTGTTGAGATCTCACAAACGGGCTTTTGGGTGGAAACTTGCGGACATCAAAGGCATTAGTCCAGTGATATGTATGCACAAAATACTTATGGAGGACTCTACCAAGCCTACACGCCAACCCCAAAGGAGGTCAAACCCACAAATCCAAGAGGTAGTAAAGAAGGAAGTGATTAAACTGCTCGACTCAGGTATAATCTATCCTATTTCTGATAGTGCGTGGGTGAGCCCTACCCAAGTGGTGCCTAAGAAAGGGGGGATAACGGTAATTGAGAATGCGAATAATGAGCTAATCCCAACTCGTATAATTAGTGGGTGGCGTGTGTGTATAGATTACCGTAAGTTGAATGATGCCACCTGTAAGGATCATTTCCCCCTCCCCTTTATTGACCAAATGCTTGAACGATTAGCCGGGCATGATTTCTATTGTTTTCTAGATGGTTACTCCGGCTATAATCAAATTGCCATAGATCCCGAGGACCAAGAGAAAACCACTTTCACTTGTCCTTATGGCACATTTGCTTATAGAAGGATGCCATTTGGCTTGTGTAATGCCCCGGCCACTTTTCAAAGATGCATGATGGCTATTTTTCATGATATGGTTGAAGATTTCCTTGAAATTTTTATGGATGACTTTTCTGTATTCGGAACAACTTTTGATATTTGTCTTGTTCATTTAAATGTTGTGCTTAAACGTTGTGAGGAAACCAACCTTGTTTTGAATTGGGAAAAATGTCATTTAATGGTCCGGGAGGGGATTGTGCTTGGTCACAAGATCTCTCAAAAAGGGATCGAAGTGGACCAAGCCAAGATTGAGGTCATTGAAAAACTTCCCCCGCCCACTTCGGTAAAAGCTGTTAGGAGTTTTCTCGGGCATGCCGGTTTCTATAGGCGATTCATCTTGAATTTCTCTAAAATTGCGAAACCGTTGTCTAATTTGCTTGTCAAAGATGCACCTTTTGATTTCAATTCTTCTTGTATGCAGGCCTTTCTTGATTTGAAGGAACGCTTAGTTTCCGCCCCTATCATGTCACCCCCCGATTGGAGCTTACCATTCAAGTTGATGTGTGATGCGAGTGACACCGCGGTTGGAGCGGTCCTTGGCCAAAGGAAGGAGAAGGTATTTCGAACCATTTACTATGCTAGTAAAACTCTTAACGATGCACAATTGAATTATGCCACCACGGAAAAAGAATTACTAGCCATAGTCTTTGCATTCGATAAATTCCACTCTTACCTCGTGCTAAACAAAGTGATAGTTTACACCGATCATTCGGCTTTAAAATATTTGCTTGCCAAGAAAGATGCTAAACCAAGACTTCTTAGGTGGATTTTGTTACTCCAAGAATTTGATTTAGAGATAAAAGACAAGAAAGGCACCGAAAATGTAGTAGCCGACCACCTCTCACGATTAGAGCTAGTGAATGATCCGTTAGATGAGATACCAATTCGTGAGGAATTCCCGGATGAACACCTCCTTGCTATTTCTGACAAAATTTCACCTTGGTATGCTAACTTTGCCAATTACATTGTTACGGGCCGTCTTCCCCCGGATATCACTTTTCATCAAAAGAAGAAATTTCTATTTGATGTGAAGCAATATCTTTGGGACGAACCCTTTTTATTCAAAGTTTGTGCAGATGGCTTAATTCGACGTTGCATACCCGAAACGGACGTGCATGCTATCCTATCTCATTGTCATGATATGGCGGTGGGTGGCCATTTTGGGCCTTCCAAAACGGTAGCTAAGATCCTCCAATCAGGTACACAACGTTTGCTACAACTCAACGAGCTCGAAGAATGGCGTCATCTTGCCTATGAGAACGCGAAACTCTATAAGGAGCGGACCAAAATGTGGCATGACAAACATATTCTCCCCCGGGAATTCCACAAGGGAGAGCGGGTGTTGCTATACAACTCTCGACTTCGACTCTTCCCCGGGAAGCTTAAGTCTCGATGGTCGGGCCCATTTTTGATTTCCCATGTCTATCCATCCGGGGCCGTCGAGCTTACAACAGATAAAGGACATACTTTCTTGGTCAACGCTCAACGTCTAAAACCTTACTTAGGGATGGATGGACCGAGAGACAAAGAGTCCTTCATCCTCGCGGACCCTTCGTGATTCTTCGCTTTCAGTCGAGCTAATGACTCTAAACTAGCGCTTCTTGGGAGGCAACCCATGTTTTCTTTCCGTTTCCTTTTCTTTTTCTCTTATTATTCCGTTTGTTGCTTTATTTTCTAGTCTTAAATCTTTGTTAGTTTGTGTTTTAAGTGTTTTGTCTTTCCCCTTTTGAAACAGGAAATGGAAATTCTTTACATACTATTTCTGAAGAGCCCGCCTAGGCGCCTATCGACGCGCGCCTAGGCGCCCATAGCGCTTATGTGTTTCAACATGTTTTTGAAAGGGCCGCCCAAGCGCCGAAAAACTCCCGCCTAGGCGCGGAAAGTTTCACTCAAAAATCCAGGTACGCTGTGTCGCGTGCCTAGGCGCCCAAACACGCGCGCCTAGGCACCCGTTTCTGATTTAAACATATCTGTGGGTCAAAACGGTCAAAATTCTCACAAAATCTTCACAACTCCTCTACCACGCGATTTCCGGCGACACTCTCACCATTTCCGGCCATTTCCACCGTGTTTCACCGCCACTTTCCATCAACATAACTCGCTGCACAGTGGCTCCTCTTTCACATTGACTCGGTGCGATAATTTTGGGGATAAAAGGTGAGTTTTGGCTTTACTCTTCTTCCATTTCCGATTCATAGCCGACGAGTAGGTGCCTTACGTTATATTTTGAGGATTAATTGGGGTTTCGTCCGATTGTGTTTTTTTTGTTGCATTTGAGGACTTTTATTGGATTTGTGGGTTGTTATCAAATTTGGGGGTTGTTGTTGTTGAATTTGGTGCTCTATTGTTGTTAAATCCGTGGGTTGTTATCGATTTGTGGGTTGTAGTCGAATTTGGGGGTTGTTGTTGTTGAATTGGGTGCTATATTGTTGTTAAATTTGTGGGTTGTTGCTTAAAATTGAGGAATCTGTTGATCGTGGATTGTTGCTAGATTGTGGGTTGCTCTCTGATTTTGGTGTGTTGTTGGGCGTTGACGATTGTTGTGTTGGGTTGGTTGCATTCGGGTTGATTTGAGTAGTTGAGAAATTGAGATAATTTTAACCATTGTTGTTGCAAATGACGAGAACTACCAACAAACCGTCCAAGGGTAAGAAAAAAGTGGGTGAGGGTTTCTCTAATGAGCCCGAGACTCCCGATAATACCCGTTTCGAAAACTCCAAAGTCCAAATTATGTGTCAGAGTTTGAGCACCCCCCGCACCCTTATTAAGGAGCACTATTTGACCACCCGGGGACAACCCTCTGTGGACGAATTGATACAGTTCCATCACTTACAGTTTTTCTGTCAAAAGCCCGAGGCCATCTGTCTTCCTTGGGTCCTGGAATTCTTCAGCTCCGGGGTTTGTGATGAGATTGAGACACGAGGATGGCTGGGGACTACCCTTTTGGTACGGGGCAAACATGTCGATTATGAGTTGAGACAGATTAGGGAGAGCATAGGCACCCCCACCCCTCAGACATGCGAGTTCACCACTCTTTACAATGCAGGGCGCCTCCGGGTTAGCCTGTCGGATATTTTGCGGGTTATTGCCCGAGAGGGGTGGGAGTGGGTACCCGGAGAAGCTCATGTCCCCCGTAGGGCTCTACTTCCCGAGGCTGCTTTCTGGCTCGACTTCATCCGATTTAATTTAATACCGAGTACCAATCGGTCAGAAGCAAACAAGGAACGGGCCACCCTCATCTATGCTATTATGTCCAAGAAAGCTGTGGACTTTGCCCGGGTGATCCACAAGTTTTTGACGGACCACTTTAGGAAGTTGAAGAATGAGTTAGGGCCGTTGATTGACAAAGAATTGGCCAAGCAAAAGGGCGAAGGGCCCACTCGGAAGAATCCCATCATTCTCCCGTCACTGATCACAGTTTTATGCAAAGCAGCTAAGGTTCCCACATTTCCTATGGAGCGTACTGAGCTCCCTGGTTCTTATCTCGCCGTGGTAGCTGACGACCCCCAGGCTCCTCCACCACCAGCTACTTCCAAGAGGCCTTGCCCGTCTTCATCCCGGTCTACTAGTTCCCCACAGTTTCCACCTATGGATGCCGCCGCCATTAGACAATTAAAGGATGAATTGAGGGATGAGTTGCGAGATGAGATGAGGGTGGTCGTGTCCGACACTTGTGCTTATTTCCGTCAGCTTCTTGTCGAGCATAATGAGTTTGTCGGTCGGGGGCCGTTTGATTATTCTACTCCTCCACCTTACCCGCACCCCCCGCCTCAGCAGCCCGCAGATTTGCACGAGTCAGGTGCTCTCGTTTCTGTAGGAGGTGATGATGAGGCTCATAATGATGAGGGTAGCCCGTTGATTGATTTGGATGATCTCGGCGGAACGGATGAGGACTACATTGACCGTTTTGGCACTACAGATTAGGCTTATCTTGTTTTATTTCCATGCATGTTTCGTTTTTTTTTTTGTTATCTTTTGTTGGGTTGTTGGATATTTTATGTTTTATGTTTGGATGCTTGATGTTTTCTTTCCATGCATGTTTCTCGTTTTTGTTCGTCTCGTTTTGTTTTCTTCTATTCTATCCAATGTTTGATGCTTTGTATGGCTAGCATTTTTTTTTTTTACCTATGTAGTGATCGACACAGTAATTGCCATCCTTGGACTCGATTGCCTTAAGTGGACTCGGGTTTGCTTTTCAGCTCCCCTATGGTGATGTGTACTTTACCCTTATTTTCTTTCGAACATTGGGGCCAATGTTCATGTTAAGTTTGGGGGGGTGTTTTAGATAACTCAATCCAAGTTTGGGGGATGGCACACATCTACATGTGAGCTTGTGCATTTTGTGATTTTTTTTTTTTTGGAATAGAATTTCAACCCGTCACTTGATGAATTGAGCATGGTTAACGTGAATATATGGTATGCATTCTCTATCAATTTGGTTTTCAATTTGGTTTTTAATGGCTATACACGCAATTCCTTGTTTGTGAGACCCTAACTAGACTAGATTGACCTTAAGATGATTCACATATGCACATAAATCGAGGGTAGAGGAGTTGAATGGGCAACCATTTTGAAACACTTAAAGGCTTGATCCCGGAAATATCAACTTAGAATTTTTACATGTGTTATGAGTTGAGAACGTTAACTTCGTGTGCTTAATAATAATAAAAAGAGGTTGAACATTGGTATGATTGAAAAAGTCAGGCTTAATAGATACTGGGGGCAAAGAGCACCATGCCTAGAATACTGTACTATTAAGCAAATTTGAGCTAGAGCTCAAGCCAATACAAGTGTTAAGTAAATAAGGACCTAGTTTGATTTTGTGGCCTTTGACACTTGAGCGATTAAGCCCTTAGGAATGTCTCTACATTTGATACCCGAAAGCCGTCTGGTTTAGGAGTTATTGGCCTAAAGCTCATTACACGGGTGTCATAGAAAGCCTAAGAGGATCGAACATTGCACATGGTCTAGCCTCTAATGTTTCGAGTTGAAAGTGCATAAGTTAAAGTCGAAAGTGGAATGAAGTGATGAATTTTTAAGTGGCTATGAAGTTGTATTCAATTCTCGTACCATGTGAATAATCAAAAGTTGATAAATATGGGGTTAATGCTTGAAAAGTGGTAAGAATACCACTCGATTATAATACTTGAGATTTATTACACTACACCCTTAGGATGATCTTTTCGATGTTAAGGCGTAACATGAGCAATTGGGTGACGTGTATATATATGTAACTTGAGCTTAAACAGGTGAATTCGTACCATTGTGTGCTATTAATCATTGTAATTTACGTTGAGTGATCGGGGTTGAAAATCTTTCGGTTTTGTGGGTATATCGTCTGCAAACCCTCACGAGACTATAACTCGTCCTTTGAGGTAACTCAAAGGTTCAAAGGCTTGTTGCATTCGCTAAATGCAACCGTTTACTCCACGAAAGTGAGTTAGGTAGTTTTCTTTTTGTTTCTCTCTTTGATTGATGATGTTTCCTTATCTTAAAACTCTTATTGCTCGAGGACGATCAATTGATAAGTGTGGGGGTGTTGATAAGAGGTATTTTTACGTGTTTTTAAGCCTATGGGACTTATGCTATGGATTCATTTATTGACAAAATCATGCCACATTTGCGTTAAGCAGGGTGTTAAGTGATTACAGGTGATAAATTTGAGCATACGAAGAAACGAGGCGAAAAACGACGTATAAAACAAGTTCATGCCAATTTGCTCCTGTCGTCCACGCCCAGGCGCCAGTATTACCACGCCCAGGCGCCGGACAAGATGCAAATAACGTCAACATTCTGCTGTCCACGCCTAGGCGCCGTACTATCCACGCCTGGGCGCCGTATCTGCACCACTTTCCACGTTCGAGCGCTATTTCCGTATGTTTAGAGACCGAATTGGATGAAGTTCCCTTCTACAATGTTGTAGAACTATGTGTTAGCTTCAAATGAGGACTTGAATCATCCAAATCGGAGTTTCGTGGAGAAAGTTATGAATGAAATACGATTGCTGCGCAAGACACATTGCATTTAATTTCAGCATTCTGTCAGCGGCGCCCAAGCGCCGTAATGCCCACGCCTAGGCGTGACCACACCCGAGTTTTGATTCCTTTCAGCCAAAAGATCATCATTTGATGGGGGAATGGAACATTTAAAGCTAAGAGGTCATCACATGTATGGAGGGGATGTCATAAGTGTGTTTCTTAGTAGATCTACTTTATGGAATTTTATACTACTCACTTTAGAGTAGTGGAGGACACACTAGGGGAGACACACACTAGGGAGCCCAGAATTTCTGGTCTTCTTAAGGCATTTTTCTTCACTTTGGACGGATCACATCTTGGAGGAGGAGGAGCTGGCCATTACTCTTCACCCATCATCATTCATCACCATTCTTCATCACTTTTGGAGGGGAACAAAGAGAGAGGAGTTAAGGATTGAAGTTCAAAAGCAAGGATCCATCATCAATCAATTGAGGGAGTTTTAATTACTTGCATTTACATGTTTATTTCCATGAGTATGTATATGTTTGTATTAGATTTTCTTAAGGCCTTGATGAGAGGCTAATATTGTAGAACTAAGGCTATGTGAAGGCCAATTTATGAATCAATATATGTGAAGTGAATTTTCGTATTAATTCTCATATTGCTTTGTGTGTTGATTTTGAGCTTTTATTACAATCATGTGCTTGATCACCATATGCTTGCTATCTTGCCTAGTCTAGTCATTCTAGAGAAGATAGATTAGGGTTCAATGGAATCAACTCATCATCCGAAACTAATGTGGAATTGCCCCTAGACATAGGTAAAGATTTCCGGGTGCGGTTAGCCGGATTTATCCGGGGAAACTCTAGAACGTTAATGCGTGGTTATTGATTAGATTCTCGGATAGACATATTTAGAGAACCATCAATTAATCATAGGATTATTATGTGCCGAGACATCGGGTAATAATTATCTAAGGAATTTCCACCAAAGCAATAGGAGTCTAATAATTCGAAGAGTAGCTCATCTATATTGACGAGTAGATTCGGTGGTAGCATGTGCCTTAGTCATTTTATCATACGTGAGATTTAATCTATAGTTCGTTTCTTTTTGGTTCTTCACTTGCTTACTCGTTTTATTGCAATTTACTTTTGTCCATTTTCATTAATCATAAACTAAAATTCAAGTCTCCGTGGTTCGACAACCCGGACTTTTTGTCCACTTATTACTACATACGTCTAATGCACTTGCTATCATAGCACGTTAACTTTTAGCGTGTCAGGGAAAAAAAGAAAGAGAAAATCAAAATTCGTAGGGAGAAGAATGCAAGTAGAACTCTTCAAAAAAACTTCTACATCAAAGGAGCTTAGAGAGAAAAAAAAGAGCAATTGGCAATGAAAATTCTAAGGAAGAGAAGAGGACATCAACAATATAATTTCAAGCGATGATGAACACACTATGAACAATTTGAGAAAGAAATATCAAAAGAAATCCTTGAAATCAAGTAGAAAAAAAAAGGTTGGAATGTCTATCAAAATTTAATAAAAGGAAATCTAATGAGACCTTGAAATGAAATATGACTAAACCTTATTTATATTTTGTGTTACTTATTATTTTAACTTTTATTATTGTAGATTTTAATATATTTATGAAGTATACCATCGAAAATTTCAACTTTAGTCATTCAACTATTGAAATTATAACATTATATTAATAAATTTTAATGAACCACGTGCAACGCACGTGTTCTTTATTAGTAAAGGAAAATATGATGAAAATAAAAGGAAACATATATACTAATTTCAACACTCATTCCCAATACATGTCTCAAAATTTTATTTGACCAAACACTTAAAAATATATATAAATTTGTACGTTAAAATAGCATAAAGATTAGGATCTCATACATAAAATTATCCCATCAAATTATACTAAGTCACGCAGCGTATTCTTCGTTGAATCATATTTTCTCGGATCACTGTACAATTCCTCACATAAGAAATGTCTAATTGCGTTCAATTGCCTTGTTGTATATTCTGTGAGCTTCCACCTTTAAACTTTCAATTTTCTCATTATTTGGTATAAAGATTGCAACTTTTATTATTTTTGTTGTATATTTTGATCCTTTTTTATTATATATTTTATAGGTGAAAAACAATGTCTGATGAGATATTGCTTCATGGGACTCTACATTGTACCATCTTTGAAGTGGATAAGCTGCCTGGAGGAAAGGGTTGTGGTGGAGGCGGCGGGAATTTCTTCGACAAGGTATAACTTTCTTTTTAGAAGCTTGAAGAATTTCGAGATTTTTTGTTTCGTCGTAGAAGCTTCCAGAATTTTTAGTTTTGGGATTCATGTGGGTCCGTCATATACGAATGATCATTACATTATATCGGGACTTTAAGTCTGGACGAATCATTGTAAAGTGGTTTGGGACTTGTGATAATCACCAGTACGTGTGTATTGGACATAGTCCGATACATTTTGAAAGAAAACAAATTATGCATATATTAATTTAAGTCTTATAATTCGTAAAATTAGGTCTTATTAAAGTAGTTCTAAAAAAGTTTGACAAAGGCTTGTCTACAATCTACATATATAACAGAACTCACCATAAAGTTCCTGTCCAAATCAGGAAAATGCGGATAAAAAGAACCATTATTTATTAATATCATGTATTTATTTATGGGAATGTCCAAAGAAATCGTAAGTATTACATAGTCACTGATGGATAAAAGAATCAACGTACAAGTTAATATAATGTATCAATCGGGAAAATTGCAATTTTGGTACACTAAAGGGTCCGGTACGTTTTTTTCATACAAATAAGTGTCCAATTGACAATTTTGGTACACTCCGGCGAGAAATTTGGCAATTTGAGTACAAATGTCGCCGGAAAATTCGAAATTGACCGGAAAATGTCTATGTGGCATCCAATTTGGGAATTTTTAAATTTGGAGGGAAAATTGCCTACATGGCAACTAATTTGGAGGGAAATTGCCTATGTGGCACCAAAATTTGGAGGGAAATGAGTGGAAAAGTCAATATTACCCCCAAACCTCATTTGAAAATAAAATTATCAAAATAAAATAAATAATTCTAAGAAATTAGAAAATATTAAAATCTTATATTTCAACCGAATTTAACTTTTAGAAAAACAATTATTTATTTAAAACATATTAATATAATAATTATATAAATGCGAAAATAGTTACAGAAAGTATTTTTATTTAAAAATATTTTTAATTTCTTATTTAAATTAACAAATATATTAAAAACTTATCTAAAAATATTAAAAACGCAAAAACTTTGAAAAATAAAATTATGAAAACTTATATCTTAAATAAAAAAAATTTAATGGCGAAATATTTTTTTTTTGAAAAATTCAGAAAAATCAAAAAATAAAAATAAATAAATAATTAGAAAATATTAAAAAATTATATGTTGAACGAATTTTTATTTGTAAAGAAATGTTAAACGAAATTTTAAAAAATTAATTAAAAATCCAAAAAAAAAATTGTAAAGAAACATAAGAAAAGTATATTAAAAAAACATATATTTTTTTTTCAAAAATACAGAAAAAATAATTTAAGATGATATTAAGGAAAACATAGCTTAATCTCAATTTATGATTAATATTATAAATTTTTAAATAATATTTTTTATTTATAAATGTATTAATTATACAAATTCTATTCATTATAAATGAAAAAATAATAACTTCGATAAAAAAATATTTGATTTAAAATTTTCAAAAAGTGAAACAAATTTTAAAAAAAATTGAAAGTAGTTGAGTTAAAATCCCAAACTTAAAGTCAATTTCCCTCCAAAATGCAAAAATCCCCAAAGTGAGGGTCAAATTTCCCGCCAAAAGAAAAAAAATCCCCAAATTCAAATCAATTTTCCCGCCAAATGGTATTTTCCGGCCAATTTCGAATTTTCCGGCGACATTTGTACTCAAATTGCCAAATTTCTTGCCGGAGTGTACCAAAATTGCCAATTGGACACTTATTTGTATTAAAAAAACATACCGGACCCTTTAGTGTACCAAAATTGCAATTTTCCCTGTATCAATCACCAATTATTTTAATTTTATCGAAATGGGAATAAATCCTCTTTATATGGAAAAAATTAAGAATTTCGCACAGGAAACTTTAGGAAAGATAGGAAAATATCGAGTTTTATTCAAGTTATTACCGTAAATTCGGAAAATTATTCCATGGCTATGATGTTTTGTGGTGTTGATTTTCTCCCTGTTGCATGATGGCATGTAGAATTTACATTTTTACTGTCTGATTTGTCTAATTTGGGGTTTTTTTTTACTAATGTAATATCTTGCAGCTTGTTGATCACATTGGGGATGCTGTTGGTCTTGGCAAAGACAGCAAAGTATATGCAACTGTTGACTTAGAAAAGTCCAGAGTTGCTCGAACGAGAGTGATCGAAAACGAATCCCACAACCCAAAATGGCACGAGTCTTTTCACATTTACTGTGCACATTCGGCTTCAAACATTATATTCACTGTCAAAGATGCTAATCCCATCGGAGCAACTCTAATTGGTAGAGCTCATGTCCCAGTTGATGAACTCTTGGAAGGTGAAGAAGTGGATAAGTGGGTCGAGATATTGGACGAGGACAAGAATCCTATTGAAGAAGGTTCTAAAATCCACGTAAAGCTTCAATATTTTGAGGTGGCTCGTGATCGTAACTGGGGTCGTGGAATTAAGAGTGCCAAGTATCCTGGGGTTCCATATACATTCTATCCTCAAAGAACGGGTTGCCGGGTTAGTTTATACCAAGATGCTCATATCCCCGACAACTTTATACCCAAAATACCCCTATCAGGAGGAAATCATTACGAGCCACACCGATGTTGGGAAGATGTTTTTGATGCGATCACCAATGCGAAGCATGTGATTTACATCACGGGTTGGTCCGTATACACTGAGATCACATTGGTAAGGGACTCGAGGAGAGAAAAGCCGGGAGGCGATGTTACCCTTGGGGAGCTCCTTAAGAAGAAAGCAAATGAAGGTGTTAAGGTTCTTATGCTTGTTTGGGACGATAGAACTTCTTCGTCCCTCTTGAAGAAAGACGGGTTGATGGCTACCCACGATGAAGAGACGGAAAAGTACTTTGAAGATACAGACGTGCATTGTGTGTTGTGCCCACGGGAACCAGATGACGGTGGTAGTTTCGTCCAAGACTTGCAAATTGCTACCATGTTCACTCATCATCAAAAGATTGTAGTGGTGGATAGTGACATGCCTGGTGAAGGATCGGATCAGAGGAGGCTCGTGAGTTTCGTGGGAGGTATCGATCTTTGTGACGGGAGATATGATACCCCGTTTCATTCGCTTTTCAGGACGTTGGACACGGCCCATCATGATGATTTTCACCAACCTAATTTTGCAGAAGCTGCAATTTCCAAAGGCGGGCCGAGGGAGCCTTGGCACGATATCCATTCCCAGTTGGAGGGCTCGATTGCTTGGGACGTTCTATATAATTTTGAGCAAAGATGGAGAAAGCAAGGTGGGAAGGATATATTACCAAAGTTGAGGGAGGAGCTCGAGAACATTATCGTTCCCCCGTCACCCATAATGTATGATGATGACTGCGAGACTTGGAATGTTCAATTATTTAGGTCTATTGATGGTGGAGCAGCGTTTGGATTCCCTGAATCTCCCGAAGAGGCCGCTAAAGCCGGTCTTGTTAGTGGGAAGGATAACATAATAGATCGAGGCATTCAAGATGCATATATTCACGCTATACGTCGTGCCAAGAATTTCATTTACATTGAAAATCAGTATTTTCTTGGAAGTTGTTTTGGCTGGGAAAATGATGATATCAAGGTTGAGGACATTGGAGCTTTGCATCTTATTCCAAAGGAACTTTCTTTGAAGATTGTTAGTAAAATCGAGGCGGGTGAACGGTTCACGGTCTATGCTGTGGTTCCTATGTGGCCAGAAGGGATTCCCGATAGTGGTTCGGTTCAGGCTATTTTAGATTGGCAGCACAGAACAATGCAGATGATGTATAAAGACATTGCTAAGGCTCTTGAAGCAAAGGGCATTGAGGAAGATCCGAGAAATTACTTGACATTCTTTTGCCTTGGTAATAGAGAGGTGAAGAAGGACGGAGAGTACGAGCCATCTGAAAAACCGAAAGATGATTCAAATTATTTGAAAGCACAGGAGGCTCGACGCTTTATGATCTACGTTCATTCTAAGATGATGATTGGTAAGTATTTGCTTTCGACTGCAGTTATGAGTAAATTGCCATATGAAGCTACAATATTTTGATCATTAACCATTTGAATCCTCTATTACTATGTGTTGTTTCATTTTGTAACTCGGTATCATCAATGCATGCAATATGCATCATACGTTTCCTTTAATATACAAGTTAATCGAGATTTGCACTTGTTTGCGTGCATACGTGATACGGATATTAGATGAAACACTAAACTGAAAAAGAAGATCCAAAGTCGATATCTGAAGGACTTTGGAAGGGTATTTGTTACTTTCTCTTGGAAAGTTCTAGTCCAAATCTGGTCTAACTGAACCCCAATTGTAATTCATAAGTTGAGTGAATTACATTTGCTGTATAATAGGTTATGAGGGAAGTGAATTGCTCTTTGAATCGTCAAACCAGATCCGAGCTAGAGTTTCTCCATTTCCTTTGAAAAGTTACATACCATATTTGTTTGCTTCAAGAATTGCGGTAAGAAAAAAAATTACTAGGACAAATGAAAACAATCGAAGAATTAAAATCTCAAATTTGTGTGGTTGTCTATATGGAAAAAAAAGGAGAAAAGAAGGCTATGGTTGTGTTAAACAGAGAGGTATGAGCAAATAATAATTTTCCCATGCGTCCTCTAGTGAATACATCACAATCACGGAAAATTCTATGTCAGATTAAGTTCAATGAATCCTAATGTCTACATTTCTTACATAGTTGGTGTATTATGTGTGGTCCCTACACATACTTGTATGAAAGAAATAGATACAGAAGGTACAATTGAACCATTGGACTCGATCTGACATAGAATCGATCTGACATAGAATTAGCCATCACATTTTCTCATTTTCTTTTCTTTTTTCCCACTAAAATTCCGAATGCAATTTCCTTTCAAACGACTATGAGATTGATCTATATCGCGATACACTAACTTTTTCATCTCTCGTAGTCGACGATGAGTACATAATAGTCGGGTCGGCTAACATCAACCAAAGATCAATGGACGGTGCTCGGGACTCCGAGATAGCTATAGGAGCCTACCAACCCAATCACTTGGCAACCCGACATCCAGCTCGTGGTCAGGTCCATGGTTTCAGAATGGCGCTATGGTACGAACACCTTGGCATGCTTGACGATACGTTCTTCCACCCGGAAAGTGAGGAATGTGCGGTGAAAGTGAATGAGATAGCCGACAAGTACTGGGATCTCTATGCGAGTGAAGAGCTGGAGCAGGACCTACCGGGCCACTTGATGAAGTACCCGGTCGGGATCGCAAGTGGAGGAGATGTGACCGAGCTGCCCGGACAAGAGTTCTTCCCGGATACTAAAGCTAAAATTCTTGGTACTAAATCTGACTACCTCCCTCCAATCCTTACAACATAAAGTGTGTTTGGATTCATCCATGAAGTAATAAAAGTCGTGTTTTTGTGGAAAATAAGGAAATTGTTTGTTTTTTTTTGTGTTCATAATGTCTGCAGATGTGATTGATGTACTTCTGCAGAGATATTATAGAGCGTTAATTTTGATTGTTTCGAAACATGTTTTAAAAGTTTTTGTTTGGAGTTTTTGATTCGTCTTTTTTTTTTAAGCTTTTCGAGTTCATGCTTCTTTATTAGTCAGAGGAAAAAATTATTCATAATGATTATTTAGGTGATCGAAATATTGATTATCAACCATGTTATGAGAGTGCAGATTCATCACATTATGGAATGACATAAATGTTGTATAATTCACAAACTTAGACAAAGAAATCATTGTGCAATCTCCTGCAGAGCTACTGATTCTTAAGGAGATCCGGGACTTTAAGTTCCAATATAATTACAATCATTTTTATATAGGACAGAGCTTACGTCGATTCCACTATATGGATGATTGTGATTATCTTAATACTTAGACATAAATGCACCCTTTCCCCCCTCCCCCACCCACCCCACCTATGGGGGTAAATGCACTTTACCTTCCAACCTATTAAAATGAGCACCCGACATCCTCACATTTGGTGAATGTTGCATTTAATATCATGTTGATCAGATTCGGAAGAATCTAAAAGAATATTCATCGGAGATTCGAATATACTTTGAGGTATGTATACTTTGCCCCCTGACCTTTAAAAAATGCGCACTTAACCCCCTATCATATTCACTATTAAATTTTTATTTTGATTGAATAAAATGGAATGGTTCACCAATATTTTGACATGTGGCATCTAATGTAACCCAAGCCACCCACATTATTCACTAAACAATAATAATGATTTAAGGGTAACAATAAAAATATTTTAATTATCTAACCTATATGAACCTAAAAAAAACATTACTATAGAAAGCATTTGTAATTGTAAAATAACTTGAATTATTGAAATGTCTATTCATACATCAAGAAGTTCGTACATAACAATATTTTGTTAAAAATATTCCAATTTTTCAACCAAAATAAGAATTTGATGGTAACGTATACAATAGGTGGTTAAATACACATTTTTTAAACGTCCCGGGTAAAGTGTACACATCTTGATAAATTGGGGGGCAAAATGCACTTACCTCCATAGGGGGGGGGGGGGTTTCTGCATTTATCCCTAATAATTAAAGTCCTGTTAACTCTTGAGAATCTTACATGTCATTGTTATCAAGAAAGAACTTCAAAAATCATGCACGTGTACCAAAATTACTTGCCACGTAATTGGCCACGCAATTATGATTTACACTTGAATTTGACCAAGTCAGGTGGTATGTGTTGGGTTATGTCATAAAAACGCAGCGGGAATAATAAAATAAAAAATAACCCAAAGGGATTATCTCAGATTCGCATATTCAAATCATAAAAGGAATAAATGTACTCTTTGTAGCATAGCGGTTGGAGATTCGACTTCCTCACTATTGTCAGGCTAAAAGCAATCTACACCGCTAAAACCTTGTCAGCCTAGGGCTGTGTTTGGTTTTGTTTTCAAACCCATTTTGGCCAAAAAATTTGGCCAAAACTTGTTTGTTTTGTGTTTTTTTGACCAAAAATGATTTTTTTGGTCAAAAAAATTGTCAGCTATTGTCTCTACTTTAGGGTACCTACTAATTACATCAACTACAATATAATCATTTAAAACTTATATTATATTATATTTTTCAATCATTAACTAATTATAAACACAACTTTTCAGACAAAAATTTACATGATTTGACTGCTACAGTAACTTTTGTCTCTTCTGAAAATAAAATCAAACACTAAACCAAACACATTTTCATCAAAATACACAACTTTCAATAAACCTTTTCACCAAAATTTTCACAAAAAAAAACCCCAAAATAAAACCAAACACAGCCCTAGTTTTTGGAAGCTCCAAGTGTTTTTCTTGATTTCGATCCGAACAACAAAGTAGTTATTGTCTCTAAATATCACGCAGAAGAGCAAGATAAATAAATTTTCCCTTTTCCCTATAGTGGGCAGCGGCTAGGGTAGAGAGGAAAGAGGGAATTTCCTTTTTCCTTTTAGGCTTAGAGAGTTATGATCATCCAAGTCTAAAGTCTTAAGTTTTAGGTATTTAAATGCACACAAAGACTTAAGCTCATTGACTAACTTGATGAGCAAGACAAGCCCATTGGGGTCTTAGAGGAGGCCTAGTACACTCCTAGGACCCCCTTAGTCAAGCCCATAGGCTTGGTCCTACTCATCTAATTTTAATTAATTATTTTATCCAATAATTTAATTAATTAATTAATGACAAGATTTAATTTATTAATTTATTTCTCTAAGAGATTAATTAATTAATAAATTCTACTTTTTAATTAATTAATTCATTCATTCATTTAATGAATAATTAATAATATTTAATTTATCCAATAAATTAAATACTTTAAAGCCCAATAGAAACATTCCTTTTATTTTTCTTTTTTCTAATAATTAAAGCGTGAATCTTTAGGTTCGTCTCGTTGGCAATGGGAGGAGTCAAAAGGAAGTGAGTAACACTAGTCAGTCATGTGGCCCAAAGGAGATTGAATGAATGGATCATTCTTCAACCTTTCCAATTGTGAGTACCGTATAAGTATAAACTTTTTGTTTTCGTGTCCTTGTCAAGTGAGAGTCATTGAGAAGTCAAACTCACTAAACTTGAACATATGTATAAATCATAATAATTTGAGATCACTGAGTTTGCCATAGTGGCCGGTACTAGCAACTCCAAATGCTTTGGTCAAAGACTTTGATCTGAATTATCTATAATTATATCGGACACATTCATATTTCACTTATGGGAGAACAAATCCCATCTTGGTAATCAGTCAAGACTACCACTCGCCTATCAAGTCGCATTTCGAGGTCGACCCACCAATAGATGAATTGGGTCTAACTACTCTAATGACATACTTGATGTCACGAGTGCATCTTCAACTCAATTCCTTAGGTCATAGGTTCACGTATACCTATCGCAATCAATTAGTTCTTTCATTGACTGTCACAGAGTGAAAACCCATGTGACAGAACTGATGCGAGGTGAGTTCGAACTCATCTGTTCCACTGATGTGTCTACAACATAATCTCCCACTATCTCATAGTGTTCGAATGTCACTTCCATGTCAAAACTCAAGTAGTACAAGTATTAACAAGTCTTTATTGCCCATTTAAGACTCCTTATTATTTGTGAACACTTTAAGTAATCAAGACCAATCTCTCTGGTGCCTTTCTTCCCCTACCATAAGAAGTCGAGAGATTGCATTGACTACAAGGACAATATGTTGTATACTACTTACAAATGCTAATAAGATTTATGTAAAAACAATTAAAATGTTTTTATTATTATAAAGATAAGTCAATTACAAATAGAATACCCTATACAATTTATCTTTTATAACATCTAATTGGCCATTTCTTGTAATATATAATCTAAAATATTAAAAATAAATAAACTTGCCTTACATATAAAAATATTTCTTGTAATGTATAATCTAAAATATTAAAAATAAATAAACTTGCCTCACATATAAAAATCACACGAAATCAATATGTAATTTTTCAAGTATTCTTGAACTAGTTAATTTTAGGGATAAATACAAATTATCCCCCTATGATATATCGAATTAGGCACTTACCCCTTGAGAAAAAGAAATATAAAAAAATCCTAAAGAAGCAATTTAGCACCCTACACACTTCACTTGCGCGTTGTGCGAGTGGTATTAGGAATCGTCCCAGGGGATGTGAACCGCGGAAATGAAAAACAATTAAAAATCGCATCCCTTAATTAGGGATAGGTTGATATGGTACCATTGGATTCGATAAAAATGACAAATAACAACTTTAACGATTACCTTGCGAAGAATATACGTAGGATAGATTTGCTTTCAGTGCTTGAATTGGCACCTCCAAGTGTATCCATACCTTAGCTTGCACCCTCGTCTTGTTCTACCAATGTTAGCAAAGAAGATGACGAACTCTTGGCTTCTTGAGTGAAAGAGAGAAGGATTTTTGGTTTTTCTTTTTCTGTGAAAAGATGAGAGAGAAAAATCTTACTCCTACTACACAAAGAAGTAGACGTGTTTTGTGACTTGTTGAGGAAGAGATGGAGTCTTTCCCTAATTGTGGAGGATGCCCACTAGGTCTCCAAGTGACCTAGTGGGTCTTGTCTTCTTTTCTCTCTTCTATGTAATTGGGCCTAAGTCAATTTAATATATTACAAGTCCATTGACTTTATTAAATAAATTATGACCTAATTAATTAATTTAACCCAACTTAATTAATCTTTTCCCATTTAATTAGTTAGCCCACTAATTAATTTGTCTTCCACTTAATTTGATATCCCATTAAATTAGAGATTATACTTAATTAAGACCACTTAATTAATTTTAATCATTTTTTCTAAATTAAATAATTCCAATTAATTAATTTTTCCATTAATTTTCATAGAATTAATAATCCAATAGGCACTACACTAAGTTAAGTGTGTGACCCCTTAGGCTCATTAACAAGCTAGCAATAAGTCTTTTCCCATAGGTTAAATTATTTATCCAAGAATTAATTGAGACCTTGAACTAATTTCACTGTATGAATTCAAGGCATCTATTGGTCATGGATCAATGTCTAGCAATATCGCCACAATTTCCTAGATGTTAATGATAGAAAGCAAAACCTATCCGGTTACGATCTTCATGTGAGTCGAATCTTTTCATCTTTTTCTCGTCTATGGTCTAGGGTATGGCGAATAACCTTAGAAGCTATGACTGTGTTGTGATATCTAATGATCCAGTCTTCCAAGCAGAGACCACCAATCCCTCTTCTAAGACATATGCTTTGATCAAAGACTTTTATTGATCATTTAGATTCTCACAACAGCATTGGAAATACCTGGTTTGATTCCTTAGATGAATCCCTGCCAATGCCGCTATACTACCAGACTATATGAAACATAAACCGACGTATGACTATCCTGTAGTGCGCTCCGTATATCAAAGTATAGTGGGTAGTATCTTTTCCAGACATGACACCTCAGGTCAAAAGATTAACCTCACACTACGAAAACGAGGGACTCCAAACTCGACACAGAACCAACGAGGTGTCCTTGCTGGGTCGTTCAGTTCCATACTTCTCCAAAGTACGAATCTCCATATATGCACTGACCCGACGGGTTATTATCTATGGAACATGACACTTTCTCATTTGAGAATGACATATACAGACAAGTCTTGGCGAGACTATGATATCCCTTATCTCATTGTCTCTATCACTTGGAATGGGGTTTAAGGATTACAACTCTTGAGAGGGTTCCATAGTTACATACCACTTCCCTAACTCTGTGTAATCTAAATGGATCTTTATCTAGACAATATAAAAAATTAGAATAAAAATAATACCAAATGATTTATATTTATAAAACAAAGCTGTCATAGTGTTTACATTATTTTGAACAAGCCAAACATTGCCTCGCAGGCACCTAACACTATCAAGTGGTTATAATTTTTTTGCCCTTTTTGGACAATATTACTCTTGATCTAACTGCCATTAGATCAAATATGCTAAAATCAACGGTTCATATTAAACACCTATATATCTATTTCATTCAATTCATTACATTTGTAGCACCCACTAACCATAGTGGCCCGCCACACTGCGACGCCGGCTCAATCCTGGAGATCATCCCTTCTCGAACCAGCGCCAAGCATCACAACTATACGAATACTTCCAAAATATATAAGTTAGCTATTATATACCTTATAAGAGAAACAATAAAGGATGATGCTTCTTACTCTTGGTGTGTCTTTTCCTTCTATTGAATTTTCTTTCTTCAACTTTTATTGTATTTGAGGTGAGATAGGATGACTAGTTTCAGAGAGTCCAAACTGTGATGTGTGAGGTTGAAATTGAAGAAGAGTTTCATGAGAGCTCAACAAAAGAAATATAAGAGATGCAGGGATAAATACAGTTTTGGTCCCTAATGTTGACACCTAAATCAATTTTGGTCCCTCATTTATTGGACTTAACAATATTTGTCCCTAATCATTCATTTTTTAACAAATTATGTCCCTGCCATCAAGTGGTCCATTCAAAATAGAAGAAAACGCTCACGTGCCACGCACGAGAGCTGTTTCTGGTGGGGAAATGGGCATTTTGGCTTTGAATCCACCATATGACCACCTACCTTCACTTTTTGATATTTATACCTTCAAAATTGCTCCCAAACACACAAAAAAAAAGTTCCAAATTCATCTAACATTTCTACTCATGTTAGATGAATTATTTATCCACCAAAAACCCAATATATAGACTTCAATGGTTGGTGGCTGGGAGTGGGACTTTTCAATATCCATTTTTCGTATCCTGTGAAAAACAAAGCCATCAAAATTAGACACAGATAAGAATCAGAAATTTTAATCAAAATTAATTCGAGTACTTTTTCATTTGGTAAGATAACCCAACAAATTTATCAAGATATAATCTTTTCAGCACACTCCAATAGCAGTAATATTGAAATTCAAAGTCAACATATATGAAACCCACACATCGGCACTTGCACTCATTAAACACTGTGAAAAATATTACATACAAAGTAAATTTTAGAATAAAGAAAATATGAGAGCCCAAGAAAATTGATTGTAGAGAGAGAACGAGGAACTTGGGTTGATTGTGCATCTCCTCTTTATGCACATTTTTACCCAGAAACTGAAGGAAAATGGATTAGTTTTTATTGAGTCATTTACTAATATATGTTTTATTTCACACACTTGACAACAGAGGAAAAAGGGTGATTTTGTAATCTACTCATGTTAGATGAATTTTGGGGCTGTTTTTTGGTGTTTGGGAGCAATTTTGAAGGTATAAATGTCAAAAAGTGAAGGTAGATGGTGAAAATGGTGGATTTAGCGCCAAAATGCGCATTTCCCCGCCAGAAACAGCTCACGTGCTTTCCGTCTGTTTTGGACAAACCACTTAACGACAGGGATGGAATTTGTTAAAAATGAATGATTAGGGACCAATATTGTCAAGTCCATCCAATGAGGGACCAAAATTGATTTTGGTGCCAACATTAGGGACCACAACTATATTTATCCAAGAGATGCACTAGGCTTTCCACGTTTGAAGGTGGGTGAGGTGTGATGTCTCTAAGTTGCCACCAACTTTCTTGTTCACCTCCTCATCTATAATATGTGTACACATATATATCTACTAATACATGTATATATATATATATATATTTGTTTACCCACCGAGTGTTTGGGCCAGCTTTCTGGCACCTTGACTAATCCCCGCTTGCGGTGTGTGGCCGCCGCTGACCAAGCATTATTTTAACAACACCGGGAATCGATCCTGGGAGCACACCAACATCGACCCTAAGTTGTCCCAGTGGCAGCCTTATACCACTGGGCCAAGAGGCTTGGTTAATACATGTATATATATACATATCTATATGCATATATTATTATATAAGAACTCACACACATAGCATATAAGCTTTAGATTATCCTACTCACAAGCTAGTGTACAAAGACTTGTAAATATTACTAGTCTATTTTGCATATAGTTAGAGTATAAATATTAACTATACAAACCAAGTAGTAAAACATTTAAGGTTGAGCACGAATCGCTATAGTCGAACAAATTACGAAATCTAATTAACGCAAATTATAACTCTTACCTTAGTCTCTATAATATTAGGAGCCAAAAAATAAAGGGTGTCACAATCCCCATTTGTAGGAGAATTTGGTCCCCAAACTCAAAAAGGAACTTTAGATATAAGTGCTCATGATATTTTCTTCTCATTCCCATATCGCATCTACCATGTCATGGTTCCTTCATATTCACTTTGATGACACTTTCTTATATTATATCCCCATTATTTCAACCACTTATTTATATACCTAATCTTGTCCTCCAACTTGAGTCGTCTCCAAAAGTCACTTCTTAAGTTCAATCTATCACAACCCCACCATTGTCCAAAGATCTTAACTTACTGTAGCTCAGGTACTAACCGAAGCTCTGATACCACCAATTGTGGCGCCCGACCATGGTGGCCGCCACACCGTGATGCTAGCTCAATTTGGGAGATCATCCCTTCTCGAACCAGTGCCAAACATCACAACCATATGAATACTTTCAAAATATATAAGTTAGCTACTATATACCTTATAAGAGAAACAACAAAGGATGATGCTTCCTACTCTTGGTGTGTCTTTTCCTTCTGTTGAATTTTATTTCGTCAACTTTTATTGTATTTGAGGTGAAAAGGGATGGCTGATTTCGAGTCAAGGTTGTGATGTGTGAGGTTGAAAGTGAAGAAGAGTTTCAAGAGATCTCAACAAAAGAAATATAAGAAATGCACTAGGCTTGCCGCGTTTGGAGATGGGGTGAGGTGTGATGTCTCTAAGTTGCCCCCTACTTTCTTGTTCACCTTCTCATCTATAATATGTGTACCCATTTATATATCTACTAATACATGTGTGTGTGTATATATATATATACATATCTATATACATTTATTTATTATATAAAAACTCACAAGCATAGCACATAAGCTTTAGATTATCCTACACACAAGCTAGTGTACAAAGACTTGTACATATTACTAGACTATTTTACATAGATTTAGAGTATAAATATTAACTATACAAACCAGGTAGTAAAACATTTGTCGAGCAGGAATCGCTAGAGTCGGATAAATTACGAAATCTAATTAACGCAAATTGCAACTCTTACCCTAGTCTCTATAATATTAGGAGTCGAAAAATATAGGGGGTTACAATATCCGTAGATTTTGAAAAAGATCAACAGTCCATGTTAAATTGCTTATATTTATTAAGAATATATATATATATATATATATATATATATATATATACGTAACCACGTGCACTCATCAGTCACCACTGCCTTAATACATTCGTCGCCGCCACTGCCGCAACCCTCTTCTTCACCTCCGCCCACACTCACCACGCTGCCTCCCTCGCTGAGACCTCCTCTCAGCAACCCCAAATCCACCGTTCATCCTCCTCAACTGTGTCACTGCACCACCAACATTGTTAGGAATTTCATGTTAGATGTTTTGATGATGACAAATAGGACTCCATGTTAGACCCCAAGAAATGTAAAGTATAAAAGCTTTCGTAGAACAAATGTGTAAGCACCTGAAAGCTTATGGTTTTATACTAGGCTTGTATTTTTATCTTTATAGAGTTTAGACTAAGAATATGATACTAAATCACTAGAAGAATTCTGTGTGAGTCTACCAAGTGATGAAGTTGAAGATCAAGCGTCTGAAGAAACAGTAAAGATAAAGATTAGTCTCAAGCGTCCGTCAAACGCTAAAAGACTATCCCGGGTTACGAACTCAGTGCTCAAAGATTTGTTATGGAGCTTAGACCAAGTACTTAACACTAAGTCAATGATAGAATTCTGAGTGAGTCTATCAAAGATAAAGTGAAAGGACAAGCGTCTAAAGAATCGGGCAAAGATTGTGACCTCTCTCAAGCGTCTGATTAACAAAGAAGACTACTTTCAAGAAACCTAAAACTCCAAAGGCTCAAGCGCTTAGTTCTCCAAGCGTAACCTGAAGATTCAAACCCAAGTTATCAAAGATGCATGAATCAACGGAAATTATTCCCAAACGGAAATAAAATAAGATGCATCAAAAGTCGGATAAGTGCTATTAAAATATAAGCACTACAACTTATGGGCAAGCCATATCTTTGACCGAGACTGTCAGATTTATGAAACCAAGACCATGCCTAACCAATTAAATATACCCAAAGTTAGGATTGTCAGAACTCATGGAACGTTTAGGGAAACGAGACTTCAACCGTGTCCAACGGACAAAATCTCATAACAATCTATAAATAACCTTTTCAGCAAAAGGGACATGTGAGAGATATAGAAAAACATCTGGACGTAAAAATAAGAAAAAGGGTCCAAAACGTTGCTGAATTGTTTTTAAAAGAGCTTATACACTCCAGAGCCGAAACCCTCTAAGCTCTCTCAGATACATTCCCAGACAGTCACTCATATCTCAAACCTCTTTTTAAGAAGAACCTACACTACCATTGAGATATCTCCAAGTTGTTTGAACTTTCCAAAAACAAACAAACCCGTGACCAAAACCATCAACACCTTTCGTCTGAGTGAGAAAGCTTGTTGACTTACAAGCAATATTTTTGTGTAAAAGAAGCTTGTTGAAGTTGATCTCTATTGGAGCTGAAATCTGTGTGACCAAGGAGTTCCGAGATCAAGCGTAACTTGCACCATTTCTGAGTAAAAGAAGCAAGAGGATAGAAGATCTTTAGTGGAGCTGAAATCTGTGTGACCAAGGAGTTCCGAGATCATATCCAATCTCCCTCTATCTTGTAGAAGTCTCTGTGTGACTCTTCGATAATCATCATAGTGGAAAACCTCCCTGATAAAAGGAGAAGAAGGACGTAGCTGGGATTACATCACCCAGTGAACCTTACAAATATCTTGTGTCATTTACCGCTTTAAGCATTTATTGTTTTACTGCTTTACTATTCATATTGCATACATTCTGATAAAGTTTTAAAACAACTAAGCGACTACTTTTGATTAACAAACCGAACGCTAAGCTATAAAATACTTCCGCTGTGCTAACCCTGATTTAGTGACTAAACTCTGCCCTACTTTGGTAAGCGTTGAAATCACTAAGTCTAAGTTAACTTTTCCCAAGCGCTTGAAACTAGCGCTTAAGTCATTATCTCTCAAGCGCCGCACCCAGCGCTCAAAGCTTTCCGAGCGTTCAAATACTTCAAAGTGATACGAATCTTTAGAAGTCGAAAAAGACTTCAGGGTCTATTCAACCCCCCCTTCTAGACCCTTTCGTATACAGTGTATCAAATGGACGTAAAGAGTGCATTTCTGAATGGTAAACTCCAAGAAGAAGTATATGTGGAGCAACCACCAGGATTCATCAACAACCATGGGAAAAGTATGGTCTACAAATTGGACAAGGCACTTTATGGTCTTAAACAAGCACCAAGAGCATGGTATGACACTCTTTCTATCTTCCTTATAGGTAAAGGCTTTTCAAAAGGTAGCGTTGACACAACGTTATTCAAAATTACCCATAATGAAGATATTCTCCTAGTTCAAATTTATGTTGATGATATTATATTTAGATCTACCAATAAGCGTCTATGTGAGAAATTTTCGAAAATGATGCAAGATCAATTTGAAATGAGCATGATGGGTGAATTAACTTTCTTCCTAGGATTGCAAGTCAAACAACTCCCTAATGGCATATTCATAAACCAAACTAAATATACTAGAGATATGATCAAGAAATTTGGTATGGAAAATGCATCACCTTCCAAAATTCCAATGAGCCAAACGCTTAAGCTAGATAGAGATGATAATGGAAAGAAAATTGATATCACTAACTATAGAGGTATTATTGGATCACTTCTTTATCTTACAGCTAGCAGACCTGATATTATGTTCTCAGTATGCATGTGTGCACGATTTCAAGCTGATCCTAGAGAATCACACTTAATTGCTGCTAAAAGGATCCTTAAGTACCTAAAAGGCACACAGAATGTGGGCTTATGGTATCCTAGGGATTCTCCTTTTGAACTAATTGGTTATTCAGATGCAGATTTTGCAGGATGCAAAATAGATAGAAAAAGTACTAGTGGAACATGTCAATTTCTAGGTGATAGACTAATTTCATGGCATAGTAAGAAGCAACAGTCCATCGCTACTTCCACCGCTGAAGCTGAGTATGTAGCCGCTGGAAGCTGTTGTGCACAGATCCTTTGGATGAGGCAACAACTTAGAGACTATGGAATAATCCTAGATCCAACTCCTATCCATTGTGACAATCAAAGCGCCTTAGCAATGACTCAAAATCCAGTTCTTCACTCTAGAACCAAACACATTGACATTCGCTATCACTTTCTACGTGACCACATTCAAAAAAAAGATATCTCCATGCACTTCATTGGTACAGAAAAGCAACTGGCAGATATCTTCACCAAAGCGCTTAACGAACAACGTTTTCTCACTTTAAGAAGTGAACTAGGTATGATTGATCTAAATGCTTAATCATTCGAAACATCATACTTTTGTTAGGCATGAAATTTAGGGGGAATTCACTTTATTTTATGTAATTTATGGGGAACCTACATAGGGGAAACCTTAAAAGAGCTAACTATACTTAAGTGAATATGACCAAAAATGTTTTCCCTTGCATCGGTCATATGCACTTAGCACCATACACTTAAATCATTTTGACGCTTATTACACAAATCTTTCTTAGCGTCTATACTTCTTTCAAAATAAACTAAACGCTTAGCTTTATTCCCAGCTAAAGCGCTTAGTAAAAAGATCCTTTAAAAGCAAGCGTACATTACCCTACGCTAAAACGAGAAAGTGGATTAGTCAATCAATGCAATTAATGCTGACTTGACATTCCTCACCTTTCGCTCAAGAAAACCCATGGGTACTCATCACGTTTTTCAAAGATGGTTCAGCACATGTACACGCGTAAGTACAATTACCAAGTATCTTAGACGAATACAACCAGCGCTGAATATTTTAAACCAAAAGTAAAACACTACTACCAAGACATAATGATAAGTACTGGGAAACTGTGTCCTCATACACACCCTGAAAAGAATAATTCTATATGTTACGATGACCGCTAAAGCACAAAATGTTACTTGAAAGAGAACCTCAAGCTTCTCAAGCGTCAACATAACACTGAATTGTTTCAAGCGTCATTCTCTTCTGAATAGGTCCGGACGCTCTAACAAATTTTTGGCGGGTATTTGAATAGTTGTTCAAAATTATGGTTCCCGAACAGTTTTCATAAAATACGTGTCCGCTTTTCATGGGCACACGTATCACTTTCAGTATATCAAAAGTCTCTGTTTCAAATTTTTAATCGGACGTCAAAATAGTATATGTGGTTGTTACTAAAAGTAACCGTGCTTATTAAATCTAAATTCACGTCCACAGTCGTATTTTAATGGCTGAGATTTATACTCCTCCACGTGTCAATATCTCAACCTTCAAACACAAAAACATTCAAATTGTAGTATTTCAAAACACACCTTCTGCAGAACATAATCTCTCTTACACTCTCTTTCATTCGTGCAAGAAAAATCTCTCTCTCTCAAAAACAAAGTTTTCATTCTTAATCTCTGTCTACTTCTCACTAATGGCGCCCAAGAAAGCTACTGCTGGAACCGCTGAAGTTATTGTTAAGGTCACTGAAGGCCTTATAATCGATTGGAAGTTTCTCTATGAAAACCCCCAAATTGATTTAACGGAAATGATGGACTCTGTAGCAGAGGCTGGGCTTCAGAAATTTCTTACCAAACACTCGTACATGTTTCCTGAAGAATTAGAATTTTTCTGGAGAAATGCTAGTCTGTCTGACGATGAGACTTCCATCACCTGTTTGTTTCCTACCCCCAAAACGGAATCAAGGACGTTCACTCTCTCTGCGGCCTCTATTGCCCAGAATTTCTCTCTACCTAACGACGGAGCGACTTTAGACACTATCACTGAGGAACAAATTCAAGAAGTCTGGACTCAGATTAGCGCCTACGATGGTGTTCCATACAAACGGTACTTTGAGAAGAAAGATATAGTGAACAGGTATCGAGTTTTAGCTGATTTCTGCAGTAAAAACATTGAATGCAGAGTAGGAACCTTCGACAAAATCAGCCCAACCCAGTTCCAGATGATGACTGCTATCTTGCTCAAGATAAAAATCAACTGGAGCGCCTATATATTCAGCCGATTCAGAGACAGTCTACGTACTTCAAACAGACCTTATGGCCTAGTTTTAAGTGATCTAATTTTCCGAGCAAAGTGCACCTCTTCAGCAGGAGTCACCGTGGCCAAGCATAAGTTCTATGGGCCAAGAATCATCAACAATCTCTTCAATCCACCCAAAGTTGGAGGTGCTGCTAGACCTCTCTCTGAGCGTCAAGTTGTACGTGCAGCATCAAATGAGGAGGCTGAGCGCCCAGATCAGGAGAAGGCTAAACGTAATGTGAAGCGTCCCACTGTCACAAAGAAACGGGCTCCTCGAAAGCCCAAGGCTCACCCTATCAAAAGTGATGAAGAAGACGAGGACTCTATACCCCTCATTAGTCGGAAGGATCTGGAAAAGGTCCTCAAAAATATCGACTTTGGAGAACCAGCTGTTCCACAGACTCAAGCGTCCCCAGCCGAAGGGATAAATGTGAAGCGTATCTTCAAGAGACGCAAGCGTCCAACTACTGCCATTTCTTCTAAGGCTACACACACTCCAAGCGACCAAGCCATAGCTGCTATTCCAATATCATCCTTTGAACCACCAGTTGATGTCCATCTGGATGTTGATATGGCCAACATTGTGGCCATCACCCATGAAGCTGCCATCGACTCTACAAATCTCGAGCCTGATGAACCTGAAATCCCAGGGGTTCAACCATTGCTTGCATTACCAAGTACAACAGAGGCACGCTCAGAAGGTCAGAGCGATGCTAACGACGTTGTGATTCATCGACATTTCTTCAAGTTGGATCCCCTAAAGACCATCGATCACTCCGTCAATTATTTCCCTCCAGCGCCCGCAGAACCTTTCCTACCTACAGGATATAATGAAGAAAGTCTTATCAATGCTGAGAATGATATCGCCAAGCTCATAAAATTTGATCTAGCTGTACGCAACACTCTATCTAACCCAGCATTGACCCCAGCTGATAAAGCTTCTTCTCTGGACTGTGGGACACGCAAACCCCCTGGCCTCGCTCTCAGAGACTACAACATCAGAGTCTATGAGCGTCAGGATAAGCTTGTGAACCCAACGGAAAAGCTACTAAACAGAGAAGGCTATTCTCACTCCCCAACACTGGTAAATAGCATGGAAAACAAGCGCTCAGCTAATCCTCTCCTCTTGTGGAAGAATAAAGAAGTACATGCCGGTGAGCGTCCAGCTTCACTGACCGAGATGATTCAACTAGAAGTCGATGCCTATTTTGACTGCGTCTGGAACGCTAACTACCAACCCGACAGGTATCGTTTTGAGTCCATATGTGATATTCATCACCAAGGATTTCGTGCTATACTTAATGCAGGAACTGAGTACTGCATGACTGAGGTAAAATGGGCTGAAGCTTACATGGGTGACACGTATAAATTTGAAGAATTGGTTAGCGATCCCCATCTGTTCAAAATAGGGATTCATGATAAAAAGACCAAATTTGCACGATACATGCTAAAGCAGCGCCAACATAGACTTGGACCAGTTCTGAAGCTGCCTCTGATCCGCCACCAACCTGAACACCGTTTAAGACAAGCGTTGCACAAACTGGCTAACTCTTCTCTACGCTTTGCTGATCAAGCGTCCACCAGCGGTTCTTCTCCCCCATCCTGTCTGAACTTCAACCCTAGCCACTGTGAAGACAACTTTTCTCTCATGATGACAATTATGCCTCCAGTCTCCCTATTCGACAAAATCTTCACAGCAAATCTGCGACAGTGGAATCGCTCTCGGATCAATCCTTTCAGAGGATATCCACTTCTTCCGTCTATCCGACAAGAAGTCTTAAGTCACTATGATTTTGTTTTGTCGCTGCTGGAAAGAACTCAAGCGCTTGCTTCAGCCATCTACCCATACTTGGAAGAGTATTACAGGCTCTACGTTCCCGACTCTCGGAAACCGAAGACTCTCCCAACAGATCGGCTAATTGGCTTCTCACAACACTATTGCCCAGATACCTTATTCTCCATCTGCCAAGCGCCCTCCAAAATCTTTCCCACTCATGTGCTGGATATCCTCGGGCCAATGTATATCAGGGCCCTGGATAGTCCTATCAGAACGTTTATTCAAGGTACTCATCTCCCCACTCTACATTTGAATGAACTTCTACAGACTGCTACATATCCATATGCAGATGAGCCGTTTGCCAGCTTGGACTTTCGGTTTACGGACTTTAGCCATATAGAGTCAGAATCTACTGCAGCACCAGCTGACACGTTAACTGCTCCTGAGCGCTTATTAGAATTACCTTAAGCGCCTAATCCCCCCAGTCCAACTGAATCCGACTCTATTGCATCCACCGAGTCCAACAGTGCCCCCGAGCTTCGAGGAACAGTATTTGATCCTAATTATCAAGTACCTATTGAGTCTCTCAAACACACATCCCGTTTTAAGTCTCGCATTAGCACTGCGGTTCCCGACGCTCAAGCGTCCATGACTGAATGCCTCACTCAAATACAGCAACTATCTACAGCTACTCAGGCAAGTCATGTGGCTTTAACAAATGATCTAAACCACCGTTTCACAGCTCTTGAGACCTCTCTTACAGACGCTAATCACGCTCAACTACTGGTCATGAAAGAACACTTCGACCAGCGTCTGACCACCTTTGAGGCCTCTATCGCTCAGATTGCTACTCAAGTCAGTCTTCTTACTCAGCATTTCATACAGACTGATGATGGCAATAAGGGGGGAAAAAAAAGGGAGAAAAGAGGAAATCTTCAACATCTAAATCTTCTACATCTAAAGATCAAGATCCTCCTCCACCATCCAAGCGTCAACATATTGATACTTCCCTCACACTAAGTACAGAGCCAAGGTATCTCTATCCTTCTTGGGTAACTACCTCCGTGGGAGCGTCCAATAAAAAGGAAACCCCAAGAGTGCTCTATCCAAATCTTCCATTACCTTCAAGAGCACTGCTTGAACAGTTTGATATTCCTCTTCTCAGAGCGTCAATTCCAGAACCATCTGATCCAGCAGTCTTAGCCTTAGAGCGAAAAATGTCTGACTTTGACCAAACCTTTAGAATTTGCTTACGATACATAGGCATCAGTCCAGAGGAATGGGATAAGCAACTCATTACCTTCAAGGCACGACAAGTAAAAGAAAACAAACATATAATCAGTAAAGATCATGTAGCGATGATGACGCTAGAAGATCAGATAACTGAAGCAATCCGTGCTGAAATGACTAAGAGATACAAGATCAAATCACGATCTTGATTTTGTTTTTTTTTATGATTCTTTCATTTCAGTTGTAAATTGCTTGTACTATGAAAGATATATATAAAATGCATTTTACAGCTGAAACATCTCGTTGAAGCTTAAACTAACTTACTAACCTACGCTAACTCATACTTTAGGTATCTAACGCTTGAACTAAATAGGTATTGCCATCATCAAAAAGGGGGAAATTGTTAGGAATTTCATGTTAGATGTTTTGATGATGACAAATAGGACTCCATGTTAGACCCCAAGAAATGTAAAGTATAAAAGCTTTCGTAGAACAAATGTGTAAGCACCTGAAAGCTTATGGTTTTATACTAGGCTTGTATTTTTATCTTTATAGAGTTTAGACTAAGAATATGATACTAAATCACTAGAAGAATTCTGTGTGAGTCTACCAAGTGATGAAGTTAAAGATCAAGCGTCTGAAGAAACAGTAAAGATAAAGATTAGTCTCAAGCGTCCGTCAAACGCTAAAAGACTATCCCGGGTTACGAACTCAGTGCTCAAAGATTTGTTATGGAGCTTAGACCAAGTACTTAACACTAAGTCAATGATAGAATTCTGAGTGAGTCTATCAAAGATAAAGTGAAAGGACAAGCGTCTAAAGAATCGGGCAAAGATTGTGACCTCTCTTAAGCGTCTGATTAACAAAGAAGACTACTTTCAAGAAGCCTAAAACTCCAAAGGCTCAAGCGCCTAGTTCTCCAAGCGTAACCTGAAGATTCAAACCCAAGTTATCAAAGATGCATGAATCAACAGAAATTATTCCCAAACGGAAATAAAACAAGATGCATCAAAAGTCGGATAAGTGCTATTAAAATATAAGCACTACAACTTATGGGCAAGCCATATCTTTGACCGAGACTGTCAGATTTATGAAACCAAGACCATGCCTAACCAATTAAATATACCCAAAGTTAGGATTGTCAGAACTCATGGAATGTTTAGGGAAACGAGACTTCAACCGTGTCCAACGGACAAAATCTCATAACAATCTATAAATAACCTTTTCAGCAAAAGGGACATGTGAGAGATATAGAAAAACATCTGGACGTAAAAATAAGAAAAAGGGTCCAAAACGTTGCTGAATTGTTTTTAAAAGAGCTTATACACTCCAGAGCCGAAACCCTCTAAGCTCTCTCAAATACATTCCCAGACAGTCATTCATATCTCAAACCTCTTTTTAAGAAGAACCTACACTACCATTGAGATATCTCCAAGTTGTTTGAACTTTCCAAAAACAAACAAACCCGTGACCAAAACCATCAACACCTTTCGTCTGAGTGAGAAAGCTTGTTGACTTACAAGCAATATTTTTGTGTAAAAGAAGCTTGTTGAAGTTGATCTCTATTGGAGCTGAAATCTGTGTGACCAAGGAGTTCCGAGATCAAGCGTAACTTGCACCATTTCTGAGTGAAAGAAGCAAGGGGATAGAAGATCTTTAGTGGAGCTGAAATCTGTGTGACCAAGGAGTTCCGAGATCATATCCAATCTCCCTCTATCTTGTAGAAGTCTCTGTGTGACTCTTCGATAATCATCATAGTGGAAAACCTCCCTGATAAAAGGAGAAGAAGGACGTAGCTGGGATTACATCACCCAGTGAACCTTACAAATATCTTGTGTCATTTACCGCTTTAAGCATTTATTGTTTTACTGCTTTACTATTCATATTGCATACATTCTGATAAAGTTTTAAAACAACTAAGCGACTACTTTTGATTAACAAACCGAACGCTAAGCTATAAAATACTTCCGCTGTGCTAACCCTGATTTAGTGACTAAACTCTGCCCTACTTTGGTAAGCGTTGAAATCACCAAGTCTAAGTTAACTTTTCCCAAGCGCTTGAAACTAGCGCTTAAGTCATTATCTCTCAAGCGCCGCACCCAGCGCTCAAAGCTTTCCGAGCGTTCAAATACTTCAAAGTGATACGAATCTTTAGAAGTCGAAAAAGACTTCAGGGTCTATTCAACCCCCCCTTCTAGACCCTTTCGTATACCACTTGGGACCAACAAACATTCTTCCTCACCTCAGCCGACGCCTTGCGAATCTCCACCCACGCCATCAACTCTCCCTCTGTAAATCGACGTTGCATGAGGGGAGAGGGCAGCAGGGAATCTTCAAATGCTTCCCTCATCTGCAAATCTGCAAACCCCATCACAAGAGGGGATTAATTTGTCGAGTTAGGCTTAGGGTTTTGAGGAAGAAGATGGGTTGGAGAAGGTCAATTTTTTTTTTTAAAAAAACATATATAAAATAAAGCAAATAAAATATAGGATAAATTACAAGTAGACCCCTAAGATTTGACCTAATTACAAATACGTCTCACTTATCTATTAAATTACACCGACCACCCTCCTAACTTTGAAAAATATCGGGGAAAGGGTAAAATTGAACAGAAATTGTGGAAAGTGTATTTTGTCCTCACCATTAATTTACTAAAAGAAAATATAAAAACTATAAACTATCAAAAGTCAATTTTAGCCCCAACTATTTGAAGGTGAATATGAATCGTCGACCTAAAAGTTATCAAGGGTCCCCATTTGTCAACAAGGAAGAAAAAAAAAATTGGAAATTGTATTTCCCAACTCCCCCCCTCCCCCGTTAAAATCCCACTCTACAGTGGAAGATTTAATATTGTGGGAATTTCGGGAGTTGTTCAGGAATAGAGACAATGTACACTTAGTTAACATTGAAGAATATATCGATGAAGCTGGTAATGGTTACTGCTTTGCCACTAAAAGATTGCTAAACTTCTCTCTCATTATATTAAGAAAAATATGTGTTGGTGACTTTGATTATATTAGCGAGTTTTCTCAAATGATTATGCAATGTTTGGATTTCAGATTCTAAGGAGGTACATATAATTAAAATATCTTTCTTGCTTCCCGTAATGGATTTTTTTTCCCCTTGACATACTAAAATCTTTGCTTCAATTATAACATTAAAGATTCAGATTAGATGTTGAACAATATGGACCAAAACACACAACAAATGTTTAACACTTATCATGTTATTTGTTGGTTCGACCTAGCTGTGTCCAAACTAAAAATTTGAATACTAATATGAAAATCCTCGTTAGTAAATAAATTTTTTTAACTTAATACCCCAAAAAAATTAATGAGCAAAAAAATATCTCCCAATAGTAATGTTAGAAATTCAAACAATATCAATTTCAAAATAAAGGTGACCACGATTGTTTTGGAACATGTCGTGAATGACCGGATGTGAGGTGGTTAAGAAAATAAAGGTAATTAATTATGTATTTTCATTATTGTGAATATATTGATTTTGATTTTATGAAACTTATTAAATACTATGATATAGATTAATTAGTTAACTCATTATTTCAAACAGGGAGCACCATCTACTATGGATATCTCTGTTATTATGGTGGCATCTAGGGGTGATTCTACTTTGCGCGAAAGATATTGAATTACCTATCTTTCAGTTTTTTTAATTTCAGCAATACTTATTTAATAATTTGTATGAAATATTATAAATACTTCTAATATTTTTTCCAAAAATAAATAAATAGGTGCACGTGCACAAGAGCTACGATGTTCTTGCATAGGGAAAACATTATAAAGTTGGATTTAGGTAAACAAGTAATGGAGGCTCAATCACATGGGATAACAGTTGATGACCCGATTGAGTACACCGAAGGTATGATCTCGATTTAATTTTACATGTGTATGAGTGAAAAGAGAAAAGAGCTCAAGAACCTAAAATGTGAACTAAGAGTACAAACTTTGAATTTGGGAGCTACTATTATGACATTAGCAAGTAGTTTCTTCGTTTTTGAATGCCTCATTTTCGGGCAACAATGACTAGTTCAACTAGATGCTCTTCTATTGTTTTGTGTTTTTATTTTACAATGATTGATAAGTACAAAGAGTAGTTAGACGAATTGAACCGCGTAACTCTGACTTTGCAGCAATATGAAAATCTAGATATGTGCTTTGAGGAAAATTGATCGCATGCCGTCTTTCCAAAATCATTTAATACTTGCTTTATATTATACACATTTTATTTTTTCTTTTCACTTGTCATACAAATCTTTGTTTCAATCACAGCATTAGAAGATTCAAATGAGACGTTGAAAAATATGGACCAAACACACAACAAATGTTTCAACACTTATCATGTTATTTGTTGGTTCGACTAAGTCGAGTCCGAACTAAACTTTTTGAATATTAATATGCATCTTTGTTTGTAAATAAAAAATTCTAACTTAATACTCCCAAAAGAATTTAGTGAGCAAAAATATATTTTCCAACAATAATGTTAAATTCAAACAACATAAATTTCCAAATAAAGGTGACTATTATTTTGGAATATAATTTTTGAGAACTAATATTCAAATATATATTTTTAAATAAAAATTCTAACTTAATACTCCCAAAAAATTTAGTGAGCTGAAATATAATTTCACACAACATCAATCTCCAAATAAAGGTGGCCATTATTTGGAATGAACATGTCGGGAATGACCGGATGTGAGGTGCTTAAGAAACTAAAGGTAATAAATTATATTTTTTCAATATTGTGAATATATTGATTTTAATTTTATTATATTCTGGAAATTTATTAAATGCTTTGATATGTATTATTTAGTTAACTCATTATTTCAAACAGGGAGCACCATCTACTTTTGGATATCCATAGCTATAATTTTGGAGGCATCCGAAAAGGTAATGAATTATCTATCTTTCATAAATGTTTAATTTCAGCAATACTAATTAATAATTTGTCTGTATTATTGTAAATATTTCTGATAGCTTTTCAAATAATAAATAAGTAGCTGCGATATTCTTGCTTGGAGAAAACCTTATGAACCTGGATGGAGGTAAACAAGTAATGGATGCTCAATCACATGTGATAACAGTTGATGACCCAATTGGGTCCACCGAAGGTATGACATTGATTTAACTTTCCATTTGCATTTAAAAATCATAAAACACACAACCATTTGCTCTTCGCACATATAAATTTTTTTCAATTTTTGAGTGAAAAAAGAGAGCTCAAGAACCAATAAAGAAAACTAAAAGCATAAATTTTGAATTTGGGAGCTACAATTACATTTCTTCATTTTCGAATGCCTCATATTCAGTACAACAATGACTAGTTCAATTAGATGTTCCTTTATTCTTTTGGATGTTATTTTTACAATGACTGATAAGTAGAAAGAGCAATTAGACTAATTGGACCGCGTAACTCTAACTTTGCAACAATATGAGCATCCAAATACGTTAAGCAAAAATGGTCGCATGTGTGTTTTCTTGAATCATTTAGTACGTGTTTTATATTATACAAATTTTCTTTTTTTCTTTTCGCTTGCCATACTAAAATCTTTGTTTCAGTTACAACATTAGAGATTCAAATGAGATGTTGAAAAATATGGACCAAACACACAATGAATGTTTAACACTTATCATGTTATTTGTTGGTATTACTAAGTTTGGTCCGAGCCAATTTTTTGTAAAAACTAATATGAGAAGCTTTGTTTGTAAATCATAAAATTATAAGTTCACAGTAATGAGCGAAAAAATATCTCCCAACAGTAATGTTAGAAATTCAAACAACATCAGTCTCCAAATAAAGGTGACCATTATTGTTTTGGAATAAAACATGTCGGGAATGACCGGATGTGAGGTGCTTAAGAAAATAAAGGTCATTAATTATGTATTTTCAATTGAAAACGTATTAAATGCTTTAATATGAATTATTTAGTTAACTCATTATTTCAAACAGGGAGCACCATCTACTATGGATATCCATGTCATTATGGTGGCATCTGAGGGTGATTCTACTTTCCGCGAAAGGTAATAAATTACCTATTTTTCATAGTTTTTAATTTTAGCTATACTTATTTAATAATTTGTATGTATTATTATGAATATTTCTAATTCTTTTCAAAAATAAATGAATAGGTACGTGTGTATTTAAATCATAAAACACACATAAATCATTTGTGCTTTCCACTAATAAATTTTCTACAAATTGTGAGTGAAAAAAACAAAGAGTTCAGGAACCAATAAAGTGAACTGAAAGTACAAATTTTGAATTTGGGAGCTACTATTATGACATTAGCAGGTAGTTTCTTCATTTTTGAATGCCTCATTTTTGGTGCAACAATGACTAGTTCAATTAGATGCTCTTCTATTTTTTTGTGTTTTATTTTGTCAATGACTGATCTGTACGAAGAGTAGTTAGATGAATTGGACAGTGTAACTCTGACGTTGCAGCAATATGAACATCTAGATACGTGCTTTGAGCAAAAGTGATCGCATGTCAGCTTTCCAAAACCATTTAATACTTGTTTTATATTATACACATTTTATTTTTTCTTTTCGCATGTCATACGAAAATCTTTGTTTCAATCACAACATCAGAGATTCAAATGAGATGTTGATAAATATGGACCAAACACACAACAAATGTTTCAACACTTATCATGTTATTTGTTGGTTCGACTAAGTCGAGTCTGAACTAAATTTTTTGAAAACTATTATGCATCTTTGTTTGTAAATAAAAAATTATAACTTAATACTCCCAAAAAAATTTAGTGAGTGAAAATATATCTTCCAACAATAATGTTAGAAATTCAAACAACATCAATTTCCAAATAAAGATGACCATTATTTTGGAATGGGATAAATGCAGACACCCCCTCACCTATGAGGATAAGTGCACTTTGCACCCGAGCCTATTAAAATTTGCACCCGACACACTTACCTTTGGTGAACGTTTCATTTAACCACATGTTGACTAGATTCGGTGAAATCTAAGAGAATATTCCATCGGAGATTTGAACATACTATAAAGTATGTGCACTATACACCCTGGCCTTTTAAAAAATGTGCATTTAACCCCTATCATACACATTTCTATTAAATTCTTATTTTAATTGAATAAAATGCAATGGTTCACCAATATTATGGCTTGTGGCATCTAATTTGTACTATGAATGGAGGTTTCAGTTAGGGATGGTAATGAATTCGGGTTTAGGGAGTACTCACTGAGTTCAAAAAAATAGAGTCGGGTACGAGTCCGGGTATCAAAATTTAAAACCCAGCAGGATCTAGGGCAGGTAACGAGTCCAGCAGATACCCACCCCGGACCAAGAGCTGGTCTCACCTAGATTATTTATATATTATTTTATTATTATATATATCTAATTATCATTTAATATTGATAAGTGTTAATTAATTGTATCCACTAAAAATGCATTTTAAATAGCAACTTACCTATGTATTTTTGGTGCAAAGCTAAAAACTTTATTACCAAAACAGACATATTTACACCACTAGATCCACCACACACAACATGCTGTGTGTTTACATTTCACATTTCAAAATTAAATTCCACTTTGTACCATACTAAAAAAACCATATCTCTGTTAAGTATTTAAGATCTCTATCTTTAATCTTTCTCTTCATATATCCCTGTATTCTAATACACAGGTCTGTCTTTAACTGTTCAAAATTGCTCTCCCAAGTTCTTGATTCCTGTATAAAGCATCTCTTGTTCCTTTCCATCCATACTGTGTATATAGCTCCCACCAACCCTGTCTGCAAAATAGTCTTTTTAAATTTCCAATTCTGTAAAGCAAATTTCACCCATCTCTGCCATCTTCCAAACTGATTGGGACATTTTGCCCCTTTAAGCCATCTCAAAACTCTAGTCATCAGACTCTTAGTCCATTCACATTCAAAGAATAAATGAGCTATAGTTTTTTTTTCTTTACTGCATAAACTACATTTATTGTCTGGAACTGAAAGAAATTTCTCCAATTTGTCTCTGGTAAACAGTTTTCTCTAAATTGCCAACCATGCTATGAATGCATGTTTTGGTACATTCATGTGATTCCACACCACACTGTGGTCCCTAAAGACAGGGTGTTCACCTTTAAGCCACTAGTAACCACTCTAGACTGTATAATTGCCATCTTTAGAATGCTGCCATTGATTTTGCTTATAGCCAGTGCACAACTTCTTCTTAATCCTATCTATTTTTCTCCACACATGCTACTCTGCAGCTGTGATGTCATTCTTTTGATTGCCACAGTCATATTTCAACAGTATCTGGTTTATCAAGTCCAGAAAATACGCCTACAGGGTTACTATGGTTTCAGCCAAAAGTTGAAGCATATAATTCGCTTGCCATTTGCTACTATTGCATATGGAACTGCTGCAATGCTGCTTGTCATGGCCTGGAAACCCCATATCGGTATTCTATCAATATCAATGGCAACTTACCTTATGTATAAAGAAAAATGCCAAAAAAATGAGTTTGGGAAAAATAAACCAAAAAAATACCAAAACCGTATAAGTTAACTGGGTCTACCGGGTATCAACCGAGTCCGGGTAATGACTGGGTCTGGGGAGGGTCCAGGCATTAAGAATGTATAACGGGGCAGGTCTCGAGTCCTGCAATACCCAGCTCATACCTACTCCGTTGCCATCCCTATTTTCAATCAATTTGGGTATTTTTATGATTATAAACGAAATTGTTGTTTCCGACAAAGACACCTCTTCAGTAAATATGATGGACATTGTTGACGAAGAGGACGAGGGTCAGGATATTCGTTCACTTTTCTTGGAGGTTGAAGACAAAGATGAAATTGTGTGGGTGCTTAGGCATTTGTTTGAGGAGGAGGATGAGATTATATGGTCTGTTTGTTGCTTGTTTCGGGAAGTTTTGGTTGTGTCGTACTCTTTCAGTGATGAGGAGCTTAGGATTTTGGAGATTCACTACGCTACGTCATACGACTCATCCGGTCAGGATCTTGCTCCACCTCCATTTGATGACTGGCCTATTCCTCCGTGGGGGAGTGGCCATTTGGTCCTGGAGCCTTTAATCCACCTGACACGGTCCTCACTAAAAATTACATGGGTTTCACCACCACTAGTAGTGGTGGTAGTGGTGGTGGGGAGTTGAATCAATTGGATAGGGAGTTCGATCATCAGGTGGATGATGGCGTATGTATAATATGCGGAAATAGGTTTGAGGTAGGCGAGCAGATTTTAAGGGTCATGTTATGTAGCCATATGGTCCATGCAAATTGTTTCGGTGCATTTTTTGATGACATGAATCGCTGTTCAATTTGTGATGGCCTGTTCGGGCTCTTTGAGTACCTCATATTTGAGTATGGAGTTCCTAATGATCACCCATCATCAACTGACGATAACTCATACACCTTGGCCACCAGTAGTTCTGATAGAGATTTTTTTGGTTTAATCACTGTTTCCCCCATTGTGCTGCAAGGAGAGTTGCCACTTCTTGCCTTCTATGGCACGGGGGGTTAGAATGACGTCAACAATGACTCTGATGACATGATGACCAAGACATTCACTTCACTGATTTGGGTAAATTAGAACTAATAGATAAATGTGTTTTGAAATATCTTAGGATTACGTCCTTTAAATCAAATCAATTCTAGGGGTCTATGATTATAAGAACTTAGAGTTTCTTAACACTTTTAAAAAAATGAAATCGTTACCATACATTTATGTACGTTAGATAGTTAATTTAATTTATAACTATTCTCTGATAAATGTTATGATATACATAAACTATGCATAAGTAATACTTTGTTTACGTAAAATTTTGCACTTCAATATAATAAATAAAAGAGGCGATGATTGATTTCAAAATTAACTATTTTTTGCTGGTAAAACTCACCCAAAAGCATTGTCTCTATTATCCACTATGTAACCCAAGCAACCCACATTATTCACTAAACAATAATAATGATTCGAGGGTAACAATAACAATATTTTAATGATCTAACCTATATGAACTTAAAAAAAAATATAACTATAGAAATAATTTGAAATTATAAGATAACTGAATTATTGATATGTCAATATATATATCATGAAGTTCTTACATAACATTATTTTGCTGAAAAATATTCCATTTTATTCAACCAAAAAAGAATTTGATGGTAATGTATAAATAGGTTGTTAAATGCACATTTTTCAAAGGTAAGGGAGCAAAATGCACATATATTAAAGTATCAAAGAACTCCGGTGCAGTATTTCTCTAAATTCCACCGGAGATAGACAAAGGCGGCAAAGTGCAACACTTATCAAAGGTGAGGGTATCAGGTGCACATTTTGATAGATTGGGGGGCAAAGTGCACTTACCCCATAGGTGAGGGGGTGTCTGCATTTATCCCTTTTGGAATAGAATTTTTGAAACTAATATGCAAATATTAGTTTGATCAAATATTAATTCATTTATTGAGTCTTTTATTTCTGTTAGTTTTTGTGTTATTCATCATTCGAGTAACTCTGTTGCGCATTGTTTGGCTCATGATGCTTCTATTGTTATCTCGGCGGATGACTCTGACATCCATTCTGATATGTTAAACTTGATTCTTAAAATATTGCATTTTCTTCTCAAAAATAAATCATTGTGAATATATTGATTTTAATTTTATTATATTCTAGAAATTTATTAAATGCTTTGATATGCATTATTTAGTTAACTCATTATTTCAAGCTGGGAGCACCATCTACTTTTGATATCCCTATCACTATGGTGGCATCTGAGGGTAATTCTGCTTTACGCGAAAGGTAATGAATTACCTATCTTTCACAATTTTTAATTTTAGCAATACTAATTTAATATTTTGTATGTATTATTGTAAATATTTTTGATAGCTTTGCAAATAATAAATAAGTAGTTGCGTTATTCTTGCCTAGGGAAAACCTTATGAAGCTGGATGGGGGTAAACAAGTAATGAAGGCTTAATCACATGTGATAACAGTTGATGACTCAATTGGGTCCACCGAAGGTATGATATCGATTTAACTTTACATTTGCATTTAAAAATCATAAAACACACATAAACCATTTGCGTTTCGCACATATAAATTTTTTGCAACTTGCGAATGAAAAAAAAGAGTTCAAGAACCAACAAAGTGAACTAAAAGTACAAATCTTGAATTTGGGAGCTACCCTTACGAAATTAGCAGACATTTCTTTGTTTTCGAATGCCTCATTTTCAGTACAACAATGTCTAGTTCAATTAGATGTTCCTCTATTCTTTTGGGTGTTATTCTTACAATGGTTGATAAGTAAAAAGAGTAGTTAGACGAATTGGACTGCATAACTCTAACTTTGTAGCAATATGAGCATCCAAATACATGCTTTGAGCAAAAATAATCGTATGTAGGCTTTCCAAGATCATTTAATACTTGTTTTATATTATACAAATATTCTTTTTCCTTTTCCCTTGCCATACTAAAATCTTTGTTTCAATTACAACATTAGAGATTCAAATGAGATGTTGAAAAATATGGACCAAACACACAATAAATGTTTAACACTTGCCATGTTATGTGTTGGGTTCTACTAAGTCGGGTCCGAACTAAATTTTTTGAAAACCAATATGAGAATCTTTGTTTTTAAATAATAAAATTATAGGTTAACACTCCCAAAAGAATTTAATGAGCGAAAAAATATCTCCCAACAATAATGTTAGAAATTCAAACAACATCAATCTCCAAATAAAGTGACTATTACTGTTTTCGAATAGAACATGTCGGGAATGACCGGATGTGAGGTGCTTAAGAAAATAAAGGTCATTAATTTTGTATTTTTAATAATGTGAATAAATTTATTTTCATTTTATTATATCTTGGAAACTTATTAAATGCTCTAATATGAATTATGCAGTTTACTCATTATTTCAAACAGGGAGCACGATCTACTATGGATATTCCAGTCATTATGGTGGCATTTGAGGGTGATTTTACTTTCCGCGAATGGGAATGAATTACCTAATTGTTATATTTTTTAATTTCAGCAATACTTATTAATAATTTGTATGTATTATTATCAATATTTCTAATACTTTTTCAAAACATAAATAAATAGGTGCATGTGCACAGAAGTTGCGATGTTCTTGCCTAGGGAAAACCTTTTGAAGTAGGATTAAGGTGAACAAGTAATGGAGGTTCAATCACATGTGATAACAGTTGACCTGGTTGGGTCTACTGAAGGTGTAATCTCAATTTAATTTTACATGTGTATTTAAAAATCATAAAACACACATAAATCATTTCTGATTTCCACTTTTAATTTTTCTACAAATTGTGAGTGAAAAAAAAGAGTTCAAGAACCAACAAAGTGAACTAAAAGTACAAATTTTGAATATGGGAACTACTATTATGACATTAGCATGTAGTTTCTTTGTTTTTGAATGCCTCATTTTTGGTGCAACAATGAATAGTTCACTTACATGCTCTTCTATTCTTTTGTGTTATATTTTTTCAATGACCGATAATATAAAGAGTAATTAGACGAATTGGACTGCATACCTCTGACTTTGCAGCAATATGAACATCCACATACGTGCTTTGAGCAAAAATGATCGCAGGTTGGCTTTCCAAAATCATTTAATACTTGTTTTATATTATACACATTTTATTTTTTATTTTCGTTTGTCATACTAAAATCTTTGTTTCAATCACAACATTAGTAATTCAAATGAGATGTTGAAAAATATGGACCAAACACACAACAAAATTTTCAACACTTATCATGTTATTTGTTGATTTGACTAAGTCGGGTCTGAACTAAATTTTTTGAAAACTAATATGTATCTTTGTTTGTAAATAAAAAATTATCACTTAATACTCCCAAACGAATTTAGTGATCGGAAATATATCTTCCAACTCCAACAATACGGATTTGGGGGGGGGGGGGGCAAGGGCATATGGTTTTTGCTATACCCCCCCTCTCCCCTCTCCCCAAGGATATGTAAAAAAAAAAGTTCCCTATTTGAACAAAGTAATACTTGCAGCACAACTGGTAGGCCCTCATTTTTCCACTTTGATGTCGGGAGTTCCAGTCTTGGAATCCCTAGTTGTGCTTGTTTTTTTTTTCTTTTTTCTTTTGAGTTTACTTGCTTTTATTTGAAAAATTGATTACGAATAGAAAAGAAAAGACAACAGAGGAAAAAAAACCAATTACCAAATCTGGAAAAGGAAGTTATTTGTAAACAACTTCAAGTTTGTTATTATGACTTCTTTTCCACTCTTATTGAGATTAAAATATTAAGCACTTTTAATAAAAACAATAAAAAACATTGTTGGTAAGAAAATATTAGAAAAAAAATTAACTATAATATATAACATTTTCTAATTAAAAATATTTGTTCTAAAACCTATAAAAAATATTATTGATAAAAATTAATATAAAGACAAATTTAAAAACAAGAAAAAGTCCACTACCATCAACTATTTAGAGTTTATTCACAACAAGATTTGTATAAAACAATTATGTCAGTATTAATAGTTATTACTTTATATTATTTTGAAATGTTTTAATAAAATTTATGAAATTTATGTTTGAATTATCTTTTGCTTTTTAGTTTTAGTATTATTTTCTCAATTCCACCTAATTTTACATTGATTCTTGGTGAGCAATACGTCATTATTTTCTAAATTAGTTGCATATATTTAAGAATAAAATAGACCAGTCACACTCCAAATAAAATGAGATAATAAAGTAGGATAATAAATATTTGAAAACGTTTTATCATTAATAAATTAAATATTAAGTTCAACCATAAAATCTCTTGATAATACTATCAATATAATAAATTTATATCTATATGAGCAATAAGGTTTCAAATCAGAGTTTTATATGTATTTTTTATGTGTATTTACTAATTCAATTATGCGATAATAGGTACTTAAAGACTTACAAGAACAACTTCAATAATTCTTTTAAAAAATACTTATATATTTCGAAACTACCATAACTTCTATTGAACAGTTTTTCTTTTACACATTATGAATGTTATTTTCTCTATCTATTGAAACTAAAATAAATTTCTATATACAAAAATTGACAAAATATTTACTTCAACGGTAAGCCCCACCCCCCTCCCTCCCCCAAAAAAATATATATCAATTCTTGGATCCGTCCCTGCATCAATCTCCAAATAAAGGTGACCATTATTTTGGAATAGAACATGCCGGAAATGACCGGATGTGAGGTGCTTAAGAAAATAAAGTTAAGTAACTATATATTTTCAATATTGTGAATCTATTGATTACGATTTTTGTTAACCGTCTGTAACAGCACGGAATCGAACAAATACTATAGTGAAAGTAAGATCGTCTCCACAGGGAAGGTTATCAAGTACCAAACGAAGCTTATCCTATTATTTAGACTATCGATTATCAAAGATGTGATTTTTAAACTAATTAAAAGCAAAAACTTAATAAAAGCATAATTAATTATAAATAATTAAAACAGAAATAATTAACACGAATAATCAATTAACGAAAAGCCTAGGGATTAAGATTTCATCAAGTTATTTCTATGGATTATTGACTTTCAATGGATTATCATTCTTGCTTAAATTAAAGACCCAATTTCCTTAAATACATGAATACTCTCCCGAGATCTTCATGAGTACCCACCTAAATTAATTAACGCCACTCCCATGATCAGAAACTAATTCAGATGAATCAATTAAGTTCTATGAATATTGTTTAACTAGTCTCATGCAAAATTACCAATATCCCTATTAAGCAATTTACACATGTCTATTAAATCTGAACTGATAAACTAATTCACCTCCCGGTACTTCTTAATTCATCTTAAATCATGCAATTGGTGATCAAGCAATTACAAGCATTAAACACTCATTAATAGATAAACAAAACAAGAATCAAATCCATAAATTATCAATAATCCAAATTAATACGCAAGACTACATCTTAAACCCTAGAAAATAATTTAGCTATGCATAATTAAAGAAAAACAAGAAATAAATTGTATAAACATAAAAATACTCATGTTCAACAATGGAGGAATAGAAAAATACAATTTGAGAAGATGAAAAGCTTCCAACTCCAAGAAATCTTCTTCAAGCCTTCTTTTCTTTGTCTCTAAGTCTTCTAAGTCAAGAATATAACTCTCTAACCTATACTATAGCCTAAAAAACATTTTTTCCTCTTTTCTTAACTTAAAAGGAGTCTTAGATACATAAAATAGGCCCAACCAAGTCATAAAATCGGCCCACGAAAATAATAAAAACCCGCAGCTGCACAACTGTGCAGTCCGCCAGTGCAGAATTTTTTCTCTTAATTTTTCTTCAACAAAACTTTCTCGTTTGGCCTCTCTATTGTATTTCTTCACTTCCTTTTGGTTAGCCTTCATTATTCTAGTATGAAATACTCCTTCAACTCATCAAAACAATCGCTTTTATGCCTACAAAAGCATTGAAACGACTTAGAAATCAAAATACGTAAATTAGGCTAAAAATCAAGAAAAAGACTAACTACAAGGCATAAAATAAAGATAAATGTAAGGTTAAACATGATAAAAAATATGCAAAATATGAAACCTAACAATTTTATTATATTATGGAAACTTATTAAATTAAATGCTCATATATGTATTATTTAGTTAACTCATTATTTCAAGCAGGGAGCATCATCTACTTTAGATATCCCTATCATTATGGTGGCATCTGAGGGTGATTCAATATATGCGAAAGGTAATGAATTACCTATCTTTCATAATTTTTAATTTCAGCAATACTTATTTAATAATTCGTATGTATTAATATTAATATTTCTAATAGCTTTTCAAATAATAAATAATAGGTGCATTTGCGTAGGAGCTGCGATGTTCTTGCTTAGGAAAAACCTTATGAAGCTGGATGGAGTTAAACAAGTAATGGAGGCTCAATCACATGTGATTACAGTTGATGACCCGATTGGGTCCATCGAAGGTATGATCTCGATTTAACTTTGATGTGCATTTAAAAACCATAAACCATTTGCGCTTTGCACTTATAAATTTTTTGCAACTTGTGAGTGATAGAAAAAAGCTCAATAACCAACAAACTAAACTAAAAGTACAAATTTTGAATTTGGGAGCTACTATTACAAAATTAGCAGGTACTTTCGTCGTTGTCGAATGCCTCATTTTCTATACAACAATGAATAGTTCAATTAGATGCTCCTCTATTCTTTTGGGTGTTATTTTTACAATGCTTGGTAAGTAGAAAGAGTAGTTAGACGAAATTGAACCGCGTAACTCTAACTTTGCAGCAATATGAACATCCTGATACGTGCTTTGAGCAAAAATGATCGCGTGTCGGTTTTCCAAAATCATTTAATACGTGTTTTCTATGCTACAAATTTTATTTTTTCTTTTCCCTTGCTTTACTAAAATCTTTTTTCAATTACAACGTTGGAGATTTAAATGAGATGTTGAAAAATACGGATCAAACCCACAGTAAATGTTTTAACACTGATCATGTTATTTGTTAGTTCGATTAAGTTGGGTCCGAACTAAATTTTTTGAAAACTAATATGATAATCTTTGTTTGTAAATAAAAAATTATAAGTTAATACTCTCAAAAGAATTTAATGAGCAAAAAAGTATCTTCCAACAATAATATTAGAAATCAAACAACATCAATCTCCAAATAAAGGTGACCATGATTGTTTTGGAATAAAACATGTTGGGAATGAAGATATGTGAGGTGCTTAAGAAAATAAAGGAAATTAATTATGTATCTTCAATATTATGAATATATTGATTTTAATTTTATTAAAATTTTGAAACTTATTAAATCCTTGAATATGTATTATTTAGTCAACTCATTATTTCAAGTAGGGAGTACCATCTAATATGGATATCCCTATCATTATGGAGGCATCTAAGGATGATTATACTTTACGCGAAAGGTAATGAATTACCTTTCTTTCATAATTTTTAATTTCAGCAATACTTATTTAATACTTTGTATGTATTATTGTGAATATTTCTCATAGTTTTTCAATAAATAAATAAATAGGTGCATATGTGTAGGAGGTGTGCTGTTCGTGCCTGGGAAAACCTTATGAAGCTGGATGGATAATCTAGTAATGAAGGCTCAATCACATGTGATAATAGTAGATGACTCGATTGTGTCCACTGAAGGTATGATCTCGATTTAACTTTACATGTGCATTTAAAAATCATAAAACACGCACAAAGCATTTGCGCTTTGCACTTAAAATTTTTTTGCAACTTGTGAGTGAAAGAAAAGAGCTCAAGAACCAACAAAGTTAACTAAAAGTACAAACTTTAAATTTGGGAACTACTATTACGAAATTAGCAGGTAGTTTCTTCATTTTCAAATGACTCATTTTTGGTACAACAATGACTTATTCAATTAGATGCTCCTTTATTCTTTTGGGTGTCATTTTTACAATGACAGATAAGTAGATAGTGTAGTTAGACGAATTGGACCACATAATTCTAACTTTCCAGCAATGTAAGCATCCAGTACGTGCTTCGAGCAAAATGATCGCATGTCGGCTTTTCAAAGTCATCTAATAGGAATTTTGTCCTGTGTTAGAGAAAATTTAAGCACCTTGATGTCAACAATGAAAGGTTGCATGATTGGTTCTATCAAGACCATTTAGGAAAAGATATTCGGATGAACATGTTCAATATTGCAAATCAAATTGACCCTTCTACCTGGCTTTTTGTGAACGAAAGATGGTTGTCACTCGTGATCATCATGTTGTGATCGGTACAACCCCGGGATACTGGTGCAGCGAAAACATATGTATTTTAATATATATCGACATTTCCTAAACAAGGTTAGGCAGACATGGTACGATTGGATTCAAAAACTTACTAGAAAAGTTCACTTATGTTTACCTTTTGAAAAATGATTTAGCACCTTTCTTTTTTAACTACTCCCTGCTTCAAAACTCCCGGATAAGTTGCTCTAGCACCCCAAGTGTTGCGCCTCTGCGGTGTATCCACATCCTAGTTCGTACCCTGAATTATCTTCACCAGTGCTAGCCAAAAAAATATTAAATCTTGACTTTCTTGAAAATCTTGGGAGAAAAACTTCTTGACTTTTAGGAGGAGTAAAAAGAGAGAGAAATATTTTTCTATGCAGCAAAATCCATATAGGCCTTGTGAGAGGGGGGGGTGGGATTTTATCCTCCCCTTTCACGTGCCCTAGTGGGTGTCTCCCACTAGGTTTCTTAACCTAGTGGGCTCTCTCTCCTTTTACTTTAATTTACTTTGGGCCTAAGTCAAATATTAAAATAAGTCCAATGACTTATTATTATTTATCTTGACCCAGTTTAATTAATACCCAATTAATTAATAGCTCCTTTACCAAATGAACTTTAATTAATCTATCTCCTAATTTAATATATTATTTCAATATTAAATTAGAGATTCTAATTTAATTAAAAACTCTTTTTCCCAATTAATTAATTTCCTCCATTAATTCTCTAAGAATTAACCAAGCCAATAGGTACTACACTAAGTTATGTGTGTGACCCCTCAGGCTCATTAATAAGCTAGCAATAAGTCATTTCTCATAGGCTAGATTAATTATCTAAATAATTAATCAGGACTTAGATTAACTTTACCGATTAACCCAAGACACCTATCAATCATGGATCCATATCTAGCAACATCGTCATGACTTCCTAGATGTTAATGATGAAAAGAAAACCTATCCAGGTAACGATCTTCATGTCAGTAGAATCCCTTTATCGGTTTCCCATCTATGGTCTAGGGTATGAGTAAATATAAGAACTAATAAGGGCAAAGAAATGATATAAATTTAAACGAAGCAATTAACTGTAGGAGTCAATAAGATAACGTCAATAATCAGGAATTATAAGATTGGATTTCAATTCACAGATATTTAACCGCAGCAATTTGAAATGAATAAACGGTTAAAATAAATCACAGATTCAGTCAACAAATAATGTTCAAAGTCGAATCCTAATAACCTTAGAATCTATGACTGTGTTGTGACATCTAATGATCCAGTCTTCTAAGTTGGGACCACCAATCCCTCTTATAAGGCATTTCGCTTTGAACAAAGGCTTTCATCGATCATTTAGATTGTCGCAACAACATAGGAAATGCCAAGTACTTGACCTTAGATGAATCCCTTATCTAATGCTATTTGTTCCGCTGTACTATCAAACTATACCTAACATACGCCACCATATGACTCTCCTGGAGTGCACGTGTATATCAAAGTATAGTGAATAACACCCTTCCCAATGACATCTTAGGTGTAAGGATTAATATCACACTACGAAAGCTAAGGACTCCATGTTCGACAAAACCAACGAGGAATCCTTGTGGGTTCGTTCAATTTCATACTTCTCTTAAGTATGAATCTTCGTGTATGCATTGACTCATACGGCCATTAACAATGGAACACACCAATCTCTATAAGAGCTACATACACGAACAAGTCTTGGTGAGACCTGTGATATCCCACATCTCACAACCTCTATGACTTGGAACATGTTTTGGGATTATAGTCTTTGAGAGCGTTCCATAGACATCGGGTCGCTCCCCTAACCATAAGGCAATCCTTGGGATCTTTTATTATACAATCTTAAGTAAATGACAATAAAGAAGCATACCATAAATTAAATATTTAATATATTTAAAACAAGACTGTCATAGTTTTTACAAATCAAATGGCCGAGCCTAGACAAATGGCTCGCCGGGGACATAATACTATCAATCTCCCACTTGCCCTAGAGCCAGTTGACCATGTACTTTAGTCCCATCATTTCAAGATTGTTTGCAATACATTTTGACTTAGGGCCTTGGTGAAGGGGTCTGCTATGTTTTTTACTAATTTGTTCCACTCGAATATCGCCTCTTTCAACTATCTCTCTGATTAGATGATATCGACTAAGGATGTGTTTGGATCTCTCGTGAGACCTTGGCTCTTTTTCGAGAGCTATGGCTCCATTATTACCACAGTACATAAGTACAGGATTATTAATGAATGGAACTACCTCCAACTTATGGATGAAGTTCCGCATCCAAACAGCTTCCTTTGCCGCTTCAACAGAAACTATATACTCAACTTCCGTGGTAGATGATGGGAAATATACATATAGCCTGATTACGCACAGCGGAAAATTAAAATTTTAGTTTCTAGGATTTAAACATGCGAGTTTATTAAGCCTACGGGCTTATCACGTATCATAGACTTGCGCATCTCTACACTAGTTATTTAAAACTTAAATAAAGAAGATCTTACCTAATTCGATTTTTCGCAAAAACCAAAGAGTTTCTTCTTCCTTAACATAAGCTCCCTAGCTTGCTCCTCGTTCCTTGAATCAACTCCTTCGTTTTTCCCTTTGATGAAGATTTCGAATTCCTCCACGAAAAACGCCTTTGATCGGATTCTTGATTCACTTCAGAGACCCAAGTGTTTCTCCCCTAAAGTTGATCCACACCCTGGATACCCACTCGTTTATAATCTTTAGCTAGGTTGATCTATAAACGTTTATTCTAACTCTAAGGAATAGTGTATGAGATTAAGGTGAAAGCAAAAATTACTTCTCTAAGTATTTTGGAAGAATTCTTGAATTCAAGATCTTGATGAATAATCAAGAATTCAAGAACTTGTATGTGGAGAGAGAAATGATTTTCTATGCTAGAGGAACGAAATTTTTTGGCTTGTGAAGCTATATGATTTTCAATCCAAACTAGTCCTATTTATAGAATTAGGTTCTTGCAATTCTTTCCCATGTAGAACTCTTCTACATCAAATCTTTTCCATGTAGAAATTGAAGACTAATTAATTCTCAAATAGAACACTTCTATTTTAATTAGTTTTCTTTCTCTATAAGAAATCTTATTTCCTTCTAGAAGAAAATTAATTAAACTCTTTAATTATTTTTCTCCACCAAATTTTCGACCAAGGCTTAATAAAATGGTCTTTTAATTATTAATTCACCATACTAGATTAATTAAAAGTCACTTCCAATTAAATAAATGCTTTCTTGACTTAAGCTTAAATAAATTGATCTTATCAACTTAATTAATTTATTTATCCAACACTTGAATAAATAAAAGTCTTAATTAATTAATCTAATTAATTAATATATTATCTCAACTACTTTGAATTAAATTTCCTTAGCTAAGAAATGGATTTGCCCGAGTATTGTGTGTGACCCTTTAGGTTCACCAACATACTAGTAAGGGGTTCATAACCTTTACGATTTAATTTGGACGATTAAATTGTCTCGATTAATTAAACACTTTAATTAACCATCTTATTATTTAATCTCCATTAAATATAAGATACCCATAAATCAAAGAAAAGTTTCTAGCTACTTATCTTGAAGACCTAGATGTAGGCGATTCAAAGTGAACCTTTCCAATCGCGCATTCTATGCAAGTGAGATTCTTCCATCAACTAATTTTCCAATTGAATTAAGGATCGAGGAATCTTATTGGTCGAGATCCCTGTAAATTCAATCTTAATAATTAAGTGTGTTTGACTAGTGACTAATTAATTCAAGAAACTCATTTCTTAATTAATAACTGATTTGCCTTGGCCAAGGACTAACTCAGTCAAATCACTTTAAATATTATAGAAAATTCACTTGTTCATCTAGACAAGTGATGGATCATTTGTTGTCAACACCAACCTCCATATACGAGTCACTACACCCAATCACCAGTCCATATGTGTTCATGTAAAAGAACTGGCACAGGAGTCAAAGTGCAGTGAATGAATATACAAGATTACTATGATGACTCAAGTTAAAGAATTAATCTTGCACTATCGTGATTAAGAAACTCCTAATTCGACATATATAGAAATAATTCCAATTTAGGAAGTTTCAGTTAGGGTAATCAGTGAACTTGTTCTCAACAAGCACCCGCGTATGTGCATTTATGTTAACTACACTAATGTTTATGAGACGAGACATTCTCTAATTAAGAGTGTGCTTCATAGGCGCAAGTCTATCCGAATTATCAATGTCCCATCTTGACAATTCTATGACTTGGACAATATTTAGAAATCACAGCTTTAGAGACTTGTTTTATGATATCCATCCAATGAGATATCAAGCCCCATAGCTATGTGTGAATTCTAAGGACTTCATCATACAGTTATAACAATATAAATATAAGATGAAGAAATGCCTTTTATTAATATAATATAAAACGAAATTGTTTATTACAAGAATAGATAAAGAAATCCTATCTTGGATTGGCTCGCATGGCACTATTCTAAGAGTAGAGTCTTCTGTTGTCTCCTGCTTTGACCTTTTCCAGCGTAGTGCTCCTACATTGATAACAAACACGTATCCTGATATCGACTTAAGATCATCTATGTCTGACTGAAAACTAGAGTTTAAATAACACTTCAGTTCCAATTTTCCTGCACCATATGCCAAAAAGAGATCTTGAGTACGTCTCAAATACTTTAGTATCACTTTCACGGCAATCCAGTGGTCCATCTCTAGATTAAACTGAAAATGGCTCGTCACACTGAGCGCATACGCCACATATGGTCTAGTACATAGCATAGCATACATAAAGCTTCCTATAGCCGAATCATAGGGAACAATTGATATCTTCTCTCTTTCCTCGAGCGTCGTTGGGGAGATTGACTTGGAAAAAGAGATTCCTTGTCTCACTGGAACAAATCTTCTCTTGGAATCTGTTTAAAATTCGTTCTATGTACTTAGATTGGGAGAGCCTCGAAAACCTATGTTCTTTGTCTCGGTGTGTTCTTATACCAAGAACATAGGATGCTTCTTGTCACACCCTAATTTTTAGCCCTGAAAGGGGCCTAAATTAAAAGCATGAAACTTTCAATTAAGTAGTCCAATCCAAAATCTGACACACTTCGACAATTAATCTAGTAGGGTCACGGTCCTAACGTCAACCAAACATATTAAGTAACTTACTATTCATGACTCAATCTGCAATACTCACCTCTAGGATTGTCCATGTCTACACTCAGATCCTCCAAGCCTGTCTCATTGCCCAACTCACCTCTAACTGGATGGAAGAAAGTGAAATACGTAAGCAAAGTCTTAGTGAGCGCCAGTGTTCGTGTGAAAGGTGCTAAAAATAGTTTTTAAACCCAAAAACTATAAGTTGATGAGATGAAATCAATAATACTTTTTATTTTTCAAAAAATCATCGAAGTAGCTAAAATGCAATTTGCGTTCATGATAGTAGTTAAGCAATAGGTGATATGACACCAAAACTTTAGTATAAACATTTAGTATATTCATTCAATCAATAGGCAGTTACAGTAACTTTACATTTCACATTTAAGCAGTAGGGGGCCATGTTAGCAACAGCATCGCGTCCGATGACTTTGCTCATAGCACTTTGGGTCCCACTGCTTCTTCCTTGTCACCCCTGAACAATTGGCTTAAACGCCATCACCTTATGCTTCCCCACTTAGGCTCGCCAAGACCGTTTGGTCATATCCCGGGTATGCCACAATTCAATTCCTACGACCCACTCACCCTCAGAACACTTCGTCTTTAGGTGTTGGGATTTGGTCGTGGATAGCGGGAACCATTTTAAGACCGCAGGCCCCTGCCTGTCCAGCCGAACCCTAGCCCTATCCACGTCCGACACTTGGGCCCGACACTCAACCATATACAATATACAATCACATAATTTCACATTTGATGCAATAGTAGCCTGTAGGCTCATGATTTAGTTATCAGTCAGTTTTATTGAATAAGTGTCAAAACCGATGTTAAAGAGATACTTTCTTGGAAAGTATTTTCACAAAATACGCATTTTGAATGATTAATGACTTGGCCAAAATGTACAATGTAATGGTTAAGCAAAAGTGTTTTAGAGATTATTTGAAAAGCATTGGAAATCATTTTCATTTGATAAAAGATCAAACAATGACAAATGCGTATAAATATATATACGACGTAGTAAAATTTCCTTCCGGTTTTGAAAGACTTATAAATATAATTTTGTGAGGCAACTCACAGTACACTTCCGAGCTACTGAGGATCATCACCCAATGCTATCAACTTGTCAAACCACCTTTCCTCAAATTTCTCACAACGCAAGCACCTTTTCCAAATAAGGATGCAATTAAAATATGCCCACAACACAAGTTATCTGGTAAACTCAATTCTCAATATGATTCGATTAGTCACGAAAATTACCAAAGGTTAAGACTAAGCTATCTTACTCATCACATACCCATTTATCCAGGAACTTGATATAGAGTCTAAGAATCTTTAAACTCCATTGCTCACCCAGGGACGAGATTACTCGGGATAGCTGTACCGTGTGCCTTAATTGTCGTGCATCTCCACTGTTACATCCTTTTCTTCCCTTTAACTTCATACCAACAACTAGGCTTGATATCCATAGATTACCAACAAGTTATTATTGCTCACCATCAAACTTCATCCCAATAATCGGTCCGAAACGAGGTGAACCAAGCCCTCAAATTTAGTATCCCGAACCTGCCAGTTTCAGGTATAGCCTGGCAGCTTGTAACCAGATCAACTTTTTTGGTATCAATACATCATGTATTTTGGCAAGAAATATACCTACAAACATCTACACTCACAGGGCGTTCTAATGGTGTTCTTGCATGTACAAAAGAAGATATTTAAGGTTCATTTCTGGTCAAAACAAAGTGACCAACAGTTTCTGGAAACCAAAACATTACACTGGCAGTGGTTATTTGGTGGCTAATTCTAGACAGATTAGGACCGAGTTGGAGAAAAATCCATTAGTAAACATATCTGCACTCTTATAGCTTTCATATGATGGTCTTTCAAGAACAATTGGACCACTAGAAGGGTATTTTCAAGATAAACAATTTATGGGCTGAAAACAGGACAGTGGCACTCATGCTTTGAACTCCAATTATGTAATATTTTATTAACCAAAAACACTAAAAATTACTAGTAATATCATCTACACGAAGATATCTTTCCAATGGTAGGATTTCATGTATGATCAAACCACTGGAAGTAGGGTTTCTGGCTGCATGAACATACACAGAAGTTTCAGGTGTTGCGAACTCAACAGAGGCAGTCGTGATTCGATGGTCGATTGTGGAACTTTAATGACCCAATTAGCACAATATAGCTTCATATTATTGTTCTTTGTCTTATTAGGATGAGCTTGATATAAACAAATCCAAAAATGGTCATCATTTGGACCCTCAAAACGTGAGAATACAAGCATTGCCAGTGCTGGAAGTTTCTGTGCGAAAATTGCTTGGGAAAAAGTGGTTTCTATGTTGTGGGTTGAGGTTTCTCTTTCCATGGTTTCTTGAATGGTTTTTGGTAGTTAAAATAAGATGAAAATGGGGATAAATCTGATTTTGGAACATGTAATACTTGAGTGATTGAGAGGACATATTCCATAAGCAAGATAGGTGGGTATATATATAGGGGTGTTGAGGACTTTATTGCAATTTTCTATTTATCTCTTAGCCCTACAACTTATTATATCTTATTCCAAATTTTATACATGAATATAAATCAATATAAAAGCCCCCAATTACTATTAATAATACATGTTAATCAAGTAATATTCATGGTATTATACTACTAGTCATCGAATTAGTAAGTATACTAATACTAAGAAAATTCGGGTGTCACACTTCTCCTATATCTTTCATGGAAAATTGGGTCGACAACCAACCCTTTGTCGATTGCAAAATTCCTACATCGTTTCCAATGAGAAGAATGTCATCAACATAGAGTACCAAAAAGCTTATATATCTCCCACTAACCTTTTTGTACACACACGGTTCATAACCGTTCTTGATGTACCCGTATTATTTTACGGCTTTGTCAAATCTCAAATTCTAGCTTCGAAAAGCTTGTTTTAGACTATAAATAGATCTTTTTAGCTTGCACACTTTGTGCTCGCTCCCACTAGATGTGAAATCCTTAGGTTGTTCCATACAAATTTCCTTATCAATGTTCCTATTTAGGAAAGCCGTCTTCACATCCATCTGTCAATCTAATAATCAAGATGAGCAGATATAGCCAAAAAGAATCCTAATAGATCTAGTCATCGCGACTAGCAAAAAAATCTCCTCATAGTCAATTATTTGCCTCTAAGTATAATCTTTCACCACCAAGCGAGCCTTAAAGGTGGTAATCTCTCCATCTACTTCTAACTTTCGTTTATACACCCACTTGCAACCAATGGCCTTAATGCCCGTGGTGGGTCTACCAAGGTCCAAATCTTGTTGGAGTACATGGATTCCATTTTAGATTCCATGGATTCAGACCATTTTCTCAAGTCCTTATCAGACGTTGCCTCCTCATAGGACCTTGGATCTTCATCCAACAGGAGGCCCTCCTCATTTCTTATCAACAAGATACCATGATACCTCTTAAGTTGTCTCAAGATCCATTCGGATCTTCTTGGAGTTGGATTTGTGTACTTTCGGATCTTCTTGGAGTTTCGGATCTTATCAATGGTGTTTGTGTTTCTTGAGTTCTTTCTTGCTATATTTTCATTGAAGATTTGCTTCTCCAGGAATATAGTGTTCCTTGAAACAATGACCTTTTATTCCGAGGAGTGATAGAAATTATACCCTTAGGATTCCTTAGGGTAACCCACAAACCTGCATAAGATAGATCTAGAATCTAGCTTATCTCCCACTAGCTGCTTGACCTGAGTAGCACGCTCCTATATTCTAAGGTATTTATATGAGGGTGATTTACCGTGCCATATCTTATACGGCACTTCATAAACACTCTTTGACGGAAACCTATTCAATAGGTAACCCGTCGTTTCCAGGACATAACCCTAGAAGAATATTGGTAAATTCGTGGACATCATCATTGATCGAACCATGTCCATCAGTGTTCAATTTCTTCGCTCAGATACACCATTTAACTATGGTGTTCCAGGCAGTGTCAATTGAAAGAGAATACAGTTCTCTTTCAAATAATCTAAAAACTCTTTGGACAAGTATTCTCCTCCTCGATCATATCGAAGAGCCTTAATACTTTTTACCAGTTTGCTTTCCTACTTCATTTTTGAATTCTTTGAACTTATCAAAAGCCTTAGACTTAAATCTCATAAGATATAAATAACCATAACTAGAATAATCGTCGGTGAAGGTTATGAAGTAAGAAAAGTTTCCCAATGAACTAACACTAAATGGTCCACACACATCTATATATATTAACTCCAGTAAATCCTTGACACGTTCCATTTGGCCTCCAAATGGCGACTTTGTCATTTTTCCCTTCAGACAAGGTTCACAAGTCGGCAGTTCCTCTTCTTCATCAAGCTCGAGAAAACTTGACAACTTGAGAATCCTATCCATAGATGCATGACCAAGTCTAGCATGCCAAATCTGTGCATTAGTGGATCATTAGATTTACCCTTCCCTTTGTTTATTTGTTGAATTGCTGGAGTGTTAATATGTGGGTAAATATAAAAGTTGTTAGACATATATGCTCTAACGATTAATTTCGAACCCAAAAATATTGAACAAAAACCATTAAAAAGAATAGCCTTCTTTATCTAAAATAAAAATAGAAATTAGGTTCTTAATCAATCCAGGAACACAATAAACATCCTTTAATATAAACCTACTACTATCTTCTAGAACTAACACGACGTTCCCAACAGCCTTTGCAGCGACAGACGCTCCATTAGCCATTCTCATAACCATGTTCCCGTCATCTAGTTCTCTGCTTCTAGACAGTACCTGCAAATCATTGCAAAGGTGAGTACCACAACTGGTGTCAAACACCCAAGAAGCATGGTTAATTGACAAATTAACCTCAACAATAAACACACCTTCATTGTGGCAGTTGAAGGATGCAAGACAATTCCTGCACAAGTGTCCCATCTCATGGCAACGACGGCGGTCACCCTTTGGTGTCTTGTCTCCAAATGTTTTCTCTAACTAACCAATGAGATCATTTGCTAGCTTGACATCTCCATATGTCTCTATCATGCGGTCAAACATCATTGACAATATGAAATGTCGTACATAAGCCTCATCATCAATTTTCTTTGTCCAATACTCCAAAGTACGAGCATAAGTTGCTAGTTTGGGCTAAGATGGGACTTTCCTTTGATTATATGATCAAGATTCTCAGCCTTGAGGTATACATCTAGAAACAGATGCCAATGGGTATAATTCAAGCCACTAAACTTGTTGGTTTCAAATTCCTTAGACTTGCACTAACGATATCCATGATATTACTATGTTTAAGCAAAAAGTGAAAAACATGTATTAGTATTCAGTTATAAGATATATTCACATGCAATTAAGAAATTTTAAATTTACATGTGTGCTTCCACTGTCTTTTCGAATTCCATCACCCCATAGACAGAAAACGAGAAATTTGACAATTTTCAGTGGGCTCGAGCTACCAAAAGTTTGTATAAAAAGGTGCCAAAACTCGAAAAATTTAGATGGGTTACTGTTTTTACCCCTTAAAATTATTATAATATAGAGTAGTGTTTAGAATTATTATAGGGATAATTACACTCAACATCCTAAGGCATTTCGAAATTATAAAAAAATATTAGCTAGTTCAATAAATTACATCTAACATCCTCATATTTCATGTTGATGTAAGATTGGATGGAAAGTGTCAAAAGACGTAAAATACCTAAAATAAAAATTTTAACTTAAAAGAAAAGTAATTATATATATATATATATGTATATACATATATGTATGTGACTGTGTGTGTGTGTGTGTGTGTGAATGTGTGTGATTGCATGTGTGCGTGCGAGTGTGTGTGTGTGTGTGTGCATGTAATTGTGTATGTGTGCGCATAAGGGTGGGGTGGGATTAGGGGTGGGGGTGGGGATGATGGAAAAGACGACTACTGTTCTCCACACCTTTTTTTTCTTTTATTTTTTATTTATTTTATAAAGTAATATATTATTTAAGTAATTTAGTTTAGAAATTAAGTTTATTAAAATACAATTATTAAATTTATTTGTAAATTGCATAAATTAAATTAAAATATATAATTTTAAATTATATAAACTATTATATAAACTCTTATATATAAATTTAAATAAAAAATTAAAATGATATTTTATACATAATTTTTTTAATATGATTTTAATAATTTCTAATTCATTTATTTTCTTGAGAATATTTTTTTAATAAATAATTATTTTTATACTTTTTATACACAACATTACATATAACACCTATACTTTTACAAAATATTACAATTCACACCAAAAAGATATACTTGTCCGAATATTATAGAATTTCCATGTCCAAAAAAGGACAAGAGCATTTTCGAAAGTTCACCACAAATTTTAACGGCGCCGTACAGTAACCCTAACGGAATGTGCTACTTGTTGGACAGAATGAAAAGTTGGGATGTTAGATATAATTTATTAAACGATAAGATGTTTTTTGTAATTTCGAAATACCTTAAAATGCTGAGTGTAATTATCCCATTATTATATTATAGAGTAGCATTGTAAAATTTCAACGCTTCTGTAGCTGTTCAATTCTCCGTTTTAAATTTGTATTTGATTTAATGTTCATTTTCTCATATGTAAGTTATGCTTGTAAATTTTTCATTATATATATATATATATGATGGTCCCAAGTGGCATACGAAAGGGTCTAGAAGGGGGGGGGTTGAATAGACCCTGAAGTCTTTTTAGACTTCAAAAAATTTCGTGTTACTTTTCAAAGATCTGAACGCTTGGAAGGCTGAGCGCTTGGGTCAGGCGCTTTAGTAAAAATAACTTAGACTTAGTGAGTTTAGCAATTTACCAAAGTAGGGTAACGCTTAGATCACTTAATCAGGGTTAGCACAGCGGAAATGATTTTTAGCGTTCTTTTAGATAATTTAATCGCTTTGCAATTTTACTTGTCTTTTAGAATAATGTAATATGACAGATAAGACAGCAAAATATAAATGACACAATAATTTGTAAGGTTCACTGGGTGATGTAATCTCATCTACGTCCTTCTTCTCCTTTTTTCACTTGGAGGAAATTACTAAGATGATTATCAAAGAATCATACAGAATCTTCTACAAGATAGTAAAGAATGAAAATGATCTCGGGCTCCTTGATCACACAGATTTCAGCACCAATGAAGATCGTCTTCTACAAGCTTCTCTCACTCAGAAATACTGCCTGTAATGAGTTTCAACAACTTTTCTCACTCAGATGAAAGGTTGAGGTTTTTGTCACAAGGGTTTGTTTGTATTTGGGAAGATCAAACAACTTGGAATATCTCAATGGGAATTTAGGTTTCTTCTTTGGAAGATGTTTGAGATATTTGTGACTGTCTGGAATGTAGATAAAAAGCTTGAAGGAATTTTGGCTATGGAGTTTCTAAACTTTTTCTTGTGTACGTAATTTTCTTTTGTAAATATTTTGTACCGTCCTTTTTAGGGTCTGCTGAAGGTAAGGTATTTATAGGCAATTCTTGGGATCTGTCCGTTGGACACATGTAGGAGCGTGCTTTTCACGCAGCGCGTGATTCTACCTAAAGCCTGACATTCCTAAAAAACTGTTGGCACCGATTGGATGGTAGCAGCTATAAACTCTGAAGTTTGACAGTCTAGTCAAAAAGGTGGCTTGTCCACAAGTCACAGTAGCTTATCATATTTAATGCTCTTATCAGGCATTTAATGCATTTGAATTTATTTCCCGTTGGAAATAAATGTCCGTTGAATGATTGCATTTAAGTCCTTCGTGACTTGAGGATTTATTTCAGGTGAATTTGTCATTGGTCGCTTAAGTGCTTTGAGCGCTTGATCCATAAATCCTAAAAAAGGTCCTTTAGCGTTTTACGGACGCTAAGAAATAAATCTTCATCTCTGGTTGACTTCAGACGTTGATCTTCAACTTCTTCTCTAATAGACTCACCTAGAATTCTATTAGCGATTCAGTATCTAATACTTAGTCTAAAACCTACAAAGATAAAAATTACAAGCCTAAACAAAATTACAAACTTTCATACGCTTAAACAATGATCTATGGAAAACATAAACTTACATTTTATTTGGGGTCTAACATTGAATCCTATCTTGTCATCATCAAAACATCTAATATGAAATTTCCTAACAATTTCCCCCTTTTTGATGATGTCAAGACTTTAACTCTTATAACTCTTTTATAATTTAAGAGTTACTTAAAAGAAAAGCCCAAATGAATATAAGTTAGCGTTCAAAAAGTTAGTAAAGTTAGCTAAAGTTAGATTAGCTTCAACAAGATGTTTCAGCGATAAATCATTCATATATTGAAAGAATAAGCATACATGATTTATACTGAAAACAAAAAAAGAAAGCGATAACAGAAATAAAATAAAATAAAATAAAATAAAATTCATTCACTTTTTCTGTCGCTTTGCTCTTTCTTCGCCTTGGAGAACTTCTAGCGCTAAGTCCATCAGGAGACGATCAATGTCAATCATTGTCGTATGTTGAACTTCATCATAATCATGCCTACGAAGTCTGGCGCTTTCATTAAGTTCTAACAACCTTTCCGTCCACTCTCTTGGAGAAATTTCAAGTTCACGAATTAAATCGTGATAGATATCTTTTCTTGGATCTTTTGACGGTCTCCAATTGATAGGTCGTCTCAGCGGTCCGGCAAAAGGTTGAAATCCCATACTTTCTAAGAAGTCAACGTCCAATTCCGGAAGGGGATATCTTCCTAGATAATACCTTGGCTTTCTCTTTTTAGTTAACATCTTCTTGATGCTCACTAGTTCTTCAATCATTGATCGCCAATTTTTATTATCAGTCTTTGACATTACTTTGGACGCTTGATGCTTTTCTGTATTTTCCCCCATCTTGGCATCATCAAGAAAGGTTTTCAACTCAGCGACTTCTCTTCGCAAAAGTCGAACTTCGTCAACTAAGAGAGCAACTTGGTGAGCGATGCTCTGAGCAGCGGCATCGGTCGAAATATGTCTGTCAGCATCAGCCGAAGCGCTCTGGGCTAAGTGACGGTTGAATTCGGATGAGAGTTCAGCGATAAGAGGTGATATGCTCTTCATGATTGTAACAGTGCTTGTGTTTGAAGCATTTGCAATATCACGACTTCGCGTATCAGACATTATTCGGATATGTCTATCAGCAGTCTCAAAAATCTTGGAGCAGGAACCTTCAATGTTGTGGAGCGAGTTCTGTACTGCCTGTCTGAAATCTCTAGCGTCTGAATCACTTTCAGAATCGAAATCGGAAGAAGGACGCTCTGGGGATGGGAGAAGTCCGTAAAAACTAGAAACCGCAGCCTTGCCTTTGGATTTATCTCTGATAAAGGGCTCGATAGGATCTTGTGCAATTTCAGCGTGCACTTCTTCAATCGCTTGATCCATGATTGAATCTGCAATAACTGGGGGCTCGACTACCGGGGCGCTAGAAGAATCTGGCAAAGAAGCCTCAGGAAGATGAGCGACTTCCGCAGTAGGAGCAATGTCTTCTTCTATAATTTGTATTGGAGAAGAAGGTTCTCTAACACCAATGACCCAGAGGGGGCCAAGGGCTTCCATCACATGCCTTGGACTGATCAGGCTGGATTGCGGGATAAAGAATATAGTGTCTTCGCGCTCTTCGGTACTTAGTGCCAGTTACACATCTTCCGGTAAAGCAATCCCTGAAATGTAACGATTGAAAAAGTCCAAAATCAAAGGCATGAGCGCTTGAGTTGCTTCATGGTCCACTGGCCTGATTAGTGATAACATCTTGGCCACTTGAATATTAGATTCACTAAAGAGCACGGCGTGAAGAGTATATCCTCTGAAATTGTAACACCCGGAAAAGTGATTGAAACTGATGTCCAGCGCTTGGGCATTTTCAAACACTGCTCTCATAGTTCTGTGGAACTCAGCAAACTCAGCGTGTTCATTCGAAACATCAACACGAATCTGACTCTGTCCTGGAAGAATTGGTTGTTTACTTGATGAAGTGTCTTCATTCAGGTCAAGAAAGACTCGTTGAACAAACCCTTCACGAGGATGCAACAGGTAGCGTCCGCCTTAGCTGTATAAGGCAAGTTGCTGGCGAATGTAGCTTTCGATTGGTTGGCGATATTGTGGCAAAACGCTAACATTCCGTGCAATAAACTGACGCTGTTGGAGCAAGAAGGTTGCATATCCTCTGCGTCTGTACTCTATTCCAAACTGAAATAGGAATGGATATCTCACGAGTTCATCGAGGGTGTAGAAATGCAAAACAAACTCTTCAGCCCAGCTGGCTGTATTCATCATCCATCGCTTGCCAAGCTTGATAGCTTTAGCTTGATCTTTTCTAGCGGCGAGAAATTTCTCAAAGCGTTTCGTTTCTTCTTCATAGTCCTTAGCCCATAATCTGGCAAGATATTCACGAGCCTCATTTTCTATCCACGAGTTGACCGAATTTGGGCGCTCCGCAACAAGCGGTCCTTTTCCTTTCCATAACTTAAGTGGATTAGGAGAGAGAGCGTTCTGAAGAGACTTGACGATGGAGAGGAGAGCCGAATAGCCTAGCCTGTTGAGATCTTCCTCGTCTGGATTTTTGTTCCAATCACCCATGTGGGGGTTTTTGAAAACAATCTTGTTTGATCGAAGAGGATAAAAGGACTCGTCTGAGCGACCGGTGAAATTGAATCGCTTCTCGTCAAATTCGGATCTGTTGAACGCTGGACGATGAATATATTCAAGGCGTGATTGAAGACGCTCCATGTTATATAGACCTAGATCGGCAAAACGCTCAAAAATTTCAAACTTGTAAGAGTCTGAAAGATCAGGCCGATGGAGAGATGTTTGAAATTGGATTTCCGACTCGGCAAGCGTTTGAGTGTCACGTTCTCGGGCGGCATAATAAAATTCAACATCTAGAAGATATCCGCGCGGGAAGAAATCAATGACACGAGGAGGAGGTCCTGTTGGCGTAGGAACGAGGGCAATAGCTTCTGTTGGGATGGGGGCCACTTCTATCGACCGCTCAGCGTTTAAAGTCGCTTCACTGGCTAATGATGTTTCAGCGTCAGGAAGGGCTTGAGATGCTTTCTTAGCGATATCCACAACAGTTTCCATGTCCACGTCTATTTCAAGGGGAATCTCCGAAAGTAGAGGGGCATCTGCGATAGGTGCCTCTTGAGGTCCATCTTGAGCTGATACATGTAAGCGATTGAGAAAAGCAAGCAAAAATTCCTACTAAGTAGAAATTATAAACTAAAAGGACTACATCGCTTACTTCGAGGAATATCATCGACTATTTCAGTAGCTTGATCTGATTCTTGGACAAGTTCCTCAGACTCCTGAACTTCTTCTTCGAGTTCTAAATCGATAAAAGAAGTTATTGGATCAGCACGAATTGGGATATTTAGTTCTTTAAGAGTGTTGAGAACATAATGAATATCTGCTTCACTTGGTGCTGAAAGAGTTTTTATCCTAGCGTTAGAGACTAACGAGGAAAGGATAGACTAATTTGCTTAGCAAATACTTACCCTGAACATTGGAAAGCCTCTCAGATGGAGAAACGGCTTGAGGATCTGAGCTGACTTCGGGAACAGCGTCAGAGGGAGGAACACTCGCTGACTCTCTAAGCGCTGGTTTTGCTGTAGCGCTAGAAGATGCTACGGGAGTAGAGGTAGGAGTGCGCCTTCGTGCAAGCGGTACTTCTTCGTCCACTGCTTTCTCTTCTTCCTCGGGAATGGATAAGATAAACGCTGGAGGAGGCGATGGCGATTTAGGAGGGGGAGAAGGAATATTTTGCTTCTTTTTGGGCTCCGGTTTCTTCTTCTTTGGTTCAGGCTTCTGTTTCTTTGCTCACTTGGATGGCTCAGTGACTTTGAGAACTATCTTTCTCTTAGGTCGCTTGACCACCACTTCTTCAGAGGACGAGGATGATGATGAAGAGGAAGACGCTTGAACTTCATCATCACTGCGAACAACTCCTTCGGCTTGGAGTCGCTGACGCTCTTCTTTGGGAACCGCTGCTCCACCATGTTTTCGAGGTTTGAGCATTCCACTAATCATCTTTTTGCCGTAGAATTTGGTCGCTGAAATCTTTGTGCCAAAAGATTTTGTGTAACCGCAAGCGCTAAGAATACGACTTAGCACAATTCCATAGGGCTTAGGATTCATTGGATTGGCCATCGCTGCCTTGAAGCGATTAAAAACGTAGAGAGACCAGTTAACTTTTAACTTGGTCAGAATGGCCACCATCATCTTGTTCTGAACGTTTGTGACTTTATCGAATGTCCCTTTTCTACATTCGATCATTTTTGAACATAGATCAGCGAGAATAACGTATTCGCCCTTCATATCATTTTTCTTGAAGTTTGGCTCATACGCAGTATCAACATCTTCTTTCTTTATCAACTCCCAGACTTTTGTAGCATCTCCGAGAGTGACGTTTTCAACCTCAGTGCCATCATTGGGCAGAATCAGCAATGAAGAAATCAAGGAGGTAGTGAGAACAAAGGTCTCTTTAGCAAAAGGGAAAACGCAGGATATGGAAGTTCCGTCTTCAGAAATTTGGGCATTGTTGAAAAAATAGAGAGATTCTTCTTCAAAGTAGTTGAAAATAGTAGTGATCATATCTCTCAAACCAGATTCTTGAACGAGTGGAAGAACCGTTCGAAGAGGAAAGTTCTGGTTCTCATAAAGGTAATCCCAGTTAATCAGAAATCCGGCGTTAACCGTAACTGGTTTTTCAGTATGGGAAGTTTTTCCGGTGTCAGACTTGGATGATTTTGAAGATTTTGAAGCTTTGGGTGCCATTGCTGAAATTTGGAAGCTTTTAAAGGAATTAGAGAAGTTCTTGCCTTTAGAGAGAAATAACTTTTACAGTAGAAGAATTTGGAAGTGATAAAGGTTTACCGTAAAGTTTTTGAAAGGTTTAAATAGGAGGCAATTATAAATCCTCAGTTGGTAGATGAATGACACGTGTACAGAAGTTAATGACAGAAGGAATCTGAACCGTGTACATATAACTTCGGATGTCAAAAAGTGCGGTAAAATAGGGTACTATAATATTTTTCGTGTCCGCAGTTACTTTTTGAAAACGTTTGAAATTTTTTTTGAAATTTTCAGTGTGAAATACACACGCCTGATAGTACACTGACACATACTCAGACTCTTGCAATTACTGAACCGCCTAGGTTTAGATAGGAATCATAACCGTCAGTTCGATTTGATAGGCACGTGTGGGTAGTTATCAAATCTGATCTTTTGGACTTATCCACACGTTTCCTTTAGCGATGAAAACTATGCATGAATTTTTATTTTTTTTTTTGAAAGAAAGTTACTTAGCGTTAAAGTGGGAATTCTTTCAACGCTGAAGTCTTTTCATAAAACAATAAAAAAATCAATCGCTTGAATTTATAAAAGATAACTTTATTAGAGATTGATTTTGTCATGCATAAAAGATAAGCGCTAGTGATCAATGCTTAGGATTTTAAAAGTCATTTTTTATCACAGTCGCTTGATATATTGAGATAAGTACAATTTTAAAGTTCCCCCTAAAATTGATGACTCATTTCGAAATTTTTGATAAACTCTTTAGACATAAACAAAGGTGGATTCCCCCTAGATTTTATGCCTATAAATATGATGTTTTATGATTTAAGCGTTTAAGTTAATCATACCTAATTCACTTCTCAGAGTGAGAAAGCGTTGTTCGTTGAGCGCTTTGATGAAGATATTTGCCAATTGTTTGTCAGTTCCAATAAAATGCATGGAGATATCTTTCTTTTGAACATGGTCACGCAAGAAATGGTATCTAATGTCAATGTGTTTGGTTCTAGAATGAAGGACAGAATTTTGGGTCATAGCTAAAGCGCTTTGGTTATCACAATGGATTGGGGTAGGACCTAGGATTGTTCCATAATCTCTAAGTTGTTGCCTCATCCAAAGGATTTGTGCACAACAGCTTCCAGCGGCTACATACTCTGCCTCAGCGGTAGAAGTCGCTATGGATTGTTGTTTCTTACTATGCCATGAAACTAGTCTATCACCTAGAAATTGACATGTACCACTAGTACTTTTTCTATCTATTTTGCATCCTGCAAAATCTGCGTCTGAATAACCAATTAGTTCAAAAGAAGAGTCTCGTGGATACCATAAGCCCACATTTTGTGTGCCTTTTCGGTATTTAAGGATTCTCTTGGTAGCATTTAAGTGTGATTCTCTAGGATCAGATTGAAATCGTGCACACATGCATACCGAAAACATAATATCAGGTCTACTAGCGGTAAGATAAAGAAGTAATCCAATGATACCTCTATAGTTAGTGATATCGATTTTCTTCCCACTTTCATCTTTATCTAACTTATGCGTTTGGCTCATTGGAATTTTTGAAGATGATGCATTTTCCATACCAAATTTCTTAATCATATCTCTAGTATATTTAGCTTGGTTTATAAATATTCCATTAGGGAGTTGTTTAACTTGTAATCCTAAGAAGAAAGTTAATTCACCCATCATGCTCATTTCAAATTGATCTTGCATCATTTTCGAAAATTTCTCACACAATCGCTTATTTGTAGAACCAAATAAAATATCATCAACATAAATTCGGACTAAGAGAATATCTTCATTATGGGTAATTTTAAATAACGTTGTATCAACGCTGCCTTTTGAAAAGCCTTTACCAATAAGGAAGATAGAGAGAGTGTCATACCATGCTCTTGGTGCTTGTTTAAGGCCATAGAGTGCCTTATCCAATTTTTAGACCATACTCTTGCCATGGTTGTTGATGAATCCTGGAGGTTGCTCCACATATACTTCTTCTTGGAGTTTACCATTCAGGAAAGCACTCTTCACGTCCATTTGGTATACTGTGAACTTGTTGAATGCGGCAAACACTAGGAACATCCTAATCGCTTCAAGACGGGCTACTGGGGCATATGTTTCATCAAAATCAATTCCCTCTTCTTGACAATAACCCTGAGCAACTAATCTGACTTTGTTTCTTATAACAATGCCATCTTCATCCATCTTGTTCCTAAAAACCCATCTAGTCCCAATAACTCATTGGTGAGTTGGTCTTGGTACTAGTGTCCAAACCTTGCTTCTCTCAAATTGGTTAAGCTCTTCTTGCATTGCTTCTACCCAACTTGAATCACTAAGCGCTTCATCCACTTTCTTTGGTTCCATTTGAGATAGGAAGCTTGCGAACATGGCCTCATTAATTGTAGCGGACCTAGTTCTAACAGGTGCTTCAATATCTCCAATCACTAGCTCTGGTGGATGGTCTCTAAGCCATTTGCGGTCTGGTTGGAACGGGTTGAGAGACTCTTAGTTGTCAATCGCTTGATTCTCATTTATCTCTTGCGTAGACGCTGCATCATTCATAGTTCCAATCTGCTCTTGATGATCATTCTCTTCATGATCATCAGCAATTCTGACATTATCATTATTGTTAACCTCACGAGTATCCTTAGGAAAAGGTACACGAATCTCATCATCTTCGTCATCACTATCATCACCAAGATTGATTTGTGATGCTTGTTGGGTGAGATCTTCAATTCCTACATCATCAGGATTAACCTTACTCGGTTCTTGGTTAGCATCATCAAACACAACATGAATGGATTCTTCAACCTTTGATTTGATCTTATTTAGGATGCAAAAGCTCTTTCCATTTTTTGGCATATCCTAGAAAGATTCCCTCATCCGCTTTAGGATCAAATGTCTTTAGGCTTTGGGATCCATTGTTATGAATGAAACATTTTGAACCAAAAACATAAAAATATGAAACGTAGGCTTACGTCCCTTCCACAACTCATATGGAGTCTTCTCATGTTGCTTGTTGATCATACACCGGTTCTGAGTGTAGCAAGCGGTGTTGATGGCTTCGGCCCAAAACCTTTGAGGCAGCTTGGACTCTACTAACATCGTCCTTGCGGCTTCTTTAAGCGTTATGTTCCGTCGCTCGGCAACTCCATTATGTTGAGGTGTTCTAGGAGCAGAATACTCATGAAGTATTCCTAAATCTGTACAAAACTTCTCAACAAATTGGTTAGTAAATTCAGTTCCTCTATCGCTTCTCATTCTCGTCACCCTTAGATCTTTTGAATTTTGCAATTGACGAATTAGCGTTGTGAGCTTGACACTAGTTTCATCTTTTGTCGCTAGAAATTCTACCCATGTATAGCGAGAGAAATCATCAACTATTACTAGCGAGTGCTTTTTACCACTAACACTCATGATTTGAATAGGACCAAACAAATCTAGATGCAATAGTTCAAGAACTCTAGAAGTAGATAGACATAGTTTCTTTTTAAAAGATGATTTAACTTGTTTACCCATTTGGCATGCATCACATAAGCGATTTTTCTGAAATGAACCCTTAGGTAATCCTTCTACAAGATTTAGCGATATTAACTGAGAGATTGCCTTGAAGTTGAGGTGATTCATTTTTCTATGTCATAACCAACCCAATTCATTTTGACTTTTAGCAACAAAGCATGTGGGGTTGTTATCAGATGTAGAATCCCAATCTACTAAATACACATTGTTTGTTCTTTTTCCTCTTAATTTAGTAGACTTAGTCTTAGCGTCGTTAACGTAGCAGAAGTCGCTTGAGAATTTTACTTCAAAGCCTTTATCACAAAATTGACTAATGCTTAACAGGTTATGCTTAAGACCCTCAACGTAATATACATCACTGATCATGATGTTCCCCCTATGCATGATACCTATACCTTTAGTTTTACCTTTGGAGTTATCACCGAATATAACTTGAGGACCGTTGGTAGCTTGATAGTTGACTAGAAGATTTTTGGAACCAGTCATGTGTCTTGACGATACACTATCAATGTACCAAACTGAAGTATCGGTGCTGGCTCTAGGTACCTACTTTAAAGGACAATTCTAATTCTTCTTAGGTACCCATGTTGTTTTGGGTCCTTCAGCGTTAGTAACTTTGGTTTGAATTAGAACTTTAGGAACCCATATTTGCCTAGTCTTCATTTTAGGAATACTGGCCTTCTAGGGTTTCACATCGTGTTGTGTGTGTTTTTTGTTCACCTTGTGCTGTGTGTGCTTTTTAGGTGTGTAATAATATCCTCGATTATAATAGTAGTCATAATCATAGTCATAGTCATAATCATCATAGTATCGATAATATGATCTTGACTGTCTTGGATATGGACGCTGGTATTTCCTTGGCGCTGGCTTGGGTTGCACTTTTGGTGCTTGACGCTTAGCGCTTGATTCACAGTGGTTAGGTTTATCCTTAGCCTTTTGAGCGTTTGGATGAACCTTTCTTTGTGAATCATTTGCCTTTGTCTTTCCCTTGCCTGAGTTAGCTTTGGCTTTCTCATATGGCCTCATACTGTTGTTGCTCGGTTCATTTAGCGTTTGACTTTGTGAACTTTTCTCAACAAATAAAACACCATTTCCTTTGTTGTTTGCCGTAACATTAGATTTATTTGGTTGTTTACCAAATTTATTGCATCCTAAACCGATCTTTTCACCAAATAATCTAGTTACCTCAGTCACATTATCCAAGTTTCTAGAAGCTTTTGATAATGATGAGACGAGCTGCTCTGATTTGGCAAGTCTAGCGATCAGATCAGCTTCTCTCTTGACTATTATATCAAGATCATTTTTTAATTGAATAATTTCACTCTCAAGCGATTGGTTCTTCTCAATGCACTGTTGCTGAACTCACAACTCTGCTCTGAGCGTCACTTTATCTCTTGTGAGTGATGAGATAATAGCGAGATCATTTTGATATATTTTGGCAGCTTCTTGACATTCATTGTAGTATTCTTTGACTTTGTCAAGTAATTCATCATAAGAAAGAGGAATTGATAATTCATTGATTACCTCTGGTAGCGAGTCCTCAGACGCTTCATCATCTCTTGCCATAAGACAAATCAACGCTGAGTCGCTTGTAGGCTCATCATCACTGCTTTCATCTGATGATTCCAAATCCTCTTCAGGTGCGGAGAATGGTTCAGATTCCCCTAGCAAACCTTGTTGGCGAAGGTTGCTCCTGAATTGGTTTCTATACGCATAGTCTTGCCTTGAGGGCTTTGACACATTTGGATAAGGGCAATTTACCTGGTAGTGCCCTGGTTTTCTGCAGTTATAACACAAATTAGTTTTTATTTTCTGTTCAGTGGATAATCGCTTTGAGACTACTGGCGCTGAGAGATTTTGAGTAGGGGACGGAGGCGCTTTGTATGAAACTGGTGCTACTGGTTGAGGTGCAGAGTACACTGACACTTGATACTGAGGCACTGGAGCAGGGAGAGGAGTCTGAAATGACGTTTGTCAGATAGGATTCTCTTTTCATATCTTAGAATTTTTTTGAATTTCTTGACCAATAAAGCCATTTCCTTTTCTTCATTTGATTCCATAGTTTTAACCTCACTAACCGCTTTACCCTTGCTTTTGGTTGTAGCGATTAAAGCTCCTGATTCAGTCGCTGAAGTCGATGTGTCGCTGACTTCACCCAATTCGAACTCAAATGCCTTTAACTCTGAAAAGACATGCTCTGGAGTAAGAGTCTCCAATGTCTGTGATTCTCTCATAGCAACAGTCTTAATTAGATACTTGCTTGGAAGACTTCTGAAAATCTTGTTGACCATTTCCTTGTTGGTCAATTCCTTGTCTAATGATGCTAACTCTGTAATGAGCAAAGTAAACCTTGCGTCCAATTGTTCTAGAGTCTCATTGGGCTGTGTTGGTCCCAAGTGGTATACGAAAGGGTCTAGAAGGGGGGGGGGGTTGAATAGATCCTGAAGTCTTTTTCGACTTCTAAAAATTCGTATCACTTTGAAGTATTTGAACGCTCGGAAAGCTTTGAGCGCTGGGTGCGGCGCTTGAGAGATAATGACTTAAGCGCTGGTTTCAGGCGCTTGGGAAAAGTTAACTTAGACTTGGTGATTTCAACGCTTGCCAAAGTAGGGCAGAGTTTAGTCACTAAATCAGGGTTAGCACAGCGGAAGTATTTTATAGCTTAGCGTTCGATTTGTTAATTAAAAGTAGTCGCTTAGTTGTTTTAAAACTTTATCAAAGAATATGCAATATGAATAGTACAGCAATAAAGCAGTAAATGACACAGGATATTTATAAGGTTCACTGGGTGATGTAATCCCAGCTACGTCCTTCTTCTCCTTTTATCAGGGAGGTTTTCCACTATGATGATTATCGAAGAGTCACACAGAGACTTCTACAAAATAGAGGGAGATTGGATATGATCTCGGAACTCCTTGGTCACACAGATTTCAGCTCCACTAAAGACCTTCTATCCCCTTGTTTCTTTCACTCAGAAATGGTGCAAGTTACGCTTGATCTCGGAACTCCTTGGTCACACAGATTTCAGCTCCAGTAGAGATCTTCTTCCACAAGCTTCTTTTACACAAAAATATTGCTTGTAAGTCAACAAGCTTTCTCACTCAGATGAAAGGTGTTGATGGTTTTGGTCACGAGTTTGTTTGTTTTTGGAAAGTTCAAACAACTTGGAGATATCTCAATAGTAGTGTAAGTTCTTCTTAAAAAGAGGTTTGAGATATGGGTGACTGTCTAGGAATGTATTTGAGAAAGCTTAAAGGGCTTCGGCTCTAGAGTGTATAAGCTTTTTCTTTCAAATAATTTCAGCAACGTTTTGGACCCTTTTTCTTATTTTTACGTCCAGATGTTTTTCTATATGTATGTTCTATGTCCCTTTTGCTGAAAAGGTTACTTATAGTTTGTTTTGAGATTTTGTCCGTTGGACACGGTTGGAATCTCGTTTCCCTAAACATTCCATGAGTTCTGACAATCCTAACTTTGGGTATACTTAATTGGCTAGGCATGGTCTTGGTTTCATAAATCTGATAGTTTCGGTCAAAGATATGGCTTGCCCATAAGTTGTAGTGCTTATATTTTAATAGTACTTATCCGACTTTTGATGCATCTTTTCTTATTTCCATTTGGGAATAATTTCCGTTGATTCATGCATCTTTGATAACTTGGATTTGAATCTTCAGGTTACGCTTGGAGAACTAGGCGCTTGAACCTTTGGAGTTTAGGCTTTTTGAAAGTAGCCTTCTTTGTTAATCAGACGCTTGAGAAAGGTCACAATCTTTGCCCGATTTTTAGACGCTTGTCCTTTCACTTTATCTTTGATAGACTCGCTCAGAATTCTATCATTGACTTAGTGTTAAGTACTTGGTCTAAGGTCCATAACAAATCTTGAGCGCTGAGTTCGTAACCTGGGATAGTCTTTTAGCGTTTGACGGACGCTTGAGACTAATCTTTATCTTTACTGTTTCTTCAGACGCTTGATCTTCAACTTCATCACTTGGTAGACTCACACAGAATTCTTCTAGTGATTTAGTATCACATTCTTAGTCTAAACTCTATAAAGATAAAAATACAAGCCTAGTATAAAAACACGAGCTTTCAGGCGCTTATACATTTGTTCTACGAAAGCCTTTATACTTCACATTTCTTGGGGTCTAACATGGAATCCTAATTGTCATCATCAAAACATCTAACATGAAATTCCTAACAGGCTGCATCTTGAAATGCTCAAATCTTTGCATGGCTATGGAAAGCTTATTCTCCTTCATGTGTGCTGATCCTTCACACACTATAGCCAACTTATCCCATATTTCTTTGGAAGTCTTACCTTGCTTGATTTTGTTGAACAATGCATCGTTGTCTCCTAACGCTGAGTAAAGTGCACTTTGTCCAACATTATCTAGATTTGCCCTTTTTCGATCCTCAGGCGTCCATTCTAACTTAGGTTTCTCGACATAACCATCTGGAGTGGCCTCGGTTGCTCCAAGGGCTCGAGTTACAACTTTCATAATCTGAATGGGACCACCTGTAATTACATCACACATTTCACTATCGCATGAGCACAAGTAAGCGAATGCTCTAAGTTTCCAAGAATCATAATTTGACTCTACCAACTTAGGCATTTTGTTGAAAGCCATAATGAGATGTTTTTAAAGAGAAAATTTAAAGAGACTAAGTTAAAAAACAAATGGATCTGAACAAGCAGTTATGCTCGGAAACGCTTAGGTTTCTAATTCAACCACTCTGATACAACTTGATGGTCCCAAGTGGCATACGAAAGGGTCTAGAAGGGGGGGGGTTGAATAGACTCTGAAGTCTTTTTAGACTTCAAAAATTTTTGTGTTACTTTTCAAAGATCTGAACGCTTGGAAGGCTGAGCGCTTGGGTCGGGCGTTTCAGTAAAGATAACTTAGACTTAATGAGTTTAGCAATTTACCAAAGTAAGGCAACGCTTAGATCACTTAATCAGGGTTAGCACAGCGGAAATAATTTTTAGCGTTCTTTTAGATAATTTAATCGCTTTGCAATTTTACTTGTCTTTTAGAATAATGTAATATGACAGATAAGATAGTAAAATATAAATGACACAATAATTTGTAAGGTTCACTGGGTGATGTAATCTCATCTACGTCCTTCTTCTCCTTTTTTCACTTGGAGGAAATTACTAAGATGATTATCAAAGAATCACACAGAATCTTCTACAAGATAGTAAAGAATGAAAATGATCTCGGGCTCCTTGATCACACAGATTTCAGCACCAATGAAGATCGTCTTCTATAAGCTTCCCTCACTCAGAAATACTGCCTGTAATGAGTTTCAACAACTTTTCTCACTCAGATGAAAGGTTGAGGTTTTTGTCACAAGGGTTTGTTTGTATTTGGGAAGATCAAACAACTTGGAATATCTCAATGGAAATTTAGGTTTCTTCTTTGGAAGATGTTTGAGATATTTGTGACTGTCTGGAATGTAGATAAAAAGCTTGAAGGAATTTTGGCTATGGAGTTTCTAAGCTTTTTCTTGTGTACGTAATTTTCTTTTGTAAATATTTTGTACCGTCCTTTTTAGGGTCTGCTGAAGGTAAGGTATTTATAGGCAATTCTTGGGATCTGTCCGTTGGACACATGTAGGAGCGTGCTTTTCACGCAGCGCGTGATTCTACCTAAAGCCTGACATTCCTAAAAAACTGTTGGCACCGATTGGATGGTAGCAGCTATAAACTCTGAAGTTCTGACAGTCTAGTAAAAAAGGTGGCTTGTCCACAGGTCACAGTAGCTTATCATATTTAATGCTCTTATCAGGCATTTAATGCATTTGAATTTATTTCCCGTTGGAAATAAATGTCCGTTGAATGATTGCATTTAAGTCCTTCGTGACTTGAGGATTTATTTCAGGTGAATTTGTCATTGGTCGCTTAAGTGCATTTGAGCGCTTGATCCATAAATCCTGAAAAAGGTCCTTTAGCGTTTGACGGATGCTAAGAAACAAATCTTCATCTCTGGTTGACTTCAGACGCTGATCTTCAACTTCTTCTCTAATAGAATCACCTAGAATTCTATTAGCGATTCAGTATCTAATACTTAGTATAAAACCTACAAAGATAAAAATTACAAGCCTAAACAAAATTACAAACTTTCATACGCTTAAACAATGATCTATGGAAAACATAAACTTACATTTTATTTGGGGTCTAACATTGAATCCTATCTTGTCATCATCAAAACATCTAACATGAAATTTCCTAACAATATATATATATAAATATACACACACATGTGGCATGGATTTTTAAGTGTACATAAAGAAAGTATGAAATGAACCCTTGTTTCGTAATAAATAATTCAATTGGCTCTTAAAGGCATCATAATAACTATGTTATCCCATAAAAAATCTACCGCACATAAATAACTATAATTATATCGAGATTTAAAGTTTCCACAGTATCTAAAAGTAACTCATAATATTACTTCAATTGCTATTACTAATGAAATATCCTTTATTAATTATAAAAGTGTTTTTTGATAATTAATTATTACTACATGGTTAACAAAAGTATATCTCTGTACATATAAATATTGTGCTAAATAAATTATTAAATTGCTTTTCAATTGCATTTTGACTTCTTAGTCAAATAAAAAAGAAAATTAAGAATTAGACTTAGTTTCTAAAATTTATTACTCCCTTCGTCCCAAAAAAAAATATCCACTATTCCACTTTTATTTGATCCAAAATATTTGTCCCTTACTATAAAAGTATATATTTATTGTCTAATCTGATTATATTATCCTCCATTTTAATTGGTGAATATATAATTAATTCATTTTACTATAAATCTACAATCACAGTTAAGAAAAGATAGTACCATACATGGATAATAGATAATATCCAGAAATTAAATTAAAATCATGACATGCTTTAAATGATAATGTTATTTATTGTTCTTTGTTTTATGGAAAGGGTATTTTTGGAAAATATTAGGGCTGTGTTTGTTTTTGTTTTGAGGTTTTTTTGTGTGAAAATTTTGGTAAAAAAGTTTATTGGGAGTTGTGTATTTTGATGAAAATGTGTTTGGTTTTGTATTTGATTTTATTTTCAAAAGGGATAAAAATTACTGTAGCAGTTAAATTATGTAACTTTTTGTCTGAAAGTTGTGTTTATAAGTAGTTAATGATTGAATATAATATAAGTTTTAAATAATTGTAATATTATGGTTATATATATATTGTAGTTGATGTAATTAGTAGACACCTTAAAATAGACACAAATAGGGAGATAATAACTGATAAATTTTTTGACCAAGATCAAAAAAAATATATAACAAATAAGTTTTGGCCAAACTTTGTTTGGAAACAAAAACAATCACATCCTAGGCTTTGTTTGTTTATGTTTTTGAGATAAAATTCTGAAAATTTATCGAAAAATGCGTACTACATGGATTCGTGTGAGAATTAATGTGATGTGTGTTATGTTTGTTTATGTTTTTAAATAGTGGTTGAGATTTGTAAAATGTGTCAAATCAATAATAATTGGTTGATATATGATGAGTTAAATAATTGAATTAGTTATTTGTGTAATGATTATGTTAATAAATAAATAATAGAATAAGATAGATAGATATATAAAGTTAATTTAATATTAATATATTTTGAAATTTGAAATTTGAAATTTATTATTAATATATAGTAAAAGTGGAAGATTGAATAAAAAAGTAATGATTTGAGGAAATGATGTTGATTGATAAATATGTGAAATGATTGATATAGTGAGTGATAGGTAGTTATATGGGGGATTGAAAAAGTTAAGTTGAAAAAAGTAGAATTTAAATGAGAATAAGTTGTGTTATGAATTTTGTGATTTGGGATATTGAAAATAAAATTTGAAAACATAAACAAACAAGGCCTAAACTTTTGATAATTCCTGAGAAAAGAAAAGACAAAAGAGACATTTTTTGGAAGGTATTTCTTCCTTCTTTTTCCCCCTTGCTAACAAAATTTATTATTTCCAAAGAAATTGAAACGTATAAGAAACATCTTATCTGAACTGAGAGAAGAGATCGACTTAAGGGAGAGAATTGCAATTGCTTTTCTCTCTCAGCTAAATTTCATTTATTCATACATAAATTTACGAATACACCTGATTCATTGCCCCTAAAATGCATATGATTATCAAAATTTGATAATTTTTTTTTAAAAAAAAATTAGGGTTTGTAGAATCAAACCTTCCTGCTATCGATGTTCATGGTGGGGTTTCTGTTGCGTATCGGATCAGTTGCAGCTTGGATTGTTCATATTATTGCCTGTATGGGGTAAGTATTACGCATTTAGCAAATGAACATTTTTATTTTCTGGCTTTTGTTTATAAGGGATCTTGCTTTAGATTTTATTGGAATATAAGGATGGTTTGGGGAATAAAATGCGACAATTTTGTTGTTATTGTAGGTTTAATTAATGGTTTTTATTCTGGTATTAATGGTTGATGATAAATGTGTTCTGTCTTGATATTTTTAATGTACACATTTTTCCTATTTAAGTTTTTATTGGGCATATTTAAGAAAAAAAGGAGGGAAATTAGGAACTCGATTTTGAATACGATAAAATGTGATTTGAATCAGTATTTTTTGCTCCAAAGCGCTATTGAGTAGATTGAATGTTGATTCAGTGAATGGACTTTTACATTTCAATTGTTTTGCAAGTGAAATTGAAAACTGCTGATTGACAGGGGCTAGCTGGGATATTTCCGTTTTGCTATATTGTAAGATCAATTAAGGAGGTTGAAGGGGGAACATGGGGCGTATGATTATATTCACAATGTTGCCCGCTTGTATGCGGGGTCTGAATGATTCGTGCACGTGAAGAGCTTCCTAGAAAGATTCTATTGTTTCGTGTGGGATTGGTTTGTGGGTATATATTTTTGATGATGATCATTGGTCATCATAGCTGTAGAAAACTCGAATTTTCAAAGTAACAGCATTGAATCGCGTCCATTTTCATGCATTGCTAACTATTATCATAAATCTGTTGTATGGGGGATTTATATCCAATCATACCAGTCTTCATTCTTCCTATATGAATTTTGTTTTGTCAAACAAACTCATGGTTTGGTCTTGTTTTCGACACCAGTAACAACAGTTTGTTAGAGTTATTATTATTATAGCATTGTTATTAGTTTCCTTATTAGTTTAGGTTTACCTTTATTGATAGTTACCTTTTATATTATGCCTCTCTTGTAAACCTCTATATATACCTTTGATTAATAATACAAACCTCAAGGGGAATTCATATTCTAACATGGTATCAGCCTAACAAAATCCTAGGGGTTACAACATTACATAGGCAGCCCCCCCCCCCTCCCTCCCTTGCTCCACCGCCGTCGTTCCTCCTCTCTATCAACACTGGCGTCTCTCTTCCTCTCCCTTAAGTCGTTGCTCCCCTCAACGCAATATTTTTCAGTATACAACCTTCTACAGCACTATCATCCCCTCCAATCACGGGATCATTGTGCTTTTCAACCTCACGGGTATTCTCCTTTCGGTTGGCTCGGTTGATTTTCTACGGTAATTATTCTCGATCACTTTTTCTCCCCCTTCTTTTCTATTTACGTTGTTACGTGTTTTTGATTTTTCTCCATTCATTATGTCTGAAACTCCCGAATCCTCAGCCACTCATACCGATATCCGTAAACCACCCCTTGCTCTTAAACTGCCGGCCATTCACCCCGCTTTAGCCCCTGGCAATATCCACTCTTCTTTTGGTTTTAAGCTTACTGAAAATTATTCAAACTATAAATTATGGCCGTATGTTTATGGACCTCTGCCGTAGTTATTCCGTTTTTGATCATCTCTCTGGAAAATCCACACCCTCTTCTGATGAAGATGACTCTTGGTTTGCTCTTGACTCCACCATTAAACGTTGGTTTTATTCCACAGTGGATTTAAAATTACTCAAAAATATTGATTTAGAATCTTCCACTTCACACAAATTATGGTTTTGCAATTGAAGAAAATTTTCTCAACAATAAACCTTCTCGTTCTTTACAAATTAACGAGCGTTTTCATACTCTTCAAAAAAGGATCTCTTACTATTTCTCAATATTGTCAAGAGATGAAACATCTTGCTGATAATCTCACGGACCTTGATAGTCCTGTCACTGACCAAGTCCTTATCCTTCAACTTCTCCAAGGTCTTCCCGAGTCCTACCTCCCCCTCGTCACTATAATTACTACCCAAAAACCCTTCCCGTCTTTTTTCGAGGTACGAAATTTACTCCTTACACATGAAGCTCGTGCATCCCGTTTTCACTCAATCTACCCAATACCGATTCCTCTACTGCTCTCTTTTCCCAAAATAAATTTCAAAATCAAAACACGTATCGCGGTAATGAAAAATATCGGGGACGAGGTGGTGGTCCGTCTGATGGCCGTGGTAGTCAATCTCACCAACAATCACAATCGGGCTACATTCATAGTCCCAATTACTAGTCCAAAAACCAATTTAATCATTCCCCTCCGCCGCCTATTCAGCAACATCTGGACCCACGTCCGCAACATGTCCAGCCGCCCACTTATGTGTATCCAGCGGCCCAACATCTTCCATCCGTGTATTGGGCCCAACATGGTCAACCCAATTCTTTACCTTTGCCATTAGGCTTTTAGCACATCCCATCCAGCAGCCCCCTTCTGCCCTTAGCACAGCCCAGCGCCCCTGTGGCCTAGCTCCCACATGGGCTCTTCCTCCAACCAGCCCACTTCAACGCCCTTCCATGCAATCAGGTACACACAGTTCACCTACACCTGTGCAGCCACCAACCGCTCTCACCTCAACCGATCTCTCCTCGCTTTATCAGACGATGACTCTACATCAACCGGATGATCACTGGTATATGGATACCGGGGCAAGCACCCACATGTTCTCTACCCAAGGTAAATTATTTAATATCGCACCTAGTTTTAATTCCAATTCAATAGTTGTTGCTAATGGTGTTGTACTCTCGGTAATTTCTATTGGTCAATCCCAAATAAATACTCCTTCTCGTTCCCTTTCTTTACAAAATATTCTTGTTTCTCCCTCTTTAGTTAAAAATCTTGTGTCTGTTCGTAAATTCACTCGTGATAACTCTTACTCTATTGAATTTGATCCTTTTGGTTTTTCTATTAAGAACCTTAGGACCGGCTCAGTAATTCTTCGGCGTGATAGTGACGGCGATCTCTATCCATTTTTTGATTTTTCCACCGCTCTCAGCACCTTCCATTCTTCCGCTCCTCTGTCCTCCTCCACATGGCATCGACGGCTCAGTCAATCCGGAGTTTCTATTTTTAAGTTTTTATCTAGTAGGAATTTTATTAATTGTACTAAGGATTTTTCTAGAAACCTTTGTCATGCGTGTCAGCTTGTTAAACACAAGCGATTTCCTTTTGCTAGTTCTCTTTCGTCTAGTTCTGCTTTATTTGATGTTGTTCACTCGGATCTTTGGACATCACCAGTTCCAAGTTTAGGTGGTTTTCGTTATTATATTATTTTTTTGAATGATTTTTCGCATTTCTTATGGATTTTCCGATGTTTTTCAAATCTTTGTCGATTTTTACTCGTATGTTAATACTCAATTTAATTTTAAAATCAAATCTTTTCAATGTGATCATGATGGTGAATTTGATAATAAAAAGTTTCATGATTTTTTTGCTAAAAATGGCTTAGTTTTTCAATTTTCTTGTCCTCACACTTCCCAACAAAATGGTAAAGCCGAGCGAACTATCCAAACTGTGAATAACATCGTGCGCACCCTTCTCTTCCAAGCTTCTCTTCTTCCTCCTTTTTGGGTCAAAGCAGCTCACATGGCCGTTCATCTCTTTAATATTCTTCTTACCACCACTCTTTCTTATAGGACCCCGTTTGAACTCCTCTATCATCTCTCCCCCTCATACACTCATCTCCGCGTTTTTGGATGCCTCTACTATCCTAATCTCTCTGACACAGCTTCTCACAAACTATCTCCTCGCTTTTTTGCTTGCTTATATATTTAGGTTTTCCCTCTAATCATAAAGGTTTTCGATGCCTGAATCTTAGTACCAATAAAATTATCATCTCCCGTCATGTAACTTTTGATGAATCCATCTTTCCTTTCTCCTCTTTTTCCTCCCCTCCAGTCCACTCATACGACTTTCTCTCTTCTGACGATGACACCTCCCCCCTTCTCCGTCTTGCAAGTTGTTGCCCCTCTTCACCACTCCCTCCATCTGCGCGCCCCACCTCCCGGCTTTTCCTTACCTCGGTCTCCTCATGCCGCGCCTACCCCCCTCGATTCCCCCACTCATCCGCCTCTTCCTGATCCGGTTCGACCTCCTATTGCCACTCATCGTATGACTATCTCTCTACCTCATCTTCCTTTTCTTCCTCTCTGTCTCTTGTTCCTCATTCTCATTCTCAAGCTCTTCTTGACACTCATTGGAAAGCTGCCATGGATGACGAACTCTCTGCTCTACATTCTAATGGCACTTGGGATCACGTTCTTTGCCCTCCTAATACTAATATTGTGGGGTCAAAATGGATTTTTCGTCACCAATTCCGTTCCGACGGGTCTCTTGAGCGGTACAAAGCTCGTCTCGTTGCTCAGGGTTTCACTCAACAACCTGGCATTGACTATGAAGATACTTTCAGTCCAGTTGTCAAGCCCGCCACTATTCGTACCGTCCTTAGTATAGCTATCTCTCGTTCTTGGCCACTTCATCAACTCGATGTCAAAAATGCTTTCCTTCATGGTCATCTGTCTGAATCAGTTTATATGAAGCAACCTCCTGGCTACTCTCATCCCGACTTTCCCCATCATGTCTGTCATCTCAAAAAAGCTCTCTATGGTCTTAAACAGCTATATTCTGTTATACGTTGATGACATCGTTCTTACCGCTTCCTCATCTTCTCTTTTCTCTCAACTCACCTCTCTTCTTTCCTCTGAGTTTGCAATGACCGATCTTGGTTCTCTCCATTACTTTCTTGGGATCTCCGTTTCTCGTTCATCTTCTGGTCTCTTTCTTTCTCAAGAAAAGTTTGCTTGTTAAATTCTCGAACGAGCTAATATGTTTCAGTGTAATCCCACTTCTACACCAGCCGACCCTCAGTCAAAGCTCTCGGCCTCTTCTAGCCCTCCTTTCTCTGATCCCACTCTCTATCGCAGTCTCGTTGGTGCCCTTCAGTATCTGACTTTCACTCGCCCTGATCTCTCATTTGCCGTTTAGCAACTCTGTCTCTTTATGCACGATCCCCGTGACCACCACATGCATGCACTTAAACGTGTTCTTCGTTATCTTAGCGGCACTATCTCTCATGGTCTCGCGCTTTCATCCTCTTCGTCTGCCTCTCAGCTTATATCATATTCTGATGCCGATTGGGCTGGTTGCCCCACTACTCGTCGTTCTACCTCCGGTTATTGTGTCTTCCTTGGCGACAATCTCATTTCTTGGTCCTCCAAACATCAGCATTGGCGAATATCATGGTGTCGCCAATGCTGTTGCTGAAATGGCTTGGCTTCGTAATCTCCTTCTTGAGCTTCACTGTTCTCTTCAAAAGGCTACTCTCGTCTACTGTGATAATATTAGCTCTGTCTATCTTTCTTCCAATCCCGTACAGCATCAACGCACTAAACACATTGAATTGGATTTACACTTTGTGCGTGAAAAGGTTTCCTTAGGTGAGGTTCGTGTTTTGCATGTTCCCTCTGCTCGTCAGTTTGCAGACATCTTCACCAAAGGTCTTCCTTCCTCGCTTTTTGATGATTTTCACACCAGTCTCAACGTTCAATCACCTGCCGTTTCGACTGCGCGGGAGTGTTAGAGTTATTATTATTATAGCATTGTTATTAGTTTCCTTATTAGTTTAGGTTTACCATTATTGATAGTTACCTTTTATATTATGTCTCTCTTGTAAACCTCTATATATACCTTTGATTAATAGTACAAACCTCAAGGAGAATTCATATTCTAACACAGTTATCCTGCTTGTCCTTATGTATGCAAACTTTTTTTCCAGTTAGTGATGCTCTTTTATCAATATAATAAAAATAAATCTGAAACCACGAAAATAAGGCAGACAAATGTCTCTCTTACCATTAAATTAGTAAAAACATTTCTAAAACCTTTTCAATAACTAGTTTCTAAGGAAGTTTTATGAAATAGGATTTGCATATAAGTCTTTGAGTTCTCTGAATTTTTGTTTGATCAGGAATTCATTGTGAATTTCTATTTTGTTAATGATATTAAGTTAATTCCTGAAAAGGATAATGGATGCCCATAAGTTAAATGAACAGACAAGAGAAACCTCTATTTCAGTTCATTTCATCCCGTATTTCTCCAAAATCAAGATTAACAATGAAGAAACTTATTAGCTCATTTACACCTTTTGTCTCATTCGAGATTTTTTAATGTACTATAGGCAATTTATGCTGGATTAAATTGATTCCTTACAGCGTGTATTCTCTTTTGGAACAGAGCAGTGGTTGTCTTGGATGCGATACTAAGCGCAAGTTGATGTCCTCACTCAATGAGCCGTTAAAAGGGCAAAACTGCAAAAATTCAAAAGCCAGCTTATCTGAGGGTTTTTGGACAGCCAGCACTTGTGATATGGATAACAGTGTGTTGCAATCACTTGGAAGTATCTCATCAACAAGTACACTGACTCAGGCAAATGACGCTCATGGTGCTGGCTGTTCAAGCAAACCATCGGAATTCGTAAATCATGGTAAGTTGATTGCCTCATCGATGGCTATGCTCATTTTTTCTTATCGTTGAATTCAAATTATGTTATAATTTGTTTTTTGTTTTTTCATCTTTTCTCTCCTTTTTCGTGCATGGACTGGTAGTGAGTAGGAGCCACTTTGGTGTGTTGTCGTATTGGTGCTTTGTTTTAAATTCCAAAGATAGAAAATCCATTTCCTTTTCTCTGAGGAGAAAAAAGAAAAAAAAAATGAGAATCGGGATTCATTGTCAAGCATTATCGGAGTGGTAGATTTTATTTAACTTCAAGCTCGGTACTATAGTATCTATCTCTCTTTCACACTATACTCTCACAGAGTACAATACACTATGTGTGGTCCACAAACGCTCTAGCGGTGATAGAGATAGGTACATAAAATACCTTAGAAGCGCTGAACTGAGTGTGAGATAGAATATAGATCTGTTCTTTCATTTTTTTTCCTTCTTTTGTCATTTATATGTCACCATCTTAAGAGAGACAATTATATCATCAAATCATACTTACATCGCTCTCTAGCTTGTATGCATTTGTTACTCGGTGTACAATTTTCTGTGGCTCCATCATTTTTAGGTCTTGATCTAATCCCCATATGATCTTCATTCTTTTACTTTTTGTTCTATTCCTCTTTCATTGTGTGGATTCATGGATAAGTCGAATCTTATGTGGGAGAGTCTTTTTTGTTGTAGGTCTTGTTCTCTGGAACCAGAGTAGACAGAAGTGGATAGGGAGCAAAAAGCATGAGAGTCAGGCACAACAGCTGAGGGAGCCCAGATTAAGGTGAGATACTTTCACTTAACTAAGTTTTTAGTGTCTTCAGTCTTCACATTAGATTGCTCGAGTAAAATAAAATATTAGTTCAAACCTTATGCTTCAGAACATTGATTTGCATAGGAGCTAATAGTCGTCTATATGCTCATATTGGTGTTTTTCATGGTTCCTTGTATCTCAGAACTTTGCATCTCTAAAAAGCTTTCATTTTGCAGTTGGAATGCGACGTACGATAATTTGCTTAGCACCAACAAGCCATTTCGCAAACCTATTCCGCTTGGTGTAAGTTCTTTCCTTGTATTGATTCTTTGGCAGTGTCAAAACTTCACATCCCTAGGCAATCACAACCATCAATGCATGATTGGACCCTACACATGGATGTCTATGATTGTACTGGAACTCGGAGTCTGTGACCTTCTAGGAGTAATATATGCCCTTATGATGGTCTAATTCCTTCATGTGATTCTTAAGAAGTCTCAAGATTCTAGGTCTCCGTGGAATCACAACCATAACCATCAATGCACGGTGGACCCCACACATGGATGTATGTGATTGTATGGGGACTCAAGAGTCCTTGACGTTTCTAAGAGTACTCTATGCCCTTATATTGGTCTTCTTAGGGAGTCTAAAAAGTTCCAGCTCCCTATGCAATCACAAACCATCAATATATGATGGGTTCCACACATGGATGGTTGTGATTATCCGGACAAGTATGGGACCTTCTACGAGTAATCACATTTCCTTATGATGTTTGTTTATATCTAGGGTTATGAATGCGGTTATCTGAGTATTTGAACTAAAAACTGGCAGGAAATGATAGATTTTCTGGTGGATATTTGGGAGCAGGAAGGAATGTATGATTGAGAAAAAGCATCAGTCAAGGTTGAAAATAGGGCTCCAACTCAGACTGTAAAAAGTATTTACTTTAAAATGTATTATTTTAATCAAGGAAAAAGACGAGGTTATTAGCGTAAAATTCGTGTAATATTGCTGCCATTCTTACTTGCGCACTTTCAGTCGAGTTTTTTTTTTTTTCCTTCCTAATTTGGAATTGTAATATCCTATTTCCTTGTCAAGATTTTCAATTTAAATGGAACTTTATAGTGTGTGAAAATAGGAATTATTTGAAGAATGTTACTTGACTTTTGATGTATATAAAGATTGAGGTGTTAAGATTGAGAGGTTGCGGACTCGAGTTTCATCTATATGGATATTAATATATGATAGTAGTTAATCATAGATTGTCAATAGTTGGTTGGTAATTGATTTGAAATTGTTAATTAGATTTAATTAGATTTATGCATAAATTCTTGGGCAAAATATACTTTGTACCCTTGAACTATTTATTTTGTATCATTTAGGTTCCTAAACTATCAAATGTAACAAAATGCTCCCTGAATTATCAAACGTAACAAAATAATCCCTCGATTTGATGAGTAGGTTTGGCTTGCCGTGACATATTGCTGATGTGACACTAAATTTGATCATTGTAATGTGATCATTGAAAAAGTTTGCATATTTTGCCTTCACTTGTTTTCAATATAATGAGCCTTTTATGTACTTATAGTTTTGTTATTTTTAAACCATTTGGTTATCATTTTTTACGTACTTTTGTGAAGAAAATAATACACTGATTTTCTACTAAAAAACCTCCTTAAAATAAACTTTATACCCAAATTTTTTTTATAATATTTTTCAATTCAAAAAACTCATTCCACCCACTTTTCTTTCAAAAAAAATCCAACATTTAGAGTTAATAAATTTATGGATTTAATTGTCCTTAGTCTTCTAGAGCAAATAAGAATTAATTGTAATTTTATCTAAAAATTTATTTTTGTAGAAATTATATATCAATAATTGATACTAATTATGATTTTAAATTTATATTTTTTAATTTTTTAATCTTTTTTAAAAAATTAAAAAAATATTTTAAATAATTACCATATTAAAAATAAAATAAATAATACAAAAATATTTAAAGTACTTAATATTCAAAAATAACATTCATATTATACTATTTATCAATTTAAAAAATTAGTCAAACACATCCTTAAGTCGAGGGGACTATTTTGCTACGTTTGATAGTTTAGGGATCATTTTGTTACATTTGATAGTTCAGAAAAACAAAGTGTATTTTGCCCTAAATTCTTTCCTTATTTACAAAAATCCTAGTCATCGACTTGTTTTTATTTTTCTCTTTTTCATGGGTGACGTCTCAACGAAACAATCGACGGACTGAATTGAAGTACTTTTCTTGAAGTTGTATTCCAACTACGGATTTGGATGGAGTTGAGACTACGTTCATCTTGTTTCTTATCAACCTTTGCTATTGTCGCTGTCTGTACCGCCTATTCGTTTAGTCACCAACATCTACATCCCATACCTCACCAGAAATTTTCATGGCCCTTTTATTCAGTTTTTTTGGATGTGTTTTTGATAATTACATCCTGTATATATATATATATAAATCACAAGTAAAAGTTTTTACCGTTAATAAGTCCGAGATGAAAGATGATCAACAATAAGATTTAGACAAAACAAAATCAATTCGAGAGAAAAGAATGAGGCCAGAACATGAACCGTCGAGTTAAAGTTTGTGATCTTGTCGATATATGATTAAAAATGAGTGATTTTATCAAACAATCAAAAAACAATACAAGACAACTTTATTTTTATTTAAATTAAATTTGAATTGGTAAACCACGAAATTTTTGTAGACTTAATTATTAAATATCATTTCTAATCTAAAATAATCAAAACTATGTAGGAAATATATGAACTCCGAATTAACTATTTAATTTCATGAATAAAAGCTTAGTATTACGTGGCATCAAATGAAATAAACACTCTAGAACACTCTTCCACATTCAGTAATTACTAAGAAAGGAAAAAACATGAAACTTCTTACACTTACCCATGCAACTTTTTCCACCACCTCCTAGAACATACATATATACTTCCTCAACCAACTTCTTTAAATCTTCTCAATTTCCGCTATTTCTTCAACTAAATTTTAAACTCTAATATTAATTAGAAGAAACAATCATTCAAATATTGATTTATAATAATAATAATAATAATAATGGCTTTAGCTCGTTTGGCTATGAAGAGTTTGCAGCAGAGGGTGTCTTCTCCTGCACAGAACCAGAGATGGAGTTCTCAGCTTCTCCGGCGGCTCACCTCGGCGGCGGAGGAGAAGCCGGAGGCGGCGCGTGAAGTATCAGTGGCTGAAGGTGGCAAGAAGTCGAAGCTCTTTCCGAGGAGGAAGAGTAGGAGGGGTCTTTGGAGGAATAACAACCGCGACTTTGTTCCTGCGCTTTCCGGTAAACCAAACACTTCTTAATCGTTTTTTCTAATGAATCGGTTACGTGATGTGATGTGTTTGACGAATATTAAAATTATAATCTGTTTGTTTTTGCAATCACGATAAATTATAATCAACTAACAATTATTATGAAAGTAGAAAAAAATTCACCTAAACACAAAGACCTTTAATATTATGGGCATCAGCTTCGACAGTAAAGTTGGATTTTATCACTTTACACTACAAAGTATTTCTGTCTATGCGGCTTCGTCACTTTTGATTAATTTTATTGATCATCCTTCATAATTTAAAATAAATTACTATTTAAAGTGGATTTTACCTAGAGATGAAAATGACTGTAAATCAATTGAGTCAAATAAGTTGCTCCAGTTTATTGAATTATTATGCGAGTTTAGAATTTTGTGTTTGAGATCATTTGGTGTTTGACATGGATTTATTGTTAATCGGAATGGGTTAATTTATTTTCAATAAATTTATTACTTTAATTAATTAAGGAGTCGAGCTTCTATAGTTTATCAAAGGAAAGAATAGTTTTAAGCTCAAATTTGGTTTGTTGGCTGGGCCTACTAATATAATTCTAACTTTATTGAAGGAAAAAGTGTTTTTAATCTCAAATTTGGTTTGTTGTGTCTACAAATGTAATCGAGCTTGAACGAGCTTTTAATAATTATTTTGGACCTAGGTTCGATTTATCTTTTACCATGTGTTTTGGTCGTGATTTCAATCAAAACATATGTTTATAGTACTTTTTCCAACCTTATTTTATCAAAGGAAAAAGTAAGTTTTAAGCTCAAATTTGATTTGTTATGCCTACTAATTAACATGATCGATGTTGAATGAGCTTTTAATGATTATTTAGGACCTGGGTTCAGTTTATCCTTTTACTATGTGCTTTGGTCGTGATTTTAATCAAAACATATGTTTATGCAAGTATGTATCACAAAGTACTTTTTCCAACGTTATATTATGTATTTTTGTCATTTTGGGATAGGTAACTTTGCTCTCTATTTTCCTCGTCCCGACATATGTTATAGAGACAATTACACAAAGACCCCCTATTGTGTAATTACCAAAATTTTATCTTATTAAAAATTATCAACACACCCTTCAAGGAATAGAATTGTAAAATTTTTTAAATATTCAGGGGATGTAAAATGTAAGAATGCTAATTCTCAATAAATAAGGGAAGATTTTGATAATTACACAGTTAAGTTAGGGGTTTTGTGTGTAATTTTCTCTATATTATTGTCGCATATTTAGAATACATTTTTAAACTAATTTATCATACATTAAAAAAAAAATTAATGAAGCAGTATTGGGTCAGTACTTAAATTTAATCTGCTCTACACTTTCAAAATTAATAAAATAAAGAAATTAACACTTGTTCTTGCAGAGTTCTTTCCTTCAGGACTGGGAAACGCACTGATCCAAGCCACAGAGAACATAAACAGGCTAATGGAGAATCTAACGCCGTCTCATCTAATGGGGCGTGCCAAAGAGCACGACGACCACTACAAACTGCGGTACCACGTACCGGGCATTGGGAAAGACGACGTTAAGATAACGGTGGAGGACGGCGTTCTGAACATCAGAGGGGAACATAAGGAAGAGGAAGAAGAAGGTTCTGATGATGAGTACTGGTCTTCTAGAAGCTATGGATATTACAATTCGAGTGTTCTGTTGCCCGAAGATGCTAAAGTTGATGGGATAAAAGCCGAGTTGAAAGATGGTGTGCTTAATATTGTTGTACCTAAGAGTGAGAAGGTGAAGAAAGATGTTAAGGAGATTCAAGTTGAGTGAATATTTTAAGAGCTTATATTGTTAAGAACTTAAGATGGTTTTTGTGTTTGTGCATGAGTGTGATTTGTGTGTTAGTATATGTAAATTTTGTTTGTTGATGGGTAAGGAATAAATGTCTAATGATCACTTGGAGTTGTAATGTGCTTGGATTTCTAAGGTTTTTTTGGGGAAATTAAAGAGATATTTGTCAACTTTAGTTACGTACAAACACACTCGATAAATGTGAGAAATCAAGGTTATCATAATTTATATATGAACATTAAAAGTATTCGATACTTTGTTCAGATTAGGCTTGTTATGCCTATTAATTAATATAATCAAGGTTGAACGAGCATTCAAAAAATAACGTATGCTTCACAAAGTAATTTTTTTTAACCTTGTTTAATGGAAGGAAAAAGTATTTTTAAGCTCAAATTTGGTTAGTTATGCCCACTAATAATCTTTTTCTTTTTTTTTTTGGAAATTAAAGAAATATTTGTCAATTTTAATTACGTCAATAATGTGAGAAAAACTAAATTCATGTACACTCGGTAAGTGTTAAAAAAGTATGAATTGCTATGAAGTGTTTCAATTAAAGAAAAGAATAAAAGAAAGTACAAAAAATATAAATGGCTATGAAGTGTGTCAATTAAATTGAAGTGACAAAGTGAGAGAAAATTAAGAAACAAAGGAAAAATTAGGAAAAGAAAAGGAAATGAGAAATAAAATTTGAAGTGATTAAAAGGGTCGTAGAAAGATATTGTCTAAAGGAAATGAATTATATTAGGTGGCCTATATCACAAACTCTTGACTATGTACAACAAGCTGTTTTTTGTGGGAATATGTTGGCTTGCTGTTTGGCTGGTTGTTTGTTTTGTTCATGCTTTACTTTATTTGTATTTTGTTTGTGTGTTTTTTGTTTGTAGCATCATCTCTTTTTGATGCTATGAATTAAGTCTGGGTGGCTCACAACACTGAGACTAGTTTGTTCCATTGAAATTGAGAAAAAAAGGAGGATATTTTTTTGGGGTATCGACCGTGGTTATCCTCTTGCCTTTTGGTTTTATAGTAGATTGGAAATGGTTTGCGTTGGAACTAATTTGAAGATTGATTGTTGGAGGTATGTTTGGAGTCAGTTTTTCTTCGCCGAAGGATTGGCGTTGATGCTTTGCATTTATCCCTGCCACTTGATGGAAAGGGACCCCGAAATCTTAGTTTATAAGGTTTCATCATGTGTTACTTGTGTCTCTGGTTTTGTCTGTCCAATGTATCAGTCTTCTTTCTTGGTGACTCAATCTGTTGTCGGCTTAATTAGTAATTCTTTAGGTTTTTTATTGGTTGTAATGTATTATGGGTTTCTACCCAATATGTTTAATAAATTTTAAATTTGCCCGGTCAAAAAAAAAAGAAAAGAATTATATTAGGTGGCCTATATCACATCCTGTCGAATTATATTAGGTGACATAACCATAGTGTGTGTAGAAAAAATTCACGTGATAGCTTTCTCTTTATGTCGGACGGAAGGCAAGGTCATTGTTACAAGCGGTAATCCATTTGAAGGTGTGGTTAATATAATGTCCATATTTTTTCTAGGGGATAAATAAATAAAAAAATATATAAGAACAAGACAAAGGTTGATGTTTTTAAACTAAGGGAGGCGAATTCCGAAAACAAAAAATTTGTAGAGCTATTTTCTCAAAATCTGTAGGTAAATTTAGCTGTTATAATATTGTTCAATTTGAGAAAAAAATATTTGCACTACAAATTTTTCATTTTCGAAATTTTGCGAGTTTTAAAAATTGGAGTCATTGGTTCTGTCAGGGGCATCAGTTTCTGCTGTGTTTCACCGGTTGGTGACAGGTTTCTTGCCACCCGTCTTTGAAGGTAACTCAGCCGCCTCCGCCGGGGGTTTGCAGTTTAGCTGAGCAGTCTGATCCGAGTTTAAAAACATTTACCTCAATTTGAAATTGTGTTTTACTGTATGTTCATATGGCAATTAATAACAGCCAGAAGTATTGTCCAAATTAAAAAAAAAGGAAAGGGAAAAGAAAAACACACAAAAAAGCTTGGAGGATTTAGAATTTCGAATAAGTTGGGCCAGCCCACCAAATTAAATTGAAACTAGTTCGGGCTTTCACAACTTTAACGGCCCAGGCCTACTTAGAGCCCATTTATTATACCAACGTGAAAAAATTCAGCAACCAAAACGAACTCAAAAGTTTGCCTGAAAAAATGGCGTCGTGTTCCTTTCCTTTCCCCACGACCATTAACCGCCATCACCGCCACGCTCCGCCGTCAAATTACAATTACGCGGCCACCACAACCACCAGCCCGATATCCATCTGCTTTTCGTCGTCTTCTTCTTCTTTTCTAATTAATCTCCACCGTTCATTTCCTTATAAACGCAATTCGTGGTCGGGCCGCTGCGGCGCTACCAATCCTCAGTCGGAGCCGCCTTCGAAGGAAAATTCACCCCCGTCTTCAGGTGCCTGTTTTCATTATTTTTGATTATTTTTCTTTTTAAATATGTTTATGACCTTTATATATGTAAATCACAATTTCATACCAGGTATATTTCTGTAGTATATTCATTTCCGCTGAGTTTATGTCTTCAATTTGGTTGTTGCTATTAATTAGGTTTAGAGTTAGCAGATTGAACGCTGCTAGTAATTTATTACTCTTAATATTGTTTATTCGGTTTGACACGGCGCAGTGATTTAGATGAGTTGAATAGAGAAGTTTTTAGTTTCATTATGCAATATTGCCCTTAAAAATAGCTGATTCAGAGTTAGTTATTACACTTCACAGTCGTAAAATGAGGTGGTTTCGTGAGTTCTCTAACTTCCCAACTGAATGTTAGGAGTGAAGACATAGAACTTGCAACTTTATGAGTGTGTATTGGCAGTAACTTGCTCGTAATGTTTGAATCGGTGAGGCTAGGTTTATTTCTTTGTGTGTTGGCGGGGCTGCGGTGACCAAATTTGGACTATATGTCTGACGAGTTTTGGCAAAAGGAACATTATGTGATGGTTAGGTTCCCTTTGTTGGGAGAGTCACTACGGAGCCCATAAATTAGCTAAAGATTAAAGAAACAAGAGAGTTATCACATCATTATTTAAAGTGAAATGAGAAACAAGAGAGTTATCACACGGCCTAGCCTTTGAACTTGACTAAATAAATGTTGTTAGATTAATCAGTTATATGTCCTGTTGCCGAATGACTGTGATCGTAAGATGAGCTTAGATCCCTACTAATATGTAACTTCATTAAATCAGTCAGGAAAATGGTAATCTATTAATCAGTTATTGAGATGGATGATATTAGAAGAAATCAAAAACCAGGAAAATGGTAATCTATTAATCAGTCATGGCAACTCTTTTATAAATGTATAAGATGAATTGGACAAATTTATGTTTAATATATTTTGCAATTAACAAATCATACCTCCACATAAGGAGAAAATTGTATGATGTTCCTCTTACAAATGAACTATAAAATGTTCCTTTAGCAATCCATGCATGTGTATCAACTCCTATAGTTTCTTAATTATTATACTTTGACTACATAAATTCAGGAATTAAAAAAAAAAAAACTTTGACTACGTAAGATGGATATATGTTTAGAACATGCAAATAGCAAATTGTAAATAATATTTTAGCAACCTTAAATGATATCTGCACCAAGATAATGGAAAATTTCTATGATCCCATTTTAAAGCTTAAGAAATTATTTTCACTTTTTCTTTTTGTCTCAGACACCAAATGGTGTTGCTAATCGCATATATTTTGAAGTCAGAAGTTCAGCCATTGGTCAAATATTTGTGGTTAGTAACAATTGGCACTAGAGAAATTATTACAAATAATAACACTACCAAGTCTAATATTGATGGGTGAATTCCTACTTAACTTTTCTTATCTTGTTCAAAACTCCCATGCTATCTCCTTTCTCTTATTCCTTTCACCAAATTTTTGTTTAACCTGCACCAGGAAAAACATATTAAAATACTGTGATAACAATTGAGATTTAAAATACTTTATAAGAATTTAATATTTTAAAATCATAGACTCTTTCCTGAGGCAATACATATTCACAATCATTTTTCCTAGCTTTCGTGTATATGTACAGGGATGTAGCCAACTGGTAGTAAAAAATTCAATTAGGGGAAGAAAAAGAAAAAGTAGAGCAATTTCAGTTGTGAAATGAGAATAAATGCAAATCAGAAGTCGAAATAGAAATCAGAGGAATGAGATTCAACCACACCTGCAGGTTTGAAATTAGAAATTGTTGCACCTCATTTTCCCAATTGCTTCTTCTCCGTCTAAGAAAAAACAAAAACATGAATGAGATAATGACACTTTAGAGGAGAGATACGATTTAGAGAAGAGAGTACAAAAGAAACAAAATTCCTAAGTGGAGAACATGGGTTTGTAACTTCTCAATTCAAAAAGTTTTATAGACGAGACATTAACCACCAAAAGAGAAAGGAATTATGTGCTACGTTGAATTTGCATCATATAATGTCTCTAAGGTGAAATTTTTTGCTTAAAGAGTCAAAAATTCCATCATTTTACTCGTACGTTTGGTGATATTTTCAACATTACAGTGCATAGACGCCAACTTTTGAAACAATATACTATTTATTTGAAAGAATTGATGTCTAAATTAAAAGTATTGTATATGGGGAAAGAATTTGACAGTTGTTCAAGCAAAGGCCCAAAAAGGAGAAACTTTCCGGAAAAATTAGATACATACCTTGCTACAACATGCACTGAGGAATACAACTTATTAATCACCCACACAGCAAGCTGTCCTAAAATTGAAATTGAAAAGAACTAAGAATTAAGAAATTAGATATACCAAAATGAAAAATGTGATTATTGAGGGGACAGAAATTTCTTTGTTTCCTTCACTGAAATTGAAGCATAGGGCTTCGGATCTTCGTCAATGGCCCTTGTTTTCTTTAATTTTCCAATAACCCCAGGAAGATCCCTACCCTTTTCTATAAAACTTAAATGTAGGTTTTTAGGATGAACAAAATTATATACTTCAAGTCAATCTTCCGGAAATTTAAACAAATTAAGATATGTAATATTACCCAAGCACAAGAATTTGGAAACTGCCACCATTGAACTGTTTTACCTTGTAATTTTGGGCACCAAAAAGTCACCTCTTTCAACAGTGATCCTCCATGCTTCTGCATATCTTCGTATCTGTTAGGTAACCTTCGCCTTTCTTCACAATTTGGAATGTGCAGAACATGTGATTCCGGAAGTTTTAAATGTTGAAGCGTGACAATGATAGGGTGGGTGGACGTGGGGGCTGCTTTGTGATATGGTGGAGTTTTAATGAATGTGAGATTGTGTAGATATACAGTTAAAAGAACATGGGGTTGAAGAAGTTGAATAAGAATGCACATGTAGAAATTGTAAGGGCAATATTGGAATATGAAAATTTGGTGTAGCGGTGTGACAACCGCCGTTTGTGAGTGTAAAACCTCTTTTCTTTTTTTTATTTAGTATAGATATAGATGAAATCGATTTTTCATGCTTAGTGCTAAATCCAATATGTCACTTACATCACTATGTTTGAGGACGGGATTAAGAATCTTACAGCATATAGTGGTCTTGGTTGAAAGTTCGTCTGATATGCCAACTCTGATTATATGAGTTCCAATTCAATGAAAATAGATTCACTCCCCTTTAACAGGATTCCATATTACCATATAAACGAGTTGTTTGCAATAAGTGGAGACCTCCTGTAAATATATAAATTCCTAAAACGTTTTTCGTATAAAAATCCTACAAACATTGCATGATGTAAAGTTCATTTATGTAGCTTTTGTTCATTTTAGAGTAAATATAAGGTAAAATATAATGCCTGGGTTTGGAAGTATCTATGGAACAATTTTTTTTTCTTTTTTTTTTTTACGGGTTCTCATCACATATCAAGCTTGCAGATAGGAGATATTTGCTTTTGTTTTTAACTAATATTACGTGCTTCATAAATTCAACGAGATGCTGCTGCCTTGAGTTCCCCTCTCAGGTGTCAGCATATGATAAGCATGTCGACTTGTCTATTTTATTGTTTTCAGATATTATTCTAGTTCGAATTCTCAGTGACTGTATATATGTATCAGGTGTAACATCAACTTTTGCAAGATTTAAGGATACTTTGCAGATCTTCTTTGCTGTGCTATTTTGGATGTCTCTTTTCTTCTGGTCTTCTGCGTGGGATGGGGGAAATAGTAGCGGCAAACGAGACAAGGGATCTCGATTTAGGAAATAATTTCCCAAACCATACATGTTGTACATAAACAGGTCACTGAATCCCGGGCAATCGTGAGACTGGATCCATGTGCGGTTCACTATACACATGGTTGTGATTATAGCGAGATTTCGGGTCCTGGCCTGCTTAAAAGAATTTTGCTGGAGTAGTCAAAATAAATAGAAACATGACTTATTGGCACCTTTGTTGCATATTTATGGAGTGAAGCAGAAAATAGGGAATAATGTAAAAAATAAAAAATGCAACTTTTTGGAAAATTTACAAATAGTTATATTTATCCCATCTGTTTGTTGTAGTGCAGAATTAATGATGAGGGAAGTTGATAATGTTGTGATCAACGGTGGAACATATTTGAATCAAGTTAAAATCTTTGATCCCAATTCTTGGGAGGTCTCACATACCAAGTACATGATCACAAGCACAAGCACACTTCTTTTGCAAGAAGGGTGATGTTTGTAAATTTAATTTGGGTAAAATACATTTTCGACCCCAACTTACATTGGTCAGAACACTTTGGTACCTAATTTATCAATTTTTGCACTCGAGTACCCAACATTTGTAAATTGTGAAAAGTAAGTCCACGGGAGGAATAATTTGACTTACACTGTGCACTTGACTACATATTCATTGCATGATATATGCACTTTGTACTCCATTCTATGACATTTTGTGCACCCGACTATCTATATATTACATGATATATACACTTTGGTATACAATATAAGTCATGCTTAAGGCACATGACAGACTTTTCAGAGGGACTTAAGCGTCACAATTTAAAAAGGTTGAGTTCGAGTATAAAAGTTAATAGATTAGGTATCAAAGTGCTCAGATCGACATAAGTTGGGATCAAAAATGGATTTTATCCATTTAATTTCAAATCCAAATTTTGTCTCATTCAAAATCCTAAACTGCTTTCTGTGATTGTTAAAATATTTGTTTCATCCTCGGAAGGTAGAACTTTGGCTCCATTCCGGTAGCAGCCATAATTTTTGACAAGTATCTATATGATTAGAATTATAAAATCCGAAATTTACTCTTAATTTTGGAATTTGAAGTCCGAAAACTAGATAAAGATCACCAGGAACATGGAGTATTGCAGGCAGATTGTGATGGAAAATTCTAAGTTGTGCACTAAGTTCAATGGTTTTAGTGCACCTAATACCACGGGTGATTTTATGGTAGACCCGGTGTAATGGAGCAGATGCTCATTACACTACACATTTGTATTGGGATAATAAAATTCACACATCCCAACACAAATGTATGGTGTAATGGGCACTAGCTCCATTACACCCGGTCCAACATAGATTTTTCCCTAATACCACATATTCATGGTGTGGGTGGTTTTTATCACCCATTACCCATGTAAAAATCACTCACTCCAACATAAATATGTGGTGTTGAATGCATTAAGATCATTGCACCTAATGCACCGTAGAATTACACGGCTTGTCATTGTCCGCCCACAAAAATCTTGATCAAATTTGCAATGATATGTTAAAGGTAGGTTTAATTCTCCACCGTCCGCCCACAAAAATCTTGATCAAATTTGCAATGATATGTTAAAGGGGAGTTTAATTCTCCACCAAAATGAAGACAGCAGTCAAAATTGGTGGACCCGAAAACTAAAATATCCTAGGTGATAAGCCTATGATTCTTTCACATCGGTGCTTTGTTTCATTCTACAACTCGGTCTAAGACACGAAAATTCTATAGTAAATCGAGGCTTTTGGTCCCGATCCTGCAAGCACTCTTGCATGAAAGAGTGAAATGTTAAAAGCATATAAATTACTTTGATCAAACAATGATTTGTGGACGTAGAATATTGGTCCTGGTCCATGATAGAATTACTCGTCTAGACACCCCCAAAAAGGATAATAACAAATGAAAAGAAAAAAAGCATTGGTCAGGTTAGGACCCAATCTAAAATGCAAGTTTGAATGGTTTCAGTTTGAGTCTCAAATTTAATCAGTTCTTGAAAGAGTGAAATGTTCAAAGCATATAAATCACTTTGATCAAACAGTGATTTGTGGACGTAGAATATTGGTCTTGGTCCATGATAGAATTATCCGTCTAAATACCCCCAAAAAGGATAAAAACAAAAGAAAAGAAAAAAACATTGGTCAGGTTAGGACCCAATCTAAAATGCAAGTTTGAATGGTTTCACTTTGAGTCTCAGATTTAATCGGTTCTTGAATTGGTTAGATCCCATTCCAATTGGATAGTTATAAGTTTTAAAGATTCAGAAAGATTTTCAAAAAGAAAGATGAAAATAGAATCATGTCGAATTATTATTTGAATAAATGCCCAGATCATAACTTGACTCGAATTTTTCTTTGATAGAACTTAAGCACATTGCTGGCCTAAGAAACCAGAATTTAAAACAAAAACATGGGTCGAACTTGGAGCAAATCAAATTTCAAGAAAGTTTAGGACCCTATCCAAGAAACTTGAGTTTGGATCCGCCAAAATGATACTTGTATTCTATTTATTCGAGACAATGAAATGAATAAACGTAACCAATCAATAATTCCAAATTCAGAATCTATGGATCGAATAAGATCCTAGCCCCCGCTTCAAATTTGAATGGTTTACTCGGTGGATCTTTAGTTGGTCCAAGTCCAACTATATGACTTTGCAATTGGAGGGGTGGTACTTGGCCGCTCTCGGAACTTGGGCTGCCGGGAGATTCACACCCTTCACGTGGATACATAATGGAGAGTCCCATGTGAATAATACATGGAGAAAAGTGTAGATCATCCCAGGAGTCCACATCTCGGAAGTGGCTAAGAATAACCCCGATTGAAAGTATGTTAATCGCCTGAAAAATATCCACTCATTGACATACAATAACACATGAAACACCCTCTTTACTTTTTAATTAGCTACAATCACAAAGAATTTTACAAGCGGATTGGACCATAAAATGAAAATGAATCAAATATGATCTATTAATGTAAATAAATTGAACTCGACGAAATTTACAAGCTCAAATTCAAGTGTGATATATCAAATCATGGTCGAGTTCGACAAGTTTATTTCTTATAAATGAACTCAAATGAGGAATGAGCTCAGTTTTGAGGCAACCTTGATGTTTTGCTCCTTTTTCCAAATCAAGCTCGAGCTTCAAATATTTAAAATCTTGTATTATAGAAAATTTTTTTGTTCTAATCGAGTCGAGCTAGATTGATTTTAATATAACTCACTCACACCGTGTTAAAAAAAAAAAAAAAAAAAAAAAACCCACCCATTCCAACTTTGAGCTAGAATTTTCCAAGTCCTTTTGTCTTCTCCCAAGTCCCAATCCATTGGTGGCCCACACCGTATTATATGGTCCGTCCATCCACCGCGCGCCCCTCTTATTACAGCGCCGCCTCATATCGCCAACAGATTACACAACTGTATCCCACGTGAAATTCTTTTAACTCGCGTTCTTACTAATAATTATCAACCCCCACAAATATCTGTGTTCATTTCCCCGCTACATTCCAATCCCACCCCACCCCCCAGATTTTGTCTATTTCTCCTATAAAAAATCATACGCCTACAAAACCATATTAACTGTTATAGGACTACAGGAAAAAAAAATATGTTACTGAAGAGCTCATCATCCCCAATATTGAATTCATGGCTAGCCCACAATTCCACAACCGGGTCAATCTCATCGCCGGAACCCGACACCCTGCCCCAGTTAACCAGAACCCGATCGGTCACCCTGACGACGTCGTTTGAGGAGAGCTATGGTAGAAGCTCTCCGATCACGTGTGATTCGGACCCCAAAGACCCGGCAAAGCACAAGAAGAACTTGAAGCTGCCGGTGATCCCCGAGCCCGCGAAAATCCAGGAGGTGGACCCCATTTTCCTGTCGAGCTCCGGCTTGGGCGCGGCGACGGCGGCGGTGGAGGAGAGGGAGAGTGTGAAGCAGACGCAGCTGGTCGGCGGCGGCGGCGGCTGCGGTGTGGGAGGTGGTAAGAGAGGGTCGAATGACAGATCGGGTTCGCATGATCCGGGAAATTGGCATAACCATTGGAGTACGGAGGCATACTATGAGACGATGATTGAGGCTAATCCTGGGAATTCTCTCTTGTTAGCAAATTATGCTAAGTTCTTGAAAGAGGTACTTTCTATATTTAATTATGAACAACATGTTTGGTTAATGTTATACCTTCTAACGAATAGAGTCGAGCCAATGACGTGTTTGTTCAGACTTATTTGAAATATTAACGAGCTTTCAAATTTTTGTTTGAGCTTAGTTTGATTGTTTAATGAAACCAACTCAATCGAGCTTTAATTGAACCGCGAATTGAGTTTGAGTAGTTTGTTTTCTTGCAAGTATACTAATTGAGCCCGAGCTTCAATAATCATAGAACAATAAAAAGATGTTCAATCCTGTTTGTTATTAAACGAGCTTTTAACGATCGGTATCGAGTTTGTCAAGCATCTTTATTCATTCTTCAGCCCTAAATGAAATCCACTGTCGTAAAAAAAACTTAAATTCGACTGAACTCGGACCGATTTAGAATTTCCCCCGTTGGGTTGAAACTTGAATTGAGAACTATTTTATGGGTTGTAGGTTAAGGGAGACTTTGCAAAAGCCGAGGAGTATTGTGGAAGAGCAATTTTGGCAAACCCAAGTGATGGGAATGTGTTATCACTGTATGCTGAGCTGATATGGCAGACGCAAAAAGATGCAGCTAGAGCTGAGACTTATTTTGATCAAGCTGTTAAAACTGAACCCAATGACTGGTGAGAACTTCATTCTTCATTTTGCGTTTATAGATTTTACTTTTGTATTTGTGGCGATTTGCTGGTATATCTCGTATAAGAACGGGTGTTCTTACGAATTACGAGCTCTCTCACCCCAAGTATTGGAACAAGCACATACATCCATGTGTAAGGTCCACTTTATAACTGTATTAGAGCTTGGGAGTTACGGCTGCTCCTAAGAATCACTCTACAAGTAGATACTGCATATTCGTGTTTACACCTCTAGCAACTCATGAAGGATTCCCATAATTTTGAGCAACAGAAAGGTACTAGGACCTAGCGACGATCCAGTTGTAAGAGCCCGTTCCGTCCTCTTTTGTGTGATCTCGTTTGGACTTTTTTGCGTCACAAAACTACGTTTTGGCAAAGCTGGAAATTCAAGCTTTTCTCGTAATAAATTATACAAGAATCAATTTTCTTATGCAACATCTGTGCCAAACTCACCCTAAATTGTTGTGTGACATTTCCCAAAATTATCGACTTTGGGTTAGTCTTAGGAGGTCTCGGGAGGTTAGATCCCAAAACAATCAGAACCATCTGTATATGGGAATCCTCCTATGGCCTCCATCTGAAGTTCTCATTGAATATTGGTTTGCACTTTTGCTTTTCTAAAACTTTGCAAACATTAATGTCCTTGCAGTTATGTGCTGGCTTCATATGCTCGATTTTTGTGGGATGCCGAGGATGACGAAGAAGAAGAGGAGGAGAACAAAAGCCATTATGGAGTCGAGATGAAGAATTCGTCTTCTAAGTTATTGCAGAAAGAATCTCATTGGGCCCCTCTTGCTGCAGCTTCTTGATCGAACGCCTCGTTGTATATTAGCTTACTTTTGTGTTGATATGGTACTGATGAAGTGCATATGAAAGACTTGGCAAAAAACGAAAGTACTGATGAAGGGCATATGAAACGACTTGGCAAAAAACGAAAGTACTGATGAAGTGCATATGAAAGACTTGGCAAAAAACGAAAGTGCAGATGGAAGAGCTTGCGGAAGCATATATAAATTTTGCATCTTGGTCTGTTGTGTTGTAAATATAGAAGAAACACAAGATTTTGACTCTTAACTTCTTATATCAAAATAATAATGGTATGTAAAAAAAATAATGATAATAACAATGGAAAATTTTGTGACGCCTATTCGGGTAGTTGTGATTCGTTGTGTGTGTATATGATGATGTTATAAAATAAATGGCGACAAAGTAGCTCTTGTTTTGTTCTTTTGGCACTAGAAACAATTATTCAAGGTGGTTTGGCTTCCAACAAGGAGGAACCATGTTCAAAATCGTTTGTATGAACTATTTATATGTGTACTTGAGGATTTTAAGCTTTCTTGGCACTTTGGTGGGACTGTAGTGATGAACACATTATTTGAGCATTGGTTTTATATTTGTTTCTGTGAGGTTTTTTTTTTTGGACATCTTGCTCGGCTGTTGCCGACTTTGAACAGTAAGTTATGATTTTTATATTCACGTGAGGATGAAGATTTTTGTGGAATCTTTGGTCTGAGGAGCTCCCAACTATCGTTCGAGTTGTATAGTCATTTTCAATTATAAAACAAACTAAACGTAAGTGGTTTAGCCCTTCTTTCATTTTTTTGGGACTAGAGTAACTAGACAATGGAAGCTCTTGAGTAGACATTTGAAACAAGTTTTATGAAAACACTTGTATAGATCGGTCTTGAACCCCACTCATGTACTTGTGGTCGGGAATAAAGCAATCACATATCATTTGATTTTTAATTAAAAAACATGTGATGTGGTTTTTTCTCAATCACATGATGCATGAGTGGGGTCCAAGACCAGATCTATATAAATATTTTTCAAGTTTTACCACCTCATTAAAATATCTTCTTGTTTTTTCCTTGTGGATGTGAGGTCTTCTCCAATTAGTTGATGCTAACAAATAGGGGTCCCAACCAGTGGAATTTTGGCAAAACATAGACTTTACATCAAATTCTCAACCATACGTGATGAGCTCTTTGTGAAAGATCTTTTTGGTTTTTTCAAATAACTTGCCTTTTTGTCAAGAAAAAATTATCTTTGAACTCCAAGTATTCTTAGTGCATTACACTCTCTAAATTTCAATTATCTCCGGAAAATCTCTAGTCTGAACCTAATTAGATAATTATGTATTATGCCGTGTGAATTTTATGATGGTTTAGTTGTGTCATTATTTCAATTGAGATAAAATATTTTCTTTTGTAGTTTTGTCATTACGGTCTTAAATAATGCATATCCATCCATGTCTTGAACTCTTACCTTGGTGGCATTAGTTAGCGTCTTAAAAAGAGGTTTGACCTAAGTGGGAGAGACTCTAATCGCTGAAGAAAAAGCTCAAAGATTCTATCCAAAAGCCTCTTGAGAGAGATCTCGTAGTCGTGCCTAAATATTTAAAGAGATCAATCTTATACTGGAATTGAACATACTTCGGGAAATGAAAAGAAAAATGAGAAAAATAAACCCTTCAGAATATCTTTGTAATGGATCAGAGCATCATGCCCAATCCAATTTGAGATTTATTCCTGTATGGGCCAGCCCAATCTAATTCAAAATCTGTGGTCCTAAATTCAGATCCGACCCATATTAAGCAGACACGTAACAACATAACAACCACCGACCCGACTCATCAGGCATCATCCTCTGCATCACACCCCATTAAATATTCCCATAATCCTCATCCGGACCTCAAACCCCTCTCTCCAATCCAGTTAATAAATCATTTCAGAAACGTTATCCTTTGTGCACCCCCACTCAACCCCACTCTCCCCATCGCCACGCGATCTCACACGCCACTATCCCACGTTCCAAAGTCCACCGTGCCCAACACCGCCTAACGCAGCGCGTAAGCTCTCACTATTACAAGAGAGAGAGAAATTTAAAATCCACCACAAGATCACAACAAAATCCTCAAAACCCACTCCAGATTCCTACACGTGTCCTGGTCCAGAATCCTCCTTCAAAACGAGGCTATCAGAAACTGCTCTTAACGGTCAAATCCACGACTCGTACCCATACCACGTGTCCCTCGTAAGGTTTGATGAAAAAAATCCTTCTGTCCCTTTTGAGGTCACTTTAGCATTACCATTCACACCCTTACAAAGAAAATTAGGCGTCGTGGCGGTTAAGGTTTGAGAGCATATTCTTGCAGTGTGTGTGAGAGAGAGGTAGCTGGGAAAAATCTCCGTTTGCTTAATTTGGTTGTACCTTTTGTCTCGATTTTTGTACTTTTGGAAGCTATTTTTCTGTTTTTTTTTTTTGGTTTTGTAGGAGATAAGAGTATGGCTGGTTTCGGTGACGACGTCGTTTCAATGGAGCTTCCTGCACCTGGTTCTTGGAAAAAATTGGTATTTTTCTTCTTTTTTTTTTTCAGCTTAATTTTTTCGCCTGTTTGATTTTCGATTCAGCTGAGGTTATGAGCTTTGCCTTTCCTTGTTTTCTGAGTTCTTGTGGATTTTTTTTGTAATAGAACTGTTAGGGTTACATTTTCTTACAGGAATATTTTTCTCTCGATTTTTGCTTAATTTTTAGGGAAATTCTAGCCGGCTTCCTGCTCGGCCTTTTAACAAGTGTTTATCACGAGCTGATGTGTTCAATCACATGACAAGTATACTTGACTCACTTTGTGAGATACACTTGGGTGCGGTCGAGGGGAGCGAGGTGGAATTTCCCTAATTTTTATAAATGATATTTTTTGGCTTTGTATTTTTCTTTTTGATTGAGGACGTGTTTGCTAATAGATTTCTGGTTTAATTTTATTTTTGAGGTTGTGAGAGTAAACTAGGTCTTCTTTCGGACAAACTAGTTTAAATTGAGGATAATCACGAGATTAGCTGCTAACTGGCTTGGTCTTTGATTTTATTTTTATTTTTTTTGGTGTGTGTGTGTTAATCAGATTGTGTCTAAAAGTGGGCATTGGGCGTCTTTTGTATAATTTAAGAAGAGAAATCAAATTTTCTAGGTTATTGTTAATCGTAACGTGTACGGGCCCATTCGTGTTGAAGGTTTTGGAAAAAGGAAAAATACCTTGAGCTTGTTACTAAGAGGGACTCCTACTTGAGGAGTATACCTATTTTTACTATTTCTGAATAAATGAGAACACCCCTTTCTATCCTTCCATTTTCCGGTTTTGATTTGTACTCTGTTCTTTGTTTATAAAACTAATTTCAAAAGTGTTGTGGAAATCTATGATCAATTTTCTCGCTGTATTATGTGTTTCTAAATTTAAATTTCTGTCGATAAGAATGTGTCATTACTACGAGCAAGGACATAGCCAAGATTTTCTATCTTGGGGGGCAAAAAAGAAAAAAAAAACGGAGGGTGGATGGGTTGGGAACTTGATAATTTTTTTTTTATTGGGTGACTGCGGGGGGGGGGGGTGGTAATCTTAATGTTCCACGACCCTACTTTGGTACTACTGAAGTGGGTAGCATCTCCTGATCCCAACTTATAGTATTGTGGCAAGTGAGGCTCATATGTTATTATCTTTAGTTTGGTTCCTGAATACTTGGCAGGATATTATGACGTGCCTAAATAACCTATCTTCGTCTTTTTCGCGTAGCTACAATTCTTGGCTGAGATCAAGAAATGACATTCTTTATCCGTAATTGTAGTAATCAATCGGTAAGACTATAATTCACTGAACAACAACTATTGTAGTAAATGACCTATTTGATTCTGCGGAGTGGGTCTCGAAGAGGGTGTTATAACTTTTTTCTGTATCCCTTGGTGTCAAATTGTGATTTTCATGAGATAACCGAACCTTCTTGTTCTTTCCTGTCCAAGAATAAATGTGTATAGTCCTGTCTTTATATATTTCTGCGTATTATAAGTACACATTGGCTTAGTTGCTTATGAGGTGATGTCTATCTTGAATAGTGTAGAATGTATATAGATTTCTCTGTTTTGGTTAAATCTGTCACATTATTATACAGTTATCATAATAAGCTAGTTATTTAAGTGGCGATACTATAAGATGGTCTTGTAAGAAAAATTTACCTTAACGTAAAAATAAAGAAGCAAATTTTTGGAAGAGTCAAGCAATCGTTTCATTATTGGATACTAGGTTTTGAACAATTAGTTTCATCTCTGGATAGGCTCTAATTATCGTTTCGTTATCGGATACTACGTCTCTAAACAATTAGCCTCATCTATAGGCTAGAATTATGATGGTGCTTAATATCTGGTGTGATGTAGAACGCCTTCGTATTTAAGTTGTGATTTTGAAACTTGCAGTTTATCATCTTTTGTATTGTTACAGAAGGATTGAGCGAGGACCGTATGTTTATTGACAATTTGTTACCTATATCCTGTATTTGTTATATATGTGCATGAATCTTTTTATTTGTTGGTATTTTACTTTTTTTCAAAGTATTATTTTATGGGCTAATCACCGTAAATGGGAAAATTCTTCTATAAACCCACTATTTTGAGGTCCAAAGGGTAGCAGCAAATACATTCTGCGCTGTTGAAACATAATCAGCATCCTTTGGTATACCCACCAGCGGGTGCATACAAGAATCTTACCCGTAAATGCTGCTATTTATAATAAAAGTGTTGACATCCGACATGCTTCGTTACACACTTTCTGATATTCCTATGCAGTACTTGCCAAAGAAGGGCGGAACACCGAAGAAGAATGAGATTCTTTTCGTCGCCCCCACCGGGGAGGAGATTAGCACACGCAGACAGCTGGAGCAGTATCTAAAAGCTCACTCGGGAAACCCTTCGATTTCAGAATTTGATTGGAGCACCGGTGAAACTCCAAGAAGATCAGCCAGGATCAGTGAGAAGGTCAAGGCAACGCCTCCATCCAAAGAGAGCGAGCCACCAAAGAAACGGGGCAGAAGATCATCACTTGTGAAGAAGGACAAAGAGATGGAAGCAGGAAAACAAGAAGACACTGAAATGCAAGATTCGAGAACTGATGATAAGAGAGATGAAGAAAAGGTAACCGAGGCCAATAATGAGGTCAAATTACAGGAAGATAAGAAAAGTGAGCCGGAGGCTAAGTTTGAAGAGACAGGCCCAGAGGAAAACGTCATGGCCCCCACGGATGATGTTCAAAAGAAGGGTGAGAAGGCAGACACGGGCGACAATCATGAGCCAACTGAAAAAGCTAACGGTACCGAAAAATCTCCGAATGTGGAGGAGAAAATTGAAGATAAGAAAGGTGAGCCCGAGGCTAAGTTTGAGGAATCGGGCTCAGAGGAAACCGTCACGGGCCCCACGGATGATGTTCAAAAGAACAACGAGAAGGTTGACACGGTCGAGAATCATGAGCCGACCGAAAAGGCCAACAGTACGGAAAAATCTCCAAATGTGGAAGAAAAAATTGATGATAATCAGGGCCCAGGATTTGTAGGGACCGAGGACAGTAAACAGGATAAGCTGGATGATCAAAATGGGATAAAGAGTGCTGCTGCGGAGATGATCAACAGGACGGGACCTGGATCGACCGGAGAAATGAATGGAGTTCAGGAGAATAATGGGAAAACAAGTTTGCAGTTTGAGGAGCAAGAAAAGAATTTGAAAGGGGATTTCGTGGAGGCGGCGAGGTGAATGTTTGACGGGTGCTTGTTCGACTCCTGTTAGTAGTCGTCTAATGTAATATTATATAGTCTGTTGATTTAGTGTTATTGTTACCTCTTTTGCTTCTTCGATGTATCGTATTGACTTTATGATGAACTTCTAATGATAAGTAGGGGTTTAAGTTAGATTTGTTTCTGGATTAGGGAGTTATTTTCTCACATTTGTAGATTTTGTTGTACGGGAGGAGAACTTGTTATTTGTAGAAATGATGTGATGCTATGACACCATCTTTGTTTAACAATGTTCATTTGATGTTTATTAGTATTTATCATGTTAAATGGTGGAGCTTCATTCTTTTTTCGAGTTTGTTTTGATGATTCAGATGCTCTTGTTGTGCCTCAACTCTCTGTTTCTGTTTCGATCCAGGTGGACTCTTTTGATCCTGATCTGCCTTGTTGATTAATAATATTTAGCACTAAATCATAAAAAGTACTCGCACTTTAGTTTCCTTTGGAATGAATTGACAAAATCGTCCATTAGTGGATGAGTAAATATTGATATACTATTTTATAATAAATACTATATATTATGTAATTGAAAATTTTATTTTACATACACGGGTGAAGCATTAACATCCATGTGGTACTTCTTGTGTGTGTTTTTTTTTAACTTCTTTAACATCTCTGTTAACGGACTGGACTGAAATATTATTTTATGCTTCATTTTTATTTCTTATTTATATATTTTATCTTAAATTAATAACACATGAAATAGTAATAAATACTTCTATTTGCTTGCAAATAGAAGCATTATCAAATATTAAATTGACCATAAAATATTATTTGCATTTATATACGGTACTTTAAGTTTATTGACCATAAAATATACACAGAAAATAATTTTTTAAATATATTAATGTTTAACTCATTCAAATTTTATTGATCCGTTCTTATATATGTAATTTTATATTTATACTGAAAGCATCATTCGTCTATATAATTCATTTTTTACGAAGTAGAACGGTTTATACTAACTACTCAGACACCATGTCGGGACGCTTGTGTTTAACTCAGCGTTTCAAACAAATTCATAGCAAAAAGATAAACTACAATCACCGACACACGACTAGGCCCAGTCCGACCACCCTGATATGCACGTGTCGCGATGCAGGCGGCACGAGCAGTCTCTCTATTTGTTTTTGAATTCAAGTCTACAAGGAGTTAATATGTTTATAAATATATTTCCACTTCCTTAGGATTCTCATTTGGGAAATGAAACTTTCCTTTCATAAGAGACAAAAGATTCTCTTTTATAAATGTCCAAATGTACTCATATTTTCTTGTTTTTCCAATATGGGATACACATCAAATAAGAGAAACTCACTTATGAATAAGAAAATTCCAACATGGAGGAGGCTTCATCCTCACTATATACATTTGAGAGTGATAATCATCATGGGACCTTTGAACTCGGGACCTCCCAAGTATCATGCCGACGATGAAAAACTTGCGTAGCCATTTTCAATATAAAACAAACTACACATAAGTGGTTTAGTCCTCCTTTCATTTTCTTAGGACTAGACAATTGGAGGTCTTGAGGAGACATTTGAAATAAGTTGTACTACCTCATTAAAATATCTTCTTGTTTTCCAATTGATATTTCATGTTCATTTGATGCTATTACTATTTGCTTATTAAACGGCAGGGTAATTGTGTTTTGCATTATTAATTGTTCGTGTTAAAGTTTGTTTTGGATAATTATTACTGTAGAATATCTTTATAATTTATGAAGTAGAAAGACTTATATCTTTTCCTGTATAATGAATAGTCTAGCTACGTCAATAAAGATAAATATCAAGTTAGGTTTTGTCTATCAATGACAACCACCTATCACTTACAAAATAAGAGGTCAAGTTTTATCCCTATATATGCTCCTACCGTGTGAACAAAAAAAAAAAAGAAGGGTTTAGGCCTTACTTGGATGGCCCTCTCTAGTCTCTACTATGAAAAAAAATACTTTCTACACTACGATTCTTATCCCTAAAAATACTTTTTTTCACTTTTATTATCAAAAAAATTCTCCAAAATAGATATGTCATCCAGTGAACTCGTTAGTTTCTATCTTTTGCTTCCTCTCTCTTTTTGTAAGCACCTTTATATATATATATATATATCCATCTTTCTAGAATCCACGTTATCACATATAATAAATTCAAATAAAAGCATTGAAATAATTAAAATATCGTACTTAAAAACTACGTTATCGGGAGCGATGGTGGGAACGTCGTAAATCTAAAATTACTTAAGAAAGTGAATGTCTTAAAGCATATATTCATAGAATAAAAATAAAATAATTGTTGTAAATTAGTCCACTGAATTGTATTTTGGGATTATTTCATATCGTAGCATGGAAAATTCAAATTCAAGTATAATATGGTCGACCTCAAATACAATTCAGAAGACAAATGTTTTATACTAGCTAATATATATATATAATGGGCGAGTAAATTATATTTTGATTTGGACCAGCCAACTTGATCCTAAATCACAATATTACAGAAATAAATCAAAAAATTTATTAAGGTGAAAAATAAGGATCCTTATTAGAGGGCTCCTCCACACACACATTAGTTCCATTCTCACCATTACCATCAGCACCATGAATCTGGTCAAGGACCAAAACCAACCCCATCGCAAACGCGCCATCAAACCCCGCCTTCACAGAGAGTACGAAAACGTCTTTTTCAAGCATGACATTTGTGAAAGAGACCACCTTGCGGCTAATCTCCGCCACCACTTCTTTCTCCGCGTTCAAAATTGTGCACTTCCGGCAGCCGAAGGAGCCTTCAATCTGGTACTCCGCCCTTGGATTGCTGTACACCTCCACCGTCATTCCTGATCCTGACCGTCCGATCATTGAGGATCTACGCACGCTGAATAGAGGTTTCTGTCCAGATCTCTCTCCGGCGAAGCCTTCCCACCGCTGATGCAAGCTCGGCCTCTGGAACAAAATCAGTGATATATATATATATATATATATATATAATTCAGTGTTTGTTTTGTCACAAACAAACAGATGGGACGAGCACAGAATAAAAGATAAAACGACGTAGTAAATTGTATTTACGTGGTTAGGTGGGAGAGAGAATTTAACATTAACATGTCAGAAGTTCTCACTAAACATATAGATATATATATATATACATATAGTCCCCCCAGATGTTTTTTTTTGCTGTTCATCTTGAGATCTTACTTTATTTGGGTGTAGTCTAAGACTGTAATTAAGAGATATCACTCACAAGTCACAACAGACAAGGCAGTGAGTACTGATTTATAAGTTACCTTGCGACGGACGGTGAGGATGCATCGACCGGAGGCGTCCACCAGAACCAGCTCACCGGCGTCTCCTGAGTCGGGGCCATAGGAATCGACACGGAAGGCGCGTACGCCTTTGGAGTCGTAGGCGGTGAATCCATCTCCGGGGAAGAAAAGCGAGGTTTTCAGCACAGTCAGATGTGTTTCTTCTCCGTATACAAATCCTCCTTCCACGATAGGTCTGGTGTTCATGGTTTTGTTAGGGTTTCTTGTCCTCGGAGAACGACTGAGCATGATACTTTTATGATGATTTTGATTTCTTCTTTGAAATCAATCTGGAGGATATTGATTGACCAATGAGTGGCTTTTATATGTTTACTACAGTAGTAGAAGGTGATTTATATATAATTGATGTGGGTTTAATTTAACTTTTAGTAAAACTCCTCGTACTAGTAGCTCACAAGATGCATCGCCTAAGGTTATTTAAAATATTTTATAAGCTTCTACATCTTATAAAATATTTTAGGAGCTTATAAAATATAACATGCATATTATAAAATGTTTTAAAAAAGGTGGGATTAGTTTATTTTTTTAAAAACAACTTATAAGACCTAAACATTTTATTTTTTTATCTTATAAACTGTTTTTTTTTAAATTACCAAACAAAGTTACAGAGCTTATAAGTTTTAAAACATCTTATAAGATATTTAGAGGACTTTATAAATTTAGCCAAACACCCTCTTAAGAGAATTACAATTTTAGTTCACATTCTAATTTATGGACTTGACAAAAATAATTTTAAATGTTCCATTTTTAAATAAATTTGGTCTCTACCGTTAACTTTTCATCCAAAAACTAATTGAATGACCTCATGTGAGAGCTCAAATTCTGAAAAATTGGTCGATATTTGCGCTGAAAACATCAATTGCACAAGCTCCGCTTTTATTAAATTACATGGAAAATTCCTAATTAGGGTTTATAAAAAATGAGAATTTTTCACAGCAAAAATAACTCTCGGACGCCTCTCTCTCTCTCTCTCTCTCTCTCTCTCTCTCTCTCTCTCTCTCTCCCCGCCTATCTAAATCCTAGCATTCTTTTTATTTTCTATTTTCCTTTGTCGGCGATGGCTGGGTGAAGCAGTCGTCTACTTCACCACTATTACCATCATCGTACTTCACCAACTGTTACCACCATCGTCGGCGGGTTGGGTTGGGTTGGGTTGGGTTGGAGCACCCTTCTTCAAGTTGTACATCACTTCTTCAAATTTGACGAGACGGATATGGATCTAAAGAGACAAACAGGTCTGAAAAGATGAAGACGGGTGATACATAAGTTTTTATATAGCGTTTTAGATATTTTATTTAGTATTTTATTTTCTCTCGTATGAGAGTTTGCTTTCTCTCTCGAATGAGAGTTTCATCTCTCCTTAAATAGGAGTTGCACAAGAATTTTCTTGTGTTCGTTTGTGAGTTCTTAAAATTTGTTATCTTCAAGAACTTGATAGTTGATGTTTCAGATGTTCTTACTACATCGTTTGAGTCGATATTAATTGTATTATTCCAGGCGTTGTAAACTTTCGATTGAATGATATAAAAAACCGATTTTTTTTTGGAACAAATAAGCGTTTGTATTAACTTCAAAAGACTTTACATCAATCTCCAGGCATACCTGGGTCAAAACAAAAAACGATCAACACCTACACATCGCCAAACCTACTTCGTATTATATCCCAAATTCTATCCACTATCGTATTAACAGAGCTACACTCTTTAGTAAAAAGACGCCTATTTCTTTCTAACCACACATAGTATGCTATTGCTGCAAAAAGAGCTCTTTTTTTACAACTTAACTCAGATTTACCTTTACTGATTCGCACTCCCCATTTGACATTGTCATCGCAATTGTTCCTTGTGCAAGTAAGTCCCAATTTCTGCCAACTCTTGCTCATGACTTCTGCTGTGAACTCGCACTGGTAAAATAAATGACTTCTGCATTCCTCCACTTTAGAGCAAAAAACACAAGTGACATCCTCAATATTTTTCCATTTTGCAATTCTATCCTTAGTCTTCATTTTGTCCAGAAGAGCAAACCATAGGATAATACGGTGTCTCGCCATTGGCCCCTTCCCCCACACTAATTTGTACCAATCAACTTCATCCTAATGTTCAATGACATGTTCATAGGCTTTTTTAATCGAAAACAGTCCATATTTCCATGTATTTTGTGTTCTATCCACAACATCGAAAAATATGTCTCTAATTGTAAGGAGCCTTTTCCAGAACCATGAAGTTGTACTTTTCGCTTCTACATCCCACACTGTTCCTGTTTTTATGTAGTATGCATTCACCCATTTAATCCAAAGCGAATCTGCTTTTGTGGCTATGTTCCAAATATGCTTAAAGATTGCAGCTACATTCCATTGACTGAGGGAAATTATCCCAACTCCACCCTCTTGTTTTGGCACACATAAATTCTTCCAACTAATAGCCGCATTACACCTGCCATGAGCTCTACCAGTCCACAAAAAAAAAAGTCTACACAATCTTTCAACTTCATACACTACTGTCAGGGGTAATGGGAAGATCTGATTCCAGTACATCTGGACACCAAAAATAACAGCTTTAATTAAGAGGATTCTACCTGCGAAGGATAAGTATTTGGCTGTCCATGTAGTAATCCTTTTAATTATTTTTTCAATGAGGCCTTGGCAGTTCTTCACTGTAAGTCTGGAGGAAATAAGAGGCACACCAAGATACCTGGCATCTCCCCTTCAACATAGCCAGTAGCCAACAACAATTGATTTCTCAACTCTACCGATGCACCCCCACATATAATCTGGCTTTTATCCAAGTTAGCTTGCAACCCAGAGATCTCAGAGAATTTCCCAAAACAGGTAGTAATCTTACAAACAGATTTTTCCTCTCCTTTGCAAAACATCATTAGATCATCTGCGAAGCACAGATTGATTAAGCCCACTCTCTTACATTTGGGATGAAATTTAAAATCAGGGTCCTTATGGAGCAATTTGAAACTTCTAGTCAGATAATCCATTACCAATACAAAGAGATAAGGGGACATAGGATCCCCTTGCCTCAAACCCCTTCTGCCTTGAAAGTACCCAAAAACAGATCCATGCATCATAATTGAAAATTTGGCAGTCGATACACATAACATAATGAACTTTGTAAATTCAGTAGGGAAACCATAAGCCAATAACACCATTTCCAAGAACGCCCAGTTAACTGTATCATATGCCTTCCTTATGTCAACCTTCATCACAACTCGTGGTGTTATCCCCTTTCTTTTATAGCCTTTTACCAGCTCATGGCATGGGACAACATTATCCACTATTGTTCTTCCATTGATGAAAGCCCCTTAAGCTTGATCAACAATCAGTGGCAAGACCCCCTTTAATCTGTTACATATAAGTTTAGAGATCACCTTATATATAACAGAGCAACATGAAATGGGCCTATAATCTCCCACACTGGATGGATTAGGGTTTATAAAACTGATTTTCGTTTTAAGAAAAATGAGAATTTTCAAAAATCAAGTTTTTTGTCAAATTAGATTTACAAAAAAGTTTGAGGAAATTTGAGTTGAATTATAGTTCGAATGGTGTGATTTTGGGAGAATTTATTGTTACACTTAGAGTTTTTGCTGAAATAATGAAATGAGGTGAAGTTCCACCCATTTCTCCCAATTTGAGATCATTGCGTTGGTTTTTGGACGAAAAATCAACGGCAGTGATCAAATATATTTAAAATTGCAACATTTATGACCATTTTTGTCGAGTCCAATAAATGTAGACCAAAACCATTTTAGTGGTAAAGTTCACGGACCGAAAGTGTAATTCTCCCCAATATCTTTTCAAAAAATACATTTATTCCGTAATTTAACAAAATTGAACACATTTAGTCATTTATGTTTGAATAAACACATTTACTCCTTCAACTACAGGAAATGTTCGATTTTGATCCTAAATTGACTCGCCAGACATTTCTCCATGTCGGTCTGACATGTATTGCCCCCAAAAGTTTGAACATATATTTTTTTGGGGGAGGGGGGGGGGGGGGAACCACTTCAATATCCCCAGAATTGCATGAACCATAGTTTCATCTCTTCCAAATCAATTCTTCTACTACTGAACCTCAGATCCTTTTTAATTATATAGCTTTGATTTTTCATCTCTTCAAACATTTCGACCCTAAAATCAAAATTTCCCCTCATTTACCCCAAAATTTCCAAATCAAACATACCTTAATTTCGGACTAGATGAGGGTCGCGCCTAGTTAGGACTAAAATTAATTTTTTCCTATAATTGCATGACTAAATGTGTTTATTCAAATATAAAGAACTAAATGTGTACATTAAAAAGATAATGATTATTTTTCAAATTCTATTTTCTATTTTTTTTCATTACAATTTTTTGAAGATTTCAACGACTCTTTCCCAACTAAAAATAAATTTTAAAATTCAACTTTGATTTTAACTACATACTTACCTATTAAGAAATGCATTCACTACTTCACATTAGCACTTATTAATAAGGGATAATAGCAGACACCCCCCTCAGTTATGGGGTGATGTGCACTTTGCTCCCCAATTTATTGAAATGTGCGATTTACCCTCTCACTTATAAAAAATGTACACTTCACTCCTTCGGGCAGCTTGGGCAAATTCAGGCACTACACTTATCATAAAAATTGGACTTTTGTCCCCTGACTTATGTATTTTTGTAGCATTTTGCCCCCTGACTTATCTGTTTTGTAGCACTTTGCCCCTGCCCGAGAGAGTGAAGTGCACATTTTTTATAAGTGAGGGGGTAAATTGCACATTTTAATAAATTAGGAAACAAAGTACATATCACCTCATAACTGAGAGGGGTGTCTGCTATTATTCCTATTAATAATTGTCTACTCTAACTATTCTTTTCTTTTCTTTCTAACTTTACCTTTTTTTAATCACATAATCAATAGTTTTAAACGTCATGTATATAGTAAATCACACTTGATTTGACACATTTTATTAATCTTACCAATTTTTTAAAATCATAAATAAAATTAATTACCATCACATTATTTTCACCTACTCATTATACATATTTTCCCATAAATTTTCTAAAAGAACACCCTAGAGACAAAAGACATGACATGACCGTAGGCATTGCTTTTCCCACGTGGCACACATGCTGAAATCACCTGTTTGTCCGGCTTTGTATGATCAAAATCTAACTTTAATGTACATGCATCTGGTCCACAACTCCACGTATATGATTGGTGACCAACGATTTTTCAAAAAAATATAGGAATAATTGCATAAAACTCGTGTTATTTCGAAAATATTAAAAAATTATGTATTAACGAAATAGGCTAATTACTCCCCTATATTCTTAAAAAATATGCAAAAAAGCCAAATTTTGTTAAAAAAAATAGAAGAAAATATGTGTTTTTTGGATGAATTAACACTATCTACCTTTTATAAAGTATGAAAAGTATATAAATAATAAATGAGCATATCGATAAAGGTGAAAAACATGAAAAACACGCTCATTTTTTAATGAATTTGGCTTTTTTCACACTTTTTAAGAAAATAAGGATGTGATTAGCTTATTTCGTTTACATAGAGGGGGTTTTTAGCATTTTTAAAATAATACAAGGGGGTTTTATGCAATTGCCCAAAAATGTATGATGGCCGACGAGAACGCTATTTTTCAATTCTATTTTCTTTTCTTACTTTATTTATTCAATTTATTTATCTAAGTTGACTTTTTTTGAACAAATTATCTAAGTTGACTTTAGTGTGTTTTGACTTTTGACAATGGGCAAGTAGCCTAAAGCTTAACCAATAGAACATCGTTTTTTGTTTGGTCGACGTTTGACAGTGGTTTAAAGTTAAAACAGTGTTTCTATTTTTGAAATTAAACTACTATAGTCTATCTTTTTTTCTTTTTTCTTTCTGAGATATACTGTAGTCTATCTTAAAATTATAAAAGTTTGTAATTACAGTGTTTATCATGTTTATTAATATCATCAATATTAATTAAATATTTTAAGATTCTCCGAATTATTTGGTATTGAATTTACAAAGACAATTAAGTTAACTAATCAAATTCATATAGTGTAATTTATTTATTTTTGGTTGCATATCAAGATAAGATAAAAAAAATCAAGAAAACCAAAAAGTTGGTCATCAGTACCATCTAACGCCTATTATATATCCATATAAAATTTCTCCTGATAAATAAGGTGAGTTTGTTATCGCAAGAATAACTTAATTAATTAGTTTTTCGAAATAAAATTATGAAGTGTAGAACATTCACATGGTAAAGAACAAATATACAAATAGGTATAATATACTTGTGAAGACAAAAAGAATATTATAATCTCGATATTTTCCTTTATGATCTCGTCCTACTCAAATATGTAAAGAATTTATTCGAATAACATTAAATGCAGCAGCTTGAAATTTTTCTCAGAGTCATACTTAGGGTTTGTGGGACCATAGAATTCCCGACATTAAGACGGGTAAATATAATTAAGGACTTAATAGGTTGGTATATTCATTCCTGAAAAATTAAGTCTTATTTAGTGGGTCTGTCCATCCTTGAAAAATAAATTTTTCAGAGAAAATTCTCTGAAAAATCTATTTTGTTGACATGCTATCAAGACTTTGTTATAAAAAAAAGTCTCAAAGTTTTTATTTTAAAAATTAGCTAATTTTCCGACAAATTCTTGCAAAATAAAAGAAAAAATAAACTTCTACTATTTATAGTTTGACAGTTAGCTTCTTTTGACTATTTCTCAACATGGAGAATGAAATTAATCATATATTCTTATGTAAAATAACACCAACGTGCAAAATAAGATCTATTTTTGCCTATTTTTTATGTCTAAATTGATAAGTTTAACTAAGATTTGTTTACAATCTAAACACCAATTCAACCAAATTTTTCACATAAAAAAAAATATATCAATCAACTATAATCATTACATGGTTTTCTCTAAAAAATAACTCATTCAGACACATGTTTAACACCACTACTCTTATCTTTATAAAAATATCTTTCTCTACTCTTTTACAGAAAAGAATTCTTAGAGATGGATATGCCATCCAATTAAATCTTATTTATAGAGAAAATTATCTGAAAAGCGCACTTGAATGGCATGCTATTAGGGCTGTAAACCTGTCGAGTCAACTTGAGCAAGTTGGTGTTTAAGCTTGTTTGAATTATCATCGAGTTTCAGATTTTGTGTTTAAGTTTGTGTTAGAAATCAATTTTAATGTTAGAAGTTTTGAAAATTTGACTTAGGTTAGACCACAAATTATGCAAGTTTAATTTTACTAGAATCATGTATATGATTTGAAAATTAGACTCTTTATAAGCTTTTATCTTATTTAGATTTTAGGCTAAGTGATTGAACGCTGGTAGCATTGATAGAATTTTAGGTGAGTCTGTCAAGCTAAAGTCGAAGATCAACGCTTGAAGTCTAGAAGAGATCATCTTATCAGCGTCGAAGCCTTGACTAAGCTGTAAAGATTATTTAGTGTCGAGGTAGCGTCCAATGATGTACTATTTTGACCTGAATTAATTCCTATATCCAGATGGAGTTTAATGTAATAACAGCTTTGAAAACCTAAGCAATTAAGTGAAAACCTTTGAATGCTTCCCAACTTTTTATACTTGAGAAGATTAAAATCTTCCCTTGTGCAACTCGTGATACAAGCTCTATAAACTTGATTCTACTCAAATCAAGTGACCAAATCTTCGTTATAAGTTAATTTTTAAAACTGTCTTCAGTCAACGTGTTTCAGTATCGAGTTTTTATTGAAGCGCCAAAAATTTGATACGAAAATTTTTTGAAGTTTGAAAAACTTCAGGGTCTATTCACCCCCACCTCATGTATTTAAGTGTTAAGTGACCGGATAGCCATTTGGTGGTGATGCTGAATCTATATACACTTGTGCAAACAGTTTTGTTTTATATATCAATAATACCTGATATTTTCTATATCTATAATTTTATGTTGTAGTTGATAGAGTCCAGATGATCATCGTATAGCTATGGGAACAATCATGCATATTAGGTGGAGACTATGGAATGTTCTCCAAACTTGTGATACTAAACTAGTTCCACGCCATAGATACATGTGAAAAATGAAAATCATAGTCTCATCAACGTTGGCGCATACAAACATTCTCGTAGTAAGAGTGCATTGTTTCATGGATATTGATCAGGGATCAGTGTATGCATAGAGGGTCTATACTTGGAGGTACACGACTGAACACCCCGCCAGATTCCATGTTGATTTCATGTCAAACTTGGAATCCTAAAGGTTACGTAGTGTAAGATAATGCTCATGACATGAGATGTCATGGATGTAACATGTGCAATCCACTATACTTTAACCTATTCCAAATTCTAGATGAAGCACGAGACGTGATAATGTTGGGTATGTCTCAGGCTAGATTATTGAAGTCATTAATAAGGATTGGTGATCCTAGATTAGATGATGAAGGTCAGTATTATTACAACACGATCATAGTTTATCTGAGTTTATAGAGTTTCGACTAAACCAAAACTCTAGACTTAGATCGAGAAAATGATGAAAGAATTTAATTCCTCGAAAATCATTGTTAGGAACTTCTTGTTAGATGTTTTGATGATGACAATTAGGACTTTTTGTTAGACCTCAAAATATGTAAGTTTATTTTCAGCTTTGAAGCGTTAGATTTGTAATAGGCTTTGTTTTATTTTTATTCTAGATTGTTAGGTTAAGTTGTCTTAGACTGAGCGTCTGATATGTTCTGAGTGAGTTTATCAGAAGTAAAGTTTGAAGACTCAAGCGCCTGAAGGCTGAATAAAGATGAAAATTCCAAGCGTCTAGAATGACCAGCTACACCAAGCGTCACCTTATAGGATAGAAGTGATTCAAGGTTGAATAAGCGTCTATAAATGACTGATTTCACCTGAATTTATTTCTAAGTCCAGAAGGAGTTTTAATGCAAATATTCTCAATGCATTAAGTGTCAACGGGCATTTAATTCAAATGCATTAAATGCTGATAATAGCATTAAATATGATAAGCACTTTCAGACGTACGGAGAAGCCACCCTATTGGACTGTCAACTTTTCAAAGACTGCAGCACCAACTTTTGTGCACCAAATTTTCAGGAAAAAGGACAAAAGCGGTTCACTCTCGGAAGTGAGAGACACGCGCTCATGCATGTGTCAAACAGACACTTTTTCCAAGAATGCCTATAAATAGGACTTCAACAACAAGCCAAAAATAGAGAGAACAATTATCAAGCTGAATTGCTGTTGCATTGAAGTCTCGTTCCTTACAATCTCAGAAAAGCCAGAATTTTCAAGAAAATATTCTCTTTGCTTTTTTTCAAATCCCGAGACAGACAACCAATATCTCAAACATTCTCTTCAGAGAAACCCATATTACTACTGAGATATTCCTAGTTGTTTGAACTTTATCAAAATTAAACAAACCTTTTAGAAAAATCCCTATCCAAGCCTCGCGATCTGTGTGAAGTCGAAGTTGGATACTTACCGTATTTCTGGGTGAAAGAAGCAAGGAGATTGAAGTGATTTGGAGCAGAAATCTTTGTGATCAATGAGCTCAAGTCATCGACATCCATCTCTCCCTAATTTGTAGAAGATTCTGTGTGATTTTTTTGCGAATCATTTTAGTGGATTGCCTCGAAGTGTTCAAGGAGAAGAAGGACGTAGTTGGGATTACACCACCCAACGAACCTTACAAATATTGTTTTTTACTTTACTTTCAGCATTCATATTGTTATATCATAAACTGATAAAGTAAAACTTAATCAAACGCTAAGCAACTAAATACACTTTCTGTGACGCTAAGGCTCCGTATGGTTATGTTTTCTGAGTTAAATTTTGAGTTTTTTTTTGGAAAATGTGTATTATAGAAATTCGTGTGAAAATATTGACTTTTATTGTTTATGTGGATGTGTTTTTAGAAAATAGTTGGAAGTGGTGTTTGATGTGACATAAAGTTGAATTTTATTGGGATTTGATATATGAAGTGATTGAATTAATTATGAATGTGTGTGTGTATATATATATATATATATATATATATATATATGAATGATTTGATATAAAGTATGTGTGTGTGTGTGTGTGTGTGTGTATATATATATAGTTATTATAAAATATGATAAAGTAAGAAAGAGAATTAGTTGAAAAGTGGGATAGTGTAATTAATGATGAAAGATTGTGAATTGATTGAAAAGGTGAAATGATTGGTTGTTGTATAGGAGAATGTGTAGTAGGATTTAAAATTTGAGTATTTTTTGTAGAATTTACCTTGAAGTGTGCATTTTCATTTTGTGGTGATCCAAAAAATGAAAATGGTATTTTGAAAACATAACCATACACAGCCTAAAGCTTTCAAATAGAAGACTCCAAAAATTATTCCGCTGTGCTAACACTGACCAAAGAAGTGAACGCTCAAACCTATTTGGCTGTAGTATTCAAGTCTTGAAATCTAAGTTAACTTTCTAAAAACAGTCTTCGTTAGACGCTTCACCAAAGCGCCTAGATTTTTAAGTGAACGCTTAAGTCAAGCGTTAGACACTTCAAGCGTCCAAAACCATAATTTTAATACGAATCTTTTTTAAGTCGAAAAAGACTTCAGGGTTTATTCAACTCCCCCCTTCTAGACCCTTTCGTATGCCACTTGGGACTAACAAGTGGTATCAGAGCGGTTAAAGTTGAAATTTTAAAATTTCCAAGCATAACTGCTTGTTTAGATCCTTTTTCAAACTTAGTTGCTTTAAATTTTAAACATGGCATTTGCTAAAGTTCTCAAACTGACTGAGTCAAATTTTGACACATGGAAAGTCAAAGCATTTACGTATCTCTGTTCATGTGATTATAACATGTTTGATATTATTTCAGATGGGCCAATCAAAATATATAAAGTTAACACAAGAGCGCCTAGAGCCACGGAAGACACTCCAGATGGTTACGTTGAAAAACCGAAACAAGAATGGTCTCCAGATGAGCGTCGAAGAGCTAATTTGGATAATGTTGGTCGTAACGCTTTGTATACGGCTATTGGTGATAATGACAACCTTTTCAACAAGATCAAGTCGTGCAAAACCACCAAAGAAATATGGGATAAGTTGGCTACAATTTGTGGTGGTTCAGCACAGATTAAAGAGAACAAACTTTCCATTGCCAAGGAAAAGTTTAACGGATTTAAGATGCTACCCAATGAAACTTTAGAGCAATTAGATATAAGATTTACAGCTCTAGTTACAGAACTTACATCATTGGGAATGGAGTTACAGAATCGAGAAATGGTAGTTAAGATCTTTAGAAGTTTACCAAGTAAATTCCTGATGAAGACAACTGCTATGAGAGAATCAAATATGTTGGATCTTCTAACTCCAGAAGATGCCTTCTCAGAGTTCAAAGCATTTGAGTTCGAGTTGAATTCTGCTAGTGATGTTGTGAGTAGTCCTGTGATTGAATCTGGAGCGCTTATAGCATCAATCAAAGGCAAATCGGGCAATAAAGGAAAGAATTTAGATATCAATGAAGAAGAGGAGTTGGCTTTGCTGAATAGATTCAGGAAGTTCTTGAGATATGAAAAGAAAGGAAAAGGCTTCAATAATCAAGGACAAAGTTCATATCAAGCGCCTTCTCTGTTGCAACAACAGTTTCAAGTGCCTCAGTATTCTGTTCCTTTACCCCAAGCGCCTGTTCAGTACCAAGCGTCTACTCAAAATCTCTCAGCTTCAGTAGTCTCAAAACCACACATTGCAAGGTTAACAAATGAACAAAAGATGAAAACTAATCTTTGTTATAATTGTAGGAAACCAGGGCACTACCAGGTAAATTGCCCTTATCCAAACGTATCTAAGCCCTCAAGGCAGGATTACTTGGATAGAAACCAATTCAGGAGCAACCTTTGTCAACAAGGTTTGCTAGCGGAATCAGAACCAGCATCCGCATCATCAGAGGAAAGTAGTGACGATGATGAACCATTAGATGACTTAGCGCTCATATGTCTCATAGCCAGAGATGATGAAGCGTCTCCTGAGGTAATCAATGAATTATCTATTCCTCTCTCTTATGATGAATTACTTGACAAAGTCAAAGAATACTACAATGAATGTCAAGAAGCTGTCAAAATATATCAAAACGATCTCGCTATTATCTCATCACTCACAAGAGATAAAGTAACGCTCAAAGAAGAGTTGCAAGTTCAGCAACAGTGCATTGAGAAGAACCAATCACTTGAGAGTGAAATTATTCAATTAAAAAGCGATCTTGATATAATAGTCAAGAAAGAAGCTGATTTGATCGCTAGACTTGCTAAATCAGAGCAGCTCATCTCATCATTATCAAAAGCTTCTAGAAATTTAGATAATGTGACTGAAGTAACTAGATTATTTGGTGAAAAGACCGGTTTAGGATGCGATAAACTCGGTAAACAACCTAATAAATCTAACGTTACGGCGAACAACAAAGGAAAGGGTGTTATCTTTGTTGAGAAAGGTTCACAAGGTCAAACACAAAATGAACCCAACGACAATGGTAAGAGGCCAAATGAGAAAGTCAAAACTAACTCAGGCAAGGGTAAGGCTAAGGTAAATAATTCACAAAGAAGGGTCTATCCAAACGCTCAAAAGGCTAAAGATAAGTCTGACCACTGTGAATCAAGCGCTAAGCGTCCAGCACCAAAAGTGCAACCCAAGCCAGCGCCAAGAAAATACCAGCGTCAATATCTAAGACAGTCAAGATCATATTATCGATACTATGATGATTATGATTATGACTATGATTATGACTACCATTATAATCAAGGATATTATTATACACCCAAAAAGCACACACAACACGTTGTGAAACCCAAAAAGGCCAGTATTCCTACAATGAAGACCAGGCAAATATGGGTTCCTAAAGTTCTAATTCAAACTAACAATGTTACTAATGTTAAAGGACCCAAGTAACAATGGGTACCTGAACAGAAATAGAACTTCCCTTTTGATTGCAGGTACCTAGAGCTAGAACCGATACATCTGTGTGGTACTTTGATAGTGGATCGTCAAGGCACATGACTGGTTCCAAAGATCTTCTGATTAACTATCGAGCTGCCAATGGTCCTCAGGTTGTATTTCGTGACAACTCCAAAGGTAAAACCAAAGGTATAGGTATTGTGCATAGGGGGAACATCATGATAAGTGATGTTTATTTTGTTGAGGGTCTAAAGCACAATTTATTAAGCATAAGTCAATTTTGTGATAAAGGCTTTGAAGTCATATTCTCAAGTGATTGTTGCTATATAAATGACGCTAAGACTAAGTCTACTAAATTGAAGGGTAAAAGAACTAACAACATATATTTGGTAGATTGGGGTTCAACACTTGATAACAACCCAACATGTTTTGTTGCTAAAAATGAATCTAAAACGGATTGGTTATGGCATAGAAAAATGAATCACCTCAACTTCAAAAAAATCTCTCAGCTTATAAGTCAAAATCTTGTAGAGGGATTACCAAATGGACCATTTCACAAGGATCGCCTTTGTGACGCTTATCAAATGGGTAAACAAGCTGAGTCATCGTTCAAGAGAAAATCTGATCTATCTTCCTCATTGGTAAAGGCTTTTCAAAAGGCAGCGTTGATACAACATTATTTAAAATCACCAGTGACGAAGATACTCTCTTAGTCCAAATTTATGTTGATGATATTATATTTGGTTCTACTAACAAGCGTCTGTGTGAGAATTTTCGAAAATGATGCAAGAATAATTTGAAATGAGTATGATGGGTGAATTAACTTTCTTCTTAGGATTACAAGTTAAACAATTCCCTAATGGCATATTTATTAACCAAGCTAAATATACAAAAGATATGATTAAGAAATTTGGTATGGAAAATGCATCATATTCAAAAATTCCAATGAGCCAAACGCTTAAGTTGGATAAAGATGAAAGTGGAAAGAAAGTTGATATCACTAATTATAGAGGTATCATTGGATCACTTCTTTATCTTACTGCTAGTAGACCTGATGTTATGTTTTCGGTATGCATGTGTGCACGATTTCAAACTGATCCTAAAGAGTCACACTTAAGTGCTGCTAAGAAGATCCTTAAATACCTAAAAGGCACACAAAATGTGAGCTTATGGTATCCAAAGGACTCTCCTTTTGAACTAATTGGTTACTCAAATGCAGATTTTGCAGGTTGCAAAATAGATCGTAAGAGTACTAGTGGTACATGTCAATTTCTAGGTGATAGGTTAGTTTCATGGCATAGTAAGAAACAACAATCCATAGCTACCTCCACAGCCGAAGCTGAGTATGTAGCTGCAGGAAGTTGTTGTGCACAAGTGTTATGGATGAGACAACAACTTAGAGATTATGGAATAATACTAGGTCCAACCCCCATTTATTGTGATAACCAAAGCGCTCTAGCCATGACGCAAAATCCTGTTCTTCATTCTAGAACCAAACACATTGACATTAGATACCATTTTCTTCGTGACCACGTTCAAAAAAGATATCTCCATGCATTTCATTGGAACTGACAAACAATTGGCAGATATCTTCACTAAAGCACTCAACGAACAACGTTTTCTCACTTTGAGAAGTGAATTAGGTATGATTGATTTAAACGCTTAATCATTTTGCATCATATTTTATTAGACATATAATTTAGGGGGAATCCACTTGATTTATGTCTAAAAGATTTTCCTAATTGGTACAAGTTATCAAATTTAGGGGGAACCTTAAAGTTGTACTTGACCATAACTGCAAGCGTCAATGATCAAAATTTTCAGATGCATGATCATCAACGCTCAGTATTACTTTTGCCTAAAATATTGGACGCTCAAACATAAAAAGTCTTTTCAATCCTAAGCGTCTAATTTTCTAATGATATATTGTTAGGAATTTCTTTGTTAGATGTTTTGATGATGACAATTAGGACTTTTTGTTAGACCTCAAAATATGTAAGTTTGTTTTCAGCTTTGAAGCGTTAGATTTGTAATAGGCTTTGTTTTATTTTTATTCTAGATTGTTAAGTTAAGTTGTCTTAGACTGAGCGTCTGATATGTTCTGAGTGAGTTTATTAGAAGTAAAGTTTGAAGACTCAAGCGCCTGAAGTCTGAATAAAGATGAAGATTCCAAGCGTCTAGAATGACCAGCTACACCAAGCGTCATCTTATAGGATAGAAGTGATTCAAGGTTGAATAAGCGTCTATGAATGACTGATTTCACCTGAATTTATTTCTAAGTCCAAAAGGAGTTTTAATACAAATATTCTCAATGCATTAAGTGCCAACGGACATTTAATTCAAATGCATTAAATGCTGATAAGAGCATTTAATGTGATAAGCACTTTCAGACGTACGGAGAAGCCACCCTATTGGACTGTCAACTTTTCAAAGACTGCAACACCAACTTTTGTGCAGCAGGTTTTCAGGAAAAAGGACAAAAGTGGTTCACTCGCGGAAGTGAGAGACACACGCTCATGCATATGTCAAACGGACACTTTTTCCAAAAATGCCTATAAATAGGACTTCAACAACAAGCCAAATATAGAGAGAACAATTATCAAGCTGAATTGTTATTGCATTGAAGTCTCGTTCCTTACAATCTCAGAAAAGCCAGAATTTTCAAGAAAATATTCTCTTTGCTTTTCTTAAAATCCCGAGATAGTCAACCAATATCTCAAACATTCTCTTCAAAGAAACCCACATTACTACTGAGATATTTCTAGTTGTTTGGACTTTATCAAAATCAAATAAACTTTTTAGAAAAACCCCTATCCAAGCCTCGCGATCTGTGTGAAGTCGAAGTTGGATACTTACCGTATTTCTGGGTGAAAGAAGCAAGGGGATTGAAGTGATTTGGAGCAAAAATCTGTGTGATCAAGGAGCTCAAGTCATCGATATCCATCTCTCCCTAATTTGTAGAAGATTCTGTGTGATTATTTGAGAATCATTTTAGTGGATTGTCTCCAAGTGTTCGAGGAGAAGAAGGACGTAGTTGAGATTACACCACCCAACGAACCTTACAAATATTGTTCTTTACTTTACTTTCAGCATTCATATTGTCATATCGTAAACTGATAAAGTAAAACTTAATCAAACGCTAAGCAACTAAATACACTTTCTGTGACGCTAAAGCTTTCAAATAGAAGACTCCAAAAATTATTCCGTTGTGCTAACACTGATCAAAGAAGTGAACGCTCAAACCTATTTGGTTGTAGTATTCAAGTCTTGAAATCTAAGTTAACTTTCTAAAAACAGTCTTCGTTAGACGCTTCACCAAAGTGCCTAGATTTTTAAGTGAACGCTTAAGTCAAGCGTTAGACACTTCAAGCGTCCAAAACCATAATTTTAATATGAATCTTTTTGAAGTCGAAAAAGACTTCAGGGTCTATTCAACCCCCCCCCCCCTCTAGACCCTTTCGTATGCCACTTGGGACCAACAATCATAATCTGGATAGGTCCATCACATAATCACTAGTATCTAGGTTTTCATCATGACGTTGCTAGACATCGAATTACGATCAATGAGAGTCTTGAATTGAACTTGGTGATAGATTCAAGACCTAAACTAATTATCTAAGTGATAATTATTTTAGCCTATGGAAAAGGTGTCGTTACTAGCGTACTAGTGAACCTAAAAGGTCACACACAATACTTGATTTGTGATTCTCAGTTATGGAATTTAGTCCCATGTGGATTTGATTAATTCTTTAGTATAATTACTTAAATAGAATTAATTAGTTTGTTTAATTAATTTCATGGAAATGTTCATAAAGGGTTAACCAATTATCTTATGCAGAATAATTAATTAGGTGCTAATTAAATTAATTATCTTAAGTAGATAAATTAATTATTAGTTGAGTCATAATTGTTTAATTAAACCTTGGTGGAATAATTAAATAATAATGAAGTTCAAATTAATTAAAAATTATGTAGAAATGTCGCCACCATCATCATCACCGCCTCCGCCTCCGCCGCCGCCTGCCCTACCCTTCCCAACTACCGCCGCCGTTTGGTTCTCTCTCGGTGGTCAAGCTGTGTATATACATATATACACAAATAAACATATATTGTGTATATATATTAATAAGTTTAATTATAAATTTTATTTGTAAAATTATATATTAATTAAGAAAATTAAAATTAAAAAAAATATAAAATAAATTTATATAACAGGATAAATCTAGACCATCCATCTCTATAAAAATGAATGGTTGATTCTTATTTTATTAAATAAGATATATGTATTTAATCTCAGTCGTTGATCTCTATCAATTAGATCCAATAGTTATTAGATAGGGGTTAAATGGTCTTACTAAGGCAAAAATGTCATAATCACTCTCAAAATACGCGAGTGGCACACGTAGGGAGTTTAATTACGTCATTATTTTTTATACAGGGAGTTACCCTGCACAGGGGGTTTTGTGCACTTCTGAGATTGGGAGCTAAATTGCAATTATCTAGAAGGAGTAATAAATGGGAAGGAGTCAAAAGTGAATATTGTTTGTAGAGATTGGAAAAAGTCGTTTGAGAATATATGAAAATACAATTTGACCTCTAAAATTCAAAAAGAAAAATATTTAGGCAAGAATAATTTTTGGGTTCAAAATCAAGCATGATTTTAGATTATTGAAATGTAATTACCGATAAATATGACCAAAATAATTTTGAATTAATTATATGAAAACCGAAAGCTACCTTGTTAGGAATTTCATGTTAGATGTTTTGATGATGACAAATCAGGATTATATGTTAGACCCCAAAATATGTAAGTTTGATTTTAGTAGAAATCATGTATAAGCTTTGAAGCATTAGATTTGTAATTGGCTTTATAGGGTTCGTTTTGTTTTTACTCTAGATTGTTAGGCTAAGTAGTTTTAGGCTGAGCGTCTGATGAATTTTGAGTGAGCTTATCAGTTGTAAAGTTTGAATACTCAAGCGCCTGTAGTCTGAATGAAGATAAAGTTTCCAAGCGTCCAAATAACCAGCTATATCAAGCGTCACCTTATAGGACAGAAGTAATTCAAGGATGGATAAGCGTCTATCAATGATGGATTTCACCTGAATTTATTTCCAAGTCCAGAAGGAGTTTAATGCAAATATTCTCAGTGCATTAAATGCCAACGGGCATTTAATTCAAATGCATTAAATGCTGATAAGAGTATTAAATGTGATAAGCACTTTCAGGCATACGGAGAAGCCACCCTATTGGACTGTCAACTACTCACAGACTGCAGCACCAACTTTTGTGCAGCAGATTTTCAGGAAAAAGGACAAAAGTGGTTCACTCGCGGAAGTGAGAGACACGCGCCTATGCATGTGTCAAACAGACACTTTTTTCAAGAATGCCTATAAATAGGACTTCAACAACAAGCCAAAAATAACGATCCACTCCAAGCCAAATTGCTGTTGCATTGAAGTCTCATTCCTTAAAATCTCAAAAAAGCCAGAATATTCAAGCAAACACTCTCCTTGCTTTTCTTCAATTCCTGAGACAGTCAACCAAATATCTCAAACATTCTTTTCGGAGAAACCTACACTACTATTGAGATATTCTCAATTGTTTGAACTTTACCAAAATCAAACAAATCGTTTAGAAAAACCTCATCCAAGCCTCGCGATCTGTGTGAAGTCGAAGTTGGATACTTGCATTATTTCTGGGTGAAAAAAGCAAGAGGATAGAAGTGATTTGGAGCAGAAATCTGTGTGATCAAGGAGCTCAAGTCATAAATATCCATCTCTCCCTAATTTGTAGAAGTTTCTATGTGATTCCTTGAGAATCATCTTAGTGGATTGCCTCTGAGTGTTCAAGGAGAAGAAGGACGTAATTGGGATTACATCACTCAACGAACCTTACAAATATCGTGTTCTTTACTTTACAGTCATTTTTCATATTATTATATCATTGTATAAATCTGTTAAGTAAAACTTAAGTGAACGCTAAGCAACTAAGGAACCGTTTGTGACGCTAAAGCTTTGAAACAAGAAGACTACAAAATCATTTCGCTGTGCTAACACTGATTAAAGAAGTGAACGCTTAAACCTATTTGGTTATAGTATTCAAATCTTGAAATCTAAGTTAACTTTATAAAACAGTCTTCATTAGACGCTCAGGTCAAGCGCCTACTTCTCAAGCGTCCAACGAATTTTTATATGAAATTTTTGAAGTCGAAAAAGATTTCAGAGTCTATTCAACCCCTTCTAGACCCTTTCGTATGCCACTTGGGACCAACATACCTTTTTTTTGGTTACTATCAAAAGCACTCCTTACTAACTTAAAATTATAAATTATCATCAATTAAGTTTAGAAAATTAGAAGCATAAATTGAATTTGCAAACACTCCCAAATTGTTATTTTTAGCTAAAAATTGATAATCACTTCAAAGTAGAAATTGCAAACACTCCTTATATTCACTTCACGCTTTATAAGCACCTTTTCTTTTTCTTATTTTTACATGCTAAAAATTAGGGTAATTGGCATGTTGCACCCTGAAGCAAATTACACCATCTAACTCACCAAAAAAAGGAGCTCACTTAATTTTGAAGAGCAAAAAGATTCTAATATCCTCTATTCAACCCTTGGAGAAACTCTTCTTTATTGAGGCAACAATGGTGGGTATATTGAGACTTGTGGCCGATAATGAAGATTATCGAACGGTTTCTTCAAAAGTCGAAGAGGATTTTAGATATTTTAGTTTATTAGATAATCTAGAATTGAAAAGACTACAAAGTTTTATTTATTTTGGTACAATTTTGCCTTCAGACTTTTACAGATTTTCACGTTTTTCATATAATTTTGCCTCTTTGTATTTATAATCTCTCTCTCTGAAAATTGAGTGAACTCCTATTTTTTGGTGAGTCATATGGTGTAAATTCGTATTAGGGTGCAAAATGTCAAGCTATATGCAATTCGATGGTACAAATTGCCAAAAATCAAACATAAGGATGTACTGTGCCAAAAAATGACATTTCGAGGGTGCAATATGCCAATTACCCTAAAAATTAACCTCACGCATTGAATATATATGCTAGTCATTATATTAATAAGCTTACACCAAGAGAAGTTCTCAATATACTTTTGAATTATGAGAGATTGGGGCTCAAAACTACCCAAATCCCAATCCATAACAATTTAGGATCATAAGTGGATCAAGTGTGTTACATCTAAACTATATAATAACTCAAGGAAACTTTTAATTCAATTCACTTATACAACTCAAATATATTTCACGAGACATATGACACATCACTCACCTCTTGAATTATACTTAAATTCGACTAAATTAGGTTCGACTTAGAATTTCTCCCCTGTGTAGTCACAAGATTATAGAAACGAAAATCAAAGACATTTTGAATTGAAAAATTAAGGATCCCTTACTAGTGGGCTCCACAACCACCTTAGTTCCATTCCTCACCATTACCATATGCACCATGAATCTGGTCAAGGACCAAAACCAACCCCATCGCAAACGCGCCATCAAACCCCGCCTTCACAGAGAGTACGAAAACGTCTTTTCCAAGTACGACATTGGCGTAAGAGTCCACCTTGCGGCGAATCTCCGCCACCACTTCTTTCTCCGCATTGAAAATTGTGCAATTCCGGCAGCCGAAGGAGCCTTCAATCTGGTACTCCGCGCCTGCATTTCTGTACACCTCCACCGTCATTCCTGACCGTCCGATTATCGAGGATCTACGCACGTTGAATAGAGGTTTATCTCCAAATCCTTCGCCCACGAAGCCTTCCCACCGCTGATGCAAGCTCGGCCTCTGTTCCAGATGAACAAAGTCAGTGGAAATTATGAATCAATCAAGTCGTTCAAGTTTAAATTATTATCGAGCTGAAAAATATGTGTTTAATTGAGCCGAATTCAAATGAGCTTCAATCAGCCAAACACAAGTTAAGCTCAAATCGTTTTTGACTTTTTTTACATATATTTTATTATTTTCTATATTAATCAAGTCGAACTTGAGCTGAATTTCAAATTTATTAAACGTACAAAAGGCTGTTCAAACTTGATTTGATGTGTTAACGAATTTTGTAGAACGATCTTTCGGCATAAGTAGAAATTGAGAGTGTTTTTTCTCAATTGATCAGTTGAAGATAGAGAATGAGTGATTTAATTACCTTGCGACGGACGGTGAGGATGCATCGACCGGCGGCGTCCATTAAAACGAGTTCGCCGGCGTCTCCTCCTTCCGGTCCGTAGGAATCGACACGGAAGACGAGTACGCCTTTGGAATCGTGGGCGGTGAATCCATCTCCGGGGAAGAAAAGAGAGGTTTTCAGCACGGTGAGATGCGTTTCTTCTCTGTATACAAATCCTTCTTCCACGATAGCTCCTGATCCGGCTTTCATGATTTTGTTAGTTTTTCTTGTCCTAAGAGAAGGCCTGAGGAGCATAATGCCTTTTATGATGATGATGAGAGAAGATTTGAAATTGATTGAGAAATGTGTTGATTTATGTGCTTCGAGTAGAAGGGAAGATGATGATTTATATAGTTATTATTTTGAAAAGGAAAGGAATACGTAGGGGGGTCAAAAAGAGAGATTGGAATAAAAAAGGATCATAATGAAATATAAAACACAAATCCAGATAATTTTTGGATGGATTGAAAGCAGCAACCTTGTACTATGTCAGATGAGAAAATGCGTGTATGCACCGGGTATTTTGAGTTTACATTTGGAGTTCAAGATCGAGTCATAATAAGTGACAATCTCAATCTACAAATGACCGTTGTTTCAAAGGAGGTTCCATATTGAAAACATCCCCTATTTAAAAATTTTGTTTCATCTTCTATTTCATTTGCTTAATTAATGTGATGCATGAATATTTCTACAAATGTCTCTGTGTAGTATCGTACCCATATCAAATATAATACTATGCGGATACCGTGTTCGATATATTTTTGAAGTGCCTGAAAATTTTTTAAAAAATTGGATACTGTATCTGACGTGGTATGAAAAGTAATCCGGGGTCAGGGTGGTCAACCCTGGCCGAAATATTTTGGAAAACGAAGTATTGTGGAAAGGGTCCGACTTGTAACAAGACAAACCAGCTTTTCTCTCTAACAATCACCTTTTGTATATTTTATGAATGACTAGATAATGTTTTCTCAATGTGAGTGTTCGAGTATTTATAGAGATGTTTGATGAGTCAAGTGCATATCTTTAACATTTAGCCTCAATCAAAAGGATGATTGAATCAAGTCTTCTAGATCTCATATACACTAAGGACGCGTTCTGTAGGGGTGATATCCGGGGATAAGGGCTTTTATCCCAGCTTATCCTTTGTTCTGTACTGAGGATATTTTATACGGGGGACCCGGGATAATTGCATGACCCGACTTTTTATCACCCAAAATAGCTGATAAGTGATCTGCCCAAATGAGGTGAGACAACTTATCCTTAAGTTGGAGCGCTAAGAATAAAACTGAAAATGACATTTACACCCTCAAATTAATATTTTTCTAGACGATTTTGCCCGTTCATTTACAGAAATTTACCAAACCCTCAATTATTTCTTACGCAAAAATAATTAAAGAGATAATGTCGGTCTTTTGTTAAAAAGTAAAACTTAAAAATGAAACAAAAAAAAATTAAAGCAGAAATCATGTTTGATTCACTTGATTAATATATTTTTTCTCGTGCACCATGTGAAACATATTTTTTACACTTTAATACAAAAAAATTTGGAAGTTAATTGTTGGTATCAATAAATTGACGTTCGTCCACCAGTGACTAATGTCTTTGGTTACCTTCGAATTTTCTTTTAACTTATAAACAATGAATTATTATGTACTAATATTGCAATATTAAAATTTGTCATATTTTGTATTCATGGTGTATTGTATTTGTATCATTGTATCTGTATCCATGTATCATAACTTATATGAATGTCAAATGTATAAAATCTACATCACTTGTATATACAAAGAAACGATATATACAAATGGCACGCGCATAAATAAATAGAATAGGAGATGTGACATAATCTAAAATAAAGGATTCCAATTGTATTTTCTTACGATGATCCGATCGTTGTCTCCAGATTTCTTGACGTTGTCACCAGCCGGCGCGTCCCGGTCTAATCCTATCTTCTTTCGGGTCATATGATTAAAATTAAATTTAACGTGTTGCATTTGATCCACCGAAAAATAATATTGGGCAACACTAATTTCCAATTTATTGATAGAATTTTTGTGACTTAATTAAGAGTCAGGTGACTTTTGACAATGGGCAAGTAACCTAAAGCTTGATCAATGGAGGATCGCTCTTTTTCCATTTTATTTCTCCACATGTGACGGTGGTACAAAATTAAATTATCTAATTTTTGAAACTAAACTACTATATCTATCCTTAGTCCTTACTTTATAAGACTTTTAAATTGGAGTGATTATTATGTTGTCTATTAATATTAAAATATATTTTGAAATTTTCCAAATTATTCGATATTGAATTCACAAATATAGCCTAGCTAATTAATCAAAAAAACTAAATAGACATAGTTTAATTTATTTATTTGATTGTTTATCAAGATAAGAGGGTAATAACAACAACGACAAAAAAAGAAAACGAAAAAGGTTGGACATCAGTATATACAAGTTCGCAAGTAATAACTTAAAAAGTTCACCTAAAATGAATATGCCTTTATTTGTGTTTTCTTAAGAATTAAAAAAGTACATGTTTATATCATATTCTTTCACAATTATGCTTACGCAAGTAAATGAATTACATACAGGGAAAATTCTTGGCCGTTGGATCAACAAATGGGGGGAGGGGGGTAAATTTGCTAAATGACCCCCCCCCCCCCTCTCTATTGGGAATCCAACGGTCAAAGCTGGGCCGAGACTAATGGTCTCAGCTCAACATAGAATGACCCGGAATCATTTTGTATTGAAAATGGAAATAAATTATTATGCAAAATGCATGACAATGTACGTTTTAGTTTGATTTGCATCTAATGCCTACTATCGATATATATTTTCTTTATTCTCTATATCTTTCTCTTATCAAAAAAAAAATGATATAAATTTTCTCTTGATAATCAGATGAGTATGTTATCGCAAGAATAATTTAATTAATTTTTTGAAATTTTTTTTAGAGAAAATTACACAAACCTCCCCTGTTATAATGGTTATGTTTGGTTATGTTTTGGGATGGTATTTTGGTGAGAATTATTGGTGAGAAATTTATGGGGACACATGCGTATTTGATGAAATTGTGTTTGATTTTATTTTGGGAGTTGGTTTTTGGGTATATTTTTTTGTGAGATAATGTTTGGTTTTGTTTTCAGAGGGAACAAAAGTTATTGTAGCGGTCAAATCATGAAACTTTTGTCTGTTAGAGAGGAGAGAGAAGAGAGAGAGCACATAGAGAGGAGTGTAGGGACAAAGTAGGTGTAAAAAGATGAAAAATAATTATTATGTTTTTTTTGGACAAAAAAAGTAGTGTATTTTTGACCAAATATTTTGTGAACCAAACATGATTTGGTGAGAATTTTGGACCTAACATGGTATGAAAACATAACCAAACATTGTCAATGTGTTTTAGAAAAAAAAAAAAAAAAAACTCCCTCTTATTTTTGAATTACATAAAGATAATGTAATGTACTTCTTACAAGCACCCCTTATATATAAAAAATTCTTACAATTTAGTTTGTAAAAGCCTTACAATTAGCCCCTGTAGGGGGCGTTCGTAATTTCAAAAACAAAAGGGTTTTTTCTATAATTACATATTATAAGAGGGAGTATGGCCGTAAATTACCCAAAACATTATGAAGCGTAGAGAATTGCGTACTTCAGGATATCCATATTTTTAAAGTAAAGAACAAATATTAATATATTATGGGAAAATAAATATGGAATACTAAAGAATATTATAATCTCAAAATTTTACTTTATGATTTCATCTTAATTACTCAAATATGTAAGGAGTTTATTTGAATAACATTAAATTGAGTACGTAGCATATAATTTTGATCTGAGTGGATCACGGAACCACAGAATCCCCAATATTAAGGTTGGAAAATTACTCGATGGAGAGTTAAAAGCTTAACCTAAAGCCTAGATTCATCCACTTTAACTACATAAATGCATATGAACAAATGTATCTAACTAATAGTAGAATAAAACGTGCAAAAAAGCATCAAGTCAAAATATTCGTACTTAAACAAATATTATGAACCTTATATTTCAGCAAAGTTTACTTATTCAATGTTTGTCAAATATTCGTTTTCTATTTAATTTCCTTAATATCATAAAAATTCAGCGTCTCATATAGAGCTATAATCAAATTCAGCGACTCAACTCTGCTTGGGTTCACGCCGACTTGATACGCACTAGACGTCCTTTTGTACTTAATGGTTCAGCTTGCCCAGAAAATAATCATGTGCTTCTGACAAGCCCGAGCCAAACAAAAAAATTGCAGTTCCAAAACAATTTAAACCATTACAATAATCTATACTATTAATTATTGAAGATGGGCGAACGTGTGTGTGATACTAATTATCTCTAAAATTTAACAAATGTCCAATGTTTTTTTTTTCCCTATTTCTCTTTCTTCTCTTCACTTTTCTCACAATTTTATATTTTTTTCACTCTCTCACATTTTTCTTTTTATTACTCTGTCCAATTCATTTACAATTATCTACAGATTCTTACATCTATTCTATAGGAGATAATAAAATGGATATTGCAATCATTAATTAAAAAATGCAATTATAAATTTTAGTTTATTAAACACATGCATTGAATGTGCCTACGCGATTAGTATCATATTCACACTCAAATGCGTTAAACATGACTTCAAAGCCAAAACAATCATCATCTCCCTTTACAGTTTTTATATATATTAGAAATATTAAAATTAAAATACGATTGACTTGAAATTTTTTTCCTCTAATTTGATTCTCTCTATAATATCCTTGAAATCGTTAAGTCTTATTTATTAATTACAGTTGTATTTATATAAATTTAATGTGTGTTAATTATTTATTCTAGCACAAGTATAATTTATACACAATCGACCTCTAGCTCACACTCGACTTCAAATTTTAGCTCAAATTATAAATTTTTCAACTTGAACTTGCGATATTCACACCGGCTTAGGCTCATTAACATATTCGACATCCAAGTAACGTTGGAGATAAGAAAATGTGGAAGCTTCGTATCGTGTGCAAACTTTGCATCTATGATGATCCTTTTTAGTTTTCACGAACAGAAAAGGAAAAAGTAATGAAATAAAGTCGTATGGGATTCCCACCCCATTGCAAATAATTATTATATGTACATGGTGACATGAAGCTCATGTCAATAAAGCAAATTGTGAATTATATGATATAGAGCGATTGAGACCCCTTAAAATTTTATGATATTCAATAGAAAATGTTGTTGGAAAAATATCCGTGAGCCTATTCGGGCTTAGTATCTTCAAGAATGATTTCAAAATCGAAGCAAGTGTTTTACATTTTATCTTTGAAACGAAATTGTCCCGCTCATGGAGCTTACGGGATTTGACAATCGTTTCCCAAGATTCAACGACTTAGTAAATAAGTAGTAGCACTACAAACTTCGATACTCTGCGAACAAACTTTGTTCGAAACTCTCTCGATGAACTATGATGAATTAAATGCATATCTAGACATTTAATATGCAAAACTATTCTCCAAATATTAAATTAATATTTAAGAATATCCAAAAAATTCTCAAAAATACTCAAAATAATATTTAAGAGAAGAAGGGGGAAGAGAATATGTGAAGTTAATACTTCGGTGTTTTTAATCTCAAAATATGGGGTTCTATTTGTAGAGAATTAAGAGTTTTTGGTCAAAAGTCGCAACTTTTGCAGAAGGGCCCAAAAGGTGTGACTTTTGGACAAAAAGCCCCCTGAAGGCAGCTTTTCGGAAAGTGCAGATTCGCCCCATAAGTTGCAACTGTTGGCGAAAAGCCCCCTGGCAGGCGAGAATCTAGTGTGGGCGGGTGCACGGTACACCCGCTCAACAGCCCCTGACTTTCCAGAACTTTCAAATTGACCCCAAAACTTTGAATTTTGATCAATTATTTCCTTTCAAATTGGTCCCTCAATTTTTCAACTTGAACTAAATGAACCATTTTCCTATACGACCGCGGCCGTCGATCGTATGATTGTGATCATTTAATCGCCTTTGTTCATATCAATTTATTGATTCAAACCACGTTTTAAGTGACACATTTTGTTAATTAATTTCTCATTCACCCAAAATCGGATTTGAGTAATTAAATACTCTAAATTTATTTACTCGAAACGTAGATTAATTTAAGTCAAAGACATTCCACTTTCAACATGTGAAATTCACTTAAAATCTTCAATAAAATTGTGCTAAACACAATTTACTCAATCAAGATTTTCAACAAATACAACACCATTCGCAATAGAGAATCTAGACTGCTTTGATTTGTACTATTTCAATTAATTTGCGTGTTATTGATTATTCATTCCATAATAATATCATGACCCAGTCAAATTGTGATGCAGTAAACGTGCATGGATTCATTAGGTGAATACGAATATACGATAATGTCAAAAAGTATGATAGGTATAATTAAACATGGAACAACTATATTGATTTCATTCGCTACTGTGTTTGATGAATTTTAATGTTTTTATGTTTTTTTATAGATGAAGCAATAATATGATGAGCCAACCTGGTATGAAATTCAAAAAAGCATCGAATATGAAATCCAGGCCAATTTATAACAATTAGGATTATTGAGTGTGCTTGATAGTGTGTGGGTAGACTGAGGAATCTACTTTACATAGACTTTGAACCCTAACATATATTCTCTCGAACAATTAAACTAGGTAATATGACAAACGTATGGTGATCAAGCATATGTATATAATTAAGCACAAAATCAATACGTATTTTTGTAATAAATCGCGTATTTGAGGCCTGAAACGATCTCGGATGACTAAAATCACGAGAGCGCAAGACAAAGTCTTGCGTTTTGTTCAGAATACCGTTTCTCTATGACCATGTGAATTTTGTGTCATTCCGACACCGCAAAATTTCAACCGAGAAGTATTTTCATAAATACACAAATATACGTACACCCACACATACACAAATATACCCACACATACACAAATATACATACACCCATCAACATATACACAAATATACATACACCCATCCACATATATACATACACAAATATACATACACCCATTAACATATACACATATATGCATACACCCATTAACATATACACAAATATACATACACTCATCCACATATACACATACACAAATATACATACACCCATCCACATATATACATACACAAATATACATACACCCATCAACATAGACACAAATACACATACACCCACACATACACAAATACACATACACCCACATATATACATACACAAATATACATACACCCATTAACATATACACAAATATACATACACCCATTAACATATACACATATATGCATACACCCATTAACATATACACAAATATACATACACCCATCCACATATATACATACACAAATATACATACACCCATTAACATATACACAAATATACATACATCCATTAACATATACACAAATATACATACACCCATCCACATATATATACATACACAAATATACATACACACACATACACAAATACACATACACCCACATATACACAAATATAAATACACCCACACATACACAAATATACATACACCCACACATATACAAATATACATATATATATATATAGGGAGAGAAAGAGAAGAGGCTTACGGTCGTGGTGGTGGCGGCGGTGGTACAGGTATGTGGTGGTGGTTCGGGCGGCGGTGGCGGGCTTTTGGGGGGGGGGGGATCGAGAGAGACCGAGAGTAGTGAGAGAGAAGTTGAAATGGGTTTTAAGTTTTGAAAGTGAGAGAATTAAGGGGGTTGCCTGGTAACCTAGCTAAAAACCCGACTGCCTATGACAGCTGTTCTGGTACGAACCGCTGTCACAGGATTTTTTTAATTTATTTTTTTTAACAGACACTATGACAGCGGTTCGGCCCGAACCACTGTCATAGCCTGGCACTATGACAGCGGTTCTCCCAGAACCGCTGTCATAGCCCGACACTATGACAGCAGTTCGCCCCGAACCGCTGTCATTTATTTTATTTTTTTTATTTTTTTTCTGAAAAATTTATGACAGCGGTTCGGGGAGAACCGCTGTCATAGGTCCGAACCGAATAACCCTATCACAGCGGTTTTGCAAAACCGCTGTCATAGGTACGCTGTTATAGGTCATTTATGTAGTAGTGCTTGTAGTATTGGATATGTTATCAGAGTAGTTAGACCTGTATCACCTGATCGGTGGGGTCGACCTCGAAGTACAATCCAATAGTGCATTCGATGTTATAAGATAACTTGCCAAAACGGGATTCATCGTCTCGACAGTAAACGAGTATGTGACCTGTACGATCGTAAGTAATTGAAATTATAAGTCTTTGGCCAAAGCATATAAACTATCTCGTGATTGTCACTGAGGGTAGTTTGGTAATTTCACAATATTATGATTCTAAGTACAGTATCAAGTTCTATGAGCTTGACTTAACCATGGCTCCTACTTGATCGTGTCACGTCGGTGAAGAGTTTATACAGATATGGTATTCGTAGTCAAGGTTCGTGATGACATGATCATCTCGTTTTCAATTGTGTAACTATTTGGTTCCACGGTGTTGGCTAGGTGACAACCTTATCCTTTGAAATCCTCCCATTGCCAATTGAATCGAGTCTAGAGAGTCGCGTTATATGAAGAAAAATAATATTTTCTTAAGCTAAGGGTATTTTGGTAAAATCACATTTGATGTGAATTGTCTGACGAAATAGATGACATGATTTAATTAAAGATATAAAAATTTCATTAAATAAATTAATTAAATCATATTAATTCATAAGTTAAATTAATTGGAAATTAATTTATAAGTTGAATTATATTAATTGGATTAATGTAATTAATTAATTACCAATTTGATTGGACTTGGATTTAATTAATTACACATGGGCTAAGTAAAAACAAAGCCCGAAGCCCATCTGAAAAGGTCAATTTGGTCGCCCTCACTGTGTAACCCTGGGGGCGTCTTTTACTTGGTGTAAGTAATCAGTTAGTGTCAGAACTCCACAGAGACAAGTCATTGTTTTAGAATCTGACACTGAGCATTAGGAAAGAAAAATTCATCCCTCTCCATCCACTCTAGCTGCCTGCAATAATTGTCGAGGAGGAGATCGAGCTTTTTTTGGAGAATTTTTCTTCCACGTGATTATCTAGAGGCGGGAGTCCGGGGCTGCTGCTGATAATTCGAGATTCAATAGACGAAAAAGGTAATTTGATTACTCGTCAATTCTCGTCAATTGATCAATATGCTAAATATCATGAATATCCCCGGATTGGATTCTCGGGTGTGATTCGGATTAAAATTTTATTCCGCTAGACCAAATCACAACAGTGGTATCAGAGCCAAAATTCGGGAATATCATGATATTCGTTGTATGTTTATGTGTTTTAATTGTAATAATATCATAAACATGTATTTACGTATTGTATGTAAATTCGGGTAATTTATGTTATGCATGCTTATCTATAAAATTAATTTTTCATGAGTTGAATTGGATGTACTGGGTAAAAAGAAAAATTGAATTGGATTCGTGATTTTAATAAAATTGGATTTTTGGAAAAGACCGCGCCGCCCGAAGCCGCTGCACGCCACGGCCGGAGCAGCAGCGCGGCTGCTTCTGTAAAAGAGGGCAGCGGCAAATGTTGGGCTTTAGCCCAACACATTAGGGTTGTGTTGGGCTAAAGCCCAACACCCATATGCATAGGGCTGGGCCGAGCCCAATGCTGAACGACGTGCATATGCGCTAGGCCGAGCTCAACGCACGGTAAAATAGCATCGGGCTAGCAGGTTATTTTCTTTTATTGCTGGGCTTGGCCCATCGCAATTAATTAATAATGTTGGGCCAAGCCCGACTGTTATTTTATTAATTGGGTATTTTGAATTGGGCCTAATATAATTAATTATAGGGCTTGGCCCAAATGATTTAAATTGGATTGATCAATTACCAATTAATTAATTATGTGGGCTCAATCCAAATTGAAAAACTTTACCCAAATATTTATCAAGTAAACAATCCTAATTAAATTTCATTTCAACTTCTAAATTGAATTTAGTGAATAAATTTTAATTGGATTTAAATTTATTCAAAACCCTAAATTGGATTTGGGAAATTTAAATTAGATTTAATTTTATTCTAAATTATATTTAGTTGCTTTATTTAAATTGGATTTAAACTTGAAAAATTTCAATTGAACTTAGAATTGTTCAAAGTCTTAAATTGGATTTAAAACTCATTTTCAAAGATGATATGTATTAAATTGGATTTGTTGAATTAGATTTAAATATCGCATTCCTTTTACATGATATTGCTATGTGTTTAGATTTAGTTACCCATTAGACTTTATTTGATGATAGTCAATCTTTAATTAGATTAAAGTATTCAAACTAAATTGGATTAATTTTGATGATATTAAATTGGATTTAATTGAAGAATAAATTGGATTTAATCAAGAGATCAAATTGGATTCAATCATAGACTAAATTAGATTTAATCTTAGACTAAATTAGATTTAATCACACATTAAATTGGATTTAAAGGATAAAACATATGTGCTTTAAATTGTTTATGTGCTCCTTACATATGTGATGGTAACACCATGTATGGACTTAGGGTTTTACTTATGTTGTTTTACTTGGGTTGTATTGGGCTGGTTTTGAGGACCCCCCCCCCAGTTTGTATCTTTAATTAATAGAATTTTGTATATGTTATTTCTATGTAATTGTTTTAGAGATAGGCCCAAATGGCGGTTCATAGCGGCACATGAAGTCTTGGAGAATCAAGAAGATTAGATCTTTATATAGGGCCCAATCCTTGTAATAGATAGGAGCCCTCCCCAATCACTCATTGGCTCGAGTTGATCTAGATGGTCCATACATGTGTGTGTTGTTAGAATTGCTAGGCTTATTCTTATGCATTTCCAATTATTGCGCAATAAAGAAATTAATGTGCAAAGTGAGACCAACTTAATAACATTATCAAATGTTATAATTCTCCCATATTAAAATACTGAGTAAGTAAAGGGGCATTGGATGTCCTAGCTCTCCATCAAACTTTAGAAGATGGGTTCATTTCTAGTGCATGGCATCTTCCTAGAATTTGGGGGTCATGCATCAAGACATGGTACTCTATCTTCTCTAGTGCATTTGATGCCTTCATGTCGAAACAAATTTCACCCCATATATCGTTCAAGGTTGCAAGGCGAGATTAAATTGTTAGACTGATAGGAGTTGATGGAATAAATGACTCAGATGGATCACCACCTATATATCGAAAAAATTTGCCGTTCAGTGATCCATGAGCTAAAGGGGATTGAATCATCGGTTGGACTGATTGATGCTTGACATCTCCTCAATGATCTAACGAGCCATATATCCTTCAAGGTTGCAACTTGTTTAGATCGTTGGGGGAAATCAATCAATCACTATGAAACCATTCCAACGAGATTTCCGATTATTGCAGTGGGAGTGCAATATTTCGAGAAAAATAGTGGGAGTCAAGTAAATATTGAAATCCTTGATTTTCCTTGAAAGTACAAAATAGCACATCTAATCGAAAATCTTGGTTACTTTTCTGCAGTTTATTTCCGTCACAATGACTAACCCTTTGACAATACTACTTGAGAAAAATGTCCCTACTGGACCAAATTTCGTTGATTGGATACGAAATCTGAAGATTGTCCTCAGCCTTGAATCTTTAAAAACATGTGCTCGACGAAGAGATGCCTGAAGTCCCAGACCCTGGTTCTTTTGAAGATCGGCTTGTCTGTGAAGACTGGATTAAAGCCGACACTCGTGTCAAGGAGTACATGTTGGGATTGATGACCAATGAACTGCAACAATCTCATGAAAAGATGAGAATAACTGCTGAAATCATGGTTCATCTAAAGGAACTCTACGGAGAGCACAACAGGACTGCTCGTTATGAGACTTCATGTCAACTCTTTGGGGAAAGAATGAAGGAAGGAGAGAAAGTTGGGGATCATGTTTTGAAGATGATCTCCATGTTCGAGAGATTGGAAGCCCTCGACTTCTCTATGGACTTCCAGCTTCAGACTAATCTCATCATGCAGTCATTACCAAAGTCTTTTTCGCAATTCATAGTGAATTTCAATATGAATGACATTGAGCGTTCACTGTCGGGTCTTTTGAACAAACTCACTAATGTTCAATCACAAATGGAACCCAAGACAAAAGAGACTGCTTTGGTCGTTTCTACTGATTCTTCAAAGAATCAGAAGAAGAAACGAGGCAAGAAGCAACTGGGAGTGACAAATTCTTCTGGGAAGACTAAAGGCAAGGGAAACCAAAAGAAGAGGTTCAAGGGCAGGGGCCCGAAGAAGATAGACATCTGCCTCCACTGCAAAGAAGCAGGGCATTGGAAGCGTGACTGTCCGAAGCTGAAAGCAGAAAATAAAGTAGATATAGAATTTTATTTTTTGAAACAAATTGTTCTATGATGATATTTTCTACTTCTTAGATTCTAGATTCCGGAGCTAGTGCTCATATTTGTTTTTTGAACCAGGATCTGGAAACAAGTAGAAAGCTGGTTGAGAACGAAGTGATGATCAATGTAGGAAGCGGACACAGCGTGGCTGCGACTCACATTGGAATTACTTCTGTTGCATTAATTTCTGGACATCAAATTAGATTAGATGATTGCCTTATTTTGCCTAATGGCCTCAAGAATATTATTTCTATTCCTGTATTATTCAGGAAAGGATATTTGTTTACTTTTAAACATAATTTTTGCGATATTTATTTTGAAAATAAATGTGTTGGCTCTGAAACATAATACTTTTAAACATAATTCTTGCGATATTTAATTAATGGTTTATATTATTTGAAAGTCCGAAATCTATGTATGGTTAATACTATGACTAGAAAGCATAGTATGAATGAAATGAACCAAAAACTTATATGGCACCATAGACTGGGACATGCCGGTGAATTTAAGATTCACGGGTTGGAAAAACGTGGGCTCATTGGTCCACTTAGTTCTAACCCATATCCGACTTGTGAATCGTGCCTCAAAGGTAAGATGACTGGGTCACCGTTCATTGGACATTTCGAAAGGGCAAATGAAGTTTTAGGATTAATCCACACTGATGTTTGTGGGGCCCTCAAGGATGCGGCCCTTGGAGGTTTTCAATACTTTATAACCTTCACAGATGACCACTCTAAGTATGGTTTAATTTATTTGATGAAGTATAAATCCGAAGCACTTGAATGGTTCAAGGAATTCAAAGCTTTGACTGAAAAACAAACTGGGCACAGTATTAAGACACTAAAATCTGATCGAGGTGGCCAATACATGAGTGCCGAGTTTGACAAGTTCTTAAAACAACAAGGTATAGTATTACAACTAACTCCTCCAGCGACCCCACAACTCAACGGAGTAGCAAAATGAAGGAATCATACTCTGTTGGACATGATAAGCTCCATGCTTAGCTACACCAATTTACCCATCTCGTTGTGGGGACATGCTTTGCTTACAGCTGCGCACATTTTGAACAAATGTCCCTCAAAATCTGTTCCCACTACACCAGATGAGATATGGAGCGGTAGGAAGCCTAGTCTAAAATACATAAGAATACGAGATTGCCCAGCATATGTAAAGAAGACCTAGCTAGAGAAACTAGAGGATAGATCCTTGAAAAGACATCTTATCGTTTTTCCCGTAGATTCGATGGGATACCTCTTTTACCTGCAAAATGATCATAGGATCATCGTGGCCTTGCAAGCCCACTTTCTTGAAGAAGAATTCATCTAGGAAGGTGGTGCAGGTAGAAAGATTGTTCTGGTAGAACAGGATAACGTCCCTTCGGAGACATCATTTCAAGAATCTGAACCCAACTTGACATAACCATCGCAGCGACGATCCAGTAGAGTATCTCAGCCGCCTGAGAGATATGGCTATCTGCACAAACGCAGCATTATTTGTATGTCGTTGCAGAAGGAAGCCATGGAGATGATCCCTCTGACTGTGATGAAGCAGCGACGGATATAGATTCCTCTAAGTGGCTTGAGGCTATGAAAGCAGAGATTGATTCGATGTATTTGAACCAAGTCTGAACTCTTACTGATCTACCAAATGGAGTACGATCAATTGGATGCAAATGAATCTATAAGAAAACCCAGAACCCTCGGGTAGAAATAAAAAGCTGTTACAGATGATTGGTCCAGATGGAAATGTGGACACCTATAAGGCCAGGCTAGTGGCAAAAGGTTATAGTCAGAAAGAGGGCATTGACTATGAGGAAACCTTTTCGCCAGTAGCCATGATCAAATCTATTAGAATTCTACTAGCCACAGCTGCAAACTTAGACTATGAAGTCTGGCAAATGGATGTAAAGACCGCATTCTTAAATGGACACTTGGATGATGACATTTATATACAACAGCCCAGGGGCTTTATATCCAAAGCCGACTCTCATAAAGTTTGCAAACTTAATCGGTCCATCTATGGACTGAAGCAAGCCTCTCGGAGTTGGAATCTGAGGTTCGATGAAGAAGCCAAGAAATATGGCTTCATCAAGAATGAAGACGAACTGTGTGTCTATAAAATGGTCAGTGGGAGCAAGTTGACATTCCTGGTTCTATACATAGATGACATACTACTTATAGGGAATAACATATGCTTATTGGCTTCGGTCAAGACATGGATCTCAAGTACATTCTTCATGAAAGACTTGGGAGAAGCAACCTATATTCTAGGAATTCGCCTTTATAGAGATAGAGCGAATAGAATGATTGGTATCTCCCAAGCGCTCTACCTAGAGAAAGTCCTTAAGAGATATGAATTGCATAACTCTAAGGGAGGACTTTTGCCCATGAGACATGGCATTCATCTTTCCAAATCTATGAGTCCCCAAACGGACAAGAATAAAATGGAAATGAGGAATATACCATATGTGTCCGCTGTGGGTAGTCTCATGTACGAGATGTTATACACGAGGCCAGATCTGGCACATGTTGTGAGCATGGTCAGTAGGTTTCAAGCTAACTCGGGGGAGTCTCACTGGACAACAGTGAAGTGTATCTTAAAGTACTTAAGAAGAACTAAAGATATGCTACTAATATATAGGAATGGAGAATTGAAGGTGGATAGTTACACCGACTCAAATTTCTAATCTGATCTGGATGACCTTAAATCTACCTCTGGGTACGTATTCACACTCTGTGGAGGATCAGTGTCTTGGAAAAGTTCCAAGCAAAGCACAATTGCTAACGCCACAACGGAGGCAGAATATTTGGTAGCCTCAAAGAAGTTATTTGGATGAGAAATTTCATAGCCGAACTTGGAGTGGTTCCTAGCGTGGAAATGTCGTTGCCACTATGATGTGACAACAACGGAGCAATTGATCAAGCTAAAGAACCAAGGTCTCACAATAAATCTAAACACGTGATGAGAAAATATAATATAATACGAGAAATCGTTGGAAGAGGCGACATAGCAGTGCAGAAAATAGCCTCAGCCGAAAACGTGGCTGACCCACTCACCAAGCCATTATCACAGGCAGTGCTAGATAAACATCTTGAGAAGATAGGAATCAAATACCATAGTGATTGGCTTTGAGTGCCAATGGGAGATTGTTAGGTGTATACCCTCAATACCTATGAGAAATTAGATTGAGTAGAGCTTAGATAAGTTATCTATACAAAACGTTTGATGTTTCTATTTATAGAATAAAAGTTTTGATTTTGTTCATATAAAACTAATGGCATTTAACTGTATTGAACAAATTAGTCTACGAGATTTCAAGATAGACTTTCCACCTCTTATGGACAAGAGGAGGCACTGGAACAGTCCAATACTTAATCTCTAAAACTGGGAGTTCGTGAGTTGACGAATATTAATTGGGCATTAATATTCAACTCATGTGACACCTTATTTGGCAAGGAAGTGTCAGTCGTACACTGATTAGATAGTGGGAGTTGGTGTCATGAATATGATTAATGGAACTAACATATTTGAACTCGAGTCGCATTAATCCAATCACATGGGAATTTACTCTTTGACAGTTAATGATTGGGATTAAGATTGCGATAGTATGTGTGAACTTTAGACCTGAGGAGTCATTTGTAACATGCTTATAGTATTGGAAATGTTATTAGAGTAGTTAGATCCGTATCACCTGATAGGTGGGGTCAACCTCAGAGCACAATCCAATAGTGCATTCGATGTTATAAGATAACTTGCCAAAACGGGATTCACCATCTCGACAGTAAACGAGTATATGACCTGTACGATTGTAAGTAATTGAAATTATAAGTCTTTGGCCAAAGCATATAAATTATCCTGTGATTGTCACTGAGGGTAGTTTGGTAATTTCACATTATTATGATTCTTAAGAACAGTATCAAGTTCTATGAGTTTGACTTAACCATGGCTCTTACTTGATCGTGTCACGTCGGTGAAGAGTTTATACACATATGATATTCGTAGTCAAGGTTCGTGATGACATGATCATGTCATTTTCAATTGGGTAACGATTTGGTTCCATGGTGTTGGCTAGGTGACAACCTTATCCTCTGGAATCCTTCCATTACCAATTGAATCGAGCTTAGAGAGTCACGCTATGTGAAGAAAAGGAATATTTTCTTAAGCTAAAGGTATTTTGGTAAAATCACATTTGATGTGAATTGTCTCACATAATAGATGGCATGATTTAATTAAAGATATTTAATTTGAATAAATAAATTAATTAAATCATATGAATTCATAAGTTAAATTAATTGGAAATTAATTTATAAGTTGAATTATATTAATTGGATTAATATTAATTGAATTAATGTAATTAATTAATTACCAATTTGATTGGACTTGGATTTAATTAATTACACATGGGCTAAGTGAAAACAAAGCCCGAAGCCCATCTGAAAAGGCCAATTCGGCCGCCCCTCACTGTGTAACCTTGGGAAGTCTTTTACTTGGTATAAGTAATCAATTAGTGTCAAAACTCCACAGAGACAAGTCATTGTTTTAGAATCTGACACTGAGCCAAAATAAACCTAGTGCATTAGGAAAGAAGAATCCCTCCCTCTCCATCCACTCTAGCTGCCTGCAATAGTTGCCAAGGAGGAGATCGAGCTTTTCTTGGAGAATTTTTCTTCCGCGTGATTATCTAGAGGCAGGAGTCTGGGGCTGCTGCTAATAATTCGAGATTCAATAGACGAAAAAGGTAATTCAATTACTCTTGTCAATTCTCATCAATTGATCAATATGCTAAATATCATGAATATTCCCAGATTGGATTCTCGGGTGTGATTCGGATTAAAATTTTATTCTGTTAGACTGAATCACAACAATAGAATTATTCATAGATAAATAAACTAAATCTAAAAGTCTCCCTATTATGGATTGATGCATAATCTCGATATAGAATCGTCGTTCTCCTTTCCTTGGCTCATGTTCTTGCTCGAAAGTCTCTAAAAGTACTGAATTTTTGAACCCTTTTGTTGTTGAAAGAGGTGTTATTTATAAGAGAGGCTCCCCAAGTCTTCTACTTGAATTAGGTATTCAAACTTTCCAAATTTTCTCCAGATGCGCGCAAAGTTCGAACTCGATATTCCTCACGTTCGTACTTGGTGAAGTGGCTTAAGTGAATTGACTGGGCATTGACTGTGTTGATGTTCGAACTTCACAAGTCTCATGTTCGTACTTGATGATGTGGCAAGTTCGTACTTAAATACTCCAAGTTCGAACTTGGCATGCAGTGTCCTCCGAATTTATACGTTTTTCGCCCATTTTCCTCGATTGTTATGATTTTCAACCTATACTCATTTAACACACGAATCAAAGCCACAAGTGGTAAAAAATCATACATATTCGACCCTAAATCATACGAATATCAGTCTCTCAATTACGTAAAACTCACACTTATCACTAGTCCCTATTTTCTCCCCACTCCATCAGGTCCACAATTTTGTCAGATTTGTGGTATCTCTGGTCACATGGCAATCGCATGCTCTCAGCAGTATAACCATGCCTACATCACTGAGGAATTATCGAAATCTTTTTCTACTCAGTCCACTACTGAAACTTCTGACATTGCATGGTACCCAGATAGTGGTGTGTCCCTCACATGACCCCAAATGCTGGTAAATTATCTCATCTTACTCCCTATAATGGATCTAATAATATTTTAGTTGGCAATGGTACAAGGTAACCTATTAAACACATCAGTTTTTCCGTCTTATGTACTCTCACTCACTCTCTTAAATTGTCCAACGTTATTCATGTTCCACATTTTTCTCATAATTTACTTTCTGTATTTGTCATGATAATAACAGTTTAATCGTATTTTCTTCTTCTGGATTTGGTTTAAAGGACAAAATAATGGGGTTAATATTGCTGGAGTCCCTTTCAACTAGTGGTCTCTACCCTCTCTCATCTAGTGCAGTGTCGCCCTCTTCTAGTGCCTTCGTTGCCCATGTTTTCTCTAGTGATATCTAACATCGATGTTTGGGTCATCTGAGTCACTCTATTATTACTCAGTTATGTTGTAGTGATTTTATAAAAGCTAGCTCTAGTATTGTTTCCTTTTGCTCGCATTGTTAGTTAGGGAGATCGCATAAGCTACCTTTTTTAGTCTGTTGAAAGCATAGCTCTGCGCTTTTTCATTTAGTTCATTCAGATGTTTGGACATCTCCTACTTTATCTTCTTCTGGTTTTAAATATTATGTTATATTTTTTGATGATTTTACACGCTTTACCTAGTGTTATCCCATGCGCAACAAATCTGAAGTTTTCTCACATTTTTGTAATTTTAAAACTTTAATTGAATCTCTTCTCTACAAAAATTAAAAAAATTCGTAGTGATGGTGGTTGGGAATTTTATAATGCTCAATCTCGCACCCTTTTTGCTGCTTCTAGCATTCCATTTTAAATGTCATGTCCTTACACTCTGCAGCAAAATGGTATGGCGGAATGCACGCATCGTCATATTTTTGAATTAATCCTCACTTTATTCATCACTACTCTGTTAGGATTATGCCCTTAATGCCAACGAGGAAATAGATTGTATAGGGCTTTTACCTTTTTGTTGTACAAACTCTTGTTTTAGAATAAAAGGAAAATGCATTTGTTTAAATAAATCTTAATGGAACTAATAAGTATTGAACATATAAGTCCTAAGTAAATCAAGAGAGAGCTTCTACTCCTTAAGGATTAAGGAGATGGACACAAGAAACGCCAATTCCTTGATTACTTAAAAATGTTCGCAAGTCAAAGAGTCTTAATTGAGCATTATGACCAAACTTGTATGACACAAGATTTGACAAGGAGTGTCAGTCAATCACTAGGTTTTAGTGGGAGCTTGTGCCGTAGATATGTCAATAGCATTGACATATTCGAACATGGCTCACCATAATCCAATCACATGGGTATTTACTCGGTGACTGTCAATAATTAGATTACTGGTCACTATAGTGTGCGTGAGCCTTAGATCTGAGGAGTCATGAAGATTGAGCTTGAGACACTAGAATTGTTATTAGAGTAGTTAGATCCAATTCACCATTAGGTGGGATCAACCTCGAAATACGGTCTAGGTAGGCAAGCAGCAATTGTTCGGTGATTGCCAATATGGGATTCACTGTCTTGAGAAGTAAATGAGCTAACGTCCTGTGTGATCATGGGTAAATGAAAATTATAAGTCTTTGGCCAAAGCGGGAAAACTAATCGTGTAGAACATGAGGGGTAGTTTGGTAATTTCATCTTATTATAATTTATAAGCACAGCATCGAGTCCTGTAAGTTTGACACATTCCATAACTCTCACTCGATCGGGATGTTACAGTAAAAAGTTTATACTCACATTATATTTGTGACCTAGTGGTTCGTATTGATCAAATTATTTAATCTCGATTGGAATGGAAGAAGGCGTGTAATATAACCTTGATGGGCTCAAGGAATTAACTAATTTCAAGCCCATCATCTAATTTAAATACTTACTTTAGTGATTAACCTAACATACAACAGTACATAACAACTAGAGAAGAGAAAGTTCCCTCTCCCCTCCTCACCTAGCCGTCGGCCTCCCTAGAGACAAGAGGGAGTGGATTTTGTTGGGTTAGTTCTACGGAAATTAAAATTTAAATGTACAACCACCCGAAACAGGAATAATGGTGTGCTCGATTATGCTATAAAGAAGGTTACGAGAATTTTTACCTTTCGATTAAATTCTTGCAACAACGATTCGAATCTTTTCAACCTTGTGGTACAAGTCCACACGATTTCTTGGAGGAAATCGCCCGTCAATCGTATCCCCGGTGTTAGTGCTAAAACATCGCACCTCTAAGATGTATCCACACCTCGTTCAAGTCACCATCTACTTCGTTATTGGTGCTAGCCAACAAAATAGATCTAAGTCTAGAACCTAGGCTTGATTATGTGAAGGGATGAAATATGTGAATCGTTGAGTTCAACACATGAACAAAACGATATCGTATTGGAACAAGGTATGGGGCGATTTTGCTCAAGGATGACAAGAAAAAAAAACTCTCTTCTTTTTCCAGGTAGGGTTAGAATTTTACACTCATTGGACGCTTAAAGTTTTAGTCTTGCATTCACATATATATAGAATAGGAGTCCTAGAATCCTAGTTCAACTGCAAGACTTGGAGAAGAAGAAAACCCTTTTCTTCTTCACCAAGAATTCGAACCCCTCTCATCTTTTGGCTCAAAAATCGGCCATCATCCTTTAATTTGAATCCAAGAATTAATTCTTGACTCCATATTTAATTATGGGCTAAACCCATCAATTAAATAGTCTCATATAATTAAAACCCGCTTAATTATATATATTACTTATTCCAATTGGCTTATTTATTTAACTTGGGCCAAGCCCAACTAAATAAAATACTTGAACTCTACTAGGTCCATTAATTTAATTATTTCTACAAGATTAATTAAAATAATCGAATTAATTGAATCGCCTCAATTAATTCATATTCCTTATTAGGAAAGGACTAGACTTTCTTAATTTCCTCGATTTCCTCAAATTGATTAATCACATCATTTAAGCAGTGACTCTCACGAGTTAAGTGTGTGACCCCTTAGGCTAGTCTACAATCTAGTATTACGTACACTTTCCCAAAGTGCTAGTGTGATTTCCTAAAATAGAAAGTACTAGATTAAATCATTCCTTTGATTAATCAAGCCTCAAGTTAATCACCATATTAATTCTCGGCACTTACAAATCGTGGTTACTGTCTAGCAATGGGCCACGAAGACCTAGATAAAGACGAATATAAAGATACGCCTTTCGTGATCTTGATCTTTGTATAAGTAAGATCCCTCCATCTAATCTCTCGATTGAATCTACAGCAGTGGCCAAGGTCGAAGCTCTATTAATTTAATAACTATGTTTCCCAAATACGGTGAGATCGACTTCGACTATCTAAACGAGGAAACCCTATGCCTCTTTAGATATCATACTTCGGCTTCGGCCGAAGATTTCTAAAGTCGATTCACTATGCAAACATAGGAGATTCACTGACAAGACTAATGTCAGAGATAGATCCCATCTTGATTCTCACGTGCCTTCATACACAATCAACCCATGTCTGATTTTGCCCATTTGTGATCATCTAAGTAATCATGCAACAAGCCAAGACATGTTCGATTGTGTATAAGACATCCAATGGAACCTTAGGTTCTAAGGATTACTCTTATACTACAAGACCACTGGAAGTTCCAGATTTGACTGGGATTCCATTTAATGGAACTTCCATGGGGTTGTTCAGTATAACTATTCCCATAATAGGAACCCTCATACATGCATAGACTTTCACCGTGCCAATATCTATGGAACGAGATACACTCTATCAAGAGTATGCATCATATAAGCAAGTCTTTTGGGTCTCATCGATATCCCTTCATCTCGACGAGCCCATTCACGACTTGGAACATATGTTTAAGGATCACAGCCTTAGAGACATATTCCATCATTGTCATTCCCGATGCGCAATGATGTCCCATAGCTATGTGTGATCCTTCGGGACTTTATTCTAAGTTAAGACCAAGCTATATACATGAATAAAGAATGCCAAAAGATTAACTTTATTTATATGAAGATGATCATTCGGCTAGAGTAATTATTACATAGAATGGTGCCCAAAATAGGTGCACGGGGCATAAGCTCTAACAATCTCCCACTTGCTCTAGTGCCAATTGCCCATGTACTTGAGGCCCATTCTCCCTAGATGTCCTTCAAATACTTTTTGGCTTAAGGGTTTGGTGAGCGGGTATGCCACATTGTCTGCCTAGTCCACACGTTCCACTCAAACGTCGTTTCTCCCAATGGTCTCTCTGATCAAGTGGTATCGCCTCAGTATGTGCTTGGATTTCTGATGAGACCTTAGCTCCTTTGTTTGCGCAATAGCCCCGTTGTTATCGCAGTATAAAGGTACTGCGTCTACAATGGATGGAACTACACCCAATTCTTGGATGAAGTTCCTAATCCAAACACCTTCCTTCACAGCCTCTGAATCTACGATATATTCTGCTTTAGTGGTGGAGTCCGCCACAGTTGCTTGCTTGGAACTTTTCCAGCTAACGGCTTATCCATTAAGCAGATTGATAAATCCCGAGACTGACTTCAAGTCGTCCACATCTGTTTGGAAACTCGAATTGGTATATCCCTCTGACTCCAATTTTCCATGTCCGTATATCAAAAACATGTCCTTAGTCCTGTTAAGGTACTTAAGGATCACTTTTGCTACATTTCAGTGCTTGTCATCGGGATCAGCCTGATAACAGCTGCACACACTCAATGCGTACGCTACATTAGGTCTTGTGCATATCATCGCGTACATTATACTACCTATAGCCGAGGCAAAAAGTATGTGGGACATTCTTACTCTTTCTTCTCGAGTTTTGGGAGACATCGACTTGGAAAGTGTAATCCCATGTCCCATTGGCGAGAATCCTCTCTTGGATTCTTCCATCTTAAATCTCTTAAGTACGCAATCGATATACACGGATTGGGAAAGTCCTAGTAGCCTACTCGATCTCTCTAGATATATCTTCATACCAAGTACGTAGGATGTTTCTCCCATATCCTTCATGGAAAATTGTTTAGAGAGCCATACTTTAGTCGACTGCATCATTCCTATATCGTTTCTGATCAAAAGAATATCATCAACGTAAAGTATGAGAAACATAACCGCGCTCCTTCTAACCTTCTTGTACACACAAGCCTCTTCAACATTTTGCACATATCCATACTCTTGTATGACAGTGTCAAATCGTTTATTCCAACTTCGGGAAGCCGGCTTTAATCCATAAATAGACCTTTGGAGCTTACACACTTTGTGTTCGCTCGTCTCGGATGTAAAGCCCTCTGGCTGTTGCATGTATATCTCTTCCTTAATGGAATCTTTCCATTGAGGAATGCAATCTTTACATCCATCTTCCAGATCTTGAAATCGAGATATACAGATATAGCAAGTAGAATCCTAATGGATTTTAGCATCGCCACTGGCGAGAAGGTTTCCTCATAGTCAATGCCTTGTCTCTGAGTGAATCCTTTTGCCACGAGTCATGCCTTATAGGTTGCCACCTTTCCATTGACTCCAACCTTTCGTTTATAGACCCACTTACAGCCAATGGGCTTCACGCCCTTTGGTAGGTCCACCAAGGTCCATACCTTGTTGGAGTCCATTTCAGACTTCATAGCTTCTAGCCATTTTCCCGAATCAATGTCAGACATTGCTTCCTTATAACTCTTTGGATCAGAGTCTAAGGGAGGATCTTCTGAGTTTTTTTCTTCCAACAGGCCAAGCCATATTTCAGGCACCTTTGGAAATCTTTCAGACCTCCTCAAGGGATGTGTGTTCTCAGTAGGTATATCAAAATTAGCTTCATTGGTGTCGAGTAGGTTATTTTGTACTCCTTGATTCGAATCACTTTGATTCATCTCATCTAGTTCTACAACCTCGCCTTTCCTATCCAAAAGGAATCCTTTTTCTAGGAAATTGGTGTTTCTTGAAACGATCACCTTTTGTTCCGTAGGGTTGTAGAAGTAGTATCCAATAGTTTTCTTTGGATATCCTACAAAATAACACAAAGAAGATTTGAGATCCAATTTGTCTCCCACCAAATTCTTTACATAAGTGGAGCACTCCCATATTCTCAAGTGAGCATACGAGGGTGACTTTCCACACCAAGTTTCATATGGGGTCTTGGGCACAGCCTTGGACGGCACCCTATTCAATAGATAGGTTGTCATTTCAAGAGCATAGCCCCACATGGACTTAGGAACTTCAGTGAAACTCATCATGGATCGAACCATATCCAACAATGTTCGATTCCTACGCTCGACTACCCCGTTATGTTGAGGCGTGCCTGGCGGAGTCCACTGTGAGAGAATCCCATTCTCTTTAAGATAATCAATGAATTCGGAAGACAAGTATTCTCCTCCCTATTAGATCGAAGAGCTTTAATACTCTTTCACTATAACATCCCGATCGAGGGAAAGTTATGGAATGTGTCAAACGCACAAGACTCGACACTGTGCTTAATAAATCATAGTAGGATGAAATTATCAAACTACCCCTAGAATTCCACACGAGTTAGTTTTCCTGCTTTGGCCAAAGACTTATAATTTCATTTACCTATAATCGAACAGGACGTTAACTTATTTACTACTCGAGATAGTGAATCCCACATTGGCAGTCACCGAATGATTGATGCTTGCCCACCTAGAATGTATTTCGAGGTCGATCGCACCGAACTGTGAATTGGATCTAACTACTCTAATAACAAGTCAAGTGTCACAAGCGCAATCTTCGTGACTCCTCAGGTCTAAGACTCACACACACTATCGTGATCAGTATTCCAATCATTGAGTAAATACCCATGTAATTGAATTACGACGAACCGAGTTCGAATATGTCTATTCCATTGATATATCTACGGCACAAGCTCCCACTATAACATATTGACCAACTGACACTCTTTGCCAAAGCATGTGTCATAAAAATCTGGTCATAATGCCTATTAAGACTTTTTGACTTGCGAACCCTATTTAAGTAATCAAGAAATTGACTCGTCTAGTGTCCATCTCATTAATCCTTAAGGAGTAGAAGCTCTCTCTTGGTTACTTGGAACTTATAGGTTCATTATTTTATTAATGCCATTAAGATTCACATGAACAAATGTAAACTGCCTTTTATTTCATAATGATAGTTTGTACAACATAAAGGTAAAAGCCCTATACAATCTAAGTCCTCATTGGCACCGAGGGCATAATCTTAAAAATCTCTCACTTGCACTCAATATCAATCACTATGGTATCTAATACCCCATCTTTTCCAGATATCACTCTAGCACCATCTGTGATAGTGGCTTGGTGAGTGGGTCAGCTACATTATTCACTGAATCTATTCTCTGCACGGTGGTGTCTCCTCTTCCAACTATCTCTTTAATGATATGATATTTTCTCTCTATGTGTTTGGATTTTTTGTAAGACCTTGGTTCCTTAGCTTGCGCTATGGTTCCATTGTTATCACAGAAAAGTGGGAACAGGAGATCTATGCTAGGAACTAATTCAAGTTTTGCCACGAACTTCTTTATCCAAAAAGCTACTTTGGCAGCCTCTGAGGCAGCCACATATTTAGCTTTAGTAGTGGAATCAGCAGTTATGCTTTATTTGGAAATTTTTTAAGTCACTGTTCCACCATTCAAAGTGAATACAAACCCAGAAGTGGACTTACGATCATCGACATCTGAGAAAAACCCAGAGTCAGTGTAACCTTCCACTTTAAGTTCTCCATCTCCATATGTCTAACACATATCCTTAGTTCTTCTCAAGTACTTAAGGATACATTATACAGCAATCCAATGCTTTTCTCCTGGATTAACTTGAAACCCTACTTACTACGCTCAAAGCGAAAGCAACGCCTGGTCTCGTGCATAACATAGCGTACATGAGACTTCCTACTGTTGATGCATATGGAATGGCACTCATCCTCTTTCGATCATTCTCACTTTGAGGACGCATCGCTTTGGAGAGGTGAAGTCCATGTCTCATGGGCAACATGCCTCTCTTAAAATCTTCCATCCCAAACCTTTTCAGGACCTTTTTCTAAATAGAGGGCTTGAGATAGCCCCATTTTCCTATTCACTCTATCCCTATAAATGCGAATTCCGAGGATATAGGTTGCGTCTTCCAATTCTTTTATTGAAAACGTACTTGTGAGCCATAGTTTAACTGAGGTCAATCGGCCTACATAACTTCCTATCATTCGAATGTCGTCTATGTATAAGACCAGAAATGATATTTTACTCCCACTAATTTTCTTGTAAACACATGGTTCATTTTCGTTCTTGATGAAGCCATAATTCCTAACTTCTTCATCAAAATGGAGATTACAACTCCACGATGCTTGTTTGAGTCCACAAATGGATTTATTCAACTTACACATCTTATGAGAATCTTTATTGGATATGAAACCTTTGGGTTGTTCCATATAGATGTCCTCCTTGAGGAATTCATTTAGGAGCGTGGTTTTCCCATCTATTTACCCAATTTTATAATCTAGATGTGTGGCTATAGAAAGCAGAATCCTAATGGGTTTGATCATGGCTATGGGCGAGAAGGTTTCCTCATAGTTAATGCCCTCTTTTTGACTATACCCCTTTGCCACTAGTCTGGCCTTATAGGTATCCACCTTACCATCCGGACCAATCTTTTTCTTGTAAATCCATTTGCAACCTATCGATGCAACACCCCTGGAGTGATCCAAAAGAGTCCAGACTTAGTTTGAATACATCGAATCCATTTCTGTCTTCATAGCCTCAAGCCATTTCGCAGAGTCTATATCCGCTATTGCTTGATCATAAGCAGAGGGATCGTCTCCACAGTTCCCTTCTGCTACGGCATACAAATTATGCTCTCCTAGTAGAAAATAATCATATCTCTTAGGCAACTGAGATACTTTAGTTGATTTGCGCGATGGCGGTTATGTTTTGGTTGGTTCAGTTCAAGCTTCTTGAACAGTGGTCTCTAAGGGGGCTTTATTTTGTTCTTCCAGAACAATCTTTCTACCTGCACCACCTTATTGAACGAATTCATCTTCAAGAAAATAAGCATGTAATGCTACAATGATCCTTTGATCATCGTACAGGTAAAAGATTTATCCCATTGAGTCTTCTAGGAAAGCAATGAATTGATCTTTTAGAGATCTATCTTCCAATTTCTCTATCTTCGCCTTTTAAACATAGGCTAGACAATCCCATATCCTAATGTGTTTAAGACTAGGTGACTTTCCACTCCATATCTCATAAGGAGTTTTAGGAATAGACTTAGATGGACACCTGTTCAAGATATATGTTGTTGTAAGTAATGCATGGTGTTGGTCACAAGTGGCATTGAAAAGGTCTAGAAGGGGGGGTTGAATAGAACCTAAAGTCTTTTTCGACTTCAAAATCTTTCGTATTAAAATTGGTTTGGATGCTTGAAAATATAGGCGCTTGGCTGAGCGTCTAGTTGAAGATTATTTTGATAAGATTAACTTAGACTCAAGATTTGAATACTATAACCAAGTAGGTTTAAGCGTTCAGTTCTTTAATCAGGGTTAGCACAATGGAATAGTTTTAAAGTCTTACTTTTGAAGGTTTTAGCGTCACAATATTTTCTTTAGTTGCTTAGCTTTGAATGATTTTATCAATGTGTTTACTTAACCGATTTATGCAATGATATGATAATAATAAAATAACAGTAAAGTAAAGAACACAAAGTTTGAAAGGTTCGTTGGGTGCTGTAATCCCAACTACGTCATTCTTTTCCTCGAACACTTCGAGGCAATCCACTAAAATGATTCTCAAATAATCACACAGAATCTTCTACCCATGAGGGAAAGATGGGTGTGAATGGCTTGAGCTCCTTGGTCACACAGATTTCTGCTACAAGACACTTCTATCCTCTTGCTTCTTTCACCTAGAAATAATGCAAGTATCCAACTTCAACTTCACACAGATCGCGAGGCTTGGATGGAGTTTTTTTTAACAGTTCATTTGATTTTGGGAAAGTTCAAACAACTTGAAATATCTCAATAATAATAAAAGGTTCTTCTTAGAAGATGTTTGAGATATTTGCGACTATCTAGGAATGTATAGAAAAGCTTTGAGGAATTTTGGCTATGAAAAATTATTAGCTTTTCTCTCAAGTAATTTCAGCAAAGTTTTGGATTTATGTGCATGAAGATTGATATTTAAGGTTTGCTGAGAGGTACTATTTATAGACATTTCTCGGGAATTGTCCATTGGACACATGCAGGAGCGTGTCTCTCACGTAGCGCGTTAAAATAGACCTTTTCTAACATTTTTGAAAATCTGCTGGTTCCGATTGGATAGGAGCAGGTTTTGAACTCTGAAATCTGACAGTCTAGTCAAAAGGTGGCTTGTCACAAGTCACAATAGCTTATCACATTTAATACTCTTATCAAGCATTTAATGCATTTTGAATTTATTTCCCGTTAGAAATAAATGTCTGTTGATGATTGCATTTAAGTCCTTCATGACTTGAAAATTTATTTCCGGTGAATTCCTTTGATGGACGCTTGAATAGCTTGAGCATTTGATTCATGATTCCTGAAATATTTCTTTAGCGCTTGACGAACGCTTAAGAACAAATCTTCATCTTCACTTGATTTCAGACGTTGATCTTCAACTTCATCTTTGATTGACTCACCTAGAATTCTATCATAGACTTGGTATCTAATACTTATTCTAAAATCTACAAAGATAAAAATTACAAGCCTAATAACATTACATCTTTCAGATGCTTATACAAATCTTCTAATAAAGTATAAACTTACATTTTATTTGGGGTCTAACAAAAATCCTAATTGTCATCATCAAAATTCTAACAAGAAATTCCTAACAATTTCCCCATTTTTTATGATGGCAATACTTACTCTTTTATAGTTCAAGAGTTAGACAGCCAAACTAGAAATGTTAGCATTGAAAGGCTAGATACGGTTAGTTAAGGTTAGTTAAGCCTCAACGAGATGTTTTAGCTGAAAAATGCACTTCATATATATCAATAAAAGTACAAGCATTTTAATACTAAAATATTAAAAACAATAAAGAAACAAGAATATAGATAATGTAAATGCAAAGACTCTTAATGTTCTGATCGAGCGGTGTGTATGCTAATCATCTCAGCTTTGATCCTTTAGATAGGTTTTCTTCAGGAGTAATCATTGCAGCATGATCTTTGTCTATGATTTCATCCTTACGAGTCTGTCTCTTCTGATAAGCTACACAGCGTCTATTCCACTCGGATGGGTCGATGCCAATGTGCCTCAGACATATTCTGAATGCTTGATTGAACTCTGATTTCTTCTTCTCTTTAGCTATAATCTTCGGATCAGTGGGCTCTGGAAGAGGTTCTCGTTCAATGGGTACATCAAACTGTTCAAGCCTCGCTTTAGAAGGTATCAGCATAGTACGCTATAGGAGAAAACCCTGACGTTCTGCTGGGCGCTCCAGAAGTAGCTACCCAAGCTGGGTATCTTTGCTCAATATTCAGCGGAGGAGGAGGAGTGAGCATTTCTTGACGCTTTGGCGGCGGCGGAGGATCTTGAGCTCTTGAACTTGATGCTTTCCTCTTCTCTCCTTTCTTTTCTTCCCCCTTATTGCCATCATCAGTTTTCATAAAGTGCTCTGTGAGTAGACTGACTTGAGTAGCAATTTGAGCCATTGAAGCCTCTAAGTTTTCTATGCGCTTGTCAAAGTGTTCTTTCATAGCAAGTTGATGTGCCCTATTAGCGTCAGTCGTGTCCTGAAACTCTTTAAGGCAATCAGCAACTGCCACTTGAGCAACATCGCGCATATGAGCAATTTGGGCACTCATATTCTGAGACTCAATCTTGGCTAGATCGGTCTTAATCCAGTGAAGGGCTTCAACATTCTGAGTGGCATGATCACTCACTTCTTCCAACACCTATTTCAACAAAGGACCGAAAATTTGACTCACATCAGAAGGAACTGCTTGAGAAGCAGGTCGCTTGAACTTAGATGTGAATTTTAGTCAGTCAAAGGATGGTTGATGTGCTGGATCAAACAATGTGCCTTGCACTTCGATTGGTAGATCAGCAACATCAGGAACATCGGGTTCATAAGCGTCAGGAATAGCTTCTGGTAGAGACGCTTGAACTTGTTCCTCAGCAGGTTCTGGAATACTTGCCGCTTGAGATGTAGACTCTTCAATTATTTTCACAGGTGCTTCCTCAAGCACTGACTCCTCTTGACAAAAGTCAGTGAATTGGAAATTCAACCTGGCTAGTGGTTCATTTGCACAGAAGTCTGATGCATCAGCAAGGAGTTCATTCAGACAATAAAGTGGAAGGCAAGATTCTTGAATGAATGTGTGGAATGGACTATCCTTGGCCCTGACATACATTGGCCCCATGATGTCCAGCACATGCCTTGGAAAAATCCTTGATTGCGGCTTATGAATAAGAAATAGCATATCGGGGCAGTAATGCAAGGAGAAAGCAATTATCCTGTTTGTTGGAAGACACTGAAGGCGTAGAGACTCAGGCACATATTTTATAGTACTCTTCCAAATAGGGATAGACAGCTCGATCAATGTCCTAATTCCATTCCAGCAACGAAATGACATGCTCATAGTGTTCGCTCACTTCTTTTCTGATTGATGAGAGCAGTGGATATCCCTGAAAAAAGTGAATCCTTGAGCCATTGGGTTTTCGTAGATTGGCTGTGAAGATCCTATCAAAATGTTCCATAGGGGACATGATCTTCAGCATCAGCCTAAAATTGTCGTCACAGTGGCTGGGAGTGATAGAAATATCTGAAACTGGTTTAGTGCCACTGGTTCACGCTTGGGCACAGAATTGAAGCGGAGTAACTGCAAGCATGTGTAACACTTGGCGCAGAAAACTCTCTACTAGTTGTCAAGTGGCCCTACTCGTTGTTGACGCTTCTCCAAGAAATACTTGGCAAACTGACGCTTTTTATCATGCATGCCTATGCCAAATAAATATGAAGCGTTGACCAACTCTTGAAAAGTACACTGATTGCCTATGTATGTTTCACACCAGTTTACTTCGTTTATGCAGTAATCTGTTCCTGCAATAACTATAGCCCGTATGCCTTCATGGTGAATGTCTCTAATTGATTCAAAGCGATATTTGTCTGATTGATAGCTGGCATTCCATACACTTTTGAAGTATTCATCAGCTTCTTCTTGAATCAGATCAGTCGGAGATGCTAGACGATCACCAATGTAAGGACTTTTATTCTTCCATAACCGAAGTGGATTGCCTGCACTCAGATTCTCAACACTGTGTGCCACTTCAGGAAAATGGGTATATCCATCTCTATTCAGTAGCTCTTATGAGGGATTGAGAAACTTCACCGGAAAATGCTCATAGACACGAATCTAAAAATTTCTAGGTGCAAAGCCTGAAGGTTTGCCATGCCCCATATCCAGGAAATAACCTAAGTCTATATCAACTCTTGGAGTTCTCGCCTCTGGATTTTTTTCATGAATAAGAATTGATGTCGAAATTTGCATCATTGGTTCATCATTGGCAATGGCCATATAGTATGCCTGCTCGACATCAGTCAAATCCGAATTGAATAGCATCTCAGAGATAGATCGATCCGCGAAAATGTATCGTTCTTTGTTATATCCAGCAGGAATGAAGTCTTCTTCAATGGCTGGTGGCATATAATTGATTGAGTGATCAATCATCTTGAGTGGATCCATCTTGAAGAAGTGTCTGGGTCTTGTAACGTCCTTAGCAACGCTCTGGCCTTCTGAGCGTGCTTCAGTTATGACCTATGAAGTGAGTAGTGGTTGGACCCCTTCCGTTGTAGGTTCCTCGGCATCCACTGCAACGCTTGTTGCAATACCTTTGGCGATGGACACCACTTCATCTAAATCAACATCCAGATGAACACCGATTGGTGCTTCAGCAGCAGCTGAAATAAGAGCTGTAGCACAAGAATTATCCTCTATAAGAGCAGGATCTTCTACTGATGTAGGAAAGGAACGCTATGGGAAGAAATAGGTCTCAACAGCGGATGTTCCTTGAGCGCTTGGCTCAACCTTCTCAGGATCTTCAGGAGCAGGGGCAAGTTGACGTTTGCTTGTCCTGGAACGCTTGAAGATTTTCTTGATGTTGACCCCTTCGATTAGCTTTGGCGCTTGGACTGGAGCGACTGCTGACTCTTCTTCAAAATTTATTTTCTTTATAACTTCAGCCAGTTTCTGTCTCTTGATTAACAGAATCTTGTCCTCCTTGTCCTCATCAGTCTCTTCATCATCATCTTTAGGAGGAGATGGAACAATAGGAGCCTTGGGCTTTATCGGAGCCCTCTTTTTCTGCACAGCCAGATGCTTCATGACTTCTTCAGGAGCTGGACGCTTCGCTTCCTCATCAGACGCTTTGCGCACAACCTGGCGCTCAGCTAAGGATTTTGCAGCACCACCAACTCTGGGAGGGTCAAGGAGATTCTTTACTATCCTCTAAAAGCTTGGCTTTAGAAAAAGGAAGTCCAGATGAGTGAACACACTCTGCTCTGAATAGCATATCACTCAAAATCACACCATAGGGTTTGTTCATTGTTGCTAAACAATCCCTAAACCGACCGAACACATACTCGCTCCAGTTGATCTTGATACCGAGGAGTATGGCCGTCATCTTCTGGAATTGCATAGGATTGACCTTATCGAAGGTTCCCACCCTGTAGTCTATAATCTTGTTGTAGAAATCAGCAAGAAGTCTGTACTTTGATACTAAGTCTTTCTTCTCAAAATGGGGTTTGTATGCGGCATCATCATCTGCACGCATCATTGACCACGCTTTGACAATCTGTTTGGCAGTAACAGATTCCAATGCCTCACCCTGATTTGGCAAGTTGAAGTTCTGGGCAACGGAGGCAGCAGCCAACACGAATTCCATATGAGAGTTCTTGGAAAAAGAAAAGAGGCAAGAAATAGAAGTCTTGTCCTTAGAAAGCTTGGAACTTCTCCAGAATGTATCCACTTCAAACGTAAACATATATGAGTACTTGGTCAAGAATGTCTAAAGCCCAGCCTTGGCAACAGAGTCCAGCATATCCATCATATTGATCTCATTCTGTTCATACAGATATTTCCAGTCCACCACAAGGCCTTCAGTAAACTTGATGGTGTCTTCAACAGTGCTCACGGATTTCTTGGGTGCCATTGAATGTTTTTTATTTAAAAAGAGATGGAATAGAGATTCACTTTGAGAGAGATAGAGACAGAGAGAGAGAGAGTAATTTTGCAGATCGTTTTTGTAAAAAGTGAATAATTTTTCTGCAAAAATTTGTTTTAAATGACATAGTTGAAAATTGTGTTTCTCTCGTCCCATTAAGATTTTGCCATGTGTAAAGTTATTGAATCTCAGCCATTATTGGTTTTAACTGCGGACGCGAGTTTTGGGCAAGAGAGGGAAGTTACATTTGGTAACTCCCATATATAAATCTTTGACGTCCGAGTAAGAATTTGAAAAATGTTTGATATATTCAGAGTGTAAGGCACGCGCTCAAAGTACACTGACACGTGTACAAACACGTATTTACTCTGAACCGTCATTTGAAAAGTTTTTTTATTACCCGTCAGTTTGATGTGATAGAAGCGTGTGGTAAAGGTCAAAATTAATCTTTGAGTCTATCCATCACGTCACTAGTCATTTAAAAGTTATGCATGAATTTTATAAAAAGTTTAAATTAAGTGCCGAAGGGAACAACGCTTAACATATATACCACTTGTTATATCCGTTGTAAGACTTATGTTGACGCTTGAAAATGAATTCTTTTTATATTGAGCATCCAACATATCATGCACAAATACTGATAAGCGTTGATGATCTATGCATATGAAAATAGTTTTTGATCATTGACGCTTTCAGATATGTACAAGCACAATTAAAGGTTCCCCCTTAATTTGATAACTCGTAACATTATTCAAAACTCTTTTAGACAAAAATAAAGTGGACTACCCCTAAATTATATGTCTAATGAAAGTATGATGCATAATGATTAAGCGTTTAAATATCATACCTAGTTAACTTCTTAAAGTGAGAAAGCGTTGTTCGTTGAGAGCTTTGGTGAAGATATCTGCCAATTGTTCTCAGTTCCAATAAAGTGCATGGAGATATCTTTCTTTGAACATGGTCACGCAGAAAATGGTATCTAATGTCAATATGTTTAGTTCTGGAATGAAGAACAGGATTTTGAGTCATGGCTAGGGCACTTTGGTTATCACAATGAATGGGGATTGAACCTAGGATTATACCATAATCTCTAAGTTATTGCCTCATCCATAAAACTTGTGCACAACAACTTCCTGCAGCTACATACTCTGCTTCAGCTGTAGAGGTAGCTATCGATTGTTGTTTCTTACTATGCCATGAAACTAACCTATCACCTAGAAATTGACATGTACCACTAGTACTCTTACGATCTATTTTGCAACCTGCAAAATCTGCATCTGAGTAACCAATTAGTTTAAAAGGAGAGTCCCTTGGATACCATAAGCCCACATTTTGTGTGTCTTTTAGGTATTTAAGAATTCTCGTGGCAGCACTTAAGTGTGACTCTTTAGGATTAGCTTGAAAGCGTGCACACATGCATACCAAAAACATAATATCAGGTCTACTAGCAGTAAGATAAAGAAGTGATCCAATGATACCTCTATAATTAGTGATATCAGCCTTCTTCCCACTTTCATCTTTATCTAACTTAATCGTTTTGCTCATTGGAATTTTCGAAGATGATGCATTTTCTATACCAAATTTCTTAATCATATCTCGAGTATATTTAGCTTCGTTAATAAATATGTCATTAGGGAGTTGTTTAACTTGTAATCCTAAGAAGAAAGTTAACTCACCCATCATGCTCATTTCAAATTGTTCTTGCATCACAGACACTTATCAGTAGATACAAAAATAATATCATCAACATAAATTTGGACTAAGAAAATATCTTTATCATTGGTAATTTTAAATAACGTTGTATCAACGCTGTCTTTTGAAAAGCCTTTACCAATAAGGAAAATAGAAAGAGTGTCATACCATGCTCGGGGTGCTTGCTTAAACCCATAAAGTGCTTTATCTAGCTTGTAGACCATACCCTTACCATGGCTGTTGATGTGGTGGTTGCTCCACATAAACTTCTTCTTGGAGTTTACCATTTAGGAAAGCACTCTTAATGTCCATTTGATACAACGTAAACTTGTTGAACGCTGCAAACGCTAGAAACATACGAATTACTTCAAGACAGGCGACTGAAGCATATGTCTCATCAAAATCAATACCCTCTTCTTGGCAATAGCCTTGAGCAACAAGTCTGGCCTTGTTCCTTATCATAATGTCATTCTCATCCATCTTGTTTCTATAGACCCATCAAGTCCCAATAACTCCTTGGTGAGTTGGCCTTGGTACTTGTAGATTCATCAATGGTAATCTTGGACGCTTGATGACACAGATCTTCAACTCCTACATCATTCACATTAACCATACTCAATTCCTGGTTAGCATCATCAAAAACAACATGAATAGATTCCTCAACCTTCGATTTGATCTTGTTCAAGATGCGAAAATTCTTTCCATTCTTGGCGTAGCCTAGAAAGATTTCCTCATCCACTTTAAGATCAAATGTCTTCAGGCTTTGGGATCCATTATAATGGATAAAACATTTAGAACCAAAGACGTGAAAGTATGAAACATTTGGCTTACGTCCCTTCCATAGTTCATATGGAGTTTTCCCATGTTGTTTGTTGATCATGCAACAGTTTTGAGTGTAGCAAGCAGTGTTGATCGCTTCGGCCCAAAACTTAGGAGCAAGTTTGGACTCTGCTAACATCATCCCAGCGGCTTCCTTGAGCGTTCTGTTCCGGCGCTCAGCAACACTATTTTGTTGGGGAGTTCTTGGAACTGAATACTCATGATGTATCTCATTCTCTTCTCAACCACCTTGTTAGTAAACTCAGTACCTTGATCGCTTCTTATTCTTGCAACCTGAAGATTTTTCCAAGTTTGAAGTTGCCGAATAAGCATTGTTAACTTGTTACATATCTCATCTTTGGATGAAAGGAATTCCACCCAAGTACATCGAGAGAAATCATCTACTATTACCAAAGTATACTTTTTACCGCTCATACTGATCGTTTGAACGGGTCCAAACAGATCCATGTGAAGTAGTTCAAGTATTCTAGAGGTAGATAGACAAAGCTTTCTCTTGAAAGATGATTTAACTTGTTTTCCCATTTGACAAGTGTCACAAAGACGATCCTTATTAAATGGTCCTTTAGGTAATCCCTCTACAAGATTTAGATTTAAAAGCTGAGAAATTGTCTTAAAATTGAGGTGATTCATTTTTCTATGCCATAACCAACCCGTTTTAGATTCATTTTTGCCACAAAGCATGTAGGGTTGTTATCTATAGTTGAACCTCAATCTACCAAATACACATTGTTTGTTCTTTTACCTTTTAGTTTAGTAGATTTAGTCTTAGCGTCATTTATATAGCAACAGTTACTTGAAAATTTAACTTCAAAGCCTTTATCACAAAATTGACTTATGCTTAACAAGTTATGCTTAAAACCCTCAACATAATATAAATCACTTATCATGATGTTCCCCCTATGCACAGTACCTATACCTTTGGTTTTACCTTTAAAGTTGTCACCAAATACAACCTGAGGACCATTGGCAGCTCGATAGTTAATCAAAAGATCCTTGGAGCATGTCATGTGCCTTGACGACCCACTATCGATGTACCAAACAAATGTATCGGCTCTAGCTCTAGGTACCTGCAATCAAAAGGGCAGTTCTATTTCTTTTTAGGTACCCATTGTAACTTGGGTCCTTTTACATTAGTAGCATTAGTCTGAATTAGAACTTTTGAAACCCATATTTGCTTGGTCTTCATTACGGGAAGATTGGTCTTCTTGGGTTTCGGTTTGTGTTGTGTGTGCTTTGTGGATATAATAGTAATCATAGCCATAGTCATAATCATAATCATCATAGTATCGATAATATGATCTTGACCTTTGTGGATATTGACGCTGGTATTTCCTTGGCACTGGCTTAGGTGCACTTTTGGTGTTTGACGCTTAGCATTTGATTCATTGGTAGAAGGTTTATCCTTAGCCTTTTGAGCATTTAAATGGACCTTCTTGTGTGAGTCATTCACTTTCGTCTCTCTTTTTCCTAAGTCAGTGTTGACTTTCTCATTTGGCCTCGTACCATTGTCTTTCGGTTCATTAGATGTTTGACTTTTTGAACCTTTCTCAACAAAGAATACACCATTTCCTTTGTTGTTTGCCATAACATTAGATTTATTTGGTTGTTTACCGAATTTATTGTAACCTAAACTGGTCTTTTCACCAAACACTCTTGTTACCTCAGTTGCATTGTCTAGCTTTCTTGACGCTTTAGACAATGATGAGATGAGCTGCTCTGATTTAGCAAGTCTAGCAATCAGCCCAGCTTCTCTCTTGACTATTATATCAAGATCACTTTTCAAATTAGTTATCTCACTCTCAAGTGACATGTTCTTCTCAATGCATTGTTGCTGAACTTGCAACTCTGCCTTGAGCGTCACATTATCACTCTTAAGCAATGAAATAATATTAAAGTGATTTTGATATATCTTGGCGGCATCTAGACAATCTTTATAATATTCTTTTACTTTGTCAAGTAATTCTTCGCAAAGAGAGGATAAGCAACTTCAGTGTTCACCCCAGGGGACGCTTCATCATCTCTGGTGATGAGACAAATAAGCGCTGAGTCATCTACTGGCTCATCATCATCACTACACTCCTCTGAAGACTTCAAATCTTCAGGTGCGGACGCTTGTTCTGACTACGCTAACAAACCTTGTTCGAGAAGGTTGCTTCTGAATTGGTTTCTATCCAAGTAATCCTGCCTTGATGACTTAGATACGTTTGGATAAGGGCAATTTACCAAGTAGTGCCCTGGTTTCCTGCAATTATAACAAAGATTAGTTTTCATCTTTTGTTCATTGGTTAACCTTGCAGTTTGTGGTTTTGAGACCATAAGCGCTGCGAGATTCTGTTGAGTGGACTCTTGGTACTGAATCGGAGCTGAAGGAGAAAGAGTAGAATATTGAGGCAATTAATACTGTTGTTGTACTGGAGCAGGCGCTTGATATGAATTTTGTCCTTGATGCTTAGGACTATTTCCTTTCTTTTCATATCTTAGAAACTTTCTCAATCTATTCAGAAGCTTTAGTTCCTCATCTTCACTAATATCTGACACTTTTCCTTTGTTACCCGATTTACCCTTGATTGATGCTATAAGCGCTCCAGATTCTATCACTGGACGGCTCACTACATCACTTATTGAATTCAACTCAAACTCAAACGCTTTGAGCTCTGAAAGGGCATCTTCTGGATTTGGAAGATCTAACATGTTTGATTCTCTCATTGTTGTTGTCTTCATCAAAAATCTACTAGGTAGACTTCTGAAAATCTTAACCACCATTTCCCTGTTTTGTAAGTCCATGCCTAAAGATGTCAATTCTGTAACAAGAGCTATAAATCTTATATCCAATTGCTCTAGCGTCTCATTAGGTAACATCTTAAACCCATTAAATCTTTCCTTGGCAATGGAAAGTTTATTCTCTTTGATTTGTGCTGAACCACCACAAATTATAGCTAACTTATCCCATATCTCCTTAGTCGTAGTACATGACTTGATCTTGTTGAATAAGTTATCATTATCGTCAATTGATGTGTAAAGAGCGCTTCGTCCAACATTGTCTAGATTTGCTCTCTGACGCTCATCTGTAGACCATTCTTGCTTTGGCCTTTCAACATAGCCATCTGGAGTAGCTTCTGTGGCTCCAGGCGCTTTAGTGATGACCTTGAAAATTTGAATAGGTCCATCTGAAATGATATCACACATTTCATCATCATATGAACAAAGATATGTATTTGCTTTGACCTTCCATAAGTCATAATTTGACTCGGTCAACTTAGGTACTTTAGCAAATCCCATGGAAAATTTTTAAAGCAACTAGATTTGAAAGGATCTAAACAAGTTGTTATGTTTGGAAATTTTAAAATTTCAACTTTAACTGCTCTGATACCACTTGTTGGTCCCAAGTGGCATACGAAAGGGTCTAGAAAAGGGGGTGAATAGACCTTGAAGTCTTTTTCGACTTCAAAAAGTTTCGTATTAAAATAGGTTTGGACGCTTGAAAATGTAGGTGCTTGGCTAAGCATCTACTTGAAGGCTATTTTGATAAGATTAACTTAGACTCAAGATTTGAATACTATAACCAAGTAGGTTTAAGCGTTCAGTTCTTTAGTCAGGGTTAGCACAGCGGAATAGTTTTAAAGTCTTCCTTTTGAAGGTTTTAGCGTCACAATGTTTTCTTTAGTTGCTTAGCTTTGAATAATTTTATCAATGTGTTTACTTAACCGGTTTTAGCAATGATATGACACTAATGAAATAACAGTAAAGTAAAGAACACAAAGTTTGAAAGGTTCGTTGGGTGGTGTAATCCCAACTACGTCATTCTTCTCCACGAACACTTGGAGGCAATCCACTAAAATGATTCTCAAATAATCACACAGAATCTTCTACACATTAGGGAGAGATGGATGTGAATGGCTTGAGCTCCTTGGTCACACAGATTTCTATTACAAGACACTTCTATCCTCTTGCTTCTTTCATCCAGAAATAATGCAAGTATCCAACTTCGACTTCACACAGATCACGAGGCTTGGATGGGGTTTTTCTAACAGTTCGTTTGATTTTGGGAAAGTTCAAACAATTTGGAATATCTCAATAATAATGAAAGGTGCTTCTTGGAAAATGTTTGAGATATTTGCAATTGTCTAGGAATGTATAGAAAAGTTTTGAGGAATTTTGTCTATGAAAAATTGTAAGCTTTACTCTCAAGTAATTTCAGCAAAGTTTTGGCTTTATGTTCATGAAGATTGATATTTAGGGTTTGCTGAGAGATAATATTTATAGACTTTTCTCGGTAATTGTCCGTTGGACACATGCAGGAGCATGTCTCTCACGCAGCGTATTAAATAGACCTTTTCTGACATTCCTGAAAATCTGCTGGTTCCGATTGGACAGGAGCAGGTTTTGAACTCTGAAATGTGACAGTCCAGTCAAAAGGTGGTTTGTGCACAAGTCACAATAGCTTATCACATTTAATGCTCTCATTAAGCATCTAATGCATTTTGAATTTATTTCCTGTTGGAAATAAATGTTCGTTGATGATTGCATTTAAGTCCTTCATGACTTGAGAATTTATTTCAGGTGAATCCCTTTGTTGGACGCTTGAATAGCTTGAGCATTTGATTCATGATTCCTAAAACATTTCTTTAGCGCTTGACGAACGCTTAAGAACAAATCTTCATCTTCACTTGATTTTAGACGCTGATCTTTAACTTCATCTTTGATAGACTCACCTAGAATTCTATCATAAACTGGTATCTAGTACTTAGTCTAAAATCTACAAAGATAAAAATTACAAGCCTAAGAACATTACATCTTTCAGACGCTTATACGAATATTCTAATAAAGTATAAACTTACATTTTATTTGGGGTCTAACAAAAATCCTAATTGTCATCATCAAAACTCTAATAAGAAATTCCTAACACATAGCCCCACAACGATATGGAAAGATCCGTGTAGATAAGCATCGAGCAAACCATATCCAATAATGTTCTATTTTGGTGCTCAGCCACCACATTTAGTTGTAGAGTAGATGGAGGAGTTAATAGTAACACTATTCCCTATTCTAATAAAAACTCACCAAATTCAGCACTCATGTATTCTCCACTTCGATCCGATCGGAGTGTCTTAATACGTTTGCCAGTTTGGTTTTCAACTAGAGCCTTGAATTCTTTGAACCATTCAATGGATTCAGACTTGTAATTCATTAAGTCTACAAGACCATACCTAAAGTGGTCGTCTTTGAACGTTATGAAGTATTGAAAACCTCCGCGAGTTATTTCACTGAAAGGCCCACAAACGTCAGTATGTATCAAACCAATGAGTTCACTAGCTCTTTCAGAAGGCCCTGTGAAGGGAGACCTAGTCCTTTTACCTTTGAGGCAAGATTCGCAAGTGGGAAATGGGTCTGACTCTAATGTGCCTTTCAGCCCATCTTTCTCAAGTTCACAAATTTTGTACTCTCCAGCATGCCTAGTCTTAGATGCCCATATAAATCTTTGGTTTGTTCTAGACATACCACGTTTCTTGGTAATTGTATTTACATTACATCTATTTTTGACATTCAAGTAATATAAACCATTTAATAAAGATGCAGGGCCAACAGATTCATTTTTAAAATAAATACTACAAACATTGTTCATAAAATGAAAATTGTATCCAAGTTTAACCAAAATAGGATTAGAAAAAATGTTTTTAAGCCTAATGTGGACGTAAAATATCACATTCCACAAAATAAAAGGCTATATAAAATTGATTCGTTGGAGCCCAATTTATCAAATGCGTCTAGGAGAAGAAATGGAATGAGAAGCTCACAGTGAAAAGGATGGAGCGTGAGAAGATGAGAATTGCCGAAAAATAAGCTAGGATTCGAGCTCAAGAGGTAGATGAAGGAGAGTTAGCTAAGACGAGGAAGGATAGCTATTAAGAGGAATCCCTGGAGACCAAATCAACTCTCAACTAAACTTCCTTAAAAATAAAGAGATAATTCTCACAACTCCGCATTATCCAAAATTGTCTCCAACAAACCCAAGAAAGAGGAAAATCGGCCATTGAGTCTTATAAATATGGGAGAAGTAATTATTGTAATTATTCCCCAAAAGATCAATAAGACAAATAGCTACATTTTTCTTCTACTTTCAATCATAGATTACTTAGTTATTCTTATTTTTCATAGTTTAAGACATAAATCATGGTTAACTTCACATGGTAATTTAGTTATTCTTATTTTTCATAGTTTAAGTCATAATTGTGGTTAACTTGACACGATTTTCTTGATGAGAAAATGGAACCGCATCAAGTGACGCCATCTGTGGAAAAATTATGAGCAAGAGATGTGAGTTTATTTGAGCGCTATTTTTTGAAGAATTCATGCCAAATCTGGATTTTCTTCCTTCTGCAAAGTTGTAGAACTGCTCGTGAACTTATTAGTCCAATTAGCCTTGATTGAATCCAAAATCCATAGATTTATTTATGATTTTTTTTTACCATAGATGCGCAGCCTAGTCCGCGGCCAAACTCTGCTGCATATTGGTGAATATTTTCGGACCTTTATACTTCTGAATTAGATCTGGACATATTCACAATAGTTTTAGGTCTTTTTCTTGAATCTCCAAGAATATAAGATTCGTGAAAAGTGGAGGAGAATATCTTTAGATAAGCTTATTTTTTCAGAATTACACAAAACTGTTTGATTTGATCGAAGCACTTTAAATGGCTTTTTCTCAAGAAATAGGTGTTGAGCATAGCTCTGCCACGCACCCACTGGGGAGGGATTACCACCACCACCACCACCTTTGCACTTCGGTGTCGAGCATAGCTCCGTCATTCACCCACTCTTGGTGGAATCACCTCCACCACCGCCTCAGGCAACGGGCATCGAGCCTAACTCCGCCATGCGTCCACTTTCGTCTGACATAAAGCCACCACCACTATCAACCTTGCAAAATCAACCCCCGTTAGTCTACACACGTCGGCAAAACACGCGAGACATGGCCCCGCTTGAACACTCGGTGGTGGTAACTCGCTTCCTTTGAGGCCCAATCCGGCAATGATTGTCGAAAAGGAGATCCCGCGTATTTAGGTGATTCGACAATCAAAAGGACGAAGCAGAATGGAGTTGGAACTCCACCTCGCTCCACCTGGTACACATCCAGTAGTAACACCGTCAGAAAATGTAGCCCATTGTCCGAACAATGGGGACATGGTGGTCCCAAGTGGCATATAAAAGGGTCTAGAAGGGGGGGTTGAATAGACCCTGAAGTCTTTTTCGACTTCAAAAATTCGTATCACTTTTAAAATTAAAACGCTTAGGAAGCTGAGCGCTTGGGTCAGGTGCTTCAATAAAGATAACTTAGACTTAGTGATTTTAGCAAGTAGGGCAACGCTTAGATCGCTTAATCAGGGTTAGCACAACGGACATGATTTTAAAGCTTTAGTGTTCGTTTTGGTTAAATAGTCGCTTAGCAGTTTTGCTTATATTTTTCAAAATAAATAAGAGAATATAAAACAAGACAATAATAAAAGTAAATAACACAAGATATTTAAGGTTCACTGGGTGATGTAATCCCAACTACTTCCTTCTTCTCCTTTTTCACTTGGAGGGAATTTACTAAGTTGATTATCAAAGAATCACACAGAATCTTCTACAAGATAGTAAAGAGGTTTAAATGATCTCGGGCTCCTTTATCACACAGACTTCAGCACCAATGAAGATCTTCTTCTACAAGCTTCTCTCACTCAGAAATACTACCTGTAAGGAATTTCAACGACTTTCTCACTCAAATGAAAGGTTGAGGGTTTTGTCACAAGGCTTTGTTTGTTTTTGGAAAGATTAAACAACTTGGAATATCTCAGTGAGAATTTAGGTTTCTTCTTTGGATGATGTTTGAGATATTTGTGACTGTCTGGAATGTATGTAAAAAACTTGAAAGATTTTGGCTCTGGAGTTCCTAAGCTTTTCTTGAGAAAATATTTCAGCAAAGTTTTCTTGTGTTGATCGTTATATGTGTATATGTTTTTGGGTTTGCTGGAAGTAGGTATTTATAGGCAATTCTTGGGAATTGTCCATTGGACACATGTGAGCGCGTGTTCTTCACGCGACAAGTGAATCAGCCTTTTCTCTGACATTCCTGAAATTCTGCTGGTTCCGATTGGACGGGAGTAGCTTTGAACTCTGAAATCCTGACAGTCTAGTCAAAAGGTGGCTTGTCCACGAGTCATAATAGCTTATCACATTTAATGCTCTTATTAGGCATTTAATGCATTTGAATTTATTTCCAGTTGGAAATAAATGTCCGTTGAATGATTGCATTTAAGTCCTTCATGACTTGAGTATTTATTTCAGGTGAATCTGATATTGATCGCTGGAGTAATTTGAGCGCTTGATCCATAAAATCTTCAAATAGTCCTTTAGCGTTTAATAGACGCTAAGAACAAATCTTCATCTTCATTTGACTTCAGACGCTGATCTTCAACTTCTTCTCTAATAGACTTACCCAGAATTCTATTAGGGATTCGGTATCTAATACTTAGTCTAAAATCTACAAAGATAAAAACTACAATCCTAAATAATATTACAAACTTTCAAACTCTTATACAAAAGATCTATGAAAACAGAAACTTACATTATATTTGAGGTCTAACATAAAATCCTATCTTGTCATCATCAAAACATCTAACATAAAATTCCTAACAAGACACCTATTCGCGGCTGCCATAACCTCCATGTTCCAAGAAAGCATCCCTTTGGCATTAGTACATTCACCAGGAGCGACTACAATTTCTTTCACGTTGGTTAGTTCGGGAGGTGCTCCTTTATCACCCCTACCAGCTATCCCAGGAATGACCATGCCAATTTTGGGAGCTAGCTTAGGAGTCTTTTCCCAAACCATTTTGGGTCGGTCCAGCATCCTTTCCCGCCAGTAGCTCTGGGAACTTTTCCCTCGACTATCTCAAAAATGACCTTGGCTATGCAAATGCCAGCTATCCCAAGAAGCTTACCGTCCAGCTTTCCATCAGATATCCCGAGGATGTCCTTGTTACCTCAAACAGCAACAGTGGTGTAAACCTTTCCCATGTATCGAGAACAAGAAAATGAGATGGTCCTCAAATGAAATTCCAACACGAAGGACCCCAAAATGTCTCATGGGACCCTCAAGTTGGCATGAAGGAAAGGTTTGAAACCCTGAAAGAAGAAATGGGAGCCACGAAACAGTGTATAGAAAGGGGTGCATTCTCTTACCAAAGGGGACATCTTTTGGACCATGAGTGCTAGTTGATGGACTACCAGCTAACTTTCGTGCTCCCAATATCGAGGAATATGAAGGGTCTTCTAACCTCATGGAGCACATAAGAAAGTTTGAGAATTGTGCACTACTCCATCAATACACCGATGGAGAAAAATACCGAGTCTTTCTCACTACATTAACTCGAGCAACTCAGTAATGGTTTAACCAACTGGCGCCCAGCTCCATCCATTCTTTCGAGGAGTTTAGCTCCATGTTCCTTCACCAATTTGCTAGTAGCAAAAAGTACCAGAAGACACAATTGAGTTTATTTAGCATGCACCAGGGGGTCAAGGAGCCCCTACGAGGATATATACAGAGATTCAATGTTGTTTCCCTTGAGGTCCCTCAGCTAGTGCTGACGTATTATCATACGCGTTCACCAAAGGCTTGAATTATGGAGAATTCTTCGGGTCATTTGCTAAGAAGCCCCCAACTAGTTTCGATAACTTGTTAACTAGGGTGGAAAAGTATGTGAATATGGAAGAGACCACTCAGATGAAAAGGGCTAAAGCCACTACAATGAACCCAGATGAGAAGGACGCCGAGGTGGAATCATGGAGGCCCCCTTTCCTTTACTTTATCACCTTCACTGATGACCATTCTCGATATGGTCTAGTGTACCTGATGAAGCATAAGTCTGAATCCATTAACAAGTTCAAGGAATTCAAGGCTTTAGTGGAAAATCAAACAAGTCAACGTATAAAAAATCTTCAATCTGATCGAGGAGGAGAATATATGAGCGACGATTTTGACTTATACCTCAGAGAGAATGGTATAGTATTGCAACTCACACCTCCAGCGACTCCACAGTTGAATGGAGTAGCAGAGCGAAGGAATCGAACCTTGTTGGACATGGTTCGCTCCATGCTTAGCTACACTGATTTACCCATTTCACTGTGGGGTCACGCGCTGCTTACAGCTGCACACATTTTAAATAGATGTTCGTCCAAGTCCGTTCCTCTGACCCTATGAAATGTGGAGAAATAGGAAACCAAGTCTTAACCATATAAAGATTTGGGGATGTCCGGCTTATGTCAAAAAGACTAAAGTGGACAAGTTGGAGACAAGGTCCTTAAAGGGACGTTTCATTGGATATCCTGAAGATTCTATGGGATACCTCTTTTACCTGCACAATGATCAAAGGATCATTGTAGCCTTACAAGCCCACTTTCTTGAAGATGAGTTCATTCAAGAAGGAGGAGCGGGTAGAAAGATTGTTCTAGAAGAACAAAATGAAACCCCACTGGATACATCTACACAGGAAATGAGAACCGAACCTTTTGTAACACAGCCACAACCACGAAGATCGAATAAAGTATCTCAACCGCCTGAGAGGTACGGATATCTAATGCAGAGAGAGTTGGATCTCCATTCTGTGTTAGAGGAGGATCATGGAGATGATCCCTCCACTTTTGATCAAGCGATGGTGGATGTGGATGCTACTAGATAGCGTGAAGCTATGCAAACTGAGATCGATTCGATGCATGCAAAACAAGTCTGGAAACTTGTAGACCAACTTGAGGAGGTAAAACCAATCGGGTGTAAATGGATCTACAAGAGAAAGATTGGTGTTGATGGCAAAGTAGACACCTACAAAGCCAAGCTAGTGGCGAAAGGGTATAGTCAAAAGGAAGGAATTGACTACCAAGAAACCTTCTCGCCAGTGGCTATGATCAAATCAATAAGGATTATACTTGCAATAGCAGCACACCTAGATTATAAAATATGGCAAATGGATGTCAAAACTGCTTTCCTAAATGGATTCCTAGAAGAGGATATCTATATGGAACAGCCTAAAGGTTTTGAATCCGAGGAGCATATTCATAAGGTGTGTAAACTTGAGAGATCCATTTATGGACTCAAACAAGCGTCTCGTAGCTGGAATCTACATTTTGATGAGGTTGTCAAAGGATTTGACTTCATCAAAAATGAAGACGAGCCCTGTGTTTACAAGAAGGTCAGTGAGAGCAAGTTGACATTCCTAGTGTTATATGTAGATGACATATTACTCATTGGGAATGACATAGGAATGCTCACCACAACCAAGAAGTGGCTTTCGAGTACATTCTCCATGAAAGATCTGGGAGAAGCGACCCATATTCTAGGGATTCGGATCTATAGAGATCGAACCAAAAGAATGATAGGACTTTCTCAAGCCCTTTACTTAGAAAAGGTCCTAAAAAGGTATAGGATGGAAGATTTTAAGAAAGGGTTCTTACCAATGAGACATGGGATACATCTTTCGAAATCTATGTGTCCTTAAAATGAGGAAGATAGAAAAAAAATGAACATTATACCCTATGCGTCTGCTGTGGGCAGCTTGATGTACGCGATGCTCTGTACTAGACCCGACATTGCTTATGTTGTGAGCGTTGTTAGTCGATTTCAAGCAAACCCTGGTAAGGAACATTGGATAGCTATGAAGAATATCCTAAAGTATCTGAAAAGAACTAAGGATATGATTCTCACCTATGGAAGTGGTGACCTGAGGGTGGACGGGTATACTGATACGGATTTCCAATCTGATGTTGATGACCGAAAATCCACCTCGGGATTTGTATTTACTCTAAATGGTGGAGCGGTGACTTGGAAAAGTTCCAAGCAAAGCACAACCGCAGACTCCACCACAGAGGCTGAATACATAGCTGCCCTCGAAGGCAGCTAAAGAAGCTGTTTGGATTAGGAAGTTCGTTGAGGAACTTCAAGTGGTTCCTAGCATAAAGCTATCGTTGCCACTTTATTGTGACAACACCAGAGCTATAGCGCAAGCGAAGGAACCTAGGTCTCACAATAAATCCAAACACATAGAGAGGAGATATCACATCATAAGAGAGATCATTGCACGAGGTGAAATAGCTGTTCAGAAAATAGCCTCGGCCGACAATGTCGCTGATCCATTGACCAAGCCATTGGCACAGGCGGTGCTGGAAAAAGATCTCTAAAAGATGGGTATTAAATACCACAGCAAATGGCATTGAGTGCAAGTGGAAGATTGTTAGAGTATATGCCCTCGAATGCCATAAAGAGGATAGATTTATAGGGCATAAACATTGTAACTAAACTATGGTATTTCTATTAATATAAGGCAGTTGATTGTTGTTTTCTTATAGGCATTTATAAGGTATGAATAAACAACGTAAAGTCTTTGATGACAAGGCGAACCTTCTACCTCCTATGGGATAGGAGGAAAGGCACTAGAATGGTTTGACCCTTGACATCTAAAAGGGTTCGCAAGTCTAAGAAATATTGATTGGGCATCAATAGTGAATAAAGACTTGTATGATGTAAGTTTCAACAGAGAAAGTGTCAGTCGTACACTATGGAAATGGTAGTGGGAACTTATATCATAGACATGTCAGTTGGACTGATATGTTCGAACACGGCTCGCATCAGTTCATCACATGGGTATTCACTCATTGACAGTCAATGATGAAACTGATAAGTAGTGATAGGTACGTGTGAACCTCTGACCTGAGAAATCGAGTTGAAGATGTACTTGTGACATCAAGTCTGTCATTAGAGTAGTTAGATTCAAATCACCTGATGGTGGAATCGACCTCGAAGTGCGACTTGATGGGCAAGTAGCATTGTTAACTGATTTGCAATATGGAATTTATTCTCTCATAAGTGAATGAGTAAAATATCCTATGCAATCATGAATAAATGAGGATGAAAGTCTTTGGCCAAAGCATTTAAATACCTCGACTTATTATGAGCTTAGGCATATGGTCAAGTTATATGAGTTTGACTTTAAACCATGACTCTTACTTGATTGGAATATAAGAATAAAAGGTTTATACACGTACGGTATTCAAGGCGTAAAGGTTTGGAATGATCCTATTCATTCATTCTCAATTGGGTTACGGTGTGAGCCACGAGACTGGCTAGGTGTCACTCACACCCCTTTGGATTCCTCCCAATTGCCTTTTGAGACGAACCTAAAAGGTCGCGCTTAAAGGAAGTGCAAAAGGAAAAACATGAGAAAAAGACTTGAGAGAAATTCACGGCATTGGATGCCGTAATTAATTAATTAATTATTGGATAATTTAATTAATTAATTAAATTAATGAGTTAATTAATTTCTTGGAGAAATTGAATTATAAATTAATTAGGAATTGAATTAATTGGATTATCAATTTATTTATTGGATAAATAAATTATCTGATTAATTAATTAGCAAGCAAGACGAAAGCCCAAAGGCTTCCGAGCCCACTAAGGGGCGGCCAAATGGATGCCCAAATAGGGCTCTTGCATGCTAGTGTTATTGTTTCATAATGATATAAATATATCACAAGGTGAAAAATAACACAAGGCAACTTACATAACTTTCTCTCCAAGAAAAAGTCTCCCACCTCTCTCTCCCTCTCTCTAGCAGTCTTTGACAAGGTAGAAAGGAGGATTTTTTTTGTTTTTGATTTCGGCGTGACGAATTAGAGACATTGGCAAATTCGGCGTTAGAGAAAAGGATCACGTTCAGAAATCAACATACGCGAGAACGGTAATTTTTCTATACACAATTAAACACGAGGATTAGAGATGATTCGGGCTTTGGGAATTAAATTTACTTTCCGCTGTGTTTTATTCGTATAATTCCCAACATGAAATTCTTTCGAACTCTCAAGAGTAGGGAGACTTATAATGAAGACGTAAAACATCACTTTCCACAAAATAAAAGGCAATGTAAACATGATTCGTGGAGCCATATTTATCAAACGCATCTAGGAGAAAAAACGGAACGAGAAGCTCATAGTGAAAAGGATGGAGCGTGAAAAGATGAGAATTGAAGGAAAATAAGCAAGAAGGCGAGCTCAGGAGGTAGACAAAGGAGAGCTAAAGGATAGTTGTTAAGAGGAATCCCTGGAGACCAAATCAACTCTCAACTAAACTCCCCTAATAATAAGGAGATGATCCTCACATCTCTCCTCACTATCCGAAATCGTCTCCAACAACCCCAAGAAAGAGGGAAAGCGGCCATGGATCCTTATAAATATGGGAGAGGTAATTCTTGTATTTTTTACACGAACTAATCCTAAAAAAAGTTACTATATTTATTGTAATTATTCCTCGAAAAATCAAAAAGACAAATAACTGCAATTTTCATCTACTTTTAATCTTAGATTACTTAGTTATTCTTATTTTTCATAGTTTAAGTCATAAATCGTGGTTAACTTGACACAATTACTTTGTTATTCTTACTTTTCATAGTTTGAGTCATAAATCATGGTTAACTTGACACGATTTTCTTCATTTTGACTTTTAGCAACAAAGCACGTGGGGTTGTTATCAACTGTAGAATCCCAATCTACTAAATACACATTGTTTGTTCTTTTTCCTCTTAATTTAGTAGACTTAGTCTTAGCATCGTTAACATAGCAGAAGTCGCTTGAAAATTTTACTTCAGAAATTTGACCATTGTAGAAAAAGTGGAGAGATTCTTCTTCAAAGTAGTTGAAAGTAGTAGTAAGCATGTCTTTCAAACCAGATTCTTGAACGAGTGGAAGAATCGTTCGAAGAGGGAAGTTCTGGTTATCAAAAAGATAGTCCTAGTTAACCAAAAATCCGGCGTTAACTGTAACTGGTTTAGTTGCTGTCTTGGAAGATTTTGAAACTTTGGGTGTCATTGCTGAAAGTTGAAGCTTTTGAAGAAAATAGAGGAGTTTTTGCCTTTGGAGAGAAAACGCTTTTACAGTAGGAAAGATTGGAAGTGATAAAGGTTTTCTGTAAAAGTCTTGGTGAGTTTAAATAGAAGGTGAAAGTAACTCCTCAATTGACAAATGAATGACACGTGTTCAAAGGTTAATGACAAAAGGAATCTGAACCGTGTACATTTAATTTCGGATGTCAAAAAGTATGGTAAAGTAGGGTACTATAACATTTTTCGGATCCGCAGTTAATTTGAAACAGTTTGAAAAAATTTGAAATTTTCAGCGTGAAGTGCATTCGCCTGATAGTGTACTGACACGTACTCAGACTCATGCAATCACTAAACCGCCTAGGTTTAGATAGGAATCATAACCGTCAGTTCGATTTGATAGGCACGTGTGGGTAGTTGTCAAATCTGATCTTTTGGACTTATCCACACGTTATCTTTAGCGATGAAAACTATGCATGAATTTTTGAAAACGAGTTACTTAGCGTTAAAGTGGGAATCCTATCAACGCTGAAGTCTTTTCATAAAATATTTCAATAAATGAATCAATCGCTTGGATTTATGAGAGACAACATTATTAGAGATTGATTTTGTCATGCATAAAACTTCAATCTCCCGCCTGGAAATCTGGACACAAGTCAAGAACTACCGCCCTGAAGACTCCCATCGGATAAGAGCTAGTGATCAATGCTTAAGATTTTGAAAGTCATTTTTGATCACAGTCGCTTGATACATTGAAGTAAGTACAATTTTAGAGTTCCCCCTAAAGTTGATGACTCATTTCAAATTTTGATAAACGCTTTAGACATAAACATAAAGTGGATTCCCCTTAAATTATATGCCTATTAAATATGATGCTTTATGATTTAAGCGTTTAAATCGATCATACCTAATTCACTTCTCAAAGTGAGAAAGCGTTGTTCGTTGAGTGCTTTTGTGAAGATATCTGCCAGTTGTTTGTCAGTTCCAATGAAGTGCATGGAGATATCTTTCTTTTGAACATGGTCACGCAAGAAATGGTATCTAATGTCAATGTGTTTGGTTCTAGAATGAAGAACAGGATTTCGGGTCATAGCTAAAGAACTTTGGTTATCACAATGGATTGGGGTAGGACCTAGGATTATTCCATAATCTCTAAGTTGTTGCCTCATTCAAAGGATTTGTGCACAACAGCTTCCAGCGGCTACATATTCTGCCTCAGCGGTAGAAGTCGCTATGGATTGTTGTTTCTTACTATGCCACGAAACTAGTCTATCACCTAGAAATTGACATGTACCACTAGTACTTTTTCTAGCTATTTTGCATCCTGCAAAATCTGCATCTGAATAACCAATTAGTTCAAAAGAAGAATCCTGTGGATACCATAAGCCCACATTTTGTGTGCCTTTTAGGTACTTAAGGATCTTCTTGGTAGTAATTAAGTGTGATTCTCTAGGATCAGATTGAAAACGTGCACACATGCATACCAAAAACATAATATCAGGTCTACTAGCGGTAAGATAAAGAAGTGATCCAATAATACCCCTATAGTTAGTGATATCAATTTTCTTCCCACTTTCATCTTTATCTAACTTAAGCGTCTGGCTCATTGGAATTTTTGAAGATGATGCATTTTCCATACCAAATTTCTTAATCATATCTCTAGTATATTTAGCTTGGTTTATAAATATTCCATTAGGGAGTTGCTTAACTTGTAATCCTAAGAAGAAAGTTAATTCACCCATCATGCTCATTTCAAATTGATCTTGCATCATTTTCGAAAATTTCTCACACAGTCGCTTATTAGTAGAACCAAATATAATATCATCAACATACATTTGGACTAAGAGAATATCTTTATTATGGGTAATTTTAAATAACGTTGTGTCAACGCTGCCTTTTGAAAAGCCTTTACCTATAAGGAAGATAGAGAGAGTGTCATACCATGCTCTTGGTGCTTGTTTAAGGCCATAGAGTGCCTTATCCAGTTTGTAGACCATACTTTTGCCATGGTTGTTGATGAATCCTGGTGGTTGCTCCACATAGACTTCTTCTTGGAGTTTACCATTCAAGAATGCACTCTTCACGTCCATTTGGTATACTGTGAACTTGTTGAATGCGGCAAACGCTAGGAACATCCTAATTGCTTCAAGACGGGCTACTGGGGCATACGTTTCATCAAAGTCAATACCCTCTTCTTGACAATAACCCTGAGCGACTAATCTAGCTTTGTTTCTTATAACAATGCCATCTTCATCCATTTTGTTCCTAAAAACCCATCTCGTTCCAATAACTCCTTGGTGAGTTGGTCTTGGTATTAGCGTCCAAACCTTGCTTCTTTCAAATTGGTTAAGCTCTTCTTGCATTGCTTCTACCCAACTTGAATCATTAAGCGCTTCATCCACTTTCTTTGGTTCCATTTGAGATAGGAAACTTGCGAACATGGCCTCATTAAATGTAGCGGACCTAGTTCTAACAGGTGCTTCAATATCTCCAATTACTAGCTCTGGTGGATGATCTCTAAGCCATTTACGGTCTGGTTGGAACGGGTTAAGAGACTCTTGGTTGTTAATCGCTTGATTCTCATTTGTCTCTTGCGTAGACGCTGCATCATTCACAGTTCCAATCTGCTCTTGATGATCATTCTCTTCATGATCATCAGCGATTCTGACATTATCATTTTTGTTAACCTCACAAGTATCCTTAGGAGGAAGTACATGAATCCCATCATCCTCGTCATCACTATCATCACTAAGGTTGATTTGCGACGCTTGTTGGGAGAGATCTTCAATTCCTACATCATCAGAATTAACCTTACTTGGTTCTTGGTTAGCATCATCAAACACAACATGAATGGATTCTTCAACCTTCGATTTGATCTTATTTAAGATGCGAAAACTCTTTTCATTCTTGGCATAGCCTAGAAAGATTCCCTCATCTGCTTTAGGATCAAATGTCTTTAGCTTGTGAGATCCATTGTTATGAATAAAACATTTTGAACCAAATACATGAAAGTATGAAACGTTAGGCTTACGTCCCTTCCACAACTCATATGGAGTCTTCATGTTGCTTGTTAATCATACACCGGTTCTGAGTGTAGCAAACGGTGTTGATGGCTTCGGCCTAAAACCTTTGAGGCAGCTTGGACTCTGCTAACATCGTCCTTGCGACTTCTTTAAGCGTTCTGTTCCTTCGCTCAGCAACTCCATTCTGTTGAGGTGTTCTAGGAGCAGAATACTCATGAAGTATTCCTAAATCTATACAAAACTTCTCAACAACTTGGTTAGTAAATTCAGTTCCTCTATCGCTTCTAATTCTTGTCACTTTTAGATCTTTTGAATTTTGCAATTGACAAATTAGCGTTGTGAGCTTGACACTGGTTTCATCTTTGGTTGCTAGAAATTCTACCCATGTATAGCGAGAGAAATCATCAACTATTACTAGCGAGTACTTTTTGCCACTAACACTCATGATTTGAATAGGTCCAAACAAATCTAAATGCAATAGTTCAAGAACTCTAGAAGTAGATAGACATGGTTTCTTTTTGAAAGATGACTTAACTTGTTTACCCATTTGACATGCATCACATAAGAGATTCTTTTGAAAGGAACCTTTAGGTAATCCCTCTACAAGATTTAGCGATATTAACTGAGAGATTGCCTTGAAATTGAGGTGATTCATTTTTCTATGCCATAACCAACCCAATTCATTTTGACTTTTAGCAACAAAGCACGTGGGGTTGTTATCAACTGTAGAATCCCAATCTACTAAATACACATTGTTTGTTCTTTTTCCTCTTAATTTAGTAGACTTAGTCTTAGCATCGTTAACATAGCAGAAGTCGCTTGAAAATTTTACTTCAAAGCCTTTATCACAAAATTGACTAATGCTTAACAGGTTATGCTTAAGACCCTCAACATAATAAACATCACTAATCATGATGTTCCCCCTATGCATGATACCTATACCTTTTGTTTTACCTTTTGAATTATCACCGAATATAACTTGAGGACCGTTGGTAGCTTGATAGTAGACTAGAAGATTCTTGGAACCAGTCATGTGTCTTGACGATCCACTATCAAAGTACCAAACTGAAGTATCGGTGCTGGCTCTAGGTACCTGCATTTAAAGGACAATTCTAATTCTTCTTAGGTACCCATGTTGTTTTGGGTCCTTCAGCGTTAGTAACCTTGGTTTGAATTAGAACTTTAGGAACACATATTTGCCTGGTCTTCATTGTAGGAATATTGGCCTTCTTGGGTCTCACATTGTGTTGTGTGTGCTTTTTGTTCACCTTGTGCTGTATGTGCTTTTTGGGTGTGTAATAATATCCTCGATTATAATAATAGTCATAATCATAGTCATAGTCATAATCATCATAGTATTGATGATATGATTTTGACTGTCTTGGATATTGACGCTGGTAAGTCCTTGGCGCTGGCTTGGGTTGCACTTTTGGTGCTTGACGCTTAGCGCTTGATTCACAGTGATTAGACTTGTCCTTGACTTTTTGAGCGTTTGGATGAGTTTGTCTTTGTGAATCATTTGTCTTAGCCTTACCCTTGCCTGAGTCAGCTTTGGCTTTCTCATTTGGCCTCGTACCATTGTCGCTAGGTTCACTTAGCGTTTGACTCTGTGAACTTTTCTCAACAAAAATAACACCCTTTCCTTTGTTGTTTGCCATAACATTGGATTTATTTGATTGTTTACCGAATTTATTGCATCCTAAACCGGACTTTTCACCAAATAATCTAGTTACCTTAGTCACATTATCCAACTTTCTAGAAGCTTTTGATAATGATGAGATAAGCTGCTCTGATTTAGCAAGTTTAGCGATCAAATCAGCTTCTCTTTTGACTATTATATCAAGATCGCTTTTTAACTGAATAACTTCACTCTCAAGTGATTTGTTCTTCTCAATGTACTGTTTCTGAACTTGCAACTCGGCTTTGAGTGTTACTTTATCACTTTTGAGCGACGAAATAATAGCGAGATCGTTTTGATATATTTTGGCGGCCTCTTGACAATCTTTATAATATTCTTTAACTTTGTCAAGTAATTCATCATAAGAGAGAGGATGATTTAATTCATTGGTTACCTCTGGTAGCGAGTCGTCAGACGCTTCATCATCTCTTGCCATGAGACAAATCAATGCTGAGTCGCTTATAGGCTCATCATCACTACTTTCGTCTGATGATTCCAAATCCTCTTCAGGTGCGGAGAATGGTTCAGATTCCGCTAGCAGACCTTGTTGGCGAAGGTTGCTCCTGAATTGGTTTCTATCCGCATAGTCTTGCCTTGAGGGCTTTGACACATTTGGATAAGGGCAATTTACCTGGTAGTGCCTTGGTTTCCTGCAATTATAACACAAATTAGTTTTCATTTTTTGTTCAGCAGTTAATCGCTTTGAGATTACTGGTGCTGAGAGATTCTGAGTGGGGGATGGAGGCGCTTGGTATGGAACTGGCACTACTGGTTGAGGTGCTGGTGCTGGAGGAGGAGTTTGAAATGAATTCTGTCCAATAGGAGTTCTCTTCTCGTATCGTAGAAATTTCTTGAACTTCTTTACCAATAAGGCCATTTCCTTTTCTTCATTTGACTCAACCGGTTTGACCTCAATAATCGCTTTTCCCTTATTTTTGGTGGTAGCGATTAAAGCTCCTGATTCAATCGCTGAAGTCGATGTGTCGCTGACTTCACCTAATTCGAACTCAAATGCCTTTAACTCTGAAAAGACATGCTCTGGGGTAAGTGTCTCCAATGTTTGTGATTCTCTCATAGCAACAGTCTTAATTAAATACTTGCTTGGAAGACTTCTGAAAATCTTGTTGACCATTTCCTTGTTGGTCAATTCCTTGTCTAATGACGCTAACTCGGTAATAAGCAAAATAAACCTTGCGTCTAGTTGTTCTAGCGTCTCATTGGGCTGCATTTTGAAATGCTCGAATCTTTGCATGGCTATGGAGAGCTTGTTCTCCTTCATTTGTGCTGAACCTTCACACACAATAGCCAATTTATCCCATATTTCTTTGGATGTCTTACATTGCTTTATCTTGTTGAACAATGCATCGTTATCTCCTAACGCTGAGTAAAGTGCACTTCGTCCAACATTATCCAAATTCGCTCTTTTTCGATCATCTGGCGTCCAGTCTAGTTTATTTTTCTCGACATATCCATCTGGAGTGGCTTCATTGGCTCCAGGTGCTCGAGTTCTCACTTGCATGATTTTGATGGGGCCATCTGTAATAACATCACACATTTCATTATCACATGAGCATAAGTATGCGAATGCTCTAAGTTTCCACGAATCATAATTTGATTCTACCAACTTAGGCATTTTGTTAAAAGCCATAATGATATGTTTTGATAAAAAAGATTTAAAGCGATTAAGTTTAGAAAGGTGGATCTAAACAAGCAGTTACGCTCGGAAACGCTTAGGTTTCTACTTCAACCGCTCTGATACCACTTGGTGGTCCCAAGTGGCATACGAAAGGGTCTAGAAGGGGGGTTGAATAGACCCTGAAGTCTTTTTCGACTTCACAAAATTTTCGTATCACTTTAGAAATTTGAACGCTTGGAAAAACTGAGCGCTTGGGTCAGACACTTCAGAATAGTTAACTTAGACTTAGTGATTTCAGCAGTTTACCAAAGTAGGGCAACGCTTAGATCGCTTAATCAGGGTTAGCACAGCGGAAATAATGTTTAGCGTTCTTTTAGTTGAATTAATCGCTTTGCAATTTTACTTGTCTTTTTCAGAATAATATGAAGTGAATAATATAAGACAATAAAATAAATGACACAATAATTTGTAAGGTTCACTGGGTGATGTAATCCCAGCTACGTCCTTCTTCTCCTTTTTCACTTGGAGGAAATTACTATGATGATTATCAAAGGATCACACAGAAACTTCTACAAAATAGTAATGGATGAAAATGATCTTGGGCTCCTTGATCACACAGACTTCAGCACCAATGAAGATCGTCTTCTTCAAGCTTCTCTCACTCAGAAATGCTGCCTGAACGTTTTCAACAACTTTTCTCACTCAGATGAAAGGTTGAGGTTTATCACTAGAGTTTTGTTTGTTTTAAAGAAGATCAAACAACTTGGAATATCTCAGTTGGAGTTTGGATTTCTTCTTTGGAAGATATTTGAGATATTTGTGACTGTCTGGAATGTAGATAGAAAGCTTGAAAGGTTTTGGCTATGAAATTTCTAAGCTTTTTCCAGAAAGAATGTACGTAGGATTTTTGGCAGTAATTTCTCGTATATTCTTGATGTTGTTCTATATATTTTGATTTTCTGGAGTAAGGTATTTATAGACAATTTCTTGGGATCTGTCCGTTGGACACATGTAGGAGCGTGCCTTTCACGTAGCGCGTGATTGTACCTAAAATCTGACATTCCTGAAAATTCGCTGGAACCGATTGGACGGGAGCAGCTAAAACTCTGAAAGTTCTGACAGTCTGGTCAAAAAGAGGCTTGTCCACAAGTCACAGTAGCTTATCACATTTAATGCTCTTATCAGGCATTTAATGCAATTTGAATTTATTTCCTGTTGGAAATAAATGCCCGTTGAATGATTGCATTTAAGTCCTTTATGACTTGAGGATTTATTTCAGGTGAATCTTCTATAAGTCGCTTGAGTATTTGAACGCTTGATTCATGAATCCTGAACTGCGGTCTCTTAGCGTTTGACAGGCGCTAAGAAGGAATCTTCATCTTCGGTTGACTTCAAACGCTGGTCTTCAACTTCTTCTCAAATAGACTCACCTAGAATTCTATTATTGATTCAGTCGCTAAGACTTAGTCTAAAATCTATGAGGATAAAAATTACAAGCCTAAACAAAATTACAAACTCTTTAAACGCTTTATACAATGATCTATGAAAGCATAAACTTACATTTTATTTGGGGTCTAACATTGAATCCTATCTTGTCATCATCAAAACATCTAACATGAAATTTCCTAACAATTTCCCCCTTTTTGATGATGTCAAGACTTGTAACTCTTTTATAATTTTTAAGAGTTAAAAAAGAAAAGGCCCAAAGGAATATAAGTCAGCGTTTGAAAGGTTAGTAATGTTAGTTAAAGTTAGGTTGGCTTCAACAAGTTGTTTCAGCAATAAATCATTCATATATATTGAAATGAAGCATACATGATTTATACTGAAAAGAATAAGAAAGAAATAAAATACGCAAAAACATTTATTTCTTCTGTCGCTTTGCTCTTTCTTCGCCTTGAAGAACTTCTAACGCTAGTTCTTTTAAGAGTCGATCAATGTCGATCATAGTTGTATGCTGGACTTCATCATAGTTATGCCTGTGGAGTTTGGCGCTTTCATTTAGCTCTAACAACCTTTCCGTCCAATCCCTTGGTGGAATGCCAAGTTCTCGAATCAGATCATAATATATATCTCTTTGACGGTCATTTGACGGTCTCCAATTTACAGGTCGTTGTAGCGATCCGGCATAAGCACGAAATCCCATACTCTCTAAGAAGTCGGGGTCCAACTGGGGAAGAGCGTATTTTCCGAGATAATACCTTGGTTTTCGTTTCTTGGATAGCATTCTCTTAATGCTTACCAGTTCATCGAACATCGAACGCCAATGTTTATTATCCGTCTTGGAAATCGCTTTGGTCTTTTCTTTACTTTCCCCCTTCTTGACTTCATCAAGGGACAATTTTAGATCAGCGACATCGCAGCGCAAAAGTCTAACTTCTTCGACTAGAAGAGCAATCTGTTGGGCAACACTCTGAGCGACGGCATCGGATGAAGCGTGTCTGTCCGCATCAGCCGAAGCGCTCTGAGCAAGGTGACGATTGAATTCAGAGAAGAGCTCAGCGATAAGAGGGGACATGCTTTCCATGATAGCAATGGTGCTGTAATTTGAAGCGTTGGCAATGTCACGACTTCGCGTATCAGACATTAAGCGAGTCTGTCTGTCAGCGGCTTCAGAAAGCTTGGAGCAGGAACCTTCGATGTGGTGAAGCGAGTTCCGTACAGCCTTTCTGAAATCTCGGGCCTCTAAATCACTGTCTGAATCTGAATCCGAAGAAGGACGCTCTGGGGACGGGAGAAGTCCGTAAGAACTTGAAACTGCAGCCTTGCCTTTGGTTTTATCTCTTAGGAGAGGGTCTACAGGCGCTTGAGCAATTTTAGCGTGCACTTCTTCAATTGCGTGATCCAAGGTAGAATCAGCAATCGCTGGGGGCTCGACTACTGGGGCGCTAGAAGAATCTGGCAAGGAAGCCTCAGGAAGATGAGCGATTTCCGCAGTAGGAGCAGAATCTTCTTCCAGAATTTGGATTGAGGGAGAAGAAGGTTCTCTAATGCCAATAACCCAGAGGGGGCCAAGGGCTTCCATCACATGTCGGGGACTGATCAGGCTAGATTGCGGGATAAAGAATATAGCATCTTCACGCTCGTCAGTACTTAGTGCAAGTTGCACACCTTCTGGTAAAGCAATCTCTGATGTATATTTGTTGAAAAAGTCCAAAATCAACGGCATGAACGCTTGAGCTGCTTCTTGGTCCACTGGCCTAATCAGCGAGATCATCTTGGCCACTTGAATATTCTGTTCACTGAAGAGCACAGGGTGGAGAGTATATCCTCGGAAATCGTTTAACCCTGAATAGTGATTGAAACTTGTATCCAACGCTTGGACATTTTCTATCACTGCTCTCATATCTCGGTGGAACTCAGCAAACTCAGCGTGTTCTGTTGAAGTGTCAACACGAATCTGACTCTGGCCTTGAAGAACTGGTTGTTTACTTGACGAAGCGTCTTCGTTGAGGTCAGGGAAGATTCGTTGAACAAAGTCTGCACGAGGATGCAAAACGTAGCGTCCGCCCTGGCTGAATAAGGCGAGCTGCTGGCGAATGTAGCTTTCGATTGGCTGTCTGTATCGTGGCAAAGTGCTAACATTCCTGGCAATTATCTGACGCTGTTGAAGCAAAAAGGTGGCAAATCCTCGGCATCTGTATTCTATTCCAAAATTAAACAGGAATGGATATTTGACGAGTTCATCAAGGGTGTAGAAGTGAAGAACGAACTCTTCAGCCCATTTGGCTGTATCCATCATCCATCGTTTTCCAAGTTTGTTCGCTTTGTTTTGCTCTTTTCTAGCTGCTAAGAATTTCTCGAAGCGTTCCGTTTCATCATCATAGTCTTCAGCCCATAATCTGGCAAGATATTCACGAGCCTCATCTTCAATCCACGAGTTGACCGGATTTGGGCGCTCCGCAACAAGCGAGCCTTTGCCTTTCCAGAGTTTGAGTGGATTAGGAGAGAGAGCGTTCTGGGGAGACTTGACAACGGAGGGGAGAGCAAAATATCCTATCTTATTGAGATCTTCCTCATCAGGATTTTTGTTCCAATCACCCATGTGTGGGTTCTTGAAAACAATCTTGCTTGGGCGCAGAGGATAAAAGGACTCGTCCGAGCGACCGGTTAGAGTGAATCGTTGTTGATCAAGGTCAGCTCTATTGAACACTGGACGACGAATGTACTCAAAGCGAGATTGAAGTCGCTCTAAGTCATATAGTCCTAGATCTGCAATACGCTAGAAAAACTCAAATTTCTTGGTGTGGGACATATCGGGCCGATGGAGAGTGGTTTGAAAGTTTATTTCCAACTCGGCAAGCATTTGAGCGTCACGTTCTCTGGCGGCATAATAAAATTCGACGTCTGGATGATATCCGTGCGGGAAGAAATCAATGACACGAGGAGGAGGTCCGGTTGGCGTAGGAACAAGGGCAATAACTTCTGTTGGAATGGGGGCCACTTCTATCGACCGCTCAGCGTTTAAAGTTGCTTCACTTGCTGATGAGCTTTCAGCGTCAGGAAGAACTTGGGATGCTTCTTTAGCAATATTCACAACAGTTGCCATGTCCACGTCTAGTTCAACTGGAATCTCCGAGAGAGGAGGGGCTTCAGGGATTGGTTCATCATGAGCTCCGTCATGAGCTGAAACATGTAAGCGATTGAAAAAAGCAAGCAAAAATTCCTACTGAGTAGAAATTTACGAAGAAAATACTACATCACTTACCCTGAGGACTATCATCAACTGTCTTAGTCGCTTGATCTATTTCTTGGACAAGTTCCTCAGGCTCCTAAACTTCTTCTTCGGGTTCTAAATCGATAAAAGAAGTTATTGGATCAGCACGAATAGGGATACTTAGTTCTTCAAGCGTGTTGAGAACATAATGAATATCTGCTTACTTGGTGCTGAGAGAATTTTTTGTTTTTATCCTAGCGTTAGAGACTTAGGAAACTAACGAGGAAAGGATAGACTAATTTGCTTAGCAAATACTTACCCTGAACATTGGGAAGCCTTTCAGATGGAGAAACGGCTTGAGGATCTGAGCTGATTTCGGGAACAGCGTCAGAAACGGAAGCACTCGCTGACTCTCTAAGCGCTGGATTTGTGGGAGCGCTAGAAGATACTGCGGAAGTGGGAGTAGGAGTACGCCTTCGTGCAAGCGGTACTTCTTCTTCCACTGCTGTCTCTTCTTCCTCAGGAACGGAAAAGAAAAACGCTGGAGGAGGAGAAGGAGACTTAGGCGAGGGAGAAGGAGAAGGGATCTTTTGTTTCTTTTTGGGTTCCGGCTTCTTCTTCTTCAGTTCAGGCTTTTGCTTCTTTGCGGGCTTGGATGGCTCAGCGACTTTGAGAATGATCTTTCTCTTAGGTCACTTGACCACCACTTCTTCTGATGATGATGATGAAGAAGACGCTTGATCTTCATCATCACTGCGAACAACACGCTGATCTTTTGGAACCGCTGCTCCGCCAGGTTTCCGCGGGTTAAGAAGCTCGCTTATCATTTTCTTGCCATAAAACTTGGTCGCTGGGATCTTTTTCCCAGAAACTTGTGTATATCTGCTAGAGCAGAGAATACGACTTAGCAAAATCCCGTAAGGCTTGGGATTAACAGACTTAGCCATCGCTGCTTTGAAGCGATTGAACACGTAAAGAGACCAGTTAACATGCATTTCAATCCTAGTTTGGCTCATAGATCATGAGACCGCAACCCTTTAACGATATATAGGTTGTGATTTATCTGAATTTGGGCCCATCAACTCCTATCAATCTAACAGTTGAATTCCAACTTGCAACCCTTTAACGATATATGGGGTGGAATTTGCTTCCATTGATGACATCAAATGCACTTAGAAAATTTAAATAAATATCTTAATGCATAAACCCCACTTTCTGGAAAGAAATTATGCACTAGACATTAATTTATTTCTCCTAAGTTTGATGGAGAGTCAGGACATCCAATTCCTTTTTGTCTAGATTCAGTATTGTCATGTGGGAGGATTTTGCATTTAATCTTTAGTCTCACTTTGAACATTAGCCATTTATTACGAGCATATATGGATAATAATAAAAACAGAAAACGCTAGCAATTGTACCACACATGCTTTCAATGGACTTATTTAGATTGGGTCACGCCAATGGCCCAATCATGGGTTTAGGGGGCCTATAAGATCTAACTAGGGGTGTACGCGGTTGGGTTCGGGCGGTTTTATGGAAAAAATTCAACCCAACCCGATATATGCGGGTTGACAAAATAACAAACCGAAACCGCATAATTATCTTTTCAAACCAAGCGTTTCAGGTCGGTCGGGTTTAATGTATTTAGCGGGCGGTTTGGCAGGTTATCGAATTATAATTATGTTACTTATAGTTTCAACTAGTAAGTAAGAAACTAAATAACATACTTGTATAGTTAATTAAAAAAATTTTAGTTGGTGAGAAATACAAAATTAAGTGGTGTTATTAAATAAAACTCATATTTATTATGAATTGTAAACTCTAAAATATTAATAAAGCTAAATTATTTTATAAGTTTATCATAAAAATATACATCTACATCTTCGTTCAAATCAAGTAAAAACAAATGTTCTTGTTTACTCAAATAAAAAATAAAGTGTTTTACATAAATATGAATAAAACTACTCTTATTAGAGTTTATATATATGCATATATAGTTTTAAGAGTTTAAGGTTGATCTTTAAATATATATATATATATATATACACACACACACACACACACACTTATGACATATACAATTAGCGGTCGGGTGACGGGTTAGGCGGGTTACAATTATTAAACCCACCACCCGACCCGAAAGTGGTGGGTTGCAATTTTTTCAACCCACCACAATTTTTTAATAATTTCAAACCGGCGGTTTTCGGGCGGTTCGAGTCGGTTTGAGCAGGTCGGACGGGTTGTGCGGGTTTATGTACACCCCTAGATCTAACCTATGTCTAACTTCGGGTCTTCCAATTCCAAGAAGATCTTATTCAAAAACAAGGCCCTATTCTAATAAATACATAGAAAATGCAACATATACATAAATTTATAAAATAATAAAATACAAGTTGGGGGGCACAAACACTGGCCCAATACAACCCAGAAAATAAAACCCAAAAATAAAACCTAGTCCATGGAAGGCATCCCACGAAAACAAGCATCAAAGCAATAAAAGAACGATAAATATTATGTTGGATTTCTTTCAAATCCAACATAATAAAAAGAACTAATTTAAATCCAATTCTAAATTTATTTATTTTAATCCTACCTGTCATTAAATCTAATTTAAATTCAAAAAATCAATTTTAAATTGATTTGACAAAGAATTAATTTCAAAATAAATTCATTTGTCTAGGATTAAATTTAATTTCAAATCTAAGTCAAAATTAATCATAAAATTAAATCCAAATCAATTTTGTTTAATTTAAAACTATTTCAAATCAAATTAAAAAGTTTTTATTTTTAATTAAAATGGTTGACCCATGGTTTGATCCGCGGGTTGACCCGTGGATCGACCACGGGTCGACCCGTGGGTCAAAATAAAATAACTATTGCCCACACGTTTCCAACAGTCCGCTCATGCGGACTGTCATGCACAGCCCGGCACGTGTTCCACACGCACCGCCTTTTTCGTGTAGTTTTTCAAATCCTCGATTTTTTATTTATGCAACAATTCAAATACGATATTTACAATTGATTGATTTTCAAAATTAAATCATGTAATTCTCTAACAAAACAGACTTAATATTACAAAAATTAAATCTACGCATGAAAAATATAATCTAATAAAAAAAATTGAATTAACCATAAACATAAAATTTTCAACACAATAAAAATCAAAAACTATTAAATGCCATAAAGTTGGCTCTGATACCACTGTTGTAAATTCTGGTTCATGTGCAGCAGAAAGAAAAACATATCTGGATTCATAAGTTAAGTCACTTTTGGGGTTTATTTTTTCATGTAAAAAGGATAAAATCAAATTTCATCATATTTAGTAACCTTGTAGAAGAAAATAAATTCTTGATCTTCAAGTGTAGCAGCAATCCCGGATTTCTGCCTCTAGATATCACGCCGAAAAAGTTTGAAGGAAAAATTCACCTCTTCCGAACGTGTGGAGGCCGACGGCTATAGTGGAGGGAAAAGGGAATTAGATTAAATGCAATGATGGACTAAGAATTAATTAATTCCTTGAGCCCACCAAACTCATTACACATGACTAAAATACTTCTTAATGGGCTAAGTTGACTTTCAACTTAGTCCTTATTAATTAAATCCAACATATATTAATCTAATTAATATATGATATTAATTAATAGTTCTCTAAATTAATTAATCTAATTATTAACTTAGGCTAATAGGAAAATAAGAAATTAATCTAATTATTTATTATCAATTTATTTCAATTAATCGAATTAATTAAATAAATTTAATTTGTTCATCAAATGACTAATTACCTGAATAACCTTATTTGATAACTAGAGATTTCTTTTACTTAATTTCTTGGAAGCGCGACTCTTTAGGTTCGTCTCAATTGACAATGAGAGAAAACCAAGGATGTCAGTGTCTCTAGCCAGTCTCATGGACTCACATCGAAACTCAATTGAGATTAAAATGATTTAATTAATACGAACCTCTAGGTCACAAATACCATGTGAGCATAAGCATTTCACTGCAACATCCCGATTGAGTGAGAGTCATGGAATGTGTCAAACTCACAGGACTCCATGATGTCCTAACACGCCTACCACTCTACGTTCGAGCATTGTGCTTCCGACGTTCGAACGTCCCACGGTAGACGTTCGAATGTCCACTTTTGTGCCTCTATCTCGTCATCACATGGTCACTCACACTCGCAATGGTACGGGATGGCCTCGTGTCTTTCCTTCTCTTACGGTCCTCTCTTCTTCTCTTGAACCAAGTTGTTACACTCAGGCAGCCAAGGATCCACTTTGGCAAAATGTTATTGAATCCAATGCCCTTCAAGCCAATCATGCTTGGATCCTTGTGCCACCAGATTCATCTCAAAATCTTTTTGGTTCCAAATGGGTACATCGAATTAAATTACTAGTCGATGGGTCAGTTGAACGGTATAAGGCTCGCTTAGTTGCACAGTGGTTTAAGCAGCAAGCTGGTATTGACTTCGGTGAGACCTTCAGTCTTGGGGTTAAACCGACTACTATACGCATTGTTCTATCTATTGCGCCACTGGTGCATTCGTCAGCTTGATGTGAAGAATGTTTTTCTTTACGGTAATCTTACAAAGATTGTTTTTATTACTCAGCCACGTGGTTTTGTGCATCCTCAGTACCCTCTCATGTCTACAAACTGGGGAAAGCTCTCTATGGTCTGAAACAAGCCGCTCGTGCTTGGTTTCAGAAGTTTGGTTCATATTTACTTAGTCTTGGATTTTTCTCCAGTACTGTAGATATGTCTATGTTTGTGTCCCGATCTGGTACTGTCATTATTGTGCTTCTTCTATATGTGGATGATATTATCCTGACTAGTAATGACTCTTCTTCTGTCTCCTACCTTATTACTCATCTTTCTCGGGAGTTTGCCATTCTGGTGATCTCCATTGTTTTCTCGGGATTCATACTACTAGGGATTCTCACAGTTTATTTCTCTCTCATACGAAGTATGCCACTGATCTACTACAACAGTTTGATATGATGTCTCTAAATCCTGTGACTCACTTCTCTCCGGGAAATCTGTTCCTTCAGCTCTCGAGGGTGATCTCTATCCTGATTCGTCCTTATTTCGCAGCATAGTGGGTTGCCTTTAGTATCTTACTCACACTCATCCTAATATAGCTTATTCTATCACTTTAGTCAGTCAGTTCGTGCACTCTCCGCGCACCATTCACTTCCGGATGGTCAAGAGCATTATCCGCAATTGGCGTGGCACTCTTGATTTTGGTCTTCTGATTCGCCCGTCTTCGCTTGACTCTCTGAATGTGTATGATGACTCTGATTGGGCTGGCTATCTTGATAGTCTACCACCTACTATGCAGTTTATTTTGGTGACAATCTTCTCTCTTGGTCTACTAAAAAGCAAGCTACTATCTCTTGCTCCAGTACTAAGTCGGAATATCGTTTCGTTGCATTTGCAGTTGCCGAGACCTGTTGGCTTCGATTCATTCTTCGAGATCTTGGTATATTTCTTTGTGACCCTGTTCATGTTTAGTATGACAATGTTAGTGCTATCTATCTTGTTCTCAATCCAGTGTTTCATGCATGTACGAAACACATTGAGATAGAATATCATTTTGTCCAGGAAAAAGTTGCCTCTGGTAATGTCAAATATGTTCCTACAGCCGATTAAATAGCTGACATCTTCACTAAGGCGTTACCCACTCCAAAGTCCACTCAGCTTCGGTCCAATCTTCGCATTGGTCCCACTGCTCGGTTTGCCGGGGGAGAGGGGTGTTAGGATATATATCTATGTTTGTGTAGTATGGCCCACTAGTGTATAGCTCAGGCCCTTTTACTCTTGTATATATCCTAGTATTGTATTGTATTCTTTATTATTCTCATTATACAGAATACAGATTTCAAGAGTTTGTTCTTCATTACGTGCTTTGACCTCTAACAGTGTTTTTATCCTTTTTTTTGCATGTTATATTTTGTACATAAGTTATAACTTTATAGATTTTAATGTTTTAACGGGAATAATTATTGATCAGCCATGGTTGAGAACGAGTCATATATATTAACCAGAGGTATTTTTATTAGTGTGTTCAATCAAAAGAATATACGTTGAGTTTTTTGATAGAATTTTATGAGTGTGCAACCACATACGATAGCACCTATTCTTATTTGTCACTTATAAACATTCTCGAGGCTCGGAGTTTTCTAATAATCACGAGCATCCATGTGCTGAAAATTTACTTGGTATCCAACATACACATGTAATTATGAGTTTATAAGAACTTAGAGTCCCAAAACTGCATAAAAAAGCTATCTTTTCCTAGTTTTTCAAACTATATGCAAGAAGCTTCAAACCTTTAAAATCCCAACATTCAATCATATTTCTCAAAAAAAATTGAACGATTACATCTCTTTAGGTTTTCTACAAGGATCCACTATAATCTCGTGTAATTATGCTTAATATGATCGTAATTTTTATTGAAGATCAAATTAAAATGAGAAGAAGAAATGAAAATTGTTGCATTGCGATTAAAAAGAAAGGATTTTAAAATTAAAAGAAAAAGCAAAAATTGCATTTTTGGTCTTCTTTAGTCCCTTATAGGTTTTGCTTATGCATGTTTGATTCCACAGCTTAAGATTGTTGCAAATTTAATTCATGTCATTAGTTTCTGGAAGGAATTGGCCATGAAAGTTTTACAGACTGTTAACTCTAATTATTTTGTGCAAAAAATTCGCGTCAAAACGATACGAGAATTAGAGGAAAAAATGACCTCCATGTGGTGGGAATATTAATATAAAATTGTCCTTCTTAAAGTTATGTGTTCATCTTTCTTTCTTTTTTTATCATCGAGTTATGTGTTCATCGAATGAACTTTTTTGAGGAAATCAATTAAACTAAGGCTCAACGGTCATGTAACACTTTTTTCTTTTTTCGGTTACATGGTTGTGTGACAGTAACACTTATGTGGCCCATTTTGTTCAAAACTCAACAGTGTGAATCTGATGTGCAATAATTTTATTTACTATGAAACTAGACGAACAAAACTCGTAAAAATCAAGACGACAAGGTTTTCACAATCCTATTTGATGGAACCAAAAATACAATTAGATGATTAGACCTTTTTGCATAAGCATGTGTGGACAAAGGACCACAAGAATATATATGAGAGCCCTCAAGTGATGAATTCCGTGATGGACATAAATGCTCAAACCCACATTTATTCCAACTCCCCTCAATCCTCGTGATTCCATAATTAGCTTACTTCAAGTTATACACCCCACATTCACCAACCCCTATATAAATTTATATATATAGCTCTCCTGACCCTTATATGCAACCTAAACTTCCATACTTTTCAACCTTCTTAGCAACATAAAATGAAAGCCTTTCTTACTCAAGGCATCACATTGCTCTTTTTAGTATTCATAAATGCTCGATTTTGCGCGGCATTCACCGTAATCATGTCCGATTCTGGTGCACCCTCGAGCCTAGTTGAGGGGCCACAATCCGGACTGCCCACGTCTAACAGTGGAGCTCGAACAGACCCCAAAGAGCAAGAAGCAGTATACGATATTATGAGAGCAACTGGAAACGATTGGGCTACTGAGATTCCAGATATATGTCGTGGCCGGTGGCACGGGATCGAGTGCATGCCAGATAAAGACAATGTCTTCCACGTTGTGTCGCTTTCGTTCGGGGCCTTATCCGACGACACGGCTTTCCCCACTTGTGACCCTACCCGCTCTTTCATTTCCCCTTCCATTACCAAGCTCCCTCACCTCCGGACCCTATTCTATTACCGTTGTTTTAGTAATAAACCTCAGCCCATTCCATCCTTTTTGGGCCAATTGGGGTCCACTTTGCAAACCCTAGTTCTCAGGGAAAATGGGCACATTGGGCCAATTCCATATGAACTAGGCAATTTGACCCGTTTAACAGTCTTGGATCTACACAAAAACAATCTCAATGGCTCGATTCCGGTTTCTCTAGGCCGGATTACCGGTCTAAGGTTGTTGGATTTGAGTAGCAATAGATTGTCCGGTTCAATTCCAAATATTTCATTCCCATCAATAAATGTCCTAGACCTCAACCAAAATCATCTCATAGGACCATTGTCAATCCCTCTTATGAGCTCCAACTCTCTCATAAAAATAGATTTAAGTCGAAATCATATATCGGGTCCCATTCCTGAACTAAACAGCCTCGAAGAACTTATTCTCTTGGATTTAAGTTACAATACTCTTTCTGGCACACTCCCAAAGTCTCTCCAAAATTTGAAATCCCTTCAAGCCCTAATTCTGACAGGTAACCCTTCCATGTCTGCGATGATCTCGGACGATACATTTGAAGGATTATATAACCTGACGATTCTCGAATTATCAAATATGAACTTAAAAGGGCCGATACCACAGTCATTAGGCCAGTTAACAACGTTACGTGTGCTCCGTCTCGACGGAAACCAATTGAATGGCACAATCCCACCAAGTTTTGCCAATTTGAATGGTTTGAGTGAGCTAAGATTGGAGAACAACAAATTAATAGGGCCAATTCCGTTTAAAAGAGAGAGGGTTTGGAAGATGGGGAGAAAATTAGTGCTTGATAATAATTTAGGGTTATGCTACGATGCAAAAAGTGGGCTTGGTGATGATTTGGATACATTGTCTAGTGCTGGAATTGGACATTGTGAAACAAAAGAGCTTGGGCCTACAGCATCTGTTCAACACATTTCTACTGTTGATGATGATGGAGATCATGTGTTAAAATCAAGCAATAAATCAGGTGCTTCTTCACTTGGGAGAATCACATTTTCAAGAAAGAAGTTTGAAATTGTCATTTTCTTGATCTTTATCTGTTTATTGTGAGCGATAATTGGGAAATTCTAACTCGGACCAAGCTAAGCAGAACTCGGAACAATTACGTAACAAGTCAAATCACTTGCTATGTAACAAGACAGGTGTTATAATGCTTGTTATGAGTTTGATTTACGATACGATCTCCTAATTTTCTTGAATTGTGAGAGAAGAGACTTGATCATTTGTACAGGATATAGTGCATTTTGTAACAAAGTCGTTGGTGACTTTCCAATACCTTTTTTGCAAATTTTTGTCCCTTTTCCCTATATTTTTTTTAAGTGAATCAGTTACATATTACAATTCATGAATATCAAATAAAAATAAATTATAATTAACTGACAACTATTACAATCAACTAAGAACTACAATTGAAGTAAAAAAAGGCCCACATATCGTCGGTGGGAATCAAATTCAAGACCTCCAATATCTCGAGGCATCACCTTTGCCTGTAGAGCAAGGCTTTATCGCCCCTTTTCCTTGTATTGGAAATATATATTCCCATGAGCAAACTTGTTTGTTAGCACTTAGCATGACCTCTTTTTAATATAAAATTTTTAAAATGCTTATAATCATACTACAAAAATTGAAGAACTATTTTTGCTTGACCAAGTATCCCCAAGGGTGTAAATGTACACGATCTTATAACATCTTAATAATAAATTGCGGAACCAGAATTAATGTCAAATTGAGACAATCTTCAGAAGTTTAACTGAACAATTAGGGGGTATGAACTCGGTAATGTACGAAAAAATTCCACCATACCGAAATTCTTTATTAGGTTTGATTTGTAAAGAAATTTATTTTGATGAATCTTCATTTAGACTTAAATAAATGTCAAGAAAATCAAAGACGAAAACAATTATTGAAGTGGGATGTTTCTAAAGTCTACTCGGACTCAATTGACGAAAGGTACCCACACCTACCATTCTAGAACTGTATAGGGGAACCGGTGCATTGACCTACTTTCTACACACAAAGTAGACCCAGAAAGAGGCATACTTGGAAGCTGAAAATATCCCGATTCAACTTATCCGCAAGTACAAGATCCATTTTGAAGCTAGATAAAACATAAATTCATTCTGAAACTCGGACACTAGGCCAAAAATCGTATCGTCCATGGTCGTCGTACAAATGACCGTCAAACACCTCGTATTATCATATTCTTACAACAAAACAAGTTACACCTGAACACATATTTACAACTATAAAACAGGGGGAAAAAAAACTGTCTCCGAAGTAAAGTTGCAAATGAAGGTGAATCAATATCCTTCCACAGCACAAATTAAATTTCAGACAATTAAGTGAAGGTATCTTCTCTGTCACCCTCTGCAGTTTCACCTTCCTCCAAGTTGCTAAACTCCAGGAAATGTGTAGGCCGATGGTCCTCGTGATAATATTCCCGAGGCGTCCCCAGTTTCACACCATACTTCATGCCCACAGTATGTTTCACTCCCATAAAATTGTAGTTCCACGGCCCATTATCAGGTATCTGTAAAAGCCCACAAATTAAGATGAGCAAGATATACTAAATTAAAATCAAAACTCGAGAATTGTAAGGAAATGATTAAAAACAAAATTATTACCATATAGAACCCGAGGAAGCGGTCACTTAAGAGCATTTGAACTTTCTCATAGTACGTGGGGAGATAACCGTGTGGATTGCTAGCAGCATCCGTGTTGGCTTTCCCCCATTCGTATCCTGATGGGGTCAACTTATACGCCGTTAAAGAACAGGACCCGGGTGTGAAACTGCATGTCAGAATAATACACTTCTCCCCGTCCCATTGTTTGTTGTTTGATAAGACCCGAGCATGAGCCGCAAGATCCTATATTCACCATTTGTCAAAAGTTAGACAAATATTGTTACGTAAGAGTAGAAAGTGAAAAATGAAACTAATTGACTTGACTATTAAGTGTTCCTTGCATAAAGACTAGATTACCCTCATGAAAATGGAAAGAAAAAAAAAAGAATAAGATGGTAAATAATTTGAATAAAATAAAAGAAACTACCGTCTAAATATCTAATTTAGAAAATTAATTGAGAGCACAAGATTCAGTTATTAATTAGGGACCTGCACACCCTAAGTTCCCTAACAAAGGGGTGAGCCCCTGAAGGTTTGATAAAATTACCAAGCGACCCCCAACAACCCCTATCATATACAACTCGAAAACCATGGGCGGATTGCATTTTGTTTATATCGAAAGGGGTAAAATTGTATGCTTTTAATGACGGGAAGTTATAGTGATTCCTCAAACCTCAAGCAGCATTTCGAATTAGGTCTCACAGTCTATACAATCTGACCTATTCTACCAAGGATTTTTACATTTAAAGTTCAATGAATATAAAGATGAGTTAGAAGTATCATAAACCTGTGGTGACAGCTGAGGAAGCTCATTTGGCTGTGTATGCATCCATCCCAAAGGCTCCAAGTCATTCAAGAAATCATGTTCGGGAAGAGCTGATGGAAGATTAACCTGCTGGTGAGTTCCCCACTGTGGCGGCATAGCAATACAACGGATCTCCTTGACTTGCGGATTGTCGGGAGGACTGATACCATAAAGGTATCCAGCAATCTGAGTCCGTAGGTCAGCCACGCATATGAATTTCTTCAAGATGTTTTTGGGCATAATGTAAGTGTAACCCGTTTCCTGCACAATTAGAGATATTAGTTAAGTTATTTTTAGCGAGTTTTTGATATGATTTTAACCCTTTTTGTGGACAATTTCGGGATTAGTACCTTTATGTCTTCTGAGTTGACATAGATGTGATTCACTCGAAGATGGAGATTGGTGGCGGATATAGCTCTTACACGCCAGTCGGTTTTAGACCCGAATGCTGCTTGCTCATAAGGACTTGTAGTTGTTACAATTAATTCGTCTCCATGCACGTTTGTTGTCCTTGTGGTGACTGCTGTGAGCTGACTAGCCTCCTTTGCCTAAAAGGAAGAATAAAAGTCCAGAATTAATAACCAAGGAACAAATGAACAATCCTCAGAAGAGTGTTTGAGACAAGAGAAGGAAAAGGAGGAGGATGGGGTGGGGTGGGGTGGTAATTACCTGTTTCTCAATCTCTGCAATCTGTTGCCTCTGTTGTGAAGGTGGGGTAATCTCAGCCCCAAGAATTATATCCCGCATCTCAGATTGGGTCAATGCAGATGTGTTCACATTGTTCTTCTTAGCATAGTCGGAAAGTATTAGATCTCTCAGAGCAACTTCAACCTTAACCCACTGATCATCTGATAGAGAAGGCCATATATGGTGAGGCTCAGTGACGACCGTCTTGTCGGGCTTCAGCAACATTTTTGCTTTCTCATTGTTGACGTGAAGAGCTCTCAAAATCAATATCAGCCTGGAGAAGGCTGTGTAGGATGAGATGCTCTTCAACCAATCATCATATATATTGAACAAGACCATTTGAGGTTCTGTGGCTTTCAATATCAGATCACCAAATTTCTCAATCTTCAAGCAAGCTTGGAAGGGCAGCTGTAGCTCACTGCCCTTGATCACAATATTTGGAAAATCAAGCAAGTGCACCTCGAGGGGATCCAACATTCCTTTACGTGTCACAATAATTTGTTTTGGCTGTTCTTCAACGGGCAGTGACCGGACCAGGGCAGCCACTTCTTCAGCGGTTTTCCACTTGGCCAGCTGACCAAGACGCTTTTGCCCAGCCCATACACTTGTGTGAATCACCTGTAAGAACACAACACGGGAATAATTTTTTTAGGCGCAAAATTCAAAAAAGAAAAAAGGGAAAGGAAACAAAATTAAAGAGACAATACAAACAAACCTTCAGAAACAATTGACCAGTCCTAGGGTTGAATATAAATATGGCACCATTAATAGGTTTCGTAGTGAGATTTCCCTCAAATGTTTTGTGTATTGTGACACGATAGACATTTGTGTCATCCACAAACCAGATTATCTGATTGCTGAATATCTCCCCATAGTTCTGAGATGATAAATAAGGCTCAGTAGGTTCTGATGAATACAACTGTAGCCCTTTTCTTATACGTTCCCTTAGAACATATAATGCCGGATTCGACTGCATGACAAAAGATAAGTATATCAGCGAGATTTCCTTTTTCCATCACGAAAATAATCGAACCTGCACCCTATCAAAAAAGTCATTAGCATCAGAATATTTACCTTCATGATCTTGTTCATGGCCTGTGCAAGCAAAGGCTTCGAGCCAGGGAACCAATTTCCAAACGCAGAATGCAAGTTGTAAGCTAAATCAAGTCCAATCATAACCCCTGCACACAAAATTAACTAAGTTACTCAAAAATTAAAAAGCAACAACACTCTAGATACATCTTGAAGTAGGGTTCGACATACCAGTCGGTGATGGATAGATGGACATATTATCAGTCGTGTAATCCATAAACTTTGCCCTTGTGTATCTCTCTATGTCGTGGGAATCATAATCACCCCAACGAAGCTGCACGTCTATCCAGTATTTATTGCTAGCTTTCTGGTCGAAGACATCTTTCGATTCAGCCACAAGACTGGGCTTTGACATGAGCCATCTATGGGCAGCAAAGAGCAGAATATCAGCACATGAGCTATTCATTTTGTAACTCTTCCTAGGGTGAATAGTTTCTTTCTGAACAGTCTCGATTTCAAGTGCGTCCAGCTCTTGATCCAAAACCTGGCAAAGGTCCATCACCACACTCTCATGTATTTTCTGCCACAAATGGGCTCGGAATATCTGGATCAGAGATATTTTTAGGGTTGGTATCTTTCCATGCATAAAGATTCCAGTGAGATCCAGCTGCACTTGGAAACCAACGTATACATTTGCTCTGTTAATTGTGGGTGACCACCAAAGGGTAAACCTTCTGTTAGGAATTTGATTAAGCCCAGATCTCTGTGCGTTAGTCAATTTCTTGTACTTCATGGACTCCTCAAAACCTGAAGCCTTCTCCCAGAAAAGACCCTCCCAAGTTGGGAAGCTGAAATATCAAACAGCAAATGCAAATCCATATAAGATAACATATACCCACGTCTTTTACAAAGATGAGAATATAGCCAAAATTTCAATTCCCGCTATTAAAATGCTTTAGTCACTTCTCAGTAAGTTAATAGACACATTGCAAGCATGAACATGGAAGTTATATAATGTACAAAGATAAAACTAAACGAAACAAGACTAAAGAATTAAAGCATACAGGCTGAGGGACTTACTATGTTCCCTTGAATAATGTATGCTCAAGAATTCCTTCTACACCTCCCAGAGCTTGAATAACATCAGTCCGATAATTGTTTAAGTTCCATAATTTTCCATCATGCCTCTGATGTGTCCACCAGAATGGATTTTGCTTCAGAACCTGATACTGCTTAAAATCTGTTCGCACTCGCCAACCTTTGTCATATGCAAGTGTGTGACGGTCCTTCTGGAACAGAGTATTAATTCGAGGTATCCCACGATCCCATGAATCCTGAACATCAAAAAGCACAACGTAAGTCCGCATATATATATATATATATATATAAATCAAATTAAATACCAATATTAAAAACAGATGCAAAAATACCAAGTACAGATGCACCTAATTAAACCTAAATGGAGTACAAATGTCAACACCAAACTAAACCGTGAAAAAACCATCTCCATCCCACAATAACGCCAGCAATGCTAACCATCATATAACCCAAGAGACAAAAGATAAGATAAATCGCAGGTGGGGAGGGGGGGGAGTGAAGTAAATGCAGAAACTCACTTCCAAATCCTCCAGGGTTAATCGCCTATTTTGTGCCTGGGCTTCCTGCCTCTTCAAAGCATATTCAGCCCAAACACGCTGCGAATCAATGAACTCACTCTCCCATGGCTGTTACAATATTGAAGCAAAGAAAAATCAGAAAGCAATGTGACGACATACATATATAAGACATAACACAGCATGACGTGAACACCACCTGTATGTAGCGATACAGATTTGGAATCAATTGGTCCTCTTCATGACTCATTCCACTCCTGAAGTGAGTTACACCAACATCTGTCTGTTTACTATAGCGAAGGTCACTCTGGGGAATCAATATGTGACCCATTGACAGCATTCCAAGTCCTCCAATTTCTTTTGGTGTGTAAAAGATGACAGGAGGGAACCTGATAACAGAAAGTTAAGGGGTCTTAGAAGCCTGAATAAAGGGAGAGAAAATATGAAACATGGTGGATCGATTAAAACTATTTACCTGCTAGGCATCTTTGAATTCAACCCAATCTTAATACGAGTCTGTATCTTATTTTCACATTTTACCAACAGATCCAACAATTCTTGAGTGTGCACTGTTGCTTCACGGAAATACGTCATGAGCCCTGCAGCAGTGAGACAAAGTTCTTCAGTATTAAGAAAACTCCAGCTGGCAATCTACTACCAACAGCATGAAAGAACAGCAATATAAGGCAGAAGCAATAGGGAATCTTTACCTATAAGAGCTGTATTCCATTTGTTGACAATCTTTGTGAATGTAGTCGAACCAGAGGACATGAGGATCTGTCTTACTCGATTCTCAAACACCTTCATGTGTTCATCATCCACCCTTAAGAAAGCAACTGCAGTTCGCTCTTTTGTCTGCTCATTTTGCAGGTTCCAAACTCCATCTCTTGTATTGCTGAAAGCCTCTTGAGTCATTCTTATCTTGGGCAGAATACGGACTTCAAATCCACACCTATACAGAAATTAATAGTTCATCAATATTAACATACAGATGTGTGTGCCGGAAATGTATACAGTCCTCTAGATATTTTTTTGAAAAAAAGGAAATAACAAGCTGCACATACATGCTGAACAGTAAGTTCGGATTGTCTTTGCTGTAGACAGACACGAAGCTGTTCTCCCATTCAAGTGTGGTAATGCTTCTAGGAAGGCGGTTCTTCATATCCCAAAAGACACTTCTACCAAGATTTACTGAAAGCAGATAACCGAGAGCAATTAGCAGCTGTCAAACATCTAGAGAACAACAAAACTAACTAAATCAAAAGAATCTGTTTCTAACATGTTAAACTAAAGAAGATACATACCATCATGCTTCATGAGTCGCATTCTGGCATCTCTCGGCCAGCACTTCTTATTGTTATAACCGACCATATTTTCATTGTTTGGATCTGGATGCTCAGTGAGATAGCGCTGGATAAGGTCCCGAGCCTCTTCATGAGTGAAGCGGAACAGTATATGCACCTTGTCTATGTATCTGGAGTACAAACGGATGGGATGTCTTGTTTCTACTTTAGTATCATGAAAAGTAATGAACTCATTAGGCATCTGTGGTGGACCGGCTATTTCACTCGCTCGTGTCAGACCAAGAAGCAGAAGGTCCAGGACAAGCCCATAGTATTGCACAACGAATGAAGCAAACTGAAGACCACGAATGAGTCCGTAAGAGTTGGTATGACTCATATCCTTGTATGACAACACAACGTTATTCTTTGCAGTGACGTAGTCGGCAATGTTATGGTCAAGAACCAGACGCAAAAGCCTGCAAAATGAAAGATAAAAATGAGTTTAAAGTTTATAATATCTAAATACTTGTCGAAGGAATATAAAAATCCAATCCATAATACTTACCTATTGAGCATGGTCAGATCAATCTTTTCGAAAAACTTCTCAAATTTAGTCTGAAGCATCACGACGCACTGCCCTTCACCAGTATCCCAAACGCCTTGCAAGTTGTTGATGCCCTGACACCATTTGTAAACCAACAACGGTGGTGGCTCTGAATCTGCAGGCTTTATCCAATTGGGGAAAAGGTGGCGTTTATCACCCTCATACCACAGATACTGGTCTAGATATGCATCAGTAATCTTCTCCAGAGGCTCAATCTCATAAACAGGAATTAGATAGCTATACAAATCCATGAACTCGATGCCAACCTGAAAAACACTACAATGATTAGTATAACATCCTTCAAAAAAATAAAAGAGAACGAAAAACAAGATTTATAAACTACAACTCATTCACACATTTAGACAACAAAACATTTGAGCTGTTTATGTGGTCGAAGTACTCAATATTTCATTGATTTGAACTTCATGAAAAAGGGGAACTTCTTCACTAACTTACTTCTTTGAAGGCACGCTGTGTAAGCAAATGACGTTTAATACGTGAAAGAGCCTCGTGAGGGTTATCATAAGCCTGCTCAATCAAACCCAATTCTTCTCTCTGTAGCTGGTTTAATCTCACGGCCACACTATATGACTCCTTCAATCTCTCCAGAGCAAGGATAAGGAGCTTTGTGTCATGCTTGTAAGACAATGGAGGAAAAGGAATTGGAGAGAATTTTCTTGATTCTAACCAATGCACAGTTGTTGTGTATATGGCAACTGCTTCCTCTGGTGTGACATAAGGACCATCTTTCAAGTAGTTGTGTTGGCGCTCCTGAAAAGAGGAAAAATCATCAACAGAAAGCACACAAAGACAAGAATAGGGTTGCCAAATTACATTATAATTTCAAGTGAACACACAGTGATGAAGTTACACACCTGTTCTGCCTTCAACCAAAGACGGGTCAATCTTCCAAGATTCTTACGGCAAACGGTCTTGTCAACGGTCGCTCCCCTCCTAATACGTTCTCGATTATAATGGGCAACATTTGTCCACCAATCAGCTTTTGATTTGACATAACGAAGAATCATGTTCTCAATGGGAACTGGCAATCCAGGTACCTAAAATGTCAAAGAATTGCATAAAGGAAGTCTCAGCATACATACAATGACTAAAGACGTCAAGAATATTAATCATCAATTAAAATAAGGAGAAGAATGGTTTAACCAGCTTAATTACCTTCCAAGGAATATTTGCTTTCCAGCAACGCCATGCTTCACTCAAGTGCTGCAAGATAGTTCTCGCTTTATTTGCCTTGATACCCTCTGCAGTGTGAAAACGTGCATCATATTAATACAGGATACAGAACACAGACACTTAATGGGTGAAAAGGGAAAGAGATTGCGGAAAGGGAAACCAATATAACCAGAGGCTTACCTGGCATTGCGTCAAGGACATCATGCATAACAGCAGCACGAAGCTCCAAATCGAAGTGACTTTCAACACGCTGCTTTGTCACGGTTTTTGCCACTCCTTTAGAATGGCGCCCTTCAAATTGTCTGGCAAGTAAATTCCCCAACCACCTTTCGAGGAGAGGAACTATGCCACGAAGAAAAAACAACCATACTCTCCACATAGGTGCCCAAAACCCACATCCAGGTCCTTTCCCAACAGGCCCAGTATTAAATCGGTAATAAATCAAATGCTTCAAGTCTTTGCACATCCGAATCTGCCGCATAAGGCGGTATTTATACCGGTACATACCCGTTAGCTGACCAACATGTGAAAAAATGTATTGCAAACCATCTGCCAACTGAAATGCATCTACATTCCCCAAACGGAACTGGATATTTGCATCCACGACAAGCTTTGTCAAACGCAGAATTTCACGGCAAAGATGAAATGCATTACCAAATCTCGACTTCTTTCGTTCCTTGGTGGTAAGGGTCTTCACAGGCTTCAAGTTGAAATTATAGTCAAGATGGAGGTAGTTCAAATTTTTCCTATGGATCAGCAGGTTCAGCATATTGTACCCTTGCTTACAAACTTGGAGACCTGCTTCAGCCCAATCGAGTTCAGTAGTCTGGAAAAACTTGGTAGCTTGGAGAGACCTGAACAGGTGCTTCTTTTTCTGGGCCTTAGGTGGTCGGTGATGCAGCTCGTTCAACACAAAACATTTCAACAGTTTCTGATAACTGACACGGACTTTTACAGGGTATGATGGAGGACTGCAAAAAGAATGCAACCACAAAGGATTAAGCAAATAGGCATTCATTACAATGGAGCTTGCTAAGTCGACATAAAAGAAGAAAGCGTCTTACCAGTGTTCCTTATACCACTCAGACACAAGAGGTATATCTTCGGCCCGCCTCATCCGACCAGATCGCATGTTAAAGGGCCGCGGGGCAAACAAAAGTGAAATTCCAGCAGCAGTAGTGTCAGTGTAGATTGGGGTGCTAGTGAGCAATGGTTCAACTGCTTCAGGCAAAGCAAAATCATCATCTTCATCCTCTTCATAATTCTTCTTGTCTCGCCTGTCCTTATTTGAACTTGTTATGGGGTGAATAAGCGGATCATAATAGAATGCAGGTAAATCAGGATCCTCAGTCTTGATGTACATCACCATTGGAGTGTGATAGATGCTAAGCCTCACCTTCCTAGGTCTGTTGTTATACAGATGGGGGAATGCAATTCTATACTCTGTCCTGAGTGGCGACCGGATGATGAGTTTATTTATGTCATTGAACTCATTCCAATCCTCATCTCCCTTCTCCATGTCACGATACAACGGCTCAAACTTAGGACCACCTACGAAAGTGTAGTATTTGTCAAAAAAAAAAAAATACTCAACAATAACTCAAAGCACTCTTATTAACTAATAATCATCTGATAACTGAATCACAAATAGCCGAAGACTGTCCCAAAAACAGGCTAATAACAGCGCACTATATCTAGGAACTGAATACAGTGGCATGATCTGTCTTAATCAAACTGGTTCTAAGATTATAACAAAGAAAACCATACTTAAAATCTAACTTACCAGGTATGCACATGTTCAGAGCTTTGGCTGTGAAGAATGACTCCATGTCAAAAAGGTAAAAGTAATTGCGATCGATTAAATCAGAGAGCAATTGTCCAGCAAGCCGGTGGAGGGTCGCCATAATTGGAAGCGAGAGATGCCATCTCCGGTAGCTGGGTCCATTTATGAGCTTCGTTTTAACCAGAGGTTTATGGTCATAGAACCAAGTATAAACAGCTGAATCTTCTTCCTCATCTAATTCCAACTGGATTGGCTCCAAGGGATCAACATCTAACAGATTATCAGCATAATCCAGTGGAGGCTCTTCATCATCAAAAGGTGGAAAACGCATTCTCTTGAAATGCCGTCGATCTCTCTTCTCTCTTCGCATCATGATCCACATAGTACCCCACTGTAGAATTTTCAAAACACTAAATTAATTAACAAAATAGAAAATATTCAAGAGAAGACCTAGCACAAAAGGAAAAGTATGATATTAGTCACAAAAGAGATGGCTGCAGCTGAAGTGCACATCAGAGAGAAACATACCTGTGCCAAATAGATTGGTTCGACAACCCATGGTATCTCATTTACAAATGTAATAGCCCCAGTGATATGGTAAAGAACCTTCACTTCACGGACCTATCAACACAAAAAGAAAAGAAAATTAACAAACGGCATAGGAAGGCTCAAGGTGCAGCAGCACAAGATAATAAAAGAAGAAGCCCAAGAACCACATAAGTTATCGAACACAAGTACCTGCTCCCAAGGCATGGGCATATTTTCAAGAAGTTTGTACACAGCATGTGGAACAAATTTAAGAGCTCCTAAATATACACGCTTATCGTGGCGAAATTTCTTTGATGACATATCACCATGGTCCCTGCCCAAAATATCAATTCAATATTCAGTCAGTAGATATAAATTTACAAACGGAGAAGAAGAGTTCAAAAAAAAAATTAATTGTTCCTGCTGCAATATCTGTTTCAGAATATAGCAATGTCTATTTCAGAGAATAGAGTCTTTTTCAATAGCTTAAAACTGCATCACGCTAATTAGATGAGGAACACCACACGAAGCCTCCAAAAGGAGACTTACGAGCCAACTCGGACTCCAATCTAAACTTCATCAACAGAAAATTTATCTCCAACGCTTAATAATTTTGACTCAATTGCATGCTTAAACAGAAGAGAAATGTAACCTAAACATGCTATTAACAATACACATCAAGCTTAGGTATATATACATAAGAATAAGGATTAGTAATCTTTTACAGAAATGAATGGAATTGGTTCATACATATTACATACATCAAGAAGAAAGGATAAATTATGATCAGTTATAAGCCATGTGAAATGAAAACGTCATGCACAGTTTTTGGATGTTTATCAACACTCTATATCCAGTCCATAGTATCAGAAGCACAAAAAAAAAAAAAAAACTAGAAAACATAAGCAGAAACCGACTTAATTAATCAGTAAGAAGGAAAAAACAGCAGTTAGTTTAAATTCGATGAACTTTTAGCAACAATAGCTAAAGAAATCCTGCTACCCGACATCAAAGTAGTAGTAGACGAAAATGAAAGCTGAAGAACTTAAAAAACCAGAATTACAGGCTTAATACAACTACAAGGCAGTCCAAAATGAAAGAACAAAACAATAGAATTACATACCTAATTATTTTTCTGACATGTTCTGGTGGCATATCCTCCTTCTGCGTCTCAACAAATCCGAACTTCCTCTTATCACTGTACCGCTTCGAGTTGAGCTGCATCCATTTCCTCGCTCTCTCGTCGAGCTGCGACTCACTAGGCACAACAGTGTAAGAAGGAGGCAACGACGGCAGCGGGGGCGCCACCGGTTGCGCTCCACTAGTACCCGGTGGCGCCATCATTGGAGGCACGGCTCCAGCTCCGCCTGTCCCTGGCGGCGCTGGATTGTTCATATTGTTGTTCCACATATCCTGCCCGCTGTTATACATTTCCTATCGAGCTGAAAAACCTATTAACCCTAGCTTCGAGACCTTGGTATACTCAAAAATGGAGATATATCTGGAAATTTTCCGGTGATTTTGAGAAATTTATGTAGTTGTATGTATGTATAGATTGGGGGAGTAGGGGTTTCGAGTGAGAGAAGAAAAACCCTTTCGGCCTTCTCTCGATCTCAATCGATCGGAGGAGTGAAAATTGAGTGGTGATGGATGTGGGCCTGAGTTTATATAGGGAGCTGCCTCATAGGTAAAGGCGGTCAAAATCTAAAATAACAGACTGATTATTATATGGGCCTTTTTACTTGTGGATTTTTTTAGTTATGGGCTTATATTTATGGGCTTGATTGAATCCAAGTAAAATTAAATGTGAACATTTTAAAACCCAAAAATATTTATTTATACCAAAGAAAAGAGATCCTATAGGCTATGTTTGTTCCTATTTTGAAGGGGTTTTTTGATGAAAATTTTGGTGAAAAAGTTTATTGGAAGTTGTGTACTTTGGTGAAAATGTGTTTGGTTTTGTGTTTGATTTTATTTTCTAAAGAGACAAAAGTTATTGTAGCAGTCAAATCACGTAAGTTTTTGTCTGAAAAGTTATGTTTATAATTAATTAATGATTGAAAAATATAATATAAAATTAATATAATACAAAAAAGTAGGCTACAAGTGGAGAAGGGTGTAGGGTGGTGTAGGCAATGTAGCTGTCAGAAATGTTTGGCCAAAAAATACCTGTTTAATGAAAAATGAATAAGTCAAACGAGTTTTGACCAAAATTGGCCAAAATATGGTTTCAAAATAGAAACAAACAAAGCCATAATTTTTCAAACGAAATTAATGAGATTGAAATAAGAAGGTGTTTGGGCGAGATTATACGTTCCTCATAACATCTTATAAGATATTTAGGAACTTATAAGCTTTGGATAATTTATTGAAAAGAACTCTCAAAATAAACCTAAAAAATAAGTTGATATAATACTAGTGACTATATATTTTGTATAAAAACCAACCCTCTTTGCCCAGTGATATAAGGCTGTCACTGGGACAACTGGGGATTAATACTGGTGTGTTCCCACGATCGATTTCTGGCGTTGTCAAAATAATGTTTGGCCAGCGGCAGCCACGAACCGCGAGCGGGGATTAGTCGAGGTGTGCGAAAGCTGGTCCGGACACCCCATGGGTAAACATTAAAAAAAAAAAATTGTACAAATCAACTCAACTAAGTTGATTAAATTTAATATTTAGTGAAAGTGATGATTGTTAAGGAATCTCGAGTCTTCAATTGTTGATCAGCAGTATGGACTATAATAAGTATCTTGAAGTTTGAGTTTCAAGTACTCTTATAATAACTTCTAAAATTAAGTTAGTTTGGTTATTTAACGTTGTAACAATGAAGCAATTTAATATAGATTATAAGATTTGACAACAATACTTTTGTATTTTATATGATCAAACTATATAATTTGTTGCAGTTTTAAAAAAATTAAGTAAACGTCTAGCCTTAATCCATGTGGCAAAAAAATGTGTGCAGTGCTATGTAATTAGAATCGATGAGTGAACCAACACAAGTTGGCTCAGTTGGTAAGGACAGGTCATTTCTCCTCAGAAGGTTGTGTATTCGATTTCCTCTGCCGACGTGAGGGCTGTGTTGATGGGCGATCTGTAAATACCTCTGTAAGCGACCTATGGTCCCGGAAGCATACTCTGGCCCTGGTAGGTGACCGGAGCCGATCCTACCTAAACTTTTTTTTAAAAAAAAAAGAATCGATGAGCGATTTACAAGGAAAAAGTTGAGATAAGAGCTCAACTATTTTTTCTTAGACGATATTGTCCCACACTCAGTGCTTACGGAATTTGGCAATCGTCTCTCAATATATAACGACTAACTATTTGTTATAGTAACACTAGAATTCCCGAGGATCGGTGAACAAAACAAAGTTTTGAATTTTTTTTTATGAACAAGGCTAAAAATGCACTAAAATACTTCAGAGTACTAAGATGCACAACGAAAGATGAGATGTATTCTATGATCAACCGAAATGAGGAAGGTTTATTTATAAAGTTGAAAAATTGTGTCGTCAAAAGACACAACTGCTTGAACGGGTGTCTAATCGTCATTAGACACAACCATTTCGCTCAATTAATTTCACATTCATTCCAAATCAAATGAGTAATTAATAAACACATTTCAAATTAAATCAATATTTTCGAGAAGTCATACATCTTTTTTGTGAGATTATAATCACAAAATAACTAACAAAGATCTCTTTCAAAAATTTTGTTAACTCTACCACATTTTATAAGTTATGAAACATATCTTATAGGTTGTTTCAACACTTTTAAAAATGTTTTGACAGGCTTATATGCTCACCCACACAACTCTTAATCTTCGTAAGCGTTGTGTAGTTATATATATTTGTTTGAGATTTTGGATAAAGTCACGGGAATTTTTGCTTACGAAACAATTTCAAAATGAGCTTAAATCAAGTCTCATTCAATTGGAAATTAGGTAGTTTCGTGTCCTTCAATATGTTACATTATTTCTTGATTGTATGGGTTGAATCTAAAATTTTAAACTGCAAAACGTCGAAGTATGACACTAGTATGTGACAGATTAACCATCGTTAAGACAAAAACACTGTACAAAAGGGGAGGAGAGTTTAAATAGACGTTATAAGATGGTATAGTTCTTTTTTTTTCGATAAAAAAAATAGTTTCCTAATTAAAAATGTTTTTTAGTTTGGGAAATTGATTTTATTCATTGTAATTGCCACAACTCTTTAATAAACAAGAAGTATTCGGATCAAATTTAATAATGGATGTTAGTTTATTTTAGTAGTAATAAAATGTAGATGTATGATTTGATTCTAAGCTGTCGATTGTAGTATTATACTTAATTCGTCACTTGACATCTTCTTCTTCTTCTTCGGGAAATTGATTTTATTCATTGTAACTGCCACAACTTTGTAATAAACAAGAAGTATTCGGATCAAATTTAATAATGGATGTTAGTTTCTTTTAGTAGTAATAAAATGTAGATGTATGTTTTGATTCTAAGCTGTCGATTGTAGTATTATACTTAATTCGTCACTTGACATCTTCTTTTTCTTCTAATAAAATATAAATGTATGCTTTGATTCTAAGCTGTTGATTGTAGTATTATACTTAATTCGTCAGATATCATTTATTTCATCCGAAGGTCTAACAACCATGAAGTGAATACTAACAATTCCCAACTAATTATAGCTGTACTAAATTGACCTATAGATTAGACATCAACAGATTAATAATAATCCTAACAACCTTGTAGGCTTGTACCTTAATCTTAATATTTAATTAAATCAAATCATCAAAATTTAATATGATGTCGACTGATTTTTTTTGGAATCAAATCCGTAATAATTATAATAATTCGTGTATTACGAATTTTATGTAACAGCATATCGTCTTGGAATTTTGAATTCCAAGAGCTTTTAAAACATTAACCTATTTTTTAGGCAATCGTTATTTTTTATTAAAATCAAACATATCATTTCATTCAATTCAATAAAAAATTTATAAAGCATAGAGCAACACATCTAGTCCGTTTCTAATAATATAATTAAAAATAATCGAAACACCAAATATTTACTTTCTTTAAAATAACAAATCTTAAATAAATCTCCAAGTTTAAGCCAAACATGCACAAGATAACTCTTATGCAAAATATCACAACCTCTTATTCAAAAGAGACAATGTTCTTATGCAAGAGAGGAAACAAAACGCTAAATAAAAATCCATGCAAAAAATTGACGATGTTGGTTCCTAAATGTATCGATGGTGGAGTCTTGCTACAGATAGTAGCAATTGAGTCTCGTTAGAATCATAGTTGAGGATACAAAATTTGGAAAGGGATGCTTCATCTCAACCCGTTGATGATAGCGGCGACTATAGTGGTGATGGAATCTATTGGTTTGCCAAGTCATCCCAGTTTAAAGGAAGGAAGTAGCAGAAGTCGATTAAATTTTCTCGAAAGAATACAAAATTTGGAAAGGGATGTTTCATCTCAACCCGTTGATGATAGCGGCGACAATAGTGGTGATGAAATCTATTGGTTTGCCAAGTCATCCCAATTTAAAGGAAGGAAGTAGCAGAAGTCGATTAAATTTTCTCGAGAGAATGAAAACGATAGTAGGAGAGATCACTTTGCAAACAATTAACAAATATTCAACTCTTTTATCGCATCATATTTCTAAATAAAATGCATGACGTCTTATGAAAAAGCCAAATTTGTGGGTCCTTGACCATTGGAAATTCACATATGAACTAACTTATCCAAAATAATAGTAAGCACTCAAAACCAAAATAAAAAATGAAAAATATCACATGGGATACTCTTAACGATTGATTAACTTCACAGAAGTTTGTGGTTTATGGCCAAAACCAAGTTCACACATCATCTAGATTTCCTTGGATTTCTTGTCTAGTTAATCGACTTAATTAAATCCAAGTTTTGGTACATAAGATCATATGTTTTTTCAGTTCATTTAGTTAGTGGTATTGTGATTTAAAGAGGATCTAATGATTAATTATTTGATTTTTATATAACATACGGATATGTACTAATTTTTTTATTACATGACGCACTAGATTTTAAAATTATAAAATATAAAATTTTGATATTTTCTTAAGGGAAATATTATATTCTGTCATCATTTTCGCACACACTTGGAAGTATTTATTGTTAAACACTCTTTACATTTACATTAATTGCAGTTTTGTATGTGAAAAAAATGATTAGCGATGATACATGAGATTGCTCTTTAAAAATGCTCTTTAATTAATTATTTCTAGGGAACAACCCGAACAATTATTTTAGAATCAATGGTTTCTAAGATTATGTTTTGATCTGGAATACATGTAAGAAGAACTATGAAAAACTAAGGTATGTTACATTTTCTTTTGCACAAAATAAATAAATGTGTAAATAGATTTCTAATACACACGTTTGAACAAGTCATTTACAATTTCATTGCAACTTAGAGAGTTTAAAACATTTTCATTATCTTCTCACTAAAAATCAAGGTTAGTATAAGATTAGAACTTTACTAAAATTAAGTCCTCTGCCTTATAAACACAAGTTTACACAAGAGTAAACTATTCTGTGTTCAAATATTTGTTGCTATTCATTAAATTTTGAAAAAGAAAAATAACTAAAAATTACTAAATAATTTGAAATATTACACACATCAAATTTGTTTTTCAACTTTGGTATAACAATATTTCACACATCAAGTTTATATCGCAAATCTTTCTATTTTAAGATGTTACATCAAGCACATGATCAACCACTTTACCAAATGTAAGAAAGACTTATCTTAGCCTAATTGAAATTTCCTATATATCATAGGTTTTTAGACTCACTAACTAATCATTGTGCCCCCACCAACATAAAGAAAAAAAGAAAAGTTTGAGATCAAAAGTTTATTGCACATCATGATGTACAATTAAAATTTGATAATTTTTGAATAAATCGAGTTTGTTATAGTCGATTCATTCCACACTATTGATTGAAATGTGATAAAAACATTATGCCCACCCTAATTCAGAAGTATATGATGCCACCTCTTTTCAATTCATCATAGAATGACTCATATATAAGCATTGACTTGAAATGAAAATGCAAAGATCCCAAATCTTTAAATAAATCTTTTCCCAAACTCATTGAATGGTAGTGATATGAAGTTGTTGAAAGGATGTCAGACAATATCTTAAATGGAGTCCCAGGATATATATTTCTTTTGAATCAATTTGTTTGATTTAATGGAAGCTAAAGGGAATGCTCGAAAAATATTTCATTTAAGTACTACAATTATCTCTTGAAACTTTTTAATATTAGTATTTTCATTTTTGTCAAGCAAACCAACAACCCTTGTTAAGCTTTCACTTTGGATTATGAAAGATTTGATATGTGAAAGAACTCAAATTTCAATTTAAAAGTCTAAGATCATGACACTTTAGCGAATTTCAACAATGTAATGTATATAAGTTGAGCGTCTCTACTATGTGATTTTATTTTTAGGCCTGGTCTAACATTTATTGTGGATATACGATAAAACATCAATAATGTGGAACAAATTAAATTAAATTACATTAAAAGAAAGTCGAAAACGTAGAATTTTAGTATAAATTAATGAAATATATAGATCTCCATTCATCAATTCCTCATCATGACATAATACGGGAATTGAGCTCATATATATGTTTATAAACCTGCAAAATAGAGCTTCATAATGAAAATAGAATTCAACAACACAACGAAATTCAATAGAAATATAAATTCCAACAGAAGAACATGTTTAGTTCCTTAAGAAGATTATTTATCTTCTGCTTATTTCTATTTTTTTATAAGATATATGTATAAAGATCAAGCTACACTAGCTTAATTTGGGTAAAGTTTGTTTTAGCTCGCTTCGATCAATAATCACACCAAACTCAACCACATCTTTTGAAGCTCGATAAATATTCAAGCATTTTTAAACAATACATTATTCGACTCGACTAGACTCTACTCACTTAAACCCTACTTGTGTGGTTTACATAATAGGGATATGTTTGGTTATACTTCGAAGTAATTGTGTTTCCTTGAAAGCAGTTGGTAAAAAACTATTGGGAAGTGTGCATATTTAGTGAAAGTGCATTTGATTTTAGGGAATTGATATTAGTACTACCAAAAGTGATAACCACACTTCAAGTTACTTTATTTTTAATTAAATTACCAAAGTACCTATATATTATTTGGACACACAATTTCTCTTAATATATAAGACAAATATAATTTTTCACTATACTATTCATCTTTTTTTAGGGTTTATTTTGATATTTTTAATGTTTGAAAATCATTATTAATTATTTAAAATAATAATTTAAATTAACAATAGCTTTCTTATATACAATAGTTAAAATCAAGTCAAATTTTCTTACATCAAGTCAATTTTTTACTTCATATTTTTACATCAAGTTAAACATTAGGAAAGAAGTAATATTAGTTGTCAACAATATTTGTCTAAAATAATAATATTTAGTTTCTTACGTAGGGTCAAGTTTTTACTTCACATATGAAGTTAATATCTATCAAAAAATTAAAATAAAACAACATTTTCAAATTTGTGGTGGGTATTAGTTAACTTTTTTATTTTATTTTGGTACTTGAATTGATGTCAAAAGCAATCACATGAAATAGTGATTTTAATTTCTTATCAATAGTTAAATTCTAAATGTTGAACTTATGACGCATACAAGATTTTTTAATGAAAAATAAATTATATTTCACAAATTTGTGAATTAAATATGATTTATGAAATTATCCAAAGTTCAAGGAAAACAATATATTATATTTTAAAAATCTCAACCTTTCACAATTTCTTAACTTATAATAGCTACATGCTTCTTTAAATATACAAAGTGAAATGTAAAATAAATTAATAGAAGAAAAATGAACAAAGATTAAACTAAAATTGCAATATATATTGTCAAGTGTGTTCAAACAATAAGATGTGAAGATAAACCTGGATCCTTCCTTTTTTTTATCCCGTTTAAAGATCGTATTATTGTTTAGAGTGATTCTCTTGAGGCTGTCCGTATGCTCTCTAATCAGAATTCTACTCCGGATTGGTCAACTTTTCGGGATCTTGAGGAAGCTAAAGCAATTTTGATCCGCCATCCAAATTGGAAGATTAAAAACATCCCTAGACTTGGCAACAAAGCAGCTCACAATCTTGCTAAATGGGGTTTTGCAATAATTCTGTTGGATGTATTCCCCCTTCCCTTTTACCTGCTTCTTGTTTTTTGTGACAATTCTGTAGTTTCTGATTCAGTACCTAACAATTTGAACTCTTTGTTTGCTAATTGAATTTGGTTTCATAAAAAAAAAGAAGATGTGAAGATAAATCTTAAAAATGATTAATAGTATAGTGAAGGTTATATTTGTATTAGATATTACGAAAAAATATATTTAAATAATATATGGGCACTTTGGTAATTTGGTTAAATATAAAGTGAATTTGGAATGTGATTATCACTTTTGGGAGTGCGAATATCAATTCTCTCGATTTTATTTTGAGAAATTGATAATTTTATTCTTTTTGTGCAACCATTTCCAAATATATTTGTTGGGTATTTTCTAATGATATAGTGTTTGTTTATGTCAAAGAGAACAAAAATGACTGTAACATCTAAAACATGATCGCTAGATATTTATTCAATTATTCCAGCTAAAAAAAATATTGTTATCCAAACACGTATCTCCAAATGTTTTAGCCAACAACATTTGGAGAAAACATGTTTTATTTATTTATTTTTCATTTTTTTACCTTTAATCTATTTTAATATATTAAATGACGATTTATTTGACATGATTGGGTGTACATAAACCTGCCCAAACCGCTCAAATCAAGTTAATCTGGCTGAAAACCAGTAGATTGAAATTTTTAAATAGTAGTGGCAGTTTAAAAATTTTGTAACCTGTTGCTTTCGGGTTGGGTGGTGGGTTTAATAATTGCAACCCGCCTAACCTACAACCCCACATCTAATTATATGTGTTGCACATATATATATATATATAAATAGTTAAGTATTAGCACCAAACTTTGAAAATAATATATATACATATATACTTTCTAACAACAATGGTTAATTCATGTTCATATAACACACTTTACTTTTTATTTAGGCAAACAATTTATATTCATACCTTGTTTGAACACTTGTTTTTTTTTTATTTGAAGAAAATTTCATTTTTCTAACCATGGAAATATATGTTATATATATTAATGATGAATTTATACAACAATTTAGTTTTAGTAATATTAGAGAGTTTTCACACATTACAAATTATGATTATATGTTTTTCTTTAGTAACACAACTTGTTCTTGTATCCCACCTACTCTTTTTTAATTAATTAAATCTACATCAACTAACATGTTATTTAATATATATACATATATACTTTCTAACAACAATGGTTAATTCATGTTCATATAACACACTTTACTTTTTATTTAGGCAAACAATTTATAATCATACCTTGTTTGAACACTTGTTTTTATTTTATTTGAAGAAAATTTCATTTTTCTAACCATGGAAATATATGTTATATATATTAATGATGAATTTATACAACAATTTAGTTTTAGTAATATTAGAGAGTTTTCACACATTACAAATTATGATTATATGTTTTTCTTTAGTAACACAACTTGTTCTTGTATCCCACCTACTCTTTTTTAATTAATTAAATCTACATCAACTAACATGTTATTTGATTTTTTATTTACTAGTTTTAACTACAAATAAAATGAAAGAACTAGAATTATAACTCAAAAACATGTCAAGCCCATTTTGCTAAATATTTTGAACTCCGACCAACCCGAAGTACTTAAAATTTTATGGTTTCTGTTTAATATTTTGTCAACTCACACATGTTGGGCCGATTTTTTTTTGTTATATATATATATATATATATTTTACGATTTTGATTTGATATTTTGTCAGCTCATACATGTCAAGCTGGATTAATTTTTGTTCTTCATAAAATCGTCCAAGCACGACCGCATACACTTCTAGACGGGTGATTCTATGACAGATCGAGTCCAACAGAGCCAATCTATCTAACACCATTGAATGCAAGAATAAAATAATAAAAAATATCTAAATTACCTGTAGACCAATTTTATTGGACTCTGTCTTAAAATTTTCCTCCCAGACCAGGCCTAAATAGGCATAATGATTGTAGGAAGTGGATAATAGGATGTAAAGAAAGAAAGCCTGGAGAAATAGGATCAAACTGTAGAAATGGAAATGGAGGGGCCTTCACCTGAGTTAATAATCGGGCAATCATGCTTGACAGTACACCACGCGTGCGCTTAAAAAGTGTTGTACCTTGTCTTTGTGGGGCCCTTTGCATGAGCATGTTTCTTCCAAATATCAATGCTTGCATCACTATTTGTCTTCTTACTCTCCTTTTAATATTTGCCTCAATGAGAAAACTATATATAATTATGAGTTTTTGTATTTTAAGTTTTGATGTAATTATAATTGATTTTTTTATATAATCTGATTTATGTCGAATTAAGAGAACCATTTTTAACATCAAAATACTAATATGTTTGAATTTTAAATTATATTTGGATTGAACGGTTTGAACTTAAGGAAATGATTCGAAGTATAATTCTAAATAACTTCGTATTAATGTGGATTTGAGTCCATAATAGTCACAGAACAAATAGCTCAAATGAGCGCTAAAAGAGTTATATTTATTTGTATATATAACTATCTTTTTAAATAAACAAATGACGCGAAGTATATATATGCAAGTGATATGTGTTTATGAAATAGAATATGACACGGAATATCAAGAAAAAATTAGAGAAAATTACTAAAACTCCCATAAAATAAATTTTATATCCAGAAAACTCAGGAAAATATTTTTCAATATCAAAAACTCATTCTACAAACTTTTCATTCGAGATCAAAATTAGATTAACAATTTTTTTGACTAAATTACCCTTCACTTCTTAAATTAAGAATTGATCTATTGATTTTTTTTCAATCTAAATATTTTTCTTTTTTTAGAATTTTTCAAATTGATAAATTGTATAATACAAAATTTATTTTTATTTTTTTTGGTGGAAAAAATTTATTTTCTATTATTAAATATTTCAATTTTTTAAAAAATATTTATTTTGATTTAAAGAAGATAATTATCTAAAAATATCCTTTTTTCAATTTTCACGAAGATTAAAAAATTTCAAAAATTAAAATCATACGTAATATCAGTTATTAATATAAAAGTTGTAAATAAATCAAATTCTATATAAACGTATAATTATTTAATTCTTAATCTAGAAGGCTAAGAGTAATTAAGCCCGTAAATTTATTAACTCTTAATGTTGGATCTTTTAAAAAGAAAAACTAGTGGGAATGATTTTTTTTATTTCTTGCCCCGATGAGTAGGAAGGCGCGGCGGTCGCTGCAAAACCCTGGGCGTGAGCCCGGACGGAGCGGATCTTGGTGGTAGTAGCAAATATTCAAATGAGAACTTTGAAGGCCAAATAGGGGAAAGGTTCCATGTGAACAACACTTGCGCATGGGTTAGGCGATCCTAAGGGTCAGGGGAAGCCCGACGGATAGCGCGTTCAGTGCGTACTCTGAAAGGGAATCAGGTTAAAATTCTTGAACCGGGACGCGGTGGCTGACGGCAACGTTAGCGAGTCCGTAGACGTCGGCGGGGGCCTCGGGAAGAGTTATCTTTTCTGTTTAACAGCCTGTCCACCCTGGAAACGGCTCAGCCAGAGGTTGGGTCCAACGGCTGGAAGAGCACCGCACGCCGCGTGGTGTCCGGTGCGCCCCCGGCGGCCCTTGAAAATTCGGAGGACTGAGTGTCGTCCGCGTCCGGTCGTACTCATAACCGCATCAGGTCTCCAAGGTGAACAACCTCTGGTCAATGGAACAATATAGGCAAGGGAAGTCGGCAAAATTGATCTGTAACCTTGGGAAAAAGATTAGCTCTGAGAGCTAGGCACGGGGGTCTCAGTCTCGAACCCGTCGGCTGTCGGCGAACTGCTCGAGCTGCGCCCTCGGCAAGAGCGGGTCGTTGCGTGCCGACCGGGGGACGGACTGGGAATGGCTCCTTCGGGGGTCTTCCCCGGGCGTCGAACAGTCTACTCAGAACTGGTATGGACAAGAGAAATCCGATTGTTTAATTAAAACAAAGTATTGCGAGGGTCCCTGCGCAGTGATTTGTTTGGATTTAAGTTCATTTTGAGGGGTTTTTAGTAATTTTTCAGGTGAGGTTAACAAAGGGAAGTGATTATAAAGATGGAGATAGCATGCGCCCAAACAGATAAGTTTGTTTGGTTGACCAAAAGAGGAAAGAATATAGCACAAGAGATTCACACGATAAAGTATAACTTAATTAAGGAAAGTTATAAGAATTTTAATGATGTTAATCTTACCCACACCAAGTAACTTTTGTAAAGAGATGAGATTTTTTTAAAACAAAAAATATACTATAAGAATGTTAAGCATGCTAATGAGCTCATATTAATCAATATTCAAGACCAATTGAAGTTTATCACTATAATTCTCTCTCTTTTTTTTTAAATGATATACAATATTTTTTGAGCGAGATTATAGTAGTCTCTCCATTATGTAAAATCTGAATATAGTCATAATTACTGCTCAAAGGCTGGTTGGCCTATCATTAGACTAACAAAACGTCAATCAAACTAAAATTCTTTCATAGTAGAGATGATTGATTCACGAACTACTGTCTCAGACAATTTCAAATAGGTGAACTCATTGTTAGAAGGAATGGGTTGTAAATTGTAACGAACTAGACCATCACCTTACATGCTTTACATCTCATATAGGATATAACTACAAGTCTACAACCATAATTGGAGTTGGCTTATATTTTTTTCTAGCAATGAGTTTTTAGTGCTATATTTGGATCATGAATTAATTTTAGTAATTTCGGAAACAAATTATAAGTAAAGCACAAAATATAATCATTTTGAAACAAATTAGATGTTTTTTAACCAAAAATTCAAGCTTATTTACCCCGATTTAAAATTATAAATAGTTGCTAGATCATAGGATCCAAAAAATGGTTAAATCAAGTGGAGTCGCCAAATGTTGTGATCGTGTAGTTACCAGGGACGGAGGGAGGGGGGGGGGGGCTGGTGGGTGCCACCGCCCCCCCTCAAATTTTAAAATTTTCAACTTTTGCCTATGAAATTTTGTAATTTTGTGATTTCGCCCCCCCTCAAAATTTTACCTATAACATTAACATTTATAATTTTGCCCCCCTCGAAAATGACAAAAATAACTTTTCTATCAATTGATTTAACCAAACATCATATAAACGAGTAGTAGTGAAAATGAAGTTATTTTTCTATGATATTATAATACTATTATTGATCAGTGAATAAGAACAAGTGGATCTCTCCAGGCTAGCTCTAGAAATGTTAAATTACTAATAACACTCTTGCATAATCAGAGACTTTCAATTTTTATTTTATCCAATTTGCACATGTAAAAAAATTGAAAAATTTGATTTCGCCCCCCCTCAAAAATTGCAAACTTAATTTACATCCCTAATAAACTAAAAAATAACCTATATATATGGTAATTTGTAAAGACTTTTAAACTCAAATAGACTACAACTATATACGACCCATATATCTAACTATCAAACTAAATTGTAGTTTCACTTTTGTATATATCTATCATTCACAACAGTCCAATAAATTTGAGTTACGAGTTATGACTTTAAATTTTTTCCTTTAACTTTCCCCTCCAAACATACTTTTTAGGCTTTTTATATTTTGTTTTATTTAATATTAGGACAATTTTCTATTTTAGTTTTAAAACTATATTTTATTTAATTAGTTACGAAAAATGTATCAAATATTATTTCTATGTGGTTCGGCAATTGCCTACGTCCACGGGAGAGGATAAGAGAATTTCACTATTAACAAAAAGAGATATAAAGTACAAAGTATGTCAAAAGTGTTCTTACTAAACCTAATCCTCAATTTTTCGCATATATATAGCGTACCGTACCGCGGAGGGCAAGCCCCCCACACCCCCCCATACAATCCTTTACTACCGGGTAAATGAAACTCACAAAAATCTCGCCCCCCCTCATCATGATTCCTGGCTTCGTCCCTGGTAGTTACATTTCTATATTGTTTTCAAAAGAATACAACATTGCCGTAAAATTATTATATATTTCATAAATATTAATATATATAATTCTTAGACCGAATTATCGTTACAATTATAGTTGTAAGACCCAATTATATGTTATCCTATCAATGAGGCATGCTGTGACTATTGGATGCTTCAAGCAAGTGGGTGAGAACTGAAATGATATTAAATGGGACATGTTGTGGCATTAGACAAGGCATGTTATGGGCATGTCGTAAGTTATGATACATAAATACTTCTAAAAATGATCTCGTATAGTATCGTATCCATATTGAATAGGGATATTCTCGGATACTGTATCGACCACATTTTTTTAGGTGTCCGAAAATAAAAAGAAAAGAATACATTTTGAATATCATATCCAATATAAAATTTGAAGTATCTGACACGTATGGATACAAGACAAAATACTCTTTATTATTAGGGTTGTTCATCGGTTCAATTCGGTCCCAAATCGAACCGAAATTCAATTAACTTACAATTCGATTTTCCGAAAACACGAACCAAAAAAAAAAAGAAGGAAAAATCGGCTTCGGTTGCATTATTTCGAAAAAAATTCACTTTCTTTTTTTTCCTATAAGTTGTCAATAGGAAACACACTTTTTTTTATGGTTTTAGGTCTATATTATACTATATATAAAAATACAAAAAATATATAAAAAAATGGTTTTCAGTTAACCGAACCAAACCGAAAACCAAATTTTTGAAAAAAAAAAAAAACTAAACAAAAACCAAACCAAATTTTTCAATTTGGTTTCAGTTCGAATCGAATTCTCGGTTTTCGGTTTCGTTTCGGCCAGTTAACCGAACTTCCGATTTTTATGAACACCCCTATTTATCATGCAATACTTTTGAGCTAAAATATGAACAAAGATAATATTTTTGGTCTTCTGTTAAAAAATAAAACCTAACAGTTAAACAAATAACAAAGAAATTAAAGAACTAGACAAATTTTTATTTATATCAATGAATCTATTGAATCAAATATATTTTTAAATTTTATATATTCATTTATATACACGTATAATCAATGTATCGTATCCTAAAATTTTAAATTTTATTATATTTGTTATTCGCATCGTATTGTATTTGTATCTGTGTATCATAGGTGGTAAGTTTTCTTAATCTAGGTCCTTTATTCCAGTTTTTATTTTATTTTTTTATATGCATGGCATGCGTATAATTTTTTAAAATATACAAATGAAATTGTTTTGTACACGTGCCACACTTTTACATTATGAAATACAAATTGATATTATTTTAAACTGAGCAGCGTTATATATCACCATTTTTATACACTAATACCAAAAGAAGTTGGTTTGAGTAGAAGGGGCTCTAATTGCTTAAACAAAAGATCTTTTGTTCAAACTCTTGTGAATGCAGAAAATTTTCTTGGGAGATGTCCCTGCAATTCCGTTGAGAGGTTAGTTTTGGGCCTTCGGGCTTGAGATCACCATGGGAAATCAATTCTTTTTCTATACACAGATTTGTCATTTCTCCTAAATTTGGCAAGAAATTACTGCAGTTACTTGATTTCGAAATATTTAATACATTAATACTTTCTAAACTAAATTGAAATGAAAAAACGATGATATGATAATGGTGATATTTAATATTCTTCTTGTAAAATTTGAGGAACTCGTATGATGTTTTCTTACAATTAAATCAAGGGCAAAAATACACTTTGCACCTCTGAACTATGTAATTTGTCGTATTTAGGTCTTTGAACTATAAAACGTATCAAAAAAGTCCCTGACAAAGTTTTAAAATGTTGAAGATGTAAAAATATATTATAAACTTACTATTTTGCCCTTAACATGTAAAGGGAGTTGGCTTATATCTTCTTAAATATTACATGTAAATTTTTATACTACTACTATCAAGAATATTTATTGAATATTATATACAATATTCCTAAACTATTCATATATTCTACTGTTCATTATCTAATAGTTTTGTTAGTAATAATGTTTGGTTAATATTTCTGTTTTCATAGAATTTATAACCTAAGTTAAACACAATAACTATTTAAATTATTGTTGTAAAAATTAAATTAGTACATACATTGATAATTTTAAATAATACTATCTATTTAGTTGTATTGTTCTAGAGACATATCCAATAACCTTATTTTGTTATTATATGATCAAACTATAAAAATTTATCCAGATAATATAGTAATGTAATATTATGTTTAAATATGGAGGTTGTTTCAAGGACACGATTTTAACTAATAAATATTATAATTTCAGATAATCATTCTTCATGTTGATAATATTAATAATTTTAATAATCATAATTTCATGTAATGTTTATAGTATTTAACATGTGCACACCATAATATTATTTTGATATTTTATATACTAATTATTCTCTAAACAATAATTTTTTTATTTTTGTAATATCAATTTACGAACTACTATTAGTTTGATTACTTCTTTAACGATATTTAGTAACTGTTACTTAATTCATAAATTTGTAGCCTAAACGTGAAAATCATTTCTTTTTTTGAAATGATATACAGCTAATATAAATAAATAAAACTTAAACTAACTAATTTATTAATAATTATAGTAAAAAAAAGTTCTTAAGCTAATTAACTGACTAAAAATATATTTAAATGGTTAAATCCTAGTTGTGATTGTTGTTTAACAATCTGCTTTTGGAAAATACAACTGATGTAGAAGTTGCACTGGAATTAGAACTGAAATTGAATCAGCTTCTGAAAAAACCATAAAACATTGAATTGAGGTGATGGTCAACAGATGTATTCAACACAATATTGACGCACTAGAGGTGGTACGAGCTTGTGTAATAGTGTCCCAATACACAACGATTTGTCTTTGATGTAGAACCACTTCAAACCTCAAAGTCTACGAACAAAGCTACTGCCTAGAGCTCTCAAGAGAATTTCGAAAGATATGCAATGTTATGTTGAATGGTATGTTGCAAGAATGAAGCTGGAGGTGCCTTTTATAGGCAAGGAAATGCTAGAATTTAAAAAACTATTTAATACCAGACTTTAGTGCGGCTAAATAACAACTGTCATTTCAGCTGAACCAACTGACTATTTGAAAATAAAGTTGGAATGGTTGACCGTTCAGGCTTAAACGTCAGTTTTCCCCGGTACGTGTGAAGTACCAGATTCAATACCAGTGCATGCGAAGTACTAGTGTGATCATGGCCAGTGATCCACGTGTTTGATACTTCATCTTCCATTGTTTCTTGCCGTTCAATCGAAAGGAATTTGATCAAATCCATATGTGGAATATGCAAAAGGAATCTGATCAAATCTATATGTGGAATATGCAATATTCCACATATTCAAACAACCAACTTTGTCACTTAATTTCTCATTTGTCCGGAATCGTATTCATGAAACGCGAAGTGCATATCTGATCTACTTGCTACGTAGATTAATATTATCTAATAATACTTTGAATACAAGTGTTGCTCGAATTTCGTAATCTAAAGTCGTGTGTAACACACCTTTCCATTACGCAATCACGATGTGAAATAAGAAACCTGACAAAGATCTTGGGCTATGTTTGGATGTGTTTTTATTTTATTTTCAACCGTCATTTCCTAAATGTATGAGAAAATGAGTTTTTTTTATTTTATGTGAAATTGTAGGCTTGTTTGGTTGTGTTTTCGAAAATGATTATTGATGATGTGTGAAATGATTGTGTTAATGATTATGTTAACAGTATAGATAAAATAATAGGTAATATTATATTGATTAAATATATTTATAAGTAACTATTATAAAAATTGATCTGTAGAAAACACTAAAAATACTCAAAATGAGTCTTACAATGTGCACAAGTTTATAAAAATTAGTACCATGTATTTTATTCCATTATAGCACAACAATTGTTGCCGAAAGTACGAACTTTTAGAAGGAGATGTATGAGAAAGAAAAAATTGAATATGATTTGGCAAAGTGAAATGTAGATATTGGAGAAGAGAAAATGACATCTATAGTCCCTCTAGTTTTACGTTTGTGTCACTTTAGTCCCTCTGGTAATAAAAGTGGCACATTAGTCCCTCAACTATAAATTTTGTTTCACAGTGGTCCCTAAACTCAGATTCCGGCTGATTTCTTCCGGCCAACCGAGCGCGTGTGTTACACCTCAATTGAACAGGGGTATTTCTGTCATTCAACCCCATTTTTCACCCCAAATAATAAATCCCTAAACAAAATCATTTAATCCCTAAACAATTAAAGCCCCTCCCCCCATTCACCTGTTGCTGTCATTATCCCCACCATAAAAAAGGCCCCATTTCTTGCTGCTGCTTCCATGGAAACTCCACGTTGCGATTGTCGTATGGCTTCAAAGCTTCAATGCGCATGGACAAACGCAAATCCGGGCCGAAGATTTTATGGGTGTGGCCAATATGGGGTAAGTATGACATTGTTTGGTTTAAAAAATCAAAATTTCTTTAACATAAGTTTAATCCGTTTTGGATATTTTTTCTTGTTTTACAGCAAGTTGGAGAGTGTCGATATTTTGCGTGGTTTGATCCACCCATGTGTGAGAGGTCAAGACACGTGATTCCTGGACTTTTGAGATCTTTACGTCGGGTGGAGACTGAATTGCACCGGGTGGAGACTAAATTGCACAGGGTGGGACGAAGGGAGAAACGAGTTTGGAGGGCACTGGTTGTGGCTTGCTTGCTATTGTTGTGGTTGCTGTTTGGGAGTGGGAAATCAAATGTTGAAACTCCAAATGGCCATGAAATAAAGCAATTGTTGTGAAGTAGTTAGTTTGTTTTGTTGTAAGATTTTTATGGTGTCTAAGATATATGTTAGTGTAAGTATGACTTTAGTTGAAGAAGTTAGTTTTGTTTTAATGGATTAATGGAAATATTTTGCGTAAATGAATATGTTTTAAAAGGCAAGAACTAGTCAAACTTTTTAAAACTGACTAATTCATGTGATTTTTTTATTTATCAAAAAATTTAATTCTTAAAGTTTAGAATTGTGTTTTTTGGTCAAGCACTCCATTGATATATTGGATCACATTCATATAATATTTGTACCACAAATTTCTCTTTTTGTGGATCACATTCATATAATAGTTGTGTTAAGACCAGAAGCTATAATAAAGGTGCACAATTTTTAGTTCAACTTGTAATATTGATTGGTGTTGGTGTTAGTTTGTTTATGACCATTGAACAAGACAAAACAACAAGCTTCAACAACACAAACATTGTATAAACAACAAAGCACCAAAAAACATCACCAATATCATTACGAGAAAATTACAATAACAAAGAAGCACCAATAACCTGATATTAATAACCAACTTTAATATGCATATATAGGCCAATCAGTATAGCACCAATAACTGTTTTCAATACAATTCAAATATAACATCAACCAGCAAAAGTCTAATATTTAAAATATCTTGGGAGCTTCCCAGTGCATCAAAAAACACAAAGGCCTAGTCTTGAGTTAACTAATAAGCAGACCATCAAAAAACACAAATGCAAGGTCATCAAAATAACTCTTAAGAGTCTAATCTTCATAAGTACACACTAGAGACAATAATATATCAATTTCTTCTTCTTAGAATTGGTCTTTGCAGTTGAGCTTGACTGTTGAGTTGATTGTCCAATGTTAGTAAATGGCTCCTTCACAGACCTTGATTTTACAGCAGTCTGTAATGACTTCAAGGTGACACAATGCTTCCCTTTTTTCACAAAAGCAGTCTCCACAGAAACACCACCAATGTTTGCACTTCTATTTGCACCCCCAATGGAACTTGATGCACCTTCACTTACCCTTTCACTTACACCTCTTCTTGCACCTTCACTTACCCTTTCACTACCACTGGACCTTAGTGCAGCAGGTGGTGCATTCGGTTCTTCAGAGACCTGTCAAAAATAGTAGTGAGTTAAGATTTATTTATTTATTAATCATAAATGAAAACCTACTAATTTAATATAGGTCTTTACTGGATTATGCTGAAAGTTGAAGGCATATCTATCATAGTTCCTCCATATTCTTCCTGCTGGAGTTGGGCATTTGCTTCTGTAGTGTCCTTCTTGCAAACAGACACTACATCTTCTTTTCTTTACATTTGGAGCAGGTTGTGTTGTTGCAATATGATCTGCTTGAGGTTGTGATGGTTGTGCACTAGCTTCTAGGGTTGGATCAGATTGTGCAGCAGTTGGTGGTGCTTTTGGTTGTGGTGCATCATCTGGTGGTGGTGCAGATCCAGTGCACTTTGCCTTATTGTGGCCACTCACACCACATCTTTTGCAATTAACAGTTTTTTGATATGATCTACCAAGCCATGTTGTCCCATTTGCAGCTGTTGGTGGCTCACCAACTTCTCTTTTCCTTTTTCCTTTTGGCCTTCCAGGGAGTTTGATGTCTCCAGGAGGTGCAATAGGACCCTTTCCAGCATTGGGCCATTCACTTGGACCATTAACTGGATTTATGACATAAGCATAAGCTCTATGGTAAGTATTTACTGAATAGTACAGATCCACATACTCCTCCGGTTCTCTTTGTGCAGACATAATGGCACTCATCCCATGACTACATGGGATACCACATAAATCCCATCTTCTGCATGAACAAGATTTTTGCTGAATATCCACTGAGTATTACCCATACATATCTCTAACCTCAAATTTTGCTACCCCAGTATAAGTTGAAATGCAGCTTCTAGTGTTATCCTTCAATTTTTCCATCCTTTTCAAAATCTAATCACATAAAATATATCTAAATTAGATACAAACCTATCTAATATAAAACATATGTATAAGATATAAATACTTGAAATGTTTACCTTAGGACATATACTTTCAGTCCATTTTTCCATCAATTGTCTCTTGCTTTGCAATCTCTTCATTAAATACACCCTAATGGACTCCACCATGCTCAACAATGGCTTGCCCCTTGCTTCAAGTATTGCTGCATTGAAGCTCTCACAAATGTTATTGAGCAGGATATCACATTTAGGAGAAGTCCTAAAGTTAGACCTACTCCAATGCTTAGGAAGAACTTCAGATATCCATTTGTGTGCCCCCTCATCAAAGTCCTTCAGAGAGTCCATTTGAAATCTGAATTGATTGACTGTTGTGGCTCTAGCTAGGTTCCAAAACCTATCTTTCAATGCGAGCCCAAGGTGCTATTTCTTGAAGTTGTTATACATGTGCATTACGCAGAACCTATGTTCTATATCAGGCAGCAGCTCATAAAGTGCAGGCATCAACCCCTATGCCAAAAAAAATATTTGAGTTAGACACACAGATGTAAGATAAGACACATGAAACATATAAAAAAAATACTTTAAATACTAGAAATGTTACCTTTTGTCTGTCAGATATAAAAGTCCATTTCTGTTGATCAATGATGCCCACATCTTGAACCAACAATTCCAAAAACCACTCCCAAGATTTTTTGTGCTCACCCTCAACAACACAAAAACATATAGGAAATATACAATTGTTGGGATCTAATCCCACAGCAGTCAATATAACACCCTTGTGGGTGCCCTTTAAATGGCACCCATCAACTCCAGTAACAGGTCTGCATGCTTCCATGAAACCTCTCTTACATGCATCAAAACATATATACAACCTCATGAACTTTTCCTCACCAGTTTTTGCATCAACATCAATTTTTAGAACCACTGTGGAGTTAGGGTTTGACCTTTTCAACTCTTCAGTGTAGTCCCAAAGCCTTGCATACTGATCTTTATGATGGCCATTGATCATGTCATTAACCTTCCTTTTAGTCAGACCAACTAATCTCACAATTAAGATCATTATGGACCTTCTCCTGAAAATCTCCAACCCTCCAACCATTGTTTAACCTCCAAACATTCTTGTACTTTTGGCTTAAGAGTTTGGATGTGACAAACTTGTTTTTAGATAATGTTCTTCCACACTTATGCTTTACATTTAATGTCCTGATCTGAAATGTTGTGGAATTCTTCATCTTTGAAGCAAGAGCAACCCATGGACATTTAGTGCCTTTGCACTTTGCTCTTACTCTTCTTTTGTCATTTTTTAGGAATACAATATCTCTTTGCCAATGTACTGCATGTGACCTAACAACTTGTTTGAACTCATCTGGACTTGTGAATACCATTCCAATTCTGAATTGAGGATTTTCCATATCAGTCTTAGGGTTAAACCTGATATATTTTGTCCCACCTTCATTTTCTTCATCATCACTGCAAAGACTTTGAAGTTCATCTGCTGAACTCTCACAATCAGAGTCTGAATCTAAATGTACTCCCATTCCCATTTCAACATCATCAAACATTTTTTGGTGAAATTCTGTATCATTTTGCTTTCCTTTTGACCTTATGTTACTGCTATCCATTTCTTTTGCCAGAATCTCAATCTCAGGGTCCACATGTGTGTCATATAGTATGTCATCTTCTTCACTCAAGTCATAATCACTATCACATAGGTCAAATTCATCAGCAGTATCAGTTTCAGTTTCTGAATCTCCTGCTTCAGCATTGTCACTTTTTTTCCCCTTAAATTCACTGTCCCCACCTTCAGCATTGTCACATTCCTTTTCCTTATTCCCACTGCCCCCACCTTCATTGTCACACTGATATGCAGTCTGAATATCTCTGTCAATAACATCTTCTAACAAGCCCATAAATGAAGGTTCTACAATATAAACACTAACTTCCCCAAATTGTACCCCAATGCTACCCATTTCCAATACATCATCATCACACAACAAGAACACTAAACCAGATTGAACATTTCTCCCAGGAATTAAATAATAATAGGCAGCACTAACATATCCTAGCTTTTCAGCAAACTTATCTAGTTCTATCAGAGACATTTAGTCAGGATCAATGAAGTCCACAAAATCAACTCTTCCCCCAACATACATTTTCAGGGGGTGTTCAATGAGCTTACCACCATGGTGCAACTTTATAGTGAAATTTTTTTCTTCTGGGCCTGCAAAATTAAAGTTTTGTTAATGACTCATACACAGTAGAAGACAATACATATAAGAAGGCCCTACACATATTATATTACATTACATTGTGACCCTACACATTTCACATATTCAATGCAAAAATATGCATACTACACAAAATCCAACTATAAAAGAACAAAAAAGGGGTTTTCCTATATCAATTCCAACAACCCAACATTAACAATTACGGGACCACAAACTAATTTTTGCAAACTTTATTCTATATCATCAAAAAAGCCCTAAGAAAATGACAAAAAAAAAATACTATTTTAACGCCTAAAAAGGGATTTACATGCTTCGTGTTTCCCTCCTTATTCTTTATCTCATTCCCATCTCAATATATATGTCCATACAATACATATAACTGGAACTTAAAGGTTAAAGAACTTACTGTATGAAGGCGAACTTAACCCGCGTGCCCGAACCTGCATTTCCTCAAATTGAAGGACGATTGCACCTTTCTGCTGTGAGATTGAAGAATCAGCTGTGTGAACTTATTTTTGGCAAGATTTTTTTTTACTTAGGGTTTTTACAGCAACGGGTGAATGGGGGTAGGGGCTTTAATTGTTTAGGGATTAAATGATTTTGTTTAGGGATTTATTATTTGGGGTGAAAAATGGGGTTGAATGACAGAAATACCCCTGTTCAATTGAGGTGTAACACACGCGCTCGGTTGGCCGGAAGAAATCAGCCGGAGTTTGAGTTTAGGGACCACTGTGAAACAAAATTTATAGTTGAGGGATTAATGTGCCACTTTTATTACCAGAGGGACTAAAGTGACACAAACGTAAAACCAGAGGGACTATAGATGTCATTTTCTCTATTGGAGAATGTGAAATAAAAAATAAAAATAAATATATTTTCAGTTAAGAATGATATAAATTGTGTATCTTCATTTTCAAGTGAGAATGAAAATGAAAATGATGACATGAAAACACGAACAAACGTAGCCTTAACCATCCACTGGCATGGTCCCACATTAAGAAATTTGCTAGAGCCTAGAGGAGACCGCATATAATACATAGACATGCCACCACAACTTAGTGTGTAAAATTGGGGCCCACACAAATCTCCTACCGTGCATTCTCTGCCAATCAGGAGTCGTAATAGCTTCTTGAAAATTACTTTCCTGCCCATACGTATGTTTTTGTGATTTCATTGCTCACATGACTCGCCCAATTCTCATGTAGAGTCAATCTGGTCCGAGTACAACATATTTTTTTAAAAGCGATTAAATTATCTACTTTTTTTTTTATGAGTGTGAGAGCCTTAGAGTAACGGGTATGAATTGTCAAAATTAATCTTATTACAAATATATAATTCCTAAAATGCTCCACATCCTTGGCATAGTAGAAATTTAAAAAAAGACAAAATACTTTTTGTATCGTTATACTATTCACTTTGTTGGATAGTAGAACTTTGGAAATATATTTATTATTGAAATAGTTAGTTTAAGTTATTTTTATTTATTTAAACTATCATTTTAGAAAAATATTTAATGATTCGCATATCTAGGCTGTAATTTCTGAACTAATTAATAGTTACTAAATAGCGATAATTAAAGAAAGTAATAGTGGTTTGTAAATTGATATTTCAAATATAAAAATATTTGCAGTTTATCAATTATTTTTGCATAACTAGTATAATATATTTTAAAAAATATTATGTAGTGCGCATGGTAAATGCTATAAACATCACATGAAATTATCTCATAGGTAGGTGATATTTAAGAAGACATAAACAAAATCCATTTAAATGTTAAGGGCAAAAAATAAATTCATATTAGATCTTTCACATCATCAACATTTTATAGGTTTGACTATTAAAGTCAAGAACCTATTCGATACGTTTTATAGTTCAAGAACCTAAATGCAATAAAATGATTAGTTCAGGAGTATAAAATGTAGTTTGTCCTTTAAAAAATCTGGGAACTCACTTGTATGGGAAACTAAAAGAAATTAGCTCACGTTCTCAGCGGTTTCTTCCCTCAAATAATTTCACAATGTTCAACTATGAATTGTCATCCTATGCATAAATTAGGGTTTAATTGGATGATAAATTCCTTTCAGATAATCTTTTTTTATGACAAAAATGAGAAAAAGTACTTTTAGAGATAACAACCGTGGTGTTAAAAGCATTTTTGAATGAATTTTTTAGAAAAAAAATATGTGATGATTATGATTATGTGATTTGTTTTTCATTAGGAGAAATTTGTTTGAATTGTTATTTAAATATAATTTTTCGTAAACATATCTTAAAAAATAGGTAGAATGGATTTTATTTTGCACGTTACGTTATTTTGCATTAACATGTGGTTAATTAGACTTCTCGGTATTGAGAAATAGCCACAAGAAATCCTTTTAATCGATAAGTTAATATCAAATAATGAATAGTAAAACTCTACTTTTTCTCTTTTTATGCAAGAATTCTTCAATATTAGCTAGAATTTTGGATTTTTTTTAAAATCTAATTATGTGCCAATCAAACACGTTTTTAAAGATAAAATCTCCGAAAAATATCTAAGTCTACCCTTCAACTTCTCTTTTCTTTGAAAATAATCGCCACAAATTGACTTTTAAAAGAAAATGGGCATAAGAGATTCATCGGAAGGACACTTCTTCTAGATAAATAAATGGATCCAATTGAAGTTCACTATTTGCGGATAGTGTGTGGGTTTTTTTTCAAATGAATTTTTTTATATCCTGTTGCATCTCTTATTGCAAGAGTATTAGGTGAATAACACGTATAAGCAATATAACTGTTGAATTTTATTAAACATGTGTCATTCAGCCAATACATTGCAATAGGGTTTGCAACAGGAGATCCTGTCTAATTTTTTTTTTTGGGACTTTGATTCATGAGATTGTCAAGGACACTCATTCCTAGTTAGTTAAATACAAGACGGAAAAATTCGTCATTAAATACGTACGAGTATATTACGATTTCTTTTAAAATTACGGTGAAAAAATCGGCCAGAAAGTACGGGAACAGAAACAAACGGATTCGTACACGTACGCGTTTAATACAAATACAAATGAATTATAAAAAGTAAAAGTATTTCATTAAATTTGAAAGATATATTGCTTGTACTCGCTTTTATTTTATAAACATAAAATTTTATATGAGTTTCTAGTTAACAATAGTTAATATTATTATAAATTATCATTGTTCATAGGTTTTTAATTGTATAATACTGAATTAGTACTTCTAAAAATTAATTATAATTTTCAAGTTTTAAATTAAAAACATATTTTTTTTACCAAGATTGATAATTATTCGTTAACTATGATACGGAATACATAAAATACGTGTACTAAATAGTTTTACTAAAATATATGAGTATTATTCGCTACGTTCAGAATGTATATGAAAAATAAAAATATTTTTATTTATACATACATACACATATTATACGTGTATAATATGAGTTTCAACTAACAGACTCACTTGCTTACCGAATTCCTTACTTTGACATAGTTTTAACAAAATATTGGAAAATTCTATGTCACACTGGTATCAATGATTCCGGTGTGGCATAGACCATTGATTGGGGGGTATTTTAGTAAATACCCCCTATTTGAGGGATCCAATTGTCTATGTCACATTGGGATTATTGGTACCGGTGTGACATAGAATTGCCCCAAAATATTCAATAAAGGATCTATTTTTTATTCCATTTTTTTCTTCTCGAACTTTTTGGATAAACTCGACATCATATTTCTAGATAAGCTCGAGTCAAATCCAAAGTTGATTGACAAATAAAAATTAAGCTGTCACATACTCACATCCTATTTCTTTGCGGCTAGCGTTCCCAAACCAGACCACAGGAAGACATGTGCTCTACAAGTTGATGATCTTATTGACCAATTTTTTTGAGGGATATCTTATTGACAAACTTAAGTGTACTTTTTGAAAGATTTTCAGATTATCGTAATAATAATTAGATTATATTAATCAACGTCGAATATATTTTCGGAGTATGAAATTATCACAATAACTTTGTGTATACTTCTGTTGATGTGCTTCTCACAAGTCACAACTATTAGTAGGAATTCTTTTGGACATTTATAAATAAGTGATTTCAAGAGAAATAACACAATCAAATTGAGTCAGTCTTCTTCTTTCTTTTTAATTCCTCAATTTACGACATGCAATTTCACAGGGAATTTTGTAGGCAAGTTTCAGAATTATTGTTTGAACTTGTATATATGTTTGATATACCTAAATTAGGTATTGGAGACTCGGCATCTCGTATCTACAGTCACACTATGTGGCCAGGAGGATCGTATATTGAGAAAAATGCAAAATTAGTTTTGTAACTATAGGGGCTGACAAAATTGGTCTCGTATTATTTGAATTGGCAAAATTGGCTCTGTAACTATAAAAAAATCGCAATTTGAAGACAAATTTGACCGGAATTTGGTCATGTGACATGCAAATGACCAATTCAATATGGGAATTTTTTATTTTTAGGTCAAATCGGCTTAGATGGATTCCAAAGTTGCCAACTCCATGTCAGCATCTTTTAAATAACTGAAAATTAAAAAAATGTCACATGGCAAATTCAGCGGGAAAATAAAAAAAATCCCCAAATTGAATGCCACATGGCAAACTCCTGCCAAATTAGGGCTTTCCGGTCAAATTTGTCCTCAAATTGCGAATTTTTGATAGTTACAAGACACCAATTCAAATAATACGTGATCAGTTTTGCCAGCCCCCTATAATTACAGAACTAATTTTGCATTTTTCTCGTCGTATATTTATAATATACGAACCTCTTGATTGAGATATAAATTGAGGTCCTTGATGGATATAGTAATTGCATAACACTACAAGATCCGCGTGTTTCTCCTCACGTGGGTCGGGTCAACCTATGACCCGACCCTACGAGGTACAATCTTGGCCATCCCTTAGGGACACGTGGCATTATTCTAGAAAGATCTCCAGCTGGCAGAACAGTACTTGTCCAGCATGTGAACACTATAAATACCCACATTTATTGAGAGCAGATGGATGAGAATCGAAACAATTAATACACTCGTAAGCTCGGTCGTATATTCATAATTAAGACTAAGACTTGTCAGTACGATCCCGTTATATAATTTGGATAAGTTCGTGTACGAATTAACGATACATACAATATGTGAATTATATTTTATATTAGAACTACGTTCGACTTGATCCCCGAGAGGTACGTAGGTAGCTCGATAGCACGAGTGCAGTCTAGAATCTTGATTCGTTGGTATTTAGTTAGTCCTACGAAGTCATCCTGACTGAGTAAGGGTAGGGTAAATTTCCAACTTAGATCAATATTGTTGTCTCATTGGATTTGATCAAACTCGACGACAAATAGTGGAGACAAATATCACTTTATTTTTGAGACTTTGACAAGCCTTAAAATCATATTTATGATTTCTCCCCCATATTCTAAAAAACGTATCCATCAAATGCATGAGATACCAACCTTTTACTTAAAATACTTATGATTAGAAATAGGAATGTTCACGGGTCGAGTGGCCCGACCTTGACGAGCCTCAAAAAAATCAGTTCGAGCTCAAGACTTGGTAGAGTTGAGCCGAGTTCGAGCTCAAAAAAAAATAAAGAAATATTTTTTTAATTAATATATGTTATTAATTTTTATTAATATATATAATCATGATATTTTATTCAGGCTTGCGAGCCTTCGAACAGGTATTTTTGTGCTGGAACTCGACTCGAGCTCAAGTTAAACTTTTGTCGAGTTGGCTCGGCTTGTTGGTCACCCCTAACTAGAAAGATGCCATTGTTAATTAGGGGGTTTCTCTTTATGAAACTCGAGGTCTGATTTGAGGATTAAATTTTGTAGCCTAACCGTAACTAAGAAGTTGTCTTAGAAGAACTCATTTTGGTCGCTTAAATAAAATGTTTTAAGTTCAAATCATCATTACATATGTACAAAGATTGATTGAAGAAATACTCCACAATGAATTAAATCAAAAAATAAAATAAAGATCGATATCTATCAATAATAGTAATTTAAATGTTTTAAGCTCAGATCATCATTACATATGTACAAAGATTGATTGAAGAAATACTCCACAATGAATTAAATCAAAAAATAAAATAAAGATCGATATCTATCAATAATAGTAATTTAAATGTTTTAAGCTCAGATCATCATTACATATGTAGAAAGATTGATTGAAGAAATACTCCACAATGAATTAAATCAAAAAATAAAATAAAGATCGATATCTATCATTAATAGTAAATTATTTATATACTAAAATTTATGTAGAGTTCATCGTATACAAACAATATGACTATACGCGCAGCCTGAAATCAAATCACAATGCTCTCTAACAATCTCTCATTAAAAAATTATAGAAAATAAAAATTAAAAATTTATAATAGAAAACTAAATTAACAAATAAAGGTGGGTGTATAAATAATAGCACAGCACCACTCTCACGTTGGATCTTCATCTTCCTCTTTTGTCCCAAAACCAGTCTTTTATAACAGATTCACTCTCTCGTCAGGAGAAGAAACAAAACTTTAAATAATAATAATAATAATAGATAAAAAAAATAAAAATAAAAAGATAGAAAAATGTTTGCGGCAGAGAATGGGTTAAGAGGCGACCCAAGGTTGAAGGGCATTTCTGACGCCATTAGAGTTGTTCCCAACTTCCCTAAACCTGGTAATTTCCACAGAACAATTTCTGTGCATTTTACCTATTTCGACCAAATAAAATTCTTCTTGTTTTTGGTTTTGTAGAATGTTTATGTTCTTGTCCTATTTTTTTGACAGGAATTATGTTTCAAGACATAACAGCACTTGTCTCTAATCACAAGGTGTTTAAAGATACTGTTGATATATTTGTGGAAAGATACAGGGACATGGGCATCTCTGTTGTTGCAGGTAATCAATTATTTTCTCACTGTCGATGAGGCCTAGCCCTACTGGCGAAGCCAAGCCGCCTCCAAAATACGAGGTCTTGGGTTTAACGCATGTGGACCTTTCTTTATTTTTAGTGGTAGTAAAATAGTAATAATTATTGCATGTTGAATGATAATATTGACTACGTGATTGATAAATGTAATCGATTCACTCAAATGAAATTATATTATTTTCTCATCAATTATTTATGCATTTTTGGTTGTACGAAAATTGAAGGGTGAAATTGGGTCGTTCTTGGAGAGAGTTCGTCAATTATTGAATGGTAGTTGATGGAAAGGTCACAATCCGGCTCATGCGCTTTTATTTTATCTATATTTTTACATTAACTACTATATATTAGATAAAGATAATAGTGTTATTACTTATTAATAATATTGCTATTATTCTTAATAACAATTAATGATAGTGATGTTAATAGTAACAATGTATATTACAATTATTATATATTATGTTGCACACAATCACAACTTTTAAATATATTTTACATTTCAATATTATAATATGAAAAATATTAAGGATAAACGTTAAATATCATCTAAAATAATTAAATGACATGATTTATACTAGTATTTCAAGTATGATAGTTACCTCTTGTAGTGTATCAAGCTTGAGTAAACTGGACTACAAATGAGCCGAGCCAAAGCTCAATATTTTATATGATCTCGAGCTTGACCTTAAATTTACAAGCTTGATGAAACCCAGTTTGAGCTCAAATTTTTCTAAGCGAGCTTCAGCTTGAGCATAAATTTTGTTAAAAGCTTGACTTCAGCTCAACTTGTTTATAACCTTATTAAGAATCAGTTTTAAAATTGCATGCATAACCCACTTTATTTACATTAGAAGCAGAAAAATACCAGCTAATTTATCTGCTCCAAGATTTGAGTTCTTTTGGGCTTCATAAATTTTCTCACTCACCTTCAGCAACTTTGTCAGCGTGACTATGAATTATTCAATATTTGCTGTAACTTCTGAAGGCTGTATATTTGTCTAGGAGTTGAAGCAAGAGGATTTATATTTGCTCCAGCAATTGCATTGGCAATTGGTGCTAAATTCATTCCTCTACGTAAACCACGGAAGCTTCCAGGTAAAATTCTTCCCGTTGAATTACGGTGTTACTGATCATGATATTGGTGAACTTTGCAACTTCAATAGCCGAATGCAACCTGTGAATCGAATTTCTTAAGATTGTGTATGGACTGTAGGATTTTCAAAGTCATGAATTTCAAATTCACCACTAAAATTGAGTTTGTTTGGATCAGAGATGGAGCCGGGGGGGGGGGGGGGGTTCCATTTCTTTTGTGTTCACTCCCGAGTCAAAAATCTTGGCTCCGTCCCTGATTTGGATGATCCCAAGTCACAATAGATTTCAAATCCATGGCGCTAATCTTGATTTATTTTTTCAATGACCATGGAAGATTTCAAATACACGTAATTTAGTGTAATTTGAAGTCATTCATCCCAATTCCTTCTCCAAATCCAAATCCTCAATCCAAACACAACCTAAGGGTTGATCTTTTATTGGAATCTTTAGTGCTAGAGAGACTATTTTGGGACTTCCTACATTTTTTGTTGTCCTATGTGGCAATAAATGCCCTCGTGCGGGGTCAAAGTCAAATATTGTGTTCGAGATGCTCTATGATAGAAAAATTGAGTTGCACAATTTAGCTTTTAGCACAATAGCATACTTTTGCTTCTACACGTACACGTGTAGCTCCAAAAACATTTTTCATATTTTCCCGTTTCTTCCTATTCCTTGAAATTTTGCATGAGTGAATAAATAGGTTCTGGATCAATGTCAATATCCATATATACTCAAAGAACCGTAAAATTTCACCGTTTTGATTTCCGATGCTTATGTAATACATTTTCCGGAGGACTTCCGTAGGAAATGGAGTATGTTAGGGCGATGTCAATGAATCTTTTGTTGAAAACTAATGGATTTGTATTATCCAGGTGAAGTTATTTCCGAAGCATACGAGCTTGAATACGGTACTGATTGTTTGGAAATGCATGTGGGTTCGGTTAAACAAGGAGAACGTGCATTGGTTGTTGATGATTTAGTGGCTACGGGAGGGACACTTTCTGCAGCCATAAGGCTTCTAGGTAAGGTTCATACGGCCGTTTCTGTGCATATCTTAACTTCATTTTTTTTCAAAATATTTACGACATTGATGATTTGATTGACTAGAATGTGTTGGTGCTGAGGTCGTTGAGTGTGCATGTGTTATTGGATTGCCAGAGGTTGAGGTAATTACAAATTTCTTACTTGTAATCTCTTTGTTTCTTGAACATTTGGAATTAGATATTTCAAATATTTCTTCTGTGTTTTGAGTGGAACGCACATTTCAACATTGTTATCTTCACAATTTCCTGAAAGAAAAACTAACTAAGATTGTGTTTCGATTGAAGGATTTGAAAGCCTTAGATTTCAAATTAATCAACAAATCCTTTGTGCATGTTTAGATGATTTCAAGTGATAATGAAGTTCAAATCCCTTGAAACTCATGTTAGAACTATTTATTCAATCATGATGGCGGATTTCAATGCATCGAGTCATTTACTGTCAGTTTTCTAATTCCATATCTTAAATCTAAATGGATAAATCCAAACACAACATAAATTTATTTTATTTAGTCAAGAACTTCGATCCCACCCCTGCACCGCCACCACCAAAAAGTTTGAGGTTAACGGGTTAACTTTCCATTTTCCCTAATCAATTGCTCATAATCACTTTAGAAGCGTCTCTAACACTGTTTGATACAAGGGTTCTGAAAGTGTAGTTATACTAAACCATTTTGAGGAGAAAATGTGTATTTTCTCCCGAAGCAAAGTCCGATCCCGGGCATGAATTTCATTGTTTCGTCTTTTGTAGGGGCAATGCAGGTTGGACGGGAAACCACTATACATCCTAGTTGGACCTCGACAATAGAGTTCCACCATCCGGTACTTTCCGACACATGTAAAGTCTAAATATTTGCAATTTTGTGGCTCACAAGTTCTTGGTGGTATTTAACATGCTCTGTAACGGAATGAAATACTTGCGCTTTTCACAATGCCAAACAAAATATCGTATTATTGAAGCTATCCACATGGAATATTCTACTTATGGTCCGAGAAGTAGATATTTTATGAGTACATTTGTTATCTATAATACTTCATAAACAAGAATGTAGTGCAAATGGTCTTCATGCAACTTCGTTTGAGATTACTAACTTCATTTATTCCGATTTTGATCAGAACCCAAGCGGAGTTTCTCCATGAACATCGTTTGAAGTCGATGCTCACAGCTTGCATGCTGCTGGTGTAAATCTTCAAGAGAGGTCAATGCACTGAAAGGTTACCAACGTTGCATATAAAGAGTCGTTCTGTATCCGACCCGTCAGGTATACTGCGTCTGGTTGGAGACTCCCTACGTTTTCGATTCAAATCCGTCCATGAAAATAATTTCTCGACCCATTAATTTGTAATCTTAGTTTCTCATTATGTTGTATTAGTTTGCTGAAAATGCTACTTCATTCTGGTTTCTTATGTTCTGAATGCTGATTACTCTTTCATGAACTTACTTCTGTTACGTGTCTTAGGAGTTCTAGTGATATGAAATTGTTGCAAATCTGTGCACTTTGTAAGAAAAATTTCTGAAAATAGTAATACGATGAACAATATGACAATCGAGGCGAGAGATGAACTCTCTATCCTTAAAGCTATATTGCCCCGGCTACGGTGGTACGGGATCGTGCAATTAACTTCACAAGATACAACGATTATATTTGTAATTGAACCACTTCAAGAACAAACAACCACGAACTATATTTGCCTAAGAACTCTCAGATTTGTATGTATGCAGAATGTTTGAGAAATGCAGAAATAGATTTCTATTTTTGGTGTGTCTTTAAAACCATGGAGAGCCTTTTTATAGGCAACAAAACCTGATCGCCAAAACCCTTATTAAGGTCAAAAGTTTTGGCTCCAAAGTAACTTTCGGCTGACAACCATGTGAAGAAACGTCTGAAATCCTCAGCATGAGAAAGGAATAGGACAGCTCTGGTTCCAGGAAGAAGAACAGGAAAATGGGCCTAAAATTAATTGATTAATTTTGGCCCAAAAGAAAATTAGGCCCAATTAATCAAATTAATTCAACTTTGGCTGCCCAAAATGCAAGCCCATAGCCCATGTCCCACGACCCGTGCCCGAGGTCCGGTCCGGTCCACCGGACCGCCCGAGTGAGGAGCTAAGAAATTGGGCCAAGACACAATTGCATAGCTCTTCCTCCTTTCAAAGTGGATGACCCAAAGGGCCAATTACCTGTATATAAATCATACAACTCCAATGTGGGATATCCACATTCAAACACCCAACTTTAGCAATTAATTTCTCATTCGTTTCAACTCCGAATTGAGAAATTCGAAATGATAAACTTATCTACTACCGAAGTAGAATAAACTTATCCGATAATATTTAGTATCCCCGATACTTATGGTGTTCGAATTTCGTACGCAAAAGTGGTGTTCACTCACTTTTTCATATACCCACAATATCCAACAGAAATTTCAGGCAATCGCAACCTATTATGTTGTAGGTACTGTCCGCGTGTGACACTAATTTACACGTGCACTAACGATTGTGATTAGAGATTTTATGGTAATTCGTCGAAATCCCGGCAAGTACAATTATAGTCATAGTTGTTTGTGTATGACTGGATTTTGATTTTTATAAAATGAATGATTGAAATTATGCTTATTCAAGTTCAAACTTCTAAAATGACCTGAATTAGACTCTTTATGATAACAACAAAAAGTGAAAGTTGCTCCTAACTTTTATGTTGAGTGCGCAACGTTGTAGCTGAAAAATATGTGTGATAGGTGATGCGGGATCAAAATAGTTCCGAAGTGATAATTGAGAACCTCGAAGAAAGTGTATCATGTAAGGTGCGAAGTTGGAATTTGACCTGGCTCACGACAGATTAGAAAACGTTTTAAAATGTTGTAATTGCAGTTTTTAGAACGGAGATTAGATCATGAGCCATTATCACTAATTAAAGGTATTGAGCGTAGTTAGTTAAATACGGGACGGTAATTCGTTATTTAATTCGTACGAGTATATTACAAAATTTTGTTGAAAGTTACGATGACAAAATCGGTTAAATAGCTCGGGAACGCGAAATAAACGAATTTCTAGAAGTATCAGTAAAATACGAATATAAATAAAATATCCGAGAATAAAAATACGGCTTATTTATATATCAATTTGTAAGACATATTGTTTATATTCGCTTTTAGTTTATAAAAATAATATTGTATATGAATAGTTAGTTGACAATAATTAATATGTGTAATAACTTATTAATATTGGTAGTTTCTATTTATATAGTACTCAATTAATATTTAATTTTTTTAATTTTAAATACAAAATAATTTTTTTGGCCAAAGTAAGAATATTATTCGTCAAATATAATACATAATACGTAAAATACGTATATTAAACGGTTCAACGCATAAGTATGGGTATTATTCATTAAATTCAAAATGCCTACAAGGAACATAACTATTTTTCAATTATACATACATACGTGTATTAAATGATCATAATACAAGTCCCCAAGATGAGATTTTGACAAATGACAACTATATAATCCATTAACGCTTCATGCACAAAATCACCTACTTCATTGTTCACTTCGATATTTGCGTATCCGGCAAAACGATTTCAATTCTAGAAAGCAAACTTGCATCTCATTGAAAAATAGCAACCGGCGTTAAATACAAGTCGTACATTTAGGTCCATTAGATGCTATTGTAAGTAGAGGTGTACATAAACCCGCACAATCCGCCCGACCTGCTCAAACCGACTCGAACCACCCGAAAATCGCCGGTTTGAAATTATTAAAAAATTGTGATGGGTTGAAAAAATTGCAACCTGCCACTTTCGGGTCAGGTCGTGAGTTTAATAATTGTAACCCGCCACCCGACCGCTAATTGTATATGTCATAAATGTGTGTACATATATATATATATATATATTTGAAGATTATCCATAGACTCTTAAAACTATATATGCATATATATAAACTCTAATAAGAGTAGTTTTATTCATATTCATGTAAAACACTTTATTTTTAATTTGAGTAAATAAGAACATTGTTTTTACTTGATTTGGACGAAGATTTAGATGTATATTTTTATGACAAACTTATAAAATAATTTAATTTTATTAATATTTTAGAGTTTACAATTCATGATAAATATGATTTTAATTTAATAACACCACTTATTTTTGTATTTCTCACCAATTCAATTTTTTTTAATTAAATGTACAAGTATGTTATTTAGTTTCTTACTTACTAGTTGAAACTAAAAGTAACATAATTATAATTCGATAACCCGCCAAACCGCCCGCTAAATACATTAAACCCGACTGACCCGAACCGCTTGGTTTGAAAAGATAATTATGCGGTTTCGGTTTGTTATTTTGTTAACCCGCATACATCGGGTTGGATTGAATTTTTTCCATAAAACAGCCCGAACCCGACCGCGTGCACCCCCAATTGTAGGTGAAAAAGGCTTCCGCTATGTTTGGTTATATTTTGGAATGATATTTTGGTGAAAATTATTGGTGAAAAATTTATAAAAACACGTGCGTGTTTAATGAGATTGTGTTTGGTTTTATTTTGGAGTTGGCTTTTGGGTGAATTTTTTTTTGTGGGATAATGTTTGGTTTTGTTTACGGAGGAAACAAAAATTACTATACTAGTCAAATCATGAAACTTTTGTCTGTTAGAGAGGAGAGAGAAGAGAGAGAGCACATAGAGAGAAGTGAAGGGACAAAGTATATATAGAAAAATAGAAAATAATATTTTTGACCAAAATAGTAGTGTATTTTTGATCAAATATTTTGTGAACCAGACATGATTTGGTAAGAATTTTGGACCAAACATGGTATGAAAACATAACCAAACATTGCCTTCATATCTTCTTGTTCCAAATATTGTATCATGTTTTTGTGTTTTATTTTATCATGTGAATAAACTATTTTTCAATTATGAAGTTGATATGAATTATATACATTTATTATTGAGAGTATTATAATAATACGATTTTTGAACATAGAATCTAGAATATATGCAAAATACGGAGTTGGTTTAACATATTGTGTGCTCAATACATTGTGACTTTCTTGCAAAGTAGGTAACTGGAAAAATGTAAAACAAAAACCCAAAAACACTTGTCATTTATCAAAACACCCGATAATCCATACTGAGTATGGTATAGAATTTACCCACTATTTAAACCAGACATATTTTATTATACATCTAATAGACATATACTAATTGATTTGATACATGTCAATTGTTTCATAATTTTATTTTTATACTATTATATGACCATATATTTTGAAAAAATATCAAGAGATTTGGTCTTTACCCCCCTCCCCCCCCCAATCTTTTTTTACCCCATTCGTATTACACTTTTTATTATATACACAGATGCATGATAAATATATACGGACAATTAGAATGTGATTAGTGAAAAAATTATGTAATATAAAAAAAAATGAGATTTCTATTTCCACCTCCTAAATATATACATTTATCACACATGAGTATATATATATATATATATAAAAAGAGAATTCGAATTGACTTCCAACACCGTCAAATCCCCACCCCCCACCTCTATAAATACCATCACCATTCGCCCCCTCAACAATAACAAGATTACTTCTTCAGAAAGCGAAAAGAAAAAGGGTGGAAAGACAAGGCTAGAATCTTAAATGCACTTTCAAAACCCTAATCCCAATTCCTAATTTCACTCATTTTTTCTATTTTTTTTTCCGTAAGAAGAGCAAATTCAAGCAATAAATTTCGTTATTCAGACGTTTTGTTTATAGTAATGTCTGCAGTAGTGTGCGGAAAGAGATCATTCTTCGAGGACATAGAATCAGCGGCGGCGTCGCCGGCGTCTGCTTCTCCGCCGGTTTACAAGAAGTTCCGGTGCTCTTCCACCACGTCTCCGGTCCGATTCACTTACTCGCCGCCGGTTTATCCGAGTCTTGTTGATCAGCTAAAGGCTTTGTTTCCTGATATGGGAATTCAGGTGAATGTTGTATCTATATGCTGTATGCACGGTCCGTTTTTGATTGGTGCATTATATAATTTCGTTGCTGTTTAGAGGTATCGGTAGTTATCAAGGAACTTTTTTGTGCTGTTCAATAACAATCATGATTACGGCCTGCATAGAATTTTAGTTACCTTAAAAATGTATTGGTGGAGAATGCTGCAAAATTCGAAATTTAAGCATAAAATATTTTAATTACAAGTAACTTGTAAAGATTTGTTTTTTTTTCTTTAATTAGGAGTATACAATTGATGGGAAGATCGGACCGATCTTATGTGGGATTGACAAGTGTCCATTTAAAAAAAACAATTAATAATAATTCAAATTAAATGGACACTTGTCAATACCACAATGATATGACACCATTTTGGTACACCATTGTGGGATAGAAGATCCGTTCTGGAAAAAGAGACTCACTGACGTAGCTCTTTTGAGTTCCTTTTACCAATTGGAAGTTATTTGCAAGATTTGTCGGTAGCTTTCTATCGCAAACTTAAATCTATTTGGATGTTTGAAAGATGCGAAAGTCCATGAACTCCGATGGGATTATACATTCCTGTATTTCCTCCTGTTTTGTATGCTAAATCACATGTTTTGACCTTTGAGAACTCTGAGCGTTGATAGATTTTTTGCCGACTGTAATATGTGATGTTTACTTGTGTTTTCATTTCTTTTTTATTTCGTTTCAAAAACTGATAGCACTTATCATTTTTAACAACTATTTGCAGCTTCTTGAGAAAGCATTAGAAGAGTCTGGCAATGACTTGGATTCTGCTATTAAGAGCCTTAACGAGCTTCGTCTTGGATATGCCAAGTGCGACACAGGATTAGCTGCTGAAGAATATGTAAGTGTTGAAAAAGGTACGTACGTATTAAATGTGCCGAAACAATGCAAGGGCACGTGGCATGGTTTGTGGAGTCGTGCCCTGCATACCTGCGTTGTATGATATGTGTCATTCTAATATTTTCATTTATCTATTAACTGGGTTGAAGACATACCTTTGCATCACATGTTTATGTCGCTATGCGAATTTATTTATTTCTTCTTGTGATTATATATTTACTCTTGTGATTCATCATTTGACTCACTTTAATTGCATCTTGACAAAAAGCTATTAAACAGTTACTATACCATATCCACATTCCGTAGATTATTCATTCGAAATTGGTAAGTAGTATATTCCGAGGTCAACCAATAAAGATTTTTGGCGGCTATTGCACCTCCTTATGAAAGATTGAGATTCCATAGTTTTGTAGTCTGGCATCCTACACTATTGCATTAGCTATTATTTGATGTCGGAATCTGATAAATGTCATTTCATGGGAGTTCCATTCCAGCGGAATATCTTTTGTGTTTGGTTTGACCACCCGTTTCTCCACATAGAACAACTGATGTTTTTCACATTCATTGGATGTGGACATTGTTAACAATCCAACATTGTCCTGGATGCATAGATGCTCAGCACTCAGCAGTTTTTGGATTTCTATCCAACCTCGTAAAGCATATAATAATAATTGTTATACCTTACTGACAGGTGTGACACCAACTAGGGGGGATTCAGCTCCTTTGAAGGAGCCTCAAATTCAAAACAACCTTCCAGCAGATGGTGCAGAATGGGTGGACTTATTTGTGAGGGAGATGATGAGTGCTACTAGCATTGATGATGCTAGACTCCGTGCAGCCCACGTATTAGAGAGTTTGGAGAAATCCATCAGTGCTCGTGCTAGTTCTGAGGCTGCTGAAAATTTTCACAAGGTCTGCAGCCATTCTTTATTTCACATATGTATTCTGATGGTAAATAAACTAAAAATCTGCGGGTAGGAGTAGAAAATGAGAAAGACATCCTGTTACTGTTTTTCCCATTTGAATGAATTGAACATTTACAGTGTTAACATATACTCCAATTATATGGGAAGGGTAATTCATAGACTACGTGATTCATGATTGGCTTGGGTTTGACTGAAACTGGTCTGAACTAGAATTTCCCGTGGTTGATGAAGTTTGTGATGTCCACTTGGCTGGCATCATGAACTAATCTGTTATTAACCTGCAAAATGAAAAAAGGGCGATATTGAGAACAACATAAGTGTCTTTTGTGTTTACATTTACCTTCCTGTGCGTCTAGGAAAATGTGATACTGAAGGGACAAATTGAGGCACTTATCAAAGATAACGTGATCCTAAAACGTGCGGTATCCATCCAGCACGAGCGTCAAAAGGAGTATGATGAGAGGAACCAAGAGGTGCTGCAGTTGAAGCAGTTGGTGTCTCAATATCAGGAGCAGTTGCGAACTCTTGAGGTTAGTGCTTTAACTTCATAATGTTTCTTAATAAGAAATGAGGCACTGGTCTATGAAATGTTATACTTCCATTGAAATCTATTTTCTATCATAAATTGGGTTCATTCCACGCCACTCACCTCGGTACTACCCAAGTGGAATTGTAAGCCGTTGGATTATATATGACGATGTCATCTTTTTTCTTTGCCATGACATGAAATTTCTATATATTATCCTTGATAGATAATATGCATGCTAATTCATCTCCTTGCTAATTTTTTTTTAATTTGCAGGTGAACAACTATGCATTGACATTGCATTTGCACGAGGCTCAGCAAAGCAACTCAATCCCGGGACGTTTCCACCCCGATATATTCTGATAAAAAAAAAGAAAAATAAAATAAAATAGAAGTATTGTCTATCGAGCGCGTGCTGCTTCTAGCTTTTACATAGATTGTATGCTTAAATATTTAAATACAAAAATTATGTATGTTGAAATGTTAAATACTAAGATGATATAGGGTCATGTAATGTAAGTTGGAGGGCCATTTTTTTGGAGGATTGGGCCTAACGTAATTTGCTAATGTTATGAAAAATTACAAGCTATATTTTCTTCCTTGTCTTGTGATTCCTCTTGTTTTTCTACAATTATTATTACTTTACTTCTATGGATTTGATGGGTGATCATGTAAAGTTCTTACCATCTCGTGTGAGACTAAATAATAATATCAGAAGGGCTGAAAAACAAACTACTCGAGTCGAGATCGACATTTAAAGCTTATGTGAGTTGCGTTAGTTGAATATAAAAAAGTCGAATTTTAGTATATTTTTGAAAAAGATTTGGGCTAGACTTGATCCGACCGAACTTGAGTATGTTTACCAAAGATTGACCGAGCTTTAAATATAATAGACAAAGACATCGAATTAGGTTTATCACTTATCATATGATTAATTGCAAGTACGGTGACTTACCATCGAGTTCAGTCAAGTTAGACGAGCCTCAAATTCCTATATTTTATGATTTATAATACTTGAAGGACTTGAGTTAGGCTCAATTAGTGAAAGGAGGAGTAATATGAGAAGAAAAATAAATTATTTGAGCTCGATTCATGTTCAACTTGATCCACGTTTAATTCGGTCTAAGTTTATTTGAGTTCGGTTTATGTTTGATTCGATACGAGTGTATCCTAGCTTTATTCATTTAGCAATCAAACTAAATTCAAATATAAATTTTCAAATTCATTAAAAGTTTATACATTTTTCGACTCGACTTAATCTACATCATCTAGAGACTTCAATCCCTTTATTTTGTCTATTGATAAGATTTTGTAATTATTTTGCACTCTAGGGACTAATATTTCTGCTTATGTTTGGTTTCTGTTGAAAGTCATAATTCTTAGACCCATTACACGAATGAAACTTTTAGTACGAGTAATTATAATTAGTATAAATGGAGAATTACATTTTTCATCTCACAATTTTGTTTCTTTTCAATTTTAATCTCATTCGTTACGAAATCTCATATTAGTCCGTACTGAATTTTCCGTTCAATATTTAATGGTCAAAATCATAACTCTGTTTGTCACATTTTTGACCCATTTTTTTGGGAGAATTTATGTATAAGTAACACGTGATTTCAAATATAAACACCGTGACATTGAATATAATTCTTTTGTGAGTGTCATTCACATACCGATTCTTCCAAAAAAAATATTAAGTTGTTAACTAACGAAGTATATGAGTTTGACCGTTAAAAATTTGGATGAAAAATATTGGTTGAGAATAAATTTGAAACATTTTGAAAGTTTTAAGGTTAAATATGAGATTTCATAACAAATGAGTTCAAAATTAAAATGAGACAAATTTATAAGACGAAAAAAATGCAATTTCCCCGTCGTATAAACAAGGTAACTTGTTAGTATTAGTATTTAAAAACGTGCTACATGTTTGACGCAGAATCGCGTTCGACCACAAATTTTATGTTTCGACTTTTCTCCACACCCACACAAATTGCCTTTCGTCTCTCAACAAACAACCAGAAACTGAAACTCCAAAAGCAACTGAACAAAATTTCCGTAATAATTTCCCACATTCTCTTAGAACATTCATCAAACATGTACAGATAGTTCAAAAATTACCCCAAATAATAATCCGTACCTTCATTTCTCTCAAAGTTTTAACAATCCTCAGACTTATTCTACAATGGCCGCCACCGCCACAGCCACATCACTGTTATTCCCTTCTTGTTTGAGCTCTACTCCCCAAACCCACCTGAATTTAGCCCCTCCTTTTGGCTCTTCAACGTCTTGTTTCTTTGCAGGCGGAGCCCTTATGTGGGGCGGCGATAAGAAGTTACTGCAGTTGTCTTTATCCTCTTCTTCTGATTTGAATAAGAAAATGTCAGCAAGGAGGTTTGGGAGAGCAGTTGTGGTGGCTGCAGCCGATTACTACTCGACTCTCGGAGTGCCAAAATCGGCTACTAGTAAGGATATTAAGGCTGCTTATAGAAAGCTGGCTAGGCAGGTATACTTTGTTTAACTGAGGTTTAGTAGTATGATGTTTGTTTATACTTTTATTTTGAGTTTATTTCTTGGAAGTGTGTGATGATGGGATTTGGTTCTTGAAGTTGCAGCCAGTTGGAATGTGATGGTTGGTTGCCTTATGTTGAGTTCCCCAAATAGTGAAAAGTAGTGAGGGCTTTACTTAGATCGTTTGAATTAGTGATACTGTTAGAGCAAACACAAAATAAAAGCATAAAAAGATTAAGCGACAGCAACAATTTATGTGGTCCGGTAATTGCCTACGTCGGTGGGAGAGGAGGAGAGAATTTCACTCTTAACGAAAAAGGGAAGAGGTACACAGCACAAAAAATGTCATAAATACTAACTTAGACCATCGCTCTCTGCAGAATGAACCTTATAATAATAGTCCTTCTGCTTAATTTTAATTTGGGCCTAGGCATTTAAGACATATTACAACGGATACTACTTGATGCATCGGTAAGATACTATCTGATGGTGAATTTCATGTGAGTCCGACCGTATGTATGGTCTGATTGTGTTAGGACTCCGGACTCAAAGTCAAGAAGTTCGTGGAAATGACCATGTTTCAAATATTGTGACTTGGTATTGTTATAGTTATTCATACTTGTTTGTGTACATCCTTAATAACTTGATCGTGAACGAACATGATTAGATTTCATCCACATATATGGTACAGTGACAATGTGGTCATTTAGATACATTAATTTGAAATATTGACTAGTGGCTTTTCATTTTGGCCTTCAGTACCATCCTGATGTCAACAAAGAACCTGGAGCAACTGAAAAATTCAAGGAAATAAGTGCTGCATATGAGGTAAGCGTAGGAGGTAGAAGTATTAGAATTGTCTAATTCGTGAAATTATCATCTGATTGTCTTTTGCCCGTAACATACCGATGCTGTTCAGCTGGTTTGAGTTTATTTAGGTTTTGCTTCTATTGGAATTTGAAAGTTGTACTGTTAATTTTTGTGTTTGTCAAGCCTACTATTTTTGTTGAATTGTTGATAGGGAAACAACCCTAAGTTATCTTCTTACACAAACTCTCACAGTTGATTCTTGTGTGTATTGACTAGAAGACAATGAGTGGGAATCTTTATGGAACTAATGACTTTGATAGAAATGATTTCAATCTTGATTTTGCCAAGATTTTACTCGAGTGGCAATATTGTTTGGCACTTAATGCAACTTCACATCAAACTTCTAAAAAGTGCTTCTCTAGAGATGTATCCATGTTTCAAAATCCATCTTCGAAGATTATTTTTGCGGATTTCTGTTAGTTGTATCCTGCCATTTTAGAATTTGTGGTATGAATATGCATTCATCGTTTCTCTAGTGTCATACTCCCAACATAAGATTATTCTACATTTTTGATAGACTCAACTATTTTTTTTCAATTTCCAATTCGAGGAGGAAATCTATTCTCCAGAAATTCAAGGAAGAAGATGGATAGAAACCTAATTGACTAAATTCCTAAACTGTAAACTGCTTGTTCTTTACGATTACATAGTTCTGGAGCCTTAATTTTAGGATCCAATAACTGAAATAAACTATTTTCTAACATATCCATATTTAACTGCTCCTAATTACAATCTGCTAAATTAAAATTACATATATAAATGATTTAGACTACATAGTTAAGCACCCAATTAGGCTTACGCATAATGCATTTGGGCCTGTCAACTAAGAGTCTAAGAAACCTTCACTTGGGCCTGAGTGTGTTGGGCCTTCCGCACCAATCTTGTTTTACATGCTATTGTGAATAATCATTTCTGGTTAATCTCTCCTTGCGGCACTAAATCTGCAGTTCTCTTTTCTGCATCTTACTGATTTGCTACAAATCCCATCTTTCAGTAATTAGAGTAGTTCTGCTTTCTGATCATAATTTGTATTGCTCTCGTTGAGACATTTGTCTCTTGCGTTTGCTCTCTTCATAACATTGTTAGTATAATGTTTTCTTATGAGTTTGAGAATTCTGAAGTACAATATTGTCAGGTACTATCAGATGACCAAAAAAGAGCTTTGTATGATCGATATGGTGAAGCTGGGGTGAAAAGTACAGTAGGCGGAGGTGGTGGTTATACGGTATTATCTATTTTTTTTTTCTTAATCCTCCCTAAGTTTATCATATGTTTGTAGAAGGAAAAAGCACCCTATGTTTTTACGCTACAGGTGACACTGATGAATATAGTCCACATTGTTTTACATTTTTCATAGTGAATGATGTGATCATAACATACAATGAAATATAAATTAGTCCCTTACTTGTTAAACTCCTCAGGTGACTTCTTTCTTAAAAGTCTCTTCCCAAGAAGATGCACTCATCTAGCAAGCTTGCAAAAACTAATCAACATACCCCAATAATAGAATTTTTAAAGCTACTTACTAATTTAAAATGATAATTTTTTCATATGATCACATAAGTTTATGCTGTGTTGATGATAATGTGTCTTTTACATAGGCATCCAATCCTTTTGATCTATTTGAGGCATTCTTTGGGCCTAGTATGGGCGGGTTCTCTGGGATGGAGGGATCTGCATTTGGATCATCACGTCGTTCTACGGTTTCCAAAGGTGAAGATCTCCGGTGAGTTATTTTGAGTTGATTTTCCATGTTACTTGCCAATTCGTCATTCATTGTAATTGTCTTTTAATACTCTATTTATCGTTGATGTTTCTGAAATAATGTAGTTTTGCCTGTAATACTTTCCAGTCCTATTTAAGAATTGTAGGCTGGTCTTGGGGCAGGTTGCATGATTTTCTTCAGTGAATGGCTGTTTTTCATTTGTTACATGATATATGTCATGAATATCAATTAGTTACAATTTATAATCAATTAGCAACTATTACACTCATCTAATTACCAAGAAATCAGAGAAAGACCCACACATCGATGAGAGTAGAACTGAAGAACTGTAATATCTTTGGCGTCCGCTTTTCCAATAGAGCTAGGCTTCATTGATAAACATAAAGGAGGACTTTTTTGACACTCCAAACTTTATTAGCCCGGAATTCTGTTTCCTCAAGTTGATGTTCTTTATTATATGCGATTTTTATAACATGCTCCCAGCATTTATCTCCATCAAAGTTGACTCATTATTCAAGATGCATTTCAGTTATGACATGACTTTAGAATTTTCGGCCGCCATATTTGGGGCAGAGAAAGAGTTCGAGCTGTCCCATCTTGAAACATGTGATGTTTGTGCTGGTACCGGAGCAAAAGTAGGCTCCAAAATGAGGATATGCTCGACGTGTGGCGGCAGAGGTCAAGTCATGAGAACTGAGCAAACACCTTTTGGCATGTTTTCACAGGTGACCATCTGTATATAGAGCATTGATTTCTTGCTTCAATGGTTATGACTTTTATGATATGAGTATTATTTGATATTATGCTGCATCTTTCTTGACAAAGACGAATGTCTACACATAGCGGAAAAGAAAATAAATTATTATGACGGTCGTGGCCATTCGGTATAAGTAGCGATAGTAACTTCAAAGTTAGAATTTTCTTGTTAGGCTTTGTAGAAGCCTGTGGACGGTCTAAAGCTAGTTTTGCTATTTGTTCTTTGGTGATTAATTTGATTATCCTCATTATGAAACATGCAAGGAAAATTCTAGCCTGGACCGGGTACGACCCAACTGAATCTGTTCACATGGAGAGTGAATTACACTTGCCTTGCGATTGGTGTTCGTTCCAAGGAGAGGACTAATTACAATCCAAGTGTAATTACACTTCCCACATGATTAGTTGGGTTCGGTGGGAGCAGGTCTGAACTAGAATTTTCAGAATAAAACTATAAACAGTTGGTGCTATATATTGATGTGGGATGAACACGGGTTTGTCGGAAAAGCATGTATGAACCTATATTTTTAGTCTTTACTAAAGTATAAGATTGATACAATGACTAGTGATGTACAATTTATACTAATGTTTAGATATCGTATTACAAGTTATATTGCTTGCTTTACAAAAGCAAAATTAGAGCTCTTCATTTTCACTTCTCTGCAATCAGATGCTTAAATTTCTTTTAGTGTTCTGAGTTGGGTGGATGACTTTGGTTGATCTAGATCATTGTATTTTTGGAACAAATCAGGTTTCTATATGCCCAAATTGTGGCGGAGATGGTGAAATGATATCTGAATCGTGTCGTAAATGCTCTGGTGCGGGGCGGATACGGGTTAGGAAAGATATCAAAGTTAAAATTCCTCCTGGAGTCAGCAAGGGAAGTATTCTTCGAGTTGCTGGAGAGGGTGATGCAGGGCCCAAGGGGTACGCTCCTCATTGAATTTCTTCATGCATTTCTATTGATTTTGTCTTCTACATAATGCTATTAATGATACTCCATTCATCCCCGAAAGGATGTCCACTATTCTATTCTTATATGTCCCACAATGTTTGTCCCTTGCTGTAACAATGAGTATTTAGTATTATTTGACTATATTATCGTTCATTTTAATTGAGCAAGATTGAATTTATTCATTTTATCTATATAACAATAATCATATTTATAAAACGAGAGTTTTATACGTGGACAATAGGCAATACTTATAAATTAAAGCAAATTCAAGAAATGTTCTGAAAGGTAAGTTTATTTACTCTCTCTTGTTTTATAGAAAGTATTTTTGGAAGAGAATGACATAAAGTTGACTTTTGTTAATTCCTTAAAAAATTCAAACGGGACATCCTTTTCGGACGGAGGAGTGTCTTCTTGACGTGATTCCCTATACATAAATATCCTTTTTCTGCTGCATAATCATCAATTATTTGCTTGATCTTTTATTTACTAGGTTAGAATTTCTATCTTTGATATGGGAGAGGTACATAGTGAAACGTTTTTAACATTCTAACGAGGCTTCTCTCCTTTATACAGGGCCTCTCCTGGAGATCTTTACGTCTATCTTGATATTGAAGAGATACCGGAGATACAAAGGGATGGAATAAATCTCTTGTCTACAATTTCAATAAGCTACCTGGACGCTATACTGGGGACTGTCACTAAGGTACGTCTGCTCTTGGCTCGCTTTTCAAATATATATATATATATATATATATATATTGTATCCCGTTTTTCGGAATATATCACATTTTTCTAATTCAGTTTCTTATTTACCCTTGGTTCCAATCTACCAAACTCATATTCGGTCAGTTAAAAATCCATGAACCACTTAAGAGATCGTCTATGCCCATCATTATAAATCATGTTGTATGATTGTTCCAAAAGAAATTTAGAATACTACCGTTGACATTTTGACAGCATTTATATTCATGCGCAAGTCACAGACTTAACATTTGTTAAGAATATAGTGAGAGGTGATATAATTTTTACGATTTGTATATATAGTAACCCTCTTTTTCTCTTTTGTAGGTTTAATATGCTAAACAATCAACATGTTTTTATTAATTTAATCATCTTGCTATCCGTGTGAGTTCCTACATGTAACGGTGGTGTAAAAGTCGTATGTCAAGTAGAAAAGAGTTGGATTTATTCATTCTTTTTCTTAGTTTGACCCAAAAATTGAAAGGATGAACAAAATAAAACATACTAATTTGAGTCTATAGGACCATTATTGATAGCAAGACCATGGTTACCAAATAAATCAACATCAAAATGTGAGGGTTATGCCACGTTAGCAATATGGTTGTCATTTTAGTTAACAGTAGTGTATCTTGCACTGGATCCACATGTTTTTTGACGTGAAATGGTCTGAGTTTCTGATGAAATTTCTTATGTATGCAAATTATGTGAAACATTTTCATACTTGAAATGATTCATTTAGTTGGCTTTACGAACAAACTCAATCGAGGCAAATTAGGTTCAAACTATGAAGTATTTGTGTCATTTGTAACTGTTGATGTCAAAATGACAACACATTGATCTCCCGGTACATGGAACAGGTTAAGACAGTTGAAGGAATGACCGAACTGCAGATTCCTCCGGGTACTCAACCTGGAGACGTGCTTGTCTTGGCAAGAAAAGGTGCACCTAAACTGAATAGGCCATCAATACGGGGCGACCATTTATTCACTGTTAAAGTCAGCATACCAAAGCGTATCAGGTAAGTCGAAACCTTTCCTCACGTTCACCCAACATTATCTGCCTTTAATTTAAGGGATAATTACATGTATACCCCTTCATTTATTGGGTATTACCACGAGCCCGCTGGGGTTTTGCAAATTACCTGGACACCCACTGTCAGATCATGACAAGTCAGAAAACATGAGCGAGATTGTAATATGTTTTTACTGGCAGGGGGTGAATTTGTAATATGGGTTTACTGGGAAGTTATGGTAATTTAGTTTTCTCAAACCTTGGGGTGTTTTTCGTAATTAAGGTCACAAGCATGAAGGTGTCTACATAATTTACCCTTAATTTAAACTTGCTATAATTATTGTAAAAAAAAGTTGAAGGTTTGTTTCTCTCTATTACATTTGTTATATTTAATACCACAAAGCCTCCCTTTTTTTTTTTAGGTGAAAAGTAATTACTTTATAAGCCAACGAAGCACAGCTCAGTTAACTCAGTACAAAGACACTAAAAGGGGAGAATAACTACACTCCCTATTCTAGGCCCAGAAGGTATATCAAGACTTACAAAAAATCTAAGGCTATCAAAACACAAAACTTCTATTCTAAAATATTATCAACATACTGTCTATCTCGTGGTGACAATCACCTCTTCTTACTATCTTCAATACGCATTTTCATCTCTATCTTCAATTGATTGAGAACAACTTTAACAGGTCTCTCCACTGGACTAAATATCCTTTTGTTTCCCTCTTCCCACACCTTATACAGCACACCAGACATCCCTGCGCTGATGATTCTTTGCCTGAATTTCCAGCTCCTAAAGGCATATTTTATCCGACCACTTCATGTACTAAATTGTTGTGGCCAGTTTCCTACCTGTAACCACTGCATAACTTCCTGGAGCAGTTGTCCTGCCCAAACACATCCAAATAACAGATGCTTGAGTTCTCAATTCCAGCACCACATAACACGCAGTTCCAATCATCAATATTAAAAACCTTACTCAACCTCTCCTTAGTTAGAAGTCTTTTATGCATAACTATCCAAGTGATAAAAGAATGTGTAGGTATACTGAATTTGTTCCACACAACATTAGCATACCTGACATTAGTTTGCTCTCCTTTTAGCCAATCATATTCACTCTGTATTGTGTGTACCCCATTTTGAGCAGGTTTTCAGCCAATCATATCCCAACTATAATCTTGTGGTGGCCTGTAACTCCAGAATTCTTGCTTCTTTAAGTATACACATGTTACCCACTTAACCCACAATGTATCATTCTTTTGACTTAGGGCCCAGATTTGTTTTCCAACAGCAGCAGTATTCCAGATTTTACTGCTTTTAATGTTAAGACCTCCCTGCTTTTTCTTGTTACACACTTGATCCCATCCAATCAATGCTCCTTTTTGGTGATGATCCTTTTTGACCCGTAGAAACTCTCTACCTTTCCTTTCCACCATCTTCACTACTACTGATTGAGGCAATATATTAAGACATTGCACATGTAATGAGAACAAAACTGAATTTATGAGCTGGGTTCTCCGAGCATAAGATAGATTGTTTGTAGGCCGTGTAGCCAGTCTTGATTCTATTTTCTCGACCAAGTCTTGATGCTATTTTCTCGACCAATGAATAACAATCCAGTTTTGACCATTTCGTTGAAGACAGTGGCACTCCTAGGTTCTTGATGGGAAATTCCCCTTCATTGAATCCTGTCATATTTAGTATCTCTTGCTTCTGATCCTGTGATGCACCTCTTATGTATATAGTAGATCTACCCTGATTTGCCAAGAGACATGAGGTCTCAGAAAATCTCTTAAATGCATTCCAAAGTACTCGAACTGATTTGTTTGTAGCTTTGCAAAAAAGCATCATCTGCAAAGCAGATATTGGTAAGCTCCAGTTGTTTTCAAGCTGGGTGGTATCTGAACTCATTATTAAGTGCAGCCAGTTTCGTACTTCTTGTCAGATATTCCATCACCATAACAAATAATAAGGGAGAGATTGGGTTACCTTGTCTCAACCCCCTCTGACCTTGAAAGAGGCCAAAGCTTTCTCCATTCAAAACCACTGAGAAGGCTTGCTGTTGTAACACATTGCATCACCCAACCACAAAACTTTTGAGGAAACCTCAATCCTTCCAAGACTTCCTTAAAAAAAAATTCCCATTCTAGCTTTCCTTATGTCTATTTTCATTAGACATCTAGGAGAAACGTTTTTTCCTATTATACAATCTAATCAATTCTTGGCTTATCAACACAAAGCCTCCTTCATTTGCATACTTTGTATGTAAAAATCATTATATCTTGGTTAATCCAAACGTTCTTTTGGAATGACCAAGACCAAGGAGATAGACCGATACAAAATTGCAAATACGTTGGATAAGTAATCGAACCCAAGCGATTTTGATATAAAAATCATTTGGACTATTTTGGAAAAACTTACAAAATCTCTTAAAAGGATTAAGAAGTAAACACGGTTTGTAATTTGAATGTATCTTAGTATTTGTATGTCTTAAGCCATCTCATAACATGATTGCCCTAAAGTATATGTGGCTTTATTCTATTATAGTATATTACGCGTCTGTTTGTACCTCCGTGAACCGAAGCCTAAACTTATTTTTATTCGAGCAATTTTAAATTTAAACTTGTCCCTTATGACTTCACTAGCTAACAGAGGTGATATTAAGAGGAATTTATTAGTCAGTAATGCGGATTAACAAATCGGCCTATAAAACATAACCCGAACATAAATCGACATCTATAATATCCCAACGGAGTATAATTCTTCATCATGTTTCTAATTGTATCACAAAATTTTTTTTAGGCTTAAGATACTGTAATTTTATTTTCAGTGTAAAGGAACGGGAACTACTCGAGGAGCTTGCTTCTCTTGGTAGTGCCCCTGCAAATCGCACGAAAACTCGCCCGAAGGTTCATCAAAAACCCGGTGAGTTTCTTTTTTTTAAGATTGTAAAATAGATTATGAATCTCTCAATCTTGATCTCTATGTTGCATGATTTAATTATTTCTTAGACTATGTTTTTGGTATTGAAATTGCAGATGAAAGTACAGAGAGTGAAGAAAGTTCCGTCGTAGAAAATGAAAACGAATCAGAAGATCAAACTGACTTATGGAAGACGTTGAAAGATTTTGCTGGGTAAATTTTTCAATATTGCACATGATCATGTCAGCATTTTACTTTTTGATAACATCGTATTCTCATCCAAAGATGAAATATTCCATTTTCCCCTCATCCTTTTCTTGCCCAAAAACACTAGGTTGATCACGTTTTCTCTCAGATTGGATCATTTATATGCAATTAAAGTATATAAAATATAGATTTTATACACTTGGCGGACGGAATACGGGATGGTATATTGATTTGGAATAGAACATCTGAAGTTATTTTTTCTTGCGTTCCTATGATTTTGCGTTTAATAAAATTTTTGTGGTTTCAGGTCTGTTGCAAATGGAGCTTTGAAATGGTTCAAAGATAACATCTAGTAATTCTTTGGTTTTTTACGCCCCCTTTTTTTGACGGCTGTAAATTGTAGCATCATGCTTTTACCATAGAGTGACTTCATTTCTATTCTTTTTGTATCCACATGAATTAGTAGAGTGCTAATATTTGGGAAATCTTGGATAACGTCAAATACCATACTGGTTCCTCAAGTTCAAATTCACGCGAGTAAACACTGAATTCGAGCAGAATTTATTTTAGGGATAATTACACTCACACCCCTCAATGATGCGGTAATTACACAAATTTTCCCTCACTAATTGATAATTATAAATACACCCCTCTCATGTTAAAATTTTTTTACAATTGCACCTCCTGTGTGTATCAATTTTTACAATTGCCCCCTCTATAAATTTTACAAATAGACCCCTTGAAGGGGTGTGTTTGTAATTATTAATTAGTGAGAGGAGGTTTATATAATTATCCCATCATTGAGGAGGTGTGAGTGTAACTATCCTTTTATTATATATGGATGACTGTATAGTGAATTGGAGTAATAATCCATTGATAATCTACACCACGTTGCTTAAGTAAAAAGTAATAATATTAAAATCCAATAATCTAATCACAATTTACAAATGAGATATTGCTTTTAAATTTCGGGATGGCCACCGAGCTAGCTCACGAGGCTCGATTGGAGATTGACTATAGCTTATTTTTCTTTTAGCTCGAGTTGAACTTTTTAAGGAGCCAATTCACCAAGTTCACTAGTGGATTATCATTCTTAATTTTTAATAATACTAATCATTTATTTTTTAATAAAACTAATCATTATTTTTTAAGTATTATATCACTTATTAAGATAAAGTGATAAACTTGTTCATATCATATTTTTAATATATAACATGTACACACTTATTTATGAGTATAATTTTTTTTTTACGTCAATTAGTGATAATTGACGTAATACTACTATGTGTAGAAGACTACTATGTAAATAAGTCATGCATACATAGTTCAAGATACCACTATGTGAATAAGACGTTCACAATATATATTAATTAATAAAATACCACAATATTTAGTTATATACTTTTACAAAAATACAATCAAAATTAAAGAGCACAAAATAACAAGAATGTTTTCTAATATCTATTAATGCAATTAAGTTATGGAACAAAAAAAGGAGAGTAGATTTATTAAACTTTTTGTAAAGAAATAATAAATAATAAATAATAAATTAGTTATATAATTTTTTTTAAAAAAATTAATTATATAAATTTAAAACTTACTCTATATTCTCTCTATATTATAACAATCATATTTTTTTATCTATTTAATTTATAATTAATTCAAGGGTTGTGTATTTAATAAAGTTATCCTTAAATAAAATTTCAGATCAAATTAATTAAAATTTAATCATGGAGGGGCAAAGTGCTAGATAGATTGTATTAGATGGGTTTTAAATGGTTTTATCATTTTAAATCAAGGACATTTTTATCTATCAATGTGTCTAGGGGTGTATTTGATGTATTTTAATATAGTAGAAGGGGGGTATTTGAAGGTTTTAGGGTAGATGTGGCATCTGATGGGGGTGTTTATAGTAGATAAGGCATGATGAATTTTGCCCCTTTTTTTTTTTTTTGTATTTCTTAATTTTTACTAATTTCTAACTACTTATATTAAGTTTATATGTAGAATTTATGTTTACATAATATTGAGAATTTTTTTTAATTATAAGATAAATAATATATCTATAATCCTTAATTAAATAATTAAGCACACTTATAAATAAAGGAGTCCATATCCCATAGGCCGCCATTCAATAATAAGAAGTCCATTAGGGTTTAAGAGCCCATCTTCGTCGTCGTCCTCCTCCTCTCTCCCTCCATTAATTTTTCTTCAAAATAAAACTGCACCTGAATCCGTAAAACCCTAAAACCCTGGGTTTTCCGACGCTGAGAATCTTGTGCCGCCGATAATGTGAGTGCTTCGGAGCCTTTTCTTTTCTTAACGTGAATTTCGCTTATATTGTTTCAAGTTCGATGGAGAGTGGTGATTTTACTTGTTCATGTCGGTGTTTTTGTGAATTTATTCTTTTTTATGGTTTTAACTTTGCTTCCTGATATTAATGGGGGAAATTAAGGGTTTTTTTTTTCCAGTTTTTGTTGCTAAAAGACGATGTTCGGAGGGTTTAATGTTGTATAAAGGTTTTACGTTCTATTGAAAATTTATCGGGCCTTTCAGGAAAATTTGGTGGTTTATACAGTTTAGGTTTTACCTCTTTCAGCAAACTGCACACAGCGAGTGTATGAGTATCTATTGTGTGTATACATTGAAGTGCTTATATTTGTAGTATTGAGTAAGCAAATCGACCATGCTCTTATTTTATTCAGGACACACGCTTTTCTCTGAGTAAAATTTGTTGAATTGGACTAATTTTGTCATTTTGTGTGCCCTGGCATAATATATGTTTTGAGAGAGATGAAATGTCACCATATGATTGGAGGTTGTATTGGAAAAGGACTCCATCTTTTCATCTTATTCCATCGTAGGTATTTTGTAGAATATTGAGTGTGAATCAAACCTGGCTGTGTTTGCACGAGATGCTGATGCCCTTATGTATATATGTTATTATATATATATTTGAAACCGTGGTGTATGTTGTGAATATATTTTATTCAGTAGTAAAATGTGAAATACGGTTAATGTTTATAAAGCAAAGGAGTTCTAAGTAGTAGAGCTTTCTTTGTAGTTGAGATTTTGCATGTGGCTTCAATTTTTGTAGAGTTCAGAAAAGTTATTGACTGATGATGACGCCCTCCATTTTTATGTTTCTTTCTTCGTATGTGGGTTTCCACAGTAAGCAAGGAAAGGGGGGGGGGGGTGTTCCTCTTAAATCTATTCCTTTATTTTGGTTTTGGGCATTCTCTAAGCATGAAGAATGTGGATTTGTACACTTAGTCCTGAAAAGCGAGGAGGCTACCTCCTTATTGAGAGTATTTTGCATCATAGTTTAATTGGTATTTTCTTAATTTGAAGAGATGGTGGTTGGCTCATACACTGTTCTCGTGTTTGATCACAGGATGTATACAATGGATATACCTATTAATGAAAGTGATTTTCCCAATTCAAATGCCCAGTCCAATAAACGCAGGCGGAAGAAGTCCATGGTCTGGGAACACTTCACAATTGAAACGGTTGATGCTGATTGTATAAGGGCCTGTTGTAACCAGTGCAAAAAATCTTTTGCTTATATATCAGGCTCAAAACTAGCAGGCACCAGTCACCTAAAACGACATATTGTTTTGGGTATCTGCCCTGTTAGCCGGCATAGTCAGGGTAAAGACCAACTGAGTCCATATACACCTGTTTCGAGAACTAATCTTTCTGAAAATGGTACTAACTTACCAAGAAAGCGCGTTCGAGCTGCCAATAGAACAGCCAGCATTTATTTTGATGGTGATAATTGCAGCTATGAACTTTCAAAAATGATCATTCAGCATGAATATCCACTTCACATGGTTGAACACTCTAGATTTATTGATTTTACACGGGCTCTTCAGCCTCAGTTTAGTATTAATAGTGTCAACGAAATGCAAGAGCAAATAAAGGGTATTTACTTTAGAGAGAAGCAGAGGATTCTGGACCTTCTTAGTGGAATTTCGGGACGTATTAGCCTCACGGTGGACTTGTGGACTTCAAATCAAAGCTTGACTTATGTACTTCTAACCGGTCACTTTGTTGATTACAATTGGAAATTGCAGAGGCGAGTCTTCAGTTTTATCATGGTGCCGTTTCCTGATTCAGGTATGGCCTTTAATCATGCTATTGCTGCTTGCCTAACTGATTGGAGCTCCGAGGACACGCTATTTAGCGTCACTCTTGATCGTTCTTTTTCCAACGAAACTGCAAGAGAAAATATTAGAAATCTACTATCAATCAAGAACTCCCTTATTCTTAATGGCCAGCTGTTAATTAAGAGCTGCTATGCTCGTACTTTGAGAAGTCTTGCACAGGATGCCATAGGGTCAATGAGGGAAACAATTGATAAGGTACGGCACAGTGTTAAATATGTTAAAACTTCAGGCGCTCGTGAAGAAAGATTTATCAAATTGAAACAACAGCTTCAAGTGCCGAGCACAAAGAATTTAATGATCGATGATTCAACAAATTGGAATAGCACATATCAAATGTTGATTGCTTCTTCTGAACTTAAGGAAGTGTTTTCTTGTTTAGATACTTTTGATCCAGATTACAGGTCGACTCCGTCCATGGACGAATGGGGACAGGTGGAAACTCTATGTGGATGTTTGAAAACATTTTACGAGGCAGCAAATATACTAACTTCACCTATATACCCAACCACTAATGTATTCTTCCATGAAGTATGGAAAATTCATATCGAGTTAATTCATGCTTCAGCGAGCCATGATTTCTTTGTTAGAACCCTTACTAAACCATTGCAGGAAAGATTTACCAAATATTGGGAGGATTGTAACCTGGTTTTAGCAGTTGCTGTTGTACTGGACCCGAGATTCAAAATGAAGCTTGTGGAATTCAGCTTTTCCAGGATATATGGATCAGATTCTGACACTTGGGTCAAAATTGTTTATGAGGGTTTGCAAGAACTCTATCTCGAGTATGTTGTGCAATCCCTCCCCAACCCCACTTTTATAGATGAACAAAACGACCCTCTGGTAAAAACCGAGGTACCTCAAGAAGACGGATTATTTCTTTCTAATGGTGATGGTTTTCCGGAATTTGATGTATATCTCTCTGATATTGTGGGTGGATTACACATGAAATCCGAGTTAGATCAGTATTTTGAGGAATCCCTTTTGCCTCGGGTTCAAGATTTTGATGTTTTGGGTTGGTGGAAAGGAAACAAGTTGAAATATCCGGTTCTATCCAGATTGGCTTCTGATGTTTTGTCAATTCCACTTTCAACCGTCCCACCTGATTCCGTGTTTGATACGAGAGATAGAAAGATTGATAGTTATCGTAGTTCGTTTAGACCAACAACTCTTCAGGCCGTTATCTGTGCAAAAGATTGGCTTCAGTACGAGTCTTCAGAAGTTTCATTTGCTATTCCACCTAAGGTATCTAGTGCAATTGTGAAAACAGAATCATAATGTGTGCCTGCACATCCATTTTTGTAGATGTTTATTTTTTAATTTCTATAGGCTAATATGAGGTTATTATTCTTTTGTTCATTACAATATGTAATAAGAACGTTTTATTTTCCCTTGTTTTAGGGTTTTTGAGTGGTGTTGCATATTTTAAAAGGTTTTATTTTGCTATTTCTCTTCCCTTTTGCAATTGTAATAGGATATGATTGGCATTTGTTGCAAGAGTTCAACTGGTTTAATTTATTACTTCATATAAAAGGAATATCAACTCAAAGTGTTCGTGGCTCTGTATACTAAAACGTTAGTTCACCCTCTCCTATAGAGAAGTGATCGCAAGTAGGAAATTATTAGAATTGAGAAAGAAAAATAAAATAAAATCATAAGTAGGTAATGTTTGTAGAAGTGAAAAGTGAAAACCAATTGAAGGGGAATGTTTGCAAAAACAATAATAATTAAGAACGATTAATATGTTTAGAATAATTTTATTTTAGCAATAAAAATATCATAATCAGTTTCGAGCACGCATAGCAATTTAGAAATAATGGGTTATTGTCATTTAAATTTAGATAATTAGGAGCATAAGTCATATTGATAAGCACTCTCAAGCGTCAAGCTATAATTTAGAGGTTATGTATTATTATCACTTAAATTTATAAGATTCGAAACACAAGTCAGATTTTCAAATACTCTCAAACAACTTATTTTTAGCTATAAATTAACGAGCGCTTCAAATTAAAGTTTGTAAACACTCCTATTATGATGATTCTTGGATTATTTTTTATTTTATGAACACAATCACACAGTTTTTGTGATTCCTTGAATTAAATTTGAAACAATTTGAAACAATGATACTAAATTAGAATTATAAATTGATAGTGTTATAACTTATAACTCAATATTCCTCCATTTTCAAATACTTAAGTCTAATTCGACCAAATGTGAAATTTTAAATAAGAGTTGAGAAAATATAAAAGTTTGTATATGTTTCCCTTCAACGATTTATAAATTTGTGAATGGTTAAAATTCCAAAATTGAATTTCATGATAATTATTAATTTCTTCGAAAAAATTGTTTTTGTCCCATAACTTTGCTTAAGTTCAATTTTGGTCCCATTCATTACGAATTTTTCACATTTAGTCTCAACCGAATTTTTCGTCCAAAATTCAACAATTAACTACGTTAGTCAACCTTTTGACCAAATTTTTCAGGGAGATTTTGTGCTTGCAGTGGCACATGATGATGCTGAATAGAAATATCGTGATATTAAATATTATCCGTGTGTGAGTGTATTTATGTACGAATTCTCCACAAAAAGATCAGGCAAAAGGTTAACTAACGCATATGACCGATAAATTTTGGATGCAAACTTCAGTTGGATTAAATGTGAGACATTTTGAAAGCTATTGGGCTTAAAATTTATAACGAATGAGAACAAAATTGAACTTGAGCAAAGTTATATGACCGTTAAGTTTTTGATGCAAACTTTTGTTGGATAAAATGTGAGACATTTTGAAAATTATTGGGCTTAAATATAAAAAAATTGAATGAATGATATCAAAATTGAACTAGGAGACGAAAAAATGCAATTTTGTCCTAAAATCTCCAATGAAATGGCCCCCGCGGAATATAAAAGCGGAGATTCAGCATCAGTAGTTAGTGGTGGTCGTTAAAATTGAAACTCCCTCCACTAGCTCCTACCTCCACCACCACCACCGCCGCCGAAATGCCTTTCTCTCTCCTCTCTCCTCCGCCGCCTCTCATCTCCGCAGCCACTTCTTCTTCTACTTCTTATTCTTCTTTCTCTACATGTAGATTCTTCACAGCGAAAAGATTCATCCGCACAATTGCTAAGGCTTCCGAAGAAGACGATGACAAACCGGCTTTCAATCCGTTCGGCTTCGTCACCGATAATCCGTCGAGTCGAAGCGCCATTCAGCTCCCTGAGTCCCCGGCAGAGGACGGCAATGTTGGACAAATGCTCTATGTAATTCTCCCACATCACCGCCATTTTTGCTGCTTTTTTAAATTGCATCTTAATTGGATCAGTTTTTTGCCTCAGAAATACTTTCTATTGATGATTATTGATTTTTTTCTGCCTTTTTAATTTGGATATCTATATTTGATATGGTTGCTGTTTGATTTTTTTATTCTTTTTTTTTTTTAAATTTAAAATGAGTTGTGGAGCTTTGTATCTTTATGCGGACTGTAAATTAGCTACCTGTATATTTTTATATAGAAAATTGGTGCTGTCAGGCTGTATAATTTTTATTTCTGGAAATAGATTATCCAAATCGATTGGACAAAATTAAACACTCATAATTGTTGACACTTTATCTTTGGATACTAAACTAAACTACTCAGGATTTATCATGAATTTCAGGTAGTCAATATGCTTGGTATAAATATATTACCAAAATAAAAATAAAAATGCTTGGTATAAATACATTCCTTTAGGTTGTTATTTGGGTTGAAGGAATTGAGAGCTAAGCATTTCGAATTCATAATAACAAATTCCTTGCTCTTGTTTGGATAAAATTAAGTTACTATGGATTTCAAGTAATTTAGTATGAGTTATTTTCTCTATCATTATGATAGATTTGAAATTAACTGAATTTTCGAGTAACTTGAAATCCTTACCTGCAAATGCTTCACCTAAATCTGAAGCAATCCAAGCGCGAACAACATATCTATGAGATTGATATTGTTATGCTTGAATCAATTGCCTACACACTTCATTAGTTCAAAACTTTGTTATTGTGATTTCGCCAGGAGAACTAATATCGTTGTGTTCTGACTCAATATTTTATATAAGAGAATAGAAGACAAGGGAAAGGATTATGGCTCTGTCATTAAATCTGGAGGGTTTCGATGGTTTGTCAGAGAAACAGGTAAACAGTTGCATGAATATTTTTGTACATAAATTTATAGAAATTTTAACGTCTTTGATTTTTCAGGATCGCCTGAAAGCAGACGTGGAACCATTGTGTTTCTCCATGGAGCCCCAACACAGTCTTACAGCTATCGCGTCGTCATGTCTGAGGTCTCATTGATCATTTTAGAATTAATTTATTATTTGCGCTGATATCTTTTTTTTGGTATGGTTGACAGGTTGGTACATAGTGGTTCTATTGCTTGCAAAGTTTTCTTTTTCACTTCGGATGTTTTTCCATTTTTTTTGTTCTTGGTCAATATTCTTTTTTGTGCATGAGTAATTGTGCTATTTGAATATAGAGGTGAAGATTATTTGACAGAACTTTTGATTATGTTCATTGAATATTTCTGCTATGAAACGAATTAGCAGATGTTAACCTGTCTCATCTGATAATTAAATGCAACTTAAAATGTAGTTTTTTAACCAACTGAATTATTGGTTAAAAAAGTCTTGTTCTCTTTGTTGATTTCTGAAGCTTTCTTTGTTTCCTAGATGGCCGACTACGGGTTCCATTGTTTTGCACCTGACTGGATAGGTTTTGGCTTTAGTGACAAGCCACAGGCTGGATACGGATTTGACTACACGGGTTTGTAGCTTTTGATTATTCGTTTCAATCTCTTATCATCACAAAGAGTTGAATTTCGATTGGCCTACACGGGTTTGTGGCCTTTGAGTATTTATTGCTGGACTTATGAATTTCAAAACTTCATTGACAGAGAAAGAGTTCCATGAAGTATTTGACAAATTACTGGACACTCTCGGGATTACTTCTCCTTTTTTCCTTGTAGTTCAGGTTAGAATTTTTCACTGATTTAAGATGACTAAATGAGAGTCCATATCCTGATGAGAATATGAATCTAGTTCTAAACATTTTCTTTGCTTTCTCAAAATAAAAGTGTTTAGCACCTAAGCTCTTGCTATGATCTCATGCTTGTTTCTTTTTTTATGAAGGGGTTTCTTGTGGGTTCATACGGATTGACTTGGGCTCTGAAAAATCAAAGCAAAATCTCAAAACTTGTAATTCTAAACACCCCATTAACAGTGTCGTCTCCACTTCCTGGACTATTTCAACAACTCAGGTTTTATTTCGGGACCAATAAGTAATACGTCTATTTCTTATTTGTGTGACCTTATCATTCTTGTGGTCCACAATCATATTGGTAGTGTTTTCTTGTTAGTGATAATAGATGTTCTATGCCTCTGCTGATGACCAGGATTCCATTGTTTGGTGAATTTACTTGCCAGAATGCTGTTATGGCTGAGCGTTTTATTGAAGCAGGTAGCGCGTACGTATCAAGAAATTTGTCATCTACTTTAAGGAACCTTTTCCCTCATTTAGAGTATATGTTCTTGATTTGAAATTTTATTTTTTTATGTTTTTCTTTTTGTTAATCATATGCAGAAACCTTGAATTGTACTAGATGATGAGCAGCCTTACTAAAACAAAAAAAATGGAGAAACTTCCATTATTACAAGATCAGCATTAAGTGACATGTATTGACTTCAAGTAGCTTATTACTTTCATGTTGGGAAAGGGGGTAAACTTTAGGAGCCATGACGATAATTATGAAAAATATCCCAATTCCTTGGTGGCAGAATAAGTGTTTTGTTGAGCTGGCCAAGCACCTCAAAGAGTTCCGTCTTCCACCCAGTAATTGATAGTCACAATTTCAGTTTTTTCTGAAAAAATATCATAAATTACCACTTGTTAGGAGTCCATCTAGATTCTAGAGTAAGGGACTGCTTAAGTAAGTCAAAAAGTACCTGGAAATAGACAAAAACCTTATGATATCTATGTATTGGCCGACACTTTGAGCCGTGATTATCAAAGTTATTTCAAGGACAAGTGTCATTTCAACTACTTTAAAAAGTAAAACTCTTACGATAATTATTAAGTATAAAGAGTGCAGAGTATCTTATGCTGGAGGAATGGATTTGATCACTTAGCTTTAAAACCCCAGTACGTTGACATATGAATGCATCTCTAGCTGCCTCTTCACTTTTGTTGAACACCAAGATCACACAAATTAGCACAATATAGACCAGAAGAGAGAGCATGTTATACTATGATTAGAATCTGCATAAAATCAGAAACTAGGCCGTGGATAAGACCTAGAAAAGAGAGCATGAAAATATGACCTGCCAAAGGCCGGGGATAAAATTCTGAGGAAAACAAGAAATGAAAATAAGATCACACAAATTTCTTTTCTTTCTTCTGTTGTAAATGAATCTGATATGATACTGGAGCTGCTAAAATTTTATTTTGGATTTTTTAAGTTTATTTTGGGTATTTATAGTTTGAGTAAAGGGCCTCTACTTTTCGATTCTTGGTACATTAGATGTATAGTGGTGTTTCAACTTTATTTTCCTTTTGTCTCCTCTTTGTTTCCATTGTTCCATTATGTGAAATTTTTCTGAATGCATTGATTCAAAGACAAGTTACAGAATGATAATGAATGAACAAATGGCCATTTAATACATAGGGTGTAAATGAACTGAGTCGAGCGGAAAGAGATGTTGTTCATGTTTTGAGATTGAAATTCTGTTTGACCTGAACAATTCGATCAAACCATCACTTATTCGATGTAAATTTAATGAACTTGAAACAATTCTGGTGGGGCATGGCTATGAGAAATTTTTTCCACCTCTTTTCTAGGATTCGACAGATCACATTATTAGATTACCCAACGTTATTACTAAAACTGATCTAATAAACGTGAAACAATTTTCTCATTTTGCATATACGTTTATTTAATGTGGTTCTTTGATAAAAGAAAATGATTTCCATGGCAGCTATGTCTTGAAGCTGGAAAAGGCAGATGTATATCGGTTACCGTATTTGTCCAGCAGCGGGCCTGGATTTGGTACATTTTACTGTCAAATCTTCTAATTACACTTGATTTTTCTGCAGATAATAATTATCATCATTTTTTGTGCTATCAAGATTCTATTTTTCAGTACTTATTATCAAAAGATACATAATCCATGCAACAGGCCCTGCTTTTACATGTAAATCACAAGTTTTTTGCTGCAACCATGTTAATAAGCACGTTAATCTGTACCATTTCTTTTTATGCACTAATAAATATATAGGATTAACTCTATCTTTTCTTCTGTTTCAGCTCTGCTTGAGGCTGCAAAAAGAGCTAACTTCAAGGATATTGCAAAACAAATATCAGCTGGTTTTGCATCTGGAAGGTACATTACTATCTGTAAATTATATAAACACGAGATGAGCTTTATTATACATATTTATGTTGACTATGGAGCATATACTTGTGGTAAACTGTGGTTTAATTTGGATTAAACACAAAGGATATTTGAGAAAAAACTCAAATTAGGAACTTGATTCAATGGAGTTGGGATTTTTCTGTTTCTCCATCTTATATTCGAAAAAAGCATTAAATATTTCACAACGCTTGTACAAGAAACTAACGAGCAGAGCCTAATTCAACAGAAAGAGGGCATTTAGTTAAACTTCAAACAACAATTGATAAGTGGACACACGAGGATGTTACTACTCCATTTGGTACAAAGATTTTAGTGAGGAAAAGAAAAGAAAACGTTAGAGAAAACAATTTTAGTTTAATTGCGAGTAAAAAATATAATGTAACAGCAGAAAATCCATTTTCCTTGCAAAAATGTGAAAAAAACTAGAGAAAAGTATGAGGAAATGATTATATACTCCTGTCTCAAGTTCCAACACAATGTCACCCCTTCCTTCTCATTGTTTTTCCTAGACAACCAAACAGACTTAGGATTTTGTATTTCTTCGATTTTGTTTTCTTTTTTCTTTTCTCATTAAAGTCCGTGAACCAAGCAAAGCGTAATTCTTTTGTTTTGCAGATGAATGTTAAATGGATTACATAATTCTTCCTTCTGATATGCTAATTTCACTCTTAATATCATTATGCTCGATATCTTTAAAAAAATATATATATTTAGATATTCATTTTTTATATAATGTCGGGATCTTGATCAATCAGTCGATATAGTTAACAGTGTTTGAGGTCATTCTTAGAGGCTCTCAAGACTCTGAGTTCCGAAATCATCACAACTATACTTGTGGTGGGATCGACGTGGATCTATATACACAGATAGTTGTAATTATATTGAGACTTGAAATCGTAACAACTCACAAGAATTATTCAAATAGTTGGGTCTTGTCCTTATTTCCTTTATTTCTTGAGTAAAAATATACAAATTTTTCTTGTTTATATATTGAGTAAAATAATCTTTTTCCTTCAAGCTGGGATAAGCCAATATTAGTTGCATGGGGAATATCAGACAAGTATCTCCCTCAGTCTGTGGCTGAAGAATTTCAGAAAGGGAATCCTGATGTGATTGAGCTTAAGCTGATTGAAGGTGCTGGCCATATGCCACAGGAGGATTGGTAATAAATTCACGACAATTCTATCCTAAACCAAGTCTAATACTCCAGAAGAGTATTTTTCGTATCTATTTTTATCTCTTTCACACAAGTATGTGTGAGGGACCACATGCAATACATCTTAATGTCTGGAAGATAGACATTAGGAGTGTTGCACCCCACAAATTTTTTGAATAAATCACTTCTTTTTGTTCATATGTACAAATAATATTGCCTTTGTCTAGATTTTATCGTCATAATTATTATATATGTACAGGCCAGAGAAAGTAATTGAAGCCTTGAGGAGATTTTTGTGATGCAAAAAGAAAAAAACACATCTTCCACACAAATCAACTCAATTGCTGAGGACATCATCATTTGAAGGTAAGTTATTCATTCCTATACAAATGTATACTAAAAAAATGAGAATGGAACTTGGTTCCACTTGTTGTATCCTAAAATAGGTGATATCGTGAAACGGTATATGTTATCATATTTCTGGGTTGAAGTTTTTGGCGTATACCTGTATATTATGTATTGATTTTTTCTTTCTTTTATTGAGTTAAGTTCTTGTATATTATGGCTAATTACAGACCCCTCTTACTTTTAAATTATATCTACCATCCTAACTGTTGGTCCCAAGTGGCATACGAAAGGGTCTAGAAGGGGGGGGGTTGAATAGACCCTTAAGTCTTTTTCGACTTAAAAAGGATTTCGTATTAAACGTATTTGGACGCTTGAAATGATAGGCGCTTGAAGAGTGTGACGCTTCACCTTAGCGTTCACATAAGATATTTGAGACTTTGTGAAGCGTCTAATGAAGACTGTTTTATAAAGTTAACTTAGACTTCAGGAATTGAATACTTTGACCTTGTAGGTTAAGCGTTCAGTTCTTTTAATCAGGGTTAGCACAGCGGAATGATTTTGGAGTCTTCTCTTTGAAAGTTTTAGCGTCACAAGATGTTTCTTAGGTGCTTAGCTTTTGATTGTGTTTTACTTATGCAATGATATGATAGATGAATGAAATGACTGAAAAGTAAATAACACAATATTTGTAAGGTTCGTTGGGTGGTGTAATCCCAACTACGTCCTTCTTCTCCTTTGCACTTGGAGGCAATCCACTAAAATGATTCTCAAAGAATCACACAGAATCTTCTACAAATTAGGGAGAGATGGATGTCGATGACTTGAGCTCCTTGATCACACAGATTTCTGCTTCAAATCACTTCAACCCTCTTGCTTCTTTCACCCAGAAATGATGCAAGTATCCAACTTCGACTTCACACAGATCGCGAGGCTTGGATGGGATTTTCTAAAAGGTTTGTTTGATTTTGATGAAGTTCAAACAACTTGGTAATATCTCAGTAGGAATCTGGTTTCTTCAAAAAGAATGTTTGAGATATTTGTTGACTGTCTCAGGAATATAAGAAAAGCAATTTGGATGTTTCTTGAAGTTTCTGGCTTTTCTGAGAATTTAAGGAATGAGATTTTAATGCAACAGCAATTTGGCTTTGATAAAATTGTTGCCCCCTTTTTTTTTTTGTTTGTTGTTGAAGTCCTATTTATAGGTATTCTTGGAGAAAGTGTCCGTTTGACACATGCACTGGCGCGTGTCTCTCACTTTCGCGAGTGAACAGCTTTTGTCCTTTTTCCTGAAAATCTGCTGCACGAAAGTTGGTGCTGCAGTCTGAGATAGTTGACAGTCCAATAGGGTGGCTTCTCCGTACGTCTGACATTGCTTATCATATTAAATGCTCTTATCAACATTTAATGCATTTGAAATTAATACCCGTTGGTATTTAATGCTTTGAGAATATTTGCATTAAACTCCTTCTGGACTTAGAAGTAAATTCAGGTGAAATCACTTCTGTCCCATAAGGTAACGCTTGATATAGCTGGCCAAAGTGGACGCTTGGAGACTGTATCTATCTTCTGAGATCAGGCGCTTGAGTCTTCGAACTTTACCACTGATAAACTCACTCAGAAATCATCAGACGCTCAGCCTAAGACTATTTTGCCTAACACTCTAAAGTAAGATAACAAAGCCTAATAAATCTATTACAAGTCTAACGCTTCAAAGCCTATACAAGTTTTCTACGAGAATAAACTTACAACTTTTTTGGGGTCTAACAAAAACTTAATTGTCATCATCAAAACTTCTAACATGAAATTCCTAACAATTTCCCCCTTTTTGATGATGGCAATACTTACTCTTTTATAGTTCAAGAGTTAGATAGCCAAAAGTAAAAGTTAGCTTTGATCAGTAAACGTTAGTTAAAGTTAGTTATGCTTCAACGAGATGTTTCAGCAAGAAAAAAAATGCATTTCATATTTATCGAGAATTACAAGCATTTTTACAGCTGAATATTTAAAGATATAAGAGACAAGAATATAGATAATGTAAAATTAGAAAGCTTTAATGACTTGGTCTAACTCTGTATCGCTTGGACATTTCAGCTCGGATAGCTTCAGTCAGATTGTCTTCCAAGATCATCATTACTTCATGATCTTTGTTGATGATAAGCTTGTTTTCTTCTTGTTGTCTCTTTTTGAATACTTTAAAGTGATTATCCCAGTCAGTTGGGTCGATACCAATGTACCTTAGGCAGATTCGAAAAGCTTGGCTAAAATCAGTCATCTTCCTTTCTTCAGCTAAGATCTGTGGATCCGTAGGTTCTGAAATGGATGTTCTCTGAAGAGGAATGTCAAACTGTTCAAGCAGTGCTCTTGTGGGAATTGGTAGGTTTGGATATAACGCTCTAGGAGGTTCCCTTAGTGTACTACTGGGCGCTCCGGATGAACTTTGTTTCAGAGCAGTTATCCAAGACGGGAGATTAAGCGCAGACTGAGAAGGAGGCATTTGACGCTTAGGAGACGGAGGATTTTCAACTTTTGAACTGGACGCTTTCCGCTTTTCTCCTTTCTTCTTCTCTTCCCCCTTATTGCCATCATCAGATTTTAAGAAGTGGTTTGTGAGTACACTTACCTGATGAGCAAACTGAGATAAGGAATCTGTGATGTCATCCAGACGCTTGTCGAAGCGTTCCTGCATAGCAAGAAGCTTAGCGCTGGTGGCGTCATTCACAGAGATCTCAAGGGTTGCAAGGCGCTTTTCAAGTTCTTCTTTCATGGCAAGTTGGGTTGCGTGGGCAGCATCCTGCATTTCTTGAAAGTCTTGTTTGCACTCACCAACTGCCGCTTGAGCTGAACTACGCATATGAGCAATCTGAGCGCTCATTACGTGAGTTTCAATCTTTGCCAGGTCTTCCTTAATCCAATGGAGAGATTCTTCATTCTGAGTAGCTTGAGCGCTAATTGTCTCCAAAACAGATTTAAGCAGGGGACCGAAGGCTTGACTCTCATCTGATTGAACCACTTGAGGAGCTGGTCGCTTGAACCGTGATGAGTGTTTGAGAGAGTCAAAAGGAACTTGATAGGCTGGATCAAAAACAGTACCTCGAATATCCAGGGAAGTATCTTCAGCACTATCAATGGTAGCATGTTCAGGAGCGTCAGGAATACTGGTATCTGCAGATTTGGACGCTTCAGATGTCTCAGCAGGCGCTTCCTCAAGCGTTGACTCAGGCTGGCGAAAGTCAGTGAATTGAAAGTTCCAGCTTGCTGAGTCGGCATAAGAGGTGGATGTAGAATCCAAGAGTTCAATGAGTCTGGTCCTGGACATACAAGTACCGGAGATAAATGTGCGAAGAGGACTATCAATGGCCCTGATGTACATTGGACCAATGATATCCAGCACATGATCTGGGAAAACTTTGGACGGCGCTTGAGCGATGGAGAATAGTGAATCTGGGCAGTGAGTTCTGGAAAATCCAATCAAGCAATCTGAGGGAAGAGATGCAGGACGTCGATGTGTAGGCACACAGTCCGCATAGTACTCTTCAAGATACGGATAAATGGCTTGAGCGAGCTCTTGATTCCTTTCAAGCAGAGAAAGAACATACTCATAGTGATTGAGTACCTCACTGCGAATGGAAGGGAGCAGCGGATATCCTTTGAATGAATTGATCACTGAGCCGTTCCAAGATCTGAGATTGGCAGTGAAGATTTTATCAAAGAGAGATACGGGAGATAGAATCTTTACCATCAGATTGAAGTTTTCTTCACAGTGGCTTGAAGCAAGATTTAAGCACCGTTCACCAACTGTACCACTGGAGGACGCTTGAGCATTAAACCGAAGAGGGGTGAGGGATAATCTCTGAAGTTCTTGACGTAGACATTGTTCTATTTGATGTCTAATAATTGGGAGCTTGAGAACAGGTCCGAGTCTTTGTTGACGCTTCAGGAGGCAATACTTGGCGAATTGACGCTTCTTGTCATGCATGCCTATGCCGAAAAGATGGGGAGCTTGGACTAACTCTGGGAAGGTGTATTTATGTCCCATGTACGCTTCAACCCAATTTACTTCATTTATACAGAAGTCTGTCCCAGCAGTCACCATAGCACGAATACCTTCAAGATGAATATCTCTTATGGCTTCAAAGCGGTGCTTATCAGGCTGATAGTTGGCATTCCAGACGCTGTCAAAGTAAGCATCAGCTTCAGTCTGGAGCAGATCGGTTAACGATTCAAGGCGCTCACCAGCATGAATCTCTTTATTTTTCCATAGACAGAGAGGACGGGCCGATGCAAGATTTTCAGGGCTGTGAGCCGTCTGAGGGAAATGTGTGTAACCTTCTCTGTTCAAGACTGACTCTGAGGGATTGAGAAAGCTAGGACGGAGAGGATCATACACACGAACACTGTAATCCCTTAGCGCGAACCCAGTTGGTCTGCTGTGGCCATTGTCAAGATAGTAAGCCACATCCACGGCACATCTAGGAGGTCTGTCTAGAACGGTTGCTTTGATTGCGCTGTCAAAGTCAATCAGTCTTGCAGCGTCAGCTTCTGCAGCAATATATCTTTCTATATTATATCCTGCAGGAATGAAATCTTCGTCGAGCGCTGGGGGCATATAGTTAATTGAATGATCAATTGTCTTCAGCGGATCGAGTTGAAAGAAGTGACGAGGAGCTCTAACGTCTTCAGCAGCGTTCTGACCTTCTGAACGTGCCTCTGTTAAAGTAGCAGGTTCCTCAGGTTCAATTGCAGCTACTTCAGCGGCAACATCTTGAGCGATAGCTACAACTCCAGTCAGGTCAACATCCAACAGAACATCTGTGGACACTTCAGCAGCAGCTGGAACTATAGCTGAAAAACAAGAGCCATCCTCTATAAGAGCAGGATCTTCTACAAATGTAGGAATAGAAATGCTGTGGGAAGAAATAAACTTACCCTGAGAACTAAGCTCAACAGCAGTTTCTGGAGCGCTTGGCTCAACAGCAACATCTTGAGCGTTTGGCTCAACGACAACTTGAGCGCTTGGCTCAACGGCAACTTGAGCGCTTGGCTCAACGGCAACTTGAGCGCTTGGCTCAACAGCAACATCTTGAGCGCTTGGCTCAACGACGACTTGAGCGCTTGGCTCAACTGTCTCAGGCTCTTCAGGAGTAGCTTGACGCTTGCTAGTCCTGGAACGCTTAAAGATTTTCTTAATGTTGACTCCTTCAACTAGTTTAGCCGGAGGAGCGGGAGGATCAGCAGCTGGTTCTTCAAAGTCTATTTGCTTAATGATCCCTTCCAGCTTTCGTCTTTTGAGAGGCAACTTGTCCTCGGCATCCTCATCAGTTTCCTCATCAATCTTTTGAGAGGGGACGACAATTTTAACTTTGGGTTTTCTGGGGGCTCTCTTCTTCGTTGCTGCTGGACGCTTCACAGCTTCCTCTGGCACTGGTCTCTCAGCCTTTTGAGCAAGCAGTTGGCGTTCTTCCAGCCGCTCAGATAGGGGTCTAGCCGCACCACTGACTTTTGGAGGATTGAACATATTGGTCAGAATCCTTTTTCCCAACAACTTGGACTTATTCAACGGAAGTCCAGACGAGTACACACAATTCGATTTAAACAAGATGTCACTCAGGATGAGTCCATAAGGCTTATTTGAAACGCTTAGACTGTCCCGAAACCGTCCGAAGATGTACTCACTCCAGTTGATTTTGATGTTGAAGAGTATAGCAACCATCATCTGAAATTGAACAGGATTTACCTTATCAAAGGTTCCCACGCGGCATTCTATGATCTTGCTGCAGAAATCAGCCAATAACCGGTATTTGGACACCAGGTCTTTCTTCTCGAAGTACTGAGTGTAAGGAACATCGTCGTACGCACTCATGATTGCCCATGCTTCCTTAATTTGTTTCAACGTAACAGAATCCAGTGCCTCACCCTCATTAGGCAAATTGAAGTTCTTGGCAATGGTGGAAGCAGATAGGATGAATTCCTTTGGAGACTCCTTCTTGGAGAAGGGAATTTGACAAGAGATGGACTTCTTGTCCTCTGAAAGTGTAGCAGTCTTCCAGAAAGTTTCAACTTCAGTAGGAAACATATAAGAGTATTGGGTTAAGAAGGGTTTGAGCCCAGCTTGGACGACCATGTCCATTATGTCCGTCAGGTTGATCTGAGTTTGTTCATATAGAAATTTCCAGTCGACAACAAGACCTTCAGTTACCTAGTTCACTTCTCAAAGTGAGAAAACGTTGTTCATTGAGTGCTTTGGTGAAGATATCTGCCAGTTGTTTGTCAGTTCCAATGAAGTGCATGGAGATATCTTTCTTTTGAACGTGGTCACGAAGGAAATGGTATCTAATGTCAATGTGTTTGGTTCTTGAATGAAGAACAGGGTTTTGAGTCATGGCTAAAGCGCTTTGGTTATCACAATGAATGGGAGTTGGTCCTAAGATTGTTCCGTAATCTCTAAGTTGTTGCCTCATCCATAGAACTTGTGCACAACAACTTCCTGCAGCTACATACTCAGCTTCGGCTGTGGAGGTAGCTATGGATTGTTGTTTCTTGCTATGCCATGAAACTAACCTATCACCTAAGAATTGACAAGTACCACTAGTGCTTTTACGATCTATTTTGCAACCTGCAAAATCTGCATCTGAGTAACCGATTAGTTCAAAAGGAGAATCCCTGGGATACCATAAGCCCACATGTTGTGTGCCTTTTAGGTATTTAAGGATTTTCTTGGCAGCAGTCAAGTGTGACTCTTTAGGATCAGCTTGGAATCGTGCACACATACATACCGAAAACATAATATCAGGTCTACTGGCAGTGAGATAAAGAAGTGATCCTATGATACCTCTATAATTAGTGATATCAACTTTCTTTCCACTTTCATCTTTATCTAACTTAAGCGTTTGGCTCATTGGAATTTTTGAATATGATGCATTTTCCATACCAAATTTCTTAATCATATCTCGTGTATATTTAGCTTGGTTGATAAATATGCCATTAGGGAGTTGTTTAACTTGTAGTCCTAAGAAGAAGGTTAATTCACCCATCATGCTCATTTCAAATTGTTCTTGCATCATTTTCGAAAATTTCTCACACAGACGCTTATTAGTAGAACCAAATATAATGTCATCAACGTAAATTTGAACTAAGAGAATATCTTCATCATTGGTAATTTTAAATAACGTTGTGTCAACGCTGCCTTTTGAAAAACCTTTACCAATAAGAAAGATAGAGAGAGTGTCATACCATGCTCGAGGTGCTTGCTTAAGCCCATAAAGTGCTTTTTCTAGCTTGTAAACCATACCCTTACCATGATTGTTGATGAATCCTGGAGGTTGCTCCACATACACTTCTTCTTGGAGTTTACCATTCAGGAAGGCACTCTTTACGTCCATTTGAAATACTGTAAACTTGTTAAACGCTGCGTACGCTAGAAACATGCGGATTGCTTCAAGACGAGCAACAGGAGCGTAAGTCTCATCAAAGTCAATGCCCTCCTCTTGGCAGTATCCTTGAGCTACGAGTCTGGCCTTGTTTCTTACAACAATGCCGTCCTCATCCATCTTGTTTCTATATACCCATCTAGTTCCAATAACTCCTTGATGAGTTGGTCTTGGTACTAGCATCCAAACTTTATTTTGCTCAAACTGATTGAGCTCTTCTTGCATAGCTTCAATCCAACTTGGATCACTTAACGCTTCATCCACTTTCTTAGGTTCCATTTGAGATAGAAAGCTTGCGAACATAGCCTCATTAAATGTAGCGGCTCTAGTTCTAACTGGTGCTTCAATATCTCCAATGATTTGCTCAGGTGGATGGTCACGTAACCATAGTCTATCTGTTTGAAAGGGGTTTTGAGAATGAACAGGCGCTTGAGAATCATTCGCTTGACCATTCTCCTGCGTTGGCGCTTCAAGTTCACGATTCCTTCTTTGCTCTTGATGATCATTCTTTTCATGATCATCCGAATTTCTTACATGATAATTTAGATTGATTTCACGAGTATTCTTAGGAGGAGGCACTGAGATCTCATCATCATCGTCAGTATCTTCATCAATAGTAATTTTGGACGCTTGATGACATAGATCTTCAACTCCTACATCATTTACATTTACCTTACTCGGCTCTTGGTTAGCATCATCAAACACAACATGAATAGATTCCTCAACCTTCGATTTGATCTTATTGAGAATGCGAAAATTCTTTCCATTTTTGGCGTAGCCTAGAAAGATTCCTTCATCCGCTTTAGGATCAAAAGTCTTTAGGCTTTGGGATCCATTATTATGGATAAAACATTTAGAACCAAAGACGTGAAAGTATGAAATATTTGGCTTACGTCCTTTCCACAGTTCATATGGAGTTTTTCCATGCTGTTTGTTGATCATGCATCGATTTTGAGTGTAACAAGCAGTGTTGATCGCTTCGGCCCAAAATCTAGGAGCAAGCTTGGATTCAGCTAACATAGTCCTAGCGGCTTCCTTAAGCGTTCGGTTCCGGCGCTCAGCAACACCATTTTGTTGGGGAGTTCTGGGAGCTGAATACTCATGATGTATTCCATTTTCTGCACAAAACTTCTCAACAACCTTGTTAGTAAACTCAGTACCGTGATCGCTTCTTATTCTTGCAACCTTAAGATTTTTCAATGTTTGAAGTTGCCGAATAAGCGCTGTTAACTTGTCACATGTTTCATCTTTGGATGAAAGAAATTCCACCCAAGTAAATCTAGAGAAATCGTCTACTACCACTAAAGTATACTTTTTACCGCTTACACTGATTGTTTGAACAGGTCCAAACAAATCCATGTGAAGTAGTTCAAGTATTCTAGAAGTAGATAGATGAGGTTTTCTCTTGAAAGATGATTTAACTTGTTTACCCATTTGACAAGCGTCACAGAGGCGATCCTTATGAAATGGTCCATTTGGCAATCCCTCTACAAGATTTTGACTTATAAGCTGAGAGATTGTCTTAAAGTTGAGGTGATTCATTTTTCTATGCCATAACCAACCCATTTTAGATTCATTTTTAGCAACAAAGCATGTTGGGTTGTTATCAAGTGTTGAACCCCAATCTACCAAATATACGTTGTTATTCCTTTTTCCTTTTAGTTTAGTAGATTTAGTCTTAGCGTCGTTTATATAGCAATAGTCACTTGAGAATATGACTTCAAAGCCTTTATCGCAAAATTGACTTATGCTTAATAAATTGTGCTTTAGACCCTCAACAAAATAAACATCACTTATCATGATGTTCCCCCTATGCACAGTACCTATACCTTTGGTTTTACCTTTGGAGTTATCACCAAATACAACCTGAGGACCATTGGCAGCTTGATAGTTGATCAGAAGATCTTTGGAACCTGTCATGTGCCTTGACGATCCACTATCAAAATACCAAACAGATGTATTGACTTTAGCTCTAGGTACCTGCAATCAAAAGGGAAGTTCTATTTCTGTTTAGGTACCCATTGTTGCTTGGGTCCTTCAACATTAGTATCCTTGTTAGTGTTAATTAGAACTTTAGGAACCCAAATTTGCCTTGTCTTCATAGTAGGAATATTGGCCTTTTTGGGTTTCACCTTGTGCTGTGTGTAATTTTTGGATGTATAATAATATCCACGATTATAATAATAGTCATAATCATAATTATCATAGTATCGATAATATGATCTTGACTGTTTTGGATATCGACGCTGGTATTTCCTTGGCTCTGGCTTGAGTTGCACGTTTGGTGCTAGACGCTTAGCGCTTGATTCACAGTGACTAGATTTATCCTTAGCTTTTTGAGCGTTTGGATGAGTCTGTCTTTGTGGATCATTTGCTTTAGCCTTACCCTTGTCTGAGTTAGTTTTGACTTTCTCATTTGGCCTCTTACCATTGTCCCTTGGTTCATTTTGAGTTTGACCTTGTGAACCTTTCTCAACAAAGAAAACACCCTTTCCTTTGTTGTTTGCCGTAACATTAGGTTTGTTTGGTTGTTTACCGAATTCATTGCATCCTAAACCGGTCTTTTCTCCAAACAACCTTGTTATTTCAGTCACATTGTCGAGCTTTCTGGATGCTTTGGACAACGATGAGATGAGCTGTTCTGACTTGGCAAGTCTAGCCATCAGATCAGCTTCTCTCTTGACTATTATATCAAGATCACCTCTCAATTGAATAACTTCACTCTCAAGCGATTGGTTTTTCTCAATGCACTGTTGCTGAATTTGCAACTCTGCTCTGAGCGTTACTTTATCGTTTTTGAGTGATGAAATAATAGCGAGATCATTTTGATATATTTTGGCAGCTTCTTGACATTCATTGTAATATTCTTTGACTTTGTCAAGTAATTCATCATAAGAAAGAGGAATTGATAATTCATTGATTACCTCAGGGGACGCTTCATCATCTCTGGCCATGAGACATATGAGCGCTGAGTCATCTATCGGCTCATCATCATCACTACTTTCGTCTGATGATTCTAAATCTTCAGGTGCTGATGCTGGTTCTGATTCCGCAAGCAAACCTTGTTGTCGAAGGTTGCTCCTGAATTGGTTTCTATCCAAGTAATCCTGCCTTGAGGGCTTGGATACATTTGGATAGGGACAATTTACCTGGTAGTGCCCCGGTTTCCTGCAATTATAACAAAGATTGGTTTTCATTTTTTGTTCACTTGTTAGCCTTGCAGTGTGTGGTTTTGAAACCACTGGAGCTGGGAAATTTTGAGTAGACGCTTGATATTGAGCAGGCGCTTGAGGTAAAGGAACAGAATATTGAGGCGCTTGAAACTGTTGTTGTATGGGAGAAGGCGCTTGATATGAACTTTGTCCTTGACTATTAGGACCTTTTCCTTTCTTTTCATATCTCAAGAACTTCCTGAATCTATTCAGCAAAGCCAACTCTTCTTCCTCATTAATGTCCGAATTCTTTCCTTTGTTACCCGATTTGCCTTTGATTGATGCAATGAGCGCTCCAGATTCAATCACTGGATTACTCACAATGTCACTAGCAGAGTTCAACTCGAACTCAAAAGCTTTTATCTCTGAAAAGGCGTCTTCTGGAGTTAAGAGATCCAGCATGTTTGATTCTCTCATAGCTGTTGTCTTCATCAAGAATTTACTTGGTAGACTTCTAAAGATCTTAACCACCATTTCTCGATTCTGTAAGTCCATTCCCAACGACGTAAGTTCTGTAACAAGAGCTGTGAATCTTATATCCAATTGCTCTAGTGTTTCATTGGGTAGCATCTTAAATCCGTTAAACTTTTCCTTAGCAATGGAAAGTTTGTTTTCTTTGATTTGAGCTGAACCACCACAGATTGTAGCCAGCTTATCCCATATTTCTTTAGTCGTTTTGCAAGATTTGATTTTATTGAATAAGTTATCATTATCACCAATAGCCGTATACAGAGCGTTGCGACCAACATTGTCCAAGTTAGGCTCTTCGACGCTCATCTGGAGACCATTCTTGTTTTGGTTTTTCAACGTAACCATCAGGGGTTTCTTCTGTGGCTCCAGGCGCTCTTGTGATAACTTTGTATATTTTGATTGGCCCATCTGAAATAATATCGCACATGTCATCATCGCATGAACATAAATACGTAAATGCTTTGACTTTCCATGTGTCAAAATTTGATTCTGTCAATTTGGGAACTTTAGCAAATGCCATATCTAAGCTTTAAAAAGCAACTAGATTTTGAAAGAAAAAGATCTAAACAAGCAGTTATGCTTGGAAATTTTAAAATTTCAAAATTAACCGCTCTGATACCACTTGTTGGTCCCAAGTGGCATACGAAAGGGTCTAGAAGGGGGGGGAGGGTTGAATAGACCCTTAAGTCTTTTTCGACTTAAAAAGGATTTCGTATTAAACGTATTTGGACGCTTGAAATGATAGGCGCTTGAAGAGTGTGACGCTTCACCTTAGCGTTCACATAAGATATTTGAGACTTTGTGAAGCGTCTAATGAAGACTGTTTTATAAAGTTAACTTAGACTTCAGGAATTGAATACTTTGACCTTGTAGGTTAAGCGTTCAGTTCTTTTAATCAGGGTTAGCACAGCGGAATGATTTTGGAGTCTTCTCTTTGAAAGTTTTAGCGTCACAAGATGTTTCTTAGGTGCTTAGCTTTTGATTGCGTTTTACTTATGCAATGATATGATAGATGAATGAAATGACTGAAAAGTAAATAACACAATATTTGTAAGGTTCGTTGGGTGGTGTAATCCCAACTACGTCCTTCTTCTCCTTTGCACTTGGAGGCAATCCACTAAAATGATTCTCAAAGAATCACACAGAATCTTCTACAAATTAGGGAGAGATGGATGTCGATGACTTGAGCTCCTTGATCACACAGATTTCTGCTTCAAATCACTTCAACCCTCTTGCTTCTTTCACCCAGAAATGATGCAAGTATCCAACTTCGACTTCACACAGATCGCGAGGCTTGGATGGGATTTTCTAAAAGGTTTGTTTGATTTTGATGAAGTTCAAACAACTTGGTAATATCTCAGTAGGAATCTGGTTTCTTCAAAAAGAATGTTTGAGATATTTGTTGACTGTCTCAGGAATATAAGAAAAGCAATTTGGATGTTTCTTGAAGTTTCTGGCTTTTCTGAGAATTTAAGGAATGAGATTTTAATGCAACAACAATTTGGCTTTGATAAAATTGTTGCCCCCTTTTTTTTTTGTTTGTTGTTGAAGTCCTATTTATAGGTATTCTTGGAGAAAGTGTCCGTTTGACACATGCACTGGCGCGTGTCTCTCACTTTCGCGAGTGAACAACTTTTGTCCTTTTTCCTGAAAATCTGTTGCACGAAAGTTGGTGCTGCAGTCTGAGATAGTTGACAGTCCAATAGGGTGGCTTCTCCGTACGTCTGACATTGCTTATCATATTAAATGCTCTTATCAACATTTAATGCATTTGAAATTAATACCCGTTGGTATTTAATGCTTTGAGAATATTTGCATTAAACTCCTTCTGGACTTAGAAGTAAATTCAGGTGAAATCACTTCTGTCCCATAAGGTAACGCTTGATATAGCTGGCCAAAGTGGACGCTTGGAGACTGTATCTATCTTCTGAGATCAGGCGCTTGAGTCTTCGAACTTTACCACTGATAAACTCACTCAGAAATCATCAGACGCTCAGCCTAAGACTATTTTGCCTAACACTCTAAAGTAAGATAACAAAGCCTAATAAATCTATTACAAGTCTAACGCTTCAAAGCCTATACAAGTTTTCTACGAGAATAAACTTACAACTTTTTTGGGGTCTAACAAAAACTTAATTGTCATCATCAAAATTTCTAACATGAAATTCCTAACACTAACAATTTAATCATATACTTGGTCGATTTTCGTCCAGTTTGACCAAAGTCCATTAGATGTGGGTAGTTGTAATATTAGAACTAAGAGGGAGGTCTATAACTAGCTATAGTAACAGAGAATGCCAGGGTAATTAAATGAGTATATGGCACGTGTGATCTACATATAACAAGTGTGAACTGTGAAGCAAGATAAAATATAGGGTTAATGTCACTTTTAGTCCCTCAACATTACATTTATAATTACTTTAGTTCCTCTATTTCTAATTGTGTCGATTGAGTCCCTCAACTCAACAATTTGTTTCAATGTGGTATCGCTGGCCAATTTTTGGTCAATTTTGATCAGAAAATCGGTCATGTGCCGCACACATATCATATTTTAAGGGTAAAAGTGTCAATTCAACTTTTGAGTTCTACTTTAGTTGCACAACTTCAAAAATTGCCACTTTAGTTCCCTCAACTTTATACAAATTATTACTTTGGTCCTTTATCGGAAAATGCAATGCTTTGTGTATATTTGGTGCAAGTTTGGTGTATGGTTAGTGCAATAATTGGTGTATAGAGAGTACAAGATTAGTGTATATTTGGTGCATGTTTAGACATTATTTGTGCTAGTTTTTGTACACTGTTTGTACATGTTTTGGCATTGCCTTTTAATGCAAAATATTGAAAACATCAAACAAGCTTAATTTCATTCAAAATATTTCATACAAGCTTCATTTCATAAACATATAAAACCCCTCAGTTCAACCCTTATTGAGGAACAAAAGAATATGACAACAAGATCATCCAAAATTTCTTCAGTTATTTCTGGACCTTCTCCAACTCCGTATTAAGAGCTCTAATATTCCTCAATAGTCACTGTATGACATCCTCGAATGATCACAATGGGGGGTCGAACCAACAGATGCTTCAATGCAAAAATTGAATCAAATTACAACATAAAAAAGAATAAACCTTGAAAGTATTTTAAAGTAAAGCAACTTCACAGTTCTCACAACCGTAAAACCTTCTACCTGAATTTTCATCTGTCCAATAGCATCTAAACTTAGCCTGTATCTCGCAAAAGCATGTCACATTAGCCATTTTTTGCTCTCAATGGTAGGCAGGCCAATAAAGATACAAACTCAGCCATTGTTGAGCTTCATAAGCTCAATAATGGCATTGAGGAGGGACTACACAATGCATTTTACGCCGAAGGATCAAAGTGACAATTTTTTTGAAGTTGAGGGACTAAAATGACAATTTTTTTAAGTTAAGGGACTAAAAATGGCATTACCCTAAAATATTTATTTGTAACACACGAAATCCAAACTAAAGAAAACTAGTTATGCCAAACATGTCATTTTCAATGTTGCTTAATTTGTCCCCTTCAATCAGGGTGAGATTCCATTTCTGATTTTATCCTATTCTTAGTAGAAAAAATAAAAAGACCCAATTAATAATAATAATAAAAAAAAAAGCCACATAATCTATAAGATAATGTATTAACCATGACCCTGTCGCAATCTAAGAATAATATAATAGGACCCAATTCATGTCCTTTTCTTGTAAAGAATTGCTTGTCATCTAACTTCTAACCAATACATTGCAATTTCTACCAAGCATTTGTCAATGCTAAAGTCCCTCTTCCCACTCAGAACTTGACTTCTTGAAAACCTTTTGGACCATGTGAGATTTCATGACTTCATTCACATTTAGATTTGTCAATCGGCCATTGTATGTTAAGTTTGGACTTCTCAAGTTTAAGTATCGCGGGACCGATGATTTTAGGCTACTCTCATTTTTCTCTAACAATTTATCTCGGACTCTACTCGCAACTTCCCCGCGTTCGGGCTAAATTTGGGCTTATTTAAATTTCGTATCGATAAATGGGAATATGTAATGAAATTTTTATAAAGTGACTAATTTAGTATAATGAAAAGAAATCACAATTATAAGAAATTTAAGCGGAAATTACCTCCAACGATGTTTGTCCAAGCTTGAATTGCAACGCTAGAGTTTGAAAATTCTTAACACCATTTGATTCTCTTTCAACCATATTTTCTAAGTACTTAAGAGTATCTTCTAGTTTAAGAGATTTTTATGCCATGTGTCTTAAATGATGAAAAATGTCTTCAAAGGCTCATATTAATTTCTTTATTGCTTTCTCCCATCAATAAAACCTTTAAGTTGCCCCTTAGTGATAGATTAGGGCCGATTGGATGAATATTTATTTCCCATTTCTCATTTCTCATAGATAAAGTAAGAGAGATTATTTTTAAGGAAGTAGAGATATGATGGAGGAAGTGTGTTTGAATTAATTGTTTTGATAGAAAAAAGTTTAATGATTAAGTGAGATATGATGTCTTTTTTGTAAAAAAAAAAAATTATGGCTTTGTTTGTTTGTGTTTTCAAAACACTTTTTCCATTTTCATTTTCATTTGAGAATAAAAATACACACTTTATACTGTTTTTAACTGAAAATATTCTCATTTTCATTATCATTTTTACGCTCCCAATAAATTTCAATCATTTCTTTAAAATTACATTTCACATAACTCATCTTACAATTTTTTTTATCGCTTTTCTCTCTTATCTCCTTTTAATTTTTTAAACCTTCTCTCTTCTTCCTTTAAATTTTTAAATCCAATACTATTCATCTAATCATTACTTTTCAATCACTTCACACATCACAATCACCAATTTCAACCATTTTTAAAAACACAACCAAACGAACCTACTTTTTTCACTTTTCTCACACAAAAATAAAAAAATTCATTCCCCCATACATTTTAGAAAATGACGGTTGAAAATGAAATGAAAACGCATCCAAACGAAGCCTATTTTTTTGTGGGAAATTGGTGTGGATGAGTTTTGTTTTTATAACAAAATTTAGACATATTTAATTTAAACTCATAGATTAAGACATCTAAAAATATGCAAAGTGGATCTTATTTCGTAGCTTACATCATTTCAAATATAGATATGTGATTATTTTGATGATTATATTAAAATGTTGGTGGATAAAGTATTTTTAATTATTGGGTGAACTGTCTAATCATAAATAGTAAAAATTCTGACTTTCTGAATAAAAATTCAAAGAAATTTCTTTAGGGAAATTGTGTGTAGCATTTCCTTGCGATATTTTTAGGAGATGTCAAAAAAATGCATTTTTGATGAAAAAATGCATTTCAAAGAAACACCATGTCATCCAGTTGGGGCCTTAATTCTATCATTCAAAGCAAAAAATGTTGCATTTTCCCCACACTAATTGAGATAATAATATAATCTCATTACTTCTTATCCCTTGAACATGTAACTCATGCTTCATGTAATATATGTTCTTAAGACATGATAAACTCACATAAATATATGTACTCATGCACTTGAAACATTTTGATAGCTGATTAATTTGTAATTCTACTCATGTTTATCTTACAAATTTTGATAGCTTAACGACCCAATTATACTGAAGCATGAGTAGAATACTGCAAAATGGGACTTCAGTATAACGACCCAATTAATTCCCCTATTTACAGCTTCTTTCCACAATTTTGGAAGAGAATTTCCAAAAGTGTGTGGTATAGTTTAATTTTGAGCAAAAGACATAATACACCCCTTAAGTATAGCATGTGTCGCATATAAATCCATGAAGTACTAAATGTAACAAAATAGTCTTTGCTGTAAGTGATCAAACGGTAGAAAAATTTAATACTTTATATTTAATTAAATATTTTATCCACTATACGTTAAATGAAAATTTATTTTTCCAACAGAAAAGCAGAACTAGACCTGGCAAATTTTAGATACTGCGTAAACCCATACCCAGACCCTAACATCAAGCTTCGATCTAGACTGAGATTCATACTCAAACACTAAGCATAAGGCGAGATTGGTGATTCTAGGAAATCATCAAGTCGAGGGAATTGACTACACTTAAACTTTCGCTCCCGTTGCCAAGATGTTGACTGTTCGAACATTTTTGTCTGCTAACTTGTATGACTGAGCTAGGCACATCGACAACAAGTTTAAAAAACCAAAAATACCCTTAAATAGGTGGAAATTCTACCGCCCAATAAAAATACTTTTGTTAAAAAAAAAAAATCCTACGAAACATAATAAAATGAAGTGAAAAAAGGTTAAGAGTAAAAAATACTTTTCATTTTCTCTTTTTCATCCGGTTTTTACTCTACAAAAATACCCCAAATTACTAATCATAAATCTCTTAAAACACCTCATTTCTCTAAAAAATTCATGTTAATCACTTAAGCCATCTCCCCAAGACGTCTAAAAGTTAGACTTTTGAAAAAATTACAGTTGAATTGAAGAATTCTGCACTAAGATTAGTTTAGTTCTTCGTGAAAATTTTGATTTTAGGGGCTAATGGTTGAGAAATTATGGTAAAAGACATTTAAAAATTTTTAGATTCCAGGCGTCTTGAGGAGCTCGCTTTAAGTGATTAACATGAATTTTTTTATAGAGAAATGAGATGTTTTGAGAAATTTAGTGTTGGCAATTTGGTATTTTTTTAAGAGTAAAAAACAATTGCAAAAGAAACTGAAAAAGTTTCTTACTCATTACCTTTTCTCACTTCATTTTATTAAAAGTGTTTCTTAGCATTTTTTTTTTTTTCACAAAAACGTTTTTGTTGGGCGCAGTAGAAATTTTGCCTACTTGAGGACATTTTTGATTTTTTGGGACTTGTTGCTAATGTGCCAGCCCATTCATACAAGCAAACCAAACGTGTCGTGGGTAAATGCATAAATTCGGCCAGATTTTTAATGGAGTACTTTTTCTACCGTTTGACCACTAATGTCAATGACTATTTTGGTATGCAACACATGTGGTATTTCAAAAGTGTATTATAGGAGTGTTTGCAAACTCTACAGCTTATGGAGAAGTGCTTTTAAGTGAAAATAAGCAAAAACACTTAAGAAATAGAAGTGGGTAGTGTTTGCAAACACAAGCAGAAAGTAAAAAAAGCTGATGGGAGTGTTTGTAAATAGAAGTAATTATAAATTAACTTTTTTCAAAAAATATAATACTTTTAAGGATAAAATTGTCATAAAAAATTTATTTTAATTACAGGAATTTTAAAAGCACCTACAAGCACCCTCTACCCAATTTGGAGATTTTGGCTTTTGGGAGCTTAATTTTAGAGAATCAGAAGCAAAAATAGAATTTGTAAACACTACAAAACTACTTATTTTTAGCTAAAAGCTCAAAAGTCCTTTTGTTTAGAGTTTGCAAGTACTCCCTATGTATTTTGCCCTTTAATTTTAACATCTCACCTGAAAAACAATTTAAAATGGTCCCTAAGGGCATCTCCAACGGATGGCAAATTATTGTTTTGCCGTCCGTTGTGCTGCTACGTACCCACGCCCTCAATTTTCTTTTCTTAATAATTTTTTTATTTCAGTTTAGTATTATAATTTTGTATAATTACAACTAAGTCCCTAAACTTTGAAAAAGTTATAATTAGGTCCTACGTTTGTTAATTTTTGTTTAATGTGATATATAAATTGTAAACCCGACCTTTATATACCTTTATATATTGTGTAAATCTTTAATTTAATTTATAAAATATCAAAATAGATTTAAATTAAATTTTAATAATTTATTATTAAAAAGTTATTTATTATTATTAAATTACGAAAATATAAAAATTGTAATATCATAAAACAACACAATATATCTACTTGGATGAATAACAAAAAAACGTAAAGTTGGGTGTTATTTGTAAATAAGAGAAATGGTATAAGTCTAGGGAATATACTTTTTGTGCGAAAAATAGTACAGTATATTGGAGTGCAGTTACTGTAGCTGTAGCTGCACAAAAATAGTGCAAAAGTTGCACTATTTTTGTGTGAAACATTGGAGATGCCCGAAAAGAATTTCTATTCCTTAAATAAATCTTATCCGTAGCACATTCTCTTTGGCCAAGATTTTCAAGCTATTTTGAAAGTTTAAACTGTGAGCGGAATTAACAGCAGAGTATGTTGGTAAATGCAACTCTACTCATTTTCTCTCTGTTAAAAAAAGAAAAAAGTGTACTCATTTTCAAAAGAACTCGGAACCTTTATTTCAATAACGTTTGATCTTATCTATTATATTTTAAATGTTTTATTGTGTGTATGTAATATAAAACTAATTTACTCGTGTCACACGTATACAATAAAAATACAAAGATTATTTAATGGAAAATTTGAACTGTAATACAAAATTAATACAGAGATAAAATATTAAATATAGAATAAGTGTCCAAATTAAATTTGATAATCAAATAGACTTCATCAATTAATAGACTAAATCATTAATTCCTTAGTCTTAAATATACGTAAATGCACTTAAGTAATGATCATTAATGTACTCTTTCAATTTATTAAACTGCTAATAATATCATAGCCGCTGTAATTTAAAGAAGGATTATATTTTTTCTGTTATTTAAGATTACGCACAAAATTGATGAAAAACTTGAGAAAAATCAATTTCACTACATCCATCTTTACTAATTTGGATCATTTTCTCATGTGTCTCATTTCGGATTGTATTTTACATGTACACAAACAAGCGACATGTATTACATGAAATAAAATACGATGAAACAACAGCTTGAATAAAGGATTCGTCGTGCATTTTTACCTACTTATAAGTAAAAATAACCTAGCTAGTTTAAGTGGCAAATTACTTGCAATTAAACTACAAATACATACACAAATCACATAAGATACTAAGAATTAATCCAAGAAAATAGTCACACACATATGTGTATCACTAATATACGTACATTTAAGTAGAACAATTTAAGATGATGAATGATAATAATTATCTCTAGCTAGGAGAATGGAGTGGAAACAAAGGCAAGAGCTCCGGCGGGTCGGATCCTCTGGGAATGCTTAACGGTCTGCGATGATGCAAATAAAAACCCTCCTCAGCAATGGCTCTCTCTTCTTCCTCCACATATGTAGGTGCGTGTTTCGCACATAGCGCGTGAACTGGTTTTTTTTTTGACATATCTGAAAATTTTGCTACACAAAGTTGGTATGGCGGGCTTACTTTGAGTTGACAGCCAATGAGAAAGGCTTACCCGCACGTCAATAGTCTTTATCACATTTAATGTTCTTATCAAGTATTTAATACATTTGAATTTAATTCTCGTTAAAATTAAATTTCCGTTGAATGTTTGCATTTAAGTCCTTATTGACTTCGGATTTAATTCAGATGAATTCTGTCACTTGTGAGTTGTTCACCTTGAATGATCCTCAAGTGTTTGACAGCCGCTTAAAGGATCTCTTATCTTCAAAGTCTTCAGACGTTGATGTTCGTTTTCGCTTTGATAGACCCACCTAGAATTCTGTCATAGGTCAAGCGCTTAGATACTAATCTAAAACTATAATTAATTAAAAATTTACTTATTTTTTCATCATCAAAACATCTAACATAAAATTTCCTAACACGAAGTTTTACATACTCTTTAGGAAATTCAAAATAATGATAATTTGAGAGTGATTTGGTAGGTGGCACTTGGATATGCGGGACTGTAGCTAATTGTTTCAAGGAATTGAATCATTATTTATGGAATTGATATTAGTTACTATTTTAATCATTATTGACTATTGAGGGTCTAGTAGACATTTTAACAATTTTGCTCGGGCATTATCATCGGCTGCCTTATATTATTTTTATTTTTAGACTGCACACAAAATTGATGAAAAACTTGAGAAAAATCAATTTCACTATATCCATCTTTACTAATTTGGATCATTTATTTCTCATGTGTCTCATTTCGGATTGTATTTTACATATACACATATAAATGACATGTATACATGAAATAAAATACGATGAAACAATCCGGTGTACATCTTTACCTACTTATAAGTAAAAATAAGCTAGCTAGTTTAAGTGGGAAATTACTTGCAATTAAACTAGAAATACATACAAAAATCACATAAGATACTAAGAATGATCAATCATCCAAGAAAATAATCACACATATATGAACAATTGAAGATGATGAATGATGATAATAATTAAATGTCTAGCTAGGTAGGCGAATGGAGTGGAAACAAAGGCAAGAGCTCAGGCGGGTCGGATCCTCTGGGAGTGGTTAACGGGCTGGGATGATGCAAATAAAAACCCTTGTCAGCAATGGCTCTATCTTCTTGCTCCACACGCGCCGCCGTCAAAAACTCCAACGGCGAAACAGGTGAAACCATAACCATATTCTCTCCAAGAGAAGTATTTCTTGAAGAAGAATTAGAATTAGGAGGAGGAGGAGAATATTGTAATGTGGCGCCACTACCATTGACAATATTGTTGTTGAGCTTGATCTCGAGCTTTTTTGCGGTGGGCCTTCTCTCATGGAGCTTGAAGGCGCCTCTGCGGGGACCCATATCCACGGACTTTGATTTTCCGCCAGTGAGTCTCTGGACGACGGCCCGGAAAGTTGACGGGTCGGTTTGAACGAAGGTGGTGTTTCGAATGGAGTTCGGGTCAAACCTGTTTGGGGAAGAGTGGAATGTGGGTGAAAATGGAGTGGAATTATTATTATTATTATTATTATTATTATGGCTATGGGGAGGAGAAGGAGAAGAAGCCATTGGGGAGAGAGAGAGAGAGAGAGAATTATGAAGATGAAAAAAAAAATGGACAGAAGCTGAAAAGCAAGCTATATATATACATACACGCATATTATGGGCTCTTTTTTTTTTTGATATATATTTTTTTATTTTATTTTCAAAAGGTGGATACATGTTAATCCTTTTTTGAATGCTATACATATTATTTCATGGATAAGGGATGCCGACATAGGAAAACTTCTAATCAAATCGAAATGTAATTTACAAGTGATATGGGAAATATATCACTCGCCTTGTAAGTTAATTTGAGTATGGTCAAATTACATTGATGATAAACTTTCCCGTTTGTTTCTAATCCAATATACATGATACAAATTGAAATGTTTTACAATGGAGTGGGTACAATAGAATCATATTTTACATTGTTAGAGTATAGTGGGTTAGGTGGTTTTCATTACCCTTCTCCTGTATATCAATAATTATGATAGAAATGAGTACATCGCCCGTGATCCAACATAAAACTATCACAAATGGAGTTAGCCTCTCGTTGGCTATAATATAATTCACTTGTCATATGTATTAACTCGATTTTGAGATTAGAATTCCCCTCTGTTGGAGCTAAGAGTTTGAATGGGCAAGCGATTAATGAGAAACGAATACTCGGAAATCTCTTGGGGTATCAGACTCTTGACCCGATTGACATTCTTTTTTGAGATGGATTTATTTTCACTTTAGATGAGATTACATTCATTGCTGGATTGAGACTCAAGGAAGACTTACACATAAAACTCTTTCTTCCATTTACGTCTTTTTTCCGGAGAGCTTCGTGGATTTGTGGAGTGTATATACTCTAGTAGTTATACACCAATACAAGAAACTTCTTTCTTTCTGATTCACTGCTTGGACACGCGTTTTGTATAGTATAAGCTGTAATCATGATTCGATCCACTCCCGTATGTGCTTCTCACTTTAATTTCCTACACAATCCATTAGAGCAATTCAGCTAATTTCTAGATCTTCTACTATGTTTCATCTCCTATTCCGTTTACTTACTTATATGCATTCTATATTTGAGGATTTTGCATGAATTTTATATAGTTGACATGCATATAAATGAGTGGAATAAGAGATGAAATACAATTTTGAAATAGAAGATCGGTGTGGGTTCAGCTGCGCGTTGAAAAGGGAAACAAGTAGACTTAAAGTCGTGATCACAAGTGGTAAAATCGTTGTCACCCTCCCTGAGAATAATGCGCCTACTTCCCTTTGCGTGGAGGAAATGAACTTTGACATTAGGAAAAATGGTCGTGTTGCCAGCCAGCTTTGTTTTACATTTCTAGGCTTTGCTTGTTAATTAAGCTCTCGTGCTATACATACACACACACATATAAATGTATATATATATATATATATATATATATATATATATTGTTGGATTTTATGTATATAAAAAGTGTGTTGGACATGACTTTTGCATAAAAAATTCAAACACCGTAAGTATCCGGGATACAAAATATTATTGGATAATATTAATCTACGTTCCGAGTTGATGAGTTTAGCATTTCGAATTTCTCAAATCGGATTAAAAACGAATGAGAAATTAAGTGCTAAAGTTGGGTATTTGAAGTGAGTTATCCCACATAGGATATAGATTAAAGTTTGGAATGATTTATAAATCATTGCCTTAAGACTAAGGGTTGGCCCTTTGGGTCATAAGTTTTTTGTTGGTTTTGTGAGGGGGAAGGACCTAGCCATAGTCCAGTTCACCACATGCACGCCACTCACTCGGACTCCGTCGTGGGCTTGGGCTTGCAAGATAATTAATTTTTTGGACAAAATTAATTCCACAAATAACCTCTTGATCCATCAACCAAAATTGGGTCTAAATAAAATTGCTTGCACTTTTTCATTCAAAATCTGAATAAACCTTTCTAAAAGACCCAACGTTCGAACGTAACCTTGCACCCCTAACGTTCGAACGTTGGTCCTGACCGTTGGATTTTTCTATTACAAGTCAACGTTGAGAGTGCAACGTTCGAACATTAGCAACAGAAATAGTTTGCTGTTTCAGGTCAGAATTGAAAGTAATTCAATGCCCGTATTTAATTTTGGCTGATTTTGGAGGCTATATAGCCCCTCCAGCAGAATGGAAAATCACACCAAGCATTCTAAGCTTCATCTTTTCTCTCATTCTCTAAATTCTCTCAAGAAGTTCAAAGTAGCAAAAGTTTGTTAGGTTCTGAATTTGAAGTGGTTTTGAATTCAGAACGTATATCGTTGTATCTTGGGACACTTGTTGCAAGAACCCGTAGCACCTAGACAGGGCAATTTAGTGTTAAGGATAGAGAGTTCCCTCTCGCCTCGATATAATCTTTCTTCGATATTAGCATTTTGATACATTTGTGAAGTTTTGATCCAACATATATATGTATATATAGATGGATATATACATATATATGTATTACCCAAGACCTGTTGGTCTAGTGGTATCCACCTCCCACTTTATGTGAGATGTCCTGGGTTCGAATCCAAACTGCCACAAGTTGTGGCTCTTCCCTCCTTTATGGAGCTAGATAGAGTGTTTATGGCTCAAGATTATAACTATTAACCCGAGTTTGTCGTGCTAGATATGTAGGGTATCCCCTCCCTCTTGAATTAAAAAAAAATAGAAAGAAGTATTGACAATGGTTTTGAACTTCTATATATTAATGTAATTTGTGGACTATTATACTGCAGAAATAATACCAATAATATGATCTAGAAAGTAAATGAGCAAGGGACATTACTTTTCTACTAATTTGAAGATTTTTTACATTTTTGTTTGCAAGTCTTAATTATGTCGTCTCTTCATATTATGTTGGATTCTTTGGTTTTAATTTTGGACTCGCCATTGAGCCTATTTGGACTTATATCAGAGTCATACATAACGGTGTTGATTCGTATGCTATGCATGTCCAATACTGCATGAAATATTTTTTGAAATATCCATACATATAGGTTCCTGTGTTTGACATTTTTACAATTCTCTTTTGCTTTATTGACTGATCTCTGCCTTTTTCAGCAATAATAATATATAATAATTTGTAGCAGCTACACATAACAAAATAATTGTCTATCTCACAAAAAGTGAAAGGAATAAATTATCCAAAGAAAAAAAGAAACAAGTGAAAGGAAAAAGTTAAATAAGAATGGACATTTTATTTGTGATACAACTAATACAATATTTAAAAAAAAATTGATACTTTCTTTAATTCAATTTTTTTTTTTTTGATAAGAAAATTCTTTAATTCAACATTAAATAAGTAGAAATCTAACAAATTAATGTTAATATTCTCACGATGTATTATATTGTTAGCGATGATACTTAACATTATATATTCTAATTTAATATTATTACTTGTATTTTTCATGTATTACATGCATGTCAATTGTATATAATTCACGTCACTCATACATTTGCATATGAATTAATAAATATATAGCTTGATTAATTCCTTACACAAATTATATATCTTATATTTTGTGGATAAAGCACAAATCTACATAAATTATAATCATTACATCATGTTATTAGTGTCTAAACAAGCATTACTCAAATTTCTATATCTTTAAAATTTACATTAATTTGTATTTTTTATTTACAAAATAAAACGAGACAGAAGAAAACGTCAACGTAACAAATTAAAACCAACAATACGCTATCATCACGAAAATGAGAATTGTGAAATCCACTGTTACTTTTAGTTTGATGTCCACACAAGTTGCCTAAAAAGTCAATGATGCTGCATTATTGTCACTTTTTAACAAAATATAAAAAAGCAAGACACTTTCAAAGTTCTTCATATCCATATATTCATATTCATATTCATATTCATGTTACAAACGAATAAGTTGCTAAAACACAACTTAAACGGATTTTTTTTTTTTGGTAAATAAAAATAATAAGTAAACAGATGAATTTGATACTAATATATGTTTACATATATTCTTACAATAAAACAGCATACCCTCATTAGACATAATTAAAAACTCAAAAATATACTTAAATTTGACTTGTTTTAATTCTACCTCTAGTTGGATTTAGATGGCCAATTGGTCACCTAGATTATTATTTTCTTAATTAATTTCTTTTTGGGAGAGATGAGTGGCGTTCATCTGCTACATGAACAAATGTTAAAGATCCCACTTCATCGTTCAAGTCAAAATAATCCTTAGAAAATGTGACGATTTATTGAAAAGCAATAAAGAGTGTACTAGATCTAAGTATTGACTCTTTAGTCCCCGTTAGGCTGTATTATGAGATCGTAATCATAATCCTTAGACTTTCATAAGCCTATTTTCATACTCGGAGTTATGAGTAGATAAATAATAATTATCATAATTGGCTTTAATCGGCGAAAAGATTAAAAGAAATACTAATTTGTCGTTGTGAACATTTCTTGTTCATCATGTAGTATTCCCAACAAATCATAGCATATTTGTATATGTATAAATAAAAGTGTATTGGGTTGGCTGGAGCTTTTTGAAAAAACAAAAAATAAAATAAAAATGCCCCATATTTTAAATAGTCAAAAGTTAATCATTAGTCATAACATGTCATCAAGACAAATTAGAACTCTTTGAAAAGAGTATAAAATGCCAAGGGAATTCTAAATTCATTCACATTTATGTGTGGCGACAATATCATGACATACTAGATTAGGTTTTATAACTACATTTTTGAAAAGAAAATTGACTAACTAAAAACATCCCATTATATATGTTTATGCTTGTAAACCAACCATTTTAATATATAATAATTAAATTCAAAACCAAGATTGAAGGTTTTATTTTTCTATATGGGTAACTTTTTACTTTGTAAATAAGAAGAAACTTTTGTTTAGTGTATTTACTCCAAACTAATTAAAGTATGGTTCTTGTTTAGTGGAATTTTAGTGGGCTTGATTGTCTTACAATTACAAAGTACACATCTAAGTGGAGTATGTATTTATATTTTAAATACTCCACATTTAATTAAAGTGATATTATGGTATACTAGTTGAAGTATCTTTAGTTATTAATATACCTCCAATGTGGCCATTCGGATTTTCAGTTGTGGGATAAAATTGCATCTTAAATTCTGTCTAATGTATATTTGCGAAGTGAATGAAATATCTCTTGAAATATAAAATTGACATAAATTATATACATTTATTATTCAGGAGTACTACGAAATATATAATGATATACAAATTCGGAATAGAAAATCTAAAATGCAAAAGTGGTGTCCATTCGTACTCAATGGCCCTTTCCAGTTACTTCTAACAAAGAGATCATGTATTTGAAATCTCTTCTAATTCTGTGAAACCATATATTAGTAATAGCTATGTCGCAAACCAAACATTGTACATCAATGGTGGTGTCTATAATCATGATCACAATGTATTCAGAGATGGAGTCAGGATTTGGGTCCAGGGGCAAATAAAAAAAAAGGGCAAAATTTGATAAGGTAAAACTTGAGTGGGAGGGGAGGGGAGGGGAGGGGAGGGGAATATTTTCGAATATAAAAAAGGGCAATTTTTGTTTTTATGAAAGTTGACAAGCAGCTGCCCTCTGAATGTATTGTTAGACTCAGAGTTCATTCATGATTTGTACTATGGTGCACTAGGGAGCAACACTTCCCACTTGAATTGAAATTCGTTGCATTTATTGGTTTCCGTTGTATGTATTTCCACCCTTTCATTTCAAACTTTCAATTTGATATTTTAATGATTATTCATATGTGGGTAGTAAGTTTGCTGTCTTTGAATACATTTCATGTGGATCGAATTTTTTAAGTCTGGTCTTCAAAACATTGTCGAATTATGGCGAGTGAAATAATTTTTTTTTTTACATCTCCATGTTATTTATAGCACTAAATGAACTGGCTATAATACACTTGATTAACTTAATAATTACCAGTTGCCTTGCTCGCATTGTTTATTAATTATATCACCTTTTTCTTTCACAAGAATGACAGATGTAGCACGACTAGAGTAGCAAATTTCTATGAACATTAATTATTGAACTTAATAAATTTCTAATTGTGAAGTTTATAGATAATGTGATACAGTGAAAACATTCATAAAAACCTATAAAGTATGGACACTTCAAAAATTATCCCCGTACGCGGTCGGGCGCGTGTCGAAAATGACACGCCTCCTTCACATGTCGGACACGGCTAATACGTGTCCATGGTTGAAAAATAAAAAACAATTCGGACATTGTGTGGGACACGACCAAATGCCTATCCGGCACGGTTGGTAATTTTCATAATAAATTAAAAAGTGTAGGGTTCCAATTAAAAATGAAAAAACTTCAAAAATCCTAATTCTAATTCTTGAGCATTTGATACTTTGATTTTATAATTGCTTTGTAATTTGTGGCTGATTATATTTTTGTTTTGCATTCATTATTGTCTTATTGTTGATAAGTAGTTGAACTTTTTCAAACATATGAGATGTACAAAGAAGTAAGAAAAATACAAATTTAACAATAAACAAGCTAAGTAAACAACATTTTCATAGTTTATTTTTCTAACAAATTATATTGAAATTAAAATCAATATCTAATTTATGTTATATATATATATATATATATATATATATATATTTGACATTTATGTCGGAGCCGTGTAGTGTCCTATTTTTTGGAAAATATCGTGTCCCGTATCGTTGTGTCACGTGTCTGTGCATCATAGATAAAAACTAAAAGGTTAAATACACTTTACAACCCCAAAGTATTGATTCTTACATCATCAAATAACCTCCTCAACTTTCAAACCCTTCGATTACATCCTTAATATTCATTAGCCATGTTTTATTGGACAAAAATGTCCTTAGCTTATTATGCAATTTGCGCCATTGTAGTATTCATAAATTACTCTCAAACATCAAAAATTCCAATTCAAACTTAAACAAGCAAATCCAAACACCTAACTTTGGACAATAAACCCATAAAAATGATAGAAAACTTAAAACGAATTTAGACCCGGCCCAAAATATAGATATGTCGGGCTATTAGCCATCCATTTGGATATTACTTTTCTATATAAAACAGCATATAATTTAATCAAGTTTAAATCTAACGTACACTAACATATGCTTTAATCATTATTTTAAACATAAATGAGAGTATACTTATATGACAAAATTGAGGTTTAAACTTTTAGTTAGTAATAATAAAAGATGGAAAAAATATGACTAATTGATTCAATAATATAAATTTATTATCATTCATCGAATTTGAATTTTATAATCATTATAAGTTTATTAAGTTCTTCAATTTTGCTATTAGTGTATTATTTTAAATATATGGTCCAAGTTTAGTTTTGAATTTGTTTTTTCAAATCCGGAATTGAATTTAAGGCCCAAAATTATAAAGTGAAATAAGGGCATTCACATCCAACAAAATGTTGCTGGTGAACAATAGAGGTGTAATTGAAGGTTTTCAAAGTCCTGGGGCATTTGAGATAGGGAGCATAGTTCAGGTACAAATTGTATTTAACCCAAAAATAAATGAACAATTTCTTTTACCTTCATACTTCACCTATAGTTTCTTACTGATTAATAAAAAGACTTACCTATGGTTTTATCGTGTATACAATATAATAACTACTTCAGCAAAATAATAATAATAATAATAATAAAATAAAAAATTGTAATTCAATTCCCGTGCAAGTGTATATATGGACAAATATTATATAAACTTGATATGTGTATACAATTTGAAATATAAAAGGCCTATCACTATTATTTGTTTATGATATGAATTTATTTGTTTATGATATGAATATGAAGAGCTCGAAACATAGGAAAGTTACACTTCTTGATGTTATTAATTATACAAAGAAGACTTAGAATCCCGAAACTCCTAAAAATCATTGATCTGAAAACCATTAGAAGACTGGCTAGTGGCTAATGATCAAAAGCTGTGAACTTGAAATTTTTTACAAACATCAACGAGAAAACACAAGTTAATTACTCAAGATCACAGAATAACACTCAAACTGTTGAACTAAAAGATAACTTATCCAAAAATAACGAGCAATTTCAAGAAAACGCATAAGCGCATAAGTAAAAGCATGACCGTTGTTTGTTATTCACACATGACGGTTTCTTTTCCTCTTTGTTCTTGCAACACGAGAAAAAGACAAATTTACGAAGAAAAAATTATTAAATTCGACAAAGAAACTAGAGAAAAAGAACCTGCGAAACTCAAAAGTACAGCAGAATGGAAAGAGTTCAATTACAGGGAGAGATCAGCCAAGTCAAAAGTTCTTGAGACGGCTTTGCACCATGAATCCACTTTCTTCTTCCTCACTTCTTCGTTTATAACCGGGTGGAAAGTGGTGTCTTTCTTCATCTTTTCACCTGAAGAAAAAACCTCGTCTTCTGTCCATACGCCAACAGCTAATCCAGCAGCATAGGCTGCCCCAAGTGCAGTTGTCTCTATATCAGCTGGTCTTACTACCGGGTTGCCTAACAAGTCCGCCTGCAATAATGGCAACAGCTTGTAATCATTACAAGAAATCACATGCCTGTTTCATTGACTCGGGGGGAAAAGGAACATGAAACACTCAGGAAATTTTAAAAACTCTTAACAGAATTTTCGCAATGTTTTGTTTTATATCAAGCCCCTGAAAAATGAGCTCATTTGTCGAGATATACTTGATGGAGGGTGGTATTACAACAAAAAATCCGTTAGTTGGGCAACAAATCATCTACAAATGGATATATGAGTGAATTAAAAAGCCACAAAAACACTTTTCAAGTCCATGTACGGCTACAAATTATGTCACTCTTAAGGGACAAACTGGGACCATCCAGGTGATAGGACCCACGTGGAGTCCACTGTACATGAATTATTGTAATTATACTTAGATTTGGAGTCACGGACTACTAAAGAATCACTCCACAAAATAGCACTTCCAATTTCCAAAAGCAAGAAACCATCAAGTTATCTATTAGATGATAGGTATACTTTCGAGAAAACATAAGAAGGCACATATTAGATAGATAGATAGATAGATAAAAACATTTTTTTAGCAATATAGTTTTTTACATATATATCTAGAACCGTGTCTATGCTCTCTTTAGATAACATCATTGACAAATGAAAGCGCTAGTAATGCGCCCAGGGAAATAAGACATCTATATGTTAATTTACTTAAAAACTTCACGCATCAGTGAAACTACAATAAGTGGTCCAAAGAAATTTAATAGAGCAAGAAAACTACCTGAATTTGCATTAGTAGGTTGTTAACGGTGGCACCGCCATCCACTCTAAGTAAAAACTCCCCCTTCTCATTCTTAACCTCACCATTCTCCCCCGCATCCTTATGCATTGAATCTAAGACATCTTTCACCTGAAAACACATGCTCTCGAGAACGGCCCGAGCAATGTGGGATTTGTTTGTAAACCTTGTAATACCAATGCAAACTCCCCGAGCATCATCACGCCACCATGGGGCAAACAACCCGTTAAAAGCTGGTACAAAGTAAACTCCCCCAGACGATTCGACCTGCGAGGCCAACTCCTCAATCTCACTCGCACTTTTAATAATTCCAAGACTGTCCCTCAGCCATTGAACGGCTGCGCCGGCAATAGCAATGGAGCCCTCTAGAGCATAGTTAGTCGGAGCTTTAGGCCCGAGCTTATAAGCCAAAGTGCTCAATAGCCCATGATTTGACTTTATTACCCCCTCGCCTGTGTTTAGAAGTATAAAAGCTCCAGTCCCGTAAGTGCTCTTTGCTTCACCTTTTCGACATGCTTGGCCCACCATGGCTGCGTGTTGATCACCGAGACATCCGGCTATGGGGATCCCGGGAATTGGCCATCCTTTGCCAATATTTCCTATAATCTCAGAATTACTCACAATTTTAGGTAAGATTTCAGCGGGAATTCCAAGAGTACTCAAAATGGTTTTATCCCATTCAAGTGTTTTAAGGTTCATCAACATAGTTCTAGAAGCGTTCGACACATCAGTGACGTGTAAACCGTTTTCTTTGCCTCCAGTCAAGTTCCATATCAACCAAGTGTCGATGGTTCCAAATAAGGCGTCGCCTTTCTTCACAGCTTCCTTTACGGAGTCCACATTTTCGAGCAACCATAATAGCTTCAATGCACTGAAATAAGTGCTTATAGGCAAACCACATGTCTCGGCAAAATGAGTTCTTCCCCCGGCTAACTCTTTCTCCAATTTTCTGTATAGAAAATGATATCAGCCACAAAAGTCATATGTTTTATTGAATTGATCAACAACTTGCATAAGCGAAGCATGCGAAATCTGATAGGGATTATAATGAAAATTCTACAAGGGTTCGGAATTAGGCCGTCATATATTCGATTGAACTCAACAAATTGCATTATTGACAAAACAAGTAAAATTCCACGAGAATCATAAACAAAATTCTATAAAAGTTCAGAATTAGGCTTGCTTAACATATAGTCAATATGAAAATCAATAAATACTATCAAAACTGAAAACCTATATCAGAATCAGACTTCTTTATAGCTGCATTCATCAAGCCTTCAATAATAACCAGAACCAAATCCAGATATTGCCCAATTCAAGAAATATATACATACATATATATGTGTGTGTGTGTGTGTGTGTGAAAAAAGAGAGACCTGCAGATGGAACTGGTACGAACATCCATCCAAACAATGGCATTATGAAGAGGGCAGCCAGTGGATCTGCTCCAAACAACAGTTGTCTCCCTCTGATTGGTCAATCCAATGGCCTTAAGCCCACTATCAACATTGTGGCCAGCAGCAGTGGCCTTATCAACAGCCTTTGCAATACAAACTCTCACACTCTCAACAATCTCCATCGGATCATGCTCCACCCATCTATCATCAATAACAAACATTATTTTCAATTATCACATCGCAAAATCTACAAAATATTGAATTTTTTTTTTATATATATATATATATAAAAAAAGAGCGTTTGATGATTAATATTTAATACCCGGATTGTGGGTAGAATTGAGTGAATTCAACTTGGTGAGATCCGACGGGCTTTGCAGAGCGATCATAGATGATGAATCGTGTGCTGGTTGTGCCTTGATCTATTGAACCAATAAACACTTCTTTTCCTGACATTTTCTTTTTACCCTTCTTTAATTTTCCAAATCTGATTCAATGCAAACAGAGATAAGACAGAGAAGAACTATATGTGTGTGTATGAATACGTGTGTGTATATATATATATATATATGTTTTCGATGGAAGCAAGAGAGGGAGAAGTGAAGTCAACGAAAATGATTGGAAAAAAGTTTTGGGTATGCGAGTTTCTTGGGAATGGTGTAATCTTTATCGTCACTTTATCCAATTAATTAATGATATAATCTTGTATTTAGCATCAAGAATCGGTCCTTCTCAGGAGTCTGAGGTTCAATTCAATGGATATAATAATTACAATTATAATTATTATTATTTATAAATATATATCCATATTTAAAATTTTGAGATTACTAATTATAGATTACGTTACATGTTGGAAGTGGAATTATTTATAAGAAATATTACACACGGACCTCTTATTTATTGTGTAATTTCAAAAACTCCTCCTTATTTATTGAAAATATCAACACACCCCTCATTTTAAAAATTTCTTACAATTACACCCCATGTGTAACAATTTTTACAATATCCCTGTAAACTTTACAAATAGACCCCCGAGGGGTGTTTCAATAAGTAAGGAAATTTTTTTGTAATTACACAATAAATAAAAGGGTCTATGTACTTTAACAAGATATTAAATTATAAACAAATAATCAGAGACAGGACCTCCCCTAAAAAATATAAAAAAAATTTTAAACATACGAGCTTATGATGTCATAATTTTTGTTAATTTGTCCGAGTCTAATGAGTAAATTAAAATATGAGATTTGGATTGAATGGAAGTAATGGGGCAAAAAAATCATTGAAGGAAACGATACCTTATGAATATGAATTTGTAGCTAATAAAGATTTTTCTTCTTCTAAGACACGAGAGTAATAACTTTTTTTTTTTTAATCTTTCCTAAAATCTATTTTGGACATTTTTGTGTTACAAAATCACGTTTTGAAAAAGCTAAAAAGCATAACTTTGTCATAATCAATTTTGTAAGAATTAATTATCTTATAATCAATTATGCAAAAATTGGACCAAACTATTAATCAATAATAATCTACTGTTGCAAATTATGAGCAATGAAAACTACTACGAAAGTAGATAAATACTTGCATATTAATGGAACTCGAGTGAAAAAATTGGGAAAAGTTTAAAGTGTATTATGTGTAGTCTCCACATATACTTGTGTGAAATAGATTGTAATAGAATATACACTCGAATTATTGGACGCGATCTAACATGAAATTACCCCAAAACCTATATGTTAATTATTTATTAACATGAAAGTAGATAAATCCTTGCATATTAATGGAACTCGAGTGAAAAAATTGGCAAAAATCTAAGGTGTATTATGTGTAGTATCCACATATACTTGTGTGAAATAGAATATACACTCGAATTATTGGACCCGATCTGACATGAAATTACCCCCAAACCTATATGTTAATTATTGATTCATGAACTCAGAAAAGAAATCAATAAAAATCACAATATTAAAGGAATATATAATTATTAATTATAATCAAAGTTAAGGTCTAAGTACACTTCTAAAATTGCCTTCTTTTAGAAAATCCAATATCTATACTATTATATAAAGTGGGAGAAGCATAGAGTAACTACTTTGGGCTGTCAAATTTTGGTGAAACCTTCATCCACTCAAAATTTGACAAGTGTCCCAAATAACTATCATTTCCCCTCAAAATTTTATTCTGTCTCCTATTTTCTCTCGCATTATCTTTATATATCACGTTTATTTTCCTTTTCTCTCCCATACTTTTTTTTCCCACAATTTCTTTATGTTTTATTTATTTGATTTTGGTACAAAAAATAATTATTGAATTGACTTTAAATAGAAAAAAATTAAATTTTTTCTATTTTGGATACGCAAACGAGTGTGTGGCATTTAGTAGTATATATTTATATATATGTACGCTGCTACACCGTATTAGTTTGACCACGAGAGGCTCATGATCCAATTTTCAAAAGCTTTTGTGGGAAAAAAGTAGAAAAGTCCACGAGAAGCCTTTTCTCCAACATTATTTGACGTCATGAAAATATTCTAATCATTTTTTTAATTTTAATTATGAAATTATGCTAAAATCAAACAGTTGGCCCACCTTATCGATAAAAAGTTGATTTTCGAGGCAGCTGTCTGACTTTCGACCCGAGTGCACGGTGTTTTTGTGCACCCTCACCCCAACACACACTTGTAATTTCGTTTTGATGGGCCGAACTAAACTAAACTAAACGACAGATATGAATGAAAGGCTTAATTGCGTGGGCCGATCTAAGCCTAAGAGCCCAATCACGGGTTTATTGGATCAAATTTTATATGTGGATCCCAACGGGCCGGCTATGATTCAAGCCCACAAAAACTTATGATGAAATGTATAGAGAGAATTGCTCATTGGGGATTCAAGGTAAGTTTTGTATATTAAGTGATTATAAACGTGAAGGGTGGGCGTAGTGGCTTGTCCACCACTGCGCTTCTGAGTGGGGAGCGTGTTCGACATCTCCCAAAAACAAATTCCCTCAGGCCAGCGGCAGGCTCAGTGTCGTGAAGCGGGATTAGTCTCATACCTATTTTATTTTTAGAAATAGAAATTGGAAGATATTGAAGATTTTTAGTGTTGATTTCAATACGGATATACATTTTTGCGCATAAATGTGGCATTAGATGTGATACAAAATCCACCCCATTTTAACAATTTAGATTTACTTTCTTACTTCATTAAAAGAACACTATAATAATATATACTACTTTCTTCTTTTTCTTTAATATTTATCTCAAGTTTATACAACTCTTGAATACTTCGTATAAACACATTAAGAAAGGTTGTGCTTCAAGTGCATCAAGAAGGTATGCTTAAAATGGACAATATCATACGAAAAAGAAAATCTACTCTTGTTAATACAACGCCCTATTTTACTTTAGACTTTTCTTTATTGATTGATTAGTGAATACATGTGATTCTTAGAAACTGTCCGGATTTAAAATATTAATATTATTACAATTAGTGAGTTTAAAAATTGTTAGAGTAAATTTCAATTCACTCTGTTATACTTTAATCCAACAACATTCTACCCCTTCTACTATCGATCGCATCATTTTACATCCTGTGCTCTTAAAAAATTTCAAATTGTTGGTAATGTCAAGATTTTTATTCAAATTGCATTTCTAAAGGTCACTTTAAAATACTAAATTCTAATTTAATTTCTAAAATTCAATTGAAGTATTCTTATTTTATAATATTTACAAAATTAAAACATTTACAAAATAATCTATCATTTTAAAAAAATAATGTTACATGCATTACTAATTTTTTATTATTATTTTAAGAAAGAAAAGTTGTATAAAGAAAGTTATGTTTTTTTCTTTTGAAATTAAATTTTAAATTCGGTCTTTCTTTATATGGTGTTTTTCATTTGAGAATTGAATGTTCAAAATATTTTCCTATCTCGACATTTAAATAGAACTCTTATGAGGATTGTTTAAATTGATATGAATTAAAGATAAGTTCAAAATTAAAACTATATGAAGAAAATATGATTAGGATTTAGTGATCTCACACTTTTTTTAAACAATAGCTTATGTGATGAAAAGTATTAATTTAAAAAACCATATATTAATTTTGAACATCTTGAAATGAACATCAAAGTATCTCATTTAATTCTATAAATCAAATTAATTTGTTAGAGTATAGGCACTTTTATTAGTAATGTAGTATTTTAATTTTAAGAGTACAACCGCGCTTAATATTCGAAGTTTGATTGAGGTCTTGTAAGTAATGATAATTGAAGCGTTTTGAAAAGTACAAAGAATTGAAATGATGCAATTGAAAATAAGTAAAAGGACAAATTGTTGTTCGGTTAGATACTGTAAGGGTAAAACTTATGCAAATAAATGAATAAAGTGTAACCAAAAAAATAAAAAAATGTTGCGTGACAATAAAAAAGTAGACAAGACATAACTGCAATGTGGGTCTTTTCATATTGGATCTATAGGACCAATCATCATCTCTTAAATGATTTTAAATCATTAAAATGGTGTTTGTTGAGAATGACCATCACAAGGCTCCGTGGTAGCTCAAAATTGGTAGGAAACATCATTAATAATGATTTGATAATATTTGATTGGGAGCTTAATTATTTTTTTTTATAAAAAATAAGAAATTAAGAAATAGGTCCAAAGACTTGTAGATTCACCAAAAGATGAGAAAAACTACGTTATATTTGAAAGAAGTACAAAGATATTTTGTTTCTCAATTTTGGTACCGTAGGATAAGGCTAGTTTACAAATGATATTACGCTTTTCACTTTTCTCACTTTTGGTACCAAATATGGTTTTTTTCCTATTCTTCTTCCTCTAGCAGAGGTAGTAGCAGACGAAATAGAGCATATTTTTGCCACAAAAACATAGCATAATTTGACCACAAAACAGAGCACTCCCACTGTGCAAGTATATCCAAAACTAAACGAGAAAAATGATCTACGTGCCAAGCATTATAAACAAGATAAATTGCACATAAAATTGAAAGTACAATACATATTAGAACATAATTGAAGTACATACTAGATTTCAATTTAATCCTAATATATATACTAGCTGCAAATCCGAGATGGATTGTAAGACTTCATCTCAAAACATCCAACAAATTATACAAAGAAACTATGCTACAAGAAACAAATGTCGCCTTATTTTTCCTCTCTTCTGCGAATTGATGAGCCTATTTCGTAGCTCATCAATTTCATTTTGTAGCTCACCAATTTCATTTGCCCTATTTAGAATAATTTGATTCTCCAATTCTCTTGTATTGTTGCGGAGTTCGTTTATCAATTCTCATGTATTGTTGCGGAAATTTTTATCTCAAATGAGCAAAACTACAAAAAATGGTCTTAAAAAGTTAAATTGGTCAAATTTGACCCATTTGACCATGTATTTCCCTCCAAATCAGCCTCAAACGGTATATTTTCCCCCAAAAACCAAAAGTTAACGGACAAAAATCCGTCAAAATACTGATGGCGGTACCCAAATTGAGAAAAAAAACATTTTTTGTACCAAAAGTGAGAAAACTGAAAAGCGTGGTACCATTCGCGAACTTGTCTTATCCCCCGGTACCAAATTTGCAATTTTTCCCTTAATAATCAAACAACACGAGAATAATTGATATAACCTTTCTCAAGGGCTATGGACTTGAGACTTTAAAAAATACAACCACAATTTATATAATCCATTTCGTTTTGATTTCATTATGAGAGGCTGGGAAAAAAGAAGGTTTCAGATGAGGTGACACCAAATTTGACACTGTTACTTATGGAGAATATTAAATCAAAGTTGCTATGTTTATCAAATTTAATTATGAGGAAATAAATTTTGAGGAAACGTATATTTGGGACTGTCTTAAAATGCATGAAAAATAAAAAAGTGCTTGAATGAGTTTATGAAAATGGTGGTTGTGGTGTATGTTAAATATAGAATATAGATTTATCAAAAAAAAAATATATAGAATATAGCATTTTTTTATAGGGCAAATTTAAATTTCAATAAATATAAACTTGGGAAGAAATTCATAATACAATACTACAAATAAAATCCTAACGAACTACTTACTAAACCGCCAGTAGATTGAGGCATCAACAAATAAGACTGATATATTGGAGAGACAAAAATAGTGATACAATTGACACAAGTAACACAAGGTGAAACCTAAAAAACTAAGGCTTTGTTTGTTTCTATTTTGAAACCATATTTTGGCCAGAATTTTGGTCAAAACTCGTTTGACTTATTCATTTTTCACCAAACAAGTATTTCTTGGTCAAACATTTGTGACAGCTACATTGCCTACACCACCCTACACCCTTCTCCACTTTTGGCTTACTTTTTTGTATTATATAAATTTTATATCATATTTTTCAATTATTAACTAATTACAAACATAACTTTTCAGACAAAAACTTACGTGATTTGACTGTTACAGTAACTTTTGTCTCTTTTGAAAATAAAATCAAACACAAAACCAAACACATTTTCACCAAAGTACACAACTCCCAATAAACTTTTTCACCAAAATTTTCATAAAAAAAACACTCCAAAATAGAAACAAACATAGCCTAAGGTTGTGTTTGCCTTTTGTTTTGGGTTTTTTTTTTTTGGGTGAAAAGTTTTATTGGAAGTTGTGTATTTTGATGAAACTGTGTTTGATTTTATTTTCAGAAGAAACAAAAGTTGTTGTAGCAGTCAAATCAGGTAAGTTTTTGTCTGAAAAGTTGTGTTTATAATTAGTTAATGATTGAAAAATATAATATAATCTAATATAATTTAAGTTTTATATGATTATATTGTAGTTGATGTAATTAGTAGGCACCCTAAAGTAGAGACAAATAGGGAGACAATAGCTAACAATTTTTTTGACAAAAAAAAATCCTTTTTGGTTAAAAAAACAAAAAACAAATAAGTTTTGGCCAAAATTGGTTTGAAAACAAAAGCAAACACAGCCTAAGGTTCCGGGGTCCCCATCAAGTGGCAGGGATAAATGCAATGCAATAGAGTCGCTTTTGTCCAGAGAAGAAACTGTGGCTTCAACCAAACCATCAACAACCAGTCTTCTGCTTAATTCCAAAGCAACTAAAATCAAATCCACCGAAAAAACAAACGACAAGAGAATAACAATGATCAAAACCCCAAAAAAATATCCTCTTTTTCTTCTCAATTTCGAAGGAACAAACTGACCTTAATGTCGTGAGCCAGCAAGAACAAGTCCATAGCATCAAAAAGAGATGAATGATAGGTTATGATTTTACGTGCTTTAGAGCCCCTTATTCATGTGATTTATAGTGGATTATGCATGATTTATGCCACATATGCGTGTGATATGTGTGTTTATTAAGTTCAGGAACAAATCATTGTAATAGAAGAGAAAAGGGCGAAAAATGTGTGCAAAAGAAGATTTCAATTTTCAAGTATAAAATCATACTGCATCTGACGCCCGTACGTGGGATATGTCACGTTCGAACGTGGAAATTCAAAGTCAAACGAAATCAAAGGTGGTCAACGTCCGAACGTGAAATTGAGTGGCATTCGAACGTCGTGGCCGACTGAAGGAATTTTGGAAAGTGTTATACCCAGCTCAAGTTTTTTTTTTTTTTTACAGTTAATTTCACTAGATAATATTAATAAAGGATACAGTCGAATGAAGAGTACAACCAAAAACAAAATGCATCTACTCTAGCACAACACCTATCAAAACTAAAACTAACATTGGGGTACATCACACGAACAAAAGATAAAAAGGAACAAAAAATTGAAAAAACAACTCAACCCGGTTCCTGACATAGAGGAGGACTGAGATTTTCCCAAAAAAGCTTGAACCATCCGAAGAGGGCGCAATAAACCACCCACCATGCCCGATTTCTCCTCCATCGAACTGAAGAAAAATGGACACTGAACACACCTACAACCCCCAATGTAAATTTCCTTTTGATAAAGATCAAGCCAAAATAAATACTCAGATTCAGTTCCCTCTACATCTACAAAACAGCAGCTCCAAGTTACTACCAAAAGATCTCCAAGCGCTAAGAAAAAACCTCTAGATTCGGTTCCCTTATTAGATTCAACAAACCATAGGAAACAGAAAACTAGCAGAGAAAGAACCAAAGCATGGCAAAAGACAAAGAAAAGTAAAATAAGGAAATAAATTAAAACCAAACACCATAGCAGCAAACTAAATATGAAAAGCCATGGTGAGTCCAAGAGTGACCAACTCTTGGTTGACTATTGTACGATTAGCCCGACGGAAAAACAGGGGAGTGACCCATGCTCGATGGAGAGGACGCAAGCAGATCTGGCGGATCTTGGAGCAAGACGAAGAGAATCGCAAACCCGGGGTGGATCTCTGCTGCGGCGAGAGGATGGAAGACAAACATGGTGAGTCTGTGGAAGGAACCACACGAGCCGTCTCGGTGAGGAGGCGGCGGTGGCAAGAATAGGGAAAAGCCCTAGAAGACACTACACTCTCTTAAGACGTTTGCTGCTTCAAAAGAGAGAAAGTAAAACTTATAATGTACCCAGCTCAAGTTGGAGTCTCCTATTCCCCTCATAAAAATACCAGATCTGTTATCTCACATAGGGTTACGAATTTTACATACTTTTACACACTTTTGGGGCAAGAGAAAGAAAAACAAAAAAGAAGAAGAAGGAGAAAGAGTCAAAATTCATAAACACCAATAGGGAGTATTTTAGGATTAGATTCATATTTGTTATGAATATTTATCTTTTATTTTGTATCTCTCTTACAATAATTATGAACTGATTTCTTAGACTAAGGCCATGTGGAAGCCAAATTGAGATGTTTGATATATAAAAGCTGTTTCTTTGAGTTAATTCTATGATTGCTATGTGTTTTGATTTTGTGCGTTTATTTGAATTATATGCTTGATCAACATGTGTTTGCAAAGTTGTCTAGCTTAGTTATTTGGGGTAAGATACGTTAGGGTGCGAAGAAATCATCACATCTTCTTAGTAAGTTGATACTAGGGATAGTTATATGCCCCGAGATGCAGTTTGCCGGATTAATCCAGAGAAATTCTAGATCTTAATGCTCATCTCCTTAATCTTCTTCCAATGACTACTCTTTCTTACCGTACTCCTTTTGAAATTCTCTACAATCCTTCCCCACCTATACACATCTCCGCATTTTTGGATGCTTGTGTTATCCAAATATTTCTGCATGTGTGTTCTTAGGCTTTCCTACTCATTACCGTGGTTTTCATTGTCTTGATCTTTCCACGAACAAAATCATCATTTTTCGCCATGTCGTGTTTGACGAAACCGTCTTTCCCTATTACGCATCTCCTCCCTTGGCTACTATTCATGATTACTCCTTCCTCTCTCCCGACAATGATTTACCCACCCATCTTCAGTAGGCCTTCCTTCGATTCGCCCCCTGCCCCGACTCCTCTCAGCACCACATGATCACTCGATCCAAATCTGGAATTGTTCATCTGTGCCAAGTTTCAAATCTATCCTCTTCTTCTACTCTTTCTCCTCTTCCAAGCTCCCATACTCAAGTGCACTGCGATCCTCGTTGGAAATTCACCATGGAAGCTGAACTTTCTGTTCTGCATTCTAACTCCACGTGGGATCTTATTCCCTGTCCGTCTCAAGCAAACCTTGTCGGGTCCAGATGGATTTTTTGTCATAATTTTTGCTTTGATGGCTCTCTTGAGCGCTTCAAAGCTCGTTTGGTGGCTCAAGGTTCACTCAACAACCCGGCCTAGACTATGATGGAACCTTTAGTTTTGTTGTCAAACCGGCCACTATTTGAACCGTTCTCACTCTTGCCATCTCTCGCTCTTTGCCTATCATCGATTGGATGTCAAACACGCTTTTCTCCTTGCCATCTCAACAAAGTTGTTTTCATGAAACAACCCCCGGCTTCGTTGATTCAACTTTCCTTCACCAGGTTTGTCGTCTCAAGAAAGCTCTGTATGACCTTAAGCAAGCGCTTCGTGCTTGGTATCATCGTTTTGTTTCCTATCTCTCATCTTTAGACTTTGTTAGCAATAAGGCAGACACATCTTTTTTGGTCCTCCTTCGGGGTCCTCATACTGCTTATCTTCTTCTCTATGTGGATGACATAAAAAAAAAACATATAAAAAAGAAAGTATAGAGTAACTCAATTTTTATTAGTAATTGACTGGTATTGTGACATATTATGTAACATAATTCAATGCACATAAATATGAACGGGTGGATTTTTAACCTCGATCGATACAATTTTATTTTCTTTCTATATCTTAATCATCCACTTGTATGCATACATGTCGTGAATTTGACAAATATAAGATATTATATTGTGTAACACAAGATTTGAATGGACTAAAATATCAAAGCATATTAATACATTTCAATTTTTAATATTCTAACATTGTATATTATCTTATATTCTATTATATTCATATATAATAATTGGGAAAATTGCACTTTTGGTCCCATAGAAATTTTTTGGACACTTTTAGTCCCATAGGAGTGAAAAAGTGACACTTTTGGTCCCAAACGGACGAAAATTGGACGGAAAGTGACGGGTGAGATACACGCGCTGGTCGTGTTAATGATTAAAAAATATATATATCAAATATTAATAAAAAAAAAAGAAAAAGAGGAAGACGAACACTGTTCGTCTTCCCCCTCCAACCACCCCCCCACCCCCCAAACCACCACCTCTACCCCCCATCCTAATCGCCGCTGCCGTCGCCGGCGATATGTGGAGTTGGGTTTGGGGTTTGGTTTCGCCGTCGGTTTTGGGGTCTCGGGGGTTGGGTTCGCCGTCGGGTTGGGCAATTTGGGTTGGGGGTTTCGACCGGTTGAGGGTGTTTTTGGCGGTGGGGTTTCGACCGGTGGAGGGGACGGCGATGATGGCAGCGGCAGCGGGTGGTTTCGCGGCGGGGGGTTGGGAGGGGGGGTGGTTGGAGGGGAAGACAAAGAAGATGAACAATATCATCTTCATTTTTCTTTTTCTTTTCCTTTTTTTTATCATTTTATTAATATTTTTGAATTTATTTTAATTTTTCTTTGAATTTCTTTTTTTTCTCTCCCTACAGTAACGGCGCGTGTAGCACAACCGCCAATTTCCGTCAGTTTGGGACCAAAAGTGTCACTTTTTCACTCTTATGGGACTAAAAGTGTCCAAAAAATTCCTATGGGACTAAAAGTGTTTTGGGGCGACTCCTACGGGACCAAAAGTGTAATTTTCCCTATAATAATTGTATATAATTCATATTAATTTTATTTATAAAAAAAAATTATCCACTTAATTAGGGATTTTTTTATGATTAAATACTTCATTAAACTATAAAAACTGTGGGAGAGCTCTCAATTACAATAAAAAATACACTAAAAAACTTGGCACTACAACATCTAACAAAAAAAGAAACTACATTGGGGAACAAAAAGCGAACACCAAAAAAAAATAAAAATAGAAAAACAATTCAACCCTGTTCCTGACATAGAGGAGGACCAAGTCAACTTTCTTGAAGAAGGTTTCACCCTCCGAAGAGGGTCCAAATGAACCAAATCCAATTTCACCTCCAAAAAGATGGAAAGAAATGAACAACAAACCACCGATACTGCCCCAATGTAGATCTTCATGTCAACAAATAATGCCAAAAAAGGAAATCTGATACTATTACCAAAATCCTCATAATCTTCCAAGAAGCACCTTTGGGATAAACTAAAATACAAGAGCATCAAACAAACCTTAAAGCAAAAGGACATAGTAACATAAAATACAGAAATAACAAAAAAAAATAAAAATAATACACCACAATAGAATCATATCAAGTAAAAGTGGTGAGTCCAAAATACGACTCAAGAGTTGACCAAGCTCTCAGTCAAGACGGACACTTTCAGCCCATGTCAAGTGATGGCTTCCATGGTGGAGAAAACTCAGATCCGGCCCTAAAGACGTCGGATTTGACCTTTGGCTCACCAAAAAAGTCTGTGACAGTGCGGAGAGATGAGAGGATAGCAGAAGGTTGCTTGGTGGAGGAAAGTAGACACAGTGATAGCATGGGTTGCGGTGGACAATGTTGGCATGGTAGCGACGTGGTTGAGGAGAGTCGGTGCGGCGTAGATGGTGGTGACACTGGTGAGATGAGATGGTGAGAGAAAACTTTCTGTGAGGAGGAGGTAATGTCATTGACATTGAGAATGATTTTTGGAAACAAAAGAGAAAAAATGAGGAAAATAAGAGGGGAGGCAACCACAATGGCTAAGAAAACCCTAGAAGAAGGGAACCCTAACAAGAGGGAAGTAGGAGCACCATTCTCTAGATAGAGAAAGTGCAGAGGAGTCCACTTAATTAGGGATGATAACAAGGTAAGTCAGGGGTGGCTTTTACTTTGTTCAGCCCCGCTAATTTCACCAAAACTTAAAATCTGCTTGAATATTGGGATCAAAATAATAAAATTTGACGTCAAATCTTATTTACCTAACTTGTACCCAATCCAAATGGGATGAGTTTGGAACAAGTACCTGTTTCATTTGGCATATTGTCACCCAGGGATTGTGACAAAGGATTTGGCGAAACTCGCAAACCACTCCGATAAGCTTTTTTTAAACTCAAACCCCCTATTTAGTTAATTCAAACCCGTCCAAGACAGAATGAGCCCGGGATGAATATCGGTTTCACTTGAACTTATTGCTATCCATACGCTTGAAAAGTATGTATTAAATATTTAAATAAAATACAAGATAATTTTTTTTCTTTTTTGGTTATATAAGATCCAAACTAAAGACATAACCTTATGCCTTGGTCAAAAAAAAAAAAAAAGACAACTTTATGGCAAGTAATGGACAAGATATCCGACGCCCTATTTCTTTTGTTTCAACAAAACAAGTGTAAGAATCAAAATGCCAAGTTGGAGGTTAGAAACGGCAAAATTTGGAAATATGCATGGGATAAGAGTAGAACAAAAATAAAACCTTATCCAATGGAATAGGATTGCACGCCATTCAATACAATTTTTTCTCCTTTTTTTTTTGTTTTTTTTTTGCTAAATTACGCCATTCAATACATAACTATGAAAGATTCGTGGACCATTTATACAATCTTTATTTCGAACTTAGAGGGACTCAAATTGAATTTGATGATTTTTGTTCAAAAAAAGAAATGAATTTGATGAATACAGGCTCAAATTAAGTTTTTACTTTGACTTCGGTTTAAAGTGGACCATACTTTTCCCCCCCCTGAGTTTTGAGCTTATGTTGAGTTCGCTCACGTTATAAAGTTTTATTTAAAAAAGAAATCGCGGATATACATTCTAAGGAGTTAATATTGGAGATAAGGTCTAAAATTATGTTAATAAATATACATAATCCAAACTTATAATCAACTCATAAAATATTTCAATATATTTTGAACCGAAGAGTTAGAGATTTTTAGCATTGATTAATAAAATTTAGAATATTTCTAAATACAAATGAAAGTAAGATATATATTTGATAAGCTCAAAGAAAGAAACCTATGATAGAATTTACAATGCCTAAGCTTCCAAACTAATAGATATATGAAAATCAATATTTACATAGAGATCATATGATTTTGTGTTTATTCGGGTTGAGTTTTGTGCAGAAGCTCAACTCATAAATTAATCAGTTTCAATTAATATAAAAGCCCTGCCACCGTTGACTTTTCAATCTACAAATACACCCCTCATATGAGTTCTATTTAGGGATGGCAACGGGCCGGTTCCGGGTCGGTTCTTGAGGATTCGGAACCGGAACCAGAACCGCATAAGTATTTGGGACCCGAAACCGCATAATGAAGGACCCTGAACCGCTAGACTCGCGGGTAACCGCGGGTACCCGCGAGAATCGGAACCATGAGACTCGCGGGTACCCGCGAGTTTGGGACCGGAACCGTGAGACTCGCGGGTACCCGCAAGTTTGGAACCGGAACTGGAACCGCAAGACCTTTTTTTTTTCTTTTTTTGGGCTAGAGTTTTGCCTTTTTGCTTTTCCTTTTTTTATATTTTTTCTTCTTTTTACTACTTTTTCTTTTATACGTTCTCCATATGTATGTAAATAATATTATAACAAAAAAAAATATGTTCCCTCTTAAGCCGGTTCCTCTTAGATCAAGAAAGTTTAAATTTATGCACAAGTTGAATAAGTCATCAACTGAACCGTATAAATAATTAAAAGATAGATTCAAAGACCACCAAATTTTTGCATGCTTTTGGAGGAAACATTGACATATAATATCTGTTGTAAGACAGATCGAGAACTTCCAATTTGTTGAATCCAGTAAAATTAAACTTACCTTCAATTACATTATTCGAAAGGTTAAGGTATCTCAGCTCGGGCAATGAAGAGAAGTTATTAAACGAATTTCCCATAATATTTTTGATGGAGAGATCTATTGCAGTAATATGAATCATATGATCGCCTCTTGAGTTGCATGAAATTCCAGGCCATTAGCATGGAGATTTGTCATCTGAATTCCACTCGTTAAAATGATGTTTATCGTAATTAGGATCTTGATGTTGTACATATGACTTCAAGTTGAGAAGTACTTGTTTTTCTCTATCTATGTCTCCACTCACAAATTTGTTTTTTTTTTTAAAAAAAAAAGGTTTCGGGTCGGTTTTGGGTTCAACCCGGAACCGAACCGGAACCGCTAGAACCCGTATAAATTGGAACCGAAACCGGATCCGGTTAGAGACGGGGGAACCAGAACTGTCGAGGCGGTTCCGGGTCCAACCCGGATCCATTGCCATCCCTAGTTCTATTATTGATATTACATTAATTGTGCGTTGTTCTAAATTTTCAAGCACATACTAAATTCAAAGGGTTAATATGTGTTGTGTTATTACCTAACGTCTTATAACCCAAGTCATAAAATCCAAAATCAGAGAGGCCTTTTCTTCATAGGGCAAAGCTCTAGAGATTAAGTTTACCACACTTTTGACAATTTTTTTGTAAATTCTTTGTATTTTTTTCAAGTATAGTAAAATTATCTCCTTAAATATCCTCATGTAGCTCGATTTGGATGAACCATGTAACTCTTTGTGCTTGTTTACTGCTTTATTCTAAATTTTTTGATTCCCAATCTTTCAAAATAACTAGGTTGTGATTTCAATTTGACTCGAAATAAAATTGGAGTTCAAGATTGTGTCTGAGCTCAATTGAGTTTAATTTGGCCTAGGTACATTCCGATGCGTGCGTACAAGGTGGCAAGGGGTATTTGGGGTAATTCTATATCAGATCGAGTTTAATGGTTCAAGTGTGTATTCTGTGTATCTCTTTCATAAAAGTGTGTGTGAGGAATGTACACAATACATTTTACTGTGTGACAGAGACAGACACTATGATTATTGGATTCGGTCTAGCATAATTTTTTTCGGATATTGTGCGGTCAGGTTGGATCCTGAACAAATAATATCTTTTTTCGGGATCTTTTGTTGTAATTTTTATTGTGTCTCCTATTGTAAGGGTATTAGATGAATACCGCGTGTAATTCTTGAATTTTTATTGGATACGTGTAATTCACCGAACACCTTACAATAGGAGATGCAACATGATTTTCAATTAAAAAGTAATCTCTGAATCCAAAAGTTTTTATAATAAAATTAAATTGACTGTGGACTTAATACTTGGTCATAAATGTGAATTGGACCACTTTGTCTATGAGATACTTTTCAATAATTAAATCTTTAAATCAAGGGGTTGTGGTGGAGTGGTAGGGGTTCCTCCACCCTTAACTAAACGTCAAGGGTTCGATTCTTGACTTTGGGAATGAAGCAGATTTCCTTGGCCAGCAGTTCCACCCTTTGAGGTGCCTGCAATCTGCAAAAGGAAATAATTACTGCGATCGGCGATGGATACCCTGGTAAAAAAAAATTAATTAATTAAATCTTTAAACACAATGTGTACACTCTTAATTAGCCTTCGATTTTAATTTCTTTTTATACGTTTGGGTTGGTGTGATTATTTTGTATATTGATATTCAAACTGATGGAAATTGATGGGTTGTTGAGAGCTGAGACTCGAAAGTTACTCCACAACTTGCAATTAAGATTCATTAAATAAGTACTTTTTGAGCTCCGACGTTCAATGCGCATGGATAAATCTTTATATATATATATATATATATATATATATATATATATATATATATATATTTTTTTTTTTTTTTTGAATTACAATATAAAGATGACGAAATTTGAACACTTGATCTTACACTTAATCATGAGAGACGATGCCGTCTAACCAAATGGTTATTGTATGTTAGAAAGAAAAACGATATATAAGAAAATAAAGTATAATATAAACTCGTGTTACTCATTGTGTGGAAAATATTTTTAAATAATTTTTAATTGAAATTTGAGAATGAGATGTTCTACCAAGCAAGTTAGACCAACTTTAGCGCTCCAACCTATACAATGACTTGATAATTGTTATATAATTGATTGAACAAATATTTCAATAGCCAATTACAATTGTATATGCATACGATATTTTTAAAAGAGAATCATTTTAATCGCGTCTGATCATCATTAACAATTTAATCTTAAACTTTCATGCTTATGAATACCATAAAAAAACTAAAAAAAACAAACAATACACATGATTGTGACTAATAGAAGTTGGTTAGTCAATACTATCGTAGCCCAAACAATGATATATATATATATATATATACACTAATACGGAGCAACTTTCTAAGAGTATTTTTTTTTGTCTTTTTCTTCACACAAGTGTGAGTGGAAATGACACATAATACACCAGCGATATATATAGAAACTATCATACACGGTCTTAAATAAAGTTTCCTACTAAAAGTGCACTAATTGGCAAGAGAATGTGAACTAGAAATCAAGCAACTCAGCTATCCATATTTTAAGCTTACATGAATTATTGGGCAGGAAACTGGATAAGTCATTATATGGAAAACTTTTTAGGTTTGATGAAATGATCCACCTACCGGTTACAAATGATTATTAATTATTAGACATCCTATGTGAGGTTGGGCATTGAGTCCAACTGTATCGATTATAACTTGATTTGAGCTTCATGTTTTTCGAGTTTGAGCCGAGCTTAGAATTTTAGCTTTGATAATGAGTGGAGCTTGAGCTCAATTATACTTGTCCTAGACTCATAACCTTAAGCATAAACAATATTTTTTAATTGTTAATATATATATACATAAAATATTAATATATTTAATAATATATATATAATGATGTTTTTAATACTTATTATGATACCTTTAATAATATACATATACATATATATATATATTAATCCATATTTAATAATATATATGTGTGTGTCTGTGCGCATGTTTTTCTTTCATTTCTTTTAATTTCAAGCTTCCAGGCCCAAGCTCAACCTCAAACTCTTTTATTATGGCTAATCGAACTTAGGTCATTTGCACCCCTAATGTTGTGATACGCCGATTTAGAGTGATTTTTAAGAAATCTTGTCAAGTATAGAATAAATTTGATCATCCTCGTAAATGAAGAGAGAGTGATTATTAAGAAAATATAGTTGAGTATAGAATACATTCCACCCTGCTTGGTGAAATAAAAAGAATTGGAGACAATGTTGCTCTATTATTCCCTTATTATATTCCAATTCACCCTTCACCTAACCTAAATTGAAATCTCCAACATCTTAGAATTTGTTTTTACCCACATTGGCATTATTGGAAAAAAAAAAAAGTAGTAGAATTTGTTCCATAGATCGAAATAATATTAAATCAGAGTAAAAAATTTACATGCCGCAGTGTCATTAAAGCTTTTCTACATGAATTCATAACTATAGTCTATAATATATTTAATAAGAAACAAAAAGATGGTACTTAAAAAAGTAAAAAATTATGTAAATTACAAATTTATGTAATACTATTAAAGAATTGAAAAGCACCATATCATAAAAATAAATTTAGACTGTCAAATGATTTTGATAAAACCAATATGAAACAGTATAATGTACTATGTGACTGATATAATAATACCTCAATAATTTTGGCGAGGTGATTTAAGATTAATACTTGATACAAAATAATTTTTATTATTTCATTTTAAATTTTATTTCTCACCTTTTTTTTCTAATTTTCAAATATTATAAAATTAAAAAATGTGTTCCCATTTAGAGTGAAGAGACTTTTATGATCACAGTTCTATAATAAATGGTTTTGGATATACTAGATATATTGATCTCGATCCATTAAAAAATTATCCAAAATATACACATAAATGCGCAACAAGTTGGATATTCCAGATATATTGATCTCGATTCATTCAAAAATCATCCAAAGTGTGCACATAAATGCACAACAAATGTATAATCACAATGTAGATAGAAAAAAAGATGTGACGCGGAGAAAAATTTAAAAATTCTCTCTCAACGTCCTAAACAATTAGGATTTATACATTTGTCATGCTAGATTTGGGCTGGGGTTTAGGGTGGACTTCATCGCATGCTAATATTTACACACAAATTTTGTTCCTATAAATACACCCTCATCCAACCTCCTCAAACCTCCTCAAATTCGCCACTCTCTGTATTCCTATCTTCTGTGCATTTTCACCTCTGTTTTTTTTTCTTTTCAATTATTTATTTACGTTCGTCCGGTATATTCCGGCGAGGGAGTTAGAGTTCCGGCGAGAATGGCGTTGCTTCCAGATCTAGGTACGGAGATCGTGATACCGGTGTGCGCCGTCATTGGCATCGTGTTCTCGCTCTTTCAGTGGTTCCTCGTGTCGCGCGTGAAGCTCTCGCCCGAGCGCGGCGGCGATTCGCACGCTAAGAACGGGAAGAATGGCTACGGTGACTACTTGATAGAGGAGGAGGAAGGTATCAACGACCACAACGTCGTCGCTAAGTGCGCCGAGATCCAGACCGCCATCTCCGAGGGTCAGAATACCTCCAGATCTGTTTTTTTTTCCACTTAATTTGTGTTTATTATGTGTGTGTGTGTGTGTATTTGTGTATGTATATCTGCTTGCGTGCTTGTTGATTTGAGCTCGTCAGAGACCGAGGAAAGTATAAATCTTTATGGTAATGAGTTTCTAAATAATGGCCAATTACTTTGAGCTGAGCTCTGGTTTATGCGTGAGCTAGATACTGAGTACGAGCTTTTAAGTTTTTCTTCTGTGTTTTCTTTAATTTGGTGTTAAGAGTTATGCTGCTGCCTCTATTCAATGCCAGTAATAATGTTTATTTCATTATTTTTGAAACCAGTTCAGTAAATACTTGTTTTAATGTTCCGCGCCTAAATCATATACTATTTTTTCAAACATATATTTAACAAAAAAAAAAAAGAATTTTTTTTCTTGAATATTCTAATTTTGATGGGGTTTGAGGTGTCGTTTTCGCAGGAAAGGTGTGTGTTTATTTTCTGTATTTTTGGTCAATTTCTGTTTTGTTTTGTTTGATTTTCTTGGCGGCGAGTCAAGGGTTTAGGGTTTCATTTACGTCACCGCAAGAAGGTCGGTGTATTGTGGTTGAGACTGATATGTTGGCATATATGAGCTGGCACCGAGGCTGGTGTCGGATCTGATTTAACACTTTATCTTCTGTGTGTCTCTGTTATTTAATTACTTTAATTTATTGTTACCTATATGTTGGGAATATTGTAGTACTAATATTTTATTAAGATGCTACTTATCCTTGAAATAATAACTAGGGGAGTTATTTGCCTCCGGCTGATATGAATATAAAAGATTATGTGCTTTGTTCCATAATTAGTGCACTAACATTTTTTAAAATATTTATGGCATTGCATGGAGCATGTGGATACTGATGGTGTGCGACATCATTATATTTTCCTGTTATGCAGTTTTTTTTTTTTTGAATACTTTTTCTCTAGAAGATACAGTTGGAAAAATGATTATTTCAGTGTCATTAAACGTATCTTTTTTTTTTCTGTGAAAAATATGGGATCTATGGATTATTTTTTGGTGATATTATTTTCTGGATGCCGAGATCTCATTTGTGATGCTAATAATTTGGGTTCATGCACAGCTTATCTTTTGTAAATGTGTTTAGAGGCAATTATTATTTACTGAATGACAATGATTTTTCAATCTTCAGGAGAGCCTAAATTGTAAGGATTTGGTTTGGGTTCATTTTCTATTGTCATACTTAAAACCATTTAGGTTGCTTGAGCTGAAACCATGTTATTTCTTGTTCAACAGGTGCAACATCTTTCCTTTTTACGGAATATCAGTATGTGGGTGTTTTCATGGTTGCATTTGCAATCCTCATCTTCCTTTTCCTGGGCTCAGTTGAGGGTTTCAGCACAAAGAGCCAGCCCTGCACTTACAACAAGGAGACTTTGTGCAAGCCAGCTCTTGCAACTGCGCTCTTCAGTACAGTATCCTTCTTGCTTGGTGCTGTCACCTCTGTCGTTTCTGGTTTCCTTGGGATGAAAATTGCAACCTATGCTAATGCAAGAACAACTTTGGAAGCTAGAAAAGGTGTTGGGAAAGCTTTTATTACTGCATTTAGATCTGGTGCAGTTATGGGTTTTCTCCTTGCTGCAAATGGTCTATTGGTTCTGTATATTACTATCAATGTATTCAAGCTCTATTACGGGGATGATTGGGAAGGTCTATTTGAGGCAATTACTGGATATGGTCTTGGTGGATCCTCCATGGCTTTGTTTGGAAGAGTTGGTGGTGGTATTTACACTAAGGCTGCTGATGTTGGTGCAGATCTCGTTGGAAAGGTTGAAAGGAACATCCCGGAAGATGACCCCAGGAATCCTGCTGTAAGCTAGTTGACATCTTTAAAGTTACTCTATTTACAAGGGGATTTTGTAGTGATTGATTTATTTTGTTTCGCAGGTGATTGCTGACAATGTTGGTGACAACGTCGGAGATATTGCTGGAATGGGGTCTGATCTTTTTGGTTCATATGCTGAATCATCTTGTGCTGCTCTTGTTGTGGCTTCCATATCCTCTTTTGGAATGACTCATGACTTCACCGCTATGTGCTATCCTTTGCTTATTAGTTCCATGGGAATCATTGTTTGCTTAATCACCACTCTTTTCGCTACTGACTTTTTTGAAATAAAGGCTGTCAAGGAAATTGAACCAGCATTGAAGAATCAGCTTATTATCTCCACCATTCTTATGACTGTTGGAATTGCAATTGTCACATGGACTTGCGTGCCATCATCCTTCACAATCTTCAATTTTGGTACTCAAAAAGTTGTGAAGAACTGGTAAACACTGATTCTGCACCCAAAAAATTGGAAATGGATATCTGTTGTGGTCATACTGTCATAGCTTGGGGTTTTCTTGAATCAGCTGTCTTTATCACCTTTTTATATTTTTTTCTTGGGGGGTGGGGAGGGGGGGGGGGTCTTTTTCCTATTCATACTTGCCTGGAACTCTTTATCCAACTTGGGGAGGGTTGTTTCAGTTTAGTTGTATCTTCTAACATATTTAAAGACTGATTTTAGGCCCTCTGGCATTGTCCTGTATGGTAAATAACTTGAGCCCAATAATAGATCTAATCATAGAATATTAACTTATTGAAGAATAAAAAACTTCCCGAAACTTTGGGGTTATGGTAATTACTTCGTGTTGTGTTTAATTTTGCTTCTTTGAATCTATCTCTGGCATCAAAGCATCACTCTGCTAACTGTTGTGTGTTACCTGAATTCGACTCACATGATATTGCTTTACAGGCAACTATTCCTCTGTGTTTGTGTTGGGCTTTGGGCTGGATTGATCATTGGGTTTGTGACTGAATATTACACCAGCAATGCTTACAGGTGCAAATAGCGGTTCATTTTGTTTTCTTTTTGTTTTTCCTGAAAAATGGAATTCCTTTTCCATCCATTCCATCTTCCGTTTTTCTTTTTGTTACTAATTTTTGCTTGGTTTCTAAAATTTCTGTATCCAGCCCTGTGCAAGATGTTGCTGATTCCTGCAGAACCGGTGCTGCAACCAATGTTATATTTGGTCTTGCCTTGGGATATAAATCAGTTATTATTCCCATCTTCGCCATTGCATTCAGCATTTTTCTAAGTTTCAGCTTCGCAGCCATGTATGGTATTGCTGTAGCTGCTCTGGGTATGCTGAGCACAATTGCCACTGGGTTAGCCATTGATGCTTATGGTCCTATCAGTGATAATGCTGGTGGCATAGCTGAGATGGCTGGCATGAGCCACAGGATTCGTGAGAGAACTGATGCCCTTGATGCAGCTGGTAATACCACTGCTGCTATTGGAAAGGTATTTCTATATTGATAGAATATTTTCATTCTCATGTTAAGAATGTTTAGGCGTATGAAAAACTTCAAATATTCAGATATTCGATGTTTGTCTCAAATTGAAATATTGCAAGAGGGATGATTATATGCCCGCTCCCTCACTTATTGGGAAATTACCAGAGGGCCCTGGAGATAAATTACCAATAAACTCCTGTCACATCTTAACAATACTAAGAACATGAGGTGAAATTGTAATCTATTTTTTACTCGGGTGAAATCGTGAAGTTATGATAATTTCTTAAACATGGAGGTGTTTTTTCATAAATAGGCCTTGGTTGTCTTTGTAACTTGCCCATTAAAAAGTCCCGAGTCACCTTTTGCAGCATCATCTGTTAACTCATACATAGTCTTTGTTTCTGATCCTTCGAATTTGTTTCAGGGATTTGCCATTGGGTCAGCTGCACTCGTCTCACTGGCACTTTTTGGCGCCTTTGTGAGTCGTGCAGAAATCTCAACTGTCGATGTTTTGACCCCTAAAGTTTTTATCGGTTTACTCGTTGGTGCAATGCTCCCATACTGGTTCTCTGCCATGACCATGAAGAGTGTTGGCAGTGCTGCTTTGAAGATGGTTGAGGAAGTTCGCAGGCAATTTAACACTATTCCTGGTCTGATGGAGGGTACTGCTAAGCCTGATTATGCTACCTGTGTTAAAATTTCCACGGATGCATCAATTAAGGAAATGATTCCCCCTGGTGCCCTTGTCATGCTTACCCCTCTCATTGTGGGGACATTTTTTGGAGTCGAGACGCTCTCTGGTGTTCTTGCTGGTTCTCTCGTTTCTGGTGTCCAGGTATGATTTTGAATTCATGTTGAAAGTGGGTTTGTTTGTGCACAATAATGTCCTTTTACGTGCTGTCCCAAAGCTACTATTTTTCCTCTTCTTTGGGACGTTCCAAATTGAGACTCGATTTTCTTATGTGTACTTTTCTTACCCATAGTAATGAGGTGAAACCGCTCTCAAGCACCCAATTTTGCAAAGATACGTTAGTCTATGTATGGATACATTTCTAAATCATATTTTCTGTTTTCTGAAAATTTCACCCACTACCCATTTTCTATGAAAAACACCATTTTTTTAATTTACTTATACTTTTCCCTATGTAATCAACACATTCGTCACTTCACTGTCTCTCATTATAACTACATATTCCAACTATTTTTTCTTTTCACTTTCTTATTTTACTATTTTTTTAATCACATAATCATTATTAAATAACTAAATTAATGGTTTTATTTTAGACACCATTCATCAACAAATTACACTTGATTTGTTTACTAATTCCAACTATTTTGTAAAAACATAACCAAACACAACCAACATCTTCACAATTTACCTGTAATGCGCATTTCCCCGAAAAGTTTTCTAAGAACACCCCAGGAAAAATATGCAGACATAGCCTCAGAATGTTCATTTTTACACTCGTTTAAAACTCCATTTGGGTCGAACTGGATAATGTAAAGTTTGATGGAGGGAGTATCTTTTTGACTCCTTTGCCCCTCTACTCTATTCTACAGATTGCAATATCTGCATCCAACACTGGTGGTGCATGGGATAACGCTAAGAAGTACATTGAGGTAATGCCCTGCCGTGTTTCATAACTAAAGTACTTGTTCTATTTTCTCGTCAACATAGTAAAACCTTTTTTTTTCCTTGAACTATGTTGAACTATTTTCTAGGCTGGTGCTTCGGAGCATGCAAGAACCCTCGGCCCAAAGGGATCAGAACCACACAAGGCAGCCGTCATTGGTGACACCATTGGAGACCCTTTAAAGGACACTTCAGGTCCTTCACTCAACATCCTCATTAAGCTCATGGCGGTTGAGTCACTCGTTTTTGCTCCCTTCTTCGCCACCCATGGTGGACTCCTATTTAAGCTTTTCTGAAGGACTGATGGTTTTTTGGGTATAGGCTATTGGCCTTCTTTCACCTTCTGATACCATATCTCGACGTACTTGTGAAATTCAAGTTGGCTCATAGTGAGATTTTATTTCTTATAATGAGCTGATGATGATGATAATTGTAGGGTAAAGATGATGATGCGAAACGAATTCGTTCTTATCGTAGTTGTCTTAGATAAATGCATTAGTCTTTTTGTTGTTTTGAGCTTTCACGAACGGCTAATTTTCCTTTTGTAACGCAATTAATTTTTGCTCGAAGATTATGGGTTGTTTGGGAGTCTTTGGATATTTGGTGTATTAAATTTTGTTGTTTATGATTGTGTTATGTTTTAATTACAGCTTAATAAATTGGGTTTTCTATTACAAGACATGGACGAGTGACATGTTTCGATTGATAGATTGTCTTAATCGAAGAAACAGTCCCATGTGACTAGTTGCAATCACTATGTTAAGTGTATGAATTAAAACTTTTAACCAGTTACAACGACTATGTTAAGTGTATAAATCAGAACTTTTAACAACAAAGGAATGAATGTAAATGTTAATATATAAATGAATCGTATCAAAAGGAAAATAAGCACTGCCAACAATAGCTCAGTCACATTCAACTAATTACATATGAGTGATAATATGCAGTCGCATTCAGCTAATTACATATGAGTGGTAATATGCGTGTTTTGCAGCTAATTACATATGAGTGGTAATATGCGTGTTTTGCGATTTTGATTCTGTTTTAGCGCATGCAATGATGCAACTACACAAGTGAAATTTACTGCTCATGTGAATTATTTTAATTTATCTCATTCCATTCAACTGGAATACATGTGCTAGTATCACACTAAGATGATATTACACATGTTTTATGATTCCCGACTCTTCTTGTAGTGGTGTATACCAATTAATTGAAAGCCGGTTGGCTAGTTCACTTTTTGTGTGATTAATTTTAATCTAATTATATTTTATTCAGACTAAAATACACGAGAAGTTAGTTGGTTAGTTCACTTTTTGTGTGATTAATTTTAATCTAATTATATTTGATTCGGACTAAAATACACGAGTGGATACGCAGGATTTCATAATACTCGAAGTATCATTGAATTTGAGGATTGTTTTGTAACTCTAAATTCTAATAATTGTCCTAATTTCAGTTCAATGTTAATCGATTTAAATGGAAATAAAAGGTCAATTCAAATTTAGTACTAGTTATCTTTCCGGATCCGGGCCAACCCAAAGTCCAGACCCGATAAACTTCTGTACTTCAACCGTTTTTGCCCCATTCTCAACTACCATTCATATGAAGATTATCTGAGAACACCCCAACCCACCCACCCACCCTATGGAAGTAGAAGTAAAGCTCCGCCTCCCGTCCGCCGCCGCTCACGAGCGGCTCTCCGCCATCCTCTCACCTTACCACCGCCGCACTCACCTCCAAGAGAACCTCTTCTTCGACGGCCACAACGCGGAGCTCTCCTCCAACCTCGCCGCCCTCCGCCTCCGCTTCTACGATCTAGATTCCCGCTGCGTCCTCTCCCTCAAATCCAAACCCCAAATCTCCGACGGAATCAGCCGAATTGAAGAGCAAGAGGAGCCAATCGACCCCACCGTCGGCCGTCACTGCGTCGCCGAGCCGTGGCGCCTCCTCCAAATCGAACCGTCCGATATTATCAAAAGAGTGAGGGAGGAATTTAAAGTGGCCGCCGAGGGTTTGGTGTGTTTGGGGGGTTTCAGAAATGTGAGAGCCGTTTTTGAGTGGAATGGGCTGAATTTGGAGCTTGATGAGACGCATTACAGCTTTGGGACGTGTTTTGAGATCGAATGTGAGAGTTCTGAACCCGAAATTGCCAAGAATTTGCTTGAACTGCTGTTGAAGAGCAATGGGATCGAGTATAAGTATTCTGAGGTTTCAAAGTTCGCCATATTTCGAGCTGGGAAATTGCCCGATTGAGGTAAAGATGGGAAAATTCTAACCCGTTTCTGTCTCGGCAACAGCCAAGTGTATTTCACAAGGTGTCGCCGAGTCGGAAAAATCTATGGTAGATCAAGTTAAAAGGCCCTAGTATCGATTTCTTTTCACATAGTAATTTGTATGGTGTGAAAGACAAAATACACGCTCGAACCATTTATTTGGTCCGACATAGAATTACCTGCCAACTCGGGAGCTGGTTAAATTTTCATAAGATGTTGTCACACGCTTGTTATTTTCCTTTTTGGTTTCCTGAATTTGATTTTTTGAAACTTTAGTTTATTTTAATTTTTAAAGCTTCTGACATTTTAATTTTGGTTTATGCAAAGATGATCCCTTGCAATCCAAATGAAAGTCAGTGCTGATTGATTCTTTAATTGGTGAAGTTATGAAGTACTTCAATTTTTTTCAGCATTTTGTAACTGCACCTGTCTAAAATTGTTGGGAAAGCAACAAATACAGGAGACATTGACGAGAGATGATGGAGTCGCGCTTAAGTTTGTAAAAGCTGAATCCGCAAACTCCAGGTTGTGATTTGGTGACTCATATGGGTTTATTGTACATGTATGATTGTAGTTATATCGGGACTCGAATCCTAAAATCCTAGGAGTTCTCGTGCAACTAACTAAACCATGTTGGATGGCAATTAAAAAGGAACGGGGTACAACATGTTGGATCGATACATTCTTTGTAAGAATCTCCATAAATATGACTACAAAATCTTAATAAATCCAAGCACTCTTTGGAGTTACAGAATTCCAATAGTTATGATCGTCCCAAGGATCTGAGTTTTAAGAGCGTAGGGAACGGCCCATCAAGTTTTGTCAAAGAGGAAAAGTAATTTGATTTACCTTTTGCACTTCACTTGCATTGAGGAATTTATGAAGATAAAAATTTTGTTGAAACTTTTAATTGTTTTAACCAAACCCATCTCCATTGAAATATTTCAAATTTATTCGAAAAATAGGAAAAATGAAAAAAGGGTGCGAATGGCATAAGAGTTTAGATACATAAAGTATCCAATAATTTAAACCAACACAAGCAGAATGTAGTAACTTGGACTCAATCCAAAACAAGTCTCTCTCTAGAAAGGGGTAAATTCAGTGCTAATACTCATAAAACATCTATCTTACAATTCATCTTACCCAAAAACTGTTAGCGATTGCAATCTGAGTCAGAATCTGAGTTAATTACATACGCCAGCTCCAAAAAAACTGCAGATGTCCAAACAAAAAAGACAAGTACGTGTTACCAAATGCCGCCAGGCGGGATGTAATATGGCACGCATTTGATATCGATCTCTAAAAGCTTGTTTCTGCTCAATTCTTTAATCACACAAATAAAGTTGAAATTATCTTATTGAACAAAATTCAATATAACTCGCATCTAAAAAAAGATGCACATGTAAAAATATTAAGTTATTCAAGCTCAACTTGTTCAAAACAAAACTAGAGTGAAGTACAATCTCAAGCTCAATAAAATATATAAGGGTCTATGTGACACCCCCGGGGTTTTGAGAAATCATCATAGCTTCCTTGTCATAATAAGATATTACAATTTCACACCATGTCAGTATAGTAAATTACGACTTTTTTTTTTTGAGTTGTCAATATAAGATCTGACAGGTGTCTCAGTAATAATTTGCAAAACCTCAAGGGGCTTGTAGTAATTACCCAACAAATGAGAAGGTGTGGATGTAATTATCCCAATATCTAAACTGAGCTAGAAAATATCATGTTCAGGTCGATTCAATTCTTTAAACGCTATATCTATATTCGCAAGTATAACAAATCAATAGATGATCAACATTACCGAAGTTTCCAAGCGGCCAGCAAGCAAAGCACGTAGAATTTCTACAACAATAGCCACTAGATCATCTTTGTGGCTGATCTGACGGTGAAGCTCCGACTAGAGGAGTAGTTGGTACACTGTTAGAGGACCCATTTTCAACTGGTGGTGGCACGCCCCATTTGCCTTCAGTTTCAAGGGGTTCAAAAACATGAACTGAACCATCCGACAGGCCTAACGCAAACTGATTGGATTCTTGAGGATGCGCAGCTATCACGAGCGGGTGAATGCTGCTTGAACTGATAGAGGAAACAAAGAAGAGTTTACATTTTGTCTAAATTTTTCGTCAAATGTTCAGAAGTACATAAACAATGATATCTTGTTTACTAAATACGAACATATATGTCAACTAAATGAGAGAGGTTTAAAAACTTCCGCAGTTATTGTATGCAACCATGTGAGAAGCTCATGTACATAGGTAAATAGGGATGTTCATTCTATAAAATTGAACCGAACCGAATCAAAATCTCGATTATGGTACTGAATTGAATAAAGCAAATAAATAGGTAGTTTTAAATGCAAAATTAAATAGTAAAAACAGATTTATTTATTATATTTCTAATATTTGGAGACTACAAAAATAAAAAGATAGTACAAAAAGTAATATTCGACATAAATATATGCATATAAGACTAGATATAAATATAAGTAAATATAGTTTGGTATTTGGTATGGTTTTGTAGAAAGAGACCAATAACCGAAACCGAACCAAATATCAAAATTTTGTAAAATAGAAACTGAATACCAAGCCCAATTTTTCGATTAATTTCCAGCGTAACGAATTTATGATTTTGGTTCTGTTTGGTTCAGTCGACCGAACTGTGCACACCTGTGCAGGTAAATTGTATAACCAAGTGAAAAATTTCAACATAAAGCCATATGTGCCAGAATGAAGAACCTCTATTGAAGAAAATGTCATTTTTGGTACCACAGGGCAGGCCAAATCCAATTTTGATACCATGCTTTTGCAAAGTAACACTTTTGATACCAAATTAAGTTTTTTGTCTCAATTTTGGTACTGCCATTAGTTCACTAATGGTCAACACTAACAAATTCGTTAATTTTCTAATTTGAGGGGGGGAAACAGATTTTGGGGTGAAATGGAGGCAAAATAACTGGTCTAATTGGACTCTTCATCTTTTAAAGCAATTTTTTGTGGTTTTCTGTATTTGAACTCTTCATCTTTCATTTTCTCCAATTATCTCATCCACAATAAATGACTAGATTTTTGAACACGACTTAAATTGCTTTGCAAGCGCTTTTGTATCAGAATACTTGGAATTGAGGATTTGTTGGATTGTTAGTTGGTCAAAGCTGAGGAAATTTGTTGGTGAAACTTCTTTGTCAATCTTTTTACTGGCCTAATTCATTAGATTTCTGCATAGCTTTCTATGTGGGATTCACGGAATAAGGTTGTAGAATATTTTGTTGTGGGTTGTAATCGATTTTTGACGTCCACAAATAAGATTTCTTCCCAAACTCGCTTTGCATTTGAACATTTCGTCTGCTACTAGCTCTGCTCGAGGAAGAAGAAGAATAAGCCATTAACTTGGAAGAAATAATTGGAGAAAATGAAAGTTGAAGAGCTTAAATAAGCAAACATGAAAAATTGCTTCAAAAAGACCCCAAAATCGACTTTTTCCTCAATTAGACCAGTTATTTTCCCTCCACTTTGCCCCAAAATTTGTCTGAGAAACATGAACATAACTCTAATACTAGAGACTTGCCTGAGACTTGTAGGAAGATAAGCAGAGGGACTAATACGGCAACGTAACCGGAGGTGTGCAGAGGTGAATATGCATACGGTAGCATCTAGGAAACTAGCATATATCAACTGGCTATCACATGAAAACGTCGCATGAGAGATCGGGGCAGCAGGTGGGGCCCACTAAAACGAGATAGAAAAATAACATAAGCATCAAAAATTGGCACCATAAAACATTTTCTTGATCAAAAGTGGAAAAAATTGCAATATTAGTCCCATTTGCAATATTGGTCTCACTGTTTACAAAATTGCAAAATTAGTCGCATAAAATGCATTTTTTTGCATTTAAGTCCCAGCCATGAACATGACCATTACTTAATTTGCGTAAATTTCACAAAGCCCTTAACAGCGCATGAAATTCCATCAGTTTTTTAAAGGAAGGGACCAGAATTGCAAAGGAAAAGTAACCCATGGGACTAGTTTTGCAATGTTGGAAACAAAGGAACGCGCTGTCTTGTTGGACCAATACTGCATTTTCCCGTCAAAAGTCTTCTTGAGAAGAAAATTACCTGCTTTACGCACTCTAACTTAGTCGTTTCATAAATGGCAAGTTGAGTCTCGTGAACAACCAGAAAGTGAATCTGGTCCTGATGAAACTGTACACGCGTTTCAGACTGTGTTGTTGGTGATCTCCCGGAAGGAAGTTGCAACAATCTTGATTTCTGCTTTTCCCATCCGTCAGAATTCCACACACAAAGCTGGCGAAGAACATTTGCAAATAAATAAAAATTAAAATGAATATTGAGAAACACAAATATGACTTTTTCAGTGCACAATATATATTCTTTAAACCTGAGCGTCTGCACCCGATGAAACTAGCACATTCAATACATGTGAGAAAGCAAGGCCAGTAATTTTTTTCGAGTGGCCTTTAAGCTTACTTTTGACCTACACGAAGAGCATGGCGTCAATAAGCTACTTTGGAATAAAAACACTTATTAAGTACTTCTGTGATTACCTCATCCACTCTAACGTTGTATATCTGAATTGTGGAATCGTCCATCCCGATAGCGATTATGTTATTATCTTGAGGATGGAACGCCAAAAATGTCGCAGCTGGTGGTGGAGGCATGAAAGTCGTCATTGTCTAAATCGTCCACAAAAGAATGAGAGATGAGTACATGCAAATGAAAGCATAAAGGTTGCTTTTCGATTGGAAATTCAGAAGATAAGAAATTCAAATCCATAATACGAAACATCGTCCACTTGTCTGGATAACTTTCAATTACTATGGATTTGAAATCCAGAACTCCAGATCATTCTCTCATACGCAAACCTTCAATACAAATACAAACTTTATATTTTTTTTGGGTAAATTACATTGACAACCCCCATGTGAAAGCATATGACAATTTCACCCCCTGTTTTTCGAGTTGTTCGGATCCGACAGAGGTGTCTTGGTAGTTTTCAAAACCTCAGGGGTACATGGTAATTACCCAATAAATGGGGGGCTGTGCATGTGACCTCCCATGTAGCAAAAACATATTACAATTTCATCCCCTACTTTTCTAGTTGTTCGGATCCAATATGGGTGCCTTGGTAATTTGGAAAAGCTCGGAGCCTCATGGTAATTACCCAACAAGTAAGGGGACGTGCATGTAATTACCCTATATTTTACCTACCTTGAAAGTCATCATATTGAATAAAGAGATCTTTCCTCCCGATGCTGACATTACATAAGAGTCATTTTTGGACAAGGCAAAGCAGGGAACAGCTTCCTCAGGGTTCGTGTCGGTCACATCATTGGTCATCAAAATGCCACTCGATGGTTGCCATAACTGAGGCGAAACACTTGCAGTTGCCTAACATTCATTTTTCAAGACAATTTCTTTCATGAAATCAAACGGGAATCATTGTTTTAAAGAGGTGAAGGAACTCTGATTTTATTTTTACCTTTCCACTTGAATTATGGTCATTTCGCTGCCATTTCCAGAGTAAATGGATTGCATTTGAAGCTAATGCCAGAATGGCATTGCCTGAATTTGTATATATCAACCTTGATATCTTTGCGTTAAGATCAACACAAAAAAGAATGTTAGTTAGAATAAACACGTCCGAGCACTACCGTTTATATAAATATAATGTACAAATTCATAAATGAAAATTATTCTATATAAAACATTGCATTTCTTGAGGATGTGACAATTATCTAGAAAAATTCAAACATAAAGATTGATATTACAATATGGCATAAAAATGTGGATAATTGGAGTTACTAATCCATACAGCATAATATTGCAAGTGAACTTGTGATCATAAAAGGATATCTTGCAAGATGATTAGATACACATCTCAGATAAGCAAATTAACATAAAAATGGAAATAACCTTTGTTACTCTCATATTCTCGGGGAGTTTCAAGGACCGGCATTGCGATGGCTCATTAATTTCACTGAGCTTCCAAATCTTTGATTTGTCATTAGTTTCTTCTGTTATTCTAGGTTTCACATCTCCAAGATTTCTTGCATCCCCATTCTAACAAAATCAAACATTTTGTTATCAGTGTGCATGGATGACGCATAAAAAGATGGCAATTGAAATAGGATCTTTGTGATGCAAAATAACAGAGGACCAGTTGTAGTAGCAGAGAAAAAGCAACACCCACCATTACAGAGATGCCAACAATAGATGCGGCCCGGTCCGTGGGTCCCGCACTACTAGCAGCTGCTGCAGATATTGGGCTGATAGAAGGCTGCAAGTTATACAAACGTGGAAACTTCAGTACCTTAGATAGTATGCCTGACAAGCAGAGACAGAGCCAACAGCGGTTCCCCCCCCCAAAAAAAAGCGCACACACAGACAACACCTCCCTTTCTATAATATCAGTTCCATACATAAACTAGTCATAACCCTTGCCTTCTAAACTAGTCGACCCCGTGCTAAATCACGTGATATTGATTGTGTAAAGAAAAATAACCAAAAATATATGTCTATCTTTACATAATTTATTGTATATAATATGTCAAATTTAAAGATTTGATTTAGTTTTGATGATAATCATTGAAAAAGCGCTTTATATGTGTATTAAATAATAGGTAAATGATATTGGCACTCCAAAAGTGTTATTGACACTCCACTATTCAATACAAATTTCTTTCTAAAAATAATGAAAAGTGGAGCTCTAGTAGTAATTTTTGGAGTGCCAATATCAACTCCCTAAATAATATCAATTTAGTTTAAAAAATATTAATACATGATTGATAAACTTAATAAAACAAATATTAAAAAATAAAAGGATTGATAATTATCATGATTAAGAGAAATAGTTACGGAAAAGTTGGTTTTTTAATTTGAATTTGAATTATAAAGGTAACCACCTTATCTTGAATTTTAAGATTTGACTAAATTTAGATAAAGATTGATAACTAAATTTATCCAAACTTAATATATATATGAGTGTGCCAGACAAGTGATTATAGATATATATATATATATAATCACTTGTCTGGCACACTCGCGTTCAGTGAGGTCATCCACATGTGCACTTTACCTAGATGTTCTAACTTTTTGTATTTTATTATATACAGATTAGATGGAACTAGAGATTTTGTTCCCCCCTCTCCAAATTTCTAAAAGAGTACTTCAAGTCGAAGAAAGTACCTTAGCAGCTTCAGATGCTCTTGAAGCATCAAAAGAAAGATTTTCAAATGTGCGTAGTAATCGAAGACCGTCATTATTTGCTAAAATCTTGATTCCATTTTCATTGGCAGAGATGGCCAAGAGGGAGCCGTCTTTGTTGAAGCGGATCCTTGGACTTGCCTGTGAAAAGGAAAATCAAGGCTCAGAGCACAGACATTTTCCTATGGTATGTATATTAAGTTAATCAAAAGAACTCACAGGAAGGCCTCCATCAGCATCAATACTGGTTAAAAGTTGAGTATTATCCATATCCCAAAATTTGATGGAATAATCATCACCAGCTGCCAGAAACTTGTTTTTAGTCGTATCAAATTGCACGACCCCTAAAGATCGTTTTCTGAAACCTTGATATGTTCTCTTCACAGCTCCTTCACTTTCGTTCCATTCGACAATGTGGGACTCTCCATCTTTACTCGTCCCACATGAGAAAAGCCTGAGCGAGAAATTTGCCGACTTAAAATTTTATCATTTAGAGTTAGAAATGCACATTTTAGAAAACAATAATCTACCTTGTTCCATCAGCACTGTAGGCCATGGTCGTGCACCAACGACCAGGGGCATCATAATCAACTCGAGATCCCAAATTATCATATAACCATGCCTTAATCTTTCCATCTAAAGCCGTAGAAAATATAAACTGGAAAACAATGCGAGATATCATAATCAACTCAAGATCCCAAAAAAAACAAGAAGCCATATAATTACGCCTTCATCTTATTAATAAAAGCTGTTGGAACTAAATGATTGCATCCAATTAACAACATAATGGTCATATTATAAGCAAAGCAATGAATATGTAATAAAATGGCTTTATTTTTACCTGAATATTCTCCTTGTGGTGAGGGCAGACCGAATATACGGGGGCCTCGTGACCCTCAAAAGTATATTGTTTGGTACCAGTTGTGGCATCCCAAACCTACGAATAACAGATTAACAGTAAAATGGAATCAGCTCTAATATTTGAGTTTCACTAATCTCTCCATATAATATGTCTATTAAAATAACCTTGATAAGCTTGTCATCCCCACAGGTTATCACAGAAAGCTGCTTATTGGGTTGGGAGAATGCAAGATCATTCACTCCACCGACATGAGCATCGATCTAAAACAGCAGTAGTCAGTGGCGAAATCGCAAGTAATTGAAACTTCAATTCCATTAAAGAAAGGAATAGTGAACTATATACCTCCAAATGCTGACGAATATCATTGTTTCCGTGATATGAATAAATCTGCACAAGGTGTCTTGAATATGCAACTCCTGTTCAGGAGAAAAATAAAGAATGCTACATATTGGATCACTTCATCAATGATTTTTTTTTCCCAATTATCCATCTAAATTTTAAGCTTTAATTACCAAATAAAGATCCATCAGGGCTCCAAGTCACACGGTTCACCGAGACACCAGGATCTTTTACCAGACTAGTCTGAAATGATAGTGAAAGCTTTTATGTATCAGATATTTGAACCTTAAGATTTCACGACTACAATAGACATCAATAATGTTGTGTTTGGATTCAAGGATTTGAAAGTTATGGATTTCAAATTCTTCAGAAAATGAAACCTTGTTTGGATAATTTCAAGTTACAAAGGATTTCAGATCCCAAAGAACTTATTTTGAGCTATTTTGTTAAATTATCATGTAGGATTTCGAATCCACCTAACCCTGAAATCCACATTTGAAATCCTTTCTCCAAATCCATTCTTCAAATCGAAATCCATGAATCCAAACACAACCTAATAGTTATTGTCTTCTTTTTTGATAAACACGTGGAACCTGTAAAGGCATTGTACACGCGCTCAGATCCCATACTTTGAAGTTTCTCTGAACAAGCCTTTCTCTCGAACCAACTTCCCATAAACCAATATCTCCCACATTGGTACCAACTGATTATGGAAACAAAAACCAGAAAACGTAAAAAAAAAATGCTAAAACTTAATCACAAAAATCACAAGAAAAAATATCAACCCAATAGAAACTACCAAGAAGTAGAGTCTGTTGGATTGGATGAAAATCCATGCTCATAGGAGATGATCCTTGGTTCAATATTCGTCCTACAGTCTTGGGAAAGTCGTCCAGTGCATTGAAAGTCTGGCTATGAGCATGCCCGGGAAACGATAGAGGAAGAACATTTACAGGAAGATTTACCTGTATATAAAGAAGAGATATTGTAAGATCAAAGTAACGTGCCAAAGAACTTACCTCAATCAGAAGATTGTAACCTTCCCCCACATATCCAACTACCTCATCAGAAATTCCCAAGGGCCTGGTTCTTTTGCTTACATGATCAGAATCACCGGATGGAAAATCGAGAGAATGGTTCATTGGTGGAGTCCTAGGATGCTTAAGTCCAGCTGTAACAATAAATACAAATGGTTACAAGGGCGGTTGGTATCTAACAAGACGTTAAAGGACTAAGTTAATGGATGTTGCATTAAAATTACCTAGAATACAAATACATCATGTATATTATGTCAGTTATAAAGTAATTTAAGTCTCAAGAGACTATTTGGATGAACTTAGTCCAATATCTATCTCAAATGTCTGATTCGACTATATCCAGGATAAAATGGTAATTACTCAATAAGAGAGGGAGTATGCATGTAATAATCTCTTTTTATGACATACGCTAATTGGCCTTGAAGATAGGTCGATCTCCAAACAGTTGAGGAAACAATTACCAGTGTATCAATATGTACTAATACACATAAACACAATTAGACAGAGGTCAACTATACTAGCATTTTCAAGAAACACAATCAAAACAATCTGATAGCATAACTTCAAAGGTATAGCACAACAATTTCATAACACATATACCCCCTCCGAGAGACCCTAAGTACAAAAAACACCCAGAGGTTTATGAAATTAGCATAACTTCCCCTATCATTAAACACATTTTACAATTTCACCCCGTCAGTAAAAACAACATATTACAATTTCACTCCTTGTTTCTCGAGTTGTTAGGACCTGTTGAGGTGTCTAGGTAATTTGCAAAACATCAGGGGCTCGTGGTGATTACCCATAAGTGATGAGGTGCCATGTAAGTATCCGTAATTTTGATCCCAACAATGTGAATTCCATATGTTGAAATCCTCTTATAGCAGAAAAGAGTTTCTTTGCAAACTCTTTACTTCTATATTGACAGAGTGTTACCTGGCATTGAGGGAGCACCAAGACCTATAGGCCCAATAGAAACTGCTGGATGAGTTCCTGTAGGTGGATTAGACATCCAACCCGCAAGAGGTGCGGGAACGGGTGCTGGAGTAGGTTGGAATGGCTGACAACATTAGTAATCACAGGACAGTAAGTAAAACAGATAACTGCAGTATAAAGCCAACAACTAGATAAAATGTACATAAAAACCAACCACATGTGCTCCGAGATGAGGAAAGCCTCCAGGTTTTGGTACTCCTCCAAGCAGAGGATTTGTCACTGGAGAGGGTGCACGTGCACCATTTGGCGTTCCGCATGAATGATCCACAAAGAGAGTTTTAATATCTGGATTTGGTCTAGGATTTTTACAAAGTTGGTGCTGCCAGTTTAAGCTGCACATACACATGTAAGTTTTCACAGTAGCAACAAAATTCTCCAGGTTTTTTGTAAAAACTCAAATAAAACTCGATATTTTCATAGGATGTTGTAAGCTGAATATATCTTTCATAAATTACTATGTGACAAATTTCTTCCAAATATTCCACTAATAGAGCGATTTGTTACCCAAATTTTATCAGACTTTTTCCTGAATTCCTCTGAATAATACCTGAATTACGAATTTTAAGACTTAACTAAATAAACTTGAATCCAAATCTTGTTACTGTGGTTTTCACACAATAGTATAACAAGACCACAAGTACACAGGGCAAGTTTCGAATCGGCCCGATTAAATGTATTAATCAAAAATTCATTTTGAAATCATTTACACGTTTAGTTCCTCAAGACTCATGAATGACGAGAAAATAGTCCAAAACCAAATCTAGATAATATGAAGAATACCAAATTATCATGAGGAATTGTACAAGTCCCGTATAGAAGTCTACCTTTGGTTAATGAGCGTCCGTAGCCTTGAATTCTTGAGGTTTGGAAACTGCAGCTTGTCACGGAACAGGGGATTCGCCTCAATAAGCTTCTTAAGTTCAACTAACATTATGGCTCTTGCAGATTTTGTGTCTCCATACTTAGAAAGCTGTTCATTCTCCCTAAGCAATAATGAACTCACTTAGAAAGTTACTCAAAGTCTGTCACGTCTATAAATAGCAACTGCGATTAAGTACCTGAAATTCTCTAATGTCAAAAGCTGAGTTATCTCCTTAAAAAGCTCTTCGTTAAAAGATGAAAACACTTTAAGATCCTTCACAAGGATTTCAACGGCTTTGGAGCGATCATGCCTGCATAACAATCCCAATGTAAAATTTGCACACCGAAATTTCTTTGGAGCAATTGAGATTTTCAATAATAAATTTAGAATCTCACTTATCCAATGCTTCAAGGTACTTTTGCTTCCTAATTTCGAAAAATATCTTCATTGAGTAGCGATTGTCATCCACTTTTGTGAATCCAGAGAGGTACTTTTCAACGTCCTCCCAGTTCCCGTTCTGCACTTCGTCCTCGAAATATTTCATGTTGAAGAAGAACCCAGATTCTTGCTCAAGCCTATTATTAGAAAGACCACATCAACAAGGAAGTAATTAGTACATATCACCACAAAAGGACACCATATGGTAGTTATATACCACAAAGACACATAAATTGAATAAAAATGAAATTACTTGTGAACAGTCTCTTTAAACTTTTCTTCATCCAAGAACTGTAAGATCAGAAACACAAGTTCTCTACTGAGAGAAGACATTATAACCAACTCTATTTCGCCCCGGAGCAACAATTCAAAAGCTAATACAGTAAGAGATCTGCAAAATCCACAAAAATGATTAAATAAAAACCAAACTAAAATACAATAAATGAAAGGGTGAGCTAGAATTAGCCGTTATTTAATTGTCAATCTATGATTCCATTTAATTATTGCTTGACACAAGATTCAAAACTTAGTATAGAATAATGCAAAAATCAAACTAAAAAAAAAATCGTAAATACAAAACAAAAAACTAAAATTGAACAAATAATTGGAGAAAAAAAATCATCACAAATAACCTAGATCTTCAATCAAAGAAAAAAAACGAGATTTCTTCGGCAAGATCAACGCAAGGGTTTGAGCATGCACCGACCAATTAAGAGCTAAAAAGTTTTAAAAAGAATATTAAAACTCCGAGGTTAATTGAAGGAATCAGAGAAATGAAAGCAGCTTTAAATGGAATCCGAGATGCAAAATTGCAAAAAGGAAAGCCTAGAAAAAGAAAAAAAAAGAGGAAAAAGCAAAGTCAAGATTATTTATGTCTCTACTCAGAGAGAAAAAGTAGATGTGATTATAAAAAGAAAGCATCAAAGCCAGAAAATGAAAAATAAAAAACAGCTAAATCTCCCCGAATATTAATCAACACAGTTGATATATATATACACACACATACGTACAAGAAAAAACAGAGAAAAAGAGTTTACTTGCCACAGATCGATCGATGAAGAGAAACGACGAGCTCGAGTCTAACATGGAGTTCGCTCTCTCTCTCTCTCTCTCCCTTTATATATATATATATATATATGGACAACCGTACAAGGGGGTTTCTCTCTCTACTCTATCGTTGGAGGAAGAGAGAGTAGAATGAAACTACGACAATACTTACAGAAAATAAGTGTGATATTTTTATAGGAAGGGGCAAGGCTTAAGAGAAGATAAGAGCTGGCACTTATCATTTTAATAAAAATCGAAAAGCGCAGTAGCTTATCACGTGTACAGTCAACGTGGGGCCCACAGAACCGGCTACGTTTTTGTCCCTGATAATCTCGGCTCGGGCATCTTCAGCTGTGACAGCTAGCTACTCTACATTTTTCGTACTTTCTGTATTCACTCTGAGCCGTTGGATTTACTAGGGCTTGTCAAGTCGGATGACGTGGGTGTTGAGATGATCGACGGCTGTGAATTGAGCTAATTTTTGATTGAAAAGTAGGGGACAGATACCTCCCCCCGTTTCAAATACCAAAAGTAGGGGACAGATACCTCCACCCGTTTCAAATACCACAAGCTTTCTCGGACTTGCGTTTCAATTTGGGACAGTTTTTGGTAATAATTACCACGATTGCCATTGAAAATCTCTTTAGTGTGTCGCGATATGGGATTTAAATGGTAAAGGCTACTATCGGAGATACATTGGCGAGAAAATGAGGTGGGTTTGGACCCATATTTCTCAGAAAACTTGTTGAACGGCTGTTATTAAATGATCAGGATAATTTTGAAGTGAGTTGCACCGACGAGTCATTTTATAGTGGATCTGATACAACAAAAATGTTTTCTTTTATTTTTTTATTGTTAAATTATAATCGATTTGATATTATTTTATTATTTTATTTTTTCAATATTAATGAATATAACTCAATCGATTTTATTATACTTGGTATAATATAGCTTTGTTTTTGTATCACCCCGATCAATTTCACAAATGTCAATGGGTCTTTTTTATACTTTTCTTGTTTCTGTTAGTTCCTTATTTATTACGATGACAACAAATTTGATCAAATGATTTTCGACCTCCGAGTGTGAAATCTGCGCAAGGGTTCCATACAATGATAATAGATATCACTTTGGACCTGAGGTCACAAAATCCTCTAGGTGTGAATGTGTATTAACCATAATATTGAGTTGTATTTGTGGCTTCGAGCACGAATTGATCTGCTCTCTTGGTCACAACGATATAATATATATTTTTAGAATATTGATCGCTTTCTTTTGTTTATTTTGATCAAAGTTTACAATACAATAAATCTTATAAAGTAGTTAATATTATTGAAGCTAGCATCAATGACAACAATATGAAAGGAGCAAACCATTCAATCAAACCTTAGATAGAGACCCAACCTTTCTTAAAAAAGAAATAAAATAATTAGAAACTAAAATATATTAAAGTGAAAAATCAAAACATATGGATGTATCGTCCATATCTGTCTCGTCAAATTCGTTGTTGCTGTTGGAAAATAAGGAATGTGCTCCAACATAGATTACCGGCAACAAAAGCCTCGCTCACGACTACTCGATAAGTCTGCGACAACAAAGACATCCAAAATTTTTAGAGGAAAAGAGCATTTCAAAGTTAAAATACTATTGTGCATGAATTTTTAAATAAAAATATTTTTATTTATCCATATCATGAGTATATATGCCACTACCATTGCACATGATAAATATAAAAAATCTGAAAAACATATAAATCTCAAGTTCCCCTCTCCATAGCAAACCACAAGACGATATAGCTCCAACCAAAAGGGACAATGCAAATGGCGCAAGGGTATTGGAGTCTGATAATGTAAGTGCATGTAAACATTATTTTGATATCTTGTGTGGGAAATGAGGACATGTGTCTTTTCCAAACTCCTCGTCTAGGAGCTGATGATAAATATGCAACTACCGTATCATATCGGTTGAATACGAGAAACTTGAGAGTCATAAGGCTCATGCTCCTTTCTCTTCAAAGAGCCGCATTTTCAAGATAAGAACGTGCATTTTTGCATTTTCAAGACAAAAACATGTATTTCCAATCAAAGCAAGTAATATTTCATGTAAGAAACATTCGGAGTTCGAGAATTTTTTTTTACCAGAGTCATTATATTATTATCTACCAACTTTATGATCGAGAGATATATATCAACATCATCTTGATTGAAAAGCTAGTTTTCTATGAGAAATTAAAAATTGTGCTTTGATTTAGTCTTTTCGTATTGGTAAAGGCCAATCTTATTGTTGGAGCATTTGAGTGGGTTGGTATTGCTGACCCACTGGCTCTAGAATGCCGGACTACATTAAATTCACGGTATAATTAATTTTACCTACTTGAATTAAATTCGACTTTGAAATAAAATAATAGTTTATATATCCATCATCTTTTTATCATTTTATTTTGATTTTATTGAGAAATATTTATTATTTAAATATATAGTCTTGATGTTTATTTCTCTCACATAGCAAGTTATATGATTTGTGGTCTCCACACACACTTATACAAAAGAGATAAACACATAATAAATACTCGTACTATTGGACTCGATCTGACATAAACTTACTCAAAAGAGAGGGAGTCAGCAATAGCAAATAGCCTTTGACGGGTGCAAGTAATTGGACATCAAATTTTTAGTTTCCACCTAAGGATGACTCATCTGAAAATGACAACAAGTGAACATTAATTTTTTTGAGTTCCAGTATAGTTATAATCATATCTATACGTATGATTTATTCTTAGAAATTATTTAGGTCTTTGAATAACCCTCATTCGATGAAGTTAATTGTTGTAGCCACAAAGCTTGTAAGATAATTATTCTTACTTTTTGATCTTGGCAAAGTGGAAAAAACAATATGTATGGTTTTATTTTATTTTTTGGTTTTGGGAGATATTTCCAGGTCCAAAGGCTCAAAATTTCTCGGAGAAACACGATTGTAAAGATATCTCTTAAGAAAATTTTCTCTATATATGAGTCCAAACCCAAAAGTTCATCAGAGACCAACTTCTTCTGATAACAACATGCATATCACCAATACTTTCTAATACATTTCGATGTGTTATTTTCCCCTTTTTCTTGTCACTCATGCACTAAATATTTAAGTATTTATTTATTTATTGGTTTTCTTCGGCAAGACTTTTAAGTCTTTATTAAATCATGATAGTGGAAATCAGTTTCATTATGAGATAATTGGTTTCTACCTATTTGGTTATTGACAAAAAGTGAAGCATGTTGGATCATATTTTTTGGTGCCCATCTCTTTAATATAAGTTTTAATTTTGTATTATTTTTGGGTTTATAATTTTATTCAACTTATTGTCCATTATTACTCCAATTTCTCATAGACAGGTCATGCAATCTAATGCAGTTGCATAAGACAATCATAAATTGGTCATTTTTATGGCAGAAGAGTTTCAATCTGGCTAGCACTATTTAAGTCAAGCACTTGTGGTGATTGGTCATTTTTTGACAATCTGTTTGCTTCAAGGAAATTAGCAGGAAAACGAAAAGAAAAATACAAGAAAATTATTTTCCCTTTTCCACCATTTTCCTCAATATATGATTTTCTCTCATATTTTCTTTTCTTTTTTTCATTTTCTCTATTAACCAAACAATGAAAAATAGTTTTCTTTATGTTTTCATTTATTTTCCCTAACAATTTTCTTGAACCAAAAATGATTGAAAAATAATGCAAATGATTAATACTAAATGACTCAAACTGTGGTAACTGAAACTTTCCAAATAAAGCGGATGTAATTTATTATTATAAACCTAAAACTTTTAACTTACTCAAATTCGATCACAACTTTAAATTTGAAGCAATAATTTATTTTAGCTGAAGTCCTTATAGATATAGCTTTTAACGAGAAACTTATTTTTAGTATAGGTGCTTGGTCGTGACAAGGTAATTTGTTGTGCACTTTTTATGTATTACACCCCTTTTTATTTTAATGCAATTAACTTTTTTTTTAAAAAAATAGGTAGGTTTAGAGGTTGCGTTTCTTGGATCTTTTACCGATATAACCCAAAAGTGGGTGATAATTATTGAAATCACTTCACTTTGAAAAACTTCACCAAAACTAATCTAAGGCACCATAATGGGGAAAATTCTTGTATACATCCGATGTGAGACTCAATTACATGCACCAAGACACAACAAAAATAATAAAAAATGTGTATTTAATATAAATACAAATCAAATATTTTTTATTATTTTTTATTGTGTCTAGGCACATGCAACTGGATCCCACAGCGGGTGAATACAAGAATTTTTCCCATAATGGCGCCTTATATTTGTTTGATTTTTCTATTAAAAAAAATTCACTTAACAAAAGTGAAGGCGCCAGCCTTGCTGGCCTTCACTTTTTTTTTTTTATATTTTTTCTTTTAATTTATTATATCAATTTTTTTATTGAATTGGAATTTGTAGTTGATCCGGGTTATATCCGGAGCTGGAGGTCAAGGTCTGTATGAGCTCCTGGTTGTTCTCGATCCGTTTTGAAATCACAAGTTGGTTAGTCTAGCTAGGGCTGAAAGACGATCAAACTACTCGATACTTAAGTCGAGATCGTTCGGTAAAAACTCATTTGAGTTCGGTTCATTAACATATCAAACTTAGCTGAAACAACCTTTTGTGTGTTTAATAAATTTGAACCTCGGCTCAAGCTCGACTCGATTAGTAAATATGTGTAGAAAAATCAAACTGCTCAAGTTTGACTCGTGTGCTGCTCAAATTGTTATTCTCTTTAGATTTAGATTTTGTTCATCAACTTTTGCTTAAAAATCGAATATCTTTTCAATAATCCTACCTTTGTAGTCCTTTTAATAATATTATTGTTAATCTTTAAATCTTTATTTCTTAATAATTGAAATATGCATGTAAATTTAATATGTTTTACAATTAAAAAAAATTGTAACTAATATTATCTCAGTAATCAATAATAGATAAAATATAATTTAGGAATAATAAATACAAAGTTGAAATAACAATTGAAATATAATTATGTTGTCAAAATAAACTTTGATTAAAGGGCAATAATATATATATGGGCTTGAGCGACCAACCATGCACTTGAATGAAACGAAATTAAACACCTCGATGACACACTCCATTTATATAGACAGATTATTAACAATATTAGAGGTGTAAATGACTCGAAACGAGCTATGAAATGTTAAAGTTCGAAATCAAACTCATATATTAATTTTTTTGAGCTCGAGCTTGACAAGCCTAATTTTTTTAAGCTCGAGCTCAAGTTCAATGTCGATGAATTCAGCTCGAGTTTGAACTAAAAATTAATTTAATTATTTATTGATCTCGAGTTTGAGAATTTTATCGTAATGTTAAACTTATAATGCATAAAATATTTCGTAATGAAAAATAGATTTTATTTCACAAATTTGTAAGGAGAATACAATTTAAAAATTTACCCGATGTTCAAAGAAAACGATCTATTATGTTTCAAAATTCTCAACTTCTCAATATTTTTAATTTTAATAGTTATATGCTTCTTAAAATAAACTAAATGAAAATATAAAATAAATTAATCAGAGAAAAAATAAACAAAATTATGCTAAAGTTGCAAATATATAGTCTAGTGTGTTCAAATATTAAAATATGAAAATAAACTTTAAAAATGATGAATAGTATAGTAAAAGTTATATTTGTCTTACATATTATGAGAAATTGTGTATTCAAATAATATAAAGACACTTTGGTAATTTGGATAAAAATAAAATAGATTTGAAGTGTAGTTATCACTTTTAGAAGTGTTAATATCACTTCTCTTTGTTTTATTGGTCTACAAAACAAAGCTGACGAGACGAAACCCAACTAGCCCACTCCCTATTTGTTTGTTGACCTATTTCAATTAATATAGAGTAAATATTTTACTACCTTAAACTATTATTTTTGTCGCAAAACACACCCTGAACTATAAATAGTAATAAATTTAGTTTACCACTAAGTTTCAAAAGTTCAAACCTAATGTGACATCACGCAACTTGCTTTATGAGCATTGAAATAACTGTTACAAATTTTTTGGAATATTTTCAAAATCAGACAATTAACAACTGGGTTCTCTACAGAAAAATCTGTCACAAAGTATCGCAACAAGCTCTTCAAAACGCTCCGGAGATCTCAACTCGTATCATTCCCCTTCGCTGGATTGCCCCTCCCCCCTCTAGGTTTAAACTTAACATTGACGGCTCATTCTTTGGAAACTCGGGTCCTGCGGACAGTGTTGACATTATCCGAGACCATCAGAGCGATTTCGTGGCTACTTTTTCCTTTAACCTCGGCATCACCACAAATAATATTGCTGAATTATGGGCGGCCAGTGTCGGACTAAAACTGGCTGTGGACATGCATGTAGAAAATCTAATTATTAACATTGATTCGGTTGTGTTATTTCATTGTTTCTCATACAGGACCACGCAGGACCCAATGCTGCGCGCTATTCTCCATAACTGCCAGACATATTGGACTAGACTGAGACACCTAGAGATCCACTTTTGCTACCGGGAAGTAAATATAGTTGCTGACCATCTGGCGAAAACCAGTGCCGTACAACTGGACCGAGCTGAGTACTATAGCTCCTGCCCAAACTTTTTCGACCACCCTTGTACATAGGGATCGTGTTAGTGCTGTTTTTCATATTGCCCAGCGTGGCTTTTTGTGTACCAAATCTTGTATTTTATTTTAGATTCTATATATATTAGTGTGTTGTTTGTTCAAAAAAAAAAAAAATTAAAAATTTTTGGAATATTTTACCCTTGCTCTCTCCCTCTCTCTCTCTATATATATAAAACATAGAAATTGGTGTCTCACTTTAACTTCCACTAATGTGTAATATACACTTGTACACTTTACATGTAGGATGACAAACCAAATATACTCTTTCAATAAAAAATGGATTAACACTTTAAACACTTAATTAACTTGTTAATAAAATAATTCAAAAAGAAATAATTTCTACCCAAAACCTGTTGGTCTAGTGGTATCCACCTCCCACTTTATGTGAGAGGTCCTGAGTTCGAATCCAGGCTGCCACACGTTGTGGCTCTCCCATCCTGTATGGAGCTAGATAGAGTCTTTATGACTTAATATTATAACTATCAACTTGAGTTTGTCGGACTAGATATGTAGGGTTATCACCTTCCTCTTGAATTAAAAAAAAGAAATAATTCCTTAACTAATGACAAATAAAAAAAGAGTTGAGTCCATAGATAGAAGGGTCCTCTACATGGTTGAAATTATTTTTGACGAAATCAACGCTAACATAATAAAGTTGTGCATTTTTAATAAGTTAACATATTGTTCAAGGAAAATTTCCCATTACTAAAACTGTTCTTTTGTAAAAAAATTTACTGAATTAACTGCAGTCTAATAAGTACAAATGCTACATTTTTTTTCGTCGGTGATGTGGGTAGATATTATTCATTGGGCCAAGCTGACAAGTTCAAAGAATATTATGTATTTTCCCTAAATTATTGCAATATTTCGGCCCATGTACTTGTATTTTGGCCTCATCCAATTAGTAAGAGTAGAGCCCAAGTCGGAACCCTAAAAGGAAGGATATCAATCAAGCCAACAATATCCAATCAAGGAAGATCGGTCAAACACTTACCAAAGCAGGAAGATTCGGCATGCTAATATGGAGCTAATCAGATGCGTTTTCGAGACGGTTTCAGGACCCAAAGCTTCCAAAAATAGCTCCAACTACCATAAATAGAGCAGGAAGGAAATCAGCAGGATTCAATTTACCTTAATTGTATAGAAGCCATGTAGCTTGTATAAATGTTCAATATTGATGATCAATAAAACAACTTTACACTTTTATGCATTTGACTCTCTATTATTTTATAACCTTATACTCAATTTCTCCCAAATAATACTATAAATTTATTGGTGTAAATCCCATGTCATCAATTGGCGCCGTCTGTGGGAAATTGAGCTTCAAGGCGTGAGGTAACATTTTTGTATTTTTTTCACAATTTTTGTTTCTTTCACAAGCTTGATGGCAGGTCACGATATCGAGAAAGTGGACGAAACTATGGAGGTCATGGGAAGCAAGGAGACATTACTCCCGGCGACTGGAGGTAACAACGCTCCTGAGACTCCAACCATCTTGGCTAGGCAGTTAATTGGCGAATTATAGAAGACCCCCATAGCACATGGGGGTGGAGCCCCGGTTGGCGAAGATAGAATTTCTCCATCACTTGGAACGTAAGCTGTAGGGATGGAAAACTCCCTGCAGATTGCGCTATCTTATCACCTAACTAAAGAACAATTGCAGGAACTGATTGACGCAGCTGTCCAGGCCGAGAAGAAAATCCCGGATCCGCATGGTCCGAGTAGGATGGGAGGAAGTCCGGTATAGCAAGTACCCGGAGATGCTAATACTCATATCGATCTGGAGTTCACTCGTGAAAATGGCTCTGGAAAACAAGCAGGGAGGATGAAATTTGCTGAACAGGTGAACATACTTGAAGAGGGGGACCCCTTAGGAAATATCAAGCCCAGGAAGGTCGCTAGATGCGGCGTACTGAATTTCATGAGGAGGAAATCCAGGAAGGCAGGATCCTAGCCAACATGGCACATCAGGAAAAATTCCAGGGAGAAATGCTACCCCCTAGGCAGGAGGAAAAATACAATACAAAAAACTTGGGTCCTCGCCCAGGACAGGAAGGAAAAAAGGATCTCGATGGGGAGGTTAATAGCTATGAATCAATTCGTTCCTCAGAAGAAAATCCAGGAGAACGCGCGGAAACAAAGGAAATAAGAAACTAATGGGATTTCATGGCAAGAAGGATGGAGGAAATGGAGACAAACATAGCTGGAGGAAAAGTACGTGCGAATCGAGGAATCCCATTTACTAATTCCATAATGCAGGAGGAATTGCCATGATAATTCAAAATCTACTCTATGATGACCTACTATGGCACATCTGACCCCGAGGATCACTTGTACACTTTTAGGAATTATGCTTTGTTACACAGATACTCGGACGCCATTAAATGTCGAATGTTCCTAACAACGCTGACCAAGTTAGCATAGTTATGGTTCAACCAGCTACCTGAAGGATCCATTGGATCCTTCCTGGAGTTCAGCACAAAATTCTTCCATCAATTTGCTAGCAGCAAAAGGCCTGAGCAAACCCCATTGAGCCTCTTCAACATAAAACAAAAAGGTGATGAAACTTTACGATCTTATGTGAAAATATTTAATGTTGTTACCCTGGAGGTGCCCTCGGCTACGATTGATCTATAAACAAGTGCATTCATGTAGGGATTGCGCGAGGGAGATTTGTTCAAATTGCTAACTAAAAAACCAACTGGAAATTTCGATGAATTGCTTAGTCGAGTGGAAAAGTATGTTAACATGGAGGACGCTCAGTTAACTACGAGAGTGGAAATAAAAAAAGGAGCGAAAAGAGGGAGAAAATCAGGGAATTTCTAAACTCGATGGATTAAGGAGATGGCACTCTTAAGGACTCGTGACTGGAAGGCGAGAATCATTTAGACCTCCCTTTCCAACACCAAGAAACTTGATGCAACAACTGATGGAGGTGGAGAACAAAGGGCTAGTACGATGGCCAGCTAGGTCGGGAAGTAACTCTCAGAATGCTCCAAATAGACCCTATTATCGATATCATTGGAAAGTTGTTCACCATACGAATGACTGTAGAGCACTAGCTTTGGAGGTGGAATGTTTAAACAAAGTAGGAAACTTGAAAGAGTTCCTGATAAACAATAATACAGTGGAGAATGATAATAATAATGGATCTTCATTCAGAGGAAGAGGGACATCGTGGTATCCAGGTCGAGGAAGAGGAAAAGCTTCAGGAAGAGGATTAGGAAGAGCGGGGCCAAGAAATCAAGGACATTTTCCCCAACCCATAGGAGCCAACCACTTGGAGAAGGAAACAATGCGAAATCTTCCACTAGCATGGACAAAAATAAACCTTAAGCAACAATTCATATGATATCTGGAGGCCCAGAACCAGGAAGAGCTCTACGACAAAATGTACGACAGGCAGAGAACTTTCCTGCCTTCTTCCTGAACGTCCACCAGGATCGTCCTCAGAAACAAATTTGCTTCGTAGTATAGGACACCTAAACTATCCAGACACCTCATAACGATGCCCTAGTTATCACCACCACGATAGCCAATTATAAAGTGCAAAGGGTGTTCATCGACTTCGAAAGTTCTGTAGATATCCTTTTTCACCAAGGATTTCAGCAGATGACTTTGGGGGATGCTAAATTGGAGGCCGCAAACACCCCACTATATGGTTTTGCAGGAGAATCAGTTTTACCTATGGGGAAAATCACATTGCCTATAATGCTAGGTCAGGTACCTAATCGGGTAACTAAGCTGGTAAAATTTTTGGTGGTAGATACTCCCTCAGCCTATAATGTCATTTTAGGAAGACCTGCTCTAATACTATTTGGAGTTGTGATATCCATTCCCCACATGAAGATCAAATTTTATACACCCCAAGGAGTAGGAGAAGTTGCAGGAGATCAATATGCAGCGCGAAAATGCTATTTGGCATCACTAAAAAAAATAGATAGAACAATGGAGGATAAAAAGTGCAAATAAAAAAAAATGAGAAGGAGAAGCAAAAAAAAGGATATCCACGCATGTGGAACCTATAGGGGAACTCCCGAGTGTTGAATTGTACCTGGAGATGCCTAAAAAACAGTAAGGATTGGATCTCACCTGGAAGAGGACCTGAAAGAAAGGCTCATAAAATTAATGTGAGATTATGCAGAGGTTTTTTCCTGGCTAGCAAATGACTTAATAGGAATGGAACCCACTGTAATCGAGCACCACCTCAATGTTTACCTTGATGCTCAGCCCGTTATTCAGAAAAAAATGACATTTCAGACCGGAAAAGGATGCAGTCACCAAAGGGGAATTTTATAAATTAATAAAAGCAAGACACATCGAGGAGATACAATTCCCAGAATGTGTCTCCAACGTAGTATTGGTACCTAAAGGTGGATCCAAGTGGAGGATGTGCATCGATTTTCGGGATCTCAACATGGCCTGCCCAAAGGACCATTATCCCATGCCCAGGATTGATAAGCTAGTTGACTCAACAGCAGGATTAGAGCTACTCAGCACAATGGATGCTCAGAGCGGATATCACCAGATTCCCCTGGACACGGAGGATAGGAGGAAGGTTAGCTTCATCAATTCATTTGGCACCTACTGCTATGTAGTCATACCATTTGGGCTGAAGCATGCTGGAGCAATATACCAGAAACTAGTATATACGATGTTCAGGGACCAAATAGGCAAAAACATAGAGGTGCATGTGGACGATATGGTCGTGAAAAGCAAGCTGACGAATACCCATGTGGAAGATTTGCAACAAACATTCAAAATATTGAAAAAATATAGAATGAAGCTAAATCCAGCTTAGTGTACATTTGGAATCAAAGGTGGAAGATTCCTTGGATACATGGTCACGGAGAAGGGAATAAAAGTGAATCCAGAAAAAATCAAAGTTATTCAAGACATGGCTGAGCCTCGGATGTCAACAAAGTACAAAGGCTAACAGGACGAGTCATGGCACTCAGCCGCTTCATCTCTAGGTCAGCAGATAGGAGTCTACCATTCTTTAAAGTGCTAATGAAAGCTGAAGGATTCAGGTGGACAGAAGAGTGCCAACAAGCTTTCAGGCAGCTAAAGGAGTACTTGAACCAGTTACCCTTGTTAACCAAGTCGGTAAAGGGAGAACCATTAATATTATACTTATGTTTCTAAAAAGGCTATTAGCTCGGTATTAGTTAAGGAGGAAGGCAGGACAGAGATGCTCGTCTACTATATCAGCAAGGTGCTCACCAATACTGAATCCAGATATTCGGAGATTGAGAAATTTGCTCTAACCCTCGTCATCACAGCGAGGAGACTAAATCTATACTTTCTATCACACAAATTCATTGTGAAATCCAACCAGCCGCTGAAAACAGTGCTAGGAAAAGCAGGAAATTCAGGACGACTGGTGAAATGGGCGGTGGAGTTAGGAGAATTCGAGATAGAAAACTCAGCTCGAACAGTGATCACGACCCAAGCTTTAGCAGATTTTGTTACGGAAATAACTCGACTTGAACTGGCAAAGGAGGATAAGGAAAAGATCTGACTACTCCATGTAGAAGGATCAGCAACCCTGGTGGAAGTGGAGCTGGAATTGTGCTAACAACTCCAGAAGAAGACTAACTGGAATACGCGATAAAATTCAAATTTAAGGCAAGTAACAATGAAGCAGAGTACGAAGCCTTGATCATCGGGCTAAAAATGGCCCTGAAGGGAGGAGCTAAAAATTTAATAGTATACTCGGACTCTCAGCTAGTAACCAAGCAAATAGATGCCACCTACGTGGCCAAGGAGGTGAGGATGGCAAAATACCTGGAGACCATTGAAATACTAAGGAAAAGATTTACCAAGCTAGAAATACATCAAATTTCCAGGAGTGAAAATACCAAAGCAGACTACTTGTCCAAGTTAGGAAGTGCAGTCACCGATTGCAAAACTAGGCAGATTACAATCCAGGCCGTAGCTAGGCCCAACACGGAAAAGGATGTCATGAGCATTGAAGAAATCACGGACTGGAGGAAGGATATTATACAATATCTCACCAAAGGAGTGTTATCAGAGGACAAATATAATAAGCAGAGGATCCAGTCAGGGTGGAAAATTTTGTTAGGATAAAAGGCGTGCTATACAAGAGGGGGTATGGCCAGCCTTACCTTAAATGCATATCCGAGGAGGAGGGAGAGTACATTTTAAGAGAAATTCAGGAAGGGTGTTGTGGCAGACATATAGGAGGAGCATCTTTGGCAGGAAAAGCTTTACGAGTGGGGTACTTCTGGCCTAGCGTCAAAGGAGATGCAACTGAGCTAGTAAGGAAATGCGAGCCATGTCAGAAGCATGCTAACCTTATACATAGACCAGCTGCCTGAGTGTCCCTTTTCCCTTCGCTTGGTGGGGCATGGACATAGTAGGACCATTCCCCGTGGCCAAGGCCCAGAAAAAGTTCCTGCTAGTCGTGGTGGATTATTTTAACAAATGGGTAGAGATGGAGGCTTTAGCCCGAATTACAGAAGGAGAAGTAATGTGATTCTTATGGAAAAATATTATATGTCGATTTGGTATTCCAAGGGAGATCATAGCTGATAATGGGAGGCAATTTAGTGGAATCAAGCTAAAACATTGGTGTGAGGGGCTAGGAATCCAGCAGCGATTCAGCTAGGTGGCACATCCACAGACTAACAGACAAGTGGAAGTCACGAATCGGATTTTAGTATTGGGATTGAAAACTAGGTTGGAAGAAGCAGGAGAAAGATGGGCAGAGTAATTAACCTGTGCACTATGGTCCTACAGAACTACACCTAAAATCACCACAAGAGAAAGCCCGTTCCAATTGGTAAATGGCACAGAGGCTGTGATACCACCTAAGATCAGGGTACTAACCCTCCAGATTGAACACTTTAATGCATAACAAAATGAACGAAGGATGCTAGAAGAGTTAGATATGGTCGAGAAAGGGAGTAGTAACGCATACTTACGCATTGAACTATACAAACAACACATTCAAAGGTCCAAAGCTAGCAAGGTCCGTGAGAGAAATTTCCAGGTAGGTGACCTCTCCTAAAAAGGGTAGAGGCCACACATGCAGTGAAAAAATTAAGACCTAACTGGGATGGTCCATATAAGATAACCAAGGTGCTAAAAGGTGGAGCCTATGAGCTGCAGAATGGAGAAGGAAAGCAACTTCCTCGCCCCTAAAACGTGCAAAACCTAAAGAGATTTTATGTCTAGGGAGGACAACGAGATATTTCTAAAATCATTGTATATTTCTAGTTAGGAGTATGGTCTGGAAGATTGTGAGCCAATTTTGCAGGGTAAAAACATGCAACATGAGCTAAGTAATACTACGATTGCTTTTTATTAGAAAATTTTCTGCAAATAGTGTGATTTGTTTCTTAGAATATATGTTTTGTGCAACACATCTTTTTTATTAGATCATTATTTGCACTATCACACGCATCAAAGATAAGGGGGTGTTGGTGGTGTGAAGTAGACGGTGTTTAGGAATATTGAATGGGTAACCTGGATCCGTCCAGTCAGGAGAAAATTGGCTACAGATCCATCTAGCCCCACTCCAGAAAAAGAAATAAGGATGGTCAAAGAAGAAATAAGGTTGGAGACTTCTCAGTCTACTTCTCAAACTAGAAGAAATAAGTATGGTTAGAAGAAATAAGGTTGGGGGGATAGCCTCTTGGTTGATCGCCAGGATGGGGTGAGACATACAAGTCCACTCGTACTCCATGGCAGCATAAGGGGGCAAAATTCAGGAGAAAAAGGCAGAAAAAAAAGAAGGAAAACCCCGGTAGCATACTGGCCAGGTGCAAGCCCATGGAAGAAATTGTGGTACGGAGTGAAGAATTCATGGGAGACAAAGACAGAAGGCTGATACATCTTTAATATGTGCAAATTCTTGCCATATCCCTTTCTTATATGCAAATGTGCGTGTACTTTTGTAGTATGTTACAAGCACATTCTAAACTATCTTGCTACCCAGCTAGCTGAAAAACTACTAGAATTATGTGCTCAATTTGATGCTAAATTGTTCTCCTCACATCATATGTGGGTTTCATTTTAATTATATATGTTCACAAGCATCCATTTCAATCAGCATCAAAGCATACATGTGATTTCAACAAAGCAAAAATAGATAAGATATGATAAAAGCTAGATCATCCATAATGGGAAATCAAAAAAAAAAAAAATCCCATGCCTCGAAGGGCAACAAATCAAAAACCACAAAAGGAAAATATTATTTTTAGGCTATAGCACAGCCTAATCAAAATAGGATAACTTTTTCAAAACAAGCATAAGATTCACTCTACATTAGTGGGAGCATTCTCGGCCACATTCTCTGCCGCACCAGCAGGGTTGTCAGTAGGTGGATTAGCTGGATGTTCAGCAACCTGGCCAGGATTTGGACCGACTTCCTACTTAACTATGGGAGGAATTTCACCTGGAACGTTTTTAGCTGGTGGATTAGGGGGCTTCAACAAGGCAATATCCATTGCGGCATCAACATCTAGGAAAGAGTTATCACTTCCAGTAGGAGGGTAACCAGCAGTAGCAAATTGATTTTTGCATCCCTCAACCCCTTCTCAAAGTATTCTAGAGTTTTGTCATCCACTATGTTCTGAAACTCGCTAGAGGCCAGGAACTTTGCCTTGTATGTCTCCAAGAAAGCTTGCCCTTCAGCAGAATGAGGAAAATCCTCAAGACCATTTGGCAACCTTTAGTAATGGCATCTTGAAGCTCTATTTCTTGGTGGTCCAAGGCATTTTTCAGCTGGTCCTCCTGGACCCTAATTCTTCCTGATAATGCAGCAACACGAGATTCTTGCCCTTGAATGTCAAGGAGGGATTTTTCTTTTTCTTTCTGCCAGGACTGTTCCAGGAACACAAAAGCTCCCACTGGCTTTTTCGCCTTGGCCAGGTATCCACCTCAGTTGACGGGCTTATGTCTAGCAAGGCCTGTCCTATTAGAAGGCTAAACTGCACACAAAAAGAAGAAAAGCAAAACACTTGCACCATGCTGGAAAATAGAACAGAGGCACATACGGCATACCTTGGGAAGCATTTCAGTCAACTAGTTAATGGTTTCATTGGGCTGGAGGGACTTCAGCAGTTGATGGTCTAAGGAGTTGGCCATATTTTGCAAGAAGCCACGCATGACCACCAAATCTTTACTTTTCAGCACACGATGGCCTAGACCACGCAATAACATATTGAAGGCAACAATGGCTTGCATAGAATTAGGGGAAAGCTGGTTTAAGGGAACTTTGTACTTCTTGGCTATAGGAACATAAAGAGGGTCAGTCGAAAAACGTAAACCAGCTCGGAGATGGACAACATAAAAGGCCAGAAAACCAGGGGAGGAAGATGAGCTCTATCTATGGCACTAGGAACTTGATTACAGTGAGATAAAGGGATGCCATAAGTGGCCCTTATGATATTTTCTTGGTGAAGGGTGAAATGTGACTTGTACACCATCTAAAAGCGAGCTTCTGGAGCAGCAAGTAACACTTTCTCCTGGGCACTCAGAGTTTCTTCAGCCACTTCGTCCAACGCATCTAGATAAGGCTGATCGAGATCTTCCAGAGGGATTTCAAGGGGGATTTCGTGAGAAACCTCAGGAGGATGTCTCTCTGAGATTGGCTGGGCCAAAAGGGAAGAAAAACCAGATATGCAATGACTATTTGAATGAGTAGAGGAAGAGAAATCCAGATGTATGGTTTCCCCAGATTGATGAGAGCTATAAGATTCACCCGCGGAGAGAGGATGCAATGAGGGGTTTACAGTGTTTATCGGTAGCGCTGCCGCCGGAACATCCACTGAACTTTCGACATAAGGAGGAGGATTATCTATGTTTTCAGGAGGGAGTATTTGGACGTTGTCATCGAAGGACATCGGAGTGGGACCAGAAACATGTGACATTTTCTTAAAATTTACAAGGCAAAAACAAAGGAATTACTGCTCGACAAAGAACACAAAATAAAAGTAAACATACATAAGGGTCTAGAAGGGGGGGGGGGGGGTTGAATAGACCCTGAAGTCTTTTTCGACTCCAAAAATTTCGTATTAAATTATGATTGGACGCTTGAAAATGCAGGCGCTTGGCTGAGCGTCTATTGAAGACTGTTTTATAAAGTTAACTTAGACTTCAAGATTTGAATACTATAACCAGTTATGTTTAAACGTTCAGTTCTTTAATCAGTGTTAGCAAAACTGAATGATTTTAGAGTCTTCTCTTTGAAAGCTTTATCATCACAAAGTGTACCTTAGTTGCTTAGCTTTTAATTGTGTTTACTTAACAGATTTATGCAATAATATGATAGTAATGAAATTGACTATAAAGTAAAACACAATATTTGTAAGGTTCGTTGGGTGGTGTAATCCCAACTATATCCTTCTTTTCATTGAACACTCGGAGGCAATCCACTAAAATGATTCCCAAAGAATCAGAGAGAATCTTCTACAAATTAGGGAGAGATGGATGTTGAAGACTTGAGCTCCTTGGTCACACAGATTTCTGCTCTAAGACACTTCTATCCTCTTGCTTCTTTCACCCAGAAATATTGCAAGTATCCAACTTCGACTTCACACAGATCGCGAGGCTTGGATGGGGTTTTTCTAACGGATTGTTTGATTTTGATAAAGTTCAAACAACTTGAAATATCTCAGTGGTAGTGTAGGTTTCTCCGAAAAGAATGTTTGAGATATTGGTTGACTGTCTCAGGAATTGAAGAAAAGCAAAGAGAATGTTTGTTTGAATATTCTGGCTTTTCTGAAAGTTTGAGTATTTGAGACTTCAATGCAACATCAATTTGGCTTGTAATACGATGGTTGTTTTGGTTTGTTGTTAAAGTTCTATTTATAGGCATTTTTGGAAAAAGTGTCCGTTTGACACATGCACAGGCGCGTGTCTCTCACTTCCAAGAGTGAACAACTTTTGTCCTTTTTCCTGAAAATCTGTTGCACAAAAATTGGTGCTGCAGTCTCTGAATAGTTGACAGTTCAATAGGGTGGCTTCTCCGTATGTCCTGAAAGTGCTTATCATCTTTAATGCTCTTATCAGCATTTAATGCATTTGAATTAAATGTCCGTTGGCAATTAATGAACTAAGAATATTTGCATTAAACTCCTTCTGGACTTATAAATAAATTCAGGTGAAATCTGTCATGGATGTCTGCTCATCCATCCTTGAATAACTTATGTCCTATAATCAATCGCTTGATATAGCTTGACGTTTGGACGCTTGGAATCTTCATTTTTTGATTCAGACTTCAGACACTTGAGTCTTCAAATTTAACTACTGATAAGCTCACTCAGAAATTATTAGACGCTCAGTCTAAGACTACTTAGTCTAACAATCTAGAATAAAAATAAAGCAAAGTCTCTAAAGCCTATTACAAATCTAACGCTCAAAGCTTATACATGATTTCTAATAAAATCAAAATTACAAATTTTGGGGTCTAACAAGAAATCCTAATTGTCATCATCAAAACATCTAACAAGAAATTTCCTAACAATTTCCCCCTTTTTGATGATGGAAATACTTACTCTTTTATAGTTCAAGAGTTAGACAGCCAAAAAGTAAAAGTTAGCTTTGAATAAAGGTTAGATAAAGTTAGTTATGGTTAGTTAAGCCTCAACGAGATGTTTTAGCTGAAAAATGCACTTCATTAATATATCAAGTAAAGTACAGGCATTTTACAACTAAATAAAAAACTAAAAAGACAAGAATATAGATAATGCAAAGTAAACAAGATTTCATAATCTTCTTCTTGAGCGTTAACTCTTCTATTTACTTCAGCCCTGATTGCTTCAGATATACTCTCTTCAAGTCTAATCATGGCAGCATGATCTTTATCAATTACTGACTTCTTCTCTTTCATTTATCTCTCTCTATAACCAACAAACTGCTTATCCTTATCAATGGGGTTAATACTAATACACCTTAGGCAAATTCTGAACATTTTGTTGAACTCTGACGTCCTCTGTTCTTTAGCTTTAAGCTTGGGATCAGAAGGCTCTGGAATGGGCGGTCGTTCAAATGGAACATCAAATTGCTCAAGTAACGCTCTAGAAGGCACTGGTAAATTGATAAGAGTGGGAAGGGTTGCTTGGACCTTGGTCTATGATGCACGGATACTGATACGGAGAATACAGGTACGATACAATATGGGTACGGGATACGCAATTTTCCAAAATTTTTAGGATACGATACGCCGGGAATACGACTATATATATATATAAACTTGAATTTTTACAATCCACTAAATGAAGTCACATGACCATTCATACTTATAGATGAAAATGCTATTATAATAATTAGTTAATTACTGAATGTATAAAATTTCTGTAATTGATAGTCATAACTATTGAAACTTTATTCTACACACCAATTAAGTGACTTTAAAACTTTATCAACCTTTTTCTCAAAAAACATTACAAGACAAAAATACAAACCTCAATCTATATTATTGCATATTACTAAAAGAGTAAAAGTAGAAGAGTGTTTATTGTTTATACTTAGCACAACAACAAAATATTTAACAAAATTGAAAACTATAAGCTAATCTCAAAATCCTAATTAACTTACTTGAAGAGTTCTCGAAAAACTGAAGGGTGAAATTCGAAAGAAGTCTAAAAGATAGAAAACTCCAGTTATAAGACGAAGACGAATTTCTATCGCATATTGGGTATTGCAGTTGCAGAGAAGAAGACGGATGAGGATTTTTTTCCCATTCTCGTTTCTATTTTTTTCCAATTAATCGTGGATTTTTTTGTAAAATTATTATAGTAATAAGTTTTTACCTTGAATTTTGAGTTTTAACCCGAAAAGTATTTCATAATATCAAAAAATACCCTTGCCGTATCGGATACTTCCCCGATACTTCTAATTGCCATATCAGATACCGTATCCAATTTTTTATTTTTTTTATTTTTGGATACTTCAAAACCATATCCGGTACGTATCCACTCCGTATCCGACCCGTATCCGTATTCGGTACGAGTACAATACTGCATGGGGTCATTTTTAGGAGTATCCACATATTCTAGCTCTTGGTAGAAGGAATAACACCTCTTGAACTAGACGCTTTCCTCTTCACCCCTGTTTCCCTCATTCTCTTCTCTTCCCCCTTATTGCCATCATCATTCTTCAAAAAGTGTGCTGCTAATAGGCTGACTTGAGTAGCAATCTGAGATATGGAGGCCTCTAAGGTGTCGATACGCTTATTGAAATTCTCTTTCATGTCCAGTTGATTTGCCCTATTAGCATCACTTATCTCTTGAAATTTTTCGAGGCAATCAGCAACGGCCGCTTGAGCTGCACCTCGCATATGAGCAACCTGAGCGCTCATGTTTTGAGACTCAATCTTGGCTAAATCAATTTTGATCCAATAGAGGGCTTCAACATTCTGAGTGGCATGATCACTTACTTCCTCCAGAACTGATTTCAACAGTGGCCCAACATTTTGACTCACATTTGAAGGAACCGCTTGAGTAGCCAGTCGTTTAAACTTTGATGTGTACTTGAGTGAGTCAAGAGAGACTTGATGTGCTGGATCAAAGAAAGTGCCACGTGCTTCAATCGGTAACTCAGCAACATCTGGAACATCTGGTTCTGAAGAGTCAGAATTGACCTCTGGTGGAGACGCTTGAACTGGTTCCTCGGTAGATGCTGGAATACGTGCTTCTTCAGTCTGAATGGTTTCTTCAAGAAGTCTGTATTAGCGTAGAAGTCTGTTGCATCTTCAAGAAGTGCGTTCAGCCTGGAACGTTAAATGCAAGATCCCTGAATAAATAAGCGGATCGAACTATCCCTGGCCCTAACATACATTGGACCCATGATGTCCAGTACATGATTTGGAAAAATCCTCGACTGTGGTCTGGGGATCAAAAACAACATATCTGGGCAGTAATGCAAGGAAAATCCAAAGAGTCTATCCTTTGGAGGACGTTCATATTTGTGAGCTTCAAGCACATACATGTGGTATTACTCTTCCAAATATGGATAAACAGCTCGAGTTATACCCTGATTCTGTTCTAGCAAGGAAAGAACATAAGCATAGTGTTTGCTGACTTACTGTCTGATAGATGGTAGGAGCGGATAACCATGGAAGTTGCGAATTCTAGAGCCGTTGGGTTCATCCAAGTTTTCGGTGAAGATCTTGTCGAAGTGAGGAAAGGGATCCATGATCTTTAACATCAATAAAAAATTGTCATTACAGTGGCTTCGAGTAGTTGATAAGTCTGATACTGGAAAGCTTCCACTGCTAGACACTTGACTATTGAAGTTAAGAGGAGTGACTGCCAGCCTATGAAGCGCTTGACTCAGAAACTTCTCTATTGGTTGGCGAACGCTTGGCAATAGAGAAATTGGTCCCACACACTGTCTACGCTTCTCTAGGCAATACTTAGCAAGCTGACACTTCTTGTCATGTATGCCTATGCCAAAGCGATAGGGAGCTATGATCAGATCTTGAAATGTATACCTATTGCCCATGTACGCTTCAACCCAATTAACTTCATTCATGCAGTAGTCAGCAACTGCATTAACAATAGCCCGAATGCCTTCATGGTGAATGTCTCTAATTGACTCAAAGTAGTATCTGTCTGTTTGATAACTTGCATTCCAAACGCTCTGAAAGTAGTCATCCGCTTCTTCTTGAATCAAGTCTGTGAGAGACGCTGGACGATCACTGGCATACACACCTTTATTTTTCCACAAACGAAGTGGGTTGGCTGATCTTTTATTCTCATCACTGTGCACTACTTTTGGAAAGTGAGAGTATCCGTCTCTATTTAAAAATTCCTCGGTTGGATTCAGAAACTCAACCGGTATACGCTCATAGAGACTCTAATATTGAAATCTTTTGGATCAAGACCAGTTGGTTTGCTATGCCCCATATCTAGAAAATATGCTAAGTCTATGTCAGCTGGAGGAGTTCTTCCATCTGTTTTATTTTCATAGATAAGAATGGAGACAAGGATCGGCCCAGTAGGTTGATAATTTTTAATAGCCTGGTAGTATGCCCTCTCCACATCTGTCAAATCCGAGTTGAATAGAATCTCACAGATATACTTGTTATGTTAATCAGAATGGCAACCTCATTCTCAGCAATTATGTATCTATCTTCATTGTAGCCTTCTGGAATGAAGTTTTCTTCAAGCGCTGGTGGCATGTAGTTGATTGAATGATCAATCGTCTTGAGCAGACTCAACTTGAAGAAATGTCTTGGTCTTGTAACGTCCTCAGGGATGCTCTAACATTCTGAGCGTACCTCAGTTATGATCGCGGAGGTGAGTGATGGTTGGACCCCTTCCATAGCAGGTTCCTCGGCATCCACAACTTTGTTAGCTGCAACATCTTTTGCGATGACCACCACTTCCTCGAGATTGACATCCAGATGGACACCAATAGGTTCTTGATCAGCATCTAGAATAATAGCTGTAACATTGAAATTATCTTCTATACGAGCAGGATCTTCTACAAATGTAGGAAAAAAAACACTGTGGGAAGAAATAAACTTACCCTGAGAGCTTGTCTCAATAGCAGCTTCTTGAGCGCTTGGCTCAACAGACTCAAGCTCTTCAGAAGCAGGTGCAGATGGAAGCTTGCCTGCCCTGGAACGCTTAAAAATCTTCTTGACGTTGACTCCTTTAAAGAGCTTAAGCGTTTGAGCTGGAGGCGCAATAGTTGGTTCCTCAAAGTCGATTTGTTTGATAATACCCTCTAACTTCCTTCGCTTAATTAAAGGAATCTTGTCCTCCTCATCTTCATCAGTTAGTTCTTCAGCAGCTTTAGGAGGAGACTCGACAGTAGGAGCCTTGGGTTTACGAGAAGCCCTCTTCTTCTGAATAGCCGGACGCTTCATGGATTCAACCGAAGCAAGACACTCAGCTTCCTCGTTGGACGCTTCGCGTACCTCTTGACGCTCAGATAGTGGTCTCGCAGCACCACCAACTCTGGGAGGATGAAGAAGATTAGTCAGAATCCTCTTCCTCAGCAACTTGGCTTTGGCCAAAGGAAGCCCCGAAGAGTGAACACACTCTGCTCTGTACAGCAGATCACTCAGAATAATTCCATTGGGTTTGTTTATGGCGCTTAAACAGTCCCTAAATCTTTCGAACACATACTCGCTCCAGTTAATCTTGATATTGAGGAGTATGGCAGTCATCATCTGAAACTGCATCGGATGACCTTATCAAAGGTACCCACCTTGCACTCTATTATCTTGCTGCAAAAATCAGCCATCAATCGATACTTCGACACTAAATCTTTCTTCTCGAAGTGTGGTTTATATGTTACACCATCATATGCACTCATAGTAGTCCATGCTTCTTGAATTTGTTCTGCAGTAATAGACTCCAATGCCTCACCTTCATTTGGCAGATTAAAGCTCTTGGCAATGGAAGCAGTAGAAAGAATGAATTCTTTTGGAGACTCCTTCTTGGATAGAGAAAAGAGATAAGTGATAGACTTCTTGTCCTCTGAAAGTTTAGCAGTCTTCCAGAAAGTGTCCACTTCAGTATCAAACACATAAGAATACTTTTTCAAGAACGTCTGAAGCCTAGACTTGGCCACAGAGTCCATCATGCCCGTCATGTTTATCTGATTCTGGTCATATAGAAATTGCCAATTCACCACAAGGCCTTTAGTAACCTTAATGGTGACTTCAGTAGTGTTTACAGATTTCTCGGGTGCCATTTGAGTGTTTTGAAAGAGATGAACTGAGATTTGCTAGATTGAGTAAAAGTGAATAATTTTTCTGCAAAAATTTATTTTAAATGACACAGTTGAAAATTGTGTTTCTCTCATCCCACTAAGATTTTGCCACGTGTAAAGTTTTTGAATCTCAGCCATAAATGTTTTTGACTGTGGACGCAAGTTTTTGGCAAGAGAGGTTTGGTAACTCCCATATATAAAGCTTTTGACGTCCGCATAAAATTTTTAAAATGTTTGGCATTTTCAGAGTGTAATGCACGCGCCTGATGGTACACTGATACGTACACAAACACGTACTAACTCTGAACCGTCATTTTGAAAAGTTTTAATTTACCCTCCAGTTTGATGTGACAGAAGCATGTAAATAGAATTCAAAATGGACTTTTGAGTCTATCCATTATGTCATTAAGCGTGTGAAATTTATGCGTGAATTTTATAAACAATTTTATATTAAGTGTTGAAGGGAATAAGTTCAATGCTTAACGTATACCACTTGTTTTGTGTTATATTTTAAGATTTATGTTTAAGGCTTAAAATTTGTGTTTGAGCGTCCAACGTATTATGCATAATTAATACTGAGTGTGGATGATCTATGCATATGAAAGTAGTTTTGATCATTGACGCTTACAGGTTTGTTCAAGTACAATTTTAAAGTTCCCCCTAAATTTGGCGGATAGGAGCATAAAGCGCCCCATGGGAATATTAGAAGACGTGTTTGTGAAAGTGGACAAGTTCTACATCCTATCTGACTTCGTGGTGCTTCAGATGGATGAAGATTCGAAAACACCAATCATCCTTGGAAGACCATTTCTCGCAACTGCGGGAACCGTCATCGACGTGAGTACTGGCCAACTAGCGTTGAACATCAGAGATGAGAAGGTGGAGTTCAACTTAAATAAAGTGATGCAATATCCATCTTTTGAAGAAAAATGCTATTTGGTGGATGTGTTTGGAGAGGCCATCAAAGAAGAAATTCTTCAAGGTAAACGAGATCCATCAGTCATATCCCGAAATATCCTATACACCAAAGGTAAAACTTAAACCTCTCCCTCCATATCTCAGGTACACTCTTTTTGGCAACAATGAATTTTTACCTATTATCGTAAATACTACACTTTTTACACCTGAATTGGACCTATGGTTTAATGAATTGCAATGGAAGAAAGAGGGAATAAGTTGGAATATGTTTGATATGAAAAGGATTAACCATGCTTTGTGTTTTATAGATGATGATATTCCTCGAGGGAAAATGATTTCCCTCACCGACCCTCCGCATTGATTTCGGCTAAGTCGAGCTAATGACTTTAAACAAACGCTGCTTGGGAGGCAACCCAAGGGTTTCTTTAATTTTGTTTTCGTTTGAGTTTTGTTGTCTTTATTTTATATTTGTTTCTGTTAAATTTTTCTCGTATTTTCTTGTTTATCTAATGCCACTCTAATATTTTTTATGTATGCTTTCAAGTCAATTTAAGCATATGGTGGTGCCAAAAAAAAGGTGGTAGAAACAGGTAATTTGGCACCACTGTACCGAATTTTAGCACCACTGTGCCGAATCCCCTGTTTAAAATATAAAAAAAATGGTGTGGCTGCTGGGAGGTCAACATCTTTTTCCATTGGTCGACGCCACCTCACTCAACCATTATCCACCGCCACCTCCTTCCACATGGAAACTACCCTCTCGACTCCCGAGACATCATACTTATTTATAGGGGAGTCTTTCTTTCATCCTCTTGTTTTATTTCAATGTCATTATGCTTTTGCCTCTGCTCATGTGTTAGTCCATTGAGGACAATGTCATGTTTTAAGTATGGGGTGGTGTGATCGAGAAAATTGGTGAAAGAAAGGACATGCACATATTTTTGTTGATTGATTTGCTGACTTGTTCGCAACACTTTAGTTCCCGTATTAGAACTCGAGACTGAAATGAACAAATAGACCTATTTTTTGTAATATGGATACTTTTTGCGAGTTACTCATTTTTTCTAAATTTTGTGAAATTCGATATGCATCCTTGTGTTGGGTTGACTCATTTCCTCGGGTTGCTCGTGGCAACGAAAATTAAAATTTTACAAAAGTAAACGTACAACCACCCGAAAACAGGAATATGGAATTGGTTCGATCGAATTTGATAAGGAGGTAAACGAAATTATACCTTTCGAAAATTTCGTTTCACCTCGTACTTTGGATCTCAGCAACCCTGTGGTGCAAATCCACACAATTTCCCTTGGGTGAGAAATTGCCCGTCGTCTTTTCGTATCTCCCGGTTTAGAGTGCTCCAAGCGTTGCACCTCTAAGATGTAACCACACCTCGTTCAAGTCACCAATCGTCTTGCCTTGCGTGCTAGACAACAAAACGATTCTAAGCTGAACTTAGGCTTGATTATGTGAAGGGTAGGAATATTTTCTAAGTCGTTTAATTCAACACATGAATAGAACGACGTCTTGTTGGAAAGGGAGAAGGTGGCCGATTTTTAGGTTAGGGAGGGGGGGCGGAATTTCCAGCAATTATTCATCATCCTTTTAGTCTTCTTCATCTCTTATTTATAGGTGAAGATTACCTAGAGTCCTATTAGGAAAAGGAAACTTCCTTTGTCCCAAACTCTCTAGTAATCCTTATCCTATGAAGACTTGGAGGAGGGAAAACTCTTTTCCTCCTCCACCACATATAAAAAACCCTTATTTACTCATAAAATCAGTCAAGACAAGTCAATTGGATTCTAGGATTTAATTTTGACTTCTCAATTTAATTATAGGTTCAACCCATCAATTAAATACAAATCAAATTAAATCCAACCAACTAATTCCAACATTTATTTATTTAACTTGGGCTCTACCCAATTAAATAAAATACTTGGACTCTACTAGGTCCATTAATTTAATTAATTCTACAAGATTAATTAAAAGAGTAAAATTAATTGAATCCTTCAATTAATTTATATTCCATATTAGGAAAGTACCAAACTTTCCTAATTCCCTCAATTTCCTCGAAATTGATTAATCACATCTATTCAAGCAGTGACTCTCTCGAGTTAGTGTGTGACCCCTTAGGCTCGTTTCTATCTAGTAGTAAGTACACCTTCCCACAGTGCTAGTGTACCTTCCTAAAATGGAAAGTACTAGATTAAATCAATCCTTTGATTTAACTAAGTCTCGAATTAGTCACCAAGCTGATTCTCGGCACTTACAAATCGAGGTTGCCCACCTAGCATAGGGTCCCGAAGACCTAGATAAAACGAAAGTAAAGATACGCCTTTTGCGATCTTGATCCTCGCATAAGTCAGATCTCTCTATCTAATCTCACGATTGAATCTAGAGCATTGGCTAAGGTCGAAGCTCTATTAATTCAATACTATGTTTCCCACGTTATGTGAAATCGACTTCGACTATCTAAAAGAGGAAACCCTACGCCTCTTTAGATATCATACTTCGGCCGAAGATTCCTTAAGTCGATTCACTATGTAACCATAGGAGATTAACCGACTGGCTAATGTCAGAGATAGATTTCTCTTGATTCTCACGTGCCTTACTACGTAAGACGTGCATGTTTGAGTTTGCCCATATTCGATCATCTAAAGTAATCATGTAACAAATCAAGAACATGCGCGGTTATGCATAAGACATCCAATGGAATCTTAGGTCCATAAGGATTACTCTTATAGTATAAGACCACTGGAAGTTCCACATTCTACTGGGAATCCATTTCAGGAACTTCCATGGGGTTGTTCAGTTCGCCCATTACCACAATGGCAACCCTCATATATGCATTGGCTTTCACCGTGCCAGTATCTATGGAACGAGATACACTTCTACCAGAGTATGCATCATATGAGCAAGTCTTTTGGGTTGCATCGATATCCCTTTATCTCGATGAACCCTTTCACGACTTAGAACAATGTTTAAAGATCTCAGCCTTCAAGACATATTCCATCATTGCCACACCCAATGTGCAATGATGTCCCATAGCTATGTGTGATCCTTCGGGACTTTATTCTAAGCTAAACTAAAAACTAATTTAAGAATAAAGACATGTCACACATAAAAAAAAGATTGACTTTATTTATAAGAAAACGATTGTTCAACTCTAGAGTTACTATTACAAAGAATGGCGCCTAATAATTGGTGCGCCGGGCACTAACTCTAACACCTTACACACTACACACGAGTTTTAGTAAAGGGAATTGATCGGTGAGATAAAGCAATTAAAACATTTTTTTATATATATATTATGAAATTGTGAGGAAAGTTGAAGAAGCAAAAGAAAAGAAAAAAAAATGCTAGAAAATGAAAAAAAAAAAAAAAAAGAAAGGGAAAAAGAGCTTCAAAGGCAATGAATTGAATAAATGCCTTGTTATTGAGTGAATAAAAACCTAGTTTTATTCTGTGGCCTTTTTCACTCTAGTGATTAAGTTCTTAGGGGTGTCTTGACACCTAATCTCTTAAGACCGTCTGGTTTGAGAGTCATTGATCTAAAACTCATTAAATGGGTTTCATAATAAGCCTAAAAGAACAAAACATTGCACAGGTTAATGAGTGTTAAGTGAAAGACGGAAATGAAGGATTGTGCTATGAAGAATGTTTGTGTTTGCTTGATGTAGCTGGGAAATTTCCCTTGCTAGAATTCATCTTTTCACATGGATGCATATTTAAATTAAACTTGGTTTGAATTTATGTGTTGACTTTGAACAAAAGTGTTTATATTGTGGAAGATAGTAATTTGTGCGTTCATGTTAGATCTGTATGATAATTGTGGGGATGTCCAATTGTTGTGGTTTGTTGCTAAATTGAGAAACAATGATACAAGAAGGTACAAGTCGAGAATTTTGTGGGTATATTCACTGCAAACCCTCACGAGACAAAACTCGTCCACTAGGGGAAACTTAGGGGTTTAAAGGCTTGTTGCATGTGCTAAGTGCAATCGTGTTCCCTATGAAAGTAAAGTTATTTTTGTTTGGTTGTTCTTTTCTTTGTTTGTTTTAGATTTACTTGAGGACGAGTAAAAGACTAAGTGTGTGGTGTTTGTTAGATCTTAAAATTAACGTTGTTTTAGTATGTTTTTACCTCACTTTTGTCTTGAATTCATACCTTGAGTTGATCTTTTTAGTTGTTTTTATCTGTGTTTGCGTATTTTGGCTTCTAAGTCCTTTAAATGCTTTTATAGGCAAAGAACGATTGATTTGACGAGTAAATAAAGAGATTTCTAAGCAAAGTGAAGAAGTCAACTAAGAGACTTAAGGAGGAGCAAATAAAAGTCCAAACAAAAAGAGTTGAGTTGAAGAAAAAGTAAAGAAAAATAATGGACAGCAGAATTGGCACAGTGGCGCCAATATTCGGCACCACTGTGCAGCGCGCAGATTTAAGATATTTTGGCTGGGCTCGAATTTTGGTCTTTTTGTAATTAGAAATCCTATATAAGTATAAGAAGTCAGAAAAAATATCAGCTTTTAATTTTCTTTGGAGAAAAGAAGACGTGATAGAGGGAGAGAAGGAGACAAAACTTGGAGAGAAAGAAAAGGAAGCTTTTGAAGAGAAGAAAGAGAAATCTTGATTCTTGTCATCAATATAAGGGTTCTTCTTGGTTTTTCTTGAATTCTTCTTCTTCCCCAATTGTTCTTATTATTTTCCACCATTGTTAAACATGAGATTTCTTAATTTTATGCAAATTATTTCTTCTTCTTGTTTAATTATGTGTAGCTAAATAATTTTTTAAGGTTTAAGATGTAATCTTGAGTATTATTATGGATTGGTGATATTCATTGGGTTATTTCTTGCTTTAATTAATCTATTAATGAGGGCTTAATGCTTGTAGATGATTGACCACCAAATACATTATTTAAGATGAATTGATTCATTAGTTCAGATTTGATAGACGTGTTTAAATTACTCAATAGGGATATTAGTAATTGTGCATGAGGCTAGCCAACGAATTTCATGGAAATGAATGGATTCATCTAAATTAGTTATTGATTATGGGAGTGACGAGAACGATTTTAGTTGGGTACTCATGGAGATCTCGGGAGAGTATCCATGTAATTAAGGAAATTCGGGTCTTTAATGAATGCAAGAATTTACAATCCAATGATGTTCGTAATCCATAGAAATACCATGATAAAGTCTTAATCCCTAGGCTTTCCATTTATTGATTTATCGTCATTTTAATTCTGTTATTATTATTTTCTATTTCTTTTAATTAGTTAAATTCTTAAATCTTGCTAATCGATAGTCTAAATAATAGGATAAACTTCGTTTGGTACTTGATAACCTTCCCTGTGGAGATGATCTTACTTACTCTTTCACCAATTTTCTCGATAACATGTGACTCTTTAGGATCAGCTTGAAAGTGTGCACACATGCCAAAAACATAATATCAGATCTACTAGCAGTAAGATAAAGAAGTGATCCAATGATACCTCTATAATAAGTGATATCAACCTTCTTCCCACTTTCATTTTTATTACTTAAGCGTTTGACTCATTGGAATTTTTGAAGATGATGCATTTTCCATACTAAATTTCTTAATCATATCACGCGTATACTTAGCTTGGTTAATAAATATGCCATTAGGGAGTTGTTTAACTTGTAATCTTAAGAAGAAAGTTAATACACCCATCATGCTCATTTCAAATTGTTCTTGCATCATTTTTGAAAACTTCTCACACAGACGCTTATTAGTAGAACCAAATTTAATATCATCAACATAAACCTGGACTAAGAGAATATCTTCGTCATTAGTAATTTTAAATAACGTTGTATCAACGTTGCCTTTTGAAAAGCCTTTACCAATAAGGAAAATAGAGAGAGTGTCATACCATGATCGGGGTGCTTGCTTAAGCCCATAAAGTGCTTTCTCTAGTTTGTAGACCATACCCTTACCATGACTGTTGATGAATCCCGGTGGTTGCTCCATATAAACCACTTCTTGGAGTTTACCATTCAGGAAAGCACTCTTCATGTCCATCTGATACACCGTAAACTTGTTGAACGCTGCATACGCTAAAAACATGCGGATTGCTTCAAGACGGGCGACAGGAGCATATGTCTCATCAAAATCAATACTCTCTTCTTGGCAATATCCTTGAGCGACAAGTCTGGCTTTGTTTCTTATCACAATGCCATTCTCATCCATCTTGTTTCTATAAACCCATCTAGTCCCAATAATTCCTTGGTGAGTTGGCCTTGGTACTAGCGTCCAAATCTTACTACGCTCAAACTGATTAAGTTCTTCTTGCTTGGCTTCAATCCAACTAGGATCACATAGCGCTTCATCCACTTTCTTAGGTTCCATTTGAGATAGGAAGCTTGCGAACATGGCCTCATTGAATGTAGCGGCCCTAGTTCTAACAGGTGCTTCAACATCTCCAATAATCTGCTCTGGTGGATGATCACACAACCATAGTCTATCTGGTTGGAATAGGTTAAGAGGTTGGACAAGCGCTTGATTCACTTGCTCAGACGCTTGAATCTTCTCTTGCGTGGGCGCTTCAAGTTCACAGATCCTGCTTTTCTCTTGATGATCACTCTCTTTATGATCATCATCATATCTTACATTGTTATCCGAAATAACCTCACGAATAATCTTAGGAGGGGGCACTAAGATCTCATCATCTTAGTCACTATCATTATCAATGGTAATCTTAGACGCTTGATGACACAGATCTTCAACTTCTACATCATTCATATTAACCTTACTCGGTTCTTGGTTAGCATCATCAAAAACAATATGAATAGATTCCTCAACCTTCGATTTGATCTTATTAAGGATGCGAAAATTATTTCCATTCTTGGCGTAGCCTAGAAAGATTCCCTCATCCGCTTTAGGATCAAAAGTCTTTAGGCTTTGGGATCCATTATTATGAATAAATCATTTAGAACCAAAGATGTGAAAATATGAAACATTTGGCTTACGTCCCTTCCATAGTTCATATGGAGTTTTCCCATGTTGTTTGTTGATCATGCAATGGTTTTAAGTGTAACGGGCAGTGTTGATCGCTTCGGCCCAAAACCTAGGAGCAAGCTTCGACTCTGCTATCATCGTCCTAGCGGCTTCCTTGAGTGTTCTGTTTCGGCGCTCAGCAACACCGTTCTGTTGAGGAGTCCTGGGAGCTGAATACTCATGATGTATTCCATTCTCTGCACAAAACTTCTCAACAACCTTGTTAGTAAACTCAGTATCGTGATCGCTTATTCTTGCAACCTTAAGATTTTTCAATGTTTGAAGTTGCCGAATAAGCGTTGTTAATTTGTCACATGTTTCATCTTTAGATGAAAGAAATTCCACCCAAGTAAATCGAGAGAAATCATCTACTATCACCAAAGTATACTTTTTACCACTCACACTGATCGTTTGAACAGGTCCAAACAGATCCATGTGAAGTAGTTCAAGTATCCTAGAGGTAGATAGATGATGTTTTCTCTTGAAAGATAATTTAACTTGTTTTCCCATTTGACAAGCGCCACAAAGGCGATCCTTATGAAATGATCCTTTATGTAATCCCTCTACAAGATTTAGCATTATAAGCTGAGAGATTGTCTTAAAGTTGAGGTGATTCATTTTTCTATGCCATAACCAACCCGTTTTAGATTCATTTTGACTCTTAGCAACAAAGCATGTTGGGTTGTTATTAATTGTTGAACCCCAATCTACTAAATACACATTGTTTGTTCTTTTACCTTTCAATTTAGTAGATTTAGTCTTAGCGTTGTTTATATAGCAACAGTCGCTTGAGAATTTGACTTCAGAGCCTTTATCACAAAATTGACTTATGCTTAATAGATTATGCTTAAGACCCTCAAAATAATAAACATCACTTATCATGATGTTCCCCCTATGCACAGTACCTATATCTTTGGTTTTACCTTTGGATTTGTCACCAAATACAACCTAAAGACCATTGGCAGCTCGATAGTTGATCAGAAGATCCTTGGAACCTGTCATGTGCCTTGACGACCCACTATCGATGTACCAAACAGATGTATCGGCTCTAACTCTAGGTATATGAAATCAAAAGGGAAGTTCTATTTCTATTTACGTACCCATTGTTGCTTGGGTCCTTTATCATTAGTAGCATTGTTAGTTTGAATTAGAACTTTAGGAACCCATATTTGCTTAATCTTCATTGCGGAAGGATTAGCCTTCTTGGGTTTCACCTTGTGCTGTGTGTGCTTTTTTGGGTGTATGATAATATCCTCGATTATAATAGTAATCATAATCATAATCATCATAGTAACGATAATATGATATAGACCATTGTGGATATTGACGATGGTATTTCCTTGGCGCTGGTTTGGGGTGCACTTTTGATGATGGACGCTTAGCGCTTGATTCACTGGTAGAAGGTTTCTCCTTAGCCTTTTGAGCGTTTAGATGAACCTTTCTTTGTGAATCATTTGCTTTCATCTTTTCCTTGCCTAATTTAGCTTTGACTTTCTCATTTGGCCTTGTACCATTGTTGCTCGGTTCAATAGGTTTTTGGCTTTTTGAACCTTTCTTAACAAAGAAACACCCTTTTATTTGTTGTAACATTAGATTTATTTGATTGTTTACCAAATTTATTGCATTCTAAACCGGTCTTCTCACCAAATAGTACTATTACCTCAGTTACATTGTCTAGCTTTCTTGATGTTTTATACAATGATGAGACGAGTTGTTTTGATTTAGCAAGTCTAGCAATCAACTCAGCTTTTCTCTTGACTATTATATCAAGATCACTTTTTAGATTGATTATATCACTTTCAAGTGATTTGTTCTTCTCAATGCATTGTTGCTGAACTTGCAACTCTGCTTTGAGCGTCACATTATCACTCTTGAGCGATGAAATGATATCGAAGTGATTTTGATATAATTTGGCGGCATCTTGACAATCATTACAATATTCTTTGACTTTGCCAAGTAATTCTTCAGAAGAGAGAGGGTAAGATATCTCAGTGTTTACCTCAGGGGATCCTTCATCATCTCTGGCCATGAGACAGATAAGCGCTGAGTCATCCACTGGCTCATCCACATCACTACTCTCCTCTGAAGACTCCAAATCTTCAGGTGCGGACGCTGATTCTGACTCCGCTAATAAACCTTGTTAACGAAGATTGCTCCTGAATTGGTTTCTATTCATGTAATCCTGCCTTGAGGGCTTGGATACAGTTGGATAAGGGCAATTTATCTGGCAATGCCCTGGTTTCCTGCAATTATAACAAAGATTAATTTTTATCTTTTGTTCATTTGTTAACCTTGCAGTGCGTGGCTTTGAGACCACGGGTGTTGAGAGATTCTGTTGAGTAGATGCTTGATACTGAATAAGCGCTGAAAGAGAAGGTGCAGAATATTGAGGCGCTTGATACTGTTGTTGTACTGGAGCATGCGCTTGATATGAACTCTGTCCTTGATGCTTAGGACTATTTTCTTTCTTTTCATATCTTATGAACTTTCTGAATCTATTCAGAAGCGCTAGTTCCTTATCCTCACTGATATCTAAAACCTTTCTCTTGTTACCCGATTTACCCTTGATTGATGTCATAAGCGCTCCAACTCAATCACCGGACTGCTCCCAACATCACTGGCTGAATTCAACTCAAACTCAAATGCTTTGAGCTCTGAAAAGGCATCTTCTGGACTTAAATGATCCAACATCTTAGATTCTCTCATTGCTGTTGTCTTCATCAAGAATCTACTAGGTAGACTTCTAAAAATCTTAATCACCATTTCTCTGTTATGTAAATCCATACCCAAAGATATTAACTCTGTAACAAGAGCTATAAATCTTATGTCCAATTGCTCTAAAGTCTCATTGGGTAACATCTTAAAACTACTAAACCTTTCCTTGGCAATGGAAAACTTGTTCTCTTTAATCTGTGCTGAACCGCCACAAATCATAGCCAACTTATCCCATATTTCCTTATTAGTGTTACATGACTTGATCTTGTTGAATAAGTTGTCATTATCACCAATAGCCGTATATAGAGCGTTACGACTAACATTGTCCAACTTCGCTCTTCGACGCTCATCTGGAGACCATTCTTGTTTTAGCTTTTCCACAAAGCAATCCGGAGTTTCTTCCGTGGCTCCAGGCGCTCTAGTGATAACCTTGTATATATGAATAGATCCATCTGAAATAATATCGCACATGTCATCATTACATGAACAGAGATATGTAAATGTTTTGACTTTCCATGTGTCATAGTTTGACTCTGTCAATTTAGGAACTTTAGCAAATGCCATGGAATTTTTTTAAAACAACTTGTTTTGAAAAAGGATCTAAACAAGCTGTTATGCTTGGAAATTTTAAAATTTCAACTTTAACCGCTCTGATACCACCTGTTGCTCCCAAGTGGCATACGTAAGGGTCTAGAAGGGGGGGGGGGTTGAATAGACCTTGGAGTCTTTTTCGACTTTAAAAATTTCGTATTAAATTATGATTGGATGCTTGAAAATGCAGGCGCTTGGCTGAGCGTCTACTGAATACTGTTTTATGAAGTTACTTAGACTTCAAGATTTGAATACTATAACCAATTACGTTTAAGCGTTCAGTTCTTTAATCAATGTTAGCACCGCGGAATGATTTTAGAGTCTTCTCTTTGAATGCTTTAGCGTCACAAAGTGTACCTTAGTTGCTTAGCTTTTAATTATGTTTATTTAACAGATTTATGCAATAATATGACAGTAATGAAATTGATTGTAAAGTAAAGAACACAATATTCGCAAGGTTCGTTGGGTGGTATAATCCCAACTACGTCTTTCTTCTCCTCGATCACTCGGAGGCAATCCATTAAAATGATTCTCAAAGAATCACATAGAATCTTCTACAAATTAGGGAGAGATGAATGTTGATGACTTGAGCTCCTTGGTCACACAGATTTCTGCTCCAAGACACTTCTATCCCCTTATTTCTTTCACCTAGAAATATTGCAAGTATCTAACTTCGACTTCACACAGATCGTGAGGCTTGGATGGGGTTTTTCTAATGGTTTGTTTGATTTTGATAAGTTCAAACAACTTGGAATATCTCAGTAGTAGTGTAGGTTTCTCCGAAAAGAATGTTTGAGATATTGGTTGACTGTCTCAGGAATTGAAGAAAAGCAAAGAGAATGTTTGCTTGAATATTCTGGCTTTTCTGAAAGTTTGAGTACTTGAGACTTCAATGCAACAACAATTTGGCTTGTAATACGATGGTTGTTTTGGCTTGTTGTTGAAGTCCTATTTTTAGGCATTCTTGGAAAAAGTGTCCATTTGACATATGTACAGGCGCGTGAGAGTGTTTTTTATTGGGTACACTTTCTCTTTGTGGTATTTCGCGTCTTGCTTGTTTTTGGTCAAAAGATAAAATTCTTAATGATAGTTGGTTGTATTCGCAGATTTTCACAATTCCGCGAGTGAACAATTTTTGTCCTTTTTTCTGAAAATCTGCTGCACAAAAGTTGGTGCTAGAGTCTCTGAATTGTTGACAGTCCAATAGGGTGGCTTCTCCGTACGTCCTGAAAGTGCTTATCATATTTAATGCTCTTATCAACATTTGATGCATTTGAATTAAATGTCCGTTGGCAATTAATGAACTGAGAATATTTGCATTAAACTCCTTCTGGACTTAGAAATAAATTCAGGTGAAATCTGTCATGGATAGACTCTCATTCATCCTTGAATAACTTCTGTCCTATAATCAATCGCTTGATATAGCTTGACGTTTGGATGCTTGGAATCTTCATTTTTCATTCAGACTTCAGACGCTTGAGTCTTCAAACTTAACTAGTGATAAGCTCACTTAGAAATTATCAGACGCTCAGTCTAAGACTACTTAGCCTAACAATCTAGAATAAAAATAAAGCAAAGCCTATAACGCCTATTACAAATCTAACGCTCAAAGCTTATATTTGATTTCTAATAAAATCAAACTTACATATTTTGGGGTCTAACAAGAAATCCTAATTGTCATCATCAAAACATCTAACAAGAAATTTCCTAACAACATACAAAGTAAAAGGGGAAGAGATAAGTACCTAACAGATGAAGGCAAACGACATGGGTCTTGAAGTGATAATTGCCCAGTTAATTGAAGACAGAGAAAAAAGAGGAAGTTGGACGGATGGTTTTAAGGAGAAAAGAAGGAAACGAAGGTAACAAAAATTGAGCAAAAATGGAAGAAAGAGATTTTCGAATTTTGAAAAATGCAGTTAAAGAAGAAAAAGATGAAATTTTCTTTTGACAAGGTCACTCAATGACCGTACACGTGGCGCATATCCCCAGATATCTAGGAGTAATTATGGTGGCAAGGAGATAATTGTCATGATGATGGCGAGGGAATTAGGAGAAAAAGCTGCGGAGTTATTGTTGTGGGGCAGGCCAAGTGTCTCCAGCCCATCGAATGATGTCACAATTAGGATTTCCTCCAAGGAGTCTTCTAGAAACTTATAAAAGCTTTTCAAGCAAGCCATTATTTCCGCATCCTACTAATCAGGAGGAACTCTAGGAACGTTTTCAGCAAGCCTACTCAGCAAGAATTTAAGAGGAATTTTAGCTGTCAGCTTGGCTCCCATAATTAAATTTTATCAACTCTTTCATCTTGACAAGTCAAACTTTAGAGTTGGGGGGACTATTGATGTGGGTAGATATCATCCATTGGGCCAAGCTGACAAGCACAAAGAATATTATGTATTTTTCCTAAATTATTACAATATTTCGGCCCATGTGCTTGTATTTTGGCCTCATCCAATTAGCAAGAGTAGAGCCCAAGTCGGAGCCTTAAAAGGAAGGATATCAATCAAGCCACCAATATCCAATCAAGGAAGATCAGTCAAACACTTACCAAAGCAGGAAGATTCGGCATGCTAAATATGGAGCTGATCAGACGCATTTTCAGGATGATTTTAGGACACCCAAAACTTCCAGAAATAGCTCCAACTACCATAAATTGAGCAGGAAGGAAATTAGTAGGATTCAACTTACCATAATTGTATAGAAGCCATTTAGCTTGTATAAATGTTCAACATTGATGATCAATAAAACAACTTTACACTTTATGCATTTTACTCTCTATTATTTTATAACCTTATACTCAATTTCTCGCAAATAACAATATAAATTTATTGGTGTAAATCCCGCGTGCATCAGTCGGTAATTTTTTCCAGTAAAAAAAGTCATATAAAGGCTTGATTCATGACAACATACTCATTATTGTTTGAGTTTATATATGCTGCTATGATTAGAATTTTATTAAAAAGGAACAAATATCAGTAATGAGAAAGATTTTCTATATTGTGAATTCTGATAGAAATTTGACACAAGATGACTGTTAAAATGAAATTTAAAAGGGTTAATAGGTGCATATAGCAAGTATCATGATGTTGCATAAGATTTTACCTGTTGAAACCTAATGAAAGTTAAAACGAGGAATTGATTTGTCACATTTTATAATTCAAATATGTGTTTGCGACAAATATAATAGTTCAGTGCGATTTTATTTTTTTTGAAAAGATCAATTGCATTTAAAAAAAACAAAATACAAACAAGTGCACAAGGGATAGGCTTGCCACAAAAAGAAACTTACAAAGAAACATCCAATGTAGGATGGACAATAGCACAAGCATATAGTTGGCTATGACGATTAGTGCAATGTTATTCTCAATTAAGCTTTCTCTTGAATCCTTTTAACGACCGGTAGGTCAACGACTCCCTAACCAATTGGTTATAGGGTGTTAGGTGCAACACCCCGCGGACTTAAAAGTTCGAATTCAAGAGGCCACAAAGGATAATTTTTAATCATCACACTCACATTATATCCTCACACTTCAAATATAGACTGACTCACCACCAATCAAAACAACCAAAACAAGGTGAGAGGAACGATAGTGATGGTATATAGTTGGCTATGATAATAAGTGTAATGTTATGCTCTATTGGGCTTTCTCATGATTCCTTTTAGCGAACATTAGGTCAACGAATCCCTAACCAGAAAGTTATAGGGTGTTAGGTGCAACACCCCGAGGACTTATTAATTCGAAATCATGAGGCCACCGAGAATAACTATAATCATCGCTCACATTATATCCACCCACTACTAATATAAAATTGGGTCACCATCTTCCAAGCTAACCAAGGATAACTCGTGACACGCCTATACCATCAAACATATAACACTTATAGCCTCAACGCAAACCACATTACCATGCAATTCTCCATATTCTTTTTATCACTTGACTTTGGAGAGATTCTTTTATTTTTCATAGAGATAAGTCGGTTCTTGACAATTTCAAGAGCTTGGAATGCCACTTTCCGAGAATCATTCGCCACATTTTTAAAGATTCGATCGTTTCTTTCATGCCAAATCAGATACACAATAGAAGCCAGTAAAAATGTATAAGCTACGTTTACTAAGTGACCACCACGAAGGGTTCGAGAGGATCGATTGGTCCCTTGAGACCAAGAGGTACCATGCCATCGAAACTTAACCGGTTGCTTAAGAATGTTAATGCATTGTGATGAGAAATGACAATCAAAGAAAAGATGATCATGGGTTTCAATGTAATTTTCGTTTTACAAGATGCAAAAAGGACTAGAGTTCCCGAACCATGGTTTGTCCTTTGTAGCTAATCATTCCCGAATCACTAGCCAAAGGATGAAACTATGCTTTGGGATTTTACCTAGACCATTCATCAAAGTGTGCAATGCTTTGGTTGAATCTTTATCCCTCAAGAGTTCCCTAGCTAACGCCGTAGTAAAACTCCCATTAGCATTAGTAGCCCATTGAATTTTATCTTCACCGAATGCATGAAGAGGTGGTAAAGCAGCCGTGATTTCAATAGTAATACAAGCTTGTGGTCTCGGCCAACGCCACACCCCTTGATCCAAAACAACTGATAGTTTTGCATCTTTCAGTAATCCTAATAATCTCGAGCCATTAGGAAAAATATCTTCAAGTATTCCTTTAGGGTGCCACGAATCAAGCCAAAGGAAAATATTATCTCCATTCCATTCCCAATGATACAATGAGTGCTATTTTGGATCAATGGTCGCATATTAACAATTTGTTTCCAACTCCATGTAGTCGATTGAGTAGCTTGAATCTTCCAAATAAAATGATTTCCCAATCTATTTTTGTAAATCCATTCTACCCATATCGAATCTTTGACATGAGTGACCACCGCCCAAAGATGACTAAGCATGAGAACTTGATTATTCATGAGTATCGATTAAATTCCTAAACCTCCTTCTTTACACGATAGACACACATCCTTCCATGCTACTTTTTTTTTTTGTTTTTGGAAATCCCAGGGTAAATCTCCGCCGGTCACCCAGCAGAGCAAACCTGTCCATACACAATAGCCCGCAAACTATGTATGGAGATAAGCCGTCCTAGGTTATCCATAGGCGACGGGCTCGATAAGCGCAGGGCCCCCCAGGGGAGGATCTGGGGTAGGACGAAGGAGTAAACTCCCCAAACTATCCCCTTTCTCCTAATCCACTACACCTGGGTTTCGAACCCGGGTGGGCTTTCACGGCCAAAGGCCTTGTGACCAACTCAGCCACACCCCCTTGCTCTTTCCATGCCACTTTCGCATAACCCTAATCCTTAAATCCATAACATAGAAATTTCCAAATAATTTTTTCCATGTCACGTATAATACCTTTCGATAGTATAAAGACTCCAGCCCAATAGATGTGTAACCCTGAGAGAACTGATTTAATGAGTTGAAGTCTTCTCGTATACGATAAACTTTTATTAGTCCATGCACCAATCCTGTTGGTTAAGTTCTGAATTTAGAGGGCACTATCTATTTTTCATAATTTTGACGTGATTAATGGAACAACTAAATAATGAACTGGTAATGAACCTTACGGATATCCAAAAATACTCCTAAGCTCCATCGGACTTCGCCGTGCCTTGGCCGAAACAAATATATTACTTTTATTTGAGTTTGCCCATAGCCCTGAAAGTGTCGTGAACACATCCATGCCCTGCTTCAAAACTCGAATGGATTCCATATCTGCATTGCAAAACAAAAGCAAATCATCAGCAAAGGTAAACATAAATGTATTTGTCTTAGTATATTTCCAGTGAAATTTAAAGTTAGGAGATTCACTAATAAACTTTCCTATAATTCCATGGAAAATTTCCATAACGAGGACAAATAGATATGGCGATAGTGGATCTCCTTGTCTAAGCCCTCTTGACCCTTTGAAATAACCTTCAGTCGTGCCATTAATATTAAGAGAAAAAGATGGTGTAGTAATACACTCTCGAACCCATTGAATGAAAAAAGGATTAAAATTCACGTATTCCAATAATTTGAGCAAAAAGTCCCATTCTACCATATCATAGACCTTCATCAGATCCACCTTAAATACGCATCTAGCCAACATATTTTTCCTTTTATAACCATTAAAAATTTCTTGAGATAGTAGCACATTATCACTAATCTTACGGCCCAGAACAAACGTAGTTTGCATTTTATCCACCAGTGAACTCAAAGATGCAGTAATTTGATTAGCTAAGATTTTAGATATTACTTTGTAGAGAACATTACAGCAAGCGATTGGCCAAAATTCACTCAGCTTTCTTGGTAACTCAACCTTAGGAATCAGAGTAATAAGTGTTAAGTTAATCGCTCGAACTAGTTTCCCTGTCCCAAAAAAATTAGAAATAGCTGCACAAATTTCTTGGCCAACAATAGACCATGACCGATTGAAGAATGGGACTGTGAATCCGTCACGTCCTGGTGCTTTGTCATCCGGCACACTAAATAGAACCTTTTTTATTTTTTCTATGTCTACAGGCAGGGTCATAAAATTAGATTCCTCATTAGATAGCTGCTTACTAACGAAACACTTGAAGTCTGGTAGAAGCGTGTTCGATTCTCTTCCTGAAATGCCAAGTAAATTGGTATAAAATCGCATGAGCTCATCGCGAATAAGACCACTATCCCGAATTTCAATTCCATTTTGATCTTCTAAGCTAAATATCCTTGATTTGATCTCCTAGCCACTATCTTTTTGAAGAAGTATGCAGTGCATTGGTCTCCATCAGTAAGCCCATCCATCTTAGCCCTTTGTGTCAAATACACACGCTCAATACTTACAGCTTGAGAGAAAACCTATCGACAAAACTTCTCGAGATTTTGCAATGCCGTTAGATCCAGATATAGTTGCAAAATTTGTTGAGCCGTATCCAGGAATCATCTCGCCCTATCCATATTCTTGGTTAAATTCTCTTTTTTCTTATGCATAGCTATGACAATAGGTTTAAGGGATTTTAGCTTAGTAATTACTGCAAAAAGAGGTAAGCCCACAATCGAATTTTTCCAAACATACTACACATAATTCAAAAATCAGGATCCTCTAATAAGAAATTCTCGAATCGAAAGATATTACCCGATGATTGTTTTCCATTCCCAAACATAATAATTAGAGGACTGTGATCTGAAATTCTAGGCTGCGCACTCAAGTAAAAAACATTAGGGTACCTAAGAAGCCATTCCGAATTAGCAACTCGTCGATCAAGCCTCTTTCAGATGGCTCTATCTCCTTCCCATTGATTATACCATGTTAAAGCCGCTCCTTGCATGGGAATGGCAATTAAATCTGATGTCGATAGACAAGCTTGAAACTCCAAACGATCATTATCTTCCTCAGTACCTCCTAAGACTTCGCTATTATCTATTATTGTATTAAAATCCCTCATAACTATCCAAGGTCGATGAACAATAGACTCAGAAAAACGAATAAGGTTATCCCACAACTCCCTTTTTTCATCTGATGTATTAAGTCCATACACAAAAGATATGAACATAGACTCTTGACTCTCTAATGATAGCACCATACAGTGTACCACCTGTTTTTAAAATTCAAAAATCTCCACATCCACCCAATTAGGGTCCTAACCAATCCAAATTTGTGTACATGGACCCTCACCCTAATATTCACTAAACCAATTCCAAGATCGCCGAATATGATTACTAATATTCTGGTAATTATGATACAAGACCCGAGTTTCAAGAAACATACACAACTTAAGGTTAAACTCTGAAATTAAATCATAAGCCAATTTCGGATGGTCTTGCTTATTAAGACCTCTTACATTCCAACTAGCCAGAGATATCATTTGACACTCTCCTCTAGGGCTACTTGCTTAATGGGTCCCTGATAAATTTCGTTATCTTCATTCAACACATCCTCAATTAGACTATCATATTTATTCGACAACAGCAATGTCGATTCCTCCTGAGATTCACCTTTTCCATCCATTACCTGAGGAACATGAGAGACCACTAATGATTTCTCTACTATTAATCTTTCATTATTAGTTAGAGAGATGGTAGTCCATTCCGCTTCCTTATCCTTTCCATGTGTTTGGTTTGGATTTACCATTTTTTCTTTATTTTTTGGAACATAAACATGTACCAGATTTCTGATTTCTTTTTTCTTCAACGAGCATGTAGAAGATAGGTGACCAAAAGATTTACACATTGCACAAATAAGTGGCTTCCACTCATATTCCACACCAATCTTGCAAGTTCCATTTTATTCTCCCATCTCTGATGGTAACAACATATATATTTCCTTAGCAAATTCCGAATCAATATTCATAAGCACACAAGCCCTAGCATAGTCAATTCTATCCATTTTTAAGGTAATCGAATTAGGATATAGAGGACGACCTATAGCACTAGCAACCAAGCTTAATCCATCAGTAGTCCAATATTCAGTTGGAAGGTGGCGAAGTTGTACCCAAATCGGTACTTCACGATGGACTTTCTTCTCCGAGTCATACCCACTCTCCATTTTTATAAGAAAAGAACTTGACTCTCAAATAGCCAGGGACCTCCTTCCAATACTTCTCTAAGTGATTCCATAGAATTAAATATGAAGAAAAAGAATCTAGCGCATGTAGCTTTAACCTCCATTAGACCTTTCCATTGCTAGAAAACATACTGTTTTACTCCCATAAAATATGGCTTTTTCGCAATGAAATATCCAACTAAAGTATTGCTCTATCTATCCATCTCTAAGGCAGCTTGTTTCCATGTTGGGCGAACAAATTTTTTTCCATTGATCGTTTCAGGTTCAACATAGTGCAGCGTTGTCCTTTCCGAATGAATGAGAGGAGGTGTCATGGTTTGTTTCAAGTTTGGTCCAACACCAATATTACCGACTAGAAACGACGTCAATTGCTCAGCCTGCCATCTGCCTTTATCTGTTCAACAGATCTTTCAGTGTTAGGTGAACAATTTTGCAAGTTTGGAGGTTCTGAAGAATAAGGATATTGGTTCAAAGGGTTCACTAGGATTTTTATTTGGGAAAAACACAACAAGTGACAAATATGGAAGATAAGGAATTAGATTTCAATTTGCCACTCATTAATACAAGGTTTGCAAACGTCGTTTCATCTCCAATTTTATATAAAAATCATTCCATTAGCCCGATAGGATTAAAGCCGACAGCAAAGGCTCAAACATGCTCGTTGTTGAAGGAAGGTATCACATCGGAAGTACCAAGTTTAGCCGAAAAAGGGGTTGTTTTTGCTGGTGGAGACGCTCAAACGTCAATTGGTGGCATGCAGAAAAACCCTAATTTTCACGTAAAGTTCGAATGTTGGGAAGCCAACGTTCAAACGTTGCATCCAGAATCAAAATCTCCAAAGGTGGATTAACGTTTAAACATCAAGGTTCCAACGTTCGAATGTTGGAACCAGTACCAAATGAGCAAGCTGACCAGATGGAGTTTTTGATTGGGAGTGTACATGTGGGTCCGAGAGTGGTTAACTATTCTTCACAATTCATTGAATCTAAATGAGCATCACTTCGATATATTCCGCCAGAAACAATTAATGGTAAATGTTTTGTTCGTCCAATTTGGGATCATATGAAAGCTGGATTGAATCGGTGGGAGAATACTCTGGTGGGCTACTTCATTGGTAAAAAGCCATACTTCCTTGGAGTCAAGAAGTATGTTCTCTCGGTTTGAAAAGGTCTAAAGGAGGTAAAAGCAACTAGCATTGAATTTTTCTTTTTCAAATTTGAATTAGAGGTTGCTATGGCTGAAATTCTTGAGGGAGGACCTTGCTTATATCAAGGCAAGCATTGTTCATTGAGAAATGGTGGATGAGAATGACACTTGAGAAGAAAGAGCATAAGAAAGTTCTGGTATGGGTCAAATTTCGTAATTTACCGGCGGAATTTTGGACAATAGATGTGTTGAGTGTTGTTGCAAGTGCATTAGGACCCCCATTATATTCTGATGTGTTTACTTTATCTATGGAGCACATTGACTATGCTAGGATGTGTATTCTTATGACAATAGGGGCTGAATTTCAAGAGGAAGTTTATATGTTTCTACCTTCAGAATCAGGATAATATAATGGTTCGTGTAGGATAGCAGTTGAATATGAATGAAAACCCATGGCTTGCAAGGTATGTAAGTCGTTTGGACATAGTTGTCAACAATGTCCTAAAGTTAGGAAGGAAGATAAACAACCAGTGAATATATATGTTCCTAAGCAACAAGTCATCAATAAAATTCCAAAATCGAACCCTAAGATGGATGAGTGAATCAGTGTAAGTAAAAAGCTGGCGACAAGAAAAGAAGAAACGAAGAGTGATCCAACGATCCCGGTGAGGAATGTGGGTGATGGAGATGATCCAGGTAAGGATAAATTACTGGTAATGAATATATTTGCAAGTTTAGTTGAAGATATATTGGATTATGATTTGGACAATTCACAAAGCTTCTGGGTTCAATATGAACTGAAGGGAACGAAGACTAATTCATCGAGCGGGCCTATAACCAAGGATGCCCTTGCAAAAAGTTCTAATTGATGAATTTTGCTTTTAGGAATGATACTGTTATTATTGGCATTAGGACAATTTGGATGATAGCGAGGTAGGTTATTCTTTGTAGTTGTTTGAACGTACATTATAAACGTTCGAATATGGGTTTATTTGTTTCTGTTAGATGTTGGTTTATAGACTAGATTGGTTAGGCACTAGTTATTTTTATTTTTGTTCTAGTGTAGGTGCTTGGTTGTGGCAAGGAATCCCCTTGTACACTTTTTTGTTCTACCCCTTTTTATTTTTTATGCAATTGATTTTCTCAAAAAAAAAAAATGGGGATTATTACTTAGGGTTTCACCATGTAGTAACCCTTGGTAAACATTAGGATTGGAAGAGTTCGATTGGGTGGAAGATTCTCCCATAAACCGTCCTCTATACAAATAAGGGGAAGAGATGACATTCACAAATTTGCTGGTAATCGGCAACGTTAGATTATCTTGCATGGTCCCATGAGTGGTTTGTGTCGGCAAAAATTAATCAAACGCAGCGGAAACAGTATTTTAAAAAATTATTTGGATTTTCCCTTAACAGGAGTAATCCCGAGGTTTTATCAGACCTATGTATGATAATGAAATCGATATTTTACCCGTTATAGCGAAATGGTTGGAAAAACTCTAACTTTTAAATTCTTCAACTTCTACGCGAAATAATCCGGCTGAAAACTTGATAATCCGAGCAGTCCAAAAGTGCTGCCTCTAAATTGTCTCACCGAAAAAACCTTGATCAGAAAAATCTCCTCCTTGCTTGGCACAGTGACCGACGGCTAGGGCTAGAGGGAGAGAGGAATTTTTGTCTTGTGGCTCAAGTGTTAATTGTAACTTACGACCTAGGTATTAACTAATGCGATATATTTATATCACTTAAGTTAATACCTTGGGCTTAATTTAGCCCAATAAGGACGCCTATTGGCCGCCCCCTATCGATCTTGGTGTGCCTCTTGGTGCACCAATTTGAGCTCGGTCCAATTAATTAATCTATTTAAATAATAGATAGGATATTTAATTAATTTTATTTCTTCAAGAAATAATACATTAATTAAATTATAAATGAATTTACTTATCTCTTCAAATAATTAATTCCATTTAATTAATTTTAAGTATTCAATACTTAAAATATTACCACAAGAACTATTCCATATTTTCTATCGATTTTTCTTTTTAATCGTGACTCTTTAGGTTCATCGAGATTTGGCAATTGGAGGATTCCATTGAATGTGAGTCTCATCTAGCCAATCAAGTGGTCCACTATTGTAACCCAAATAAGATGAAATAATTGGATCATTTTTACCTTTCCTATTGTAAATACCGTGTAAATACAAACTCTTCGTTTCCTTATCCTGGTCAAGTGAGAGTCATGGTTTTAGGTCAAACTCGCTAACTTGACTCTATGCTATATTTATAATAAGTCCAGAGCAGTGAATGCTTTGGCTAAAGACTTTAAGATCTAACTTACTTATAAATGTATAGGTTAATTCCTCGTTCACTTTCGAGGGAACGAATCCCATCTTGGATATCAGTTAAGACTACTACTTGCCCATTAGGTTGCAGTTCGAGGTTGACCCCACCAAAGGATGAATTGGGTCTAACTACTCTATTGACAAACCTAATGTTACAAGTATATCTTTAACTTGATTCCTCAAGTCTAAAGTTCAGACACACCTATTACAATGTAATCAATTCTGTCATTGACTATCAAAGAGTGAAAACCCATGTGACAGAATCAATGCGAGTCATGTTTGAGTGCCACTATCTCCATCAGTGTACCTATGATGTAAGTTCTTCACTACTTCTTAGTGATTGACGAGCACCTTTCTAGGCAAAACTCACATGATACAAGTCTTCATGATTTCCAATGCCCAATTGAGAATCATTGACTTGTAGACTATTTTAATACACAAGTATCAATCTTTTCTAGTGCCTTAGAAAGTTAAGTCTTGTGTTCATGGACTTATAGATGATTACAATATATAAATGCTAATATAATAGTAAACAACTAATTGCCTTTTTATTGATAGAATAAGAAACAATTACAATTTAATAATGTCCTAACATTCTCTAATCCTCTAGTGGCGTTTGAGGACATTAACCTAACGGTTTGATATTCCGGTTCAGGGATAACAGATTTTGAACCCTTTTCACCTTCAATCTTATCCTCCAAGCAATTAAAATCAGGTGTTAGGACCATATCCTTAGTTCTCTTCAGATACTTGAGGATATTTTTACAGTGGTCCAGCGTTCTCTTCCCGGGTTAGCTTGAAAATGACTCACCATGCTTACTGCATAGGCTATGTTGGAGCGTGTGCATAACACGGCGTACATCAGAATACCTACTGCAGATGCGTAAGGCACCATACTCATTCTTTCCTATCCTTCTCACTTTGAGGAGACATAGACTTTGAAAGGTGCACCCCATATCTCATGGGTAAGAAACCTTTCTTAGAGCCTTCCATCCTAAATCTTTTTAAGACTTTCTCTAAGTAAAGGGCTTGGGAAAGTCCTATCATTCTATTTGTTCTATCTCTGTAGATACGAATTCCTAGAATATAGGTCACTTCTCCCAAGTCTTTCATGGAGAATGTATTTGAAAGCCATGTTTTGACCGATGTGAGCATTCCTACATCATTTCTTATGAGTAGAATGTCATCCACATATAAGACCAGGAAAGTGATTTTACTCCCACTAACCTTCTTGTAAACACGTGGTTCATCTTTGTTTTTTGACAAAGTCAAATCCTTTGATAGCTTCTTCAAAACGTAAATTCCCACTCCTAGAGGCTTGGTTAAGTCCATAAATAGATCTCTTAAGTTTGCACACCTTATGAACACCAGAACCAGATGTAATGCCTTTAGGTTGATCCATATATATATATATATCCTCTTCGAGGAATCTATTTAGAAAAGCCGTCTTCACATCCATCTGTTATATCTCATAATCCAAGTGTGTAGTTTTTGCGAGCATAATTTGAATAGACTTGATCATTGCCACAGGTGAAAAGGTCTCTTGATAGTCAATTCCTTCCTTTTGACTATAACCTTTTTCTACAAGCCTTGCTTTGTATGTGTCAACTTTTCCATTCGGGCCTATCTTTCTCTTGTAGATCCACTTGCACCTTATAGGTGCAATGCCCTCAAGATGATCTACTAGAGTCCAGACCTGGTTGGAATGCATCGAATCTATCTCTGCTTGTATAGCTTATTACCACTTTACAGGAGTCGATATCCATTATTGCTTGATCATAGATAGAAGAGTCGTCCCCATGAATTCCCACTGCTATAGTGTGGACACCCGGTTCCTCTTGTAGCATGTATCTTTCAAGTTGATGCGGTACTCTACCAGATCTTCGCAATGTTGGTTGTGTTTCATCAGGTCCAGTGTGTGTTTCTTGAATGGTTGTCTCCCTGGGTGTTTCATCTTGTTCATTAAGAACAATCTTTCTACCTGCACCACCTTCTAGAATGAATACATCTTCAAGAAAGTATGCTTGCAGTGCAACAATGATCTTTTGGTCATCTTGCATATAGAATAAGTGTCCCATAGAATCCTCTGGGAAACTGATGAAAAATCCTTTAAGGGACCTAGCTTCCAATTTCTCTGCCTTTGTCTTCTTGGTATAGGCAGGGCATCCCCAAACCCTTATGTACTTAAGGTTTGGTTTCCTATTTCTCCATATCTCATATGGGGTCTTAGGAACATATTTGGAAAGACATCTATCCAAGATATGAACAGCCGTGAGGAGTGCATGTCCCCACAAGAAGATGGGCAAATTAGTGTATCTGAGCATAGATCGAACCATATCCAAAAGCGTTCGATTTCTACGCTCTGCTACCCTATTTAGTTGTGGATTCGCTGGTGGTGTGAGTTGCAATATTATCCCATATTCCTTTAGGAACTCATCAAACTCGTCACTCATATATTCACCTCCACGATCCAATCGTAGTGTTTTTATATGATGTCAAGTTTGTTTTTCCACTAAAGCCTTAAAATCTTTGAACTTATCAAATGATTCAGACTTATATTTCATTAGATACACAAGACCATACCTCAAATGGTCATCAGTGAAAGTAATGAAATAGTGAAAACCTCCACGAGCCATTTCTCCAAATGGTCCGTAAACGTCGATGTTCACAAGTCCTAATACTTCAATGGCTCTTTCAAAAGTCCCGGTGAAGGGAGATCTAACCATTTTGACTTTGAGGCAAGATTCATAAGTTGGATAAGGATCCTATCCCAATGTTCCAATTAACCCATCCTTCTCCATCTTGAACATCTTTTGCTCGCCAGCATGGCCTAATCTAAAATGTCACTTTAAGCTTAGGTTAGTAATTTTTCTACCACGCTTCTTTGAGATAACATTTACAACACATTCATTTCGCATGTTTAAATAATAGAGGTCATTGACTAAAGTAGCAGTGCCAACAATATTATCATTAAATAAAATGCTGCAAGTATTGTCAATGAAATTAAAAACATAATTATTCCTAACCAACATAGGAATTGAAATAATGTTCTTAAGCCCGTTGGGCAAACCTAAAACATCCTCTAAATTTAAAACATGTCCAGATAATAAATATAAAGAAATTGATCCAATGCGAGAAGTCGCGACACACTGGCCATTGCAAACATTAATCAACACCTCTCCATGCTCTAGCTTCCAACTTCGCTCTAAATCCCGATTCATTACACAAACGTGAGCACTAGCTCCAGAATCAAGTATCCAAGAAGTGAAAAATATACAGTTATAGAACATTGGTTTCTAAGACAAAAAGTTCCACACCTGTTGCACCTTTGCCAAAGTTAGGACACTCCCTCCTCCAGTGGCCTAGCACACCACAGTGAAGGCACCTATCTGTTTCTTTTGGCCCTTTGCTCTTTATCACTTTCAAAGATTTACCCTTTCTTTTGTCTATCTTACATTGTGGACACGGAGTCCCAGTAGGTTTCTTAGTCTTCTTTTTCTTCTTCTTCTTAGGCTTAGAAGTGATGACTAAGGCTACCTTTTTTCCCTTTGGCTTCATTTGAGATTGTGCAGTATTGAGCTTGTTCATCAACCCAGCCAAATTGCATTCAATCTCATTGCAGTTGAAGTTCATCAAAAATTGGGAAAAAAGTCTGGAAGTGACTGCAAGATGAGGTTAGTTTGTAGTTGTGGGTCCATGTTGAAGTCGAGGGCCTCTAACCTCTCAATCTTCGGAATCAATTTTAAGACATGATCCCCAACTTTTTCACCTTCTTTCATATCGAGCAGTACGACTGTGCTCACCATAGAGCTCCACCAGGTGTGCCAAAATAGCTCTGGCCGAGACCATTTTGTCGTGAGATCTCTATAAATCATTTGACATTGAGCCCAGCATGTACCCACGACCCCGAACATCGTCTTTGACCTATTTTTCATTAGCCGCGACTTCCTCCTCACTAGCACGCGTCCTTACGGGCGTGGCTGGGATATTAGTATCCAATACATACCCCAGTGACTCCATATTGGGGACTATCCTCAGATTTCGGAGCCAGTCCACATAGTTTGGACCAGTCAAAGTGTTCTTTTCAAGTAGTACAGATAATGGGTTGATAGTCATTGTGAGAGAGATAATAAGCTAATAATTGTAGAAAAGTAAAAAGACTTATTAGATTCTATTATAATTGTTGTTCCAAGTTTCAATTAAGGACTTTCAAAATAAACTTGGCTCCCACTACATTTTTCGAAAATCCGCACTCCCACTGTAGAATTCGGAAGTCATCGTTGGAAGGCTTCGTAATGGTGATTGATTTCTTTAACTTGATTAATAGGTTGCAACCTTTTGCTGGTATGTGGCCTAATTATTCTATTAAAGTGATGTCCAACATCAACCCATCAAATGGGTAATTCAATCCCTTAGTCCATTATTCATCAAATCTCAACTTTTTAACGATCTTATTGATTTATGAATAATTTAAGTTAAACCCACTGACTATCTATTAGTCTAGCAATTGAATTTCACCTTGCAACCTTTTGCTGGTATGTGGGGTGAAATTTGTTTCGACTAATGGCATTTCATGCACTTAGAAAAATTCAAAATATATTTCAATATATAACCCCCATTGCTTAGAGATGATATTATATATTAAATATCATTTTAATTTCTCTTGAGTTCAGTGGAGGACAGGATACCTAGTACGCTTTACTAACTTAATAATTTTCAAAGTGGGAGATTTTAAATTATTTATTAGGTCTCACTTTGTACATTAATCCATATTATACTAAGCATACAAACATGGATTAAATAAAAAGATAGCAATCCTAGAAAGCTAACATCACACGATTCATGAAATTTTATTCCTAGATGAGACAAGTCAATGTCTCAATCGATAATAAAAAGAAACTACACTAAAGCTTCCAAAGCTTCTTTTTGTATCTCCTCGGCTCGACTTGAATTTCTTCTTTGGGCCTATTCTATTTCTAACTATTACATTTCAATATATGCCACCTATACAAAATATCTCTAGAAAGAAAATAAAATCAGGTTCAAAATGACCTTTACAACCCATCAAAAAGAAATACAAATAAAAAAACGAGCCTAAGTCCATTAATCATGTCTCCCATCACATAACATGTCAAACATGATATATATCACTTAACACACGAAAACCATATATGTTAATTTCTAACTAAATTCCAAATTCAATTATTGTTTTTCATATTCTCGAGAAAATTAAATTTATTTAATTCTATTTGAAAATTCAATTTTAATGAACTCCAATTAATTTTATATTAAAATTCAATTTTAATAAAAACTAATCTCTAAGTATATTAAAATTAATTTCACAATAGAAAAAATCCAATTTAATTCAAAGTCTAACTTTAATTAACATTAGATTAGATGAAATTAAAATGTTTTTATTAAATAAATAATATTTTTTTTTGCATTAAAATCCAATATTAATCAAAAACTAAATAATATAAATTTAATAAATGACCCGGGTCACCCACGGGTCGACCCGGGTCAGGTTGATTTAACCCGTGTGTTATAAAACACACAGGTGGGCTCGTCGTGCGGCCCAATTGCACTGCAGCCCATTGGGCTCGCGCAGGAAGCCCAGTATCTCTCTCGGAAGTCCAACTGCTGAGAAAGATGGGCTCACTGTCATTTGATGTGCACGCACAAGCCGCTGGCGCTCGTCGCCACCACGACGACGGGTCAGAGCTGAAACTTATAATTTTATTTTTCATCACATAAATTACATAAAATTCAACTTTTATTAATTTCTAATAAACGAAAAATAAACAAAATCCTCAAGAGCACAAAAAACGTGAAATTCATATATCTAATCATGCATCGATAAAAAACTGTAAATCATGCATCTTTATCACATATTTACATGTAAACTACATACGCCGAAGCCCGCAATTTGGTTCTGATACCACTGCTGGGAAAAATTAACCAAACGCAGCGAAAACGGTATTTTAAAAAATTATTTGGATTTTCCTTTAACAGGATCAATCCCGGAGTTTTATCTGACGTATGTATGATAATGAATTCGATACTTTACCTGTTGTATGATAAATTGTCTCGCCGAAAAAATCTTGATTAGAAAAATCTCCTCCTTGCTTGGCATAGTGACCGATGGCTAGGGCTAGAGGGAGAGAGGAATTTTTGTCTTGTGGTTCAAGTGTTAATTGTAACTTATGACCTAGGTATTAACTTAAGTGATATAAATGATATATTTATATCACTTAAGTTAATACCTTGGGCTTAATTTAGCCCCAATAAAGATGCCTAGTGGCCACCCCCTATCAGTCTTGGCGTGCCTCTTGGTGCACCAATTTGAACTCGGCTCAATTCATTATTTAATTAATTAATTCAATCCAGTTAATTTGTCTAATTAAATATAGATAGGATATTTAATTAATTTTATTTCTTCAAGAAATAATACATTAATTAAATTATAAATGAATTAACTTATTTTTTAAAATAATTAATTTCCTTTAATTAATTTTAAGTATCCAATACTTAAAATATTACCACAAGAACCATTCCATATTTTCTATCGATTTTTTCTTTTTAAGCGTGACTCTTTAGGTTCATCTAAATTTAGCAATGGGGATGATTCCATTTAATGTGGGTCCCACCTAACGAGTCAAGTGGCCCACATTGTAACCCAAATAAGATGAAATGATTGGATCATTTTTACCTTTCCTATTGTAAATACAGTGTGAATACAAGCTCTTCGTTTCCTTATCCCGGTCAAGTGAGAGTTATGATTTTAGGTCAAACTCACTAACTTGACTCTATGCTATATTTATAATAAGTCCAGATCAGTGAATGTTTTGGCCAAATATTTTAAGATCTAACTTACTTATAAATGCATAGGATAATTCCCTATTCACCTTCGAGGAAACGAATCTCATCTTGGATATCAGTTAAGACTACTACTTGCCCATTAGGTTGCAGTTCGAGGTAAACCCCACCAAAGGGTGAATTGGGTCTGACTACTCTAATGACAAACCTAATGTTACAAGCATATCTTCAACTCGATTCCTCAAGTCTAAAATTCAGACACACCTATTACAATGTAATCAATTCTGTCATTGACTGTCAAAGAGTGAAAACTCATGTAACAGAATCGATGTGAGTCATGTCTGAGTGCCACTATCTCCATCAGTGCACCTATGATATGAGTTCTTCACTACTTCCTAGTGATTGACGGGCAACTTTCTCGTCAAAACTCACATGATACAAGTCTTCGTGATTTTTAATGCCCAATTGAGAATCATTGACTTGCGGACCATTTTAGTACACAAGTATCAATCCCCTCTAGTGCCTTAGAGAGTTAATTCTTGTGTTTATGGAGTTATAGATGATTACAATAATAAATGTCAATATAATAGTAAACAACTAATTGCCTTTTTATTGATAGAATAAAAAACAATTACAATTTAATAATATCTTAACATTCTGTAATCCTTTAATAGCATTTGAGCACATTAATATAGCAGTTTGATATTCTAGTTCAATGACAACAGATTTGGAACGCTTTTCACCTTCAATCTTATCCACCAAGCAATTAAAATCAGGAATATCAAATTCCTGGTTGAAGTTAGTGTGGTGTAGTGTAGTGGTTATCACGTTTGTCTTACACACTAAAAGTCCCCAGTGTGTATTTTACCCATTAATATATTACCCTCCTTATTTTTCTCAAAGCAATTCTTTCATTTGCCTTGCTTTATCAGAGACGCCCATCCAACCAACATATGGGCCTTTTCTTGAAGATGTTTCCACCTCATACATGCCCTTCCTTTGGAGATTGTATTTTTGTCATCGATATTGTTAACTCCAATTTCTTGTAACAATAAAAAGAAATATGATCAATTATTAAAGTTTTCAGTTTTGTACTTAAAATTACGTATTAAAGAAAATTACCATTTTACATGTGAAACGTATGGAGAAAAAATATAAAGTCAATTTAAAATTATCATTTTAATATTTTCACTTAATGTGTTTGGAAACACTTCAGAAGTGAAAGTTCATTTAAAAAATGGACTCTTCAGGACTTTTTTGAAAAATCCTTTTTCGTTTTAAATATATTTTTGGTGAAGTCACATTTTAAAAAGTGATTTAGAACCAAATTGTAATACACCGACTTTTAATAACCCGCCACGATGGAAGTGGGGGAAATGCACCTTAGAGAAGTCAGATATTCCAACTTTTGCATGAAGGACTGTTTTCAAATTGATTTATTTTAAAAGTCTTTCGGAAATCAACCATCAAACAGTCATCTTTTATCAAAATGAACTTTTAAGCCTAAATACTCGTTTCCATTGGGCTTCCAAACACAATCTTTACTTGAGTTGTAAGTTGTAATCGAAAAATTCAATGGTCCTAATAATTATCTCTTATCATAGAGTAAGATATATTGTGTGTCCCCACTTGTATGAAAAAAATAAATACAAAATACACACTCGAATTATTGAACTCGATCTGACATAGAATTACCTGATATAACCCCAACCTCCCTTAAAAAAACGTTTAAATATCTACTTTGACTTGGTCAGGTAGTCTTGTACTCTTGTCTTTTCCTTATTGTTGGTCTTTTAATGTTGGGTCCCACTTAATTAAACTATTTAGAAAAGAGAGTTAATATTGGAGCTCCACATTTCATTATTTTTGTCAAGAAATTTGTATTAAATAGTGGAGTGTCAATAAAACATTTGGAGTGGGGGGAACAATGCCCCACAAAAATTAAAATGTTCATTCGGTTATTCCAAAACAATGGGATCGTGACTAATACAATGAGATTTGATAGGTATATTGCAAGCTCGGATCTTTGCAATAGCTGTCTTAACTCACGAGAAGACCCCATTCAAGCTCTCCGGGACTGTGCACTTGCTAAGTCTACGTGGGAATGTGTTATTCTTCCATCTCAACTCCGGTTCTTCATGAGCTCACAACCGAAACATTGGTTCAAAATAAATCTCCACAAGAGCATGAGCAACAATATTTTTCCCTTGGTGCCCTGGAAACAGGTTTTTATTGTTGCCGTTTGGAGTATTTGGAAAGCACGTAACAAAGCTACCTTTACGGGCTATATATCATCCTTAAGGAGGTCCTTTTCGAGATAGTGAAACTGACAACTGAGCTAAATCAAGCCTTTCCCCCAAAGGCGTGAAGAATAGGAGACTAAGGGAGACTTTGAGATGGGAAAAAACACCTAAGGGTCGGTGGAAACTTAACACAAATGGGAGTGTTATAAGCATCAATAGCCGAGCGGCCTCAGGTGGACTTATCCGTAATGATAGTGGTGTATGGATAATGGGCTTCAGTCACAATCTAGGCTCCTACACTATCGCCGAAGCTGAGCTATTTGCTCTTCGTGAGGGACTGAACCTTGCTTGGGAAAGAAGGTTCAGAAATAGCATAGTGGAAATTGATTCCGAGGTCACATGGAATCTTGTTCAAGATCGTAATGTGGAACAACACCCCCTTGGTCATATTGTTTTGGATTGTCGGAAGTTAATCTGGAAACCATGGATGTGTGTTTTTAAGCATATTTTCAGGGAGAAGAATACTTGCGCGGATGCTCTCGCAAGAATGGGTCACGGGATTGGTCAAGGAATCCATCTTTGGCACTCCCCTCGGGGAGGGTTGAGAATTTAGTTAGGGTGGAATGTAGTTAGTTACTTGTAAGTGCCTTTTTTTACCAAGAAAAATAAAAAAAATAACACATTTGGAGTGCTCATATCATTTACTTTTAGAAAAAAAAATTGCACAGAACCTGGGGTAATTTTATGCCAGATCGAGTCCAATGGTTTGAGTGTAACTTTTGTGTCTATCTCTCTTACACAAATGTATGTGAGACTGTGTGAAAAATATTAATACTAAGATTATTGAAAATATAAATACTCTTCTCCCCCATTTAAGAACAACAAAACCGTAAATAAGATGCTTTTCACGTGTCAAAAATGGATTGGTAAGCCCATTATTATCACAATTTCGTATTCCCTTTGCACATTTGTGGACGATTCTATAGTAGATTGGGTTATAAATGATGTATCTTTGAAAGCAGGTTTATCATACTAAAAGAATCAAACATGCATTCTGTATCTAATAATGTAATAATGTATAGTGGATTGGAATTATTGAACCCGATCCACCATTGATTCATCCCACATTTGTTACAAATATTAGTGGGGGAATTATTGTCGACTTGACGATTTCTAAAGAATATACTCGATTTTGGTGGTATTACATCGATGGACCAATGCTTATGCTGGTTTGTTCATTTTGTTTTATATATTTGTAAAATAAACATAGCAACTCGAACGGTACATTGCATATGGTGACCCATATTATGTACTTCATCTAACTCGACGCACAATTTTAAAATGAAAGTTGAGAAGTATTCATTATTTTCATAATCTTGCTCACACATGCATTCACATAATTAGAATTGACATACATTATTTTAAGTGAAGATATTTTTCAATAAAAGAAAAAATATGCTTTCTCATTTTAGAATGTCTAGAAAATAACATAAAACTCAATATAAATGAAACAAAGAGTGTTTTTTTCGTAAAAATCGGTGGGAATTTTATTTCAATCTTTTTCGAAATCTTTTCTTTTTATGTTTGTTTTAATTAAGCAATAGAAGTACAACAAATCTTTTGAGTCATTTATTTTCTCAAATATCTATATTAAACGTTGTACAATTAATAATAATTCAACCAAGGAAACTAAACTTATATTTTTTTTTCTAAAAAGAATCTTTTATTTTCTGTACAATTATCCACTAGTAATATTTAATTTTTAGGTTGCCATTTACTTTACACACGAGTATTTTTCACTTTCAAAATTATTTCCATATAATAGCTTCTACATTTTTCCTTACTCTCTGCACTGGGGATTTAACTTGAATGTCAAAATGTTATCCCAAAACTTACGCCTCTAACGTTGGAGGTTACGCCTCTAACGTTGGAGGTTACGCCTCTAACAAAGTGTTCATGCTGCAGCCTGCAAATGGACCAGGATTATCTATACTCACTTCATACATTCAGGAGCACAGAATTATACATAATTATACTTCATAAAAAAAAATGTTTCTTTTAATCACAAAATAAGTTGTATTTTGAGGTAATGATATATGTTGCATTTTAAATTTCAAAAACTATTTTTAAAATTGTCAATATAAAGTTTTTAAATTGTTAGTTGCCAGCAACCATATATAATTGCTAACTGGTCGAATCGACAGTGCAAATATTGTGATGGATAGGGTGTTAACATGTAACCAATAAGACCTAGCTATGTACCAGACGAAGGGTAATACTATGGTGCTGTTGGGTTTGTGAAAAACGATTGATACGTTGGAATCGAGGAAAGTCGAGGAGCCAAGAGAGAAGTCAAAACGGAGCCAGAAAAACTGAAAATGAGTCTTGCCCAAGTCAACACCGTGGCGTTGGCGGCAAAGGTGCAACGCCGTAGCGTTGCAAGGACGAACACCGCGGCGTTCCGGTGGCTGCAAGTCGAACGCCTAGGCATTCTGGCCAAACGCCTAGGCGTTCGTGGCAGCTCATCAAAGACGCATTTTTGGGCTGTATTTTCGAGGGATTGGGTTTCCTTATTGGTTTTGACCTAAGATTTGGCAGATGACTTGTATTAGAAGTGTTTTCCTAATTACCTAAAAATAGGATTGCGTTTCCTATTTAGATTAGGATTTTTTTTTCCTTGTGTATCAAGTTTTTCACTTATAAATAGGCCTTATATCATAGTAAGTGATGTGAAGCTCAGTTTAGACTCAGAAATAAAAGTTGTAGTCTAGAGTTTACCCGTGGATGTAGGCAAGTTATGTCGAACCACGTAGATTCCTCGTGTTGTCATTCTTTTATACTTCTTGATATTCTTTGTGTTAGTTTTTTTTCGTGCTCTGATGACCTATCATGCCTAACAACTGGTATAAGAACCATAGGTTTTTGGATCTTTATATTAGATCTAGATCTATGGGGAGAGCGCTTGGTTTTAGCATGAGATTTTGTCGTGGGAAGGATGGTAGGAGTTGAAGAAGAAAAAAAAAAGGAAAAGAGTTGACAGTTTTTCATTGCAGATAGCACGGATTGAAGTCGGGTGATAAGAGGTGTTTTTACGTGTTTTTAAGACCGTAATTCTTATGATTTGGATTCACTTATTGCTTAAATCATGTCACATTTGCATTTAATAGGTGTGTTAAGTGAATACAGGTAATAAATGAGAATACATGAAGAAAAGGGAAGAAAAACGATGTACAAAACAAGTTCAAGCATGTTTTTCAACACCTAGGCGGTTTATGCATCTCCTACCACATTCGAGCGATAATTCCGTACATTTCGAGACCGACTTAGACAAAGTTTCCTTCTACAAAGTTTTAGATGTATGTCTTAGTTTCAAATGGGAACTTGAAACATCCAAATCGGAGGTCTATAGAGATAATTGTGAAGGAAATACGATTGCTGCGCCGAACAGAGAAGTACATGTATCAGGATACGCCCCAACGCCCTCCTAGTCATGCCTAGGCATGGATAGTCCGAATGTTACTCCTTTTCAGCCTAAATTCCAGCATTATATGATGGGTAAGAATCACTTTTGGCCATAATTCAGCACATGTGTTGAGGGGTTGTCATAAGTGTGTTTCTTGGTAGATTTACTTTATGGGTGCCAAATCAGAAACAACCTCCATATTGAAACGTAATTTAGGTATACTTAGTGACTGAATTGGACAAAATGTCCTTCTGGAAACTTGTAGATCTATGTTTTATCTGAACATGGGGACTTTAATCATCCAATTTGGAGATCTGTGGAGAATTGTATGAGGAAAATACTAAGACTGCGCTGGAAAGCAAGAAAATGGCAGCATGCATGTGTTTTGTTGAAGTTTTCACATGGTTATGCTTGGTGGAATTCTTAAGGGCCGAAAGTTTAGCATTTTTTAGCTGGTTGGAATCTTAAAAGCCAAACTTTAAGCATCACCTTAGGTGGAATTCTCATTGGGGAACTTTAATGGGAATTCTTAATGCATACTTTAGTGGAATTTTGGCTATAAAAGGAGGGGGAACCCATACTCTTCATCATTCACTATCAATTTCAGATTCTTGAAGGAGAGGGGGGCAGCCCCTAATCTGATTTCTCCACCATTCATCACCATTCTTCATCACTCTTGGAGGGGAAAACTAGAGGAAGGAAAAGAGCTTGGGGATTGAAGGCTCAACTTCAAGATCCATCATCATTCACCATTTAGGGAGTTTTTAAGAGCTTTTCATTTCATTTATGTCTATGAATATTCCTCTTATGTCTTTTATGCTTTCAATTATGAACTAAATTTGTAAGACTAGGGTCATGTAAGGCCAAATTGTGATATATGCTTACAATAGATGATTGTTGAGGTTGTTCTTATATTGTTATGTGATGTGAATTGTGTTTTTGTCTATCTTGCATATACTTGATCACTATATGTTAGAATCTTATGCCTAGGTTAATATTTCAGGAGAAAATTGACTTAGGGTGCAAGAAATTCACATCATGACCTGCAACTAATGAGGAATTGCCCTAGACATAGGTAAAGATTCCCGGGTGAAGTCGTTCGATTCAAATCGAGTGAACTCTAGTACATTAATGCATGTTTAGTGGTTAGATTTTCGGATAGGGATATTTGGGAAATCACGATCTAAGTATAGGAGTTTATACGCGAGACATTGGTTATTCTCTACCTTAGGAGTTTTCACCATAACAATATAAGAGTAATTCTACAACAAGAGCCTTTATAAGTATATTTGATCAATTTGGACCTAGCATGTGCCTTAGTCTCCCTTTATAATTGGTTTTAATTCATTTGCATAACCTTGTTCTTATTGTACACGTTTTTACATTTAAGTTACTTTTATTGTAGTTGTTTTTTTTATAAAATCATAAACTAGAATTCAAGTCTCCGTGGTTCGACAACCCGGACTTTTCGTCCACACTTATTACTACACACGACTAGTGCACTTGCTATCATAGCACGTTAGCTTTTAGCGTGTCATCGGGGTGAAGTCAAAGAAGATGACAAAGGAGGGTGGATCAGTTAGATCGTCAACAAAAAGGGAGGGGGGGAATAGGTAATTCCGTTTAACGTTTATGAGAAAACGTTGAAGAAAAAGTCGTGGTGCCAGTAGATAGGTACATATGCACTTGCAGAGGTAGATTTGTGTTGCTGGGTAGGTAAATTAAATATGAATCCAGTGGGGGTAGTTGCGGTACTGGGTGTCAGATTCGTAAAGCCAGGGTCAAGTGGGCAGATTCCCATTGCCGAGAGGGCGGAAGAACATGTTAGCCAGAGACCAAGAGGGTAGAGTTATGATGAGAAGAAAGAAAATCCACATAGCCAGAGGCGAGATGGCAGAAGATGCATAAGCTGAAGCCGGGGTGGCAAGACTGTGGAGGCATGACCACGTAAACTATGAAGGCAGGAAGCGGCGCCGAGAGGGGTTGACTGTGGAGCCAGAAGTCATGGTGGCATGATGCGAAGCCGGGTAGGCAGATTCGCAGAGTCCGGGGGGGATATGTTGGCGGATGATCAAACATAGCTTGTGTAGAGGGAGCATTAAGTAGATATGATGGGGATCTGAGTTGCCATTGAAAAACCAAAGATATTGGTAGAGGGATATGACATAGCTTGTGCAGTGGGAGCTTCGATCAGAGATGTCTGTGACCCAAGATAGCTGTTGAGAAAGTCTTTGGAATCAGTATCCGAGTGGGAGATTGATTGATTGATACGTTGGAATCGAGGAAAGTCAAGGAGCCAATAGAGAAGTCAAAAAGGAGCCAGAAAAAGGGAAAATGAGTGTTGACCAAGTCAACTCCGCAGCGTTCTGGCCAGAACACTGCGGCGTTGGCGTCATAGGTGCAACGCCGCGGCGTCATAGGTGCAACGCCGCGGCGTTGCAAGGATGAACGTTGTAACGTTCCGGTGGCTGCAAGTTGAACGCTGTAAGAATAACTTAGTTAGGACTTGTATCGTTGTAATTGATGTGAAGCTTAGTTTAGACTCAAAAATAAAAGATGTAGTCTAGAGTTTGCCCGTGGATGTAAGCAAGTTATGTCGAACCACGTAAAATTCTCGTGTTGTCATTCTTTTATGCTTCTTGATATTTCTTCTGTTAGTTTTTTTTCGTGCTTTGATGACCTATCATGCCTAACAGTACTCCTAATGCATTCATCACCACATATTCATGGAGTGCGGGTGGTTTTCATCACCCACTACTCCTAAAGAAACCACCCCCTAATTCTTAAATGTGTGACTATGATGCACCGGGAACAATATATTCGGTGTACCATAGTATTTTGAAACTATGACTATGATGTTATGGATATGATCTCATCAATGTATGGATATTTTTTATCATTCTTATTATATTATGGTTTAGTTAGTTTATCACTTTATTCTTGACCTTTCTCAGTTATTAATGACTGATTGTTTGATATGTGATATATGTGATATTCATGATGAACGCAGTGCCGCAGTGTGACTGATTCTGTACACTTTAGATCTCAAAATCTGCCTAGTAACAAATCACATGATCATAAATGTAATTTACTCATATTATTAAGGGGTGAATTCAAAATGTCTCCTTAGCATATACTCTTATAAATTTTAAAAGGTACCAAATTAATTAAATCCTTTATGAAAATTCATGAATTATGACAAATACTCTATCTAAACACAACTTTATAATATCAAAACATCAAATCAACTTACTTGATTTTTTTTTTTTAATTGAACTCGGAGCAGATTTTATCGAAAATCTGGTAAATTAGGATCGATGTCGTGACTCATAATACACCATTAAATACATAACACACGTTCATAAAAATATTTCAATCGCTTTAATCCAACAGTCATAGTGGACCGTTGATTTTAATCCATGATAGAGGCATCCTCCTTTGGTACCCTCCACGTCAATCATTTCACGTCAAATCAGTTCAAAGTTCAAACCAATGCAGGCCCCACACGCTGCCACGTCTTCATTGTTGTGCGATATGAAGACTAGGAGACAAAGTTAAGAATCAGTAAAAGAGATTTTCAAGATGCCGAGATATCTTTTAAGAAAACAAAAAAAATTATTGAGATAAAGATAAGTTCATTCATTGATTACGACTGTGGGGCCCACCCTTCAAAAATTGTGCAAGAGAATAAAAAATTCCGGAGCGGCTGCCGACTGTGAAGCCGGCTTGAGCTTAGCTTTGCTTATGATAATTTTCATTCTTAATAATTAGGTTTAAAAAAAAACAAATCAAGTTGATCGACAATTATAGGATTTTTTTAATTTGATTCGTTTCAACATGGTAGATGAACTTGAACATATTTTAATATTTGACAAAGTTGAACTAGTTAACAACTTTATAAAATGAAAATTTTTATAGAACACCATTTACACCTCCTGTGGTTTTGGTAAAAAATTATTTTGATATATTTAAGACAAAGAAAAAAAATTGATTATATGAAAACGGTGATATATAACTTTCTCCCAATAATTTCGAGTTAGTATAAATAGGGTTTTTTATGGTCCGATTTTTAAGAAAAATTCTGGTTAACCGAAAATCGATTTTTTTTCTTATATAGTATAATATAGATCAAAAACTATAAAAAGTATGTTTGCTACTGACAACTTATAAGAAAAGAAAGAAAATGAATTAAAATTAGGTTTAATTAAAATTCAATTATTTCCATCTAATTTTCATCTTTTTGTGAAAGTTTAAGAAAAATATTTTAATTGCATGCTTCTACAATTGATTAATTACCCCGACCATTTCACAATTTAACTTAATCGTCTCCAACCTAATATAGAAAAATGCGATAGTCAAACTTCAAATTTTACTTCTTCTTTTTTTTAAGAAATTGGGTTCGACCGAAATTGAACCGAACTTTCAGTTCGGTTTTTGGTCAGAAATTTCAGCTTGGTTCAGTCAAAATATAGTTCGATGAATACTCCTAAGTATAAGCACTCTAATTTCTTAATTATATAATTATAATTAGTTTTGTAAATTAATTGTGTGTAGATTTTATCAAATACATAACTCTATGTAGGACTGACAATTGAGCCGGGCTTACCCGAAGCCCGATTGCTCGGCCCGCTTATTTATGAGCTGAGCTTAGTTAAGTGTGAGCCAAGCTGAGCTTGAGCTTTTAAATTGAGCCCGATAAATTTGTGAGCCGAGCTTGAGGTTAACATGGCTCAACCCGAAATGAGCCCGACTCGATTAAGAATTCTAAATGTAAATTAGACATTTATATTATACTTTATATTAGATATTTAAAATATCACATTATCAAGTAATTTTATATTTTTTACTTTTATACAGATGTAATGATAACGCCAGAACATATATTGTTTACAGAAGCTAACAATTTTAGCTCTCTTATTATCCTCCTCTACTTCAAACTTTTTCCTCCTAAGTTCGAGAAAAACCCTAATTCCTTGCAACTGTTGGCCATTTTATATTCTTTTATATGTTGAAAGTCTGGACCACTGAAAATCAACGACTCTTTGGAGATTAGGTTCTTATAGTCCATGTTTCTCAAAAAGTTTATTTTCCTACTTTTTTAAGAATAATTTGTTAAAAAGGATAAATGAGAAAGGGCTATAATAGCGATTTAAATATAGTAATTACTCCAGATTATAGAGTTTTTTTATGATGATGAAATTATAGCCGAATTTTATTTTTTTTATTTTTTGCAAATTTATCTAGACGGATTTTTTATCTCATTAATTATGCGAACTTAGTACTCCGTTCGTGTTTCATTGAAGTAAAGAAAATTGCTAATTTGAGCCGGCCCGAAACAAGCCCTAAACTCGTAAAAAAATGTGAGCCGAGTGAAAAAGAAATAAAATGGGCTGAGTTTGAGCCTATGTCTATCAGGCCCGATGCTATTTGAGTTTGAGCGAGCTGAAGCTCGATTCATAAAGTTCGATTGATAGGCCTAACTCTATAACACGAGAGCTCATGATAAATAATCGTCAAAATGAATTTTAAATCATTCATATAGGAGTTCACCAACCATATTTATGTATAATTAAATGCATGACTATTGATGTCAAATGAGAGGAGATTATTGAATACTTTAAATCAATTGAAGACATCATTGAATTTCACAATTTTATTCAATTTAAATATTTATTGTAACTTTCACACTATACTCTCAAGAATAATAAAATCTTGAGTTTATCCAAATTGAAGAGATATCTTGAGATTAAATATGAGACTAACACGTACGACATAAAAAATATTTGAGATTATGCAAAATGATTAAGATATATATCTTGAAATTATAGTGAGATGAAGACGATATAATTATTTAAATAATTATTACATTTTGTCGTTGTCTTGACTATATTAATGAAATTGAGGTGATATCTTTGATTTAAATTGAAAGCAATAGTGTAGCTAACTTTTGCTTTCAATGGGTCCACGAAAATTAACATGGCAAATAACTAAGGGGCTAATATGGTGCTACCTAATACTCTATCCATAGGAATGACAATGAATTTGGGTGAAACCGTCATGGCCCCTTACTCGCCTTATTGAGAGCTGATTTGGTTAATTGAACAGAATTTGGAACCGGGGTTGTGTTTTGTGATTTTGGCCCCTCGAGCCGGAGTTATGATTTTACCTTAATCCTGCCCCATAACCCACAATTATGCTTAATAGTATCTTGTTTGAGAGATCAAAACATCGTTTATGGACAAATCTTTCAAGTAAATTTTCTGCTTACACATTAGTATTAACTTAAGATTTCATACTTAATCAAAATCTCTTCTGCTCATATCAGTGGCCACATTTCACATGTGCAACTTAAAGCAAAGTTTCTAAAAGTGAGAGTAAAAACGAACATAGAACATAATTGGGGCAAATTTGATATACATTAGTATTAACTTAAGATTTCATACTTCATCAAAATCTCTTCTACTCGGATCAGTGGCTACATTTGACATGTGCAACTTAGTTAAGACAAAGTGTCTAAAAGAAAGAGTAAATAGGAAAAAATAACATAATTGGGGCAAATTTGATATTTGAAGCAAAGCTAGGACCAGTTTGGGTATTAAACACTTTGAGGTGGGTGCCAGTCACGTCAGTCGGGACCAATTTGAATACATTAGAGTATATGAAAATCTAAATGTTCACTTTGTCAATAAGTCGACGATATTGAGAATACATAGGGTACCTTATCGGAAAAATTGCATTTTTGGTACAATAATGTGGTCTGCACATTTTTTTGGTATATTAATATGGGGGTAGCAATTTGGGTACACTATTGGGCAAAAAATTGGTAATTTCAGTACATATCGCCGAAAATTGCTGACGCCGCCGGAAAATGTCAAAATTGGAGATTTTCCAAAATGGAGGGAAAATTGATGATGTGGCGCTGGAAATTGCTGATGTGGCCGGCCATGTGTCACTTTTGTAGATTAAAATGCAATTTAACACAAATATTGAGGATATTTTTGTCATTTTTCATCCACCCTACTCTCTCTCTCCACACTTCATCTTCTTCACTAAAACACACACTCATTCACACACACATATATATATACACGCAGACACACACACACACATACATATATATATATATATAAACACACAGACACACACACACATATACAAACAGACACGCACACGCATATACATATACATATATATATATATATATGTATGTATATAGGCTCACACACACAGATACATATATAAATAGACACACACACACACGCATATACACATATATGTATGTATATGGAATCACACACATATATACACACACCCAAATTGAATTTTAGAATGGTGAATTTTGAAAAGGGTCCCATAAATTTCAGAATGGTGTATTTCATATTTGAAATTTCAATTTTTGATGAGTTTATGAGTATGAAAATTCTTAACACAATTATGAGTCCCATTTTTTGATGTACTAAAATACTCAGATTAAGGGCATTCTGAAATACTCATAAATACTCAATTTTTGATGGGTTTATGTGTGTGTGTGAATGAGTGTGTGTTTTGGTGAAGAAGAGAGAGAGAGAATAGGGTGGATGAAAAATGACAAAAATGACCTCAATATTTGTGTTAAATTGCATTTTAATACACAAAAGTGACACATGGCCGGCCACGTCATTAATTCATTGCCCACTTGGCGGCCACATCAGCAATTTTCACACATTTTGGAAAATCCCCAATTTTGACATTTTCCGGCGGCCACGTCAGCAATTTTCGACGATATGTACCGAAATTGCCAATTTTTTGCCTAATAGTGTACCCAAATTGCTACCTCCCCCCATATTAATGTACCAAAAAAATGTGTAGGCCACATTACTGTACCAAAAATGTAATTTTACCTACCTTAATCATGAAGGAAACCTTTAGGAAAAATTGCATTTTTGGTACACTAATGTGACCTGCACGTTTTTTTTGGTATACTAATATGGGGGTAGCAATTTGGGTACATTATTGGTCAAAAAACTGGCAATTTTAGTACATATCGCCGGAAATTGCTGAATTGGCATCAGAAATTGCTGACGTGGCCGCCGAAAAATGTCAAAATTGGGGATTTTCCAAAATGGAGGGAAAATTGATGACGTGGCTGCCAAATGGACAATGAATTAATGACATGGCGGCCAATTGGACAAAGTTTAAAATTTTTGCTACTTGGGAGGTTTGAACCTTTGACCTTTGAGCTAAGAATTAATAGTTCCACCACTACACCACATGCCACAACTAAATCGTATAACATTACTTCAATCTATGACTTATCAATATTATTCTTCAAAGTAATTTTATTTTTAACATTAGACTCTAACTTTAATGATATTATAATAAAATACATTACAAAATCTTAGAAAAAATAAAATATACTAAAAATACAAATACATATAAATATTTAAAAAGCAAACATATTTAAGTAGTAGAGAGTTTACAAAATTAATATTTTAAATATTTATTTATTGTTATTAATAGTAATAAAAATAATAATATATATTAATATATTTTAGTTAATAAATTTTTATATAAATTAATCTTCTAAATATGTTTCTCAATGCTATTTTTCTAGAAAGATATTATTTTTCAAGAAATTTTTTATATCTAACATAATTTTTTAAATAAGATGGACGTATATTTTTGGATATAATTTCTCCATAAATAAAACAAGCATATACAACTATTTTAATATTTTTATATATCTGCACTTAATAAATATATGGACTTAATCATCCTTAGCCTTCTAATTAAAAATTTATCAATTGTAATTTCATGTATAAATTTCTTAATCGTCCTTAGCCTTCTAATTAAATATATATATTATCCATATATGTGATAATTGAAATAATTGTATATTTTATGATAAATTTGAGGCAAAATAATTATATACTCAAAATATAATTTTTCTCTTTACGGATTATTAGTTATATCTTTTAGTGTATATATGATTATAGTAATTATATAAATATTGGTATAGATATTTTTATATAAAATACTAATAATTACATATTACTAAGGGATATACCAAAGTAATGGTATAAGTAACTAAGCTAAAGCCAATTATAACAAGTTATGGCATGTGGTGGAGTGGTAGAAGAGCTTAATTTTAACTCAAAGGTCAAGTGTTCAAACCTCCCAAGTAGCAAATTTTTTTAACTTTGTCCACTTGGCCGCCATGTCATCAATCATCAATTCATTGTCTAGGGGTGTAAATGAGCCGAGCTCGAGCCGAGCCTGGCGATTTTTCCAGGCTCGAGCTCGAGTTGGGATATTTGAGCTCGAGCTCGTCGAGCCGTATTTTGAGAGCTCGAGCTCGTCAGCTCGAGTTCACAAGCGCGAGCCGAGCCCGGCTCGTGAGCCTGGAGGCTCCAATTTTTTTTTTTTTTTTTTGTGTTTTGCAGCAAGCTTTCTGCTTGTTCATGGGGTAAACAACTCCATGAATGAAACTATTCATGGAGTTGTTTACTTCATAAAACTCAGATATGGACTGTAATATTTACCGGCAAGAAGTTTGTGGAGGCGGTGGTGGCTGGGGCCATGTTGTTAGCGGCTGCGAGGAAAGCACGGATCTGGGAGATGGAGATGCGTGATTTTCCGGCGACGGCGGCGATGGACGATTTAGCGGTGTTGATGTGCCCAATCGAATTTGACATGTTTTGAGGCTTTGAGCTTTGCGTACACAGCAGATGAAGAGTGAGGTGAGAGAGATGAAAAGCTTTCAAGTTGTTTTCATTTGGTGGTTTTTCAATTTTAGTTTTAATAAATTATATTATTATTTTAATATATAAATATTATAATATATATAATTGCTTTATATTGCTGCTGGTAGACAGCTGTGTGCAGCTGTATACCAGCTGCATATGTGCATTATATATATAACTATTATATATATATATATTAATTAGAAATATTACTCAAGAAGGCTCGCGAGCTTTTTGAAGAAATAAACCGTCTCGAGCTCGAGTAGAGCTCGAGTCGAGCCGGCTCGGCTCAAGTTACACCCCTATCATTGTCCACTTGGCAGCCACGTCATCAATTTTCCCTCCATTTTGGAAAGTCCCCAATTTTGATATTTTTCGGCGGCCACGTCAGCAATTTTTGGTGCCACGTCACCAATTTCCGGTGATATGTACTAAAATTGCCAATTTTTTGACCAATAATGTACCCAAATTGCTACCCCCCATATTAGTGTACCAAAAAAACGTGTAGGCCACATTGGTGTACCAAAAATGTAATTTTTCCAAAACCTTTACTTGCAATGAGTCTAGGCAAAAACAACTATTTGGTACTTTATCTTTGCGTGTTCGCAACTTTGGTACTTTAATGTGGGGGGTGGGGGGTGGGTGGGGTGGCAATATAGGTACAGTAATGATACAAAAATTGGCAATTTGAGTACAATTTGCCGAAAATTGCTGACGTGGTGCCAAAATAATACCAAAAATTGCTGACGTGGCTGCCGGAGAATGTCAAAATTGGGGATCTTTCAAGAATTGGAGGAAAAATTGATGATGTGGCGCCAAGTGTATAATGGGTTGGTGACATGGCGGCCAAATGAAAAAATATTGCAATCTTTTGCTATCAATGGGATTTGAACCCATGACCTTCGAGATAAAAACTTGCACTCCCACCACTCCACCATAGCACACATGTTGATTTATTTACCTTCTGTTTAGTTACTTATAAGCATTTTTATTTCTGACATACAAATATATGAATAAACTAATTATAATTATTTATATAAATTATATTTAATATAATTGCATATTTTATAATAAATCGTAGATAAACTAATTATATATTCGACATATATATATATATCGAATATTAATACCAGTAATTAACTATATTTGTCGAATATATATTTATTTTTTTACTATAAAATCTGCAATTAGATTAATTATAATCTATGTGAATAATTATGTAATTATATATTTGACATATATAATTAAAATTTTCGTGGAAAAAATATTTTAATTATATGATAACTTATTAACTAAAATTTACAATTAATATTGAAAAATATATGATAAATTATTGATAAAAATATATTTATGGAAAACAAAATTTTTGGAAAAAAATATATAACTGAAAAAATAATTTAGATAAATTATATATTAGAATATTCAATTGTATGGTAATTTATCAAATTAAATATATTATTATTAATAATTAATGTAAATGTATTATTATTAATAATTAATATAAATAATTTTTTTTCTGAAACTCATTAAATGCTTAAATATATATTTTATAAAATCTGTATATTTATTTCTAATATAGATATATTTTATTAAAATATTTTTAACGCATGTTTTTTTGTTAAAAAGAAAATTATTTTAGAGAAGAATATCAAATAAATGAAAGTAAATAAATACACAAGGTGGCATGTGGTGTAGTGGTGGGAGTGCTAAATTTTAGCTCAAAGGTCATGGGTTCAAACCTCATTTGAAGCAAAAAATTTACACTTTGTCCAATTGGTTGCCTTGTCACCAATTTATTATCTAGTTGGATGCTACATCATTAATTTTCTCTCCAAATCAGAAAAATCTCCAAATTTTGATGTCACATGCCTAGCATGTGACAATTTCCGGTCAATTTTCAATTTTCCGGCCAAATTTGTACTCAAATTGCCAATTTTTGTATCATTACTGTACCTAAATTGCCATCCCCCCCACATTAAAGTACCAAAATTGCGAACACGCCAAGATAAAGTACCAAAAAGTTATTTTTGCCAATAAGTCTAAGTAGTGGTGATCATGATCCGATTTTACGGTTTTTTTATATCAATCTCAAATTGAATTGTCAAGTGTAGTTTTATGAAAATTAAATTTGAAATTGCGGTTTATAAATTAAAATCGGTTGTGCAGTTTGATACGAATTTTCAATTAGTTTTACTTTATAAATATAATTATAAGCAAAATTTGTCATCCTTTTGGTTGAGCTAAAACGAAAATAGATTATGGCCTTTATAACTAAAAAAATTAATTAGAGACATTTAGTAAGATTGAAGTCCAAGAAGGAAGACCTAGCCCGACCAGGGCAATCCTAAAGATCTAACCCATATAGAGCAACCTAGAAGATCTAGCTAGGCCAGTTTGTGGAAAGCGGGTCTATCAACAATGATGAATTGCAAGATCCAGGACGAGATCCATCCAATAGAGAAAATTTTCATGGAAAAGCTAGGGTTTTCTAAACCCTCCTGATGTAGTCGGAGTTTGGTGGCTGAGCTGCCTTACGGCTTGGCAGCTTATCCTTGATAGCATTTCTTCTAAACTCTCAGGCTCTGTTTGGATGTATTTTTATTTCATTTTCAATCGTTATTTTCTAAAACATATGAGAAAATTTTTTTTTTTTTATTGTGTGAAAATGTTAGCATGTTTGGTTGTGTTTTCGAGATTGGTTAGAATTAAGGATTTGATGATGTGTAAAATGATTGAGTTAGTTAAAAGTAATGACTATGTATTTTATATAGATAATATTATATTGATTAAATAAATTGATAAGTTTAAATTATAAAAATTGACCCAAAAAAAACACTAAAAATACTCAAAATGAGTCTTAAAATGTGCACAAGTCTATGAATGTTAATATTATGTATTTTATTCCACTATAAAACCACAATTGTTACCAAAAATATAATTTTTTAGAAGGAGATGTAAGAGAAAGAAAAATATGAGTGTGAATTGGTAAAGTAAAAGGTATTTATTGGAGAACGTGAAAGTGAAAATGAAAATAAGTGTATTTTCAGTTGAGAATGACATAAACTGTGTATTTTTATTTTTAAATGAGAATAAAAATAAAAATGTTGCTTAGAAAACATAAACAAACATAGCCTCACAGTTTGACAAGTCAAACTTCAGAGTTGGAGGGACTATTAATGTGAGTAGAAATTAACTATTCGGCTAGGCTTAGTGGGCTAAAACCCAGTAAAAATGCGCACCTGGATTCGTTGAGAAGCAGCCAACCCAATCCAAAATCAACAGATAAGCAGGCTGACATAGACCTGTGAAGTAAGAGGCAAATCTATATAAGGCAAGATTGAAAATAAAACCCAATTAAATGAAGACTTTCCATAGCAAAATGACGAAATCAAGCCTAACATCTCTGATTGATTAGGCCTACTCTTGTGATTGGATCTAGCTTAATTAAGAAGATTATGATTAACCTTATTTATCTTATGTATTTTTGGATGAGTTGACTTTACCTTAAATAGACTTAACCATCAAACTTGTACAAATATCCTTTGTAAAAAGGGATAATAGAGGACAACCTTTACACCCGTTGACGTAGGTGTTTATTCGATCGAACCTCGTTATATGTTGTGTTCATTTCACATTTCGGCATATCACATATATCACATTATATTCTCAATTTTCTATGTTATCAGATAAATTAATTTGGTGTGAATTGGACACACATCGATTGACGCCGTCGGTGAAAAATTGAGATCTAGATGTGAGTTTTCATTTTTTTATGTTTATGTTTTCTTTCCTAGTTATATTTTTTTTCTTCTTCCAAAAATATGGCAGAAAAACGATAATACGAGAATCAAGCGAAGAAGAAAGAGATTGTGGGAAGAAAGGGTTTAACAAATCCATATGGCCTCATCACTCAAACTTTTGAGATAAATTTTCTCATATAAGATGCACAAAATCGAAAAAAAAGAAGATAAGTTCTATTTTTTTTTTATATTCTTCTCGTATGATTTGGGTAGAAGAATCAAAAACTTGATTTTCAATCAAGAAATTCAAAACTTCATCATAAATATTTCCTCTATCTGGTTGTATGATATTGGTAATAGGTTGTATGGATTTTTGCAGAAACATTTATATTAAATTAAGCTATAGATATTCACAAGCCATGATGAAGAAATTATCCATCGACTCTTCATATGTGGAAAATATGACATTCCATGTGATGCGTGTGGGTTTCACATCAATAAATTTATATGATAATACATGAGAAAATAGAGACTATAATGTGTAAAACAATAATAGAGACAAGAATTTAACGTAGTTCGATCGATGAAACCTACGTCCATGGGAGGGTAAAGTTGTTGTTCTTTTTTTCATATTTTAAGACATGTATTTATACAAATTGATAGCATTAGCTAACTATGGTAGCTAAAATCGAGCTGGTCTTCTTCCTGCTCTATTTATTGCAGCTATGTGTCACGCCCCGGGAGATTTCAAGAACACTTCCCACCAAATGAGGTTCCAAAATGGTTACTATCTAAGTTCCCATGTATTTATTGTAGAGGATAGAACATTCTAGAGTAGTTCTATATGTGTAGAGAATGGTAGGAATTCTCTAGAACTTTGTAGAGACATGTATAGGTAGAATTATCTAGAATCCTCCATGTAAATATCTAGAAGAATAATCTAGATAAAAGATTGTAGCCGTAGGTTCAAGATGATCTCAACCGTAAGTTCCAAGGATGGAGTAGTATAAATAGGGGCTAAGAGTTCATCTGTAACCAAGCAAGTTTGGTAGAGCAATATAGAGTGTTTTCCTTAGAGAGCTTCTTTGTGCACTTTGCCATTTTTCCTTTAGCACACGAGCACGAGTGGGCGAGGCTGACTTAGCACGAGTCACGCAAGAGGCGGGTCGAAGCTAAGTGCCGCACTAGACGTTAGTAGAGAGGCTAAGTTCCTGACATATGGCTATCTTTAGGAAGATTTGGGGGATTCGGAGATCTGGCTGGATATATCCAGAATCAGGCCCTGATCTTGCTTGATTGTCTCGTCCTACTTTGGAAAGTGTTTGACCAAATATCCTTAAATTGATTCTTGATTGGATGCTAATTGGATCTTGTCTCTTGATTGATTTTCCTCCATTTCAAGCCCCAATCCAGCCCCACATCTTGGCTATGCGCCCCGTCCAAGTATAACTATTTCGACCGTAATTATTATTTATATAAGGCTTTTAGCCTAGTGGGCTTTGGGCTTATCAGCTTAGCCTAAAAGGATGATTCTCACTCACATAACCATGCAAAGATTGTTTCCTTTTTAATGTTGTCATTGGAGTAGAAAAATGAAGCCTCACATATGAAATATGATCATGTTCTTATGTTATATTATTGTGGAGTATAAATCAAAATATTTACCATGTCTATATTATTCTCTTAATATCCTATGGTAGCTAGAATAGAAAATATTTCCTCTATCTACTTGTATGATGTTGATAATAGGTTGTATGGATTTTTTTTACTACTAGACGAAGGGGGATACTCTGACCCGACAAACTCGGGTCGAGAATTTTATCATGGGCCACACAGACCCTATAAGACTCCAAAGAAGGAGAGAAAAATCACAACTTGTGACAGCCTCTTGAACCCATGACCTCCCACATGAAAGTGGAAGCTGACACCACTAGACTAACATGCCTTGAGTAGGTTGTATGGACTTTTGCAGAAACATTCATATTACATTAAGGTATAGATATTCACAAATCATGATGAAGAAAATATCCATTGACACTCCATATGTGGAAAATATGACTTTCCATACACATTATTTTCTTTTTAATGTTGTCATTAGGGTAGAAAAATGAAGCCTCACACATGGAATATGATTATTTTCTTATGTTATATAATTGTGGAGTATAAATCAAGATATTTATCATGTCTATATTATTCTCTTATTATCCTATGGCAGCAAGAACAGAAAAATAGAAGGCTATGCATAAAAAGGGAGATCCCTAAATCCCACTCATATTTTTATTTTTTAAAGAGCATAGATTAACGAATTTATGAAGATCTATTTAGAGAGATATTGTTTGTTTTTATCTTTTATAGAGTGGTTTTATAGATTAATGACGAATCAAAGCATTGGTAAGAAAGGTGTTGGCACGCCTGGAACAAAGTGGGAAGGATCGTGGCAGAAGTAGCCAATGTTGCTTCGCAAAGCTGAGGTGCAGGTTTGCCTAGATAGAAGGAAAACAAAAAAAATCCCAAGGGGAACAACTAATGTTGCTTCGCAAAGCTGAAGTAGTTTCCAGCTTTGCCTAACTAGGAGAAAGACAAGCGTGATCCTAAGGAGGATAGTAGCCAATGCTATTTCGCAAAGCTGAAGTACAGGTCCCATCTCTGTAGAAGAAAGATGAAGAAGATCACATAGTGGAAACAACCCATGCTACTCTACAAAGCTAAAAAGACGGATAGCAGGAGCACCCGTGCTGCTCTACAAAGTCGGAGAGTAGGATAATGAAAATAGCCCATGCTGCTCTGCAAAGTTAAAAGCATGAAAGAGGAAACATCTTATGTTGTTCCGCAAAGCTGAAGAGACGGATAGCTGAAGTAGCTCATACTACTCCGCAACACTGAAGGATAGGATAGTGGAAACAACCCATGCTACTATGCAAAGCTAAAGGGCCGAATAACTGAAGCAGCCCATGCTACTCGCAAAGCTAAAATGCATTCGATGCTACTTCGTAAAGCTGAAACGCAGGTTGGGCCTTTGCCTGACTGAAAGAAAAATGAAAAGATCATATATCAAAAGCAACTAATGCTACTCTGCAAACTAAAGTATAGGTTCCAGCTTTGCAGAAGAAATACGAAAAAAATTCCACAATGAAAGCAACCCATGTTGTTCCGCAAAACTGAAGAGCCCATAGAAAAATCAACCCATGATACTTTGCTAAGATGAAGAGCCCATAGCGTAAGCAGCCCATGCTGTTTCACTAAAAAGAAGAGTAGGATATTAGGGGTAAAATGCCACTCCGGTTATTCACAAAATGTGAGAAACAGATGATTCGAAAAATGCTCCTGCTGCTCCGCAAACTTGAAATGCAGGATAGCGGAAGCAACCCATAATGCTTTCAAAGCTAAAAAGCAGGTTCAGCCTTTTCCCGTTCAAAAAGAAGATGAAGAAGATCTAAGACAACGTGTGGCAGAAGCAACCCATATTGCTCCGTAGAGCCGAAGGGCCAGACATCAGAAGGTGCCCATGCTGCTTCGTAAAGCTATGGAGTAGGTTGTAGCTTCTCCAAGATCGGAAGAAGAAGAAAAAGATCCTCCAATGCCATGTGTGGCATAAATAGTCCATACTACATTGCAAAGATGAAGAGAAAGATGGTTGGAGCAGTCAATACTACCTCGCAAAGCTAAAGTACAGGTTCCAACTTTGCTCGGTCTAAAAGAAGAAGAAGAAGAGAAAAAGCCATATGGAGAAGTAGCTAATAATGTTGTGCAAACCTAATGAGCAGGTTCTAGCCTTGCTCAACCAAAAAAGAATATGAATAAGATTTAACGTGACATATGGCAGAAGCAGTCATTGCTACTCCACAAAGCTGAAGTGTAAGGTGGTGGAAGTAGCCAACGCTGCTTCGCAAAACTGAAGTGCATGTCCGAGCTTTGTTGCTTTGCAAAGATGAAGAAGAACAAAGAAACCAAGTAAAGATGAGATGAAATAGAAAAAAAAAAAAGAAGAATTGAGCAAATAAGATTATTTCTCTTAGTCTCGACTAATTTTTAAAGGAATATGCAATACTTATCCTTAAAGGGATCTAGAGCTCCTCACTCTACGCCTGGGAGAGACAAGAACATAATGGCCCCACCGGAGCTGAAAGAGGAGAGGCTTCGTAACCCACATTCTAGCACATTCTGGTGAAGTGTGGTCACCATGCAAATGTTCGCCAAGAGTTAACAAAGGATGTGAAGTAATTGGCCTAAATGGCCACATGGAGGCATTTTTTTATTCAAAATAACAAAGCTAAAATGCATGCCTTAGCAATATTACATGAAGAATAGCATAGTTAGCTTGAAGATGTAAAGCTGGAACTAGGAGCAACCTTGTTATTCAGTTGTGCAGAAGGCATAGCACATCCGGTAGAGCAAACAACTCTACCCATTTCAATAGAGCAAACAACTATACCTGGTGAGATTCTTGGTGGACACATAGTTTGCCACTCAAGAAACTCGCTTTGGCGCTACTTGGAATTGTAATCATCGTACCCCGTACGAGGACTAAAATCCCTTATTCAAGGAGGGCTAGGAGATGAGCCACACAAAAAAGGCAAAGCTGGCAGGACTCCTAGGAGTGGACACGTAGTCCACCTACAACTATTGAAGTGACATGACCTAGCAATACTTGGAGTTGTAATCCTCGTGCCCCATACTGGGATTATATTCCCCATCCAATAAGGAAGGAAACTTGAGCACAATAGCAGAAAAACAAAAGTTGGACGAAGCTGAGTTGGGCCAAGGAGAACTGAACAAAGGGGCACCAATGATCCAAGCAGAGCTTGTTCCAAGAGACTCTTAAAAGAATGTTATGCGATGAATCGGCTTACTCCACATGGAGGCAAATCATAGAGGGCAGCCCGGTGGAGCAAAGCTACGAACCTGGCCAGAAGAGCTGAGGATCAAACAATGTTCTAACCTGGTGATTCATTTATGAGCAAATAACCAAGTGGAAGGTAATTAACAAGATCTTAGGGAAATGACCTAAGACCAAGTATGACTAAAGAACTATACTTCCCTTTTGTTATTATGCGTTCATATTCTTTTGAACGCATCATAGTCATAGGCAAGCTTCATCTATGCATCATAAGCATATAAAAACAGCATCTATGCATAAACATAGCTAATTATATGCATCATGAGCTAAGCTACAATAATATATTCAATTCTTGTGAATGCGTTATTCTAATTGACAATGTAAGACCATGTTGTAGGGCTCAATGAAAAATTAAAGTTGTAATCTTATATTGATTTTTCCATGAAAGAAAAACAGGAAACTTCAATTTGGACATAAAGGATACCTACAAGTTACTCAACCAGCAAAAATATATGCAAGAGGAAATGGAAAAGCTAAGTTATAATAAATCTAGTCTTTTTTATTTCGTGTGAAATTATTGTGAAATGAAAATATGTACGTTTGCTTATTTGCACTCGCACACATAAGGAATAAATGAGAAGCTGGTGAAATGGGAGGTAGTCGGACGCTAGGATTCTAACGCCTGGATGGGCAGCCTAGGTCCGTCTAGCTAGACATCCTTCAATTACAGATTCGATTTGTTGAGAATCCTGGTATCATGCACAACGAAATTTAAAACATATCCGGAATCCCAATAGCCAAGATCAATTCATTGATTTTAACATAAAACGAAGAACGCGAAAAACTTACCTTTTTTGAATTCTTTCAATCCTTGCGAATCTTTAACGGTCCAAACATCCCGTCTCTAGATCACCACGCAGGAACAAACTTTTAAAATTTATATCATCATCTCCCAATGCGGTTAGGTAGAGACAATATGAATTTTTTGTCTTGTATTTTGGTGAAGAATTTCAGTATTCTCAATTGTGTTATTTTTACAGAATGAATTAATTGTCTTTATTGTTTGTGTTGGAGGATTAAATAATCCTCTAACTTAAGCCCAGATACACTCCCATAAGGGCCCGTTGGACGCCCCATGTGGGTTAAATTGACCCAGTCAATTTAGTCAACTTAATTTAATTATATTTTATTTAATCTAATTAAATAATATACATTAAATTAATATTCCAATAGAAATATTTAATTAACCCAATTAACTATTCTAATTAAATAATTTAATTTACCATTGTTTAATCCAATTAAACAACCAATTAAATTAGTTTGTCCAATTAATTAATTCGTTCTACCATAGGACAAATTACAAAAATCCCTTCCAACTACAAAACTCGATTTTCGGTCCATCCGTTATAGCGCGACTCTCTAGGTTCGTCTCGATTGGCAATGGGAGGATACCAAAGGATGTGGGGTGACACCTAATTAGCACTGTGTCCCCACATCATAGCCCAACCGAGTACGGAATTACTATATCATTACGAATCTCTAGATTATGAATACTGTATGAGTATAAGCCCTTCACTGACGTATTCCGATCAAGTGAGAGCCATGGAATATCAAACTCACAGGACTCGATGATATGCTAAGAATCATAGTAACATGAGATTACAGAAATACCCTCCGTGTTAAACACGAGTTAGTTCATGAGCTCTGGCCAGGGATTTTAATCTCATTTACTCATGATCGTATAAGATACTTCTCGTTTACTTTCGAGATAGTGAATTTCTTCTTGCTAATCCAATAAGACTGCTACTTGCCCATCAAGCCGTACTTCGAGGTTGACCCCACCAATGGGTGATCAATTGGATCTAACTAATCTAGTGACAGACTTGACGTTACAAGCACATCTTCAAAGTGATTACTCAGGTCTAAGACTCACACATACTATCATAATCAGTAATCCAATCATTGACAATCAATGAGTAAAAACCAATGTGATTGGATTACTACGAGCCGTGTTCGAATACATTAATTCCATCAATGTATTTATGACACAAACTCCCACTATCCCATAGTGTTCAAATGGAACTCCCTGTCAGATCACGTGTCATATAAGTCCACATAAATCTCAATGCCCAATTGAGATTCTCCGACTTGCGAACCATTTAAGTGATCAAGTACCAAACCCTTCCAGTGCCTACCCCTTTAACTGCTATAAGGAGTAGAAGGTCTGCCTTGATTCACATGGACTTATTATTCATCCAAATCTTATAGATGCCATTAAGACTTATACGAACAATATATTAAATGTCTTTCTATTAGTTAAGGGTTGTGCAATATAACTAGTGCTTTATATTCTTATCTCCTTATTGGCATCGAGGGCACTTTCCCAACACGATTGGCCCTATGACATTTGGAAGACTGGGGTTAATGGAGAGACAAGGAGTCCTTGGAGTATTAAGGTTGCAAGGATTAAATGCTCTTTCACTCATTGAAGAAATAACGAGGGAAATTGGGAATATGTAGTATGGCAGGAAACTCGCAGTAGCATAGTGGCCAGATGTGAGCCCGATGAGGAATTGTGTAGAATGGAGAGGAGAAAAAAAGAGTTAAAAGGTCTGCAAAAATGTGAAGCATGTAAGTTTGCATATTTATGAAATATTGCTAAAATTCTGTCTTGAGCAAAGCTAAAAAGCTGTAACCAAGCTATTACTATATTCTACTCTGATCTGGCAATAACTGAAAAATGCTAACAACCTGATACGGTTTAGTGGAAAGTATGTTTGTATCTTACTACAAAAAGTGAATTTTAAATTTCCATAAAGAGATACGATTATCACGCTTGTCTAGAGTTAACATATTTTAACTCAATATTACTTGTACAATGTGATTTGAATCTCATTAACAGGAAATATCAGTATGATACCTAGACCATCTGCAAACCTGTATATGGTTTAATTGAACCAATATTATATATATATATATATATATATATATATGTTTCAGAATATGTCAATCAATTCCCCTTTTGGGGGAGCAAGTGTTTAGGTCTTTGGATTTATGGAAAAATAGGAAAATTTATCTCAAATGGCATAATAAAACCTGACAACCCAAGCCACAGGCAAGTAAGCATTTTTATTTCAATTTCAGCATTTATTTTAAATATGTATGCAAGGTGACTAAAAAGACAAGCAAGGTATACCTTGAGAGCCATCTCCAAATATTAATCAATGGGCACCTAGGTAGACATTGTTTCCAAACGATGGAGATCAAGAGGAGTTGAGGAGACTATTAATAAGCTATGCATATATGAAGTCCTAACCCAGCTCCAAGGCTGGCGATGAAAAGTTGTCTTCTCAGTTTTAACAAATTAAAGTTGAAATATATTCAGCAAAATAGAGATAGCTAGCATTCTAGCTAAGCTACTTCGCTAGGTTTCTCAGGCCATTAGAAAGTCAACACCAAACTAGGAAAGCTGAAAGTTCTCATAGTCTGAGAAAGCCAACAAAGAATCAAGATGAGCTGAAAAAGTCTCACTGAGAAAACCAGCAAAAGCTGGAAGTTGTCAAATTTCAAAGAAAAGGTGGATGAAGGAAGATTGCACGAAGGAAAGCAAGAAGAAAGGTACTAGCAAGAAAGTGCACTTGTGAAAGGAGAACATCATAGGTACCCCCTGCAAAATTGGACAGAAAGAGGAAAGTGCCTCAATAAGGAGGCTAGCAATTATGAAACCCACACTTTTTATGGGGAGATTTAGAGGCGCATACAAAAACAGAAGACTGGTAAGACAAGTTGAAGCTTATAGCCAAAAAAATTGAAGAGCTACCACAAGACTTCAAGATTCATTCGATCATTCAATATGATGGTAACATTGATCTAAAAGACCATTTGTACACCTTTCGAAACTATGCTTTATTGCATAGATATTTCGATGGTATCAAATAGACCATTAATAAGCTATGCAAGAATAAAGTCCTAACTCCAAAGCTGAAGAATAATGAAAAGCTGTCTTCTCAGCTTTAGTGTTGAAATCTATTTAACAACGCAAGGATAGCTGGTGTTCCAGCTAAGCTACTTCGCTAGGTATTCTCAGGCTATGAGAAAGCCATCACCGAACCAGGATGAGCTGAAAGTTCTCATGGTATGAAGAAAACTAGCACAAGCTGGAAGTTCACAACTTTAAAGTATATGCTATAAGCATGTGAAAGCACAGTCATCAAAGTTTCGGATACAGATCCAAGTTTGCAATGAGGGTTCGTCAGCTCCTACAACAAAATATTTGGGCTAAAGTCCAAGAAAGAAGACCCAACCGGGCTAGGGAAATCCTCAAGATCTAGCCTACCTAAGGCAATCTAGGAGATCTACCAGGCCAGCTTGGGCAAAGTGAGTCTATCAACATCGAATCCACGACGAAATCCATACAATAGAGAAAATTTTCATAGAAAAGCTAAAGGTTTCTAAACCCACCTGAGGTAGTCGGAGTTTGGCGGCTTGAGCTGTCCTACAGCTTGTCAGTCTATCTTTGATAGCATTTCTTCTAAACTCTCACAGTTTGACAAGTAAACTTTAGAGTTGGGGGAGACTATTGATATGGGTGAAATTAGCTATTAGGCCAAGCTGACAAGCCCAAGGCGTAGTGAGCTAAAACCTAATAAGAATACTGACCTGGAACCACTAAGAAGTAGCCAACCTGATCCAGGGTCCACGGATATGCAGGTTGACCTGGCCTGCCAAGTAAGAGGCAGATCTATATAAGGCAAGATTGAAGACAAGACCCAAATGGATGCAAGACTTTCCATAGCAAGATGAGAAAATCAAGCTTAATCTTGTGATTAGATCTAGCCTAATTAAGAAGATTCCAATTAGCCTTAATTATCTTATGTATTTTTGGATGAGTTGACTTTACTTAACCATCAAACTTGTATAAATATCCATTGTAAAGAGGAATAAGAGAGGACAACTTTTACACTTGTGGACATAGGTCTTTATTCGACCGAACCATATTTTATCTTGTGTTCATTTTACACTTTGTGCCTTATATTATCACATATATCCCATTATATTCCCAATTTTCCCGACATTATCATATCAATTAATTTGATGTGAATTGAACACACATCAAGTATCATATGTTCCAACGAAAAGAAGTACTAGTATATCACCTTAAATATCAATTTTGAATTGTGTATAAAAATAATATACACATTTTACCATATAATTATGTATATCTAATAAACACAAATACACATAAAAAAATATTTTAATCTCTCATGAAAAGTGGGACTTGAAATTTGTAAATAAACTAATATTACAAAGAAAATGACAACATGTACTTGTTGCTTATAAAATAAAAGTTTGTATATTAAAAACTGCAAAACAATGTTCCAAACATATAAAATAATAGAATGATCAATTGTAATATTGTTATTATAAATAGTTGTGAGTGGTAGATAGAATGAACAACATAAATATAATCTATATTATTGTTAAATTTTTGCCAAATCTCTTTAAATTTATATTATTTGGAAAGAATATAACACTAAGTTATCATAAAATATTATTCATTCTAAAAGTCTGAAGTGCCCGTGTTAATTGAGCACAATATTCATCATGTAAATATATAATTAGACTATTTCAAGAATAACTATTCATCAAATAATATTATGAGTAATGTGTGTCCGATCCACACCAACGATATTGATTTTAATATTAGGGATAATTTGAGTATTATAGTGAGATATATTGAATAATGTAAGTGCAAGAGTGTAAATAACACGAGATTTAACGTGGTTTGGTCTAAAATCAGACCTACGTCCATGGGGGTATCAAAAGTTGTCCTTTATTATGCTTTAGGTTGGCTATTTATACAAGTTGTAGAAAATATTCAATATGGTAGATAAATAAATGCTTGGTTTTTCTTCCTTAATTACATAAGGTAATTACTTCTAATTAGGATCTTCTTAATTAGGCTAGATCTACTCAAGAGATTTGGCCTAATTATCAGAAATCTTGGGCTTGATCTCCTCATCTTGCTGTGGAAATTAGACTTTGACTTTAGTTACATCTTGTCTCCACCCTTGCCATATATAGATTTGCTTTATTCCCGCAGTTCCAGATCAATCAACTCTTCTAGGGGTGCTGGGTCGGGTCGGCAGCCTTCTAGCAAAATACAGTTTCGCCTTCGTAATGGGTTTTAACCCATTAAGTCGTGGGCTTGTTAACTTGGCCCAATGTCGAATTTCCACCTACATCACGAGCAAAAAATTTTAAAAGATAAAATTAATTAATAAATGTAGGCGGTGCGGTACGGTGCTGTTTTTTCGACATAAAAATCGACGCCAAACTGCAAGGGCTTGTGCGGTGTTGAGTGAATTTTTAAACCAGGGTTTGTAAAAAAATTGATAAAAACGGTGCATTGTAGTGCGGTGACGAGAAATTTTCAAATTTAACGCCCAACTCTAAGTCTATAAAATTGAGAATACATAAGTACCTTAACTTAAATGGGTAAAAACATGGATGTAATGATTGAGTAGAACTGAATTAAATATAAATAGAATCAGTTTGAGTTTTGAGAGATCTGAACTTTTGATTGGAAAGTTATTAGTCTGAATGTGAATGAGCTTTAATCGTATCAAACTCTAATAACTTGCTGTTTTGACATATATTTTATTATTTCTTAACTAAATGAGTCGGACATCAAATTTTATGTAAAAGAAATAATGTATTTAAATTTTATTTTTTTTGATGAAACGGTTACATCATTACATCGGATATCGAATTAACAATCGTAATAAGCAATTTTCCATTACAAACTAGTATCAACGAGCTACAAACTAAAAACAAAGAGCCACTACATAAGTAGAGAAATAACCCACACATCCAGTAGTATCAAACTTGTGAGCTCTAAGTCATGGGGCCTCAATATTTAAATTTGATCATTAAACATAACACATTAAGTTTCAATAAACTTTTTACAATTAATTCTGAGTCGAACTTAACCTCCTGTGATAGGCCTTATTATTTGGAAACACCCCCCCTTCCCGCATGATACAAAAATTTATAGAACACCCCCCATGAAAAAAATGAAGTCACTCACTGCCTCCCTCGACTAGTTTTGCCTATAAATTTTAATAGAAAGACAAAAATGCCCTTATACTTTAGTCATTATTTACACCATATTTATTTTATTTTATTTTATAATTACTATTTTAATTTTTTTTTTCTAATCTTCTTCCCTAATCATCTTTTTCTTCCCCAAAACTAAAACCCCAACCCTAATTTTTTTATCTCTACACCTCCACCACCACCACGGCCTCCGGAGACCCGCCACCGTGGGAGTCCAGAGCCACCCTCCATCGCCACCTCCATTCTGCCTTCATCACCGTCGCCGCCACCGGTTTGCAAAGGGAGGGGCGGGGAATCTTCCCCACCTGCAAATCTGGGAAATTTGAGCAGAGCCAAATTTGCTTATAGATTTGCTCCGCCTCCCCCAAATTTGTTCTGCGGCAACGCGTGGTTGTTGTGTCGCACGGTGTTGTGGTGGTTATGGTGTTTGGTGGTGGAGGGTGAAGTTGTGGGGTTCGGTTGTAGAGGTTGGTGGTGGTTGTGAAGGCCATTGGTGGTGGTGGGGGTTGTAAAGGCCATTGATGGTGGTTGTCGCTGGTGGTCGTGGTTTAGGCCTGGTAGTGGTCGTGTAGTGGTGGTGGTGGATGATAGAAGGCAGCGGATGGTGGTGGTGTGGTGGCGGTGGTGGGTGATGGTGGGCGGAGGCGGTGGGTGATGGTGTATATTTATATATACACACAAATATATATATATATATATATTATTACTATATTGTATATATTATTATTATTATTATTAGTAACATATTTTATATATGCTAGATCACATAATTCGCCGGAAACCCTCGCCGCTCCGGCGACTTCAGGGCGGGGCCGCTGTTTTAAGGTGATTTACAAATTCTTAATTTGCGCATTAAGTTTCCTTAAGTCGCGACCCTATCTTTTACATGATCTGAAGTATGAGAACGGCAGCGAGGCGTTGTAATCGGTGAGCGAGGTAGCGTAGACGACCACCGGAGAGGTAACAATCCCTATGTAGGTGAAACTTAGAAAGGAAAGAGTAAAAAGAAAGAAGAAAGGAAAATGAAAGAAAAATTATGAAATAATGGAAAGAGAAAGAAGAGGAGATCCTTAGCGGCGGAATTGCAGAGATTTGCTATCATAGCGGCAGAAAGAGAAGGGATCTTAGAATGTGAAGGTTTAGGGCATTTTATGTTAAAAAAAAGAAGAAAAAGGTTTTGGGCTTTAATTTTATCTTGTTCCTTGGGCATTTTCCTCAACCTTTTTACTATCTTTCTTGGGCCTCTCTAGCGCCATCCCTTTATTAGTAATTTTAATTGCTATAAAGAATAAACAATAGAAGAATTATGGGCTGGGCCATTCCTTTAAATTGATTAATGGTTTGAATTATTTTTAAAATACAAACTAATATTTATATTATTATATATGTATATATATTAATATTTTTTATATATTTTAATCGACGCTCTAAGACGCTCCTCCTCTCAATTTTTTAAAAAAATTGCCGCTTTGGCGCTCCTGCTCCCGACTTATGTGACTTAGTATACATGTATAACTTTTATTGAATAATAAATATATAGGTTTAATCTTGACCGTCTTTTATCATATAAGATTCAATGGTGTTAGATTAGGGGCAAAAAAGTCCAATAAACTCAAAAAAATTATAAATATTCGCAATATTCGCGCGTGGAGCGCGTAGGGGGGTTAATTGCATATTTTTTTTTTCATAAAGGGTGTTCTGTGAATTTTTGTTGTAACCACAAAAAAAAAAAAAGTGAATTTTGTATTATGGGGATTTTTGAATAATAAGGCCTACCACAGGTACATGGGATTTTACTCTTAACTAAAGTGGTTGGTTTAAGCCTAGGTAAGAGTTTCAAATAGCTCCTTTAGATAAAGTACGTAAAGGAATAGGAACCCAAATTCAACTGTATTTACGCTTTCTCATTGGTCTATTATTTTTTATATACAAATATAAAAGTCAAATTCAGCAATTAATCCCCACCAGAAGTGAGATCTAGAGATGCTTTGTTGAACATCTCAGAAATCTCAAATCTATCTGTAAGTCTCTCTATTTTCTCCATCGATGTCTATACTGTGTTATACATATTGAGTATATTAGTTTGTATATATACACATACATGGACAGCAATTACGCCAAATTAGATGCGAAAGACGGGAACTTTCGATTCAAAAATCAATCTTTGAGATTGATTCCGCCCGATCATGATAATGGGTATTTGGATCCACACAATGCAGACGATTTAGAGATTGATGACGGTATTGATTTGGATGACTTACCCCTAATTTTTGGTGAAAAGAAATCTGGGTCAGGTATTTATGGCGCTGTTTTCAATCTCACAACCTCTATTATTGGGGCTGGAATCATGGCTTTGCCTGCCACAATGAAAGTTTTGGGATTGGTTTTGGGTTTAATTTTGATATTTTTGATGGGTATTTTATCGGAAATTAGTGTCGAATTGTTAGTTCGATTTTCTGTCCAATGTAAAGCGACGTCGTATGGTGAGGTTGTCCAGGCTGCATTGGGTAGAACAGCTAGGGTCTTGTCTGAAATTTGCATAATTGTTAACAATGCTGGTGTTTTAATTGTGTATTTGATCATAATTGGGGATGTTATGTCGGGTTCACTTCGTCATATCGGCGTTTTTGATCAATGGTTAGGTCATGGCTTTTGGGATCACAGAAAGGTAGTTATTCTAATCATTTTAGTGCTTTTTCTCGCACCGTTGTGTACTTTGGATAAGATTGATTCGTTGAGCTTAACTTCAGCTGCTTCGGTAGCTTTAGCTGTGTTATTTGTCATTGTTGCGTTTGTTATAGCGCTTATTAAGCTCATCGAAGGGAAAATCGAGCCTCCAAGATTGACACCGGATTTTGGATCAAAGAAAGCTATTCTTGATTTGCTTGTGGTGATTCCTATCATGTCGAATGCTTATGTATGCCACTTTAATGTTCAACCTATTTATAACGAGCTTGAAGGACGCTCCCCGAGTAAAATGTACCGAGTAGGAAGATTAACAACCATTATTTGTGTCTTGGTATATGCTTCGACTGCCATAGCGGGCTACTTACTCTTTGGAAAAGATACCGAATCCGATGTGCTAACTAACTTTGATAAGGATCTAGGGATTCGTTTTAGCACAGCTTTGAATTACATTGTTCGTATTGGTTATGTTTTTCATTTGGTTTTGGTATTCCCGGTTATTCATTTTTCTCTGAGGCAAACCATGGATACCTTGCTTTTCGAAGGGTTAAATCCACTTTCAGAAAGCCGGAAGAGATGTTTGGCTTTAACTATAGTACTTTTAGGGCTTATATATCTCGGGTCGACTATGATTCCTAATATTTGGACGGCTTTTAAGTTTACGGGTGCAACAACTGCAGTCTCCTTGGGTTTCACCTTTCCAGCTTTAATTGCATTAAGGTTGAGTAAAGAAGGGAGTAGTGGATTGAGCCGGGCCGAGAGGTTATTGTCTTGGGTGATGTTAACGTTGGCGATTATAGTTAGTGTTGTTGGAATTGTTGGGAATATCTATGGCATTAAAAGCCATTCTCAATGACCTTATTTATGGGTTCTCCATGAATGGGCCAAATTTAGCAATGAACTGGTGTTTTAAGATTATTTGTTGTTAAACGGGCTGAGTAAGTTCAAAATTGGACTTTTGGAGGTTTGCTTATGATGGAATGCTGATAATGGCCATGTATGAGAAGCTAGCAAGTGTAAGTTGTTCCATAATTAATGTAATAGTGCAGAAATTGATACTACTTATACAACTTTATCTCTCCTTCTAAAGAACACAGAATATTTTCATTATTCTTTCATTCTCCTTCAGATAATGATTACTCTTCTGTACAATTAGACTATTGTTGTCCTATTGAAATCACATTCTAATGCATTGCTTTGCTGCTAACTTATCTCTCCTTCTTAAGAACACAGAAAATTTTCATTATTCTTTCATTCTCTTTCAGATAATGATTACTCTTCTGTACAATTAGACTATTGTTGTCCTATTGAAATCACATTCTAATGCATTGCTTTGCTGCTAAAGTGACTCTTAGGGAGTATCGTATTACGAATTCCGCCATAATCACAATTATCTGTGTTTGGTGGATCTTAGTACAAAAATGGTCGTTATTGCGTGGGACTTAGAGTCTTTGTTTTACAAAGCATTACTGATGAATTCTAGTCGAAATTCGTTACTTTTGATCTTTGTTTGTTTGATAATTTGTTCGTTTGATTTGGGAATTGATATCGGAGCTCCACATGTATTAATAGAGCATCATTATTTCTTGCAAATTTCTCTTGGTTCTTGCATAACTTATGGTTCTTCCCCCCCAAATTTACTAGAAAGGGCACTCTTTTATTGGACATCCTAGGATATATTGTATAAGAAACTACTGTGGTGGGGTAAAATTTTAAGTTGTAAGTTGTAAGTTGTAACCCGAACCCAAGCCAATAACTCTTAGTAGCCAATATGACTAGTGGTTTTAATTAGAACCAACAAAATAGTAATCCGAATAACAAGAAAGTCTCCCCAACTCCCCATCAATCACTGAGGTTCTTGGATTGCTCAGTAAATAAGGTTATGGGGTTTTATACATCTCTATGTATAAGATACATGCAGAGATGGCAAATTCTAAGGTAGGTTGGGTTTGTTGGAGCCGGTCCACCTAAAATCATTAGATGCAAGTGAATTATGTGTTTTTTTATTATTTTGTCCCTGCATTTAATGATATTTAATACACCGGCTCCATTGGACCCGATGCATATTAGAATCACCCCACAAATATATATATATATATATATATATATATATATATATGTGAAGACTGAAGAGAGAAACTTCTATTCATAGAAAATCTGAAAATTGTACAAAACATGAATGAACTAAAATACAAGAGAATGACCCTTTTATATGAAAGGGATAACTACACTGACTAATAGCATAACTTAACTACAAATCTAACATGAGTTAACGATTAACACATGGTCAACATTGGTCAACACTACCAGTCTCAACACTCCCCCTCAAGTTTGGTTTTGGAAAAGGTTTAAAACACCAAACTTGCATAACAGAAACTTAGATTGAGCCTTGTCTAAAGCCTTTGTCAAAAGATCAGCTGACTACTCATTTGTTGGAACTGTTGAGGTGATATGACACCCTTTTGTATCTTTTCTCTTATAAAGTGGCAATCCACTTCAATATGTTTGGTACGTTCATGATATACTGGATTGGCTGCTATCTGAAGTGCGGAATTACTCTCACAGAACAACTTTGGAGCTCCAGGGATCCTAACTCCAAGATCTTTTAATACTCCAAAGATCTACACCACTTCACAGCAAACAATATCCCTATATTCAACTTCAGCTGAAGATCTGGACACGACATTTTGCTTCTTAGTTTTCCAAGAGACTAAAGAGTCACCAATCTGCACTGCATACCCTGTATCAGACTTCCTTGTCATAGGACAAGAAGCCTAGTCTGAATCACAGAACACTTTTACCTGCAAATCATTGTTAGAAGGAAAAAACAACCCAAGACCAGGACTCCCTTTTAAATACCTTAACACTCTGTGCACAATATCTAAATGAGAGCTTTTTGGCTTATACATAAACTGAGTGAGAACATGCACAGAAAAACAAATGTCTGGTCTTGTGAGACATAGATAGATTAATTTGCCCACAATCCTTTAATACTCAGAAACATCCTTAAGCAGATTATCATCACTATTCATCCCAGTAACTTGATCATAATCAAAGGATGTTAATTTCACATTTTGCTCCATAGGAGTACTTACTGGTTTAGAACCAAGCATACCTGTTTCAGCTAGTAATTCTAGAGTATATTTCCGTTGATTTAAACAAATACCCTTAGGCTGTGTTTGGATTGATGGATTTGGACCTGGGGATATCAAATCTCATGCTCAAATCCATTCTTTATTGTTTGATCCCAATTCTTAATGAATGGATTTCAAATCCATTTTAGGGCTAAGTGGATTTGAAACCCATTTTCTAATGGATTTCAAATCCACTCCTACACCCTATCATTTGAAATCCACTTCAATTAAAATCAACACACTTTTTACATACACACATCAAACTTTTTTACACATACAACACACTTTTACATACACAACACATTTTTTACACACACTACACACTTTTTACACATACTACACACATTTTACACACAACATAATTTTTACATACAAAACACATTTTTTAAACATACTGCACACATTTTACACACAATGCACACTTTTTACACACACTGCACACATTTTCACACACAATGCACACTTTTTACACATACTGGACACTGTTTCATACAAACTACACTTTTTACACACACTACATAATTTTTACACATAATACACACTTTTTACACACACTGCACATATAGTACACATTACACACTTTTTACACACACTACACATATTTTCACAAACACTATACACTTTTTACACACTGCACACATTTTCATACACTACACACTTTTTACACATATTGCACATATTTTACACACAATGCACACTTTTTACACACACTGCACATATTTTTACACACAATGCACACTTTTTACACACACTGCACACTTTTTACACATAATGCACACTTTTTACACACACTGCACACTTTTTACACAAACTGTAATTTTTTTACACATAATGCACACTTTTTACATATACTGCATATATATCCACATACACTACACACTTTTTACACACACTGCACACATATTCACACACACTACATACTTTTTATACACACTACACATATTTTCACACATACTATACACTTTTTACACACACTGCACATATTTTACACACCACATATTTTACACACAATGCACACTTTTACACACATTCCACGCATTTTCACACACTGCACATTTTTTACACACACTATACATTTTTTACACACACTGCACACATTTTACACACAATGCACACTTTTTACACACATTGCACACATTTTCACACACACTCCATACTTTTTACACACACTACACAATGCACACTTTTTATATACACTACAAATTTTTTACACACTATATTTTTTACACATAATGCACACTTTTTACACACACTGCACACATTTTCATACACATTGCACACATTTTCACACACTCCAAATTTTTTACACACAACACACTTTTTACACACACTGCACACTTTTTACACACACTGCAAACTTTTTACACACACAACATACTTTTTACACACAATGCATATATTTTCACACACAATGCACACTTTTTGCACACACTGTACACATTTTCACACAAAACACACTTTTTATACACAATATAGTTTTTTACACACATTACGCACTTTTTACACATAATGTACACTTTTTACACATATAGAGCACCTAATTTACACACGTTGCACATATTTACACATTCAGAGCATACTTTTTACACACATTGCACATATTTACACACACATAGCATGTATTTTACACATACTGCATATATTTTCACACACGATATATATTTTTAACACACATTACACTCTTTTCACACACACTGCACACATTCACACATGCAGAGCACATATTTTATATACACTACATACCTTTTGTGTAAAATATATGTAGTGTGTGTAAAAAGTGTGCATTTTGTGTAAATGTGTCTTGTGTGCATAAAAAGTGTGTATTGTGTGTGAATGTGTGTTGTGTGTGTAAAAAGTGTGCAGTCTGTGAAAATAGTGTGCAAAGTGTATGCAGTGTTTGTAAATGTGTGTAGTGTGTGTAAAAAATATATATTGTGTGTGTTAATGTGCTTAGTGTGTAATGTGTGTAAAAAGAGTGTTGTGTGCATAAAAAGTGTGTAGTGTATGTGCGTAAATGTGTCTAATTTGTGTAAAATGCGTGCAATATGTGTAAAAAGTGTGTTGTGCGTGTAAGAAGTGTGCATTATGTGTAAAAAATGTGTAGCATGTGTGTAATGTGTGTAATGTGTGTAAAAAATATGCATTGTGTGCAAATGTGTGTTGTGTACGTAAAAAGTGTGCATTGTCTGTAAATGTGTATTGTGTATGTAAAAAGTGTGCATTGTGTGTAAATGTGTTATGCGTGTACGAAGTGTGCCGTGTGTGAAAAATGTATATAAAAAGTGTGCAGTATGTGTGTAAAAAGTGTGCAGTGTGTGTAAAAAGCATGTTTTTCATGTAAGAAGTGTGCAATTTGTGTAAATAGTGTGAAGTGTATGTAAAATATATGCAGTATGTGTAAATCTGTGTAGTGTGTGTAAAAAATATGTAGCGTCTGTGTTAATATTTTTAGTGCGTGTAAAAAATGTGTAATGCGTGTAAAAATTGTGTTGTATGCATAAAAAGTATGCAGTGTGTGTAAAAAGAGTGTTGTGCGTTTAAGAAGTGTGCAGTGTGTGTAAAATATGTATAAATGTGTGTAGTGCAATGTGAAAATAAAAAAAAGATTGAAGGATTTCCAATGTTCTAGGATTTATAGCCAAACAATAAAATTGAAGTCCATGGATTTGGAAATCCTTTTATAAATCATATATATCCAAATAAGAAATTTCTAATGGTGTGGATTTCAAATCCCTTGCCAAATCCAAATCCATCGATCCTAACACAGCCTTAGAAGATCTAGCAATTTCAATATCCAGAAAAAACTTCAACTTACCCAAATCTTTCATATGAAAAGAACTACACAAAAACTTTTACAGTCAGAAATTAAACTGATACTATTACCTGTAAGTAAACTATCATCAACATAAACCAAAAGAACAACCATTTCTCCCCCTTGTTCGAACAAAGTGTGAATATTCATTCTTTGATTGAACAAACCCATAAGAATGTAAAGCAACAGTGAATTTTTTATTCCACTGTCTAGGAGCTTGTTTAAGCCCAGAAAGAGACTTAACAAGCTTACATACTTGCCTTCTCTATATCCTCCAAAACCAGGAGGTATATCCATGTATATTTCTTCACTTAAGTCACCCTGCAGAAAAGCATTAGTCACGTCCATTTGGAAATAACAAGTCTGATAGTGACATGTTTTGCAACTGGAGCAAAAGTCTCAGAGTAATCAATCCCTTCTTGCTGAGTAAAACCCTTATCTACCAACCTAGCTTTATACCTGTCTATAAAACCATCACTTTCATACTTAATATTATAGATCCATCTACAACCAATGGGATGTTTCCCTCTAGAAAGATCCACTACATCCCAAGTTTTATTTAACTCTAAAGCATTAATTTCCTCTTTCATAGCTTCTCTCCAATGGCTATGTTTAGAGGCTTCAACAAAGGTTTTTAGAACAGGTTCACTAGCTATTGAAGCTAAAAAAGCTTTATAAGAATCAGAAATCTGATCATAATTCACAAAATTGGACAAGAATGATTTGTAGAGCTAGTCTTCTCAAGTTTAGACAAGTATGAAGAAACAAAATCTCTTGACCAATAGGGTAATTGACTAACTCTTGTAGACCTTCTAATAGCAATTTCTGTATTAGTTTGATGCATAGGTCACCTATTTTAGGAACTGCCACTATTATTAGAGTGATCAACCTGAGAATCAGAAACATGAGGATTCTTTCTAGTAGTCTCATAAGGAGATATAAAGTCATCATAATAAGATTGATGATCATGAGACTTAAAATCAGAGGATGTATACTTTTTATTAGTATCAACAACAAAAGGCATAATAGATTCATAAAAAATAACATCTCTGAAAACAAGAAAATTCTTAGTAGATAAATCTAGCAACTTATATCCCTCTTGAGTGAGAGAATAACCAACAATCACACAAGGTTTGTTCCTAGGCAAAAATTTATCTTGAACAGGTAACACCTTAACATAACAAAGACAACTAAAAACTCTTAAATTATTTAAATTGGGCATCTTGTTATGTAAGACAAAAAAGGTGTTTTACCATTTAATAAAGGAGTGGGTGTTTTGTTAATTAAAAACACTCAAGTCAACACACAATCTCCCCAGTATTTTATAGGAATATTAGAATGAAATTCTAAGGCTCTTGCAACATCCAAAATATGCCTATGTTTTCTTTCTACTAACCCATTTTCCTGAGGAGTATATACGCATGAACTTTGATGCAAAATTCTCAAAGAATCAAAAAGACCAGAACATTCATGATTAAAGAAATCTCATGCATTATCAGATCTGATGATTTTAACTTGACTATTATACTGAGTTTGCAAAAAATTCAGAAATTTCTTAATCAAAGTGGCAACCTCAGATTTATATTTCATAAGAAAAACCCAACAAAATCTAGAAAAACCATCAACCAAGGTTAAGAAATATCTTTCTTGGTTATAAGAAGGTTCCTTATAAGGACCCCATACATCCATATGAATCAACTGAAAAGTACAAGTACATTTTGAACTACTTTCTGGAAAAACACTTCTAATGTGTTTAGCAAGAGGACAAGCATGATAGAATTTGGGACTTTTATGGACTTGGACATCTAGCTGAGGTAAAAAATTAAGCCTTGAAAAAGACATGTGCCCAAATCTGTAATGCCACAAAGTGGTTTTATCTATATCAGAAACTGTAATATTGCTAGTACTACTAACAATATTATAGGAAGACCCTAATCCTTTGAAACTAGAGTAAACATTGTTCTTGGAAAAAGAGTCCAGGTAGTAGAGGCCATTGTGCTGTTTACCAATGCCCATGGTCAATCCAGTCTATATTTCCTGTATTAAACAAAAACTAGGGTAGAAGCATATCCCACATTGATTATCACGAGTTAACTTGGACACTGATAACAAAATGAACTTAAATTCAGGCACACACAACACATTGTAAAAAACTAAGTTTTTTGCCTAAGTTATACTACTAGTCTGTGTGACATTACTCATACTACCGTTAGGAAGCTTAACAGAGGTAATCTTAACACACTCATTCACATTATGATCAAACAAGCTAATATCATAAGTAATATGTTGATTAGCCTCAGTTTGAATAATCCAGATTTTATTATTTAACATGGTTTCTAAGGAGGAGAGATTAACATATATACCTGCTAGATTGGCTGAAGCACCAGAATTGGAGTTGTTCATGTCTTCATTAGAGTTACCAATGAGTCTTAAGAGCTGCTGGTACTGTTGCTTTGTAAAACTAGAAATGGATTGGAACTGATTTCCACTATTGTTTGACTCAGCATGGTACATTTCAGAGCTCCTAGCTTGATCTGCTGTAACACTATTGGCATTGACATGAAAATTCCCATTAAAGTTTCCAGCAGTATTCCTATTTGGATTGTTCCCTCTTCCTTGATTATTTTCTCTACCTGGATTGTTGTAGTAATTTCTTCCTCTTTGTCCTTGTCTACCTCTACCTCTTCCTCCCCCACTACCTCTTCCCTGAGAGTATCCAATTATCTTATAACAAGTTTCCCTAGTATGCCCATTCATGTTACAGAAATCACATAGCAACATACTCTTATCATTCACATTATGGATGTTAATCGGACCACTTGTTGTCAGGGCAGTAGATTCTTGACCAAAGGATTTAACACCAATACTCCTTTGAGTCTCTTCATTGTAGAGTATGGAGAAAACAGTACTATGAGTGGGAAGAGGGGACATCAGCAATATTTGGGATCTTGTATGGCTGTAGCATTCATTGAGACCCATCAAGAAGGTCATCATCTTGAGTTGATCACAAAAATCTGTGTACTCCTTTGTCACATTAGTTGAAGGAGAGAGGATGAGTGATTCATACTCATCCCCTAGCTGCCTTAGATTTGAATAATACTCAATAACAACGTTAGAATCCTGAGATATGGTATTGAACTGTCTGTAAAGGGAATACATTCTAGCTCCATTCACTTTATTAAACCTCTCCTTCAAATCTTTTCAAATTAAGTCTGCGGTCTCATAGTAAACCTCTCCATGAACCAACTCTTTTGATAAAGATCTAGTGATCTATGATTTAACTAAAGCGTTACATCTTTTCCATAAGAAAAGTTATGTAGAATCTATTTCTTCTGGTTTCTTACATGAACCATTAATAAACCCCAATTTGTTTTTTTACTTCCAGAGCAACTAACATCTCACGACTCCAAATTTTATAGTTGTCACTTCCTTTCAATGTTTCTTTATTAAATCAATGTTTGGCGAGTCAGAGGGATGGATGTATAGGTGATCATGAATATCAATTGTAGAAGAAGTCAAAACTGTAGTAATACCTGGATTCGCCATTGCCATGATCAAAAGATCAAATCACTGCTCCAAGAATCAGAATAATTGCAGTCGAACACCTAAAAAAACTGAACAGATTGAACCCTAGAAGGAAATTCAAGATCAATCGCGGATGCAATCCAACCAATTGAACCGTAGAAGGATTCAAGAACAGCAAAACACTGATCGAAGAACACCTGACGAAGAAAAACTGGGCCAGATGATAACAATCGAAACCCTAGAAGGAATTTTGCCCCCAGAAAATCAAAACAACAATCTGATCGATACAAATTGATCAATAAGATCAATCGAATAGATGAGTACGTTGCAGAAGAACCTAAAAGAAAAGGCCCAAGATCAAGGATTCGATGATGGCTCTGGTACCATGTTAAAACTGAAGAGAGAAATTTCTATTCATGGAAAGTCTGAAAATTGTACAAAACGTGAATGAACTAAAATACAAGAGAATGACCCTTTTATATGTAAGGGATAACTACGCTAACTAACAGCAAAACTTAACTACACATCTAACAAGAGTTAAAGACTAACACATGGTCAACACTACTAGTCTCAACAATATATATATATATATATATATATATATATGAAAAAAAAACTTCTTTCTTTGATAAGATACTCAAAGGCTGGTCTGAACCAGAGCTTTGGGTCTGAGTCCAAATCCAATCTTGGATTTGGGTTTGGGTCTAAGACTCTTCCATTGTCAACCTTGTTTCCATCGTTGTTGGTGGTGCTCTTGAACTCTGACTGGTTCCAAGAGTACAAGTTCAAAGGACAATCAGAACATCTATGTGACAAAAATCATGTGAGATTACATATTTGCAAGGAATCAAAATAATGTCGAGGAAGTTCTATAGTAATCACATATTAGCATTCACTATCATGTATCTTGCGGAGTTCATGTCACACAAATTCCAACGAAATAAATTCAACCGTTCAAAATCTTGCATTTATTAATGTCAATCAATTTTGACGTTAGTTGTTTAAAATCATCCCAAATTTCAATTGTTACTATTATTTATTAGAGTGAATTCTTCAACTTTAAGAACCGTGAAAATTTCTAGGCACACAATTCAAGTTGCAAATTCTACATTAACTTTGAATTAGAAATAGCATTTGTAATAATATATGGTGCCATTTAATGATGTAGTCATTAGTCAAGCAAATAAGCAGTTCAAGATGCATCGGCATGTTCGTTTATGAAAATGAGATTGACACGCTAGAACCTAACACGCTTTGGTAGCAAGTATACTAGCCGTGAAATAGTAATAGATGGATAAAAAGTCCGGATTATCGAACCTCAAAGACTTAAATTCTAGTTTAAGATTTGTAATAAACAAATAGACAATTAAAGGAAAAGTAAATTCAATTAAGAGTGCGAAGAACAAGAGTGAGGACAAGGAAAAGAATGAAACTCAAATATGAAAATCGACTAAGGCACATGCAAGACTCGATTTGATCCGTATTCATACAAAGACTCTCGTTGAATTTTTAGACCTAGTTGCTATCGTGGAAGGTCCGATAATAATAACTACCAGATGTCTTGTGATAGATATCCTATACTTAAATGATGGTTTCCTAAGTATGTCTACCCGGCAATCTAACCACTAAGCATGCATTGACAGACTAGAGCTTCCTCGACATAAAACGAACGTCTACACTCGAGAATCTCTACCTATGTCTAGGGGCAATTCCTATTTGGTCGGTGATGTTATGAACCCCTTGCACCCTAGTTCAAGTTTTTCTCAAAACACTAAACTAGGCAATCAGTCATACATATGGTGATCAATCACATGTAGGAAACATAAACACAAATTCATAACACATAGCAACATGAGAATTAATTCAAAGATTTTCAATTATACGAATAAATCACAAATCGATCCTTACAAGGCCCTAGTCATACAAAATTAGCCCATAATTGATGATATAAGAGAATCAAACATATTCATGTACATAATCATGGACACAAAATGTAACGAAAAATGATTAAAACTCCCTAAACAGTTGATTGATGACGGATCCTCGATTTTAAACTTCACTCCTTAGCTAAGCTCCTTATCTTTCCCTTCAAAGTTGGTGAAAAGTTGGTCCAAATCCCAGCAATTATCCAAAATTCGAACCCTTTCATTGTGCTGAATTTTTGGGTTTTATAGTTTTGAAAAAAGATTACAATGGTGCCCAAGCGTGGGTGAATCGGCCCCTAGGCGCCACCTATGTGGCAGAGTTATCTTGGAGAGAAAGTCTGCTCGGCGCCCAGGCGTGGTGGTTGTGACGCTCGGGCGCGGATGGGTCGATGCCTAGGCGTGGGTAATGTGGTGCCTAGACTCCATACGGCGTGCAAGGACTTCTTCTCTTCTTCATCTGGCGTCTGGGCGCCGGCTTGAGAAGCATCCTGTCTTGAGTTCGTTTGATACATCGTTTTTTGCCCTTTTCTTCATGCACCTTCGTTTAGTGCTTGAAATCACTCAACACACATATTAATGTACGAGTGACATAAATCAAGCTATAAATGAACCTAAATTGTTAACAAAAGGGGCGCAAAACATACGTAAAAATGACTCCTATCAACCTCCCCAAACTTATCAATTGCTCGACCTCGAGCAATAAGAGCTATAGGATCCGAAAACATCAACAAACAAGGTAGAACCAAAAAGGAAACTACCCAACTCACTTTTGTGGAGTGAACGGTTGCACTTAGCATGTGCAATAAGCCTTTGAACCCTTGAGTTACCTCAAAGGACGAGTTATAGTCTCGTGAGGGTTTGCATGCGATATACCCACAAAGTCGAAGGATGTTTAGCTCAAACCAACCGAGACAACTTGAAATAAGAACTATGATGCAATGGCACAAATCAAGTGATAATAAAGCTCAATAACATATACACAAATGAAGACAATGCTCATTCAACACCTAGAATCGAACCAATTTCCAAAGAGTGTAGTGGGATAAGATCTAGGGCATTATGATCGAAAGGCATCCCTACCATGCTCAGAAACATTCCCCACATCTACCAACTTTCGGTAGATCTAAAGCTTATCGAATCATAGGCAACTTTAAGGTTATAATTGTGCTCATTTCCATTCACTTTACATTGACATTTCATGCTGTGAAACGATTTAAGCTTATAACAACATAGGGCCTCGTGCGATGTTCTATCCCCTTAGATCTTCTTTACCACCCATGTAACGGGCTTTGGGTCAACAACTCCCAAACCGGATAGTTTTAGGGTGCTAAGTGTTAAGACACTCTTACGAACTTAATCACCCGAGTGGCAAAGACCACGAAATAGAACGAGGTCTTTTATCCAACTCATTCCCGATTGGCTTGACCAAAACTCAGATTAGCTCAACGAGTATAGTATAGAGGCAATGGTGCTTTGGTGACCTCCAATACTCGTTGGCCTGACCGAATTTTTCGAGGTCATACCAATCTCATCTCAATCTTTCATTCCATTAACACAATTATGAACCCATAAGCAGCTAATCATCTCAAAACAACATGAAAAATCTAGGTAAATATACTCGGGGATGCTCCTCACATGTCTCGGGATGGGGACCCCTTTTCAATCCCTCTACCTTTGACTTATGTGCAACGTGTATCATCTAAGGAAGATTAATTCTCAACTAAGGTTGAAATAAGCATAATCAAGATATGTAATTTTTGCATTTTAGGCCTTTAATAGAAACATACAAGATATCATGCAATTGTCTTGAGTTCTCAAGTCTAATTGCACCAATTGGCAAGCTAACATCCTAGAACAAATTTTTTTCTTCTTTCTTATGCTTCAAAATTAGTACACTTTCACATGTAGAGGTAAACTCCCCCAAACTTGTATAGAAATGTATAAAACACGAACATGCATGAAAATCATGGATCACATGATACCCCCCAAACTTAGAACAAATATTGCCCCCAATGGTCAAAAGAGATAGGAGGAAAATACACGTCACCATATGGGATGTTGAAAAGCAAAACCGAGTCCTCGAAGAAAATTCTGTCCAAGGTTGGGCAAAAGCTATTCGGGGCTATGAGAGCCCAATGTGAGCTATACAACTACAAGATGAAACATTGCTAGCCATACAATCCATTAAGCAAAGGCCCGAGCTAAGGAATTCCTGAACCCACAGGACTCGGATAGTATCTAAAGGTTCATTAAAGTACCCTAGATTGTGAAAATCAATCAATTCTCACAACATTGGATGAGCACTAGTATCGATAAGTTTTTCCTTTATGAGGACCTGATTTTGGAGAGCGTAGTAGATAAGCTCAACCTGCGGTTGTGAGAAACGTGAGGCCAATCCCAACCGATTGGGTCCTGGTGTAGGCTCGGGGACATTTGAGGGACCGTCCCCAACCGGCTTCTTTCCTTTGGATGTGGAAGCTTTCTTAGGCATGGTTAATAAATTTTTGGCGGCATAACGACGTAAATTGAGTTAACCAAGTTCTTGACGCGGCACCCCAATCCACTCGATCAATCAACAATATCACAATTTAGCCAACCAAAACCCCAAAATCTCAACCTTGCATTCAAATAATCAACACCCACCCACAAATCTTCACAATGTGACAACAACTCTTCACAAATCGTCCAAAACGGAAATTTTTTCCCACCAATAGCCCAATACAAAGCCCCACATGGCTTGATGGTACGGAAATGATAAAAGGTGCAAGCTAATCACTCACCTTTTTGGAGAAAAAATGCACAAATCGACGGAGAATCGAGCTTAGATGGCGAGGAAAACTGCGGGGGTGGTAGTGCTGTTGTTGCATGGCAGAGAAACGGCAGAGATGGTGGTTCGGCAGCCGAAAGTGGGTGCCAAAAATCATAGATCTGGAGTGTGGGAGTGGGAAGATGATGATTTTGACTGACTTTTGACTAAAACCGAAATTCTATACCTGATCGGCGCTTAGGCGCGTGAATGATGGCGCCTTGGAATCTTGGAATACAGGTGGTCCCTTTGTGTGGAATAAATGGCGCAGGGATATGGTCGAGCTGGCACCCATACGTGACTTGTGTGGCACTCAGGTGCCATGATGCAAAGAAAAACAAGCTATTGGGCTTCCTTCGGCGCCCTGGCATAAAATGCATGGTGCTTAGGCGCGTAGTGGACGGCGCTCAGGCATGGAGTACACGGTGCCTGGGTGTTGTACTGCGAAAATGATGGTTAGATTGGGGTAAAGCGGCGCCTAGGTGTGATAGACACGGCACCTAGGCGCGGATTGCTGTGCTAATTCAAAGTCTGTTTCCTGCAAAAAATTAAAGAAAGAAAGTGCTTAAACACAAACTAACAAAGATGAAACAAAAGAAAACAAGGCAAACTAAACCAAAAACACAAAAATACGGAAAAAAAGAGCTTGGGTTGCCTCCCAAGAAGCGCCAGTTTATAGTCATTAGCTTGACTTGAAACGATGAATCATGGAGGATCCCGGAGGAGGATGGATACTTTGTCCCTTCTCCCATCAATCCCGACATAGTGCTTTAACCGTTGAGCGTTAGCCATGAATGTTTATCCATTATCCATTGTTAGCTCGACGGCACCTGAAGAATAGACATGAGACACAAGAAACGGTCCAGACCATCTTGACTTAAGCTTCCCGGGAAAGAGTCGGAGGTGAGAGTTGTAGAGTAGAACCCTCTCTCCCTCGTGAAATTCTCGGGGAATAACGTGCTTGTCATGCCACATTTTTGTGCGTTCCTTGTAAAGCTTGACCTTCTCATAAGTGTGATGGCTCCATTCCTCGATTTCATGCAATTGGAACAATTGATTCATACCTACAATTTTAGCATCAAAGTTTAGAAACTTAATAGCCCAAAAAGCACGGTGCTCAAGTTCAATCGATAAATGACATGCTTTGACATAGATGAGGCGATAAGGGGACATGCCAATGGGGGTCTTAAATGCAGTCTTATATGCCCACAAGGCATCATCTAGCTTTAGAGACCAATCTTTCCTAGATGCATTGACCGTTTTTTCAAGAATGCCTTTAATTTCCCTGTTGGATACCTCTACTCGACCACTCGTTTGAGGATGGTATGGGGTTGAAATTTTGTGCCTCACGCCATACTTGTTCAATAAATGCTCAAATTGCTTGTTGTAAAAATGGGTGCCCCGTCACTTACGATTGCTATAGGGGTTCCAAAACGAGTGAAAATACATTTCTTTAAGAATCTAGTAACCACCCATGCATCATTAGTGGGTAAAGCCTCAACTTCTACCCATTTGGAGATGTAGTCAACCGCAACAAGAATATATTTATTAGAACAAGAGCTAGGGAAAGGTCCCATAAAATCAATACCCTAAACATCAAATAATTCGCACTCAAGCATGCTATTCAAAGGCATTTCATGTTTGGAAATATTGCCCGTTCTTTGGCACCTATCACTAGATTGGAGATACAAAAATGCATCTTTAGAGAGTGTGGGCCAGAAGAAACCTGATTGAAGAACTTTAGCAACCGTTTTAGAGGACCCAAAGCGGTCACCTACCGACATGTCGTGGCAATGATCTAAAACCGATGCTAATTCCTCCTCGGGTACACAACGTCGAATGAGGCCATCTGTACAAATCTTAAACAAATATGGTTTGTCCCACAAATATTGCTTCACATCAAATAAGAATTTCTTCTTTTGATGAAGTGATATCCTGGGGGAGAACTCCCGTGACAAGATAATTGGCAAAATTGGCACACCAAGGAGTATCATCATGAATTATAGCATACAATTGCTCTGTTAAGATTATGTCCTCAGATGCCATAGATTATAGAATAAGTAAGGCATCTATCTTGTATTGAACTTAAATTTTATTTCTAATAAAAGGCATTATTTAGTTTTCACTTAATTCTTATCTGCATCTATAAGTTGTGTAAAACATTTTGCCCGTGTTTTCAGTGCGATCCCTCTACTTCCTATGGGATAGAAAGAATGGCACTAGAGAGATCGACCTTGATTACTAAAACTAGTTCGCAAGTAATATAAAGTCTTTAATGGACAAATAAAGACTTCGAATACTTGTACAATCTTAGCTCTGACATGGGAGTGCCAGTCGAACACCATGTGATGGTGGGAGCTTAAGACTGTAGGCACATCAGTGGAACTGATATGCTCAAACACAACTCCCATCGGTTCTGTCATATGGGTTTTCACTCTATGACTGTCAATGACAGAACTGATTATGCGTAATAGGTATATGTGAACCTTTGACCTGAAGTATCAGGCTGAAGATGCACTTGTGACGTCAAGTCTTTCACTAGAGTAGTTAGACCCAATTCACCCGTTGGTGGGGTCAACCTCGAAATGCAGACTTGATGGGCAAGTGGTAGTCTTAGCAGATATCGAATATGAGATTTGTTCTCTCATAAGTGAATGAGAATGTACCCTATATGATTATTCATAAATAGAGATCAAAGTCTTTGGTCAAAGCAAAAGAGACGAATTGTGCTAGGGTTTTAATCGTTCTCAATGATCTTGTATTATTATAATATATACATATGGTCAAGTCCAGTGAGTTTGACATAACCATGACTCTCACTTGACCGGGAAACGTGAACAAAGGGTTTATACATATACAGTATTTACGATTGGAAGGTTGTGAAATGATCCATTCATTCGTATTTCATTTGGGCTACGAAGCGGGCCACGTGACTGGTTAGGTGTTACCCACTTCCTTTGGTTTCCTCTCATTGCCAAATGAAATGAATCTAAAGAGTCGCGCTAAAGAATTGATGAAGAAAATTGAAAAGGATTATCTATTTTATTTTTGGAGAGATTTAATTTATTGGATAAGTTAAACATTAATTAATTACTTATTGGATAAGATAATTAATTAAATGGATAAGATTAATTATTAATTAATTTCTTAGAGAAATATATTAATAAATTAATTTATCTAATTAATTTTATTATTTAATTAATTAATTAATTTATTTATTGGATAAAATAAATTATTAATTAAACAAAGCAAGAGAAAAATCCGGGCCACATGTAGGGTGTCCTCATTAGGGCTAGTTGGATGATCAATTTGGTCTCTTTTGTTTTGTCTTGGTCAATAAGTCATTGTGATATAAAAGACTTTTCTTGACTTTAACCTAGACAATTAATTGAATTACAATTCATTGTAAGTCTCCAAATAATAGAAGAAGAAAAATATCCCCCCCTCTATACACTAGCCGTCGACTATATAGAGAAGAAAAGGGATTTTTCATCATCAATTCGTGCGTGATAATTTAGAGACAACGTGTTTCGTTGTTTAATTTTTTTACAAGAAACTTCAAGAAATCATACTTGAAGAATACGAGGATTGAAGAATTCAAGAAGTTCATCAATTCAAAGTTTTGAAAAAGAATTGGATTCTGCTACCACCTCGCTTCAACGGGTAAGTTGAATTTATTTGTTAAAGCAATCTTTGGATTCATTATGCAATTAGAGAACACTTTGAGTTTTAATTAAATTTTTGAAATCCTTTCGCTACGTTTATGAGTTTTTTCGCGTAGCCCAACAGTGGTATCAGAGCCAATCTCTGATTTGCATATTTGATATTATTTACGTAATTTAAGATATGCATGTTACGTGTTTTTGAAGTATGTTTGCATGTTTTCTTAAATCTGCGTTTGTTATGGTTTTTGCCTAGAACTTTTGATTTTTTAGTTATTGTAAATTTGGGAATATTTAATAATATTAAAAAGTTTAAAAACCCGAGGAGAAACGGAAATCTACGCGCAGCGTGCGCACGGCCAGGCCATGTGGCCGGGTCACCTGCACACGGCCCTTCGGGTCGTGTGCTCAACCCAATGGGTCGTGTGTTTCGACCCCCGATTTACTGATTTGGGTCTAGGATCTGGGTCAGTAAATGGTCTATGTGTTGGGTCGAAATTGAAATTTGGGTTTGGATAAATTTAATTATTCGGGTGGGTCAAAAGGATGGTGACCCGATATAATTTAATTAAGTCCAACAAGAAATTTAATCAATCTCGACTTATTAATTGGTTTGGGCTTAATTTAATTAATTCCAAATGGGCCCATTGGATGGGTGATTTGGAGTTTAATTGAAAATAGCCCAATAGAAATTAATAAAATGTGCAAATTTTTTCGAATTAATTAATTTGAGCCCAATAAATCCAAGTAGACCAAAAGGATGGTAATTTGGGTTTGATGAAATCGAGCCCAATAAGATTAATTGAAAAAAAATATTTTAATTAGATTTAAATAATTATTTTTCTTAGAGATTAATAATTAATTTATGGATTCAATATTATTATTTTTTCTCGACTTGAAAATTACTTAATATTTGAATGAGGAATATAAATTATTTTTCTTAGAGATTAATAATTAATTCTTTGATCAAATAAAAATATTTCCAATTAATGATGGCATTAAATCATAATGAAATATAATTTCAAATTTTATGTATTCTTTTGGTAGGACTAATATTATTTTAATTAAAGGTAGATATACTTAATTTTTAATTTCGTATATCTAAGTCATCTAGTTGGACTAGAACGATTTTAATTGAAATATCAAATGCATAAAAGGTTGGGAGTTTTGTAAAGGACTTTTTAGTTGGACTAAAATTTTAATAATCAACATAAGTGATTTAATATTGCGAGCATGTATTAAATGTTGCGAGCATGTATTAATTGATGCGAGCATGTGTTATGTGATTGTAACACCGATCGTGGACTTAGGTTTATTTGTTTTACCTTTATATTTTATGGGTTATCAAGTTTGAGGCTATTTATTATATTCTTAGAAATAATGCATGAGTTGTTTTAGGAATTGAAATAGAATAGTTCAAAATTGATAAAGTTAAAAGGCCCATGAATGTTAAATAAATTTTAATTTATGCCTTTTGTGATGACCCATTGGCTCGGGCCCTCTAATAAAAGTCCATGATCGAGTTATGAATTTATTTATTTAAATTTCATGATTATTTATATTGAAAGGCATGATTATTAATAGTATTTTTATGCATGATCAATATAGAATAAAAGCACTATATAAATTGAATAATGTACAAAGTGAGACCAAAACCTTTTGACGAATGAAAATTCTCTCAAATAAATAATACCGAGTTCGTAAAGGGTGTTTGACATCCTCACCCTCCACTAAGCTTTCTAAAATTAAAATTACTATAAATGTGTAATGCTTCCCAGTTATGGGGGTTATGCATTTAGAAATAATTTGAAATTTTATTAAGTGCATAGAATGCCTTAATCGAAGCATATTTCACCTCAAAAACCTGTTCAGTTGCAAAGTGAAATTCAAATGTTAGATTATAGGAGTTAGTGGGAATAAACTCGGGTAGTTTACGAGTCTAGAAACCTGTTCAGTTGCGGTTTGGTGAACTATGGGGAAAGGTATTGAAATGTTTATTGGATAAATTGATATTAGATATCACTTCAAATAATTAATGGGCCAGAAACCGGTTAAGTTGCAACCCATCTAATTAATTTAGGACCTCAATACCCGTTGTGGAATCGATGCCAATGATGATTCCCGATTTTCACCTGCGAGTGTGGGATTCAAAAAATGCAGTGGGAGCCAAGACAAATTTTAAGTTCTTAATTTTTCTTGGTTAAGTCAAAACAAGTAATCTAATTAATCTGGTTTATTTCTGCAGTTATTTTCTCATTTATCTCTCTCAAATATGACAAACCCATTTTCAATTCTGCTCGAAAAGAATACTCTTACTAGACCCAACTATGTGGACTGACTTAGAAATTTAAGGATTGTCCTCAATATGGAATCTATGGGATACATCTTGGAGGTTGATATCCCGAAGGCTCCTGCTAGAACACGTGCCAACGAGGAAGAGGTCGAAGCCCATGAAAAATGGGTTAAGGACGACCTCTGGGTGAGAGGATACATGGTGGGATCTATGACCAATGATCTTCAAAGGTCACATGAAAAGATGCCCGCTGCAAGAGCTATCCTAGCTCACTTAGTAGAGCTCTATGGTGAGCACAGTCGAACTGCTCGATATGAGATATCAAAAGAGCTCTTCGGAGCCAAGATGAAAGAAAGTGAGAAGGTTGGTGATTATGTCCTCAAAATGATTTTGAGGATCGAGAAATTAGAAGCTCTCGACTTCACCATGAACGCCACCCTTCAAACCGACTTAATCTTGCAGTCTCTTCCTGATTCCTTCTCCTAATCTGTAGTTAAATTTAACTGCAATGAGATAGAGTGCAATTTAGCTGGGCGAATGAACAAATTGGTTACTGCATAATCTCAAATGAAACCAAAGGGAGAGGAAACTGCCTTGGTCATCTCTTATGGACCTAAACAGTCTAAGTCTAAGAAGAGGAAGAACAAGAAGCAGTCCGGCGAACTTGGAGCTCAAGGGGGTGTTCAAAAGGGTAAGGGAAAGGCTCAAGGGTTTTATAAGAGCGAAGGGCCTTAGAAAATGGATAGATATCTCGAGTTCGGTGAGCTTGGCCACTGGAAGATGAACTGTCCCAAATTAGGCAAAGGCGCAAAAGGTTTGGAACTCTTTGTTTTTGAAACTAACTGTTCTATGACCGTCTTTTCTACTTCGTGGATTCTGACCTCAGGGGCTAGTGCCCATGTTTGTTGTTTGGATCAGGATCTGCAGAGAAGTAGAAAGCTGGGCCGAGAAGAAGTGATGATCAAAGTAGGCAGCGGGGAAAGCGTGACAGCGACTAGGATTGGATCTACTTCTCTTTATTTGAATTCTTGACATTTATTGTTATTAAATGATGTTTTAGTTTTGCCGAAGGGGCTTAAGAACATTATTTCCATTCCTATATTAGTTAAGATTGGTTATGCATTCCGTTTTTCTAAATTGAATTGCAACATTTATTATGGAAATAAATTGATTGGCAATGCTTCTTTAGCTAATGGTTTGTATTATTTAAATGTCCTTAATTCATCTGTTCTGAATGTTCTAACTCATAACGTGGTAGGTAAGAAGCTAACCTAAGGCTCAAGTGGCATCTTAGACTAGGCCATGTCGGAGAGCACAAGATACACAAAATGGAAAAAGATGGGCTTTTAAGCTCACTGGGGTCGGATCCCTATGCAACATGTGAATCATGTCTTTTAGGCAAGATGGCTAGATCACCCTTCACCAGGAATTTTGAAAGAGCTACTCAATTCATAGTGTTAGTGCATACCGATGTTTGTGGACCATTTGGAGAAATGGCTCGTGGAGGTTTCTACTATTTCATCACTTTCACAGACGATCATTCAAGATATGGTCTAGTGTATCTGATGAAGTAAAAGTCTGAATTCTTTGAAAGGTTCAAAGAGTTCAAATCCTTAGTAGCAAATCAAACTGGGCAAAATATAAAAACTCTACTATCGGATCGTGGAGGAGAATATATGAGTGCCGAGTTTGATGAATTCCTTAGACAACAAGGAATAATGTTACAATTGACACCACCAGCAACTCCTCAACTAAATGGGGTAGCAGAGCGCAGGACCCGAACACTGTTGGACATGGTTCGTTCCATGCTTAGTTACACTGATTTACCCATTTCGTTGTGGGGACATGCGCTACTTACTGCTGCTTTTATATTGAACAGGTGTCCCTCCAAATCCTTTCTTAAAACTCCACATGAGATGTGGAATAATAGGAAACCAAGTCTTAACCACATTAAGATTTGGGGATGTCCCGCTTATGTCAAGAAGACTAAAGTGGAGAAATTGGAGACAAGATTCCTCTTGGGACGTTTCATTGGTTATCCTGAAGATTCCATGGGATTCTTCTTTTACCGGCATGATGATCAGAGAATCATCGTGGCCTTACAAGCTCACTTCCTTGAAGATGAGTTCATCTTGGAAGGGGGCAAAGGTAGGAAAATTGTTCTAGAAGAACAAAATGAAACTGCTTCAGAGACATCTGTCCAAGAACCAAGGCCTGAACCAATAGTAGCACAACCACCACGTAGATCTAGTAGAATACCACATGAACCTGAGAGGTATGGGTATCTACTATAGGGGGAGCCAGAGCTTCACACTGTAGTACAAGATGGTCATGAAGACGATCCTTGTACCTATGATCAAGCGATGGTGGATGTCGTTGCTTCAAGATGGCGAGAAGCCATGGAAACAGAGATAGACTCTATGCAATCGAACCAAGTCTGGACTTCGGTAGATTGTCTTGAAGGTATCAAACCTATAGGATGTAAGTGGATCTACAAAAGAAAGATAGATAGCGATGGCAAGGTTGACACCTTTAAAGCTAGGCTTGTAGCAAAAGGGTATAGTCAAAGAAAAGGAATTGACTATAAAGAAACCTTTTCACCCATGGCCATGATAAAGTCCATCCGAATATTGTTATCCATAGCTGCATATTTAGATTATGAGATATGGCAAATGAATGTCAAAATGGCTTTCCTGAATGGATTCCTCGAGGAGGATATCTATATAGAACAACCAAAAGGTTTTGTATCTGAGACCGATATTCATAAAGTATGTAAACTTGAGAGGTCCATATATGGTCTCAGCAAGCATCAAGAAGCTGGAATCTTCGTTTTGATGAAGTAGTAAAGGGATATGGCTACATCAAGAATGAAGATGAACCCTGTGTCTACAAGAAGACTAGTTGAAGCAAACTTTCGTTCTTAGTACTATATGTGGATGACATTCTACTTATAGGAAATGACATAGGAATGCTCACCACAGTCAAGAAATGGCTTTCGAGTACGTTTTCCATGAAAGACTTGGGAGAAGCGACATACATTCTAGGAATTCATATCTACAGAGATAGAACGGATAGAATGATAGGTCTCTCCCAATCCCTTTACTTAGAAAAGGTCCTAAAGAGGTTTAGGAAGGACAATTCTAAAAAAGAGTTTCTTCCCATGAGGCATGGAGTACACTTATCCAATTCTATGTCTCCTCAAAGTGAGGAATATAGGCAAGAGATGAGTAATGTACCCTATGCTTCTGTAGTTGGTAGCCTAATGTATGCAATGCTGTGTACTAGACCCGACATTGCCTATGTTGTAAGTGTAGTGAGTCGATTTCAGGCAAACCCGGGAAAGGAACATTGGATAGCTGTGAAGAATATCTTAAAGTATCTCAAAAGAACTAAGGATATAATTCTCATCTATGGAGGTGGAGACTTGAAGATGTAAGGTTATCTGATTCAGACTTTTAGTTTGATGTTGATGATCGAAAATCCACTTCAGGGTTTGTTTTTACTCTGAATGGTGGAGCGGTGTCTTAGAAAAGTTCCAAGCAAAGCACAACCGCTGATTCCACCACTGAAGCGGAGTATGTGGCAGCCTCATAGGTAGCCAAAGAAGCTGTTTGGATCAGAAAGTTTCTTGGAGAACTTGAATCGGTCCCTAGTGCTTAGCTCCTGTTACCACTTTATTGTGATAACAATGGAGCAATAACGCAAGCCAAGGAACTGAGGCATAATAACAAGTTCAAACACATTGAGAGAAGATTTCACATCATCAGGGAGATCGTTGGCAAAGGAGAGACAACAGTGCCGAAAATAGCCTCAGCAGACAATGTAGCTGACCCGTTCACCAAACCACTACCTCAGACGATTTTGGACCGATACCTGGAGATGATGAGTATAAGATACCACAATGAGTGGCATTGAGTGCAAGTGGGAGATTGTTAGGATTATGCCCTCAGATGCCATAGAGGATAGAATGAGTATGACATCTATCTTGTATAGAACTTAAATATTATTTATAACAAAAGGCATTATTTAGTTTTCACTTAATTCTTATCTACATTTATAAGTTGTGTAAAACATTTTTCCGTGTTTTCAGTGCGATCCCTATACTTTCTATGGGATAGGAAGAATGACACTAAAGAGCTCGACCTTGATTACTAAAACTAGTTCACAAGTAATATGAAATCTTTAATGGGCAAATAAAGACTTCGAATTGTTGGTCCCAAGTGACATACGAAAGGGTCTAGAAGGGGGGGGGGGGTTGAATAGACCCTGAAATCTTTTTCGACTAAAAAAAAATTCGTATTAAAAAGGATTTTGGACTCTTGAAAAGTAGACACTTGAAGTGTCTAACACTTGACTTAAGCGTTCACTTAAAATATAGGCGCTTTGGTGAAGCGTCTAACGAAGACTGTCTTTAGAAAGTTAGCTTAGATTTCAAGACTTGAATACTACAACCAAATAGGTTTGAGCGTTCACTTCTTTGATCAGTGTTAGCACAGCGGAATAATTTTTGGAGTCTTCTCTTTGAAAGCTTTAGCGTCACAGAAAGTGTATTTAATTGCTTAGCGTTTGATTAAGTTTTACTTTATCAGTTTATGATATGACAAAATGAATGCTGAAAGTAAAGTAAAGAACAATATTTGTAAGGTTCGTTGAGTGGTGTAATCCCAACTACGTCCTTCTTCTCCTCGAACACTTGGAGGCAATCCACTAAAATGATTCTCAAAGAATCACACAGAATCTTCTACAAATTAGGAAGAGATGGATGTCGATGGCTTGAGCTCTTTGATCACACAGATTTCTGCTCCAAACCACTTCAATCCCCTTGCTTCTTTCACCCAGAAATACGGCAAGTATCCAACTTCGACTTCACACAGATCGCGAGGCTTGGATAGGGGTTTTTCTAAAAGGTTTGTTTGATTTTGATAAAGTTCAAACAACTAGGAATATCTCAGTAGTAATGTGGGTTTCTCCGAAAAGAATGTTTGAGATATTGGTTGACTGTCTCAGGATTTGAAGAAAAACAAAGAGAATATTTTCTTGAAAGTTTTGGCTTTTCTGAGATTTGAAGGAATGAGACTTCAATGCAACAGCAATTCGACTTGATAATTGTTCTCTATATTTGTCTTGTTGTTGAAGTCCTATTTATAGGCATTCTTGGAAAAAGTGTCCGTTTGACACATGCAAGGGCGCGTGTCTCTCACTTCCGCGAGTGAACAACTTTTGTCTTTTTTCCTGAAAATCTGCTGCACAAATGTTGGTGCTGCAGTCTTTGAATAGTTGACAGTCCAATAGGGTGGCTCATCCGTACGTCTGAAAGTGCTTATCACATTTAATGCTCTTATCAGCATTTAATGCATTTGAATTAAATGCCCGTTGGCATTTCATGCATTTGAGAATATTTGCATTAAACTCCTTCTGGACTTAGAAATAAATTCAGGTGAAATCAGTCATTGATAGACGCTTATTCAACCTTGAATTACTTCTATCCTATAGGTGATGCTTGGTGTAGTAGGTCATTCTAGACGCTTGGAATCTTCATCTTTATTCAGACTTCAGGCGCTTGAGTCTTCAAACTATACTTCTGATAAACTCACTCAAAACATATCAGACGCTTAGTCTAAGACAGCTTAACCTAACAATCTAAAATAAGAATAAATTAAAGCCTATTACAAATCTAACGCTTCAAAGCTGAAAAACAAACTTACATATTTTGGGGTCTAACAAAAAGTCCTAATTGTCATCATCAAAACATCTAACATGAAATTCCTAACAATTTCCCCTGTTTTGATGATGGCAATACTTACTCTTTTATAGTTCAAGAGTTAGACAGCCAAAATAAAAGTTAGCTTTGATTAGATAAGGTTAGTTAAAGTTAGTTACGCTTCAACGAGATGTTTTAGCTGAAAAATGCATTTTATATATATCAAAGATTACAAGCATTTTTACAACTAAACAAACAAAATATGAGAGACAAGAATATAGATAATGCAAATCAAAAAGCTTTAATGACTTGATCTAACTTTGTATCGCTTGGGCATTTCAGCTCGGATAGCTTCAGTCAGATTATCTTCTAAGGTCATCATCGCTTCATGATCTTTGTTGATTATGAGCTTATTTTCTTCTTGTTGTCTCTTCTTGAAAGCAGTAAAGTGTTTGTCCCAATCAGTTGGATGAATACCAATATACCTTAGACAAATTTTGAAAGTTCGGATGAAGTTAGACATCTGCCTCTCTTCAGCTAAAATTTTTGGATCTGAAGGTTCTGGAATAGATGCTCTTTGAAGAGGGATGTCAAACTGTTCTAACATTGCTCTTGTAGGTATTGGTAGATTTGGATATAGTGCTCTTGGAGGTTCCCTTAGTGTTCTACTAGGCGCTGCAGAGTCACTTACTTTAAAAGCAGTTATCCAAAATGGGAGACTTAGCGCAGAAGGAGAGGTTAAGACTTGATGCTTGAGAGGCGGAGGCTTTTGAGTTCTTGAACTAGACGCTTTCCTCTTTTCTCCTTTCTTCTTCTCTTCCCCCTTATTGCCATCATCAGACTTCAGAAAGTGTTCTGTAAGTAAACTTACTTGATGAGCAATCTAAGACATAGAGTCTGAGATGTCGTCCAGACGCTTGTCGAAGCGTTCCTACAGTGCGAGAAGCTTGGCGTTGGTAGCATCATTCAGAGATGTCTCTAAGGTTTTGAGATGCTTTTCTAACTCTTCTTTCATAGTAAGTTGGTGGGCGTGAGTAGCATCATGCATTTCTTGAAAAGTTTGTTTGCACTCACCAACAGCCGCTTGAGCTGAGCTACGCATATGAACAATTTGAACGCTTATAACGTGAGACTCAATCTTTGCCAAATCTTCTTTAATCCAGTGAAGGGATTCTTCATTCTGAGTAGCATGAGCACTGATATCCTCCAGAACGGATTTGAGCAAAGGACCAAAAGATTGACTCTCATCTGATTGAACCGCTTGAGGAGTCGGTCGCTTGAATCTGGATGAGTGTTTCAGAGAGTCAAGGGGAGCTTGATATGCTGGATCAAAGACAGTACCTCGTACGTCAAGAGAGAGATCCTCAGCAATATCAGCCGCAACCGGTTCAGGAGCGTCTGGAATATCCTTTGGTTGAGACGCTTGAACAGGTTCTTCAGCAGACGCTGAAAGACTGGCAACTTCAGAAGTGGACGCTTTAATTGTCGGAGGAGGGGCTTCCTCTAGCGCTGACTCTGCTTGGCGAAAGTCATCGAATTGGAAGTTCCAATTTGCTAAATCGGCAAGAGAAGTGGACGAAGCTTCCAAAAGTGCAGTGAGTCTGGATCTAGAACAGTAAAAACCAGAAATAAATGTGCGAAGAGGACTATCAATGGCCCTGATGTGCATTGGACCAATGATGTCAAGCACATGATGCGGAAAGACTTTGGACGGCGCTTGACAAATAGAGAAAATGGAGTCTAGAGAGTAATTTCGAGAGAATCCAATCAAACAGTCAGAGGGAAGAGACTTGAGATGCTGATCTTCGGGTACGTAAGCAGCGTAGTACTCTTCTAAATATGGATAGATCGCTTGAGCTAATCCCTGATTTCTTTTGAACAGTGAGAAGACAAACTCATAATGATTGAGTACCTCTTTGCGGAAAGAAGGGAGCAGTGGATATCCCCGAAATGAATTGATGACGGAGCCGTTCCATTGTCTGAGATTGGCAGTGAAGATTTTGTCGAAAAGGAATAATGGAGTCATAATCATCACCATCAAGTTAAAATTATCTTCGCAGTGGCTGGGAGCGAAATTCAGGCTAGTAATTTGATTACTGCCGCTGGTAGACGCTTGAGCGTTGAAATGTAGAGGAGTAATGGACAGTCTGTGAAGCTCTTGACGAAGACATTGTTCAACTTGATGTCTAATTAGTGGGAGCTTGAGAACAGGTCCAACTCTCTGTTGACGTGTCTTTAGGCAATACTTGGCGAAATGACGCTTCTTATCATGCATGCCTATGCCGAACAAATGGGGAGCTTGAACTAATTCTGAGAAAGTGTACTTGTTTCCCACGTACGCTTCAACCTAATTGATTTCGTTCATGCAGTAGTCTGTGCCAGCGTTGACAATAGCTCTAATGCCTTCATCGTGAATGTCTCTAATAGATTCAAAACGATATCTATCGGTCTGATAGTTAGCATTCCAGACGCTATCAAAATAGGCATCAGCTTCAGTCTGGATCAAATCTGTGAGAGATTCTAGACGCTCACTGGCATGAACTGCTTTATTTTTCCATAAGCGAAGTGGATTGACCGGAGCTAGGTTTTCAGGACTATTCGCAATATGAGGAAAGTGTGTGTAGCCTTCTCGGTTCAAGACTGCCTCTGATGGATTGAGAAAGCTAGGGCGAAGTGGCTCATACACACGAATATTGTAGTCTCTGAGAGCAAAACCTGTACTCTTGTTGTGGCCATAGTCAAAGTAATATGCCAGATCCACATCACATCCAGGAGTTCTACCTCCTTGTCTGTCTTGTTGAAGAATGAGAGAAGACGGTATTTGACCAGGAGTTTTTCCTAGTTCAATGGCTCTATAATACTTTCTCTCAATTTCTGTTATCTCAGTGTTAAACACTATATCCCTGATTTTATTGTCGATATCAATCAGCAGGGCAATCTCATTCTCAGCAGCAATATATCTGTCTTCATTATATCCGGCAGGAATGAAATCTTCTTTAAGTGCTGGAGGCATGTAGTATATTGAATGATCAATCGTCTTCAGCGGGTCCAGTTGGAAGAAGTGCCTTGGCTTTGTAACGTCTTCAACATCGCTCTGACCTTCTGAGGGTGCCTCTGTTATAGCTGGAACAGGGATTGATGACTGAATCTCTTTGAGGGTCGGTTCCTTAGGTTCAATTGCAGCAACTTCTGCGGCAATGTCTTTGGCAATCGCCATAACTTCTGTCATCTCAACATCCAGATTGACATCGATTGACTCTTCAGCAGCAGCTGGAGCTAAAGCTGTAACATATGAACTATCCTCTATAAGAGCAGGATCTTCTACAGATGTAGGAATAGGAATGTTGTGGGAAGAAATAAACTTACCCTGAGAACTTGTCTCAACAGCAACACTTTGAGCACTTGGCTCAACAGCAACTTGAGCTCTTGGCTCAACAGTCTCAAGCTCTTCAGGAACAGGAGCAACTCGACGCTTGCTTGTCCTCGAACACTTGAATATTTTCTTCACGTTGACTCCTTCAACGAGTTTGAGCGCTTGAGCAGGAGGAGCAGCAGCTGGTTCATCGAATTCGATTTGTTTGATGATCCCTTCCAGCTTCCTCCGCTTGAGAGGTAGCTTGTCCTGTGCATCCTCATCAGTTTCCTCATCATTTTTCTGAGGAGCAGGAACAGCTTGTACCTTGGGCTTTCTAGGAGCCCTCTTCTTGGTAACAACCGGACGCTTCACGACTTCCTCTGGAGCAGGACGCTCAGCCTCTTCATCAAACGCTTCACGTACAGTCTGACGCTCAGAAAGTGGTTTAGCAGCACCACCAATTTTGGGAGGATTGAAAAGGTTGGTCAGAATCCTTCGTCCAAAAAACTTGGTCTTATTCAGTGGGAGACCAGATGAGTAAACGCAGTCTGATCTGTACAAAAGGTCACTCAAAACAAGTCCATATGGTTTATTAGGGGTGTTCAGACAGTCCCTAAACCTTCCAAAGATGTACTCACTCCAGTTGATTTTGATGGAGAGGAATATAGCAGTCATCATCTGAAATTGTGTGGGGTTAACCTTATCGAACGTGCCCACTCTGCATTCAACAATTTTACTGCAGAAATCAGCCAACAGTCTGTACTGAGAGACCAGATCTTTCTTTTTAAAGTGCTGGGTGTAGGGCACACCATCGTACGCCCGCATAACCGTCCATGCTTCCTTGATTTGTGCCAGAGTGACACTATCCAGTGCATCACCTTCATTAGGAAGATTGAAGTGCTTTGCAATGGAGTCAGCAGTCAACACAAATTCTTTTGCTAGCTCTTTCTTGGACATAGAGAGGAGGCAAGAGATAGACTTCTTATCCTCCGAGAGTTTTCCAGTCCTCCAGAAAGTATCAACTTCCGTCGGAAATGAGTATGAGTACTGTGTTAAGAACTTCTTGAGTCCAGCCTTTGTAACAATATCCATCATATCATGCAGGTTGATTTGGGGTTGATCATACAAGAATTTCCAATCAACAACAAAGCCTTCAGTAACCTTGATGATAGGTTCGACAGAAGTAGATGAAGCTTTCTTTGGTGCCATTTTTGAAAGTAGAGTGAACTGAGATTTTCTTTTGCTTTGAGAGAAAGAGAGAAATTTGCAAAAATCTTTGAGTGAAAGTGAATGATCTTTCTGCAGAAGTTGTGTTTTAAATGACACAGTAAAGAATTTTGAAACTTGTGTTCTCTAGTCTCTGTAGGATTTAGACACGTGTAAAGACTTTTGAATCTCAGTCATAAATTCATTAACTGCGGACGCGAGTTTTGTGTAAGAGAGAGAAGTTACATTTGGTAATCCTTATATATAATGATTTGACATCCGAGTTTAAAAAAAAACGTTTGGTATTTTCAGAGTGTAGCACACGCGCCTGATGGTACACTGACACGTACACAAACACGTGCTATCTCTGAATCGTCATTTTAAAAGTTTTAGTTACTCGCCAGTTTGATGTGATAGAAGCGTGCGAGTAGAGTACAAAATAGACTTTTGAGTCTACTCACTACTTCAAAAAGCTTGTAAACTTTATTCATGACTTGTAAAAAAAATATTTTTATATTAAGAGTTGAATGGAATTGGTTCAACGCTTAACTGATACCACTTGTTGGTATATGAAAATTAGACGCTTAGGATTGAAAAGACTTTTTATGTTTGAGCGTCCAATATATTATGCATAAGCAATACTGAGCGTTGATGATCATGCATCTGAAAATTTTGATCATTGACGCTTGCAGTTATGGTCAAGTACAACTTTAAGGTTCCCCCTAAATTTGATAACTTGTACCAGTTAGGAAAATCTTTTAGACATAAATCAAGTGGATTTCCCCTAAATTATATGTCTAATAAAATATGATGCAAAATGATTAAGCATTTAAATCAATCATACCTAATTCACTTCTCAAAGTGAGAAAACGTTGTTCGTTGAGTGCTTTGGTGAAGATATCTGCCAATTGTTTGTCAGTTCCAATGAAGTGCATGGAGATATCTTTCTTTTGAACGTGGTCACGAAGAAAATGGTATCTAATGTCAATGTGTTTGGTTCTGGAATGAAGAACAGGGTTTTGAGTCATGGCTAGAGCGCTTTGGTTATCACAATGAATGGGGGTTGGACCTAGGATTATTCCATAATCTCTAAGTTGTTGCCTCATCCATAACACTTGTGCACAACAACTTCCTGCAGCTACATACTCAGCTTCGGCTGTGGAGGTAGCTATGGATTGTTGTTTCTTACTATGCCATGAAACTAACCTATCACCTAGAAATTGACATGTACCACTAGTACTTTTACGATCTATTTTGCAACCTGCAAAATCTGCATCTGAGTAACCGATTAGTTCAAAAGGAGAATCCCTAGGATACCATAAGCCCACATTTTGTGTGCCTTTCAGGTATTTAAGGATCTTCTTGGCAGCAAATAAGTGTGACTCTTTAGGATCAGCTTAAAATCGTGCACACATGCATACCGAAAACATAATATCAGGTCTACTAGCAGTAAGATAAAGAAGTGATCCAATGATATCTCTATAATTAGTGATATCAACTTTCTTTCCACTTTCATCTTTATCCAACTTAAGCATTTGGCTCATTGGAATTTTTGAATATGATGCATTTTCCATACCAAATTTCTTAATCATATCTCTTGTGTATTTGGCTTGGTTTATAAATATGCCATTATGAAGTTGTTTAACTTGTAATCCTAAGAAAAAAGTTAATTCACCCATCATGCTCATTTCAAATTGTTCTTGCATCATTTTTGAAAATTTCTCACACAGACGCTTGTTAGTAGAACCAAATATAATATCATCAACGTAAATTTGGACTAAGGGAATATCTTCGTTATTGGTTATTTTGAATAACGTTGTATCAACGCTGCCTTTTGAAAAACCTTTACCAATGAGGAAGATAGAGAGAGTGTCATACCATGCTCGGGGTGCTTGCTTAAGCCCATAAAGTGCTTTGTCTAGCTTGTAAACCATACCCTTACCATGATTGTTGATGAATCCTGGTGGTTGCTCCACATATACTTCTTCTTGGAGTTTACCATTCAGGAAGGCAATCTTCACGTCCATCTGATACACCATGAACTTGTTGAACGCTGCATACGCTAGAAACATGCGGATTGCTTCAAGACGAGCGACAGGAGCGTATGTCTCATCAAAGTCAATACCCTCCTCTTGGCAATATCCTTGAGCTACGATTCTGTCCTTGTTTCTTATCACAATGCCGTTCTCATCCATCTTGTTTCTATAAACCCATCTAATTCCAATAACTCCTTGCTGAGTTGGCCTTGGTACTAGCATCTAAACCCTATTTCGTTCAAACTGATTAAGCTCTTCTTGCATGGCTTCAATCCAACTTGGGTCGCTTAGCGCTTCATCCACTCTCTTAGGTTCCATTTGAGATAAAAAGCTTGCGAACATAGCCTCATTGAACGTAGCGGCTCTAGTCCTAACAGGAGCTTCAATATCTCCAATAATCTGCTCAGGTGGGGATCACGCAGCCATAGTCTATCTGGTTGGAAAGGGTTAAGAGGTTGAACAGACGCTTGATTATCCTCTTGCGTAGGCGCTTCACGTTCACAGATTCTTGTTTGCTCTTGATGATCACTCTCTTCATGATCATCAGCATTTCTTACAATATTGTCCATATTAACCTCATGAGTAATCTTAGGAGGTGGCACTGAGATCTCATCATCGTCGTCAGTATTTTCATCAATAGTAATCTTAGACGCTTGATGACATAGATCTTCAACTCCTACATCATTCACATTAACCTTACTCGGTTCTTGGTTAGCATCATCAAAAACAACATGAATAGATTTCTCAACCTTCGATTTGATCTTATTTAAAATGCGAAAATTCTTTCCATTCTTGGCGTTGCCTAGAAAGATTCCCTCATCCGCTTTAGGATTAAATGTCTTTAGACTTTGGGATCCATTATTATGGATAAAGCATTTAGAACCAAAGACGTGAAAATATGAAACATTTGGCTTACGTCCCTTCCACGGTTCATATGGAGTTTTCCCATGCTGTTTGTTGATCATGCAACGGTTTTGAGTGTAACAGGCAGTGTTGATTGCTTCGGCCCAAAACCTAGGAGCAAGCTTGGATTCTGCTAACATTGTCCTAGCGGCTTCCTTAAGCGTTCGGTTCTGGTGCTCAGCAACACCATTTTGTTGGGGAGTTCTGGGAGCTGAATACTCATGATGTATTCCATTTTCTGCACAAAACTTCTCAACAATCTTGTTAGTAAACTCAGTACCGTGATCGCTTCTTATTCTTGCAACCTTAAGATTTTTCAATATTTGAAGTTGCCGAATAAGCGTTGTTAACTTGTCCCATGTCTCATCTTTGGATGAAAGAAATTCTACCTAAGTAAATCGAGAGAAATCATCTACTATCACCAAAGTATACTTTTTACCGCTTACACTTATCGTTTGAACAGGTCCAAACAAGTCCATGTGAAGTAGTTCAAGTATTCTAGAGGTAGATAGATGAAGTTTTCTCTTGAACGATGATTTAACTTGTTTACCCATTTGACAAGCGTCACAAAGGCGATCCTTGTGAAATGGTCCATTTGGTCCCTCTACAAGATTTTGACTTATAAGCTGAGAGATTGTTTTGAAGTTGAGGTGATTCATTTTTCTATGCCATAACCAACCCGTTTTAGATTCATTTTTAGCAACAAAACATGTTGGGTTGTTATCAAGTGTTGAACCCCAATCTACCAAATATACGTTGTTAGTTCTTTTACCCTTCAATTTAGTAGACTTAGTCTTAGTGTCATTTATGTAGCAACAGTCACTTGAGAATATGACTTCAAAGCCTTTATCACAAAATTGACTTATGCTTAATAAATTGTGCTCCAGACCCTCAACGTAATAAACATCACTTATCATGATGTTCCCCCTATGCACAGTACCTATACCTTTGGTTTTACCTTTGGAGTTGTCACCAAATACAACCTGAGGACCATTGGCAGCTTGATAGTTGATCAGAAGATCTTTGGAACTAGTCATGTGCCTTGACGATCCACTATCGAAGTACCACACAGAAGTATCGGCTCTAGCTCTAGGTACCTGCAGTCAAAAGGGAAGTTCTATTTCTGTTCAGGTACCCATTGTTGCTTGGGTCCTTTAACATTGGTAACATTGTTAGTCTGAATTAGAACTTTAGCCATATTTGCCTAGTCTTCATTGTAGGAATACTGGCCTTTTTGGGTTTCACAATGTGTTGTGTGTGCTTTTTGGGTGTATAATAATATCCTCGATTATAATGGTAGTCATAATCATAATCATCATAGTATCGATAATATGATCTTGACTGTCTTGGATATTGACGCTGGTATTTCCTTGGCGCTGGCTTGGGTTGCACTTTTGGTGATGGACGCTTAGCGCTTGATTCACAGTGGTTAGACTTATCTTTAGCCTTTTGAGCGTTTGGATAGACCCGTCTTTGTGAATCATTTGCCTTAGCCTTACCCTGAGTTAGCTTTGACTTTCTCATTTGGCCTCTTACCATTGTCACTAGGTTCATTTTGTGTTTGACCTTGTGAACCTTTTTCAACAAAGATAACACCCTTTTCTTTGTTGTTTGCTGTAACATTAGATTTATTGGGTTGTTTACTGAGTTTATCGCATCCTAAACCGGTCTTCTCACCAAATAATCTAGTTACTTCAGTCACATTATCCAACTTTCTAGAAGCTTTTGATAATGATGAGATGAGCTGCTCTGATTTAGCAAGTCTAGCGATCAAATCAGCTTCTCTCTTGATTATTATATCAAGATCGCTTTTTAATTGAATAATTTCACTCTCAAGCGATTGGTTCTTCTCAATGCACTGTTGCTGAACTTGCAACTCTGCTTTGAGCGTTACTTTATCTCTTGTGAGTGATGAGATAATAGCGAGATCATTTTGATATATTTTGGCAGCTTCTTGACATTCATTGTAGTATTCTTTGACTTTGTCAAGTAATTCATCATAAGAGAGAGGAATAGATAATTCATTGATTACCTCAGGAGACGCTTCATCATCTCTGGCCATGAGACATATGAGCGCAAAGTCATCTAATGGCTCATCATCGTCACTACTCTCTTCTGATGATTCTAAATCTTCAGGTGCGGATGCTGGTTCTGATTCCGCTAGCAAACCTTGTTGACGAAGGTTGCTCCTGAATTGGTTTCTATCCAAGTAATCTTGCCTTGAGGGCTTGGATACGTTTGGATAAGGGCAATTTACCTGGTAGTGCCCTGGTTTCCTGCAATTATAACAAAGATTAGTTTTCATCTTTTGTTCATTTGTTAATCTTGCACTGTGTGGTTTTGAGACCACTGGAGCTGAGATATTTTGAGTAGACGCTTGGTACTGAACAGGCGCTTGGGGTGAGGGAACAGAATATTGAGGCGCTTGAAGCTGTTGTTGCATCGGAGAAGGCGCTTGATATGAACTTTGTCCTTGATTATTGAAACCTTTTCCTTTCTTTTCATATCTCAAGAACTTTCTGAATCTATTCAGCAAAGCCAATTCCTCTTCTTCATTGATATCTAAATTCTTTCCTTTATTGCCCGATTTACTTTTGATTGATGCTATAAGCGCTCCAGATTCAATCACCGGACTACTCACAACATCACTAGAAGAATTCAACTCGAACTCAAATGCTTTGAGCTCTGAAAAGGCGTCTTCTGGAGTTAGGAGATCCAGCATATTTGATTCTCTCATAGCAGTTGTCTTCATCAGGAATTTACTTGGTAAACTTCTAAAGATCTTAACCACCATTTCTCGATTCTGCAAATCCATTCCCAACGATGTAAGTTCTGTAACTAGAGTTGTAAATCTTATATCTAATTGCTTTAAAGTTTCATTGGGTAGCATCTTAAATCCGTTAAACTTTTCTTTGGCAATGGAAAGTTTGTTTTCTTTGATCTGAGCTGAACCACCACAAGTTGTAGCCAACTTATCCCATATTTCTTTAGTGGTTTTGCAAAACTTGATCTTGTTGAATAAGTTGTCATTATCACTAATAGCCGTATATAGAGCGTTACGACCAACATTATCCAAATTAGCTCTTCGACGCTCATCTGGAGACCATTCTTGTTTCGGTTTCTCAACGTAACCATCGGGAGTTTCTTTCGTGGCTCCAGGCGCTCTTGCGATAACTCTATATATTTTGATTGGCCCATCTGAAATAATATCACACATGTCATCATCACATGAACAGAGATATGTAAATGCTTTGACTTTCCATGTGTCAAAATTTGACTCAGTTAGTTTGGGAACTTTAGCAAATGCCATGTTTAAAATCTAAAGCAACTAAGTTTGAAAAAGGATCTAAACAAGCAGTTATGCTTGGAAATTTTAAAATTTCAACTTTAACCGCTCTGATATCACTTGTTGGTCCCAAGTGGCATAGGAAAGGGTCTAGAAGGGGAGGGGGGGTTGAATAGACCCTGAAGTCTTTTTCGACTAAAATAAAATTCGTATTAAAAAGGATTTTGGACGCTTGAAAAGTAGACGCTTGAAGTGTCTAACACTTGACTTAAGCGTTCACTTAAAATATAGGCGCGTTGGTGAAATGTTTAACGAAGACTGTCTTTAGAAAGTTAACTTAGATTTCAAGACTTGAATACTACAACCAAATAGGTTTGAGCGTTCACTTCTTTGATCAGTGTTAGCACAGCGGAATAATTTTTGGAGTCTTCTCCTTGAAAGCTTTAGCGTCACAGAAAGTGTATTTAGTTGCTTAGCGTTTGATTAAGTTTTACTTTATCAGTTTATGATATGACAAAATGAATGCTGAAAGTAAAGTAAAGAACAATATTTGTAAGGTTCGTTGGGTGGTGTAATCCCAACTACGTCCTTCTTCTCCTCGAACACTTGGAGGCAATCCACTAAAATGATTCTCAAAGAATCACACAGAATCTTCTACAAATTAGGGAGAGATGGATGTCGATGACTTGAGCTCCTTGATCACACAGATTTCTGCTCCAAATCACTTCAATCCCCTTGCTTCTTTCACCCAGAAATACGGCAAGTATCCAACTTCGACTTCACACAGATCGCGAGGCTTGGATAGGGATTTTTCTAAAAGGTTTGTTTGATTTTGATAAAGTTCAAACAACTAGGAATATCTCAGTAGTAATGTGGGTTTCTCCGAAAAGAATGTTTGAGATATTGGTTGACTGTCTCAGGATTTGAAGAAAAGCAAAGAGAATATTTTTTTGAAAGTTTTGGCATTTCTGAGATTTTAAGGAATGAGACTTCAATGCAACAGCAATTCGACTTGATAATTGTTCTCTATATTTGGTTTGTTGTTGAAGTCCTATTTATAGGCATTCTTGAAAAAAGTGTCCGTTTGACACATGCAAGGGCGCGTGTCTCTCACTTCCGCGAGTGAACAACTTTTGTCATTTTTCCTGAAAATCTGCTGCACAAAAGTTGGTGTTGCAGTCTTTGAATAGTTGACAGTCCAATAGGGTGGCTCCTCCGTACGTCTGAAAGTGCTTATCACATTTAATGCTCTTATCAGCATTTAATGCATTTGAATTAAATGCCCGTTGGCATTTCATGCATTTGAGAATATTTGCATTAAACTCCTTCTGGACTTAGAAATAAATTCAGGTGAAATCAGTCATTGATAGACGCTTATTCAACCTTGAATTACTTCTATCCTATAGGTGACGCTTGGTGTAGTAGGTCATTCTAGACGCTTGGAATCTTCACCTTTATTCAGACTTCAGGCGCTTGAGTCTTCAAACTATACTTCTGATAAACTCACTCAGAACATATCAGACGCTTAGTCTAAGACAGCTTAACCTAATAATCTAAATTAAGAATAAAGTAAAGCCTATTACAAATCTAACGCTTCAAAGCTGAAAAACAAACTTACATATTTTGGGGTCTAACAAAAAGTCCTAATTGTCATCATCAAAACATCTAACATGAAATTCCTAACACGAATACTTATACAATCTTAGCCCTGACATGGGTGTGTCAGTCGATCACCATGTGATGGTGGGAGCTTAAGACTGTAGGCACATCAGTGGAACTAATATGCTCGAACACGACTCATATTGGTTCTGTCACATGTGTTTTCACTCTGTGATTGTCAATGACAGAACTGATTTGCGTAATAGGTATATGTGAACCTTTGACCTGAAGTATCAGGCTGAAGATGCACTTGTGACATCAAGTCTTTCACTAGAGTAGTTAGATCCAATTCACCCATTGGTGGGGTCGATCTCAAAATGCGGACTTGATGGGCAAGTGGTAGTCTTAGCAGATATCTAATATGGGATTTGTTCTCTCATAAGTGAATGAGAATGTACCCTATGTGATTATAGATAAATAGAGATTAAAGTCTTTGGCTAAAGCAAAAGAGACGATTGTGCTAGGCACTTAATCGATCTCAGTGATCTCGTATTATTATAATTTATACATATGGTCAAGTCCAGTGAGTTTGACATAACCATGCCTCTCACTTAACCGGGGAACGTGAACAAAGGGTTTATACATATACGGTGTTTACGATTGGAAGGTTGTGGAATGATCCATTCATTCGTACCTAAAAAGTCGCGCTAAAGAATTGATGAAGAAAATTGAAAAGGATTTTCTATTTTATTTTTGGAGAGATTTAATTATTGGATAAGTTAAATAATTAATTAATTACTTATTGGATAAGATAATTAATTAAATGGACAAGATTAATTATTAATTATTTTCTTAGAGAAATATATTAATAAATTAATTTATCTAATTAATTTTATTATTTAATTTATTTATTTACTTATTTGATAAAATAAATCATTAATTGAATAAAGAATTAATTAAACAAAGCAAGAGAAAAATCCAGGTCCCATGGGGAGCATCCTCATTAGGACTAGCTGGATGATCAATTTGGCCTCTTTTGTTTTGTCTTGGTCAATAAGTCATAGAGATATAAAAGACTTCTCTTGACTTTAATCTAGACAATTAATTGAATTACAATTCACTGTAACTCTCCAAATAATAGAAGAAGAAAAACATCCTCCCCTTCTATACGCTAGCCGTCGACCATATAGAGAAGAAAAGGGATTTTTCATCATCAATTCGTGCGTGATAATTTAGAGACAACATGCTTCGTTGTTTGGATTTATTTACAAGAAACTTCAAGAAATCAAAACTTGAAGATTACGAGGATTGAAGAATTCAAGAAGTTCATCAATTCGAAGTTTCGAAGAAGAATTGGATTCTCCTACCACCTCGCTTCTACGGGTAAGTTGAATTTATTCGTTAAAGCAATCTTTGGATTCAATTATGCAATTAGAGAACACTTTGGGTTTTAATTAAATTTTTAAAATCCTTTCACTGCATTTATGAGTTTTTTTGCGAAACCCAACATGCTCATCCGGAAACTTCTCATAAATTAGTTAACATGCAAGCACTCGGGAATAGGGGCCTCTAACCTCGACAAGTGATCGGCGACTACATTTTCTACTCCTTTCTTATCTTTAATTTCGAGGTCAAATTCTTGAAGGAGTAGAATCCACTTAATGAGTTTAGGTTTAGCATCCCTCTTAGCAAGTAGGTACTTTAGTGTGGAGTGATCAGTGTACACAATCACTTTGGCATGAAATTTATGAAACGCAAATACTATAGCTAGTAATTCTTTTTCGGTTGTTGTAGAATTCAATTGTGCATCATTGAGAGTCTTACTAGCATAATAGATGGTTACCTTCTATTTTCTTTGTCCAAGTACCGCACCCATCGTCGAGTTACTAGCGTCGCACATAAGCTCAAAGGGCAAGCTCCAATCGGGAGGTGCCATGATGGGGGCGAATATCAACCGCTCCTTGAGAGTGATGAAGGCATGTAAACAAGTAGAATCGAAATCAAAAGGTGCATCCTTGACAAGTACATTAGATAACAGTTTTGCAATTTTGGAAAAATTCAAGATAAATCGTCTATAAAAACCGGCATGGCCAAGGAAGCTCCTTACGGCTTTGACATATGTGGGAGGGGAAAGCTTCTCAATGACCTCAATCTCGGCTTGGTTTACTTCAATTCCTTTATGAGAGATTTTGTGGCCAAGCACAATCCCTTACCGGGCCATAAAATGTCACTTTTCCCAATTTAAGACAAGATTCATTTCCTCACAATGTTTTAGAACACTAGTTAAATGATGAAGACATGCATCGAAAGAGGTTCCAAAAATGGAAAAATCATCCATAAAAATCTCGAGGAAATCCTCAACCATGTCATGGAAAATTGCCATCATGTAACGTTGAAAAGTGGCCGGGGCATTGCATAATCCAAATGGCATCCTCCTATAAGCAAACGTGCCATAGGGACAAGTGAAAGTGGTTTTTCTCTTGGTCCTCGGGGGCTATGGCAATTTGGTTATAGCCGGAGTATCCATCTAGAAAATAATAAAAATCATGCCCGGCTAACCTTTCAAGCATTTGATCAATAAATGGAAGGGGAAAATGGTCCTTACGGGTGGTGTCATTTAAATTAAGATAATTTATGCACACTTGCCACCCGATAAGCATACGTGTAGGGATCAATTCATTATTTGAATTTTCAATCACAGTTATGCCATCTTTCCTTGGAACTACTTGAGTAGGACTTACCTATACATTATCAGAGATAGGATAGATTATACCTATATCGAGCAACTTTATGACCTCTTTCTTGACTATCTCTTGTATTTTCGGGTTTGACCTCCTTTGTGGCTGACGTGTGGGCTTGGCGGAGTCTTCCATGAGTATTTTGTGTATGCATATAGCCGGGCTAATGCCTTTAATGTCCGCAATCTTCCACCCAAAAGCTTTCTTGTTAACCCTCAAAATCTTCATGAGTTGCTCCCTTGTTCCCCTATTAGAGAAGATGAGACAATTAGTGGTAATGTCTCATTATCATTTAAAAACGCATATTTCAAATGTAAAGGCAACGGTTTTAGTTCAAGGATAGGGGCTTCTTCAATGGATGGGCGAGATGGAGCCGAAAGTGATCTTTCTAGCTTTTCAACCCCCATAACATGGTAAGGAGGATGCTTCTCTAAGCTAAGCACGACTTCCAATTTTTCCTCACTCGCCGAATCGACATCCATGGATTGCAAAAGACACGTCTCTAGTGGGTCATCTATCATGTGTGCCTGAAAAGTCTCACCAATCAAAGAGTCAAATGTATCAATGTGTAAACATGATTCGGGGTCACATGGATGTTTAAGCACTTTAAACACATCAAAAATAACTTTCTCCTCACCCACATGTAAAGTAAGCTTACCATCGGCGACATTTACGATCGCTTTACCTGTGGCTAGGAAAGGTCTTCCTAGAATCAAAGGCACCTCAACATCCTCTTCCATCTCAAGCACCACGAAATCCATCGAGAAGTAGAATTTATCAACTTGCATGATCACATCTTCAATAATTCCCTTTGGGTGCTTGATTTAATGATCCGCCAATTGTAAGGACATAGATATTTGTTTGGGATTCCCGAAGCTAAGCTTCTTGAAGATAGAGTAGAGGAGAAGATTAATGCTAGCTCCTGAATTGCAAAGAAATTTTTCAAAAGTGAGATGGCTAATAGTGCACGGGATAGTAAGACTCCCCGGGTCCTTGAGCTTGCGAGGCAATTTGTTAAGTAAGACGGCGGAGCACTCCTTGGTTAGGCAAATCGTTTCATTTTCCTCCCACATTTGCTTGTTAGATAGAATATCCTTGAAGAATTTAACATAATTTGGCATTTGCAGAATAGCATCAATGAAAGGAATGTTGATCCGAACCTCACGAAGAATAGCCAAGATCCTAAGGAAGCTTTGATCCATCTTTTTTTTTTCTTTGCCATTGGGAAAGGAAGACGTATCTCGATGGGTGGAACGGGTGTTGGAGATGAAGAACTAGAAATGGGAGACACGGGTGGCGCCGCCTGGGCGCTGCAGTGTATAACTCATCTTTCTGGAGAGGCGTGATCGGCGCTTGGACGCCATCTGATTGGCGCCTAGGCACTGTAATATGAACCTCATCATCTGAGCAGAATGTAACCGACGCCTGGGCGCCATCTGAGTGGCGCTTGGGCGCCGCTATGTGAGCTGAATTCTCTTCCAATTGTTTTCCACTCCTTAAGGCAACCGCATGACATTGCTCCTTAGGATTCTTTTCTGTGTCACTTGGTAGAGTTCCCGGGGCTCTCTCACTCACCACGTTTGATAATTGGCCCATGTGTGTTTTCATATCTTTCATTTCCATGAACATGTCTTTCATCATATTTCAGAGGTCATTAAACGACGCATCCGACTTCTTTATATGTGCATCAAGATGTTCATCGGTGGTAGGAGGCCTCACTTGCCCTTACCCTTGTACATTAAGATTACCTTACCTTGAGCTTGATTGTTGTGGAATCGAGGCCTCGACCTCTTAGGGAAATTGTCGGGCACATGGAAGTTCTCCTGAGGTCGGTCAGCATTTCCGACAAGTTTACATCTCCAACCACCGGTTCCAAGGCTACCTCTTCTTCTTCTACTTCTTGAACACAAGCAAATTTTTTGGTAGATACGACCCCTTCATCATCGGGATAGAGCTCATCTTCTTGGGCTAATTGTTCGATCTTTTCCCACACACTTTGGCAATCTAACCCAAGGAGATCACTGCCCGCACCCGCATTGAGCCTATTTCTAATGTGTGACCGGACTCCATCATAGAAGTGTAACACTTGCTCGTTCAATCCAAAGTTGCGATTCGGGCTTTTTTGGAGCACGCCTTTATATCTAGCCCATGTCTCGGCTAAGGACTCATTATTCCTTTTCTTAAACCCTTTTATGTTGCTCCGGAGCTCATTGATCTTGGAAGGTGGGAAGAATTTGTTCAAGAAAGCGTCGACTAAATCACCGCATGTTGTGATGGATTGTGGTGGTAGAGATTTGTATCATGTGGTCACCTTGTCCTTAAGTGAGAAGTGGAAGACTCTAAGACGGATTGCATCTAGATCCCTTGGATGAAATTGAATGATCATGAGAGCAACATCTAGAGTCTCCAAGTGTGGGTGAGGTGATTCATGAGGTTCGCCATAGAATGGTTCACCTTGCACACCATACTAAATATATGAGACAGGATGTCATAATTCGGTGCATAGAAGTTGGGCAAGACCACGGGACACAGTACAGTGTGGACCCTCAGTGGTAGACTTCCCCGAACTAATGGAAGTTATTGAGGAGGAGGTGGTTTCATAGCTTAGAGAATGCCTTGTAACAACTCCCGATTCTCCTGTAAGTTCATATCCGGGAAATGTGCATTTGAATTTAGTTGATAGAGATTGTCCGCCATTTCTCGAACTCGTCTACTAGCCCAGAGAACACGTTCAATTTCAGGCTCAAAATCAAATAGAGGCTCGTTCGAGGAGCGGGTCATGCACTAAGAACAAACCTATCAAATAAACCCAAGAAACGAAATTAAACTAACAAGAAAAATAAAAGAAAAGCAAGAAATGAACGAAAAACTAAGAATTATGAAAGCGTAAAAGGAAATCAAAAACTAAAATAAACGAGTCCCTGGCAACGGCACCAAAAACTTGACACGCTAGAACCTAACGCGCTTTGGTAGCAAGTATACTAGTTGTGCAATAGTAATAGATGGACAAAAAGTCCGGGTTGTCGAACCTGAGAGACTTGAATTCTAGTTTAAGATTTGCAATAAAGAAATAGACAATTAAAGGAAAAGTAAATTCAATTAAGAGTGCGAAGAACAAGAGTGAGAACAAGGAAAAGATTGAAACTCAAATATGAAAAGCGACTAAGGCACATGCAAGACTCGATTTGTTCCGTATTTGTACAAAGACTCTCGTTAAATTATTAGACCTAGTTGCTATGGTGGAAGGTCCTATAATAATAACTACTCGATGTCTCGTGATAGATATCCTATACTTAAATGATGGTTTCCTAAGTATATTGATAGGAGTCATTTTTACGTGTTATTAAGCCCCTTTGCGTTTATGTTTTAGGTTCATTTATCGCTTGATTTTGTCACATGTACATTTAATTCGTGCATTAAGTGATTTCAGACCTTAAATGGATACAATCGAAGAACGGGCTGAAAAACGACGTATAAAACAAGTTTAGGCCAAGATGCTTCACACCTCCACGACCAAACAAGCAAGAAACAAGCTGGAGTTAGCCAAAATCATATTTTAGTACCATTTCCGCACACCTGGGTGCCAAATCAGAAACAATCTCCATGTTGGAACGCCATTTGGATAAATTTAGAGACCGAATTTGATGACGTGTCCTTCTACAAAGTTTTAGATCTATGTCTTATCCTTACATGGGGACTTGAATCATCCAATTCGGAGGTCTGTGGAGAAGTTTATGAATAAAACACTATCCCTGCGCTGGAAAATACGAAAGTGGCAGCTCCCATTCTTAGTAGGTGGAAAACAAGAGAATGGTAGTTCACATTCTTGGTAGGAGGAAAGTAAGAGAATGGTAGGTGGAAAACAAGAGAATGGTAGTTCACATTCTTAGTAGGAGGAAAGTAAGAGAATGGTAGGAGGAAAGTAAGAGAATGGTAGGTGGAAAACAAGGGAATGGTAGTTCACATTCTTGGTAGATGGAAAGCAAGAGAATGATAGGTGGAAATAAAAGAGAATGGAAGCACATGTTTTTGGTTGGTGAATTCTTTTGGCTATAAAAGGAGGATTGGAGGTCATCCTACAAACACACTTGAAAACACATTCCCCATTGGGGGAGCCTAAACACATCCTATCATCATCTTCATCATCCTTAGATTAGTTATGAAGATTATCAACAACCTCTGAAGGTGAAGAAATCAAGAAGCATGGAAGAGATGAAGATCGAAGTTCAACCATAAAAAATACGAGGGAGTTTCTTAGATTTAGATTTATTTTTGTCTATGAATATGAATCTTAATTTAAGTTCCTATCTTTTATCTTTTATGATGAAATAGATTCTTCGAACTAAGGCCATGTTGAGGCTAAATTATGATAATTGAGTTATAAATTGTGTTTTTCATATTAATTCTATTGTTGCTTTGTGTCTTGATCTTGTTTGAATGCATCATATGCTTAGCTACCATATGAATGATTTATTGCTTAAATTATTCGTTCGAGAGAAGTTAATTTAAGGTGCAAAGAGGATCATCACATAATCCGTAAAAAATAGGGAATTGCCCCTAGAGATAGGTAGAGATTCCCGGGTGCAGTTAGCCGGATTAATCCGGGGAAATTCTAGAACTTGAATGCATGATTGTTGGTTAGATTCTCGGATAGACATATCTAGAGAACCATCAATTAATCATAGGATTATTACAGCCGAGAAATCGGGTAGTAATTATTTAAGGTTTTTTCCACCAAAGCAACATTAGTCTAATAATATGAGAACATGTTTATAATGAAAATTGATTAATTTATGCCAACACATGTGTCTTAGTTGCTCTTTTCCATAGCTATCTTGATTTCGACATCTTGTTTCTTATATCTTACTTACATAATATTTTAGTTAATTCTTGTTTTAGTTTAAGTTCTTCAATTGCTTTAAAATCATAAACTAAAATACAAGTCCTTGAGGTTCGACAACCCGGACTTTATTGTCCACTTTATTACTACACACGACCAGTCCACTTGCTGTTTAATATACGTAAGGATTTTTCGTGTCATATATCTACCCGAAAATCTAACCACTAAGCATGCATTGACGGACTAGAGCTTCCCCAACATAAATCGAACGACTACACTCGGGAATTTCTACCTATGTCTAGGGGCAATTCCTATTTGGTCGGTGATGTTATGAATCCGTTGCACCCTAGTTCAAGTTTTTCTCAAAACACTAAACTAGGCAATCAATCATACATATGGTGATCAATCACATGTAGGAAACATAAACACAAATTCATAATACATAGCAACATAGGAATTAATTCAACGATTATTAATTATATGAATAAATCACAAATCGATCCTTACAAGGCCCTAGTCACACAAAATTAGCCCATATTGATGATATAAGGGAATCAAACGTATTCAATTACATAATCATGGACACAAAATGTAACAAAAAATGATTAAAACTCCCTAAACGGTTGATTGATGATGGATCCTTGATTTGAAGCTTGAATCCTTACCTATGCTCCTTATCTTGACCTTTAAAGTTGGTGAAAAGTTGATCCAAATCCAAGCAATTACCCAAAATTTGAACCCTTTCATTGTGCTGAGTTTTGGTTTTTGTAGTTTTGAAAAATGGTTACAGCGGCGGCCAGGCGCCGGTGAATCAGCGCCTAGGCGCCGCCTATGTGGCAGAGTTATCTTGGGGAGAAAGTAGGCTAGATGCCCATGCGTGGTGGTTGTGGCGCTCGGGTGCGGGTAATGTGGCACCTAGGCGCCATACTGCGTGAAAGGACTCCTTCTCTTCTTCATCTGGTGCTTGGGCGTGAGAAATGTGGTGCCTAGGCGCCGGCGTGCAAAGCATCTTATCTTGAGTTCGTTTGATACGTTGTCTTTTGCCCTTTTCTTCGTGCACCTTCGTTTAGTGCCTGAAATCACTCAACACACATATTAAACGCACGAGTGACATAAATCAAGCTATAAATGAACCTAAGTTGTTAACTGACACGACAAAATCCTAGCAAGAGAACTAGGTCGCGTAAGTAGTAAAGTGGATTTCTAAGTCCGGGGTTATCGTATCCGCAGGGACAACTATAATCTAAGTACCAAGACTACTATATTACTCAATTCTAAGTTAAATCGGTCGATAGAAAGGTTGATTAACTAATTAATAAATACTAGAAAATAAACTAAGGCAACGTCACACCAAATAAAGGGAGGAAACAATAGAGAGAAACGATCAACGCACATGGTTCAACCAATTATGCATTTCGATTGTGATTTAGGTTCTATTGGATTATTAGATTGATTTAGCTAAGGCGAAATTCCCTAACGTACGTACCACCCAATCTCTTGGCATAGCAACCCTATCCTTGGTAACGATTTCCTATATATCTCTATATGAAAACCCGATTAACGAGGATGCATTTAAGGTCTAGGAATTCCCCACGTGAATGGAAAGCCACCTAAAGAAACCGAGTCTATCTCTAGTCGGTTTAACTATAGGGTATTCAATGTTTATATCTTCCCTAGGTTATTATCTCTCGATCTCTAACCTAGGCATTTTATCAAACACTTGGTGATCAAGCAAATGTAGCATTGAGATCAAATATTGAATACATAGCTAAAACCAAAATTAATCCAATAAACACCAACAAATCAACAATCAAAATAACATAAATGGCCTATCCATGGCCTCAATCAAACAAGTTTAGCTCATATTCATGTCAAAAGTGCAAATATAAATCATACAAGTCATAGGAGATTTGAACAAATTCAAGAAACAAATATGTAAAAACTCCCTAATTCTTGTAGAGATGTGGATTCCTTGTTGAATTCTCCATGTTTTGACCTTTAATCTTCTCTTCTAAGCTCTCTCTCTCTCTATTTTCGTGTGGTTGCTGATATCTAAGGTGAATTAGGGTAAAAAATGGCTAAAAGAGGTATTTATAGGCCAACACTGCCGCCTCGAACGCCGCGGCGTTCGTTTGTTGAACGCCGCGGCGTTGGCTACTGCTTGTGAACGCCGCGGCGTTCGCTTGTTGAACGCCGCGGCGTTGCCTTGAAAAATTCCAAAAAATGTTTCATTTTGCCTTCGGTTCTTGCTCTTTCCTCCGGCTGTTAACCCAATCTGAAAAGTCAAAGCAAACCGGGTTCAAAGCATCATATGTGATCAAATTATTAAAGAAACAATCAAAATTACGTTGATAAAAGGGGTAAAACTTGTGTAAAAATAATATATATCAACTACCCCCAAACTTAGCTTTGATCGTCCTCGATCAAATAGAATCAAGCGCACACATGAAGATTGAAAAGTTAATTTGCCAAATCATACACACCACAACAAGCATTATACCTTCTGAGAAGTTTTGGAATAGTCACCCAAAGCTTTGAACATTCAACAATTCAAAAACCACACAAAATCTTAGTTTCCATCCCTAAATCATGAACTCCCACATCCATATTCATGTCAAGAGCACACTTTAGAAAAGATTATGCAAATCAACTGGAAAGTAAAGACATTGAAACAATTCAATATTCGTTAACTCATCGGTGTGTATAAAGTGCAAAAGTCACAATCAAAAGGTCTTTCCGGCTTGTAATGTAAGGCTAGGTGATGGCTAGGACCGGAAGATATGGATAAAGTGACTAAGTCAAGAGAGCCTATGACTCAAAATCATCGAGCTAAATTCTCATATAAACCATATAAACTTTCACAACTTATCACTTATCCCTTTTTCATTCTATTTTGCCTTTCAACTTACAACCCCCAAACTTGTTTCTTTTCATATTGGGTTGTACACAGATTTCCAAGCCAAATGATCCAATTGAGTGCCAAGATCAAAGCCTAGTCAAGAGCACATTTTTTTTTTTCATATATATCTCTCTCTCGACTATTTAGCCCATTGCTCAAGTTTTCATTTCATCCCCTTTTTTTTACATAATATTTCAAACCTCAAATATCCCAACATGGCCAAAACATCACTATCTAACTCATGTACATTCAAATCAAAACAAGGTGACTACCCATATTCAAGTCAAATGATATGAAGTTGTAAACTCTCTTGATTGGGTGCAAGACATTGTTTTTCTTTTAGGCTAGAAGGTGGTTGTCTTGGCATATGAAATAAAGACGAATGGTGGTTTCTAGTATGCTTAGCACACTCCATTCTTATCAATACGGCTCAAATCAAGGTCTAGAGATTATGCAATATAGAGAAGGCCAAAATGTAAGGCTAACAACAATGAAAGATGGCCTAAATCATTTTATGACTTTACAACATTAATACACACTTCAAAATCAACAAAATTGAAAGTTCAACGTTTTAAGTCTGCAAGAATTCGCATAAACATGACTAAAAAGGGCTTTCAAGTCACAATATATGACATGTTGACCACAGACAAGGAACTTTGACTTCGACAGAGTAGAGATATTCGAATGCATTCTGTTCTTATGCAAGGGTACACTCAACAAAAGAAACACGAGCAACATGCAAAAATGTACGCCCACCCCCAAACTGAAATGAAACAGTGTCCTCAATGTTGCAAAACTTAAGTATAGGAGAGGGAAAAGCGATACATCCCTGAAATTTAGAGAACGGAGGGAGAAAGGTGGCGTCTCAGATCCCGGAGTCAAATCATTATTAAAACCTGCCGGAAGGAAAACTCAAGTGACCCACATCAACGCATGAAGGTGAACAAAAGAGCATGAAAGAGAAGCAAAAACACGAAAACGCAAACAAAACCAAAGGAAACAGTACAAGCATCGAGTACAAAAGAGTTACAGCCAATCATAACATAGTAAAGTAGATAATTAAAAAGGGAAAAGCTCTCAAACGACGTCAACATCCGACTACTCATCCGACGCCGTCTCGTCCTCGTCAGTCTCATCATCCTCATCGTCCTCACCCTCCTCGTCATTTTCAGGGACGGCAGCGGGCTCTGGAGGCTGGGGGTGAGGGTGTAGTGGAGCAAGCGGATCAAACTGGGGAAACTCGGGCCAAACGCCGGGCCAAGGGCCAAATGCATTAGCCCGAATAGCACTCTCCATAAACTGCCATCGGCGGTGTGCGTCCCATCGCGCAGCAAGAATATTCTGATCAATACGTGTCATCTTGTGATCCAACTCAACTGCCCACTGCGGGACATCAGACGCTACACCGGAAGAAGAGGAAACACGCTGTGGGGCTTTGCGACGTGGCGGAGCAGGCAGAGCGGGGGCGGTGGTGGATGATGTGGCAGTGGGTCGGCAGGCACGGTGACCAGAACGAGCAGCTATAGTCTCGGCTTGGCAAATCTGTGTGTATGAAATAATCCGGCGCGGCACCTCAACATGCTCCATCGGCGAGTACTGGACGCCGGCGTTCTTGCACAGTGCGGTGATGAGGGAGGGGAAACAAAGATTCTTCTTGGCACCAGAACACTCAATGATGGACTGAATCAATTGTTGCTTAATCAGTTTGCCCACGTTGATGTTGAGACCATGATGAATAGCATAGACAACCTCGACTCGCTCGCGAGTAGCTGTGCTCAAAGATAATGTCGGGATGAGGCGAGCGCAAACAAAGTAATACCATGTGCGGGCCGTGGTGTTGAGGTTACATGCCTTGATTGAGATAGGACGGGAGTCCTTGAAACCTGTCCAAATAGACTCTGGATAACAAAGGGCAGAGTGGATTGCAGCATAATCAATGTCCTTTAAAAACGTCTCAAACTGATCCTGGCGAGGGATGGGGATGTGAAGTACTTCATTGATTTTTGTGGAAGAAATGGTAACATTCCGCCCCCTGACCTGAACAGAGACTAAACGGTGTACGTTTTCGGGCTTGCCGGTGGCATTGGCATAAAATTCTTTGACTAAAGGAATAATAGCCTCCCCGGGCTGCGTAGCAAACTCAAACCAACCTCGATTCCTAATATTCGTCCTGAATGGTTCAATCGAACAATCCAACGCTCGCTCATCCACCACATTCTTCTTTGTCAATTTTTCGGAAAAACAAACAGAGGCGGCGAGGCTAACAAATTTATCACAATCATACAGCGGGTCATCCGCTGGAGTAGAAGTAGTCGCTTTAGCCTTGCCTTTGTTTCCCTTAGAAAGTCGCGGGCTCATTTTCAACCCCCTAACACTAGGCAACACGTATCCAAGATAGAACGCTCTAGTCACCCACACGACTGATTTCAAACTCGGTATCCCCAAACTTCTTCAACAAATCACTCCCACAACCAAATTTTGCTCAACTCAACAAGCACAACAAGCTCACGAATGGAATGGTTAAAACGAGCAAGAAAAGAAAACCCACAAAATTCAATCGACCCGAATGATGCTCGCAACTACCAACCAAATGCACGATATCATCAACAATCCAATACTTAAAATTAATTTGCACCCCACAATTTACCACAAAGAATATATGTACCTTAATCCAAAATGGGTAGACAATTATCAAAAAGTGATGTATGAAGCGATTACTTTGCCCAAAGAGATGAAAATGCAAGGTAAAGTCCGGTGGTGGCGGCACAATTTCGGCGGTGGCGGTGGGGAGTCGTGAACGTGGATTTTCGGCCGAAATTTTGAGTTTTTATCGGTGGGAAGTGTAAGAAATCGGTTGGGAAGTGTGGATTCAAGATGAATTGGAGAGAGATTGAGTGATGTGAGAGGAATTTGGATTTTTGTAGGGGGGGGGGAAGAGTTAGGGTTTGAAATAAAAATAGAGTGGTAAGGGAAATGGGGAAAGGGGAAAGCTGCTGGGCATATATGCATCGAACGCCGCGGCGTTCGATTTATAACGCCGCGGCGTTGGGATGCAGTAGCGAACGCCGCGGCGTTATTTGTTTGGAACGCCGCGGCGTTGAGTCAACCCGATTTATTTTTTTTTATTTTTTTTTTTTTAAGGAAAGGGCTGCTTGCGTCGAATTGTGCGAATGAATGGAAAACCTGCAAACACGATGAAAACACATCGTAAAAATATTAAACAGAAACAAAACGAAGAAAAGACAAAGTGAAATGAAAGGAAAATAAATAAAATAAAATAAAAAAGAACTTGGGTTGCCTCCCAAGAAGCGCTTGTTTATAGTCGTTAGCTTGACGTAGGTGCAATCAATGTGGTGGGTCAACGAGGGTAACGTGCACATGGTCCCTCATACAACCATTTCCTTCATAGTGTTTCAAACGGTGGCCATTAACAATGAAAGAACCCTTTGTTTCGTGTGAAATTTCAACCGCACCGGAGGGGTAAACTTTCATGACAGTGAAAGGTCCTGACCATTTAGAGCGTAGTTTACCGGGAAAAAGTCGGAGGCGGGAATTGAATAAAAGGACCTGTTCTCCCTCGGTAAACTCCCTCGGTGTGATGCGCTTGTCGTGCCAGCGTTTTGTTCGTTCCTTGTAGATTTTTGCGTTTTCATAGGCCTCCTGTCGGAACTCATCCAGCTCGTTCAATTGCAACAACCTGTGTTTGCCAACATCTTGCAAATCAAAATTAAGCAATTTAATTGCCCAAAATGCCCTATGCTCTAGCTCAACGGGTAGGTGGCAAGCTTTCCCAAAAACGAGTCGGTAAGGTGACATGCCAATAGGTGTCTTAAACGCAGTTCGATATGCCCACAGGGCATCATCTAACTTAAGAGACCAATCTTTTCGAGATGAATTTACCGTTTTCTCAAGGATGCGTTTAAGTTCCCGATTGGACACTTCAACTTGACCACTCGTTTGAGGGTGGTACGGTGTGGAAATCTTATGTGTGACACCATATTTTTGCAAAAGATTATCAAACTGTTTGTTGCAAAAATGAGTGCCACCATCACTTATAATGGCTCGAGGGGTACCGAATCGCGTGAAAATGTGTTTTTTAAAAAATTTAACTACCACCCTTGAATCATTCGTACGTAAAGCCTCCGCTTCGACCCATTTAGACACATAATCAACCGCTACTAGAATGTATTTATTGGAGCATGAGCTAGGGAATGGTCCCATAAAGTCAATGCCCCAAACATCAAAAAGTTCGCATTCTAGTATGTTGTTTAACGGCATTTCATGTTTCCTCGAAATATTCCCTGTTCTTTGGCATTGATCACAAGAAGATACATACGCATGCACATCTTTAAATAGGGAGGGCCAGAAAAAACCTGATTGGAGAACTTTTGAGGCGGTCTTAGTAGGCCCAAAGTGGCCACCTACCTTGCCATCATGGCAATGGCTCATAATAGATGTCATTTCTTCTGCCGGGACACAACGCCTGATAATGCCATCTGCACAATTCTTAAACAAAAATGGCTCTTCCCAAAAATAATGCTTGACATCAGATAAAAATTTCTTCTTTTGATAAAAAGTGAGATTAGGGGGAAGTGCACCCATGACAACATAATTTGCAAAATCAGCATACCAGGGGAAAGCACCATGAATCACCGTATACAATTGTTCATCCGGAAACTCTTCCCCAATTGGTTTTTCAATGATTGAATCGGAGACAGGAGCTTCTATCCTAGACAAATGGTCAGCTACCACATTCTCAACTCCCTTTTTATCCCTAATTTCTAGATCAAATTCTTGGAGAAGAAGAATCCATCTAATAAGGCGAGGTTTGGCATCCTTCTTTGCAAGTAGATACTTAAGTGCAGAGTGATCAGTGTAAACAATGACTTTGTTCAAGACAAGGTATGAATGAAACTTATCAAATGCAAAAACTATAGCTAGCAATTCCTTTTCCGTCGTGGCATAATTTAACTGAGCATCATTTAAAGTTCGACTCGCATAATAAATGGTGTAGAATACCTTATCTTTCCTTTGTCCGAGTACAGCTCCAACTGCTGAATCACTAGCATCACACATAAGCTCAAATGGGAGGTTCCAATCTGGAGGTGCCATGATGGGCGCTGAAATTAATTTTTCCTTGAGCGTGTGAAAAGCCTGCAAACACTTATCATCAAAGTTAAACGGTGTATCTTTTACCAACAAATTAGATAATGGTTTAGCAATTTTCGAAAAGTCTAAAATGAAACGCCTGTAAAATCCTGCATGACCAAGAAAGCTCCTGACGGCTTTCACCGAAGAGGGTGGGGGGAGCTTTTCAATGACCTCAACTTTAGCTTTATCCACTTCAATCCCCTTGTGAGAGATTTTGTGGCCAAGCACAATTCCTTCTTGAACCATAAAATGACACTTTTCCCAATTTAACACAAGATTAGTTTCTTCACATCGTTTTAGAACACGTGTTAAATGGTTAAGACATGTATCGAAAGAAGTTCCAAAAACTGAAAAATCATCCATAAAAATTTCTAGGGAATCCTCGACCATGTCATGAAAAATAGCCATCATACATCGTTGAAAGGTGGCAGGGGCATTACATAGGCCAAATGGCATCCGCCTATAAGCAAATGTGCCATAAGGACAAGTGAAAGTGGTTTTCTCTTGATCCTCAGGTGTGATGGCAATTTGATTATAGCCAGAGTAGCCATCTAGGAAGCAATAAAACTCATGCCCGGCTAACCTCTCAAGCATTTGATCAATGAAGGGAAGGGGAAAGTGGTCTTTCCGGGTGGCCTCATTTAATTTTCGATAATCAATGCATACTCGCCACCCGGTAACTGTTCGTGTGGGAATTAATTCATTGTTAGCATTGGTAATAACAGTCATACCTCCTTTCTTCGGGACCACTTGAGTTGGACTCACCCAATTGCTATCGGAGATAGGATAGATAATACCTGCATCGAGTAGCTTAATTACCTCCTTTTTAACAACTTCTTGCATCATTGGATTGAGTCGTCTTTGCGGTTGAATGGTGGGCTTATATTCATCCTCCATGAGGATCTTATGCATACATACCGTTGGACAAATCCCTTTAATATCAGCTATTTTCCATCCAAAAGCCTTTTTATGGGCTTTCAACACCGTAAGCAGCTTCTCCTCCATAATGTCTGTCAAAGATGAAGAGATTATAACAGGTAAAAATTCTGAATCTTGTAAGTAAGCATATTTGAGATGAGAAGGAAGAGGTTTAAGCTCAAGAGGTGGCGGTTCTTCAATTGAGGGCTTTGGTAATGAAGTGATTGGTCTATCCAGAACTTCGAAACGAGGTCGAAAACTTCGTTTGTAAGGTGGATTTGCCTCGAGAAAAGCAACAGCGTCCCTCAAGTTATTGTTTTCCATTGTCTCATCCATGGGATTCACAAGACATGCCTCCACTTGATCTTCGTATTGATTTCCCTGAAAATGTTCAGAAATTAAGGTATCAAATGCATCAATGTGGAAACAAGTAGAATCATTAGATGGTGTTCGCATAGCATGATACACATTTATTGTCACTTGCTCATCTCCCACTCTAAGAGTTAATTGACCATTGGCAATATCAATTAATGCTCGTCCGGTGGCGAGGAATGGTCGACCAAGAATGAGTGGTAGCTCGACATCCTCCTCCATATCTAGAACTACAAAGTCCACGGGAATATGAATTTTTCGACTTTCACTAAAACATCTTCCACTATTCCTCGTGGGTACTTGATGGACCTATCAGCGAGTTGCAATGAAATAGTGGTAGGCTTGGGCTCGCCAAGTCCTAATTTCCTGAAAAGTGACAAAGGCAACAAATTAATACTGGCACCAGAATCACACAAAACTTTAGAAAAAGAAATAGAACCGATAGTGCAAGGAATTGTAAAGCTTCCGGGATCCTTAAGCTTTTGAGGTATCCGGTTTTGCAATATAGCCGAGCATTCTGCAGTAAGGGCTACAGTTTCATGTTCCTCCAACTTTCTCTTGTTAGAAAGGATATCCTTGAGATATTTAGCGTAACTCGGCATTTGCAACAAAGCATCTACAAGAGGAATGTTAATACGCAATTGTTTAAATATATCAAGAAACTTGGCAAATTGCTTATCTAACTTTCCTTTTTGTAATGCAAGTGGAAATGGAGGTCTTGGTTTGGGCACGGAGGGTTCGGTAGAGGAATGTCCCGAAACAGGGGATGAGGTCTCGGTGTTCTTTCCGGAGTTAGATGTTGCCTTAGTTTTATCCAAATGTTCTGGTGTATCATCCATTTTCTCTCCCAATTTTGGATCAACGAGGTTCTTTCCGCTACGAAGTGAAACTGCTTGAACTTGTTCCTTTGGATTTTTCTCGGTATCACTTGGTAACGTGCCTTGGGTTCGTCCGGAAAGCATGTTGGCAATTTGCCCAATTTGATTTTCTAAATTTTTTAGTGCAATTTCTTGATTTTTTTAAGCTTGCTTCTTGTTTCTTGGACATCATTTCTTGATATTGAAACTTTTGTGTTGCCTCCATCATGAACTTTTGCCACCCATCTTCCATATTATTCTTTTTCTTGCTTTGTTGTGGTTGTTGGAGCCCCCCTTGCCTTTGAAATGGAGGTTGTTGGAAACCTCCTTGGTTTTGCTGAAAACCTGGTGGTTGTGGTTTCGCCATATTCAAATTTTGGCTCCATGAGAAATTTGGATGATTCCTCCATCCCGGATTAAAAGAATTCGAGTAGGGATTATTTTGTTGACGACTTGCATTTCTCATGAAGTTAGCACTTTCAACCGAGTTAGATGTCCCACACACATCTCCTTGTAAGCACTCAAAGTTTGTGTGATCACCTCCACAATTTTCACAAGTGGATTTAACTTGATTTACCGTACCTTGCATGAGTCCGAAGGAATCTAATCTTTTGTTTAGGGCCTCCAATTGAACAGCTACTGTGGAGCTATTCCCAATTTCATACAATCCGGCGGGCTTCTTGGGCAACGTGATTCGTTCGGTTGGCCATTGATAGTTGTTCTCGGCCATGAGCTCAATTAATGCCCAAGCTTCCTCAGGTGATTTGTTCATGATAGTACCTCCCGCGGCGGCATCTAAATTCGTACGGAGATTCGGTCCCAAACCCAAATAGAAAGTTTGAACAAGTGTGGTCACGGCTAACCCATGGTGTGGGCATTTCCTCAAAAGTTCCTTAAAACGCTCCCATGCCTCATAAAGTGATTCCCCCTCATATTGACGAAAGCTGGTGATTTCATTTTTCATTGCGGCCGTCTTACCCGGTGGAAAATACTTAGACAAAAATTTATCCACCATTTGTTCCCAAGTACGGATAGAGGCGGTTGGCAAAGAGTTGAACCACTGTTTAGCCTTGTCTTTGAGAGAGAATGGAAATAACCGTAAGCGTATGGCGTCGTCGGTGACTCCATTGTTCTTGAAAGTATGGATAATCTCCGAGAATGTGGCTATATGAGCGTGAGGATCATCATGTTGTAAACCGGAGAATTGAACCTGGTTTCCTATCATTTGGATATACCCCGGCAGGATTTGAAAAGTGTTAGCCTCTACCGGTGGTAAAACGATTGGCCCTGCGGCTCCTTGGATGTTTGGCATCATATAATCCCTCAAAGGGCGTTGCGGAGGCGCCTCTGGTTGGTTTTGATGAACACGAAGATTTGCAAGCTCCCGACGAACCGCTTCTTCTAAGATAGCGGGATCTATGTGAATAGGAGGAGGATTCAGATTTGGATCCATTGTAGCTTGATAACGTTGAGCCTCTCTTTGTAGTCTTACCCCTCGAGTAAACGTTCGTTCAATTTCAGGGTCCAACTCCGCTAGTCCCAGTCGACTAGTACGGGTCATGCACTAACCGAGATCAAACCTTGCACAAAGAAAGACACACAAATTAAAAATAAAAGAAATGATCTAAGCTCAAAAAGAATAAGGGAATCTCAATATTAGATAAAAATAGTTGTCCCCGGCAACGGCGCCAAAAACTTGACACGACAAAATCCTAGCAAGAGAACTAGATCGCGTAAGTAGTAAAGTGGATTTCTAAGTCCGGGGTTATCGTATCCGCAGGGACAACTATAATCTAAGTACCAAGACTACTATATTACTCAATTCTAAGTTAAATCGGTCGATAGAAAGGTTGATTAACTAATTAATAAATACTAGAAAATAAACTAAGGCAACGTCACACCAAATAAAGTGAGGAAACAATAGAGAGAAACGATCAAGGCACATGGTTCAACCAATTATGCATTTCGATTGTGATTTAGGTTCTATTGGATTATTAGATTGATTTAGCTAAGGCGAAATTCCCTAACGTACGTACCACCCAATCTCTTGGCATAGCAACCCTATCCTTGGTAACGATTTCCTATATATCTCTATATGAAAACCCGATTAACGAGGATGTATTTAAGGTCTAGGAATTCCCCACGTGAATGGAAAGCCACTTAAAGAAACCGAGTCTATCTCTAGTCGGTTTAACTATAGGGTATTCAATGTTTATATCTTCCCTAGGTTATTATCTCTCGATCTCTAACCTAGGCATTTTATCAAACACTTGGTGATCAAGCAAATGTAGCATTGAGATCAAATATTGAATACATAGCTAAAACCAAAATTAATCCAATAAACACCAACAAATCAACAATCAAAATAACATAAATGGCCTCAATCAAACAAGTTTAGCTCATATTCATGTCAAAAGTGCAAATATAAATCATACAATTCAGAGGAGATTTGAACAAATTCAAGAAACAAATATGTAAAAACTCCCTAATTCTTGTAGAGATGTGGATTTCTTGTTGAATTCTCCATGTTTTGACCTTTAATCTTCTCTTCTAAGTTCTCTCTCTCTCTCTATTTTCGTGTGGTTGCTGATATCTAAGGTGAATTAGGGTAAAAAATGGCTAAAAGAGGTATTTATAGGCCAACACTGCCGCCTCGAACGAACGCCGCGGCGTTGGCTACTGCTTGTGAACGCCGCGGCGTTGCCTTGAAAAATTCCAAAAATTGTTTCATTTTGCCTTCGGTTCTTGCTCTTTCCTCCGGCTGTTAACCCAATCTGAAAAGTCAAAGCAAACCGGGTTCAAAGCATCATATGTGATCAAATTATTAAAGAAACAATCAAAATTAAGTTGATAAAAGGGGTAAAACTTGTGTAAAAATAACATATATCATTAACAAAAGGGGTCTAAAACATATGTAAAAACGACTCCTATCAGAGATTATAAGAATAAATTAATCTCCATATTCTTTTTCCCACGCATATATAAAAACTTTAACCCCCATAGTCCCAAGTAAAGATATTCTAACAATACTACAAAATTGAAACATGTAAAGAACAATTTTTCAAGCATACTTCACTAAGTTTATCTTAGTGTAAATACACAATTAATAAAATACTAAAACAAGAAAGAGATTTGAAACTTTGACGGAAGAGACTCACATTATCGTTAGCTCTTACTCTGCAAATACAATGACCTCTTATTCCATCAAATATATTATGTTGCATTTAATTTTTCTTTTCTTTTACCGGCAATGATATTTGTGATTGAAAACTTATATGATGTCTTCTCGGTGATAGACTTCTAATTCAATAAGATAATACCATCTTATCACATGCATATATACCACATTTCAAATAAAGATTGCTATCACAATTCAATCTACCTTTTCGATTGTAGGACATATTAGATATAAATCACATCAATATAATTAAATTCAAAATGCAAATACGATAAAGTAAATTGAAAGTGAAAACGAAAAACTTATCGAGTAGGACCGAGGCGTGCAAAGCACTGTCCTAAAAGGTAGATTTCCGCCCGTCAGAGTCCATGACTCGGTGCAATAGGCCACCGACGGTCTACCCCTAGGATTCAACGTCCTATCCCACCACACGTGCACATGAGTTGATGAGATTTTAGTAGAACAACTCTTAATTAGTTCTCTCCAACAGGGACGTGTAACTAGGGATGAAGATTGATATAAAATATAATAAGGAAAATATACTATGCTTCACGGACAGCTAGTGAGGAAATGTATAAGAATGGAGGGCTCAAGTATTGAAAGGAAAAAATAAGAAGGATTTTGCTTCCAGTTGTCCTCTTCAATGAATGAAATATGTGTGGTATATATAAACAGTTTTTCACTCGTGAAAGTTGACCAATGCAAGCTTCATGGAGATATGAAAGGCAAATCCAATTTCGTATGATATCAAACGGCTAATTGAGTTATGGAAATTAGCTTAATCAAATTTTGTCAAATCCCATGATTTAAGCAATTAAATTAAATTAGATACTTTCTAATTTTCTTATTTTGAAATATCCAAAATTATATTATTTTCCAACAATTCCTACTGCCATTTCCCCAACTGCATTGAAGAAAAGTGCATCTGTTCAGTACTATTGTCTTGTGAAATTTCAGAATGATTCATTTGATAATTTGTGCAAATCTGAATGAAATGGATCCTTGATTTGAGAGGAATTTTTTTGCTCAAAGCCTATTTGATTTCACTCGCCTCGTCTATACCTTGGTTACAACCAAACCTAACTCAGGCTAAAATTTTCCTTTGATTTAAGATATTGGATTATGTTTCTAATAGCTAGTTTTCTTTTGCGAAAAAAAGATGCCTCATTATAAGAGAAAGAATACACGATGATTCAAGGTATCTTATGTAATTCAAAAATTAGAAAATAGCTAAACCCCATTTAGAAGCTACCACGACCAATTAAGCTTATATTTGAAAAAAAAATGTTTATATGTGTGACATATAAATGTGAAGTAGAATATAAAATACAATACCATATCTCTTTCATAAATTAAACCTTGTCTCTCTCATAGCGAAAATGATTAAATATTATGTCGATGTATCATGTAATTATATTCTTTATATTTCCTCGTGTTCATATTTTCTTTTTTGAAATACAATACCATTAATATCATTATCTTTGCCAAACCATCCTATTGAAAACAAGAATCACCACACCACATAAAACACATTTGCATCTTAAGAACCTACCTCCAAATTGGGTAGGTAAAACATGTGACTTTTTCCTCAGGCAAAATTGGTCAGTAAATTAGGCCAACTATCCCCAATTTGAATATTTTTCCTCAATGGTTGGTAATGTATATATTTTTCTTTTTGGTAATCAACAAGAAGAAAAGGGGCTTAATTGACTAACATCGCCTTACACATGACCAAAGAAGTCCTTGCCATCGTAGAATGTCCGAATTAAATAAACTCCATCAAAATATTAGTTAGGCTAAAGCTCCTGATGACTAGTTCACACTTCACGCATGAAGTGACTTTTTTCCAAGTGATGGCAAGATTATCCATGGAATCACTTAGGCTACACTCCTACAAAAAGTGAGACTTCCTTCACTTGTCCTATTCCTCAAAGGGAACATGGCCTTAAATAGAGCAAGACCACCTTTTATCTTTTGTCACTCTCAAGTTCAACTACCAAAACCAACCATAGCTTGGACTTCAATGATCTAAAGCATTTTCACCATTCTTTTCTACTCATTCTTCTTCTCTTTTTCACAATATTGGAGATTGAATCTCTTGTCAAAAACACAAATCCATGGATTGGTTCACTTGGCTATCAAGAACCAACCTTGATCCCTCTCTTGTTTACAACTATTCCCTTACTTTCAGTCATAACGAGCTCGAACAAGAAGATGTACCTTATTTTACCCACGAGTTTCTTCAAAGCATGGGGATCTCGATAGCAAAACATCGAGTCGAGATTCTCAAACTAGCAAGAAAACACCATGGAACAAGAACTCATCCAATCTCATGGTTCTTATTTGCAATCAAGCAAACCAAAAACTATCTTATCAAGCATATTCAATCATTTGTTCATCGCGAAAATTCCTCTCATAATTCCCTAGTGCCAAAGAGAAATCATAGTTTGAGATGGAAAGTAGCTATGCTACAAAGGAGCAAGAGATCGAGATCAAGCAAACAAGAATGGCGGCTAAAGCCAAGAAATGATCATAAAATATTGATGATCACAAATGGAAGCCCCGAGAGTTTTAGGGGCAATTCTGTAATTTCAAGCTCAAGTCGAACCTCAAGTTGGGTCGAAACAGAGAGTAACGTTGAGTCGGGCCGTATGACACGAGAAGCAATGGCTAACAACCCTTTGAATAGCAGCTTTTCTAGCACTATGGTTCAAACATTAGAGGGTGAGTATTGGTCAAGTAGTACAGAAGAAATCAAGTGGGATTCGATGTTCCAAAACTTGAAGCCTACATAAAAGTTTACTCATATTTATTATAGTGTTTTAGGACTGATCTTTTGTTTTAGTATATATGCTTATCCTCTGGAATAAAGGAGAATCAATGTTTAGGACAATATTCTAGCATTAGATATGTATGATATATGTTGAGAGCAGTAGAACAGAACATTGATTGATCTATATACATATGCGTGTGTGTGTAAATTGATAGACATTTTATATTTGTATATGAATATTCTTATCTTACATGTCAAAATTTTGTTTCTTGTTTTATGCATGGTCTTCGGATTAAATGCCAAAATTTCAGACTTCAAGCGAAGTTTACTATTCGGATTTCACTATATAAGCAATTCGGAATGAAATATATGTTGTAAAGTATGAATTAAATTGTAATCATAAAAGATGGAAGAATTGAAACGAATAAAGGAATGTATTGGGTATTAAATGAGCTAACTTTTTCTTTTTTTAGTAAATAAATGAGCTAGCTTAGTAGCTTGTCCCACATGGAAATGATAAGAGATTTTAAGTATCTTTATATAACACAAGCTGGTATGTTACTTAACCTGTATTCTTTTATATAACGTGAGGACTATAGAGTTTGCAAATTCGTATGCTGTGTTTTTGACATTTTTAAGTGAATTTATCAAAATAACCTTTACGTCATTACGTGCTAATATGAATTATAAAAGAACGGGGCTATATATGACAATTGGCATCATTTGAAATAAACTCCCTCAACCGAACCCCACCTTATTAGGTAAGATTTGAGATGACTACCACATTAAAGATGTAAAATTCTGTTCCATTGCGCATCTGTGGCTCTCTCAAATATTTTTTTTCATTTCCAATTTCATTGCCGAAACATTTGCAGTTTGTTTGGTTCTAGGAATTTAACAAGGAAATGGAAGAGAAAAGAAAAAGAAAAAGAAAAAGAAAATGAGAGAGAAAACTTAATGTAAATATGTGTCAATTCCTTTTTTTCACTACTTACAGCTTGTTTGGTTCTAAGAATTTGATAAGGAAATGAAAGGAAAACCAATTTTCTTTGTTTAGTTGCCAGAGAAAAAAAAAAGGAAAAGAAAAGAGGAGGGAAAACTTAATGTTAATTTGTGTCAATTCTTTTTCCTCACCACTTGACGAGGAAAATGGTGGAAAACAAGAAGCTTTTCCTTTTCTTCACCAAAATCCTTGAACCAAACAAAGCGTTAATGAGAAAAATGGTGGAACACAAAGCTTTTCCTTTTCCTTTTCTTTTCTTCACCAAAATTCTTGAACCAAGCAAAGCGTTGGGAATACACCATCAGAAATTTATGTTCTTGAGTGGCAAACAAGGTAATTCTCCTCTACTTAATTTATTTATGTACTTAGTTGACATCATCAATGGAGTGAGATTAAGTTCATTTGTTAACATGCACAATGTATATTCAATTTCAGAAGATCAGAAGATAGAAGCTCGCCTATTGGGTGTTAGGTTGCATATTTTACATATTTTCATCATGTTTTACTTCACATTTATCTTTATTTTATGCCTTGTAGTTAATCTTTTCCATTATTTTTAGCCTAATTTACTTATTTTGTTTTCCAAGTAGTTTTAATGTTTTTGTAGGCGTAAAAGCGATTGTTTTGATAAAGTTGAAGGAGTATTTCTTACGAGAATAATGATGGCTAACCAAGAGGACGTGAAGAAATACAATAGAGAGGCCAAACGAGAAAGTTTCGTTGAAAAAATATTAAAAGAAAAAATTCTGCACAGGCAGACTGAACAGTTGTGCAGCTGCGGGTTTTTATAATTTTCAGGGGCCGATTTTATGACTTGGTTGGGCCTATTTTATGTATCTAAGACTCCTTTTAAGTTAAGGAAAGAGGGAAAAATGTTTTTTAAGCTAGAGTAGAGGTTAGAGAGTCATATTCTTGAGTTAGAAGACTTGGAGAGTAAGAAAAGAAGGCTTGAAGGAGATTTCTTGGAGTTGGAAGCTTTCATCTTCTCAAGTTGTATTTTTCTAATCCTCCATTGTTGAACATGAGTATTTTTATGTTTATGCAATTTATTTCTTGTTTTTCTTTAATTATGCATAGCTAAATTATTTTTTAGTTTAAGATGTAGTCTTGCGTATTAAATTGGATTATTGATAATTTATGGATTTAATTCTTGTTTTGTTTATCTATTAATGAGTGTTTAATGCTTGTAATTGCTTGATCACCAATTGCATGATTTAAGATAAATTAAGAAGTACCGGGAGGTGAATTAATTTATCGGTTCAGATTTAATAGACATGTGTAAATTGCTTAATAGGGATATTGGTAATTTTGCATGAAACTAGTTAAACAATATTCATAGAACTTAATGGATTCATCTAAATTAGTTTCTGATCATGGGAGTCACGTTAATTAATTTAGGTGGGTACTTATGAAGATCTCGGGAGAATATTCGTGTATTTAAGGAAATTGGGTCTTTAATTTAAGCAAGAATGATAATCCATTGAAAGTCAATAATCCATAGAAATACCTTGATGAAATCTTCATCCCTAGGCTTTTCGTTAATTAATTATTCGTGTTAATTATCTCTGTTTTAATTAATTTAATTAATTATGCTTTCATTAATTTTTGCTTTTAATTAGTTTAAAAATCACATCTTTGATAATCGATAGTCTAAATAATAGGATAAACTTCGTTTGGTACTTGATAACCTTCCCTGTGGAGACGATCTTACTTTCACTATATTATTTGTTCGATTCCGTATTGTTACGGACGGTTAACATTGGGTTTAACATTTTTTTTGGAGGGGGGGAGGGGTGTTGATCTTTAGTTAAACGATATTCTAAGATATTTACAGCTTGTTTGGTTCAAGGATTTTGGGGTGGAAAAGAAAATGATGGGGAAAGGAAAAGAAAATCAAAGAAATTCAAATTTTTGGAGTTTGTTTGGCTGTCTAGGGAAAACAATGAGGAAATTGATTTCCTTGGGGTTTTTTTTCCTTTGTTTGGTTGCTATAAGGAAAATGAAAATAAATTATACTCGTATATCTATGAATCCATTATTTCCCATTACTGTACTTTTGAGCCAATTTTCTTACTATAACTTTCAATAAAATTTCCTAATATACTTGTATGTATTACATGACGAACTTTTCCCATCTCGTACTTTACCATGGCTGAAACATTTCACAAATATATATATATATATATATATATATATATATTTTGCAGAGCAACAAGTCTACTCAAAATAATACACTATATGACCATTAATCCAATCCTTACAACAATAAAGTAATTATCTTTTGTAGATGTAAAGAGAGGTAGTTATCTAATTAGCAGTGTAATCAATAGTTTGGCTATTTCAATCAAAATTCCATGTAAACAACTTAATAGATAGAAATTCCCAAACTCACCAGTACATAAACTTTGGCAAAAATCTTTATACGATAACATTCAATCCAGTAAACTTTTAAGGCAAAATGAGACCTATTAGAAAAGACAACTTTTATGTCGAACGGTCATCAAATATCTCCTGGCCAAATTTTACTTGCAACCACAATTTTTTTCGCTCAACCGGGCATTTGTGGAATGCATGAGCAGCACTTACATCTGCTGTAAGTTTTTGATACACTATCATCTAGGAGATCTTTGTCATTCCACCAACTAAAGCAATCTCATCAAACAATTCTTCTTCATTGTAATTGCGTTGGTTCCCAAGTTTAATAGCTGCAGCAACTTCGCCTATTCTTGCCGTCAATATCGATATTTCTCCGCTTACCACATATAGTAATCTCGTTTTCTTTTTCTTTGAATCTTCACATGTCTTTTTGGAACATGTTGGAGCTTTTGATGTAGAGTACTCCTCATTATTATCTTCATCATTCATTGCATCTCCTCCACGTTTTTCCATAAGCTTTTGTTCCCTTTCCTACTCCATTCGCCTCTGTTTCACACCAATGGCTCAACTCCCCGTGGCACGATCTTTTCCAAAAAATTCATTCAAGTTTTCATAATTTGGAATTGGAGTATATCGGAAATTCGACGCAGCTGGCTTTGCCTGTCATGGAAAAAACAAGAAAAAGTGTTTTAGTCAAAGCTATAGAATAAGACAACGTATAATATTTTTTGGCAGAGTAAGAACTATACTAACAACATTATACTATTAGTTCATTTATTTGTTATTCAAATTAATCACTATGAGCAGCTTTGGACAAAACATGTCATTTCACTGATCAACAGAAGCATGAAAATACCAAAGTTCATAGAGAAATAAAGCCAAAAAGAGAGTGATTTTGCTATCCTCCAAACATATCTTTTAATTCAACTCATACACTAGAAATCAAAAATGGTTAAAGAGAGTAAACGATTACAACATTACCTCAAGATAAGCATCCCACACCCCTGCTTCGGCTTCAATCATTTTGGTTGAATAATTAAAGCCAAATCCACTACCGTTTTGCAAAATATCTTTAACCGAGGCAAGATGTTTCTTCAATGTTTTAACGCGATTCTTTACAAGGCCAGAATCACAAAAGAAATGGAACTTCGAAGATACGCTTGTAGCTGCAGCTTTGTAAGCCGTACTTGTGAAAACATCACCAATCTTTTGTCCTTTGAGCTTTTGTTCCATGAGACAATCAACAAGGAATCTGTCCATTTCATCACTCCATTTGAGATTCTTTTTGTCATTAACTGTGGAATCCTCTTGATCATCTTCGTACTACATCATATCCAATAGACAAAAGAAATGACAATTCTCAATAGCAAGTTGTAATCAATTTTAATCTTACCTTTACAAACCTTTCAACGGGCAACTTCGTAGTAATTCTTCCAAAGTACAAGAAACATCAAGAAACCGGATCAAAATTCAAAGATATAAAAATAGTTCATATATAGAAAAACATAGAAAATATCATCCATAAAATAGCCAACAAGTTTCAATATTAAATAGTGAAGTTTCAAGAAGTTTTACAACTAAAAGTAATACAATGAAGAATGCAACACGCCAAGACAACGTCTGCTTGAGTATCTATATTGAAATAAGCCTATGTTCCACTTCCTAACAATGGGAATTTCTTCTTCAAGACTCCAAAAGCTCGCTCAATTGAATTCCTCGAGGAAGCATGTCGTAGGTTGAAAAGTTCACGAGGGTTTTGTGGTTCATGAATACTATACTCTTTTAGGTGATAACGAGTACCCCGAAAAGGAGCAAGGAACCCAGTTTTTAGTTGATAAGCTGCATCAACCAAGTAGTATTTACCTATATCATAAATATTTATTCATCAAACTAAACATTAAAAAATAGATACTCGAGACAATGAATAAGACAACTTTATGATTTATACACTAATCACCTTGGGGAACAAATAAACGATCATGTTATCTAGTTAAAGCATCTTTTAGAATTCTAGAATCAGAGGCTGATCCTTCCCAACCAGGTAGAATATAGGTGAACTTTAGATCAAGTACACGCAGCAAGAACATTTTGAGTTGGGTCCGACTTGCGGCCCCGATACCGCTGTGTATCACGACTCGACACTTTGACACGAAAGTGTGACCCATCAATTGCACCTAAACAATCCTGTAGTAGACTTATTAATATATATATACAAAGTAGGCTCTATTTAGGTTTTGCATTATTCAAAATAAATTTACCTTAAAGTATGGATAGCATTTGGAATTGTTCTTGATCTCTGCAGGGCATTCTTTACCATCTGGTTGCTTTAAAAACAAATCTTCTAATGAAATGATAGCTTTAAGCACATGGTTAAACTGTCGACTAACAGTTTCACCAGATTGCCTGAATTGAAACTTAACTTTTCTATTCCTTAGATTATGACCCACAACATAGAGAAATCTTGCCACCTGCTCTTCTACACTACTATGAATAGTATCACTAATAAGACCCCTTCCTTTAAGAATATATACGAGATTTGCTAATGCATTTTTGTTCATTCGTAATTGATCGCGACAACTACATCATTCAATTTGACTAGACGCCTCATTGAACTTTGTCTTTCATAGTCTCCCTCCATTAAGGTATACTCATCTACGTAATTTGATCCCCGAATTAAAGAAACAAGAAAAATAACATGAGTTGCATAAGCAACTACACAAGCAGCAGCCCACTTTCTCAATTTTTCCCATCGATCCACGCTATCCTCATCCATCTTTGGCAGCAAAAAAATGCAAGAAAGTGTTTTAGAAAATTAGACATACTAATGTTCTTCATATATTGAAACAAACAAAAAGATGAAATACTTAATATCTCAAAGTAGAAGTTGCTAGGTTCTGCTAAACAGGATTTCTCATATATCGAATTATTTATGGCCTAAAGCAGCTTATTGCTTAAGCTGCTAGTAGCTTATTTCAAGAACTTTTTACTTACCTTTTTCCTATTTTCCGATTGTAGTTAATAATCTTCTATATACAATTAATTCAAACCTTTCAAATAGCTAAACAATTTTTCACAGGATAACCAACAAGTTTAGTTGAGGCAATTCTTCAAACACTTTGTCAGCATTCTCATATCGATCACCCAAACCCATCAAAAAACACACTAAACAACACACACTATTTACAAGCTATACAAAAAATATTCAGCAATTTAATTTAACCCATATTCAGCAATTTAAAAAATAAAAATATTCTACAATTTATTACATATACTTAGAATTTACCTCATCAACGAGACCATGAGAATATTGGGGCTCCAAATCCGTGTATGAATCAATAGGGTTATTCAAAAATTGATCTGACCCACCACTAATTGAACCGATTGAAGAACGAATGGATGATGAAGATCTCTTAACAATGTTTTTTTGTGGTGGCAAACGTCGGCTAAGGCTCGGCTGCGAAATTTTTTGAAAAGTTCCCGATGAATTTCCTCTGTATTGAGACATACTCGAAGATAATCTCGATTTGTTTTGCTTTTCTATTGAGTGAAGAAAAAAGAGACGCAAGAAATCATCGTTAAATTTGAGCGAGATAGAGAGAGGGAAAGAGAGAAAGAAGCTGGAGTGAAAGTCATGAAAATATCGTGAAGTAGCGTCTAGATTTCCTTTTCCTCACTATTTGGTGAGGAAAAGGAAATTGGTTAAATTAGTATAGCATTTTCCTTTCCTTTTCTTTTTCTTTTTCTTTTTCTTTTCCCTAGTTTTCCCTTGGAACCAAACAACAAAAATGATTTTCCTTCTATTTTCTTTTCTTTTCCACCCCAAAATCCTTGAACCAAACAAGCTATTAGGCACTGTATGTTTGTGTTTTTTGGAGCACATTTTCATTTTTTGGATCACCAAAAAATGAAAATGATCACATCAAGTCAAATTCTACAGAAAATACTTATTTTCAAATTCTACTAAACATTCCCTCATGTAAGATTATGTACCATTCATCATTTCATTCATTCAATCACTTCACACTTTTTCTAATTAATTATATAATTCAATTATCCAACCCATTCTTACTTTATACTCTCTTTTTTCCCTATCATCATTACATTCATAACTATTTCAATCATTTCATATATCAAATCATAAGAAAAATCTACTTTATATGACATTTTACACAACTTTCAACCATTTCTTAAAACATATCTAAACAAATAAAAAAAAGTCAATATTTTCACACGAATTTCTATAATACACATTATGTAAAAAAAATACTCCAAATTTGATTTTAAAAACACAACCATACATAGCCTTACTTTTCCCATAAATTAAACCACGTTACGTAATTTCATGCTGAAATAAAACAAGAAATCACTCTTCATTTCCAATAGTTGGTTTTATCAATATCATTTATTGTTATAGTTCTTTATCTGGGTTGAGCTGTAAATAGTTTTCAATGTTCACTTTGTTTATATATAACACTATAAGTTGGTTTTTTCAAAGGTATGTTTACGTTGACTTATATGTCATTTCTACTCTATTTTGCAATCAAAAGTTCTTTTACACTAAAATTTCATGGCTCTCATTTACTACCTCACACAAGTATTGCATCCATACACATGAACTTATTGTATTTAATTATTCGTTGCACACACATTGAGTGTGCACCGACTGCTAATTTATTAATAAAAGAGCTATTCTATAGTGGGATTGCATCATGTGGTGCAAAGTGACAGCTTTTGTGGCGGCATTTAGGCACCATGGTTCAAAGTATCGGCTGATATCCGATGATATCGGCCGATACGTAACCGGATTGGAGGGGTCCAATCCGACAACATCCAACGATACGCTATGCTACCGTTAGTGTATGGTATCGCCGATATTATCGGAAATCGGCCGATAATATCGACGATATCATGATAATATCGGAAAAATTGGATATTATCGACCGATAGCACTGATAACATCGAAGATGCCATCAAGATTCAAATCTGGGCAGGTTGTCTTCATTCTTGCAATACTATATGGAAGAAGATGCAGGCAGGTTGATTATACGGAACAATCTGGACATTCTTGCAATTCTTGCAATACTATATATTCTTCCATATAGCAATTAGGGAGAAGTGCTTGCTGCCAAACAATAGTAATTACATTTACATTGCCGATTGCTGCCAATACTATTGGGAATCTTGGCACTTTGGCAGCTTTTGCAAATGAAGTGTTTGAAAAAATGTCCTCCTCTTTGGCACTTGGCAGCAAGCATTAGGGAGAAGGGGATGTATGTAAAGGTAATTATTGGGAATCTTGGCACTTTGCCAGTTTTTAATACTTTTAATATGTATTAAAAAGTCAATTTGTGTTATTTACATTTTTCTTTAATTTTATTAACTTTTTTAGAGTTTTTGGAGCATTTTATAATAATTTTGTATCGTATCGCCTGATAATATTCCGATACGTCGCGATCGATATGGAACAGCACCTCCCGATATTATCACCGATACCGCGATTTTGAACCATGTTAGACACGAGGCACTTGTGAGCAGAGACGGCTTATGAGTGCGTGTGCAATAAAAATCGTGTGTCTGTAACATATTCCAGAGCGAAAAATGACTAGTAAAATAGATGAGAAACTTGGTAGTCGAACATCAATGAAGAAAATCATTTATTTATTCTATCCAGCTGATTGAATTGAGATATTTACAAACATATTGGGATTGGGATACGAGTTACAAGCAATATTAAATATCAATCTGAATTGGGATGATGCAAAACAAGATCATTCTAAAGCGGATAAGGTACAACATATTTTATCCACTTTTTTATCGCTAGACTATGTTGAGTGAGTGGTCTTCGATCCGGATCTTTTATTGCAAACGATGTTGCAATTTTCTATTGTACTTCACATATGAATGACATGTGTATTAAATATTTCCTTGAATATAAATTTAATATGGATTATATACAATTGTTGGACAAGCATGATATGCAACACGAGATACAACACCATTTTGTAATAAAAGATCTCGTATGGTGGTCTTCATGTATAAACCCTTGATATCAAAAATTATATTTGGCCCAACTCTGCTACATCCGATTTAATATATAATTACTCATGCATAATATGAAGGAACTTTTTTGTTCAAATAGGTTGTGATCATATACTCAATCAAAGCGTTTGGTATCTCTTTCCAAAAATTCCAACCGTACAACAATCATATGACAAGTATAATTTATATAGAGTTAGCCAAATCCACTTCAAAATAAAATTTGTTTTTTTTTTTAATTCTAGACGAGAGGATACCATGACCCGACAAACCTGTGCCGATAGATTTTAATTATGGGCCACACAGACCCTATAATACTCTAAATAAGAAGAGAAAAGTCATAACTTGTAACAACCTGAAATTGAACCAAAGACCTCTCACATGAAGGTGGAAACTGGTATCACTAGGCTAACAAGCCTTGGGCAAGATAGAGTATTTTCACTCTAACCTTAATTACATGGTCTTGAATGAACTGTGAGCGATATACTATCCATGATTTCCCCCATTTTATAACGCTCTGTTAGGTTCAAGGAAATTAACATGAAAATGTAAAGAAAACATAGGAAAAGTCATTTTCTATTATTTGGTTACTAGAGAAAATGAAAAGAAATAAAAGAATAAGAGAAAACTTTACTACACTAAACCCCCCCTCCCCGGGTTACTAAGGCCATAGGAAAAGTCATTTTCTATTATTTGGTTACTAGAGAAAATGAAAAGAAATAAAAGAATAAGAGAAAACTTTACTACACTAACCCCCCCCCCCCCCCGGGTTACTAAGGCCATGTTTGCCTGCGTTTCCATTTTAGTTTTTTCATTTTCATGGTCATATGAAAATGAACATACACATTTTACACTGTTTTTAATTGAAAATATTCTTATTTTTATTTTCGTTTTTACGTTCCCAATAAATTTCAATCATTTTTTTTCAAAATTACATTTCCATCACTTTTCTCTCACTTCCTTCTTATCACTTTTCTCTCACTTCCATTTTATTACTTTTCTATCTCATCTAATTTAACAGTATTCATCTAATCATTAATTTTTAATCAGTTCACACACATCACAATCACCAATTTCAACCATTTTCAAAAACACAACCAAACACACCTACTTTTTTCATTTTTCTCACACAAAAATAAAAAAACTCATTTTCCCATACATTTTTGAAAATTACAGTTGAAAATTAATTAAAAATACATCCAAACATAGCCTAAGAGTTCAACTTTTGCATTTTATACATTTATATTTAGATTCCGTTGTTTTCTAATTTTGAAAAAGAAAAATATTAGAGACTTGCTGATCTTCCTATTGAGGCATTAAGGAATTAAAAAAGCGATCCTTTGTTGGTTTTTTTTATTTTTATGTTATTTGTGCATTTATTTTCATTTTTTGTGAAATTAGGTCAGATTGCATCCAAGTCAAAAGTTTATAATGGATATGACTGCAAATATGATAACATTGCCTACTACAATAATAAAAGTAGGTCATTTTGTACATCATCAATTAAAAGAGTTTCTTCCGTTTATTTCTCAACACTAATAGTCAAATTAATCACATATTCTAATGTGAAATAGCGTAACATACAAAATAAGATCCATTTTGCCTATTTTCTTATGTTTGAAAAAATTACATTTTGTATCCCTGTAAAACACGAAACTTGCACACGTCCCCGTATTAAAAGTATAACCTTATATATCCATGTGATTTTATGCATTGTCAATAGTAAAAAAATTGATGATGTGAAATTAGGTCATATTGCATCCAAGTCAAAAGTATATTATGAATAGTAAAAAAATCTACTTTTTCTCTTTTATTTTTGCAAGAATTTCTTCAAAACACAGCTAGAATTTGATGATGTGCCAACCAAACAAGTTTTTTAAAAGAAAGATCTCTCAACATTGCACTATGGACATTCAAGCATTGAGTTAGGCAAATTAAAGATAAAATATCGGAATTGAGATGCCAAGCATAGAGTATCGCCCCAATGCCTATTGGAATCTAAGGGTTTAATTAGATGTCATATTCATTTTGGAGGGTTTATTTTTCATGACAAAAGTGAGATTTTTTTTAAGAGGGATAAGAATATGGTGTTAAAAGTGTATTCGGATGAGTTTTTTATTTTTTAAAAAAAAATATGTAATGATTGTGGTTGATATAATATATTTTTTGTTGTGAAAAATTTGTTTGGATTGGTGTTTTGATATAATTTTTCTTAAATATATTTTCGTCAAACGCATCGATGGAGATATAAAAATAGGGGCAAAATGAATTTTATTTTGCACGTTGCTTTATTTTGCATTTGAATCTATATGTGATTAATTTGACTCTCGATGTTGAGATATAACAAGAAAAAACTATTTTAAGCAATGCGTGAAACTGTCAAATTGTGATTAGTTAAAATACCTACTTTTTGCAAGAATTTCTTCAAAATTAGCTAAAAAAAAAATTTGATAATGTGCCAACCAAATACATTTTTTTAGAGGAAAAATCTCTTAACATTGTACTATGGACATTCAAGCACTGAATCAGGCTAATTAAAGATAAAATATCGGAGTTGACATCCCAAGCATAGAGTACGTATCGGCCCAATGCCTATTGGAATCTAAGTTGGTTAGTATTAATTAGGATAAAATATAATTTATTATTTTGAAATATGTTCTTTGTATAAAACACTTTTTAAGACTAGACTTTGAACCTTTTGCCCGGATCAATTATGCGAAATAAAATTTTACTACTTTCATTATCATGCAGTTGTCTTTTGTCACCCTTAACTACTATTTTTATTTTCCATCATATTTATCTAATTTTCCCAATTTTTATTTCTTTATGCTTTTTGCCCTTTCCCCACCTAAACATCCGCCACTGCTAGAATCGCTAGACTCCCTGCCCATGGATCCCACACCACAACCATCCTCTTTTCCCTAGTATAATGTCCTACCAACCACTAGCTAGACCTTTTTTTTATATACGTACACTAACACCCACTAGTCTCACCATCGCCGAACTCCAAGACATACCGACAGCCACAACCCCACCTCGGTGCGCAAGCCCATTTCCAAGCCCAAGCCGCCACCCCGCAGTGGAACTGCCCAGTCTTGGCCAACAAAGCTAGTGGGGAAAATTATTTTTTTAATCCATTAACTTGGATTCCCATGTGTTTTAGTCCTTTAAATTGACGCGTTGCGAAATTGGTTCGTTATCTTTTGACCTTTTGTAATTTTAGTCCTGTTGTGCTTTAAAAATTGGGAAATCGGATTAGGTAGATTTTCACTATAATTTTAAGTTTTGATATGCGTAAATTTATCTTCTTCATATAATAAAAGTTTTGTGGTTGTGTGCTTTTTAGCTTCTAATTGATGATATCTAATAATAATGTGTGTGATGTTGGTATTGATGGGTATCGACAGACTAAATTTACAAATTTTTTAAACACAAAAGGATTAAAATTACAAAAAGTCAGAAGATAACGGACTAATTTTGTAACGCGTCAACTTAAATAACTACAACGCAAGAAAAACCAAGTTAATGGACTAAATTTATTTTTCCCCACAGCTAGTGCGCCCACCCAACCCCACTACCAATTCCCTCAAACCCTCAATTAAAAAATAAACTAAAAATACAATTTTGCGAAAAAAGTAAAACAAAAAATAAAATAGTAAAAGGTAATGTATAAGTGTAACACAGACAATTTACATTATAAAGAAGGGGTTATGACATATATGTTACTTGTCATAATTGAAGGGGGGTAATTGGTGCAAACTTTGATTTAAAGGGGTGTTTGATACAGTTGATATAGTTTATGGTGGTAAATTGTATTTTACCCTATTAATTGTGATCCTTTAGATATTTAGTTATTATTACGTGTATGTGTATGTTCAACGACTTACAAATTTACTCAGATCATACTCCATCGAGTAGCATGACATTCTAGAAATAGGATTAATACAAAAACTCCACATGTACTATACGATTTTCTACTAATAATGCTCAACATAAATACATACTCAAAACAAGACATAACAATTGCCTCCCCACATGAAGACACGAAATCAACCAAGACAAGTTCAAGTTCAATAAACACCAAGAATAAGCTAATTATGGGCCAACTAGTAAGTAACTTGTAAACTTTGGAGATGGATAAAAACTCAAATCATCGTGGAGATACCTGTCTTAAGGAGGATTTGTAAAGGTACAACTCAATTTGAGAACTAGATTTCTCTATTTAACTTTTTTCAAGAAATAAGTTGATTTATTGTCCAATCAATTGAGGTGGTCTATTGGTACAACACGAGAGCAGCTGTATACAGAGCAAAACGCTTGTAATCCCATCAACACTATCATCAAAATAGCAGCAAGAAATGTGAGTATTCTCCAAGACTCAAACACATATCTCCTCATGCACTTTGCCAACTTTACCCTCCACCTTCTAGTATAAAACTTGTTCACATCTTCAATCACCTTATCCAAGAAGGGCACTTTAGTCAATCTAATAGACTTGCTCATCCCATTCCAAAGATTAGCCACCTCTTCATCGCTCTTCAAACGGTTCACTATAATCCCATTTTCGCGAAGGAACTTGGCATCGTCTTCTGTGTCAATTATCCCATTCATTAACTCAGTGTAACGAGCCAAAACCAACGGCCCCGATGCTTTGCAAGCCTCATATGCAACCAAGTTTCGCAATACGACCTCTGAGTTAACATCTAAAGAAATGATTGGGAGATAAAATGTTAGAGTCTTGTCATCAAACGTAATAGCTGAGATACCTTGTGCAGCGGGCTGGAAGCGGACCCCAGCTTTGGCAAGCTCGGTAACCGAAGGAATTGTGATTTCTTCTAATACAGGATGTTTATTGATGATGTCAGCATTTCCACTTTCGCCTTCTTCTTCGTTTTCCTCGTCGTGATTTGGGAAGTACTTTTCCATTGTTTCTTTTATAACTTTCAACATGGGTATTTTAGAAAGAAGTATCCAAGGTAATTTAATAATTACTTTCACCGGCTTTGAAAATATAATCTTTTTGGTGAAATCCGCCAATGCTTGTATGTTGGAAACTTTAGTCCATACCTTATGAAGAAAATCTTTCTGCTCGTCTGATATTTCCGTAGCTACTTGGTCTTCTTCTTCTTTCGTCTCGTCTCCATCTTGTTGTACTGATTCTCCAACTATGTTGAAACCCCCCTCCAACTTGGGCACACAAAAATGGTACAAAACATCAAGCAAATGAGCCCACTCCATAACTTGAACATTAATATTAAGCAAATCTTCTACCCTTTTGAATGGAGAAAGCTCTTGACAAAACCCTATTAACATAGCAAATAACATCTCCTCCCCCTTCTCCGATGATGATAATTGAAACTCCAACAATTTTCTCAACACGAACAAAGGAATTTGATTCTCAAGCATCGAAATATCCCTAAGGATCGCGTTATGCGCAGCCTTATTGCCCGCCAAATCCACCAAATGGGACAACCTTGATCCAACGTTAATACTACTTAACGCTGCCTTGCCTTGTTTGACAGCACAAACTTGGAGAAACTCTAACAAGAAAGAAGCATCCACAGCCATCATCCAAGCCAACGTTTCGCCATTAAAGGTCAAGAACTTGTGGTAGCAAGCACGAATCTTGGGTTCGACTGCCACCAGAATGTCGACAAGACGTTGAAGCTTGAGATCACTTTTGAAGTCTTTTTGATTTCTTTTGGCAGCAGCAATCTTGTACCTCTCCATGTCATGGATCTCGGGCCGGGTATAATGGTAAGGCCCGATTGCCACTTGTTGTGGGGTGTAAGAATCTGGATGAATGGCCATTAGGGATTTTGGAACAGTGAAGATGTGAACTGGGGTTTCATGAGTGTCTTCTTCATCGATATCTTCATCCAGGGTTCGACGAATTTGGATTACCCATTGTTGTTCGTCGAAGTTTGAATTTTGGCTCAGGCTCAATTTCGGGTGAAAGGAAGACATATTGGTTTGTGTATGTTTTTTCCCTAGCCTACAACATTTCAAATTTACAGGTTTTCTTGAATAATGCGGGTGGAGGATTCATCAGACTTTATAGATGAGAGCTTAAATTAATTAGCATTAGATTACTTTTCAATCGAAATTTTTATTTGCCAAGTTGATGATTAAACAATTCTGGGTTGCTGGCCCCTCTTAATTATTAGCTTGCAGATGGATTAATTAATCATTTTATATAAGAAATGATTTACATATGCAAAATTATTATTCAACCAAGTCAAATTCTATCTCGATCCAAATTTAATGACGTGTAATTAATCATACTATGATATTTGTTTTTGAGTGGTCCTTTTAATTGGAGTATACACCATTATTAATTAGCTGGTACTAAGCCAAATTCAATTTACTCTTGTCCACGGCCCAATGTTAATTGAAATAATGAAAGATAATTTAAATCTTTTTTGAATTTAGATACGAAGTATTTAAAACAACAAAAAACTCAATCCAAAATTTCATAATCACGTAGTATTGATACTATTGATTGTGAGAGAATGCAAATACTTGCTGATTATATGTTGGTTCAATGGTAATATTGAACCACAAATATTCTTGAAGTTCAGTTAATCCGCCAATATTGTTGATCTAGTGATAAGATTGAAGTGTTATAATATTATAATGTAAATTTTCTTGATCAATATTATTGATGATGAAACATATTTATAGACCATACAAAGGAAAGATAATAAATAAGGAAACTAATAAATAACACTCCTATTCTAAGAGTAACTCTAATACTCCCCCATAGTCGAGACGGCAGGTGCACGAACGTTGAGACTGGTAAGGAACTCCAAAAATAGCTAAGAAGGCAAACCTTTGGTGAAGATATCAGCAAATTGACGGGACGACGGAACATGCAACACACGAACACAACTTTTTCGCGTACAAAATGTAAATCTAATTCTACGTGTTTGGTTCGTTGATGCTGTACTGGGTTAGAAAACAGATAAACAAAGCTAATGTTGTCACAAAAAACAAGAGTAGCATTATGAAGAGGACAATGTAGTTCAAGAAGAAGATTGCAAAGCCCAGATGCTTCAGCAACCGCATTAGCAACACCCCTATATTTAGCTTCAGCACTAGAACGAGAAACAACATGCTGACGTTTTGAAGACCAGAAAAGTAAGTTAACACCTAAGAAAACACAATAACTTGAAGTAGAACGACGGGTATCAAGACAACCAGCCCAGTCAGCATCAGAATAGGCAATGAGCTGGGCAGAGGACGAAGGACGAATAGAAAGACCATGGGAAAGCGTGGTTTGAACATAACGGAGAACACGTTTTAAAGCAGACATATGATGATCACGAGGGTCATGCATGAAGAGACACAACTGTTGGACTGTGAAGGAGATATCCGGACGAGTGAAGGTGAGATACTGAAGAGCATCAACGAGACTACGATAGAGAGTGTGATCAGAGAAAGGAGAGGAAAAAGCTAAGGAGAGCTTTGATTGTGAATCAGTGGGAGTAGAGACTGTTAGGTTTCATATTTTATATATTTTTATTATGTTTTACCTCACATTTATCTTTATTTTGTGCCTTGTAATTAGTCTTTTACTTTATTTTTAGCCTAATTTACATATTTTGATTTCTAAGTCGTTTCAATGCTTTTGTAGGCATAAAAGCGATTGTTTTGATGAGTTGGAGTATTTCTTACGAGAATAATGAAGGCTAACCAAAAGGACTTGAAGAAATGCAATAGAGAGGCCACGAGAGAAAGTTTCGTTGAAGAAAAATTTAGATGAAAAATTCTGCACAGGCAGACTGCACAGTTGTACAGCTACGAATTTTCATAATTTTCATGGGCCTATTTTATGACTTGGATGGGCCTATTTTATGTATCTAAGATTCCTTTTAAGTTAAGGAAAGAGAAAAAAAAAATGTTTTTAGGCTAGAGTAGAGGATAGAGAATAATATTCTTGAGTTAGAAGACTTGGAGAGAAAGAAAAAGGAAGACTTGGAGAAAATCTCTTGGAGTTGAAAGTTTTCATCTTCTAAAGTTGTATTTCTCTATTCCTCCATTGTTGAACATGACTATTTTTATGTTTATACAACTTATTTCTTGTTTTTCTTTAATTATGCATAGCTAAATTAATTATTTTCTAGGGTTTATGATGTAGTCTTGCGTATTAATTTGGATTATTGATGATTTATGGATTTGATTCTTGTTTGTTTATCTATTAATGAGTGTTTAATGCTTGTAATTGTTTGATCACCAATTGCATGATTTAAGATGAATTATGAAGTACCGGGAGGTGAATTAGTTTATCGGTTTAGATTTAATAGACATGTATAAATTGCTTAATAGGGATATTAATAATTTTGCATGAGACTAGTTAAACAATATTCATAGAACTTAATGGATTCATCTAAATTAGTTTCTGACCATGGGAGTGACGTTAATTAATTTAGGTGGGTACTCATTAAGATATCGGGAGAGTATTCATGTATTTAAGGAAATTTGGTCTTTAATTTAAGCAAAAATGATAATCCATTGAAAGTTAATAATCCATAGAAATACCTTGATGAAATCTTAATCCCTAGGCTTTTCGTTAATTGATTATTCGTTTTAATTATCTCTGTTTAATTATTTAGAATTAAATTATGCTTTCATTAATTTTTATTTTTAATTAGTTTAAAAAAATCACATCTTTGATAATCGATAGTCTAAATAATACGATAAGCTTCGTTTGGTACTTGATAACCTTCCCTGTGGAGACGATCTTACTTTTCACTATATTATTTGTTCGGTTCCATGTTGTTACGAACAGTTAACAGAGATCGGTTTGCAGTTAGACATATTAGCCCAAGCAAGAATTTCCATGGCGAATTTTTCTTGAGATAGAAAGAGACCAGAAGCGGACCGAGAAACAGAAATACCAAGAAAATAGTGAAGAGGACCTAAATCAGACATGGCAAATTTGGAAGATAGTAAAGAAGTGAGCTGAGATAGGAGGGTAGAAGAGGAAGCAGTGAGAACAATATCATCCACATAGAGAAGAAGGTAAGTTGTAGAAGAGCCCTAGTGAAAAATAAAAAGAGAAGAGTCTAATTTACTACTAACAAATCCAAGAGAAGATAAGTAAGTAGCAAAACATTGATGCCACACCTGAGAAGCCTGTTTGAGGCCATAAAGAACATTTTTAAGAAGACAGACATGATCAAAGTAGGTAGAATTTACATAACCGGGAGGTTGTTTCATATAGACAGTTTCAGAGAGATGACCGTTGAGAAAAGCATTCTTAACATCAAGTTGATGCAAGGGCCCGGAGAGAGACACAACAAGACTAAGAACGGTACGAATAGTCGCGGGTTTGACAATAGGACTAAAGGTATCCTCATAATCTATTCCCGATTGTCGAGTGAAACCTTGGGCAACGAGGCGAGCTTTGTATCGCTCAAGAGAACCAACAGACCGATATTTATGATGAAAAATCCATTTAGAGCCAACAATATTAACATCGGGAGGACAAGGTACGAGTTCCCAAGTATCATTGGAAAGAAGAGCAGAGAGTTCGTCATCCATGGCGGCTTTCCAATGAGAATCCTTGAGAGCTTGAGCATAGGACCGAGGAAGAAGAGAGATGGAGGAATCAATAGAGAGGTTAAACAGGGTACAAGGTTTGGTGATATCGGACTTGGAGCGAGTGATCATGGAATGAGTGGAAAGAGGATTCGGATGAGAAGTGGGGTTGGTAGAGTCGCCAGGGAGATCGTCGGACGAAGGACTAGAGACGCCGGGTGAGGTAACAGTGCACCGTAACGGAGAGGAAGATGGCAGAGGAGGAGTAGGGGCCGGGAAACTAGGAGGTGGGCCAGTGGCACGCCGAGGAGACGCAGAACAGGAGAAGATGATGAGAGGAAGAAGAGAGGGAGTGTCATCGTCGGGAGTAAGAAAGGAGTACGAAGGAGTGGAGGTTGAAGGAGAGAAGGAAAAATACGAAAAAACGGATTCATCGAACACTACATGGCGAGAGAGAATAATTTTATTAGTGTTGAGATCAAGACAGCGAAATCCTTTGTGATTGGATGGGTAGCCGAGGAATAGGCAAGCCGTGGAACGGGGAGCTAATTTATGAGGAGAGGTAGCCAAAATATTTGGATAGCAGAGACATCCAAAAACCTGGAGATGATCATAAGAGGGAAAGATACAGTAGAGGAGTTCGAAAGGGGTTTTGTAAGAGAGAGTTGTGGTAGGAAGAAGATTAAGAAGGTAAACAGCTATGTGAAGGGCTTTGACCCAGAAGGGAGGTGAGAGAGTGGCTTGGAAGAAAAGGGTGCAAATGATATTATTTACAATTTGAATTGTTCTTTCGGCTTTCCCATTTTGCTATGAAGTTTAAGGGTAAGAAAATCGAAATTGAATTCCATTATTTTGAAAAAAATTGTGAAATAAAGTGTTATCAAATTCACCACCATGATCGCATTGAAATGATTTTATTTTGATTTTAAATTGAGTGAGGATAAAAGTATAAAAATTAACAAAAACCTTAAAAACATCAGATTTGTGAATTAAAGGAAAAACCCAGAGAAAGTGAGAAAAATCATCCAAAAATAAGACATAATATTTAAACCCATTTATACTAGAAATAGGGGAGGTCCAAATATCCGAATGAACTACATCAAATAAACTAGAACTTAGAGATGACGAACTAGAAAAAGGTAAACGTCTGTGCTTGCCAAGCTGACAAGCATGACATAAATTTTTAGAATAAGTATCATTACATTTAATAAAATTCCTAATATTAAGAAAAGAAACGATAGACACTCTGGGCTGGCTGAGACGATGATGCCAAGTAGTAGAAGAGATCGGTGCAGGTACGGAAGAGCAGACGAAGGTGGAAGAGAAGATGGAAAGAGGATAGAGACTGCCATCACTGGTGCTCCAGAGAAAAAGATCACCTGATCTAAGATCCTTTACAGAAAAACCATAAGGGTCAAATTCAGTGGAACAAGAATTATCACGTGTAAGTTGACGAACGGAAATTAGATTTTTAACGAAAGAAGGAGACACGAGAATATTATTTAGGTGAAGGGAACGGGAAAAAGATGGAAGCACGGAAGAGCCAATATATGATATGGGAAGCACAACACCATTTCCAACAGTAATAGAATTAGAATTTCAATTTGGTACAACATTGAAAAGATTACCTTGAGTGTGTGTCATGAGGGAGCTTGCACTAGTGTCCAAGTACCACTGATCATCAGGCTGAGTGAGAGACATGGTCTGAAAAATGGTAGATAAGTCGGTGGATTGGGCAGACAGCGGCTGAAAATTTGGCAGAGGAGATGTGGCTTGCTGAAAAGCGGAATGGGTCTGGGGAGTGGCCCAAGTTGGATAGGGTCCAAGAACACCAGGCACTAAACTGGGCACTGAATTGTGCTGGGTGGCCGCGGTAAAAAGGGGGCCCAATACTGCTGGGTGTTGTTGGAAGGAGCCGGCGAATTGGGCTAAGTAGAAGAAGCTCGATTCGCTTGCTGGGCAGCTGAATGAAGCGGGCTACTGGGCTGCGGGACAACATAACACAGTGGGCCATTGCGCTGCTGAAATGGGCCCTGAGGACGTGCGCTAGAAGGCGGATAATGGACCTGCATAGAAAAAGAATTGGGGTGGGAGAATTATAGTAATTTTGGCCCAACTGCTGGCCATTATTGTAACCATTAAAGTAACCACGACCACGGCCTAGACCTCGACCGGTACCTCTACCACGAGATCAATTATTATTATTTCGATACCCATTTTGATTTGCATATAGGTTGGGCGAGTAAGAGATAAGGGCGGTGGCTGAGTCAGGGGATTGAAATCAAGTCTCATGAGTTTCATGGAGTAATAGCAAGTTTTTAATTTCAGAAAAAGAAGGGAGAGGGGATTTGGTAGTGATAACGGTGACAAGAAGGAGATAAGATTCGGGAAGACCATGAAGCAACTGGAGAACAAAATCTTGATCATTAATTGGACTATCAAGATAAGAGAGACTATCAGCGAGAAATTTCATCTCTTGACAGTATTGTGTTATTGTAAGAGGTCCCTTTTGAAAATTTTGAAAACGAGCATTAATTTGAAGGGATCAAGAAGGTTTATTATTTCAAGAATTCTCCTCGATAGCAAACCAAATATCATGCGAGGTAACATATTCGAGATCCAAATTTTTGAGAAGCTTAAGATCCACGGTGGAATAAAACCACCTTTTGATTGTAGAATCAATTGAAAACCAATTTTCATCATGTTCATCAAGAGGTTTAGAAGTACCAGTAATGTGATTAAAAACAGAGTAACTATGGCATAAATCCATTAACATACCGCGCCATAATTTATAATTAGAGTCAACTTCTGAGAGTTTAAAGCTGAAAGAGGTTTGAATGTTACCGGCTGCAAGAGAGACGTGGATAGGGGCGGATTTGGGAGGGTTGGTGTCGTGGGTTGTTTGGGAAGAGGTTTCGGGATCAGACATGGGATTTTGATTTGCAAATTCGAAACACGTAAACGAAAATAAACAAAAACAAAAATTACCAGGTAGAGATAGCGATAGAGAGTTGTACTGTGATGATGGAGGAAAAAGACGTGAGGCAGCACTTGAGTAAAACCGTGATGTAGACCGAAAAACGGAGGCACCAAGATCTCTTGTAGGCGGGGCGAAATTAAGTGCTGTAGAAGGGTAATTTACTGAGAGAGGATGCGTTGAGGAGAGACAATGACTTGAGGGTAGAGAAGAAGAGCCGGGGTGGTGGCGCCAGTGGTAGAGAGGGGGAGGGGGCAGCGGTACCAAAGCTAGAAAATTAAGGTTAGGTTGATACCATGTTATAATATTATAATGTAAATCTCCTTGATCAATATTATTGATGATGAAACATATTTATAGACCATACAAAGGAAAGATAATAAATAAGGAAACTAATAAATAACACGCCTATTCTATGAGTAACTCTAACATGAGGCACCATAACCTAGAGTTCATGAGTTCGGTCGCGCCAGAGGTGTAAGTTGTTTTTTTCTACTTATATGGTAGTTCATTATTTCTAATTTGTAATATGAAATTGTTGATCGATGATTATTGATTTGATATCTCATAAGATATAATTATGTAATCGTTTCATTAAAAAAAATTAATTAATCCCACTTACGTAAAAGCATTTCTCCATTTTGATAGCAGTTTATGTAAATTTCTTTTAACTGATTTGTAACAACTAGTTGTAACTAATTGATCTTTCATATTGTAATGAACATTCCTCTCAAAAACAGAAGGCAAGGACTTTTTGCGCCGTTAAGGTTTGCTTGCTTTAATTTTAAATTCGTGCACTAATTCAACGTTGTCTGAATGGCTATTATTAAATGTTTGGAGATAATATAATATAATAATCTTATGCTTGTAACTAAGAGAGTTAGGTGAAACTTTTGAGGAATACCGACGTAACTTTTGGCCTTCATCTTCCTTTTCTCTTTTTTTATCAAGAAATGATTATAAGTAATTTATTTAATTGGATTTAATACATCAATATATATTTTCCAAATTAGGGAAAATATAAATATACATAGTAACATTTTTTTAGCAAAGAATTATCTCATCTACTGAATGGTTAAATTTCTTCAGAAGGATAATTCGTCACAACGTTCACTATATATATTAAAATGAAAAAGACCAAGTACAATCTAGTATCAACAACCATAATTCTAAATCAAACCACACAATTTAAATATAAGAAACTATTATAATTGGGTCACACATGCGAATGAGACTCTGGAGCAACTCTTAGTAAAACTTCGATCCATTTCTTTTTAAAGATCAAATTAATTCATAAAGTAAAGTGCATTATGCTGTTGTCACACTCGCACAATATTGGTTTGGTATTAGATCTACACCTAACTTTATAATTACAAGGAAAATTATACACATAAATACCTCTCATTTATTGTGTGATTACCAAAAATTCCCTCATTTTTTTGAAAATTATATAAAGTCCCTCCAATGTTAAGACATTTCTACAATTACACCTCGTACATATTTAAATTCTTTTATAATTTTACCCCTTGTAAACCTTACAAATAATTTCCTTGAAGGGGTGTTGATAATTTTAAATAAGTGAGGGGTTTTTTGGTAATTACAAAATAAATAAGGGGGGTTTGTGTGTGATTTTCCCTTGCATATAAAAGGATTCAAGTTTTCAAAAGCTGGAAGATTATAATTTTTTTGCTTACTAATATTTTCGACTGACTTGGCACTATAATTTTCTATTTATTTTGTAGAAATTACTCGATTCACATGCTAATCATATTTGGTATTCAGAAACTCACGAATTCAACACTTGATAATCATTCAGAATGAGAGGAGAAGAGTATAGGATAACGTTTGACCAAAAAAGGGAAGCATTTTTCTCGTTTAATATTAATCATTCAGAATGAGAGGAGAAGAGTATAGGATAACGTTTGACCAAAAAAACAGAAGCATTTTTCTTGTTTAATATTTAAATAATTATCATACTAAATTAACAAATAGGTAAAATGTAGCTGTCGAGGCCCAACATTAATGCGTGTGAAGTATTATATATTCAAGGATAAAAGTTTCCCCATTTTGTGTTTGCACTACTGAACATGTGTACGTAGTAATTATTTATGGAGTTAAGTAGATGCTTATCAAGTTGGACAAAGAAATAACACCTTATTATTTGTTTGTTAATTAAGTATGCAATGCAACTCGCCCACACCCAAATAATGGGCCATTAAGTAGTCTTAGTAATTAAGTCAATCGAGACGGATCTGTTTAATTTCATATGCGCTCCACTTAATACTAAACAGGAAACCAGGGGTGTGGTAGAGTGGAAAGCACTCCTCCTCCCTTAACCAAGTGGCGAGGATTCGATCTTCGACCTTGGGTATGGAGAGCTATTGAAAACTCTGGGCCAGCTGTCCCACCCTTCGAGGTGCCTCCAATCAACAAGGGGATTAGTCACTGCGGTCGGCGGTGGAAACCCTGGTGAAAACAAAAAAAAATAAAAATACTAAACAGGTTTTCACACTAAAATTTTGGGCATGACTTGAATATAAATACGAGCTTCAAGCTGAGCTCGAACCAGTTTGAATTTAATAAGATTGGACTTTTTCTTTCTAGTATAATTATAGGATAAATTATCAAATTAAAAAGAAAAGAAATACTATATACCATTGTACGTTTTCATACTGTTAGTGTATATTGTATTTTTATATTGTCTGGCCCATCTCTATATAGTCAGGGCCTATGTACATCTTTAATTATATTTGTATCTTGTCCTATTGTAATTCGTTCAGATAAATACAACACACGTTTATTCTCCAGAGTTCTAATACATTATGTAAGGACTTAGAACTCTATCACTGTATCAGTCACCGAGTAAAACGAGCATGTGGCTTCGTCTACTGCCCTCACTGCACCCATAGACCCTATCATATCCTCCTCCCTTTCCAGCACCACCACCACCACCACCGTCGTCATGTCCTCGGCTTTCTCCACCCTATCTTGCGGCCCCTATCCTATCTCTTTATCGTCTCTCTCATTCGACTCTCTCTCTCTCTCAATTTGCTCCACCGGCTATTGCTCAACTAACAGCGTTGGCCACCACCCTTCTTCCTGCCGCCCTACAGCGGTTCCATCTCTTCCCACCGCCATCAAACTGCTGAACCACCTTCTCAACTAACCTCTCAACCTTACCCCCGCCAACATCAATCTTCTCCTCTCTCAAAAAACACATGTTGTGGCTGCCCCATCACCACCCATCGTCGCTTTCTACACAATGGAGCGTTTGGCGGATCTTCACTAATTTATGGGCATCCATGCTACTCGGAATTCACATGGTCTTTTCCTCTCATAGAAAAAGTATGCAATTGAGTTTCTTCAACGTTTTGACATGATGAGCTTGAAGTTTTTTGCCTCTCCACTATCTGTGAAGTTACTCCTTCTGCACTTGAGGGTGACCTTTTCTCCGATCTGATACTTTTTTGCAGTACTATTGGGGGTCTTCAGTATCTCACACATACCTATCCTGACATTGCTTATGCGGTTACATTGGTTAGTTAGTTCATGCATTCACCTTAGGACGTTTACTTTCAAATGGATAAGATGATTCTTTGCTATCTTCGAGGCAGTCTTGACTTTGGATTACTTATTCGCCCCTATTCCTTGGATTCTCTTTGTTAGGAATTCCGGTACAATGCGCAGTGGAATTTAAAACATATCCGGATTCCCAAAGCCAAGATCAATTTGTGGATTTTCATTGATTTTAACATAAAACGAAGAACACGAAAAACTTACCTTTTGCGTGTTCTATTAATCCTGGCGAATCTTTAACGGTCCACTTGTTCCGTCTCTAGATAATCACGCAGGAACGGACTTTTGAAAATCTTCATCATCATCTCCCGAGGCGGCTAGACAGAGATAATATGAATCTTTTCTATCTTGTATTTTGGTGGAGGACTTCACATAAAGTGAATTGTATGAATGAAAATTAATTCTCTAGGGCTTGTGTTGGAGGATTAAATAATCCTCTAGCTTAAGCCCATGATCACATGCCCAAGTGGGCCCATTGGATGCCCCATGCGGGCTAAATTGACCCAGTTAATTTAGTCCACTTAATTTAATCATCTCATATTTAATCCAATTAAATAAATATAGATTAAATTAATATTCTAATTTAAATATTAATTAACCCAATTAATTAACTATTCAAATTAATTAATTTAATTTACCATTTTTTAATCCAATTAAACAAACAATTAAATTAGTTCGTCCAATTAATTAATTCGTCCTACCAAAGGACAAGTTACCAAAATACCCTCCAAATACAAAACTATGATTTCCGGTCTATACCTTTATAAGTTCATCTTGATTGGCAATAGGAGGATACTGAGGGATGTGGGTGACACCTAACCAGTACCGTGGCCCCACATCGCAGCCCAATCGAGTACAAAATGATTATGTCATTACGAACCTCTAGATTATGAATACTATATGAGTATAAGCCTTTCACTGTCGTATCCCGATTGAGTGAGAGTCATGGAATGTCAAACTCACAGGACTCGATGCTATGCTAAGAATCATAGTAACATGAGATTATGGATACCCTCCATGTCAAATACGAGTTAGCTCATGAGCTCTGGCCAGATACTTTGATCTCATTTACCCATGATCGCATATGATACTTCTCGTTTACTTTGAAGATAGTGAATTTCTTCTATCTAATCAGTTAAGACTGCTACTTGCCTATCAAGCCGCACTTCGAGGTTGACCCCACCAACGGGTGAATTGGAACTAACTACTCTAATGACAGACTTGACGTCACAAGCACATCTTCAACGTGATTACTCAGGTCTAAGGCTCACGCATACTATCATAATCAGTAATCCAATCATTGACAGTCAATGAGTAAAAACCCATGTGATCGGATTACTACGAGCTGTGCTCGAATACATTAATCCCATCAATGTATCTATGACACAAACTCTCACTATTCCATAGTGTTCGACTGGCACTCCCTGTCAGAGCATGTGTCATACAAGTCCACACGAATCTCAATGACCAATTGAGATTCTCCGACTTGCAACCCATTTAAGTGATCAAGTACCAAACCCTTCCAGTGCCTACCCCCTTAACTACTATATTAAGTGGAAGGTTTTCCTTGATACACATGGATTCGTTGTTCATTCAAGTCTTATAGATGCTATCAAGACTTATATGATCAACTCACTATTGCCTTTTACTAATAAAGGGTTGTGCAATATAAACTAGTGTCTTATATTCTAATCTCCTCGTTGGCATCGAGGGCACTTTCCCAACAATTTCCCACTTGCACTCTATGACAATTGGTATATAATACCCATCTTCTAAAGATGTCACTTTAGCACCGCCTATGATAGTGGCTTAGTGAGTGGGTCAGCCGTGTTATCGGCTGAGGTTCATTTTCTACAAGGCTATATTGCCTTTTCCAACGATCTCTCAAAAGATGTTGTATCTCTCAGCGTGTCTGGATTTGTGAGACCTTGGTTCCCCAGCGTGCGCTTTAGCTCTTTTTTATCACAGTAAAGTGATGAATGCAAACTCCACGCTAGGGACCAATAGAAGTTCTTCCATGAACTTCCGATCCAAACAAAATTCCTTGACCACCTTTAAGGCTTCAAGGCAATTTTATATTCATTCTCAGGAGTGGAGTAATTTACTTGGAAATCTTCCAGGTTACTACTTCACAGTTGAGGGTGAATACAAACCCAAAGTGGAATTCTTTGTCAGACTTAAAATCCGAATAAGTATAAATTTCCACTATCAGTTCTTCATGGGCATAAACGAAGAATATATCCTAACTGTACCCATTGCCCTTCCTCACTAGGCAAGAGCCCTTTCTCAGATCTTCCACCCTAACTTCTTTAGGATTTATTCTAAGCAAAGGGTTTAGGAGGGCCCTATCATCCTAATTGCCCTATCTCCATAGACGCAAATTCTAAGGATGAAAGTGGTTATTCTCAAGTCTTTTATGGAGATGCTCGAGATTTATGTCTTGATTCAACTCAATGAGCTCATATCATTTCCCATCTATAGAACAACCTCTACATATACTACTAGAAATGATATCTAGCTCCCAGTAGCCTTATTGCACACATATGGTTATTCTTCGTTTTTGATGATATCATAATTCCCAATTATGTCATCAAAGTGAAGATTCCAACTACGATAGCTTTGCTCAAATCCACAAGTGGATTTATACAGCTTGTAGACCTTATGAGAACAGCCTCAGATGTGAACTCTTGGGCTATTCTTTGTGGATGCCCTCTTCAAGGAATCTATTCATGAACGAGTCTTCATATCCATGTGCCAGATTTTCATAATCTTGGTGTGCTACTATCGAAAGTAAGATTCTATTGAATTTGATTATAGCTGTGGCAAAGGGGCTTCCTCATAGTCAATGCCCATCTTTTGACTACACCCTTCCGCCATCAGCTTGGCCTTGTGATTCGGATCAATCTTTCTCTTGTAGATGTATTTACCTCCGACGGGTACAATACTCTCGGGGAGATCTACTAGATTCTTGGATTGATTCAAAGAACATCTAATCCATCTTCACTTTAATAGCTCTACACCTTCTCTTAGAGTCCATATCCACTATCGATTTGTTATGCGTAGAGGGATTATATCCATGGATCCCCTCTGCTACAGCATACAACTTATGCTTTCCTTGTAGCAGACGACCACATCTCTCAGGCGGCTGAGATACTCTACCAGACTAATTCATTGGTGGTTCTGTTATAACGGGCATGTTTTGGATTTCTTGAATAATAGTCTCCTAAAGAGTTTTGTTTTGTTCTTATAGAACAATCTTTCTACGAAGTTGACTTTCTCAAATGAACTTATCTTTGAGAATGGTGGCCTTCAAGGCCATAATGATCCTCCGATCATCATGTAGGTAAAAGAGGTCTCCCATTGAATCATTTGAGACAACCAACAAAACGTCCTTTTAAGGATTTATCCTCCATATTCTTTACCTTTGTCTTTTATACGTAGGTTGGGTATCGACATACCCTCACGTACTTAGGACTAGGCTTCCACTTGCGCCCTATTTGATATGTTGCATTAGGAATGAATTTGGAGGCACATCTATCAAGATTCACCTATGAGCAGCGCATGACTTACTATGAATTGGGCAATTCGATGTAGTTTAGCATAGAATGAGTCATGTCCAACAATGCCTCGTTCTTGCATACTACTACCCTATTCAATTGTAGAGTCCCTGGAAGTATCAGCTGTGAAACTATGCTACGTTCTTTTAGGAACGAGTCGAATTAGGAAATCATATATTTGTCATTACGGTCCAATCGTAGTGCTCTTATATGATATCCATTTTCAACCATAGACGTCAGTACGCACCAAACTTCAAAACTTGAGTAGCCCTTTAATGTTTTCCCGGTGAAGGGAGATTTGGTCATCCTATCCTTGAGATAAGATTCTTAAGTTTGGATAGGGATCCAAGCCCAATGGGCTTTTACCCCCATGTTTCTCCTAACTCATGAATCTTATGCTTCTAAGACATAACCTAATCTTAAGTGCCAAACAATTTCTCTAGTTTGTCTCTAGTATACTATGCTCTTTAGCATTTATGTTCACAGTACACTAATTCCGAACTTTTAAATCTTTGTTAACAATTTTAGTAAGGATACATTGTTCCTACATTTATTTCCAAAATAAATGTCAGGTAAGTTAATACCAAACTTAAAGAAGTATCATTTCTTGACCTAGTAGGGAAAGGATAACATTCTTAGTACCATTTGAAAAAACTAGTCAATCACCCAACACTATAATAAATGTTCAGAATATTTAAAAGAACAAAGTTAGATCTTATGTAGACAACTATGACATTATGTCTAGTTCCACCATAAAACAGCTCTCGTTCTTCCCGCTTTTCACTTCTTTTTAATTCTTCAATCACAAGCACTAACTCTAGAATGCAGAATATAAGAAGTTGAGAAAACCGGTCATAGAACAATAGTTTTAGAAACACACAGTTCTATACCCGGTGCGCCTCATATAATAGTCCTATTCATCGTCCCATACTTAGACTTGAGTAATGCTTTCTTCAAGCATATAGCTCAACTACTCTATATTGAGGACCATCCTCAAGTTTCTAAGTCAGTTGATTTGGTTAGACCAATTCAGACAAAATTCTCGAGCATATCTAACTAAACGGGTTTCTAATCTAAGAGAGATATAAACTAAAGCAGAAAATAAACCAAGATCTCAATTAGGTGTTTATATATAGCACACAAGTAAAACTAGGACTTTAATTTTACTTGGCTCCCACTACATTTTTCAAAATCCACACTCCCATTGTAGAATTCGAAAGTCATCGTTGATAGACTTCGTAGTGATGATTGATTTTTTTAACTAGTTTAATAGATTGCAACCTTTTGCTGGTATGTGGCCTATTAATCTAATAAAGTGATGTCCAACACCAATCCATTCAATGGATGATTCAATCCTTTTGTTCATTATTCATCAAATCGCAACCTTTTAATGGTCATATTGATTTATGAATAATTTAAGTTTAACCCACTGACTGTTAATAGTCTAACAATTGAATTTCACCCTACAACCTTTTGCTGGTATGTGGAGTGAAATTTGTTTCTACTAATGGCATTACATGCACTTAGAAAAATCTAAAATATATTTCAATATATAACCTCCATTGCTTAGGAACGATATTATATATTAAATATCATTTCAATTTTCTCTAAGTTCAGTGGAGATCAGAATACCTAATACCCTTTAGCAACTTAATATTTTTAAATGTGGGAGAATTTAATTGTTTAATAAAGGTTTCAATTATGCATATTAATTTATAAAGCGCAAACATGCATATAAAGCATAGAAAACTCCTAGTAAATCTACCTACATGAACTTTCTAGATCGGTCAAAGCCAATGGGCTAATCAACATATATTTTAAACATGCTCAAAAATAAATATAAAATCTAAGTTCATAGGAGGTGTAATTATCACATAAAACGAGCATATTTCATACACAAATATGTATGTGAACATGAGCATAAAATAAATCTAATTTATTTAATAATCAAATCCAATTTGACTATTAGAAAATTAAATCTCATTCAATTTTAGTACTAAGACTAAATCCAATTTATCAAATAAAATTGAATCCATTTAATTTTTATGTGATCGAAAAATCTAACTTATAAATAATTAAATATAATTTAATTATCATGAGAATATTAAATCTTATTTAATCAATAGTGAAATTAAATCTAAATTAATTTTCAGGGACATAGTAAATCTAATTTAATATCAATGAAAATAAACTCAATTTAACTTCCATGGATAGATTAAATCTTAATTTAATAAAGGTGAAACTAAAATTTAATTTCCATGGGCTCACAAATCCAATGATTAAATCTAATTTAATCATTACAAAATTAAATAATTTAACTAATTATATACTTAAAACCAATTCAATTTTGATAGGTGATTAAATCCAATTTAATCAACTTACAAAATTAAATTCGATTTAATTAATAACTTAGTTAAAACTAATTTAATTTTGATAAGTAAATTAAAGCCAATTTAATGTAATATAAATCAAATCCAATTTAATTTATTATAAATTAAATCATATTTAATTTTAATTGAAGGCTTTAATTTGCAAGGAAGAATGAGGAACCCAATTCATTTAATATTGGGTATTGAGTCCAACCCAATTTAATTTTGTTGGGTTGGATTGGGCCTTCAACCCAAATTTAGCCATTTCCATAAAATCAGACATTGGGCCAAGCCAACTCCATTTGTTATGCGTGGGCCGATTATCCAATTAGCTATTGGCCCAATAAGAAATTGGATTATATTGGGCCAAGCCCAGCACATAATTAAATGTGTGCTGGGCCCGACCCGAATAGCCCATCAGGGCAACAACCTTCGTCTTCCTCGGTCCCGCACCATCATCGTCGGCGACGGTGCTGCGCCGGCGGCATCACCCAGATTCGCCACCCACAGTTCATCAATTTTCCGGCAAGTACACCCTTGAACGGCGTAAAAATTGCGAATTTTCCAACCTATTTCAGTGTTCAAATCGGCGATTCTCACGAAAGTACAAGCGGTCTTCTCCGGTGAAATCGAATGGCAATTTCAGCGCCGTTCCAAGAGGTGAACGTCGGCGTTCCCATCGACTGAAACAGGCTTTCACAGCGCCAACAAAAACTTCACCAAATCGAAGCCTTCGATTTCGCCGTCACGTTCGAATTCAAAACAACCATAGCCATGGATTTTTCGGCGATTTCAAACAGCAGGCGGCGGATAGCAGAGTTTCAGAGGCACTTAACGCCGCCGTCTCTTGCACGCACGGCGGCGCTACTGGTGCGGCTAACAGCCATGCACAGCTTCTGTGCAAAGCTTTACATGCCACCAGGTGCGCAGCGCCGTCGGCCCAGCACCACCCTTCTTCTTCGCGATACCAGCGGATATCGGCTGAAATTCCAGATTAATGCCCAGCAAACAAATTTCAATTTACCAGAAATTCACCGACGTTAATTTCCCAGATTTGTGGACTTTCAGAAATTCGCGATATGATTTTCAAGAAAGAAATACAAAACCAATTTCCAGAAAATTCAGGCTAGGTTATGAATTTTGAAAATATTTTTATTTTTTGGATCATTAAAAAATAAAAATACACAATTCAAGCTAAATTCAATAGAAAATAGTCAAATTTTAAATACACTATACATTCTCCTATATAACAACCAATCTTTTCAATCTTTTCACAATATTTTATCATTAATTACACTACCTCACTATCCAATTAATTATCTTTCTTACTTTTTCATATTTTATATAATAAAAATTTCTATTCAATTTTTTAAATATTCTAATTATTATTATTAAATAATATTTAATAATATATAATTTGAAAAAAAATATTGTGTGATTTAATATTTAACATTTCATATATATTTAATAATATGTGTACTTGAATTCAGACTTAATTGGTCATGCTTTTACCAAAAGTATATACAATATTGTGTGATTTATAATTTCATTTTAATAATTTCGTTTGTTGTTTATTGGATTTTAAATTATACATTTTTAGCTTCTCAATATTCAAATAAATACCGACTGATTCTCGATTATTTCATTTTGGTATTAACGTGGTATTTAATAGGGTTGTCCACGAGCCGAGCTCGAACCGAGTCTCACCAAATTTCTCGGCTCGAGCTCGAGCCGAGTCTCACCAAATTTCTCGGCTCGAGCTCGTGCAAAGATTTTTTGTAATATCATAGTATCTCATTATAAGAAGATGGAAATAAATTTGCCTCAATCAAATTGGAAATATAATATTTTATGTAAATGGAAAAAGAAATGTAGAATTACTTATGCTCCAATCATATTTACACATTTCATAAAATATTGTATATATAGATCACATCCTATTTTTATATTTGTCCAATGCGAACCGTATAATTACACAAACTATTATAAATATAGATAAGCAAGATTCAATTTTCTTGAACTTTTAAAATATAAAATTGAAAAGAAAACAAGAAATGAAAAAAAGATAAAAATTTAAAACTAAAAAGAAATGAACAGGTGAAAAAAAAAAAACTAAAAATGAAGGGCCCCACCCCCACCCCCACCCCCCCCAACCCATACGCGCCCCCCAACCCCAACCCATGAACTGCCCTCACTGTCTGGCTGCCTTTTTTTTTTTTTGATGTTTTCATTCTATTTGTATAATATATATTAGAGCTATTAACGTTAATTATCCCCCATGTCATGCAAAAGTGTCATTTTAGTCCCTCTTGTGAAAAAATTATCACTTTCATCCCTTTGTACCGAGATGGTCCTTTTTTCGAAATTTCGACCAGATTTTTCGGCTATCCACGCATATATCATGCGCGTCTTCACGAAAAATTCATAACTCATTGTAGAAAGCTCGGATTCATGAACCATTTTCTTCCCATGAAACTAGACACATAGGGCTATCCACGCATATATCGCACATAATTAGGAGACGTCTAGAACAAAGCAATTTTGTATTAAAAAATTAACTAAAAATCTGTCGGAAATGATGCTTAGCTAATTTTTTAATACAAAACTGCTTTATTCTAGACATCTTCTGATTATGTGCGATATATGGGTGGATAGATCTATGTGTCTAGTTTCATGTGAAGAAAACGGTTCATGAATCCGAGCTTTCTACAATGAGTTATGAATTTTCTCGTGAAGATGCGCACAGCTGTCTGCACAGCCGACAGATTTTTAGCTAAATTTTAAATACAAAACTGCTTTGTTATAGACATCTTCTGATTATGTTCGATATATTCGTGGATAGCCCTATGTGTCTAGTTTCATGAGAAAAAAACGGTTCATGAATCCGAGCTTTCTACAATGAGTTATGAATTTTCTCGTGAAGACGCGCACAGCTGTCTCCACAGCCGACGGATTTTTAGTTAATTTTTTTTTTACAAAACTGCTTTGTTCTAGACGTATCCTGATTATGTGCGATATATGCGTGGATATCCCTATGTGTCTAGTTTCATGGGAAGAAAACGGTTCATAAATCCGAGCTTTCTACAATGAGTTATGAATTTTCTTGCGAAGACGCGCATGATATATGCGTGGATAGCCCTATTTTCCTGAGGGAAGCCGGAAAATCTGGTCGGAATGTTGAAAAAAGGACCATCTGGGTACAAATTATAGACATGAGGGATGAAAGTGATAATTTTTTCACAAAAGGGACTAAAATGACACTTTTGCATGACATGGGGGATGATTAACATTAATAGCTCTATATATTATATTATGTGTGTGTATATGTATATATATATACACACACATATATACATATTCCTTTATTACCAACTCATAACATTATTAAAAAAAAATATTATTTTAATATCTTTTCCCCCATCATCATCACATTCATAACCATTCAATCATTTTAGATATCAAATCCTAATAAAAATTAACTTTATATCACATCTACACTACTTTCAATCAAATTCTAAAAATACATCCAATAAACAAATTAAGTCAACATTTTTACACGAATTTCTGTAATATACATTCCCCAAAAAAAACTCAGAATTCATTTTCGAAAACACAACCATACGGAGCCTCAGATTTCAGCCCCAAATTCAGAATCCAGAAAATAAACCAAAAACTATTCAAAAACAAACAATTTCAGATCCAAATCATAAAAATTTCCAGATATTTCGATCAAATTTTATTGATTCGAAATCAATAAATATGCATTCTACATGAACATCAAATATGAACACGAAGAACACTCATATAAAATCAATGAAGCTAACAAATTTGGCTCTGATACCACTATTGGGAATTCTGGTATCATGTGCCGTGGAATTAAAACATATCCGGATTCCCAAAGCCAAGATCAATTTTTGGATTTTCGTTGATTTTAACATAAAACGAAAAATATGGAAAACTTACCTTTTGCTTGTTCTATTAATCATCGCGAATCTTTAACGGTCCACTTGTTCCGTCTCTAGATCATCACGCAGGAACGAACTTTTGAAAATCTTCATCATCATCTCTCGAGGCGGCTAGACAGAGATAATATGAATCTTTTCTGTCTTGTATTTTGGTGGAAGATTTCACGTAAAGTGAATTGTATGAATGAAAATTAATTCTCTAGGGCTTGTATTGGAGGATTAAATAATCCTCCAACTTAAGCCTATGATCACACGCCCAAGTGGGCCTGTTGAACGCCCCATTGTGGACTAAATTGACCAAGACAATTTAGTCCACTTAATTTAATCATATCATATTTAATCTAATTAAATAAATATAGATTAAATTAATATTCTAATTTAAATATTTAATTAACCTAGTTAGTTAACTATTCAAATTAATTAATTTAATTTACCATTGTTTAATCCAATTAAACAACCAATTAAATTAGTTCATCCAATTAATTAATTTGTCCTATCAAAGGACAAACTACCAAAATACCCTCCAAATACAAAACTACAATTTTCGGTCTCTCTAGGTTCATCTCGATTGGCAATGGGAGGATACCAAAGGGTGTGGGTGACACCTAGCCAGCATCGTGGCCCCACATCGTAGCCCAACCGAGTACGAAATGACTATGTCATTACGAATCTCTAGATTATGAGTACTATATGACTATAAGCCTTTCACTATCGTATCCCAATCGAGTTGAGTCATGGAATGTCAAACTCACAGGACTCGATGCTATGCTAAGAATCATAGTAACATGATATTACGGAATTACGCTCCGTGTCAACACGAGTTAGTTCATGAGCTCTGGCCAAAGACTTCAATCTCATTTACCCATGATCGTATAGGATACTTCTAGTTTACTTTCGAGACAGTGAATTCCTTCTTGCTAATCAGTTAAGACTACTACTTGCCCATTAAGCCGCACTTCGAGGTTGACCTCACCAACGGGTGAATTGGATCTAACTACTCTAATGACAGATTTGACATCACAAACACATCTTCAACGTGATTACTCAGGTTTAAGGCTCAAGCATACTATCATAATCAGTAATCAAATATTTGACAATCAATGAGTAAAAACCCATATGATTGGATTACTACGAGTCGTGTTCGAATACATTAATCCCATCAATGTATCTATGACACAAACTCCCACTATTCCATAGTGTTCTACTGCCACTCCCTGCCAGAGCATGTGTCATACAAGTCCACACGAATCTCAATGCTCAATTGAGATTCTCCGACTTGCGAACCATTTAAGTGATCAAGTACCAAACCCTTCCAGTGCCTACCCCCTTAACAACTATAAGGAGTGGAAGGTTTGCCCTTGATACACATGGACTAGTTGTTCATTCAAGTCTTATAGATGCCATCAAGACTCATACGATCAACTCACTATTGCCTTTTACTAATAAAGGGTTGTGCAATATAAAGTAGTGCCTCATATTCTAATCTCCTCGTTGGCATCGAGGGCATTTTCCCAACACTCTTAGCGTTTATATTGATTCCGATTGGGCAAGATGTCTTGATAGTAGGAGCTCTATCACTGGCTATGCTCCATATCTTGGCGATAACCTTCTCTTTTGGTCTGCCAAGAAAGATGAGCTATTGTATCTCGATCTAGTACTAAGTCTGAGTACCACTTTGTTGCTTATGTTGTCGCTGAGACCTGCTGGTTGCGCTACATTCTTCGTGATCTGGGTTTTTTCTTCCCCATCCTATTTAGGTCTACTGCGATAATATCAGTGTCATTTATCTCGTTCTCAATCCAATGCGTTTTTCTCGTACGAAACACATTGAGATTGACTATCACTTCGTTAGTGAAAAGGTTTCCGTTGGTGATGCTTTGGTAAAGTACATACCCACTGCAGATCAAATTGTTGATATCTTCATCAAAGTTTTACCTGCTCCTAAGTTCTCACAATTACGAGTTAATTTTCTTTGGTTCTACTACTTAGTTTGAGGGGCATGGGGGTGGATGTAGTGTATATTTTATATGTTTATATTGTTTGGGTCATCTCTGTATTGTCAGACTCAGGGCCATATACACTTTTATTTATATATGTATCTTATACTAGTGTAATTCATTTAGAGAAATACAACACACGTTTATTCTCAAGAGTTCTAATTCATTACGTGCTTAGAACTTTATCACATACCACCATTTTTTCATTCCCTCCCCCCCCCCCCCGAACCAATTTAAAAAGTATTTATATATTAAATTCATCAAAATCAATTAATTGCAATCATTTCTTGCCAAAATTGGGAGAGGTAGGAAACGGTGATATATTTGCTAAAAAAAAAAAAGGCTTTGTTTGGTGCTCAAAGCCCCAGTTTTATTTTGATTCTGATTGGAAAATAAAAATACATACTTTACGCCATTCCTAACTGAAAATAGACTTATTTTCATATTCTACTTTCACATTCTCTAATAAATACCTTTCACTTTGTCAAATCACTTTCTCTCACATCTCCTTCTAAAAATAAATATTTCAAATCAAAATTCGTTAAGCTCGACACAAAGTTAAAAATATTAGTTAATTTGTTCTATATATGTGGTTCTTGTATGGAAGAACTAACTTAAGATTATTTTTTAATTTGAACTCTCTATAAGATTTTTGAAATTATGGATTTTTGTTTATGAATAATTATGAGTGATATTTATACTTTTTACATGTTCATATACAATTTTTTTAGGAGATTAAATTTAGTTCCTTAATTTTTTCTAACTATTATATTTGTTGGTCCCAAGTGGCATACGAAAGGGTCTAGAAGGGGGGGGGGGGAGGGTTTAAATAGACCTTGAAGTCTTTTTCGACTTCAAAAAGATTCGTATTAAAATGATTTTGGACGCTTGAAATGTAGACGTTTGACTAAGCGTGTACTTGAAATATAGACGCTTTGGCTAAGCGTCTAATGAAGACTTTTTGGAAAGTTAACTTAGACTTCAAGATTTGAATACTTTAACCAAATAGGTTTAAGCGTTTAGTTCTTTGATCAGTGCTAGCACAACGGAATGATTTATGGTCTTTTCTTTTAAAAGTTTTAGCGCCACAAAGTGTTTCTTAGTTGCTTAGAGATTGATTGTGTTTTACTTAATCAATTTATGCAATAATATGATAATGTGGGAATTGACTGTAAAGTAAAGAACACAATATTTGTAAGGTTCGTTGGGTGGTGTAATCCCAACTACGTCCTTCTTTTTCTTTTTCACTTGGAGGGAATTCACTAAAATGAATCACGAAGCTTCACACAGACAACTTCTACACAATAGCAAATTGATGAAAGCTTGATCTCAAGTTCCCTGATCACACAGATTTCAACTCGGCTAAGATCTGCTTTTGACAATGCTTCTCTCACTTAGAAATAATGCTTTGTCTTCAACGACTTCGTCACATAGATAGAAGAGGTTGATGGGTTTTTATCACGGTTTTGTTTAATTTGAAAAGTTCAAACACTTTAGTAATATCTCTTTGAAAGGTTAGGTTCTTCTATGAAGAGGTAAGAGATATTGATTTGGATGTAGAGATGTTTAAGCTCAACCAAATTTTGGCTATGGAGGATTTGAGCTTTAAAAAGTTGGATGTAGATTTCAACAGCGTAAGTGAATAATTCTCTGTTTAGGTTTGAGCTGTGAGTGTCTATTTATAGACTTTTCTCGGGATTTGTCCGTTGGACATAAGCAAGGGCGTGAGAAACACGAAGCACATGACTTAGTCCTTTTTCTGACATCTTTGAAAATTCTGTTGCACAGAGTGGGTAGCAGACCTACTTTGAGTAGACAGCCAATGGGGAAGGCACATCCGTACCGTCAATAGTCCTTATCACATTTAATGTTCTTATCAAACATTTAATGCATTTGAATTTATTTCCCGTTGGAAATAAATGTCCATAGATTCTATTTAATAACATATTGACTTCGGATTAACTTCAAGTGAAGACAAGCGCTTACACACGAAAGTCTTCCTGAATTGATTCATAAGCGCTTGACAGAAGCTTAATGAATCTGACATCTTCAAAGTCTTCATACGCTGATCTTCGATTTCACCTTGATAGACTCACCTAGAATTCTATCTTAGCTTAAGCTCTTGATACTAGTCTAAAAGCTATAAAGATAAATGCCTTAATAAAAAATTACAACTTCGATAACTTTTAAACACTTATACATGTTTCTAACAAAATATTTAACAAGAAACCTATCTTGTCATCATCAAAATATCTAACATGAAATTTCCTAACAATATTATATACAATCAAATTAATAGGATTAAAACAAGCTTGAGATGGATACTAGCCGGGAGCTAAAATCGGATAATGACAGGAGCTGGAGTAGAGTACTGGCCGAGAGAAGAATATTGGCTAAAAAAATTACCTTGCGTCGCACGAGTAGTAGATATGAATTGACTAACATTAGCCTTTAACTCTTGTTGCTCCCTCTCAAATTCTCAAAATTGTTCTTTAAGCTACTCTACTTCAGCTTGTGAGGAGCTGTTGCTTAGGCTAAGGCCAGAAGCAAGGAAACTATCATCATACAAGTTGCCAAAACCATATGAACACCCATTTTTTAGGGCTTCTGACGCTCGGCCTATGTTTTACGATAAAATGTTGATGATCCTTGTGTTAACAACATCGTGCTTCCACTACTCTGAGATTGGTTTGTTAGGTTGGTTAATCCCCGGAGTTGCTCAGCGCAACAGAATTTAAAAAATTTAAAATACCACCCCAAAATAGGATAATGGTCAGTTCAATCAAATCAATATAATTAAATACAAAGGGGATTCATAGCTATTTTACCAAATACGAAAAAATTACTCCGCCTTTGTTGTCGGATCTCCTCAACCGAAGGCCGAACCGCCACCGTCTCTAGCTTTCCAAAAGCTCTAATTTCCATTTCATATCTCCCTATATAAGCGATCCAATTGTCTCGCCTTTAAGATGTTGTTGGGATCGCCCCAGGGATGCTGGCACATTAGAACAAAATACAAAAATTTAAACCAGCATCATCAAACAAGGTTAGGTAGACATGGTACCATCGAATTAAAAAAAACTCACAAGATAAGTTTTCTCGTGTTGAAGAACAACTCAACAACAGTCCTTTTAAGCCACTCCATAGCTTCAATTCTCCGGATTAATTTGCTCTAGTGCTTGATAAGAGGTGTTTTTACGTGTTTTTAAGACCGTAATTCTTATGATTTGGATTCACTTATTGCTTAAATCATGTCACATTTGCATTTAATAGGTGTGTTAAGTGAATACAGGTAATAAATGAGAATACATGAAGAAAAGGGAAGAAAAACGATGTACAAAACAAGTTCAAGCATGTTTTTCAACACCTAGGCGGTTTATGCATCTCCTACCACATTCGAGTGATAATTCCGTACATTTCGAGACCGACTTAGACAAAGTTTCCTTCTACAAAGTTTTAGATGAATGTCTTAGCTTCAAATGGGAACTTGAAACATCCAAATCCGAGGTCTATAGAGATAATTGTGAAGGAAATACGATTGCTGCGCCGAACAGAGAAGTACATGTGCCAGGATACGCCCCAGCGCCCTCCTAGTCATGCCTAGGCATGGATAGTCCGAATGTTATTCCTTTTCAGCCTAAATTCCAGCATTATATGATGGGTAAGAATCAATTTTGGCCATAATTCAGCACATGTGTTGAGGGGTTGTCATAAGTGTGTTTCTTGGTAGATTTACTTTATGGGCGCCAAATTAGAAACAACCTCCATGTTGAAACATAATTTAGGTATACTTAGAGACCGAATTGGACAAAATGTCCTTCTGAAAAGTTGTAGATCTATGTTTTATCTAAACATGGGGACTTGAATCATCTAATTGGGAGATCTGTGGAGAAGTTGATGAGGAAAATACTAAGACTGCGCTGGAAAGCAAGAAAATGGCAGCATGCATGTGTTTTGTTGAAGTTTTCACATGGTTATGCTTGGTGGAATTCTTAATGGCCGAAAGTTCAACATTTTTTAGCTGGTTGGAATCTTAAAAGCCAAACTTTAAGCATCACCTTAGGTGGAATTCTCATTGGGGAACTTTAATGGGAATTCTTAATGCATACTTTAGTGGAATTTTTGGCTATAAAAGGAGGGGGAACCCATACTCTTCATCATTCACTATCAATTTCAGATTCTTGGAGGAGAGGAGGAGGAGGAATCAGTCCTCAAGCTTCATTCATCACCATTCTTCATCATTCTAAGAGGAGAAAGCTAGGAATTGAAGCTCCAATAAAGGGACCATCATCTATCACATTAGAGGGAGTTTTTATAGCCTTTTCATTTCATTCATGTCTATGAACATGTGTATTTATTCATTATTGTTTTTCATAATATCTATCATGAACTAAATTCATAAGACTAAGGCCATGTAAGGTCAAATTGTGATATATGCTTATAATAGATGATTGTTGAGGTTATACTTATATTGTTATGTGATGTGAATTTGTGTTTTTACCTATCTTGCATATACTTGATCACTATATGTTAGAATCTTATGCCTAGGTTGATATTTCGGGAGAAAATTAACTTAGGGTGCAAGAAATTCACATCATGACCCGCAACTAATGAGGAATTGCCCTAGACATAGGTAAAGATTCCCGGGTGAAGTTGTTCGATTCTAATCGAGTGAACTCTAGTACGTTAATGCATGTTTAGTGGTTAGATTTCCGGATAGGAATATTTGGGAAATCACGATCTAAGCATAGGAGTTTATACACGAGACATCGGTTATTCTCTACCCTCGGAGCTCTCACCATAACAATATAAGAGTAATTCTACAACAAGAGACTTTATAAGTATATTTGATCAATTTGGACCTAGCATGTGCCTTAGTCTCCCTTTATAATTGGTTTTAAATCACTTGTGCAACCTTGTTCTTATCTTATGCGTTTCACACTCATTTTACCTTTATTGTATTGATCTTTGTTGTTATAAAATCGTAAACTAGAATTCAAGTCCTTGTGGTTCGACAATCCGGACTTCTCGTCCACTTTTATTACTACACACGACTAGTGCACTTGCTATTATAGCACGTTAGCTTTTAGCGTGTCAAGTTTTTGGCGCCGTTGCCGGGGACTTGTTCATTTTAGTTTTTGATTTTTCATTTAAATTTTCATAATTCTTAGTTTTTCGTTTATTTCTAACCTTTCTTTTATTTTATTATTCTAATTTTTTTTTTCTTGTGTTTATTTGTTAGGTGTAATTTGCGGTGCATGACCCGCTCTTCTAACGAGCCCCTATACAATTTTGAGCCGGAGATAGAGCGTGTTCTTCGATCTAGTAGACAAGCTCGAGAAATGGCCAACAATCTAAATCCAAATGGGAATTTTCCCGACATAAATCTTCCGGAAAACAGGGAATGGCCGCAAAATCTTTTCCAAGCTAAGCAACCGGCACCTCCTCAAAGACTTCCATCGGTCCGGGAAAGTCTACCTCCAAGGGTCCACACCATACCGGGGCCCGTAGTCTTTCCAAATTTCTTTGCACCAAATTATCACATTCCGTCACACATCTTTAGCATGGTGCAAAGCGAACCCTTCTATGGAGAGCCCCATGAATCACCTCATGAGCATTTGGAGACTTTAGACGATACTCTCATGACTACCCAATTTCATCCACGGGATCTCGATGCAATTCGTCTAAGAGTCTTCCACTTCTCATTAAAGGAAAGGGCTACCATGTGGTACAAATCTCTACCACCCCAATCCATCACAACATGGGGACAATTGGTCGATGCCTTTTTGAGCAAATTCTTTCCACCCTCCAAAATCAATGAGCTAAGGAGCAACATTAAGGAGTTTAAGCAGGGGAATCATGAGTCCTTAGCCGAGGCATGGGCTAGATATAAAAACATGCTCCGAAAATGTCCGGATCACAACCTAAGATTGAGCGAGCAAGTATTACGATTCCATGATGGAGTCCGTTCGCGCATCCGAAATAGGCTTAATGCCGGCGCCGGTGGTGATCTCCTTGGGCTCGATTGCCAAAGTGTGTGGGACAAGATTGAGCAATTAGCCCGAGAAGATGAACTCTATCCCGATGATGAAGAAATCACACCCACTAAAAAGATTGCTTGTGTTCAAGAGTTGGGCGAAGAAGTTGCTTTGGAAACAATGGTTGGCAATGTAAACTATGTTGGAAATGCCAATCGACCTCAATTGAACTTCCATGTGCCCGAAAATTTTCCAAGAAGGTCCAATCCGGCACAAAATGCCCATCCCGGCGTCTATCAAGCACCAAGGCCCCCATTCAACAATAACCAAGCTCAAAGGCAAGGTAATCCTCATATACAAAGGCAAATAAGACCTCTTACAACCGAAGAGCGTCTCGATGAACAATAAAGAAATCGGATTCAGCAATCAACGAACTTCGTACTATGATGAAGGATATAATGATGGACATGAAGGATTTAAAGACACAAATGGGTCAAATGGCAAAGGCGATCAGCGAGAGAGCCCCGGGAACTTTACCAAGTGACACAGAAAAAAATCCGAAGGAGCAATGCCACGCCATCACCTTAAGAAGTGGCAAACAGATAGTCAATGATGCTGTTTGCATTTCTGCGCCCGAGCGCCCCGATGAGAACGCCCAGGCGCCGGAATCAACCCACAGTGAACGAATGCTTCGCAATTGCTCGTCCGAGCGTCCCGATGATCACGCTCAGGCGCCCGAGACCCAGCGCCCTGGCGCCGATTGTCGCGCCTAGGCGCCACCTCCTGAACCCTCCACAGCGGGCTCTTCAACTCCAACGCATCCTCCCATCGAGGTCCGTCTGCCATTTCCTAATGCACATAGAAAGAAAAAAAAGGAGATGGATCCAAGTCTCCTTCGAATCTTAGCAATTCTTCGTGAGGTTAGGATTAATATTCCTTTTATAGACGCAATTTTACAAATGTCAAATTACGTGAAATTTTTCAAGGATATTTTATCCAACAAACAAAAGTGGGAGGAAAACGAAACGTTGTGCCTAACCGAGGAATGCTCCGCCGTATTGCTTAATAAATTACCAATGAAACTTGAAGACCCTGGGAGTCTCACTATTCCTTGCACGATTGGGCCATTATCCTTCGAAAAAGTTTTGTGCGACTCGGGAGCTAGCATCAACCTCCTCCCGTACTCTCTTTTCAAAAAGTTGGGCCTTGGTAACCCAAAGACGACTTCAATGAGCCTCCAACTTGCCGATAGATCAATCAAGAGACCACGGGGAATAATCGAAGATGTAATCGTTCAAGTCGACAAATTCTACTTCCCGGTTGACTTTCTGGTTCTTGATATGGAGGAAGATGTTGAGGTACCCCTGATCCTAGGAAGACCATTCCTAGCCACTGGTAAGGCGGTAATCGATATTGCCAATGGTAAGCTAACCTTAAATGTGGGAGATGAAAAGGTCACCTTTGATGTTTTTAAAGTGCTTAAACACCCATGTGATCCTGACTCATGTTTACGCATCGATGTATTTGATATGTTGATTGATGAGACTTTTCAGGCACAAATGGTAGACGACCCATTGGAGACATGTCTTTCCAAATCTATGGGTGTCGATTCAGCGAGTGAAGAACAATTGGAAACCATGTTTAGCATAGAGAAGCCACCTCTTTACCACGTCATTGGAGCTAAAAAATTAGAAAGATCACTCTTGGCTCCTCCTCGCCCTTCTATCGAAGAGGCCCCTATCCTTGAGCTTAAACCATTACCATTACATTTGAAATATGTATTTTTAAATGATAATGAGACTCTACCTTTAATTATCTCATCTTCTTTGACAGGAGAACAGGAGGAGCGACTCATGAGAGTATTGAATGCCAACAAAAAGGCCTTCGGGTGGAAAATTGCGGATATAAAAGGCATAAGTCCATCGGTGTGCATGCACAAAATACTCATGGAGGAGTCCGCAAAACCTACACGCCAACCACAAAGACGGTCAAATCCACAAATACAAGAGGTGGTAAAGAAAGAGGTTATAAAACTACTCGATGCAGGTATAATCTATCCTATCTCTGATAGTGCATGGGTAAGCCCGACTCAAGTAGTACCCAAGAAGGGCGGAATAACTGTGATAGAAAATGCGAACAATGAATTAATCCCTACTCGAATGCTTACCGGGTGGCGTGTGTGTATAGATTATCGCAAGTTAAATGATGCCACTCGTAAGGACCATTTCCCCCTCCCATTCATTGACCAAATGCTTGAAAGGTTAGCCGGACATGATTTTTATTGTTTTCTAGATGGGTATTCCGGCTATAACCAAATTGTCATAGCCCCCGAGGACCAAGAGAAAACAACTTTCATTTGTCCCTATGGCACGTTTGCTTATAGGCGGATGCCGTTTGGATTATGCAATGCCCCGGCCACATTTCAACGATGTATGATGGCGATCTTTCATGACATGGTTGAAGAATTCCTTGAGATTTTTATGGATGATTTTTCTGTTTTTGGAACCTCATTTAACACATGTCTTGATCATTTGGACCGTGTTCTAAAACGATGTGAGGAAACAAATCTTGTTTTGAATTGGGAAAAATGTCATTTTATGGTCCGGGAAGGGATTGTGCTAGGTCACAAAATCTCCCAAAAAGGGATTGAAGTGGACCAAGCCAAGATTGAGGTAATAGAAAAGCTTCCTCCACCTACATCGGTGAAAGCCGTGAGGAGCTTTCTTGGTCATGCCGGCTTCTATAGGCGATTTATCAAAAAAATTTCCAAAATTGCAAAGCCGTTATCTAACTTGCTTGTCAAAGATGCACCATTCAATTTTGATTCCCTTTGTTTACAGGCCTTCATGACTCTTAAGGAGCTATTGATATCCGCTCCCATCATGGCACCTCCTGATTGGAGTTTGCCCTTCGAATTGATGTGTGATGCTAGTGACACCGCGGTGGGTGCGGTCCTTGGCCAAAGGAAGGATAAGGTATTTCAAACCATCTACTATGCTAGTAAGACTTTAAATGATGCACAAATGAATTACGCAACCACGGAAAAAGAATTACTAGCCATAGTATTTGCATTTGACAAGTTCCATGCTTATCTCATTTTGAATAAAGTAATTGTGTACACTGATCACTCCACATTAAAATACTTGCTTGCCAAAAAGGATGCCAAACCTAGACTCATTAGGTGGATTTTACTTCTTCAAGAATTTGACATAGAAATTAAGGATAAGAAAGGAGTAGAAAATGTTGTTGCCGACCACTTGTCTAGGATAGAGATTCCTAACCCTGAGTGTGTGTTTGATAAACCTATTTGTGAGGAGTTTCCCGATGAGCAATTGTATGCTATACTTCATAATGATGCTCCTTGGTATGCCAATTATGCAAATTATCTTGTCACGGGAGTTCTTCCTCCGGATATCACTTATCATCAAAAGAAGAAATTCTTATTTGATGTGAAGCGATATTTGTGGGACGAACCATATCTATTTAAGATTTGTGCAGATGGCCTCATTCGACGATGTATCCCCGAGGAGGAAATAGCATCAATTCTCGCCCATTGTCATGATATGTCAGTAGGTGGTCACTTTGGACCCTCTAAAACAGTGGCTAAAGTGCTTCAATTAGGTTTCTTTTGGCCTACTCTTTCTAAAGATGCATTCTTGTATGTTCAATCTTGTGATAGGTGTCAACGAACAGGTAACATCTCTAAAAGACAAGAAATGCCATTGAATAACATGCTTGAATGTGAACTATTTGATGTATGGGGTATTGATTTTATGGGACCCTTCCTTAGTTCTTGTTCCAATAAGTATATTCTTGTTGCGGTCGACTATGTCTCCAAATGGGTCGAAGCTGAGGCTTTACCAACTAATGATGCTCGGGTGGTTACTCGATTTTTAAAAAAAAGGATTTTCACTCGTTTTGGAACTCCTAGAGCAATCGTTAGTGACGGGGGCACCCATTTTTGTAACAAACAATTCGAGCACTTACTGAACAAGTACGGGGTACGGCATAAAATCTCAACCCCATATCATCCTCAAACGAGTGGTCAAGTGGAGGTGTCGAATCGGGAGATTAAACGCATTCTTGAAAAAACGGTTAACGCATCTAGAAAAGATTGGTCCCTTAAACTAGATGACGCCTTGTGGGCATATCGAACCGCGTTTAAAACTCCGATTGGCATGTCCCCATATCGCCTTGTCTTTGGAAAAGCATGTCACTTACCGGTTGAGCTCGAACATCGCGCTTTTTGGGCTATTAAATTTCTAAATTTTGATTCTCAACTCGTAGGTACCAAGCGATTACTCCAATTACACGAACTTGAGGAATGGCGCCATCAAGCGTATGAGAACGCCAAACTTTACAAGGAGCAAACGAAAACATGGCATGATAAGCGTATTATTCCCCGAAAATTTCATGAAGGAGATAAGGTTTTACTATACAATTCTCGCCTTCGATTTTTTCCCGGGAAGCTCAAGTCAAAATGGTCGGGACCATTTGTTGTATCTCGTGTGTATGCTTCTGGTGCCATTGAACTTATAACGGATAATGGACGAACCTTCATGACAAACGCCCAAAGGTTAAAGCATTACATTGGGATTGACGGGTCGAGGGATAAAGTGACCATTCCCCTCCAGGATCTTTAGCGATTCTTTATCTCAAGTCGAGCTACCGACTCTAAACTAGCGCTTCTTGGGAGGCAACCCAAGTTTGTAAGTTTTCTTTTCTTTTTGCTTTCGTTTTTGTTTTGTTTAGTTTGTTTCTTTTTATTGTGTTCAAACATGCACTTTGGGCATATATGTTTTTCTTATGCTTGATGGTTTAAAAAGTTGAAGTGTTAGATATGATGCACATTTGGACCCCACCTTTAGAGATTCTTATTTTACTCGATAAGAGGAGAAACTTTGTAAGGATGCATTGGAAGCTTAAGGATGTTCTTCAATATCCTTGGTTGTAAGTGTTCTTTTACCTTTGTGTATGCATGTTGTAACAACATTGGGGACAATGTTGGATTTAAGTTTGGGGGTAGAAGAGTATCTATTTTGAATATTGAAAATGCAATCCTAATTTTTAACTTGAATTTGGGGAAAGTGTGTTCGATATCATGTTTATATGCTTCTTTGTTGAGAAAATCAAGCATGAAAAATTTTTAGTCCTTCCAATTGATGCATTGAAATTGATTGACTTGGAAAAATGGCATGAATTCTTGAAATAATCTGAATTTAATGGAATATATATATCTTTGAAATTGCTCGTGGAGACCTTAGACTAGAATTGATTCTTTAGATGATTCACAATGCACTTAAATCGAAGGTAGAGGAGTTGAGAGGATAACCATCTTGAAACACTTAAGAAATTATTCCCAGAAATATTAACTTAGATTTCTCATAAGGTTATAAGTTGAGTAGTAATTTTATATGCTAACAATGAATTGAAAAGGTTGAATTTTGGTATGACCAAAAGTGGTCAGGCTAATACGTACCGGAGGTGAAAATTTTCATGCCTATATACTGTACTATTATGCTAATTTAAGCTATGCTCAAGCCAAAAGAAGTGAATTGTTTAAAAGATCTAGTTTTATTTCGTGGCCTTTGATACTCAAGTGATTAAATCCTTAGGAGTGTCTCTACACTTAATGCCCTAAAACTATCTAGTTTGGGAGTCATTGGTCTAAAACTTGTTACATGGGTGTCATAGAAAGCCTAATGGAATAAAACATTGCACATGATCTAGCCTTAATGAAGTTTAATGGAAATTCCATATGAATTGAATGTTGAATATTTGAGATAATGAAATTTAAATGGCTATGAGATTTTCTATAATTCTTGTGCCTTGTGTTTGATCAAAAGTTGATAGATATGTGATTAATGTCCAAAATTTGGTAAGGATGCCTCTCGACTATAATACCCTAGATTTATTTTTCACTATACCCTAGGGAGTCGTTTCAAGTATTGGTGTCACATGAGCAAAAGTAGTTGATATGTATATATATATATTTGTGAACTTTAAAAGGTTGATTTTATGCCATTCATTCTTGTTGATCATATTGAGATGTGTTGATTCGGTTGGGATTGAAAATTTGCTAGATTTTGTGGGTATATCTTATGCAAACCCTCACGAGACTATAACTCGTCCTTTGAGGTAACTCAAAGGTTTAAAGGCTTGTTGCACCCGCTAAGTGCAATCGTTTACTCCACGAAAGTGAGTTAGTTAGTTGTTTTGTTTTCTCCCATTGAATGATGTTGGTCTTGCCTTATAGCTCGTATTGCTCGAGGTCGAGCAATTGATAAGTTTGGGGGTGTTGATAAGAGGTGTTTTTACGTGTTTTTAAGACCGTAATTCTTATGATTTGGATTCACTTATTGCTTAAATCATGTCACATTTGCATTTAATAGGTGTGTTAAGTGAATACAGGTAATAAATGAGAATACATGAAGAAAAGGGAAGAAAAACGATGTACAAAACAAGTTCAAGCATGTTTTTCAACACCTAGGCGGTTTATGCATCTCCTACCAAATTCGAGCGATAATTCCGTACATTTCGAGACCGACTTAGACAAAGTTTCCTTCTACAAAGTTTTAGATGAATGTCTTAGCTTCAAATGGGAACTTGAAACATCCAAATCCGAGGTCTATAGAGATAATTGTGAAGGAAATACGATTTCTGCGCCGAACAGAGAAGTACATGTGCCAGGATACGCCCCAGCGTCCTCCTAGTCATGCCTAGGCATGGATAGTCCGAATGTTACTCCTTTTTCAGCCTAAATTCCAGCATTATATGATGGGTAAGAATCACTTTTGGCCATAATTCAGCACATGTGTTGAGGGGTTGTCATAAGTGTGTTTCTTGGTAGATTTACTTTATGGGCGCCAAATCAGAAATAACCTCCATGTTGAAACGTAATTTAGGTATACTTAGAGACCGAATTGGACAAAATGTCCTTCTGAAAGTTGTAGATCTATGTCTTATCTAAACATGGGGACTTGAATCATCCAATTTTAAGATCTGTGGAGAAGTTTATGAGGAAAATACTAAGACTGCGCTGGAAAGCAAGAAAATGGCAGCATGCATGTGTTTTGTTGAAGTTTTCACATGGTTATGCTTGGTGGAATTCTTAATGGCCGAAAGTTCAACATTTTTTAGCTGGTTGGAATCTTAAAAGCCAAACTTTAAGCATTACTTTAGGTGGAATTCTCATTGGGGAACTTTAATGGGAATTCTTAATGCATACTTTAGTGGAATTTTTGGCTATAAAAGGAGGGGGAACCCATACTCTTCATCATTCACTATCAATTTCAGATTCTTGGAGGAGAGGAGGAGGAGGAATCAGTCCTCAAGCTTCATTCATCACCATTCTAAGAGGAGAAAGCTAGGAATTGAAGCTCCAATAAAGGGGCCATCATCTATCACATTAGAGGGAGTTTTTATAGCCTTTTCATTTCATTCATGTCTATGAACATGTGTATTTATTCATTATTGTTTTTCATAATATCTATCATGAACTAAATTCATAAGACTAAGGCCATGTAAGGTCAAATTGTGATATATGCTTATAATAGATGATTGTTGAGGTTATACTTATATTGTTATGTGATGTGAATTTGTGTTTTTACCTATCTTGCATATACTTGATCACTATATGTTAGAATCTTATGCCTAGGTTGATATTTCGGGAGAAAATTAACTTAGGGTGCAAGAAATTCACATCATGACCCGCAACTAATGAGGAATTGCCCTAGACATAGGTAAAGATTCCCGGGTGAAGTTGTTCGATTCTAATCGAGTGAACTCTAGTACGTTAATGCATGTTTAGTGGTTAGATTTCCGGATAGGAATATTTGGGGAATCACGATCTAAGCATAGGAGTTTATACGCGAGACATCGGTTATTCTCTACCCTCGGAGCTCTCACCATAACAATATAAGAGTAATTCTACAACAAGAGACTTTATAAGTATATTTGATCAATTTGGACCTAGCATGTGCCTTAGTCTCCCTTTATAATTGGTTTTAAATCACTTGTGGAACCTTGTTCTTATCTTACGCGTTTCACACTCATTTTACCTTTATTGTATTGATCTTTGTTGTTATAAAATCGTAAACTAGAATTCAAGTCCTTGTGGTTCGACAATCCGGACTTCTCGTCCACTTTTATTACTACACACGACTAGTGCACTTGCTATTATAGCACGTTAGCTTTTAGCGTGTCAGTGCTCCAAATTAATGTCGTACCTCTAAGAATATCAACACTTTAGTTCGTACCCTTGAGATCTTCTATCAGTACTTGCTAAGATGATTCAATCTTTTGGCTTGTTGAGAAAAAGGCAAGTGATGGGTGTCGAACCTAAAAAAATAATTCCTACTCCTAAATTTGCAAATAGTGGTGAACAGGGTCGAATCCTCAAGGATTGGTTCAGATTTAATTCTCAATAAACAAAAGTAAAATACAAGAGGGGGGGGGGGATTTTTTATAATTGATTAAACTAGAAATAAACTAAAAATCAAGAAAAGTAAATTAAACAAGTAAACTAATTCAATAGATGGTGAGATTCTAGCCTAAGGAGTTATCTCCGTTTTGATTCCAAGAGTTGACTCTTAATGCAAAGATACTTCAATGTTCATGAATAAATTGCCTATAGTTATTAACAAGCTCTAACAACCTAGTTTCTCCTTAATTTATCGATAACCAAAACAAGTTCTTTGATTACTTTTCTTATTGATTAAACAACCCTAAATAAGCTCTTAAGATTTAATTTAACAATAGCATTAAAAAATAGAGAAACACCAATTCTAACCAACAAACTCGCAAGCTTGGTTCATTTAGATTAGATCACATATTCACATAACAACAATCGAAAACTTGTCCATAATCAATGTTATTAACTACCACAAATATTAGAATTGACCAAACAATTACGGATTTGGGATTCTAAATGGCTATATACTATTCCGCCAATCAAATAACGGGCCCTTATTATTCAATTAATCAAAATAATAATTTCAAAAAATATAGAAAATATGCAAATACTCAATAACAAAGAAGGAAATAAACACAAATTAGATCTCACAACTTTTGTAGAATCAAAACTTCAATAATCCTTGGCTAGAAATAAAATCTTTAGCAATACATCTTGAAAGAAAGAAAAACGCAGAAATTTTCTCTCTCCTTAGCAAAATAACATGTAAAATGTTAAAGTGTAGGAGAAAAGGAATTAATTCCATCTATATATAATAAAATAAGCCTAGCCAAAAAGGACTCCTAACAAAATAAAACTCTAATTCTAATAGAATAAAAAAATTAATTCCTTACTAAGATAAAACACTAATATGACTCCTAAAAAATAGGAAAGACTCCTAAAACTTAGGATTATTCTCTTCCTATCACACGCTTAAACGCCTCTTCTTCTTTTTCTCCATCTTTTTCTTACTTTTTCTTCTTCTTTGAAATTTCACCTATCAAAATTAAAATCATAATAAATATCTATCATTTAAACTCAAATAACAATAAAAGAAGAAAGGAAATATATGAAAAATATACATAAAATGCACACTAACAGTAAGAAAAGTATTTAGGCTCTAATACTGAGGAGAGGATGAAAAGAGAGAAGCAAAAAAAACACATACTCAAAAGTGATTGGACGTGTGTACGCTAGGGAGGATTAAATCTTCTCCTCTACACGCCTAAGTGGGCGTCCCTATTAGCTCTCTTGATCTAGTGGGATTTTCTTCCTTCATTTGTTCGTATGGCCCCCAAGTCATTTATTAATTAATTAGTTCATTGACTTATTAATTTGACTTGACCTAATTTAATATATTTAATTAAGTCCAACTAATTAAATATCCTCTTCATTAAATTAATTAGACCACTAATTAATTTATCTCCCATTTAATATAATGTTTCAATATTAAATTAGGGATTTTAATTAATTAAGACCACTTAATTAATTTTAATCATCTTTCTTGAATAATTAATTCCAATTAATTACTCTCTCCATTAATTCACAAAGAATTAATTCAGTTAATAGGTACTACACTAAGTTAGTGCGTGACTCCTTAGACTCATTAACAAGCTAGTCCCATCCCGAGGGACCTTGAATTAATCTCACCAAATTAATCTGATATACCTATTTGTCATGGTTCGATGTCTACCAATGTCGCCATGACTTCCTAGATGTTAACGATGAAAAGCAAAACCTATCCAATTTACGATATTCATGTGAGTCAAATTCTTTCATCTTTTTTCCGTCTGAAGTTTAGTGTTTGGTGACAGTCGAAACCCTAATAAATTCAGAAGCTATGATGTTGGACATCTAATGAATAGGCTTGTCAATCAAGCTGAGCTAGCCGAGCCTGGTCAAGCTCACACTCGGTATGATATTATGCGGACTTTTATCACCAAGACTTGAATTTGCATGAGCTTTTTATTTCAAAGCTCGGGCTCAGCTTGAAAATTAGTATGATCTTTGAGCCAAGCCCGAGCTCTAGCCGAGTCGGTTCTCTTTTGAAAAACTTTAAGTAATAAAGTTATCTAATATATAAATTAAAAAAATAACAATTTTAAAAACATAAAAAAAAAATCAACATCATCCATGTTCTAATGAAAAATCATAATTAAAATATACCTTGAAAGATCTCATTTCATTGAAATATATGCTCCACGCATTATTTAAGATTGAAAAATATTATAACTAAATATATGATAAATTTAATTACAAAAAAAATTGTTTTTGTCGTGAATTGTGAGGAGAAATAAATGAAATACATTCCTGAAGACAAAAGTTAGCAGCCCTCCAATGTCAGTTTATGTGAAATGTCATATGTTTGTATTGGATACGATCGGGTAGGTTTAAATTGATAATTTTTTACTTTTTTAATTTCTTGAGTATAGTGCTTTATATTAGGAAATTTTTAGAATTGAATGTTGATTAATTTTAAGAATTCTATTCCTTGATTTTAAATCTTGATATTTTCTGTGCAATCTGGAATTACTTATAAAAAAGTACTACTTTTTATTTTTGTATGTAATATATAAAACATATATATATATGCATGTATATATTTTCTTTTACGAGCCCGAGCTCAATTCAAGCCGAGCCTACTCTCGCTCATGCTCGGCTTGAATTCAAATTCAAGCTTTATCTTTGAGCTCTAGCTCGGCTTGGGCCCGACTTGTGAATGAGTAGGACTATCAATGAGCTCAAGCTGAGCCGTCTTCGAGCCTGCTTGAGCTCATTAAAAGTCCTACTAATGATCCAGTCTTCTAAGCAAGGATCACCATTCTCTCTTAAGACACCGGTCTGATCAGAGGATTTTATCGATCATTTAGAATCTCGCAATAGCATAGAAAATACCAGGTGTCACATCCTGGATGAATCTCATATCTAATATCACCTGATCCGTCATACTGCCACACTATATAGAACATACCTCGCTGTATGATTCTCCTGAAATGCACATGTATATCAAAGTATAGTGTGCAGTACATATCCCAGCCATGACATCTCAGGTCAGAGGATTAATGTCACACTACCAAACTGAAGGACTCCAAGTTCGATGCAAAACGAATTGGGAATCCTTACGGGGTCGTTCAATCTCATACTTACCTAATCATTGATCTTTGTACATGCATTGACCCAATGGGTCAATGCCCATGGAACAAGACACTCTCTTTTGAGAATGACATACACAAACAAGTCTTATCGAGATTATCATATCACACATCTCACAATCTCTATAACTTGGAATGGAGTTTAGGATTATAGCCCTCGACAACGTTCTACAGTCAACACAACAGCTCCCCTAGCCTTTATGTAACTGATGAGATTTTTATCTATGCTAGCTGAAGTAAATAATGACAAAGAAGAGTGTCAAAATAAATTTAATATACTATACAAAACAAGACTGGCATAATGTTTTCTAACTAATGACCAAGCCAACTAATGGCTCGTTGGGCACCTAACACTATCAGATGTATCAGTACCTCCGCGAGTTTCCAACAACTCTAATTTCGGTACTAGTTAATAGAATTGTTCAGACCTATAGTCTACGCTTATGTATGAAGGGAGGGAATATATAAGTGAGAGATGAAACTCAACACATGAGTAAAACCTCACCAAATAATTAGGCTAAGGGGACGGCTACAAGAGAGATGAAGATGATGAAAATTCCCTCTTATTTTTCTTTGAGTTGGGAGAAAAGTGCACTATGTGATTAAGTGTGTTATGTGTTTTTTTGAATACATATTTATAAAGGAATACTCCTAAGTTTAGTATAATAAGAATCCAAGGAAAATCAAAATCCTACCGTATTTGACTTTCCTGATTCAAGATATACTATAACTAGGACATTCCTAAAAGGTAGGAACTTAGTCACCTAGCAACTAACTTCGTCCTTATCTAAGTAAATCCTCTTGATTCTCCTAAATCAAGACTTGGAGAAGGATTAAAATCCTTCTCCTTATTTTCACCTAACACACCTATTACTATGCTTGGAGTTCAAGAATTTAATCCTCATGATTTAATTCTTGACTCCTAATTAATTAAATCGCTTAACCAATTAATTAAGTCCCAACTATTAATTAAAGTCTAACCTTAATTATTATAAACCTATTTCTTTGTTTATTTAATTTTTGGCTCCAATCCTAATTAAATAAATTACTTGAACTCTTCAATGTCCTTTAATTAATTAATCCAACTTGATTAATTAAAAGTCTAATTAATTTTAATTAATTAATACGATTTGGAAAGTACTAGACTTTCGCAATTTTCTCAATTTTCCTAAATTGATTAATCATGTCACATATGCAGAAACTCTTCAGAGTTACGTGTATGACCACTTAGGCTCGTTCGTGTGGTAGTAATAAGTACAATTTCCCTAAATGCCAATTTACCTTCCGAATTTGGTAAGTGCTAGATTAAATCCTTCTTAATTTAATCTGACCATGAATTATTCACCATAATGTCATGTTACCTACAAATCGAGGTTATTGTTTAACAACAGGCCTTGAAAACCTAGAAACGAATGAAGTAAAGATATGCCTCTCATAATCACGATCCTTGCGTAAGTAAGATCTCTCCATCGGGCTAATTGCATTTTTGGGCGTTATCTTTATCACTTTTGAATTTTGGTCCTTTTTTTCTGATTTGCAAAGTCGTCCGATAACTATCCAACTTTTGGTAATTTTAGTCCGATTTTGACCGGAGCCAACTAATTAGGCCGAAATTTGCCACGTGTTGGACACATGGTGCTGACATGGATAAAAAATTGGGGATTTTCCAATTTTCTCAGCAAAATGGACGCTGACTAGGATAAAATTTACTGACAAGGGCAAAATTGACGAGGTGGCATGCCACAACAATTTTGTCCAAATCAGCATCACACGTGGCAAATTCCGGCCAATTGGTCAGCTTCGGTCAAAATCGGACTAAAATTGCCAAAAAATGGATAATTAAAGGACGACTTTGCAAATCGAAAAAAAGCAGGACTAAAATCCAAAAAGTGAAAAAGATATAGGACGAAAAATGCAATTAGCCCTCTTTCCATCAAATCTTTCGGATTTATATATAGAGTAATGGCTTAGTCAAAACTCTTATCGACTGAATATCTATGTTTCTCTTTTACATGATATCGATTCTTACAATCCAAACGAGGAAACGCTTCCCCTCTTTGGATGTCATACATCTATTAAGGGCCTACAACCCTCTAAAAGACTTTTTTTCAGTCCCCCCCCCCAACCTAACAAATATCCAATCTCTGAAATCTTATGACATTATCATCACTTTTACGATATTTAATTTTCAGAATAGTATCAGGATTTGTTGCTTTTATTTCCTTTGCATAAACCCATAGTCTTGCAAATTGTTCTTCCTTAGTTCCACTAGCCTTTTCTAACCCCTTCTTTCTTGCTCTATACAATTCAAATTTTGAGAATTCAAGTTGACACTCCAATTGTGCAATTGCTATCATTGAATCGATAGGCCATGAAGGATTGGTCCTAATGTGATCGTGGTATTTATTTGCCAAAAATCTAGAATTTGCAGTCGAAACTTTTCCCAATCTACTGCAACTATGTTCTAACCCCATTGTTTTTGAATTGTTTTCTCACTATGTTTAGTAGAAGCAAAGACTATCCATTGACACTGATCATCCTTACACTTAACTCTAACTCTCTGGATCATTGTTCACAAAGATTATATATTTTCCATGTTTTATGGAATGTCTTCTCACAGGTGCCTTGAACACATCAGTTGATGAAAAACAAAAGGACAACTACAAATTTCGGGTTATACATATCTGTAGCAGGATTGAACAAAAGAGGATATGCAGGATCACATTCGCATCTACCTATCATATCATCCTGATTAATAGTAGAAGTAATGAGGGCTCCATTTTGGCTCATAACAAAGACATTCCACTCAACCTTGTAGACCTTTTTGGTATTCAATCGGACTAATTTTGACAATGATAAGGAAATCTCTATTTAACATATTTACATCTCTCTTTCCTTTCTCGCAGGATCCTTATCCTAGGTAAGCAGCATCATGATCAATCACAATCATCATCGAAAGGGAAGTCAACATATCTTGTCCCTTTCTTTATTTACTTGTGGAAAGAATCTGTTATAATAACTTTTGGAAAGAGCCATTTGTAATCTCTTTTTCTCTAATCTCTGATCCTATAAATATCTTTTCCTCTAATGGCACGAATTCTGAAGCATTCTTAAGCATACACTCATTGTGTGTAATTCTTCTTGTTAGGTACAATCTTCTGTTCCAGTGAGGAAAAAGAAGTACTAGTCGTTGCTTTGGAGTTCCACTTATCAAACACGAGTGATTAGCGAGGAGGAGTCAATTCTCTTTTGTAATCCATATTAGAGTAGTTGTATGGAAATTCCATCTGGTTCCACACTTAGTCTCTAGGATCTTTTGAGCATTACTCAAATCCTCATATCGAGTGTGTTTGTTATTTCTTTTAGATAACATTAGCTGTTTTTTAGTTTCCTTCTAGATTTTGTTTTGGAACTTATATTTCCATCTTCTATCATTCAATAAAAGTATTATTTAGCTTATAACTCTTGTACTTATTAAGTTCCGCTGTCAAATTTTTAAATACCTAATTCACCCCTTCTAAGGCCATTCTTGAGTTACATTTGGCATCAGAGCCAGGTGGCTCAATTCTAAGGGTTTAACCACCCGAGTTGGAAGATCTACATAGTCACCTCCATTGCCGCTACTCACGCAGAGAGGCAATACACTCTCGCCCACCGCTTTTCGACGGATCAAACTATGCAATATGGAAGGATCAAATGAATAAGTACGTCATTTTCATAGATTTCTAATTATGGAAAATCATAATGAAAGGACCAACTATTCCAATTTAAACGGTAAATGGATGAAATGCTCCCAAGGAGTAGGACGACTGTGATGATGAGGATGAAAAATCCCTACAAATAAATGCTAAGCCGAAAACATCATTGGGCAGAAGATGATCCAAAAAGTGAAGGCTCGCCCAGCTAAAGGAAGAAGCTTTGGATGCTTACTAGCCTGTGCTCTCACCAAAGATTAATACAACCACGTCAGTACTTGTTCTTCAATAAAAACAAATGTGGGACATGCTTCAAGTCACATATGATGGTACCAGTCAAGTTCAAGAAAGGGTTGTTCTATTAGTTCACCGATATGAGATGTTCCAGATGAAATCCGATGAAACCATCAGTCAGATGTATACTCGGTTCATGCAAGTCATAAATCCTATGTTTGGACTTGGAAACATCATTCCTGAAAATGAGCAAATTCGAAGGATACTTAGATCTCTTCCCAAGGAATGGACTCCCAAGGTCACTGCCATACATGAAGCAAAGGATTTGAATGTCATAATTATGGGAGAACTCATTGGATCTCTCACTTCACATGAAATGACCTTAATATCCAAAGAAGAAAGCTCAGTGTCAAAAACTCAAAAATCTATTGCTTTCTCTACTGATATCTTGGAACCAGAAGAAATGAGTGATGAACAATTCAATGAGGAACTTTCCATGGTCACTAGGTGTCTGCAGTCTCTTAAACAAAGTCGGAAGTTCCAACGCAATCTCAAAAATAGCTTCAAACAAAGGGACCCACAGAAGAACAACAAAATTGTGTGCCATGAATGTTTTGAACCAAGTCATATTCAACCTGATTGTCCGAAGCTAAAGAAGTTCTAGAAAAACGATGGAATTTCCAAACAACGTGCTTTATTCTCCCCTTGGGATGAATCTGAATCTGAGAACTTCGATAACGAGGATGATTGCCTTATGGTTAACAAACAGGTATCACCTAAATCCAACTTTGAATCAGATTTTGATGGTAATCTAGACATGCATGATATCATTAATGATTATGAAAATCGAACTGATAACTTGATTTACAAAAACAAACTTCTCCAAAAAAGTTTTACAAAAATTCTTTGTGAAAAAAACAAATTGGATCTTTGCATCAAAAACCTTACTGAAGAAAAACTCTGTCTTGAAAAAGAAAGAGATTATCTCACTGAGAAAAATACTTCAGTTTGGAAACAAATCCAAGATCTTAAAAAGACTATTAAAGGTAAAGATACCATGCATGTTAGAAAATTTCATGTTAGATGTTTTGATGATGACAAGATAGGATTTTATGTTAGACCCCAAAAAATAAATGTAAGTTTATGTTTTCATAGAACAATTGTATAAGCGTTTGAAAGTTTGTAATCCTACTAGGCTTGTAATTTTGATCTTTGTAGATTTCAGACTAAGTATTGGATACTAAGTCGCTAGTAGAATTCTAGGTGAGTCTATTAGAGATAAAAGTTGAAGATCAGCGTCTGAAGTCAAGCGAAGATGAAGATTTTGTCTTAAGCGACTGCCAATCGCTATGAACTGTTTCAGGACTTATGAACCAAGAGCTTAAATCTCTCAAGCGATCAAGAAGATCAGATTCACTTGAAATAAATTCCGAAGTCACTAAGGACTTAAATGCAATCATTTAACGGGCATTTATTTCCAACGGGAAATAAATTCAAATGCATTAAATGCTTGATAAGAGCATTAAATGTGATAAGGACAGATTGTATACAGAACAAGCTACCTACTGGCTTAGACCGTCAGATTTTCAGAGTTTAAACCTCCTCATGTCCAATCGGAACCAGCAGAAATTCAGGAATGTCAGAATGAGACTATTTAACGCGCTGCGTGAGGTACACACACCCACATGTGTCCAACAGACAAATCCCAAGCTTGTTGGTGAAGATCTTCATTGGTGCTGAAATCTGTGTGATCAAGGAGCCCAAGATCATCATCCTCACCTCTATTTTGTACAAGCCTCTGTGTGATCCTTCGATAATCAATTTAGTGGAATTCCTCCAAGTGTTCAAGGAGAAGAAGGACGTAGCTGGGATTACATCACCCAGTGAACCTTACAAATTTTTGTGTTATTTACTGTCATATTGTCTTACTTTATATTCTATCACTTGTTCTGAAAAGGACAAGTAAAACGGTTGAGCGAATATTTAACCAAAACGAACGCTAAAGCTTTAAAATTATTTCCGCTGTGCTAACTCTGATTAAGCGATCTAAGCTTGACCCTACTTTGATAAATTGCTAAAATCACTAAGTCTAAGTTATCTTTACTGTAGCACATGACCTAGCGCTCAACTCCCTAAGCGTTCAAATCTTTAAAAGTGATACGAAATTTTTGAAGTCGAAAAAGGCTTCAGGGTCTATTCAACTCCCCCCCCTTCTAGACCCTTTCGTATGCCACTTGGGACCATCAAGTGGTATCAGAGCAGTTGAAGTAGAAACCTAAGCGTTTTCGAGCGTAACTGCTTGTTTAGATCCATTTTTCTAAACTTAGTCGCTTTATTTATTCTAATTTCATATCATGGCTTTTAACAAGATGCCTAAGCTGGTTGAATCAAACTATGATTCATGGAAACTTAGAGCATTTTCATATTTATGTTCATGTGATAATGAGATGTGTGATATAATTACAGATGGCCCAATTCAGATCATGAAAGTTGTAACTCGAGCCCCTGGAGCGACTGAGGCTACTCCAAATGGTTATGTCGAGAAGCCCAAGTTAGAACGGACGCCATAAGATCGAAAAAGAGAAAATCTAGCTAATGTTGGATGAAGTGCTCTATACTTAGCATTAGAAGACAACGATGTACTGTTCAACAAGAACAAGCAATGTAAGACTTCAAAAGAAATATAGGATAAGTTGGCTATTGTGTGTGAAGGTTTAGCAGAGATGAAGGAGAACAAGCTCTCTATAGCCATGCAAAGATTTGAGCATTTCAAAATGCAGTCCAACGAGACGCTAGAACAATTGGACGCAAGGTTCACTTTGCTCATTATAGAGTTAGCATCACTAGACAAGGAGTTGACGAACAAGGAAATGGTCAACAAGATATTTAGAAGTCTTCTAAGCAAGTATTTGATCAAGACGGTTGCCATGAGAGAATCACAAGCATTGAAAACTCTAACCCCGGAACATGTATTTTCAGAGTTGAAGGCATTTGAGTTTGAACTAGGAGAAGTCAGCAACACAACAACTTCTACATCAGCGACTGAATCAGAAGCCCTAATAGATACCACTAAGAACAAGGGAAAGACAGTCAGTGAGGTGAAAGTGAAAGAATCGAATGAGGAAAGTAAATGGCATTATTATTCAAGAAATTCAAGAAATTTCTAAGATATGAAAAGAGAAACCGTAGTGGACAGATATCATTTCAAACCCTTCCCCCTGCACCAGCGCCGTAGTATCAAGCGCCAGTGTATTCAGCTCCTCAGCCTCCAGCTTCAGTTCAATACCAAGTGCCTTCGTCTCCAGTACAGAATGTTTCAACGCCAACAGTTTCCAAGCGATTAACCACTGAACAGAGAATGAAAACTAATTTGTGTTACAATTGCAGGAAACCAGGGCACTACCAGGTAAATTGCCCTTATCCGAATGTATCTAAGCCCACAAGGCCAGATTATGCGGATAGAAACCAATTCAGGAGCAACCTTCGCCAACAAGGTTTGCTAGCGGAATCTGAACCATTCTCCGCACCTGAAGAGGATTTGGAATCATCAAATGAAAGCAATGATGATGAGCCCACAAGCGACTCAGCGTTAATTTTCCTTATGGCAAGAGATGAAGAAGTGTTTGATGACTCACTATCTAAGATAAACACTGAATTATCTCATTCTCTTTCTTATGATGAACTACTTGACAAAGTAACTGAGTATTACAAAGATTGTCAAGATGCCGCCAAGATATATCAAAATCACTTCAATATCATTTCTTCGCTCACTAGTGATAAAATGATGCTCAAGGCAGAGTTGCAAGTTCAACAACAATGTATTGAGAAGAATCAATCGCTTGAGAGTGTAATTAATCAATTAAAAAGTAATATAATAGTCAAGAGAGAAGCTGAATTGATCGCTAGAGTTGCCAAATCAGAACAACTTGTCTCATCATTATCCAAAGCATCAAGAAACCTAGATAATGTGACTGAGGTAACCAGACTTTTTGGTGAAAAGACCGGTTTAGGTTGTGATAAATTTAGTCAAATATCAAAAACATCTAAGGTTACAGCAACCAACAAAGGAAAAAGTGTATTCTTTGTTGAGAAGAGTTCTAACAGTCAATCGTTGAATGAACCCGAGGACAATGGTAAGAGGCCAAATGAGAAGGTCAATACCAACTCAGGCAATAAGGAGAAGACGAAAGTGAATGATTCACAGAAGAAGGTTCATCCTAATGCTCAAAAGGCTAAGGATAAACCATCTACAAGTGAATCAAACGCTAAGCGTCAATCGCCAAAAGCGACTTCTAAGCCAATGATAAAGAAATACAAGCTTCAATATCCTCAAATATCTAGGTCATATTATTGATACTATGATAATTATGATTATGATTATGACTATGATTACTATTATAATCGAGGGTATTACTATACACCTAAAAAGCATACACAACACAAACTGAAACCCAAGAAGGCCAATCTTCCCGTAATGAAGACAAGGCAAATATGGGTTCCGAAAGTTTTAATTCAAACTAATGTCACTAACATTGAAGGACCCAAGACAAAAAGGGTACCTAAGAATAATTAGAACTGCCCTTTGAATGCAGGTACCTAGAGCTAACACCGATACTTCAGTTTGGTACATTGATAGTGGGTCATCAAGGCACATGACTAGCTTAAAAGATCTCTTGGTTAACTATCATGCAACCAACGGTCCTCAAGTTATATTCGGTGATAACTCCAAAGGTAAAACCCAAGGTATAGGTATCATGCATAGGGGGAACATCATGATTAGTGATGTATATTATGCTGAGGGTCTTAAGCATAATTTATTAAACGTTAGTCAATTTTGTGAAAAAGCCTTTGAAGTCAAATTCTCAAGCGACTGTTGCTTTGTTAACGACGCTAAGACTAAGTCTACTAAATTAAAAGGAAAAAGAACAAACAATGTATATTTAGTGGATTGGGATTCTACAATAGATAACAACCCCACATGCTTTGTTCCTAAGAGTCAAAATGAATTGGGTTGGTTATGGCATAGAAAAATGAATCACCTCAACTTTAAGGTAATCTCTCAGTTAATATCACTAAATCTAGTAGAGGGATTACCTAAAGGTTCCTTTCAGAAAAATCGCTTATGTGATGCATGTCAAATGGGTAAACAAGTTAAATCATCTTTTAAGAAGAAACCATGCCTATCTACTTCTAGAATTCTTGAACTGTTGCATTTAGATTTGTTTGGTCCTATTAAAATCATAAGTGTTAGTGGTAAAAAGTATTCGCTAGTAATAGTTGATGATTTCTCTCGTTATACATGGGTAGAATTTCTAGCCACCAAAGATGAAACTAGTGTCAAGCTCACAGCGCCAATTTGTCAATTACAAACCTCAAAAGATTTAAAGGTGACGAGAATTAGAAGCGATAGAGGAACTGAATTTACTAACCAATTTGTTGAGGAGTTTTGTACAGATTTTGGAATACTTCAAAAGTATTCTGTGCCTAGAACACCTCAACAGAATGGAGTTGCCGAGGGACGAAACAGAATGCTTAAACAAGCCGCTAGGACGAGGTTAGCAGAGTCCAAGCTACCTCAAAGGTTTTGGGCCGAAGCTATCAATACCGCTTGCTACACTCAGAACCGGTGTATGATCAACAAGCAACATGAGAAGACTCCATAGGAGTTGTGCAAGGGACGTAAGCCTAACGTCTCATATTTTCATGTATTTTGTTCAAAATGATTCATTCATAACAATGGATCCCAAAGTTTAAGGACATTTGATCCTAAAGCGGATGAGGGAATCTTTCTAGGCTATGCCAAGAATGGAAAGAGTTTTCGCATCCTAAATAATATCAAATTGAAGGTTGAAGAATCCATTCATTTTGTGTTTGATGATGCTAACCAAGAACGGAGTAAGGTTAATCCTGATGATGTAGGAATTGAAGATCCTTCCCAACAAGCGTCACAAATCAATCTTGGTGATGATAATGATGATGATGAGATCTTTGTGCCCAATCCTAAGATTACTCGTGAGGTTATCAATGATGATACTGTAAGAATAGCTGATGACCATGAAGAGAATGATCATCAAGAGCAAATTGGAACTGTGAATGATGTACCGACTGCGCAAGAGACAAATGAGGATCAAGCGATTGATAATCAAGAATCTCCCAACCCGTTCCAACCAGATCGTAAATGGCTTAGAGATCATCCACCAGGGCTAGTAATTGGAGATATAGGAGCACCTGTTATTGCCAAGAAGGGGATATTGATTTTAGGAACAAGATGGATGAAGCGATTCAGATGTTCCTAGCGTTTGCTGCATTCAATAAGTTCACAGTGTACCAAATGGACGAGAAGAGTGCTTTCCTGAATGGTATACTCCAAGAAGAAGTCTATGTGGAGCAATCACAAGGGTTTATCAACAACCATGGGACAAGTATGGTCTACAAATTGGATAAGGCACTTTACGGCCTTAAACAAGCACCAAGAGCATGGTATGACACTCTCTCTATCTTTTTTATAGGTAAAGGCTTTTCAAAAGGCAACGTTGATACAACGTTATTTAAAATTACCCATAATGAAGATATTCTCTTAGTCCAAATTTATGTTGATGATATTATATTTGGTTCTACTAATAAGCAATTGTGTGAGAAATTTTCGAAAATGATGCAAGATCAGTTTGAAATGAGCATGATGGGTGAATTAACTTTTTTCTTAGGATTACAAGGTAAACAACTCCCTAATGACATATTTATAAACCAAGCTAAATATACAAGAGATATGATTAAGAAATTTGGTATGAAAAATGCATCATCTTCAAAAATTCCAATGAGCCAAACGCTTAAGTTAGATAAAGATGAAAGTGGGAAGAAATTGATATTACTAACTATAGAGGTATCATTGGATTAATTCTTTATCTTACCACTAGTAGACCTGATATTATGTTTTTGGTATGCATGTGTGCACGTTTTCAAGCTGATCCTAAAGAATCACACTTAAATGCTACCAAGAGAATCTTTAAATACCCAAAAGGCACACAAAATATGGGCTTATGGTATCCAAGGGACTCTCCCTTTGAACTAATTGGTTATTCAGACGCAGATTTTGCAGGATGCAAAATAGATAGAAAGAGTACTAGTGGTACATGTCAATTTCTAGGTGATAGACTGATTTCGTGGCATAGTAAGAAACAACAATCCATGGAGACTTCTACTGCTGAGGCAGAATATGTAGCCGCTGGCAGCTGTTCTGCACAAATCCTTTAGATGAGGCAACAACTTAGAGATTATGGAACAATCTTAGGTCCTACCCCAATCCATTGTGATAACCAAAGCGCTTTAGCTATGACCCAAAATCCAGTCCTTCATTCTATAACTAAACACATTGACATTCGCTACCATTTCTTGCGTGACCATGTTCAAAAGAAAGATATATCCATGCACTTCATTGGTACTGATAGACAACTGGCAGATATCTTCACCAAAGCGCTCAACGAACAACGCTTTCTCACTTTGAGAAGTGAATTAGGTATGATTGATTTAAATGCTTAATTATAAAGCATCATATCTTCTATAGGCATATAATTGAGGGGGAATCCACTTTATTATATTGTCTCAAGCGATTTCAAAATTGAAATGAGTTATCAATTTTAGGGGGAACTTTAAAATTGTACTTATTCAAATCAATAAGCGTCTAAGATCAAAAATTAATTCCAAAATTCTGTGCATTGATCATTAGCGTTTATCTGTTATGCATGACAAAATCAACCTCTAATAAAATTAAATGAAAATATCTTTTCAAAGCGGTTGAACTTTATTAAAAGACTTCAGCGTTAAGAATATTCCCACTTAAACGCTAAGTAACTTTTTTTGAAATTCATGCATTGTTTTCATCGCTAAAAGGTAGCGTGTGGATAAGTCCAAAAGATAAGATTTGACAATTGCCCACACGCTCCTATCAAATCAAACTGATGATTAATGATTCCTATAAATAGGCGGTTCAGTAACTGCGCATGTTTGGTTACGTGTCACTGTACCATTAGGCGCGTGCAACTCACGCTGAACATTTTCAAAATTTCAAACATTTTTGAAAAAGTAACTGCAGACTCCAAAGTTTTATATTTCACAGCAGTTAACCCATTTTACCGCACCTTTTTAGATCCGTCTTTAGGATTAAACGACTGAAATTTAATTTTTGTTATTTTTGAAATTAATTTCTTGATACGTGGCATTTATCTAGGCTATTGAAGAGTTATGTTTTGCCTCTATTTAAACCCTCCTAAATTTTACAAAAAAGCTTTATCACTCTCAAAATTCTTTTTACTGTAAAAAACTCTCTTTCAAGGTAAAAAGATTGAACTTCAAAAAGCTTTAACCTTCATCAATGGCTCTACCAAAATCTTCCAAAACTACCATCGGAAAATCTTCCAAAACTGAGAAACCAGTGACAACCAATGTCGGATTCCTGGTAAACTGGGAATATCTCTTCGAAAACCAGAATTTTCTTTTGAGGAACATTCTTTTTTTCATTCAAGAATCAGGTCTAAGAAACATTCTGACCTCCCATTCCAATCTTCATGATGAAGAAACCCTATTCTTCTTTAAACTTGCTAAGATTTCAGACGATGGAAATTCTATTTCTTGTGTTTTTTCTTTTGCCAAAGAGACCTTCGTTCTCGCTCCTCAACTGTTACCTTCCTTACTGCAACTGCCCAACGATGGAGGAGAAGTTGAAGAAGTCACTCTTGGAGATGCCACCAAGATCTGGGAACTCGTGAAAAAGGATGAAGCGGATGCTGCTTATGAAGCCAACTTCAAGAAGAATGACATGAAAGAGCAATATGTCATTTTGGCTGACATCTGGTCCAAGATGATTGAATGCAGAAAAGGTAGTTTTGACAAAGTCTCTAACATCCAGTACAAGATGATGACTGCCATCTTGATTAAGTTGAAGATCAACTGGTCTATGTATGTCTTTAATCGCTTTAAAGCAGCGATGGAAAAATCTGTTAACCCCAAACCTTATGGGATTATTTTCAGTTTGTTGTTAAGCGCTAGAAGTTTTGTCAACACCGCTGGAAAGAAGGTCCCAGCGCTTAAGTTTTATGGTAAGAAGATGATTGGCGAGTTTCTGAAACCCAAGCAACGGGGTGGAGCATATGTTCACAAGGAGGAACGCGAGCGACTTCTTGATGAAGGAGTTGTTCGGAGTGTTGATGAGGAACAAGAGTCATCGTCTTCATCATCATCATCATCATCGGAAGAGGAGTTGTTCTGTAAAAGTCGCTGAGCAAGCTAAGCCAGCAAAGAAGCAGAAGAAGAAGGAGACTATGAAGAAGAAATCTCCATCTCCTCCTCCTAAATCGCCCTCTCCCCTTCTCGCGTTTTGTAATGGTTCCAGACGAGAAAGAAGAAGATGAAGAAGAAGTGCCATTAGCACGCAAGCGTTCCACACCAGGAGGACCCACTAGCATTCCCTTCGAGCCAATGCTTAAAGAACCAACACTTTGAGAATCATCTGGTGTTTCTCCTCCCTCTCCTTCCGCACGAATCGCCGAGCCCACTACTGGTGCTCTCTCAATAGAGCTTGGTGATTATAAGGGTAAGTACTTGTCTTAGACAATGTATTCTATCCTTTCCTATGTTTTCATTTTAACACTAGGATAAATTGTTTTTCAGCGTTTAGCGAATATAGAATCCAGTATACTTTGAATTTATTAGAAGCATTCAAAATTCCTATTCGTGTTGATCCCTTTGCTTCACTCCTCAGTCTTGAAGATGATGAAGTAGTCCCGGAGCCGAGGCTATGGAAACTGAAGTTCTTATTGAACAAGCGACTGAAACAGTCGAAAAGAGTCCTCAGGGTAAGCGTTGTAGTCTTTTTATTATCTATTTCTACTCTGTGGAAATTTTGCTTGCTTTTCTCAAACGCTTGCATGTATCAGCTCAAAACATCCCAGACGCTGATGCACCTCCACCTTCTGAGGTCCCTGTTGAAGTGGATATGGATTTGACAGTAGGTGTGGATATCGCTAAGGAAGTAGCTCAAGTCCTTCTTGACCCTGAAACTTCTCCAGTCAGTGAAGCGACTGTGCAAACTGAGCGGTTGATAGAAATGGCCCCTATCCCAACTGAGGAAAATGCTTTTGTCCCTTGATAGGAGTCATTTTTACGTGTTTTTAAGCCCCTTTGCGTTTATGTTTTAGGTTCATTTATCGCTTGATTTTGTCAGTTGTGCGTTTAATTCGTGCATTAAGTGATTTCAGGCCTTAAGTGGATACAATCGAAGAAAGGGTGAAAAAATGATGTATAAAACAAGTTTACGCCAAGATGTTTCACACCTCCACGACCAAACAAGCAAGAAATAAGCTGGAGTTAGCCAAAATCATGTTTTAGTACCATTTCCGCACACCTGGGCGCCAAATCAGAAACAGCCTCCACATTGGAACGTCATTTTGATATATTTATAGATAGAATTGGATGAAGTTTCCTTCTACAAAGTTGTAGATGTATGTCTTATATTCATATGGGGACTTGAATCATCCAATTCGGAGGTCATTGGAGAATTTTATGAATAAAACACTATCCCTGCGCTGGAAAACACGAAAGTGGCAGCTCACATTCTTAGTAGGTGGGAAAAAAGAGAATGGTAGCACACATTCTTGGTAGGTGGAAAGAAAAGAGCATGGTAGCACACATTCTTGGTAGGTGGATTTTTTGGCTATAAAAGAAGGATTGAAGACCATCCTATGACACACTTGAAAACACATTCCCCATTGGGGGAGCATAAACACATCCTATCTTCATCTTCATCATCCTTAGATTAGTTATGAAGATTATCAAGAACCTTTGAAGGTGAAGAAATCAAGAAGCATGGAAGAGATGAAGATCGAAGTTCAACCATCAAAAATACGAGGGAGTTTCTTAGATTTAGATTTGTTTTTGTCTATGAATATGAATCTTAATTTAAGTTCCTATCTTTTATCTTTTATGATGAAATAGATTCTTCGAACTAAGGCTATGTTGAGGTTAAATTATGATAATTGAGTTATAAATTGTGTTTTTCATATTAATTCTATTGTTGCTTTGTGTCTTGATCTTGTTTGAATGCATCATATGCTTAGCTACCATATGCATGATTTATTGCTTAAATTATTCGTTCGAGAGAAGGTAATTTAAGGTGCAAAAAGGATCATCACATAATCCGTAAAAAATAGGGAATTGCCCCTAGAGATAGGTAGAGATTCCCGGGTGCAGTTAGCCAGATTAATCCGGGGAAATTCTAGAACTTGAATGCATGATTGTTGGTTAGATTCTCGGATAGACATATTTGGAGAACCATCAATTAATCATAGGATTATTACAGACGAGACATCGGGTAGTAATTATTTAAGGGTTTTTTCACCAAAGCAACATTAGTCTAATAATATGAGAACATGTTTATAGTGAAAATTGATTAATTTATGCCAACACATGTGTCTTAGATGCTCTCTTCCATAGCTATCTTGATTTCGACATCTTGTTTCTTATATCTTACTTCCATAATATTTTAGTTAATTCTTGTTTTAGTTTAAGTTCTTCAATTGCTTTAAAATCATAAACTAAAATACAAGTCCTTGAGGTTCGACAACCCGGACTTTATTGTCCACTTTATTACTACACACGACCAGTCCACTTGCTGTTTAATACACGTAAGGAATTTTCGTGTCAAGTTTTTGACGCCGTTGCCGGGGACTTGTTTAATTTTAGTTTTTGATTTTATTGCAAGTTTTAAGTATTTATTTTATTTTTATTAAATTTTTTCATTTTTATTAAAAAAATTTATTATTATTATTTTTATTTTTTCTTACGCTATTACCTCGCAATGGCTAGAAATTTTCCAGATATGACCCTTCCAGAGAATCAATTATGGCTACAAAACGTCATTCAATTCGCAAAGGATAGCAATTTTCCAGATATGACACTACCGGAGAATCAATTATGGCTGCAAAGCGTCATTGAAGCATGTTATGCACAAGGGTTCTTTCCACAACATTACCAAGAAAGAATTCCTACTCTGGAGGAACAACTTGATAACACCATTGGAGAGCTCCGCCTTATGATGAAGGACGCACGACGGGAAATGAAGGAGATGAATCATCAACTCAAGCAACTAACGAGCAACATATCTGAGAAAGTACCGTGGGCATTGCTTGGTACCACTGAGATAGATCAAAAGGAGGAATTCAACACCGTGACGTTGAATGAAAGGAAGTTGGAAAATTCAAAAGCAGATTCCTCCAACGATGAGCATTCGACTCCTATCCTTTCTGAGGGTGTTGACATTCCTTTACTTTCTTCCCTAGCCACAGGTAAATCGGTATTTGATGCCGACGATGGTAAGCTGTTATTGAATGTAGGAGATAACATGGTTAATTTTGATAACTATGAGGTTTTTGAGCATCTAATTGATTTTGATTTGTCTTTACACATTGATGTTTTTGATCCTTTTAGTGTTGAGCACTTTCATGAAAAACGAGCCAATAATCTTCTACATCCATACATGATGGAGCTGAAATATGTCAAGGTGATTGGTGAAGAAAAACGAGACATTATCTGTAGCTTGGAGAAAAATCCGCACCACCATCCGAAGCATGAGGAAGAAAAGGTAATAGAGGTATTGAGGGACCATAAAAAAACTCGTGAGTGGATGATTGCTTGGTCTAACCCTAGGATATGTAGCACAAATAATTGGTCAATCTTCACTACAAAGTGCCAAAGGATGAAGCGATACCCAATAGTGGATTGGAGAACGAACAAGGCATTCATACATAAACCGCCTTGATTCAATCTCTTACATAAAGTCAAGCTAGTGACTTTAATAGAGCGCTTCATGGGAGGCAGCCCAAGCTTTGTGAGTTTTCTTTTGTTTTTTTATTTTCTTTTTGTTTGTTTTTGCTTTTTGTTTTATTTTGTCTAAGCATGCACTTTTGGCATGTGTTTTAATATGCTTGATGGTTTGTTTGATAAGTATGTTGAACATGTTAGTACTAATTTTCCGTTGTTTTGAGAGGCCTGTTTTTATGAGATGAGTTTGAACATATTTGTGATGAAGGATGATTTTTCAACAATCCTTGATTGTAAGTACTCTTATACCTTTTGCATGCGTTTATGTGAAACAACATTGAGGACAATGTTTTTGAGTTTAAGTTTGGGGGTATATGTTGGTAGTACTTTGTGGTTTTAATACATTCATATGATTGATCACCATGTGTTTGCTATTTTTATCATGTCATGTGTTCCTCGTTTAGCTCAAGTTTGGGGGAATTTGTATGCTATCATGTTTATATGTGTTTATGTTGAGAAAATCAAGATTTTTTTTTTAGTCCTTCCAATTGATGCATTTAAATTGATTAACTTTTAAAAATGGCATAATTTTTTGAAATAATTTGAATTTAAATAAACATATATATCTTTGAAATTGCTCATGGAGATCCTAGACTAGGATTGATTTCTTAGATGATTCACATTGCACATAAATCGAGAGTAGAGGAGTTGAGAGGATAACCATCTTGAGACACTTAAGGAATTTTTCCCGAAAATATTAACTTAGATTTTTCATAAGGGTATAAGTTAAGTAGTAATTTATTATGCTAAACAATGAATTAAAAAGGTTGAAATTTGGTATGACCAAAAGTGGTCAGGCTAATATGTACTGGAGGTGAAAAGTTCCATGCCTATATACTGTACAATTGTGTTAATTTGACCTAAGCTCAAGCCAAAAAGAAGTGAATTGTTTAAAAGATCTAGTTTTATTTCGTGGCCTTTGACACTCGAGTGATTAAATCCTTAGGAATGTCTCTACACTTAATGCCCCAAAACTATCTAGTTTGGGAGTCATTGATCTAAAGCTTGTTACATGGGTGTCATAAAAAGCCTAATGGAATAAAACATTGCACATGATCTAGCCTTAATGAAGTTAATTGGAAAGTTTCATATGAATTGAAAGTTTGAATGGTTGAGATAATGAAATTTAAATGGCTATACGATTTTCTATGATTCTTATGCTTTGTGTTTGATCAAAAGTTGATAGATATGGGATTAATGTCCAAAATTTGGTAAGGATGCCTTTCGACTATAATACTTTAGATTTATTTTCACTACACCCTATGGAGTCTTTTCGAGTATTGGTGTCACATGAGCAAAAGTAGTTGATATGTATATATATTTGTGAGCTGTAAAAGGATGATTTTGTGCCATTTATTTTTGTTAATTATGTTGAGATGTATTCATTTGGTTGGGATTAAAAGTTTGTTAGATTTTGTGGGTATATCGTCTGCAAACCCTCACGAGACTATAACTCGTCCTTTGAGGTAACTCAAAGGTTTAAAAGCTTGTTGCACATGCAAAGTGCAATCGTTTACTCCATGAAAGTGAGTTTGTTTGTTGTTTTTGTTTTCTCCTTTTAGTTGATGATGTTTTCCGTACCCTAGACCTTTTATTGCTCGAGGTCGAGCAATTGATAAGTTTGGGGGAGTTGATAGGAGTCATTCTTACGTGTTTTTAAGCCCCTTTGCGTTTATGTTTTAGGTTCATTTATCGCTTGATTTTGTCACTTGTGCGTTTAATTCGTGCATTAAATGATTTCAGGCCTTAAGTGGATACAATCGAAGAAAGGGTGAAAAAGTGATGTATAAAACAAGTTTACGCCAAGATGTTTCACACCTCCACGACCAAACAAGCAAGAAATAAGCTGGAGTTAGCCAAAATCATGTTTTAGTACCATTTCCGCACACCTGGGCGCCAAATCAGAAACAACCTCCACGTTGGAACGTCATTTTGATATATTTATAGATAGAATTGGATGAAGTTTCCTTCTACAAAGTTGTAGATGTATGTCTTATATTCATATGGGGACTTGAATCATCCAATTCGGAGGTCTTTGGAGAATTTTATGAATAAAACACTATCCCTGCGCTGGAAAACACGAAAGTGGCAGCTCACATTCTTAGTAGGTGGGAAAAAAGAGAATGGTAGCAAACATTCTTGGTAGGTGGAAAGAAAAGAGCATGGTAGCACACATTCTTGGTAGGTGGATTTTTTGGCTATAAAAGAAGGATTGAAGACCATCCTATGACACACTTGAAAACACATTCCCCATTGGGGGAGCCTAAACACATCCTATCTTCATCTTCATCATCCTTAAATTAGTTATGAAGATTATCAAGAACCTTTGAAGGTGAAGAAATCAAGAAGCATGGAAGAGATGAAGATCGAAGTTCAACCATCAAAAATATGAGGGAGTTTCTTAGATTTAGATTTGTTTTTGTCTATGAATATGAATCTTAATTTAAGTTCCTATCTTTTATCTTTTATGATGAAATAGATTCTTCGAACTAAGGCCATGTTGAGGTTAAATTATGATAATTGAGTTATAAATTGTGTTTTTCATTTTAATTCTATTGTTGCTTTGTGTCTTGATCTTGTTTGAATGCATCATATGCTTAGCTACCATATGCATGATTTATTGCTTAAATTATTCGTTCGAGAGAAGGTAATTTAAGGTGCAAAGAGGATCATCACATAATCCGTAAAAAATAGGGAATTGCCCCTAGAGATAGGTAGAGATTCCCGGGTGCAGTTAGCCGGATTAATCCGGGGAAATTCTAGAACTTGAATGCATGATTGTTGGTTAGATTCTCGGATAGACATATTTAGAGAACCATCAATTAATCATAGGATTATTACAGCCGAGACATCGGGTAGTAATTATTTAAGGTTTTTTCCACCAAAGCAACATTAGTCTAATAATATGAGAACATGTTTATAGTGAAAATTGATTAATTTATGTCAACACATGTGTCTTAGTTGCTCTCTTCCATAGCTATCTTGATTTCGACATCTTGTTTCTTATATCTTACTTCCATAATATTTTAGTTAATTCTTGTTTTAGTTTAAGTTCTTCAATTGCTTTAAAATCATAAACTAAAATACAAGTTTTTGAGGTTCGACAACCCGGACTTTATTGTCCACTTTATTACTACACACGACCAGTCCACTTGCTGTTTAATACACGTAAGGAATTTTCGTGTCATCCCTACTCCAACTGGATCTCCTCCTCGTGTCATCAATTTCTTTCCCCGCGGATATAATGCAGATGTTGAATTCTACTATGCCGCTAGAAAAAGTGACACCAGGCAGTTGGTTGAAATGGAGATTTGTTTCCAAGACACTCTCCACAACCCTGCTATCTGTAATTCTGATAAATTTGGTTTCTTTAAGCAATTAGCTGATCTTTGTCTTCGCTCGCTTGAGCGTCTGCAATCACATCTTGAATATATTAGGCGACCAGTGATCAACATAACAGACTTTGACCGAGAGCGATTCAACTTCATAGGTCGCTCTGAAGAATCGTTTTATCCTTTGCGCCAGAATAAGATTGTCATAAAAAATTCCCACATGGGTGATTGATTGAAGAACCTTGACGAAGAAATTCTTAACAGACTTGGATACTCTGCCTTGCCCAAAATTGTTCTTTCTCCTCAGAACGCTCTATCCCAAAGCCTCTCAAATTATGGAAAGGAAAAGGACCAGTCGTAGCTGAGCGTCCTAATCCTATCAACTCTTGGATAGAGGATGAAGCCCGCTAGTATCCGGCTAGAATATGGGCAGACGACTATGATGAAGAAATAAAATGATTTGAGAAGTATCTGGCCGCTAGAACCGATTCAAAAAAGGCTGTCAAGCTTGGTAGGCGGTGGATGATGGATACTGAAAGATGGGCTGAAGACTTTGTGTTACACTTCTACACGCTTGAAGAGCTTGTGCGGTATCCATTCCTTTTTTATTTTAGAGTAGATTATAGACGCAGAGGTTTTGCTGTGTTTCTACTCGAGCAGCGCAAGAACCAAGTGGAGAATATCCGCGATTTGCCTTATTATAGACAGTCGATAGAACGCTATATTCGGCAGCATCTAGCCTTAATCGCACAGGGAGGACACTATGTTTATCATCCGAATTAAGATTTTGTACAGCGTATCCTTTCCGATCTCAATGAAGATGCTTCCACCAGTAAGCAACCCATTTTGCTAGGGCACAGTGAAGCTCACATGAGGCTAGAAAATGACCATGCTGAGTTTGCCAAATTCTACAGAGACAGGAGAGTGATTGTAGAAAATGCACAATCGCTGGACATTACCTTTGCTGAATATTTTAGCCTAAATCCATTCAGAGGCTATAATCTTCACCCTGTCCTAATGTGTGAGCAGAATATCCAAGTGGCCAAGATGATTTCGCTTATTCGGCCAGTGGATCAAGAAGATGCTCAAGCGCTGATGCCTTTTTTATTGGACTTCTATAATTCTTATGTTTCAGGAGTTGATCTGCCAGAGGATGTGCAATGTGCACTTAGCCCTGAAGAGCGCGCAGACGTTATATTCTTCATTCCGTAGATCAATATCCTAAGTCCAAGGCACGTCATGGAAGCCATTGGCCCACTTTGGGTCATTGCTGTTGAGAAACCTTCTCCCCAGGTGGAGATTGTTGAAATGGAAGTGGAACATGCTCCTGCTGTGAAAATCACTCAAACCACAGATGCTGATATGCAAACTGAAGGTGCCCCCAGCGATCCAGCAGTCGAGGTTCCCATTGTTGAAGAAGTAGTTTAGATTGAGGAAGCAACTCAATCTATTGACTTAGCGATAGAAGAAGTTCATGCAGCAATTGCTGAAGAGCCATTTATCCGAGATAAATCCAAGGGAAAGGCCGCAGTTTCTAGCTTACACGGACCTGAGCGTTCTTCTTCGAACTCGAACTCAGAAAGTGATCAAGAGGCACGAGATTTTAGAAAAGCAGTTCAGAATTCTCTTAGCGATATAACAGACTATTGTTCTCGTTTGGAAAAAAGAAGCAATTCAATGCTTAATCAAGTAGAGAGAGTTCTTCTTGCTGACGTGAAAAATGCTAACAAGCTTACAATCTCTGTCATGAATAGTATAGCTTTGCTAGTCAAAGAACTCTCTGATGACTTTAATCGGACGCTTACTCAGAATGCATCAGCTGACACTGAGCGACATAATTCTTCTAACTCCATGATTCATAGTGTCGCTGAACAAGTTGCATTGCTTGTGGATGAAATTAAGCTACTGCGCCGTGACATCGCTAAGTTAAAAACCTCCCTTGACGATGCCAAGAAGAGGGAAAATATGAAAGAAAAGTCCCAAGCTAAAGCCTTGAAGAAGCCCATTTCTAAAATTGATAATAAGCATTGGCACTCCATGTTCGAAGAAATAGTAAGCATAAAGAAGATGCTTACTAAGAAGTGAAAGCGAAGATACTATCAAGGCAGGCACAAGCTTCCGGACTTAGATATTGAATTTTTAAAGGGTATGGGTTTTCATCCATACGCTGAACCTCTTAGAAGACCTCTCAATTGGAAACCCACCAATGATCGAAGACAAGACATTTATCATGACTTGAATCGAGAACTTGGAATCCCTCCAAGGGATTGGGTGGAAAGATTATTAGAGCTAAATTTAAGCGCTAGACAGAAAAGGCATGATTATAATGAAGTCCAGCATACCACTATGATAGACATTGATAGACTTCTTCTGGACTTAGCGAGTGAAATTCTAGTTGAAGAGGCAAACGCAAAGCGACAGAAAAGATGATTGCTTATATTTTCTTTTGTATGTTTCTGTTGTCGCTTTAAATTATTTACTTTCATTATAAATCATGTAAGCTTACTTTTCATATGAATGAATGAATGATTTATCGCTGAAACAACTTGTTGAGGCTAATCTAACATTAGCTAACTAAACTAGCTTTCTAAACGCTAACTTATGATTATTTTGGGCTTTTCTTTGAACTCTTAATCTATAAAAGAGTCATAAGAGTTAAGGTCTTGACATCATCAAAAAAGGGAAAATTGTTAGGAAATTTCATGTTAGATGTTTTGATGATGACAAGATAGGATTTTATGTTAGACCCCAAAAAATAAATGTAAGTTTATGTTTTCATAGAACAATTGTATAAGCGTTTGAAAGTTTGTAATCTTACTAGGCTTGTAATTTTGATCTTTGTAAATTTTAGACTAAGTATTGGATACTAAGTCACTAGTAAAATTCTAGGTGAGTCTATTAGAGATAAAAGTTGAAGATCAGCGTCTGAAGTCAAGCGAAGATGAAGATTTTGTCTTAAGCGACTGCCAATCGCTATGAACTGTTTCAGGACTTATGAACCAAGAGCTTAAATCTCTCAAGCGATCAAGAAGATCAGATTCACCTGAAATAAATTCTGAAGTCACTAAGGACTTAAATGCAATCATTTAATGGGCATTTATTTCCAACGGGAAATAAATTCAAATGCATTAAATGCTTGATAAGAGCATTAAATGTGATAAGGACATATTGTATATGGAATAACCTACCTACTGGCTTAGACTGTCAGAATTTAAGAGTTCAAACCTGCTCATGTCCAATGGGAACCAGCAGAATTTCAGGAATGTCAGAATGGGACTATTTAACGTGCTGCGTGAGGTACACGCACCCACATGTGTCCAACGGACAAATCCCAAGAAACTCTATAAATAGTACCCTTCAGCAAACCCCAAAAACACACGTACATACACAAGAAGGTCAAAACTTTGCTGAAATTGTTTCTCAAGAAAAAGCTTAGAAACTCAATACCCAAAATTTCTTCCAAGCTTTTTACATACATTCCAGACAATCACAGATATCTCAAACATCTTCAAAGAAGAACCATACACTATTATTGAGATATCCTAAGTTGTTTGAACTTCCTAAAATAAAACAAACCCGTGATCAAAACCCTCAACCTCATCTATCTGTTTGAAGAAGTTGTTGACTCTACAAGCAGTATTTCTGAGTGAGAGAAGCTTATTGGTGAAGATCTTCATTGGTGCTGAAATCTATGTGATCAAGGAGCCCAAGATCATCATCCCCATCTCTATTTTGTAGAAGCCACTGTGTGATCCTTCGATAATCAATTTAGTGGAATTCATCTAAGTGTTCAATGAGAAGAAGGACTTAGCTGGGATTACACCACCCAGTGAACCTTACAAATTCTTGTGTTATTTACTGTCCTATTGTCTTACTTTATATTTTATCATTTATTCTGAAAAAGATAAGTAAAATGGTTAAGCGACTATTTGACCAAAACGAACGCTAAAACTTTAAAATCATTTTCGCTGTGCTACCCTGATTAAGCGATCTAAGCTTTACCCTACTTTGGTAAATTTCTAAAATCACTAAGTCTAAGTTATCTTTACTGTAGCGCCTGACCTAGCGCTCAACTCCCTAAGCGTTCAAATCTTTAAAAGTGATACGAAATTTTTGAAGTCGAAAAAGACTTCAGGGTCTATTCAACCCCACCTTCTAGACCCTTTCGTATGCCACTTGGGACCATCAATGCATTCTCCTCATTAAAACTTCTCATTAGAATTTGCTCAAAGCTCCGGTACAAAAATTCATAAATGGCAAAATCAAAGAAAATCTTATGGAAAGTTCCAAAAGAAAACTTGTCATACATGTGGTAAAACTGGTCATATTTCTCGACGATATTTTATGAAATAAGATATTGGCACTAAACTCATTTGGGTTGCAAAACTCAATTATGCTAACCTTGCAGGACCCAATAATAAATGGGCACCTAAGAAATTGTAGCAATTAATGCAGGATTCACCTCCGATCCAGATCCGAAAAAATAAGTGGTACTTGGATAGTGGATGTTCCAGGCATATGATAGGAGACTCATCAAAATTCGTTACACTAAGCGATTTCACTAGTGGAAAAGTCTCCTTTGCTAACAATACAAAAGGAAACATTGTAGGTAAGGGATCCATTGGTACGAATGTATCCACCATTATTGATGAAGTATGTTTGGTAGAAGGTTTGAAACATAACCTTCCTAGTATTAGTCAATTCTGCGACAAGGGTTACCAAGTTCAATTTTATCCAACTCACTATTCCATTATGAAAAATGATACATTAACCTTTATTGCTTTTCCTGATGGAAACGTCTATTGTATAAATCTTGATGAACTTACCAAACAAGATGTTAAGTGTCTGGTAGTGCAGATGATGGTACTTGGATCTGGCACCGAAGGATGGAACATGCTAAAGTGGAACTCCTCCCCTATCTATCCAAAAAGGATCTTGTCAGAGGCATTCCTAAAATCCCATTTATCAAAAACAAGATTTGTGATGCATGTCAGAAAGGGAAGCAAGTCAAGAGTTCTTTCAAACCAAAGCATGATATCTCTACATCTTGCCCTTTGGAACTTCTCCATGTGGACCTTTTTGGACCAATGAAGACCGCAACCATGGCAGGTAAGAAATATGCTTTCATAATTGTGGATGACTACACTCGGTTTACATGGGTATTTTTTCTGGCCCACAAAAATTAAGCTTTAGATTC